>CM023449.1:23120965-24423465 GCA_013339765.2 Haemaphysalis longicornis
TTTCTCCCTTCTTTGTCTTTAGTTACAGGTTCAGTAGGAGAACGGATTTAGAAGGGGGACATTGCTTCTCCTTCCGTGCTCTTTCCCTTTGTGCTTTTTTGGGATAAAGATTTCTCTCTTCTTGTCTTAGCTTACAAGGTTCAGTAGGAGGAACGGATTTAGAAGAAGGGGACATTGCTTCTCCTTCCGTGCTCTTTCCCTTTGTGCTTTTTTGGGATAAAGATTTTCTCCTCTTGTCTTTAGTTACAGGTTCAGTAGGAGAAGGTGATTTAGAAGGAGACATTGCTTCTCCTTCCGTGCTCTTTCCCTTTGTGCTTTTTTGGGATAAAGATTTTCTCTCTCTTGTCTTTAGCTACAGGTTCAGTAGGAGGAACGGATTTAGAAGAAGGGGACATTTCCTCCTTGCTTCTCCTTCCGGCTCCTCACCCCCCCCTTTCCCTTGTGCTTTTTTGGGATAAAGATTTTCTCCTCTTCTTGTCTTTAGCTACAGGTTCAGTAGTAGAGAAACGGATTTAGAAGAAGGGGACATTGCTTCTCCTTCCGTGCTCTTTCCCATTGTGCTTGTTGGGGATAAATATTTCCTTCCTGCATACTCTTCAAACGGACTTCTGTGTTCACTTTCAGGATTTAAAGGCGCTGTTGAAGCACCAGCAGGAGACTCTTTCTTCACCTTCTTTTCTTTCGCGGAGTTTGATTTTCCCGCCACTGCAACGCGGAAGCTCACAAATTGTTTTTCCGGAGTGATGTAGAAAGGTGCCTCAAACGAATCGGCACTTAAACCAGCTGGAGGATTTATTAGTGTTAAAGTTGCCTGCTCTCGCTGTGTTGCCTTGTCCGGAAGTAAACCTCTATTTTTTGGCGATTCTTCCGCGCTCTTTGCAGAGCTTCCTGCGTTGCGAATGAGGCCGTGCAGTGATGACGTTTTCATTGCGCCAGCATACGGCGCCGCTATTACTTCCTTCTGGCGTTCAGATTTAGTTGCACGAGGCCGCATTTTCTTTTTTCTTGGTGAACTTTTTGCTGTGGTAGCTGTTTTTGGCGACACAGTGAGTGAATCTTTAACCGTTGTGGTCGACGCCCTTAGTTCGGACTGTATCCAGGAGATGTCCGGTGATGATGAGTCAAGTTTTGTTGCCGACACTGCAGTGTCTCCCACTTCGTCGGCCACGTGCTCACGGTAGTGCCAAACTTTAGTAACTGCTCGTGACCTTGACCGGCTAGATTTCGTCGTCTGCCTCCTTCTGGGCCCAGACGCTTTGGAGAGTGCTGCGTTCGCTTGCCCGTCTTGTTCACGTAAGTCTCTCTTGATTATGGTGCTGACCAAAGGAGCTGCGTTCAAAAACCACTTCATGATGTGTCTAGCCTGTTGCTCCAGTGGGCGGAGGTAGGGGGGGACACGGCGCGCTGCACCCCGCCGACTGCCGAGTGAGTGGCGACCATATTGACCACACGCATCACGCGCAGGGTGTGGGTGCTCGCTGGTGCCAGCCTGGGTGGACTTGCTTCTTGCTTTATGTTTGCGTTTGACAAGTCGCTTTGACGGAATTTGCTTTGTTTCGGGGATCTGTTCGTCAGACCCAACCACCGTGGGCAGCTCTCGAAATGCGTCGGGGCCAGAAAGTGTCGGTGGAAGATCGTCATTGCCTTCCGTTCTCAGCGAAACCTGTTCCTGCACCTTGCCGTCAGAAGAGCGGCTCAGTGCGCCGACGGAGAGACCTGAGCGCGATGGCTGCTCAGCTACTTCAAGAGGAGGAATGAACGGGGAGTCCATCGTCCGCACTCTCGTTCGCAGCAACGATTCTGTTGGATTCCCGGGCTCAACGGTTGGCACTGAGGCCGTTGCTGCGAGACGTTCACTCTCGTCCCCAGGCGGCAGGGCCGCTGGAAACACACTTGGATGTCGCTCTTGCGAAGCTGCAGATTCTGTCGAACGAAGATTCCTCTCGTAAACTGTTGCAGGCGATTCTTCGTACACCATTTTAAAGGCTGCGCCAGCAGGCACTAGCTCTAGTAATTGCACCGAGGGCCTTTCCTCAATGAGTCGTTCTTCGTCATCTAGTGGTACGAGAACATGAAGCGAAATTGGCTTGAGCTCTTGCGAAGTTGGCATTGGAAGTGTATTATCAACGAGTCGGTCCTCAACATTTACTGAAACGGGAACTGGATGCAAGACCGGATGAGCCTCTTGCGAACGCCGTTGGTTTTGGTAGCCAACTGCGCTTGAATGTCCATTTTTCAGGTTGGGCGACTGCGGCCGAGGTGTAGAGGCAGGGAGATTCGCGGAAGAGCGCCGAGAGTCCTTTCGGTGCACCGTCAGGGTTGACGGCCTGTGTTCCGGCGCCAGATCGAAGTGACCGGAAGATTTGGGTCTGTGCCGCGTGATGGCTTGCGGAGATGACGTTTCGACGACGACAACGTCTCCGTTAGAGCCAACCGACGCTACCCTTTCCGCTGGTGGAGTACTGGTTACCGACCTCTCCATAACGGGGTAGTCAGGCAGTAGTTTAGTGGTGGAGCCTGACAGTAGCCCCACTGAATTTACTCGGACAGGTCCTGGCTCGTGGGCTGGATTTCGCAAGGCCTGTGTCCGAGAGCTTTCACTGAGGTTTTTAGTCGGCACGTCTGGAACTAAGGCTTTATCATTGCTTGAGCAAGTGAGGCTGCCAGCTGTGATTGGGGCACTCCCGGCAGTAGCCTCGTCTTTTAGCTCAGCAGCACGAGGAACATGCGGTTGGCCATCACTCCGCAGGGGTGCCCCGTCAGGCAGTTGTTCATGCGACCAGACTGGTGGCATTTTAACTTGCGGTAAGTCTGAAATGTCAGGTTGGTTACGTCTAATTCGTGAATGCTCATGCCCGCTTTCCGCAGAAGACTTGACTGTCTCGATACGCGGCACGGAGAGCGTACCGGTTGGATGGCGCTGACCTGTGAATGGCTGTTGCTGTGACTGGATTGCTTGTGCAGCTGGCACACAGCTTTGAGATGCTTGAGGCCGGACACTTCCCTCACGGCTTCCACGTGCGGGTGGTCCGACTGCTTCTATTCGTTGGACAGAGCTGACAGCGGTCGGGTAGCACTGGTCTGGCTCCATCGCGTGGCGGTGTGGTACCTCCTGTAACCACATTGTCCGTGTCGTACGTTCCTCTAGCAACTTTTCGCTGTCTGACAACTCCCACCAAGCTGAGCCTAGGCTCGATTGCTTCGGTGGTATGATCGGGGCGGGTGTATTGTGGTCGTCCGTGGTGCATTTTGAACGCATCGCGGCTGATCTGGAGACCTTGGCGCCGGCTCGTTCGTCCGCTCGTTCAGTAGAACATTGGTCAACACTGTGTTTCCGCTGACGGATTGAAGTGCTGCTTCCTTTTTGAGAACACAGTGACCCAGATACTTTACTTAGAGCCGGAATGGAAGCCGTGACTGGTCTCGCTGTGCCGAAAAAGATCTGAGGGAAAGGCGGTGCTATTCCTGATTGAGAAAGTCCTTCGCGAAGCGAAATACCGTATGTCTCGCCTTCCGGCGAGTTCCCTGATAGACCATCGCGCGGGGCCATATCGTCGCTGTAGTGTATGTCGAAAGTGGTCTCCCCAAAGCTTTGCGTGGAGCCCCAAAAAAGCGGTGTTGCTGTTTCCACTGTTTCCGCTCGGGCTTCTTGCGTTGGCCTTTGGTAGTTTCTAGGCGTTCCTCTGTTGTCACATGTGGTCTGGTTTGCCGGTTGCCGCCGGGCGCTGCTCGTACCAGGCCGGGCAGCGTGCTGAAAAGGCTGAATCAACAGAAAAAGAATTATACACATTCGTTCTTGATCCGGTTACGGCACAGCGGAACTGTTACTACGCCGTTACTTTGTACTTAACCAGGGAGTATACACGATATGCTTGCACCTGCTTCAGCCAAAGGCGAGGGCGTGACGGAAGCTCGTCTGGTCGGGGGACATGTTGCAATAAAACGAAGACGCCGCCCAAAAGAACCTTTGGTCGCGTGTCCCGGTAACAAGTTTCTTCTGGTTGGTGTATTTGTTTTATTGCAGCTTCAGCTGGGAACACAAACTATAAAAAAAATTGCGGTCGAGATAACACTAACAGTCGCGCTATAAAAATAGTCCCGACAAAAATGAGTGGTAGTGACGGGTGAAAAAGTAAGGAGCCAAGAATCCCAAGATAAAAACAGTTAAAAACGGAGCATGCAGTGTGGGCCCCCTACTTAAACCTCCGAATAGCTTTCTTCATTTCTGTTTTTCTGCAAATTCATTACAAAATGCGCCGTCGTGCTGAGAACGGGCGTCGAATCCCTATCGCTTGCAATTACGAAATATTTATCGATGAGTATTTATTTGATATTGACATTAAGCGAGAGGCTACCCAGCACCTAGAATTTTTTATTCGTATAGAGGGCTGGGGAAGAGGAAAGGGTAGGCCAACGATGTGGGATTATATTTGGCAATTGCTCATGTACGGTGTCATTCCGCTAAGCGACGGACCCGGGTGTCAACGGGCGCGCGTGTTTTGAAAGAAGATTGCTATGAATGCGTGATATCGTCTGCCTTTTCTCACGTAGTTTGTTTGTCGTCGCTGCAGTGTAGTCGTTTATAAGCATATTAAGTCAAGAAGGCTATGAAAAAGGGTCATGTCGTGTTCAAATATTCCCAGTAACGCACTACTTGCGCCCCGCGGAGTAACAACCGGCTGCGGTGATGAAGCACATGTCAACTTGTAACACAAGGATGGCGCCTGACTTTACTATATATCCTCTTCCCAACACACAATTTGTGGGCGTATGGTTGTTGCTGGCACGAATATTTTCACCGTGCGCCTGCGCATGGCCTGACACACACACGGGTACTCACCTGAAGTTCCTGCGCTGTGGTCGTCATTGGTGGATGGCGCACTGGTGTTCTCGTGGTCCAGGCCATCGTGGCGGGGGGCGGCCTGGCCTGCGTTGTGTCGGGAGCCAACCGTCCAGGAGGCGTAAAGGAGGTTCTTGCGACTGCGCGAGAGGCAGTGCCGCATGGTCACTGCTAAGTCGATCGCTGCTGGCACGGGGTGCACAAAATTGCCGAAACTCATGGCGTCGTGCGTATAGATCCCCCTTCGTAGCCCTTTGAATGAACTATAAACATCGTGGCTGCGCTGTAAAATGCAGCTGGTGCTCCACTTTTATGGTGTGAGTGTGCGCGGTCTTGGAGGCGGGATCTAAACGTGAGAAGTCGTTCATTTTAACTCTGGTCATTGTCCTGCTTGGGGTGAGAGGAAAATGGAGCTCTCCTCATTTGCTCTCCCTCGGTCCCTCTGGGCTGTAGACACTGCAGGCACTCAGAAAGTGAAAGTTGACGTTATGCTACCGCATTCGAATTTCCTTCACAATTCGCGGTCCTCCTCACGCCCCCCCCCCCCCCCCCCCCCCCCCGCTGGTGGCACCTATAGCTTGTATTCACCGGCGAGGCACGCATGCAGGCAACCATGTGAGTGCGCCGTCATTGGTTACGTCGGGCTATGCGGGATGGCGTATATAAATTGTTCATGCTAAGCACATAATTTGTGTTGGACGTTCCAAACACTACTCCACTGAACGCAAGTAATGCCTCGAGTCCAATGTGAGTGCGATTAATAGCATCTCCGTTGACACCACCGTTGAGAATCGGGTTGAAACAGAGCAGACGACGCACGCCGGTGTTTTTTTTTTTTTATTCGGCGTACGGCCGCAGTGGCACAAGCCACGCCTTGTCCGTGACACAGCGGTCATGTCTGTGGTCGTTTCCCGTGTTGCCAAGCCAAACAATTGACAGCTAAACTTTTCAATGAATACCACCTATGGGCAATTAAATTGAATCTCTGGTTGACTTGCCTTCCAGCTGGGAGTCGCTCCGGGGCATGGCTCTGGTGTACGTGGCTCTCCTGGGCCCACCTGGGAACGCGTCCAGGGGACTGCCGGTTGTCGCTGGAAGTGGTGTACGGGCAAAGGGCTGGAGTTTGTCCGCGACCTGGTCATTGTTTGGGCCCTCGCCGCCATGTCGGGTACCGGGCCTGATGCGTTTCATAGGGAAGGCAGGTGCTGCTAGCTCGCCGTACCGCTCCGTCGTTCTTCTTCCTTCTCTTTCAGTCTCCTTTGTCTGCAGGGCCGGAATCGCGAGATTCCGTTCCCCCGTGGGTACAAGCTCGCCACTTCCTGCACACATGCAGCGCCATCTTCATGTTGGTTTAGAACGTTTCTTTTATTGTTGTGGGCAACTGCTGCTCCGTACTCTATTGCATTTATCAAACATTTTCCCCAATTCCCATAACCTACCCCCTATCCCCCATACACCAAAATTCGCTATAGCGTAACTCGGCGTCTTTGTATCCTTTGTAAATAAAAAAACTGTGGTTGATTCCTCTGTCATAGGAATCGGTAAAACATGAAAGTGAAATGCCCAGCGAAATCTGCAGCTGAGCATGATTTGCGGGTCGGCGGCTGCCTTGAGGGTATGCTTGGCGAGCGACGTCCTGCTCGCGTGTCGCGTTGGCAGAAGTGTACTGGAGTCATTTCCGTGACGGATATGACGCCAGTGAAATCTTGGGGTATTGCGGCATAGAACATGTTCGTGTTAAAATATAAAACCTGAAAATGAACAATCCTAAGTATAACGTATTACTCTTTAGTATTAAAGGTCGCTTCCCCGCAAAAGACCCTATTTGTAGGGGTGCACCCTTTACATGCCGCTTGCTTCGTTGTTCTGGCGTCACTTCCGTGACGGATATGACGTCAGTGAAATCTTCGTGTATCCGGGAACAAAACACTTTCGTGTTAAAAACAGTTGTATGAATTGATAAGACACGCATGCGCGCTGGTATGTGATACGAGGTGGCAGGGGGCATTTATACGTTGTCTTGTTCATTAAACTTTTCACAGTTGCGAGTAGCGCATCAACCGTTTCGCGTGTCCTTTTTTCCTTTAATGCTGTGGTCGTCGTGTAAAGTTCAGCACTCTATGTTCCATGATGTTTAAATACCAACTAGCTCAACACAAATATGGAAGTGTTTTTGTACCTGCATTGGTTCCTTCTTGGAAAATTCCCGCAATATGGTAGCTATGAAGCAAATCGCATTCGCTTCTCTATGGTATCAATGATGATTGCAATGCAATGATGATTGCATCATCACTTCAATATCATCATTGCATTTGATTACAACCATAGTGCAATCATCATCATCATTACAGTGAATTCACCGCACAAGCTGCAGCCTGCACCCAGAGACGTTCTCAACACGGGCGAAAAGGTCTTCAACAAACGGTAATTGCTAGAGGATGTGCAGCTCCTTCGCCAGCATGGAAGTGTAGGGAAAATGTTTAGCTATCGGATGTGGGTTGAACTAAACACATGATACAGCCCTTATGTTGACATTGTGCAGCAGCTGTTCATGTTCAATTTAACAACCGTGGTGATTGTGTTTTAGAATAAGCTTTTATCTAGTTACTAGGTCAAACTTGTCTCTTGCATAATGCTACGTTTGCAGCTGGAAGACAGCAAAAAAAAAAAGATACATCCTGCCAAAACGATTCGCCCAATACCCACCTTTGATACACAGCGTGCTGCCGCTATAGGTGTTGTCATTCTTAGCGAGCCTTCCAGGTGTTCCAGGAGGAGGTACTTATAAATCACAGCTGAGTTCAACGATTACACTGGTGCCTGGACTATAAGAAGTACCCGTAGGTCGTCTTCACCACAGCGTTGCTAAATGACCAATTGAGGTGACCAGGTGTGCTAATTCGGCGAATCGCGAAGCCCAACTGAAGATTTGACTAAAGAAATGCATGTGCGCAGAGACAACACGCAAAAAGTGAGTGGCGTTTTGCGCATTGCGCAATGTCCCTGCACAGATGCTCTTTTTCATTCAAATCGAATGCTCGGCCACGTCATTCGCTGAACTCGTCCACTAAGCTGAATTCGAACACTTCGCACATCTTTGCTAACGCACAGCGTTAGCAAAGATACTGTACTTTGCTGATGCGCGCAAATTGTGCATGCGCCCAGAAGAAGTATTGGTGCAATGCCTTCCACTACTAGTACTACGAGGTTAAATATCTTTTGAAACTTTTACGTATTTTACTGCAAAGCAGTATATGTCTAACCCCCCCAGTTTTCATTCCGGTGTCATCGATTTACTCGGCGCCGCTCCGGGGCTCCTCCTCACCACCGCTGACACGTCTTTCACAACTATTTTCCCCCTCGCCTCCTCGGATGCCACTTTGGCAAGTTGCGCAGTCGGCAGCTTACGGCGGTATTGCGGTTATCAGATGATTGCGAAAAAAATTACACCATCTTCCCACGTGGGAACCCTGAGGGGTTGCAAAGCCGTGGAGTAGTAGCGTGTTAATTGGTTGTTAGAGTAAAGACGCGTGTAGTAGCGTATTAAATGTCTTCTTTATTTATCAAGCAGTGGGGAACGTTTTGCGGCTTCTCGTTCTCGAAGCGAGGAATCCGCTGTTCGACGCTGGCGTTTCGAAGCGTTGTCACTTTGCCGAACGCCATCTGGATCAGCTACTTGCCGGTGGCGTTTCAAAGCGGCTTCTCGTTCTCGTAGCGAGGAATCCGCTGCTCGACGCTGCCGTTTACGTTCGGCGTCGCGAGCTCTCCTCTGTGCAGCCTTGTCTTCGTTGGTGCTCGCGGTTCTGACAGTGTGCTGGCTGGCGCTAGTTGAAGGTGTGCCAGCCAGTTCGCTGGCGGAATCGTTGGCATCCATTTCCAGTCATTGGACGGCGCAGTACCGAAGAAGCAACTGAGCGGAGCGCGGACGCGTTTATCTGCAGAGCAGAGGGAGTGGAGAGGGGGAGCAGCGCGCATGCGCGTGATTGGACGGCTGGTGTGCAGAGGGGAGAGGAGGAGCAGCGCGCGCTAGCGCACAGGTGGTGTGGAGAAAGGGAGGGGAGAGAAAGCGGCGTTATCACAGCTGTTGTGGAGAGGAGGAGAGGTGCGGACGCCGGACGACAGAGGGTCGACTAAGAGATGCTTTGCATCTAAAAATAAACAGAAGCGCAGATGGGCGTCAAAAATGCGCCGACGATTACTATACTCCTTAATATGAAATTTTTGCACAGGGCAAGCTGTAGTCTTCTCGGTTACGGCGCATTTCTGGTGCGTCTCAGGAAGTGTTCGCGTGATCACCGAACGCACGGCGACGTGCGCAACTCTGCTGCTACCACGCAGCGCTCCGCCGCCGCCGGCCAGCATGCTGCCAATCGTGTTTGAATCTCCCTCGCGAATGCCGCGTGGTTCGGATTAGCCCCGCACAAGGGAGCAGCGAGCATGTTGTTCCAAATCGTGTTTGAACGTCCTGCGCAAATGTCACGTGGTTTGGATTAGCGGAGAATGGAACAGCGTCTGCGGAAAGTGTCAGAGGGAGGGCGTCCTTGGTGGAGACGCATGAGACATGTGTGAGGGAAAGGCAGTGAGAGAGATGACGCCGTAGCCGCACGTGTCGTACTCCACCTCGCTTTTCGCTAGACGCTGCTCCCCGTTTTCTTTCTTTCGTCGCTGATGCGTCACTCGGTTAAGGCCGACCTCCATGCAGCGAAATGTCGGCGAAAAGACGGCGAACGTCGCCCGGCGGCGGCCGCTCTGCCGCCGGCGTCGAAAGTACGGCTGTTCGCCGGCGATCTACGCGAGCTAGATGTCGAACGCGCGGCGGCGAACGCGACCGGAAGCGGCAAACTGCATTTTGAGGCCGCACCCAATCACAGCCTCGTACTTCGTTGTACTTCCTGTCCTGTCTTCCGTCGGCGGCGTTCGCCGGTCACGTTGCATGGAGGTTGGGTGGACGAAAACTGAGCGGCGCGTCAAACCACGGCGTCCGCCGCGCCAAGTTCGCCGAGAAACTTCGCTGCATGGAGGTCGGCCTGACATAAACAGACACCACTCCCGCGAAGCCCAGGTAACGGCTGCCAACGGGCTGCCCCCTAAAACGACCGAAACCCGCCGTCGCCATTTCCGCCCAAATTCCACTTCGCCACGGAGCTCCGAATCCCTCCCGGTTTAGGAGAAACTTGCCCAGTTAGAACGGTGGCGGGCGCCCATATTTGTTTTTAATGTTGGAAGTCCTTCGAAGCGATATTCTCGCCGGTGTCTTTCAGGCCTAAGTATGCGCCATCACCGGTTGACGGTTTATGCGTGCGCGGTTTGCAACCGGAAAAAGGGGTGCGTGCAAACTTGCACGCACCCAGGGTGCGTGCCCAGGGGTGCGTCCAGGGTGCAGGCGGAAAAAGGGGTGCGTGCAAACTTCGAAGGACTTCCAAGAATGGAACCTAGGCTTCATGCCGCTACCGATGAAATGCCGGTTGTGCTGGTGGGAGATTTAGATGTC
This sequence comes from Haemaphysalis longicornis, assembly GCA_013339765.2. Lineage (NCBI taxonomy): Eukaryota > Metazoa > Arthropoda > Arachnida > Ixodida > Ixodidae > Haemaphysalis > Haemaphysalis longicornis. The sequence goes on from CM023449.1 coordinate 23,131,297, forward strand.
GAAATCACATGGCTGAGTGCGCTTAGTCGGCTGTCCTCCTTAATGTTACACAGACATCTTACACAAACAGTAAGATGCATACGAGGGGAAAAAAGACGGACAGCCGCATGTTTGTACGCGAGAATACAGCTCAATGGCTTACAGGTGCTAAATCGTTATGGTACGGATGATGCCGTACGTTTGGAGGAAGAAGAGCAAGAATTGAAGCGCTGACCCGAACACAGGCGCGAACGGAGGCAAAACAAAGCTGCTCGCGCCGCCGTTACGGCCTTAAGTTCCACTCATCGAGCTGCGAATCCCTCCCGCATGAACAGCAACTTGCCCGCTTGCAACACCATTGTGAGCCAATATCGCTTCTTCAGAGGGCTTTTAGGAGGAGGAGGAAACAACTTTATTGGGAAAAAACCTGCTGCGGGGACGCGGCCTAGGACGTCGTGATAGCTGGGCCCCTGTCAAGGCTTACTTGCGCGTCCTCTGTTGGAGGAGCACTTTCAGGCCGTTGACGGTTCAGGGCAGCCATCACCAGCTGGACGGCCTGGAGTTGTGAGTTGTAATTGACATCTCTCGCTGCTGCTGTAAGCTGCGGCGGGAGCGTGGTGCCTTTCGCTTCTTCTGGATGAGTTCGGCAGTCCCATAAGACATGGGCCTCCGTGGCTCTGTCTCTATTACACAGTTTGCACCAGATCACTGGTATACACTTCTGGACATATATGCTTAGCTATCACTGGGGTCAGTAGAGAGTTCGTCTGCAATTGTCTATATACCACTGACTCTTTCCTTGTTAATTTGGGATGGGGTGGGGGAAAGGTCCTGCGGCTATGTCGGTACCACTCCAGGATCTCCCTGTATGTGGTGAGTGGTGTCGTTTCTTCAGGCACCTGCAACCCTGGTGGGAGGCTCGGACTCTCGGACGCTTCGCGGCTGGTAAGCGCGTGTGCAGTCCAGTCCGCCTCCTCGTTGCGGTTGGTGTGCCCTTCTCGTGAGTTCAATGAGCCCACGTGTGCCGGGAACCATCATATAGTCACTGGTGTCGACCGGGGGGGGGGGGGGGGGGGGGTAGGGTACCGCACACCCTCACAACACTGGGGTCACACTGTTTGTAGCATAACTGGTGATCGCTGAGCGAGAGTCACTTAACACCGTGGAGCATTTCGGATTAGTGAACGCCAAGGCGATGGCCATTTCTTCAGCGTTTTTCGTGTCTTTGGCTTTGATGCTGCCCGCCGTGTATAGGTCGCCAGTGGTGGCGGCTATCACCACTGCGGTGTAGGTGTCTGGTCGGCCTGGGTGTTGAGCGACGTCGACGTAGAAGGCTCCTGTGTCCGTGGTGTGAGTGGCGGTTAGGGCCTTGGCTCTCGCGAGTCGTCGTTCTCGGTTGTGGTCTCGATGCATATGTCTGGGGATGGGACATATACGTAGGTTGTGTAGGAGATTTCGTGGCAGTGGTAGTGATTGTTCGCTGTTACGTTGTGATCCTTGCTTGCGAAAGCCCAGGCGGTCCAGGATGTGTCGCCCAGTGCGGGTCTGCAGTAGCCTCGTACGTTGCGCTGTGCGCTGAGCCTCGGCAATTTCTTCGAGAGTGTTGTGTACGCCTAATTCGAGAAGCTTCTCCGTACTGGTGTGGATGTATAGGCCTGTCGCCATCTTGTACGCCTTGCGGATGAGTGCGTTGAGCTTTTGGCGTTCCGCTGTCTTCCAATTGTGATAGGCGGCCACGTATGCGATGTGGCTAATGGCAAAAGATTGCACCAAGCGGAGGAGGCTGGCCTCTTTCATGCCCGCATAGCGCGTGGATATTTTCCGGATTAATCTGATTGCTGTGGTGACTTTGGTTTCGAGCTTATTTACGGTGAAGCCGTTGCATCCACGCGCGTCGAGGTGTAAGCCCAAGACTCGCAAGGTCTTTACGTGAGGGATGACGGTCCCGTCTCTTGTTCTTAGAATTATGCCGTCGGCCGCCGTGATGTTCGTGCGTCGCCCGTAAGGTGATAGAACCAAGAGTTCCGATTTGGTTGGGGAGCATATTAGTCCAGTGTCACGAAGTCGATCTTCGATGACGTCGATTGCTTGTTGTAGGGTAGCCTCTATGTGGCCGTCGCTGCCTCCCGTAACCCACAGGGTGATATCGTCGGCATAGATGGTGTGTTTAACATCGGGAAGGCTTGCGAGGTGATTGGCCACATCGATCATGACCAAGTTGAATAACATGGGGGAGATCACTGATCCCTGCGGCGTGCCGACGCTTCCCAGCTGCTTCTTGGGGAGCTGGATGTCCCCGGCGTGGATAGTCGTAGTCCGGTTGGACAGGAAATCTTTAACATACGCGAAAGTGCGTTGTCCCATGTTTAGGCGGGAGATTTGTTGCAGAATGGCTGAGTGCCGGATCTTGTCAAAAGCGCTCTTGAGGTCCAAGCCGAGCACTGCCCTGTTGTCGAGGGAGCGCGCTGGCTCGTCAACGACCTCGTGTTTAAGTAGCAACCATTCAGCCCCGTACCATTCAGCCCCGAACGGAACAACCAAGGGGATTATTAGAGGTATTGCTGTTAGGGACTCTCACGAAGAACTACAAGCAAACATCATCAATGAAGCCAACCCACTGGCATTGGAAGCGCACCACATCGGAAAGTCGACCACTATCATAGTAGTATTTGAAGGAACCAAAGTTCCAAACTACATCAAATACGGCTCTATCCTAGTCAAATGCAGTCTGTACCGCCAACATTATGAAGTGTGCCGGCAGTGCGGCAAAATTGGACACCGCACAGACGTGTGCCCTTTCCCGGACGTCAAAGTATGCTACGCATACAATGCACCGAACCCTGACCCAGACCATGAAAAAGAATGTTCACCACGATGTAAACTGTGCAACGGGCCACACCCCACCGGAGTAGCGGGATGCAAGAACCGCTACAAGATTCCATACATTGTAACGCGTCGCCGCTGGGAACGAAAGCGCGTGGAACAGAGGGCTTTTAGGAGATATTTTCTATCGCGCCTGTCACTTCTAAGCGCGCGCACATGAATGCTTACCGGGTTATGCGTGCGCAGGTTTGTAGTGGAAAACAGTGGGAGGGAGGGTGGGTGGGCGTGCACGCGCAGCTATAGGTTTCATGCCCTACTGATGGATGGCATGTCCGTTGTGCTGGTGCGAGGTTTAAACACGGGCTTTAATAGGCCAAATGGGACCAGTCCAAAGTCCTTAGTGGTAGAGCGGATTGGGTTTGTGTGTTACACAAACAGTAAGATGCTTACGACGCAGGGGGGGGGGGCAACACAGGCAGCTTCATATATGTTTGTCTTCAAGACCAAAGCTCGGACCCTTCAGAGGCTCATTCAGCTAATGGGAAGTGTGCTTCATCGGAAGTGGCTCAAAAGTGTGCTCCATCGCAAATTACAAGAAACGTGCTTTGTTTCGGGCACTCCGTGGACTGCGTCTAGCTTTGCAGGTCATCCTTCTTCACAGAGTGGAAGGGCACAATTTTTTTGGTCTATGCCAGTTGCGTTCGACACTGTCCTACACGTGCGCAATTGACCGCGTTGTACCATAAAATATTTCACTGTGTGAAAGTTGCACATTATTGAAAATGTATCTAACGCTTAAAACAAGGTCAATGTTCCAGAAGCTCCACTCATTTTTTCACAAGCTAGAACTTCCTATGGATAAATCTATTCATCTCACAGGCTATCGATTTGACGTGCAATGAGTGGAATGTGGCACATCGTACGTACGTTTTTAAAGGGCGGCAATATTTCTGTTCAACACTGCTAGTCAAGGACCTTGACCTGTTGCATATTTTCTCTCTCATTGTAGCCTCCCGTCTGAAAAGCCGGCCGCTCAGTGGACTACCTGGGCCAGCAAAACTATGAAATAATGAATCCCACGGACATGGTGCTGGAATTGGCCGAGTTGCATAGGTGCAGAAGCCCTTTTACAGCGAAGACGATCAAGTCCCCGCAAATCTGTACTGCGAGAGATGGCGAACACTGCCACATCTTCAGAGAGCTCAGCGTCTGGAACGAATTTCTGTCTGTTGCTCGGCTAGAACTGAGACCGTACTCTCCCATAGAGCTGTGTTTGGGCCCTTCGGATAATGTAGGCTGGGAGCCTGACGAGGAGCAGAAGCAGCACGCCGTAACACTCATGTGTCTGCTCCTCAAAAACCATCACTGCGTAGCCGCCTTTCAAATGGAATCCTGGTACGCCCTATGTGAATACGAACCCCTGATCAGCTCCAGCCTTCGGGCTTCTTCAGCACTGAGAAGCCTACGGCTTCTTTCATCTCACGCGTTGACCTATCGTCTCCTGGAAAATCTTGCGCCTGTGATCCCATATCTGTCTCAGCTGGAAGAGCTTGAGTGCATTGCCTCAGTGCATTGCCTGGTGGGACGATTCAAGCCCTGTGCTTGCTCGTGGCGAAGTCATTGTGCCTCAAATCCCTCTCGATTCCCACTTGTTTCATGGACCCACTGGAAGGACAGCGCTTCCGTGGCGCGCTGGTAAACAACACTGCCCTTACCAGGCTCTTTCTTAACTCGAGCTGCTTGGTGCGGGATGCGCCAGGTCAAGAAGCGTCCCTTGCTAAGTACCTCGAAAACAACAGGGTGTTGACGACCCTCGGAATTTACTGCGACGCCAGTTGGCGGTCGCGAGAGTTACGGTACGTGCTCGAATCCTTAACCCACAACAGAACCCTTACAAGCTTCTTTCTGCGCTCCTTCTTTGTAGACAACAATTCAGCCCTCGTGATAGAAAAATTTCTTGTGGAGACCACGACTCTCAGAAAATTTGAAATGGAATATTGTGCGTGGTACGAGTTCGGCGCTTCGCTATCACAGCCACTATACGACACCGGCAATTTTGGCGCTAAGACAGAACGCATTCGTCCTTGGCTGTCGATACTTCAAAATAACAGATCACTTGAAGAGCTTACGCTGAACCTTTCCGGGTTTTGCCCAGCAGAGTGCGAGGCTTTTTTTGAAGAGTTGGCAGTAAACACCAGCCTAAAACGAGTGGTTGTCGAAGACCTTGGCTGCTATTTCTCTCGGCGGCATCGTGCTAGATGCAAAAATTTTTGCACACCCAATGAGGAATGTTTAGAATCCAGGCAAGGTGTGGTCATGACAAAATGCAAGCAGCTTTGCAAGATTGGTTTCTCCCTGGACAACCCTCAAGACATGCACTGGTTTTTAGTGGCATTACCAGCTGTGCTGTCATGTGATCGTATTACGACTGTTGAATTTGACCTCGCTCTCGGTAATATAGAAGGTCTGGTCGGCTCTCTGATTGCTGGGTACCTTGAAAAAACCAAGGTTCTCAAACATCTTACGCTGGGCTTCCATGCGAGTTCAAATGCGGTTACCTCGACTGCTGTGGTCTGCAGAAAAACAATTTTGAATGCGCTATCGAAAAATATCACTGTCAGGAAGCTGTTTCTCCAGTGTGCTTCGTTCACCCAAGAAGAGACTGACCTTTTCGCTACCATCATGAGGTCGAGCCAGAGCATTAACGAAGTGCAAGTTAATACAGACGCTGCGAGCGTGGAAACGCTATTGACGGCTTTGCTGCCACACTTCTCGGAGAATTACACTATCATTTCCGCTCACTTTTACGTGAAGCAGATGCCCCTCACAAGAGAGTATTTCGGAGTGAAAGAAGTTGTTCGACGTAATCGTGACCTCGTCATGAAAGCCGCACACTACGTCGTGGGAGAAAAACATAGAGGACACTGCGCCGTTGCTGTCGAATTCATCGCTTCTAACACCGCCGCCGGCTTGGTGGACGAGGTTTGCCGGCTGGCAGCGGTTGACGAGAAGTTAGCGCTGCGTATGATTCGAGACAGCTTGCAAATCCTCCGAACGATGCACGGTTTCATGCGAGCTGTGGGCGTGGTCAGAAAGAGAGTCGTATGCCATGAAGTTGGTGGCCGAAGTGTGCAGCTGGATGATCTTGACGAATGGTCCTGGTTTTCGATCAGGCGCCACCTAACGGTCGCCGACGTCTATGCATTTAAATAACGATACGTTGAATCAGACCTTTCTTTGCTTTTTTATCGCAGCTGTGGGCGCTGTCTGGAACATTTTAACTTAGCTTTACATGCCTTTTGGTCAGCAACATATAATAAGCCATGCTATGCTAATAAATTCTATGCTATGCCAAACCTTGCCGTTGGTGCATTCTTAGAGCGATTACATGGCTCATATTCTGCGAAAATTTGGCGTCAGAGGTGTGGCTGCGATGGTACCGATTGGCTTACGATTGGCTTAGATGTCAACATAACCACCCACAACATTACCCCGAATCGGCTGCGAACATGGGTATGCGCCGACCTACTGTCCCTATTGGCTGCAGAGTTTCATGACTGCGAATGAGGGTATGCGCCCGCTTGATGGTTTGCAAAAATTTATGCTTTCTGGGCTGTAATTTAGACTTGAAGTGTACAGTTACGAATCGGCCCGCCACCGTACTGTCCCGCATCACTCCTCGGCTGGGCGGTGAAGCCACTGCGTGCGCATTTGCAAACAGGCCCCATCTTGTCGGTGAATCATACTTTCACGTCGAGACGCGCCCAAGGACACAGACGCCCCGCGATCGCAGCGGAGTCCTCTCTCCCCTCTCTCTCGGACTCAACGTGCGCCGATGCTACCGACTGCTCACGAACTCTGGAGCGTGCGCAAATGTAGAGTGAACGCTGTTTTGACCGTTGCGCTTTCGGGTATAAATAGAGGCCCCGCAAGCGTTATAACCCATTCCTGCTTGAGCAGTGAATCCATGCTGTCACTCTGCTCGAGTCCTGTACTGTTACCTCGCCTGTCCGGGCATTGTTCTTTGGCTTCGGCTCACCTCTCGCTATAAAGTAAACAGTTACGTTAGCCTACGGCTTCTGGACTTCTTCACGGCTGCAACAGAGGCTGGCCGCTCTCTTTACACCACGCTACCACACGTATGTCGGAGGCGACGGAGCTCGGCTCGGCTCGGCCCACCCGGTCGCAACAACGGGTTGTCAGCGGTGGGATGACAGCGTCGCAACAGTAGCCATTACAGGATGAACTGGATTCTGGAGTATCTGCGTTTTGTTTTTTAAAATATATATGAACACATATAAATATTTCTAAAAGTCTTGAGGTTTAAGCAGTAATAGAAATAAAATGAACTGCGGACATTTTTCAGATTAATCTTCCCTCTCACCAACTGATTAATATTCGACGAGTTGGCAGCTTTCATTTCGTCTAAGGTTTAAGGAGACATTGCACATCCTTCATTCGGCATGTGGAGTCAATGTTGCGACCAAGATTCCTCTCTCTTTCTATTTCTCTCAATCAGCCAACGAGAAAAGCACATCTACGTTTTGCCCGGAAAGTGATTACATATCTCTGGCCATGCACTGTATGCATTCTCCCTCCCCCTCCCCCCCTTGCGTTTCCGAGGGGGGGGGGGTGATAAAGCCGGAAGCTGTTTGCACTTAAAAAAAAAAGCCGTGTCTAGGTGCCGTCCGACGGTATTATAAGCACTCCACTATATCGACGTCCACCGGCGTTTCTAACAAAATTGCCGCGGCTGGCACTACATCGCTATAGATAACGCAAAGCTACCCAACCTAACCTAAACATAGCATAACATGACCTAACGCACACAAAGAAAGCAATTAAAACACCCAAACTAACGTAAGCCATGAAAATTATTGTTTGAAGGTAAAGGTGAAAAAAAAAAACAATTAAGGCACCAGCCTGTCTCAAACCACCGTCCTTGGGATCAAGAAGACAAGACGGATCCTCTAGACTACAACAACAGACGGTTACGGCGGTGCTAGCCAGGTCTTAAATATTCGAATGTTATCCGACGGCACTGTAGCCATGCCTGCAGCGGTCAGCTAGAGTGCCGTCGGACGGCACCCTAGACACTGAGTAAAAAAAAAACAGGTGGTGGCACTTACTTTCAGAACAGTAACCAGTTGCCTAGGAACTTGGTGCTTTTACTAACAGGCCATGCACAACCCAGTAAAATACATACGTGTGACAACGTGTATCGGCTGAGCGCGCGGAACGACATAGACACATTCAACACGCACATATTCCACTTAGGCAACAAATAAACAAATAAACGATGGCTTGACCGGATTACGTAGAGTCTGTTTCGGGCTTGCATCAGCCCCTGCGGTTTTCCAGAAAATAATCTAAAAAAACTGCGGTTGATTCGTCTTTCATAGGAATCGGTAAAACACGAAAGTAAAATGCGCAGCGAAATCTGCAAAGGGCTGGAGTTTGTCCGCGACCTGGTCATTGTTCGGGCCCTCGCCGCCATGTCGGGTACCGGGCCTGATGCGTTTCATAGGGAAGGCAGGTGCTGCTAGCTCGCCGTACCGCTCCGTCGTTCTTCTTCCTTCTCTTTCAGTCTCCTTTGTCTGCAGGGCCGGAATCGCGAGATTCCGTTCCCCCGTGGGTACAAGCTCGCCACTTCCTGCACACATGCAGCGCCATCTACATGTTGGTCTAGAACGTTGCTTATATGGTTGTGGGCAACTGCTGCTCCGTACTCCATTGCATTTATCAAATGTTTTCCCCGATTCCCATAACCTACCCCCTATCCCCCATAATTCGCTAAACCGTAACTCGGCGTCTTTGTATCCTTTGTAAATAAAAAAACTGTGGTTGATTCCTCTGTCATAGGAATCGGTAAAACATGAAAGTGAAATGTGCAGCTAAATCTGCAGCTGAACATGATTTGCGGGTAGGCGGCTGTCTTGTGGGTGTGCTTGGCGAGCGACGTCCTGCTCGCGTGTCGCTTCGGCAAAGGTGTACTGGCGTCATTCCCGTGACGGATATGACGTCAGTGAAATCTTGGTGTATCCCAGCATAAAACACTGTCGTGTTGAAATATAAAACCCGAAAACGAACAACCCTAAGTATAACGTAGTCTTTAGTACTAAAGGTTGCTTCCCCGCAATGAGGCCCTACGTGCAGCGGTGCACCCTTTGCCGCTTGCTTCGTAGTACTGGCGTCATTTCCGTGACGGATATTGTCAGTGAAATGTCCGTGTATCCCGGAATAAAACACTTTCGTGTTAAAATACTAGAAGGCTGCTCTGGGAGGGCTGTGTTACCTTTGTGTCATTTTGATCTGGGGTTGAACGCGCAATGAATATGATGTTAATTTACAAGCTCTGTTGATTCGTGCTTACACGCGTCAACAGAGTGGTGTTGTCTCGTGCCTGTTACCCGCTGCATTCGAGAGTCAAGAGCTCAGCAGGCTGATTGCAGATAGCATGATACCCTTCCACCATGATCCTACTAAGTGGCGACGGGGCGGGAAAAGGAGCCCCAAAATAAATGACCGGTGTGGCTTCATGACCAAGGTAGATTTTACCCGAAGAGAAGGCCACACTTTGAAAAGCTCTGGATGAACTGCGCATGCGTGCAGTTTACCGACTTTGCGGCCAGTCGGTGCGGCATGCACCGGAGTTTGGGCACTCCGTCTGTATTTTTTTTATCCTCTCTGTACATCTCCTTTCTTTCTGCTGGGGGATTATGTGGTGTCGCCTATCTGGGTCGATGTCTGATAATGTGGGCCTCTGACAGCGATGTCGGTATTACGGTGACTGCAAATGTTGTTGGGATCCATGTTATATTCCTAGTAAAAGGTTTTGGAGTTCGCTCCTGTTCCGTGCGTGGTCTCCGTTCATTACACGGCGTCATCGACGTTTCAGTTGACGGCACAATAAATGGGTCGGCCTCGATCATTGTGGCCCAAGGGCGCATAATATGCCTGCCGATTGGGTGAGGCTCTTGATGGTGTCGTTGAAGGGTGGATCCTATGTAAGCATCACTGCCGTACGCAAGCACCACCGTACGTCCGTCGGCCGTCCAGCGTACGTCCATTCTGGCTCTAGCGGACGTCCGTTTCAGAGCCGATGGGCATGCCGTGTACGTCCGTGGGACGTCCGTATTTAACACTTTCATACGCCCATTGGGACGTCTGAAATTGGATGTATTTTGGATGTTAGGCAACAACTTGCAGATTCACGGATGTTTCATTTACGAAAAGCGTGTTACTCAGGGAATACGCTGCAATATAGAGCCACTGAAACCTCATCTAGTGGCTCTTGTTGCATACGGGAAGGACGACCCGAGCCGAGCTCCGTCGCCTCCGACATACGTTTGGTAGCGTGATTTGAAGCGAGCGGCCAGCCAATGTTGCAGCCGTGAAGAAGTCCAGAAGCCGTAGGCAAACGTAACTGTTTACTTCAAAGCGAGAGATGAGCCGAAGCCAAAGAACAATGCCCCGACGGGCGAGGTTACAGTACAGGACTCGAGCAGATTGACAACATTGATTCACTGCTCAAACAGGAAAGAACTACAGCGCTTGGGGGGTCTTTTTTATACACATAGCGCCAACGGTCAAAACAAGCGATCCCTCTAGATTCTGCACACGACACGAACATTGCTTTTGTTGTATTTAGACTTCGGATAAGTGGACAAAACATTCTGGTTCTTAGTCTAGAGACGAAGCAAAGAATATTTCAAGCGTTTCGTACTTTAGCGCTCAGCGAATTGTCACACGCAAACCTTAGGGCCCACTCGTGCACTGTGGGAAGGCAGACGGTCAGCGTGTATGTACAGTCATCAAAAGTTTTAACAGCAACAATAAACGAGGTGCCAGCGTATTCCCAGAGCGGCAGCTTGCCATACCGCCCTAGGTAATTAGCGAAGTTGTGCACATGTGCCGAAGCGGCCGAGTGCAGAAAGCCAGCCTGGGAAGCACCGATTTTCGTCTTCCGAAGATGTGCCGGTAGCTATCGTAACCGGCCGCTCCGTGCGTAGGCTGGCACCCGCTTCTTTGTTATTATTAACACTTTTGACGACTGTACATCAATTTTGCGGAACGGTGAGCATAGAATATTTGTTCATGAACTGGGCAAAGAAATAACCCACTTCACAGTTTTCATGCTTCCGCGGAAGCATGAAATTTGCGAATTGCTCCGTATGAACATTTTCTTAGATAGACGAACGTTGCTAAAGTTGGCCGAGGCGCACGGGCAGGTAGCAAGGGAGGGGGGTCCACCTTGAAGCGTTGTAAACATTTTTGCAGTTCGACAAAAAATTTGCAGGGAAAATATTGGTGAATCTGGACATTACAATAATCAGGTAACGATATAAAAATTTTAAGCAAATTTCAAGTCACCCTTTGTGCATCTGATCTGAAATCACCACGTATAAACCACGATTAATCGACACCCATGCAATTACGGCGAGTGTCGCTGTTCCTAATATAGAAATAGTGCGAGGGACAAACGCTATGATGAGCGTACCACCCTCATCAGCGCCACAATAATGGCGCTCACCTAAATCGGGACTGTCGGTGCGACCAGGTCGAAAAGCGTATCTATGTTATTTTTATATATTGCTATGATTATTAGTAAAATATTCTTATCTTTTCTTTTTTTACCAACTCATTTGAATAATCAATCAATGAACTGAATAAAGTGTGCCGAATAATCGGTTTAAAATTTTTTAACCGACGCCCCCTATAAATTTGTTTGATTCCATAAGAAAAGGTTTATAGACTTTCTCACGACCGCAATCAATATGTTGGGAGCCTTTCACGCTCTATAGAAACTCAATACGGGGTCCAATAAATTGAGTGCTTCTGTTTTCGCAATAAACAGTTTATTGAGTTCATGACAACCACAGTCGATAAACCTTGAGCTTTAACTGAAATTTTATTAACAATATGGAAACACAACAGGAAGTTTATAAAAACTCAACGTCCATTTTCGAGAGCGATGGTAGTCTTTTGTGAAAGGAACCAGAAATATCGGAATTATTTGTTAGTGTTAAGTCTATAATGTTGGCGATGCTCGATGCGTGACGCGTAGGATTATCAATAAGTTGAGATAGTGAGAAATAAAGAAATACTTAAAGAAGAAACGCATGGGTTCACTTTATACTAGAGAAACCAGTTTATACTAGAGAAATAATGTCTCCAGATATGATCAGAATAGAGATGGAGAAACGTGTACATATTTCATACGGACCTCGATTAAATTCGAAAGAAAATAAACTATTCGTGTTGGGAAGACAGTAGATGACACCAATGAATACATTGATTGATAAGTATGTTATAGAAATTCATACACATTCAAGGGAGGAACTAACCGTTACTGGCATTGTTACCAAATCAACTTTTATAAACAAGAGTGAACGATCTCCTGTAAGGTTTGCTCTATAGTATCAAAAGATTGAAACCCGTTTCGCTGACAAAAATAGTGTTATGTGGAATAATATCAGAGACGTGTTTTTATTTCTGCTGCTAATGATGCCGAGCACATACACTGATATAGCCTAATGAGACATTATCGGGATAATTCAGCCAGCACTGACTGCAACCGGACCAGCACCGTGCACAGCACGCACACCCGAAGACGGTTCACCTGACAGAGAAGATGAAAGCGCAACGCCAACATATCCACGAGGCACGAGCACATGTCATAATTCTGATTTGGAGCTCCAAGAGAAGTCACCAGACTACAAGCTCTCCGGACGCGGTAAGAAAGGACGAACCACCAAAATGCTCTTCCTATAGTAAATTTCCCTGGATTGAGCGGACTAAACAAAGGGTTATACAAGTACAAGGAATGTAGTGTGGCATTCAAGAAAGGACCATGGGTGACGGAGCTGATATCGCTGGCGTCTTCAAAAAAGCTAGGCGACAAGGCCTCCAAACATGCAAGCAGTAACCAGCACAAAACGGCTCTTGAAGCATCGCAGGGTTCTTGAAGCATCGCAGTGCCTATCGGGAGACATGTGCACTGTAGAATCGATGCTAATAACCCAGTCACAAAGACAAGCCGAGCAGAATACTGGCTGCACGAAGAACCTCACGAAGCTCGCCTACTATCTCTTCAAATCAGAAATTCCACACACGACTTCTAACTGGCCTGACTTGGTCGCAACAGCGGCATCTGTGGATGGATCTGGTGATTTCTTGAGAACATTGGCTACAAAGCCCCAGAACGCCCATTTCCTGTCATCATCTTCAATTACAGGATCTCTGGATGCCTTCGGAGAAGCCGTATCAGCGCACATAGCAAGCAAACTCAGCGAAGATCAGCCGCACTCTGTATGTGCGGATGAAGGCACGGACGTGAACGGGCTTGCGGTTCTCAGCACTTTCATTCGACACATTAGTGCTTGTCACGAAAGTTTCCAAGTGGAAGAGACCTTTATTTCAGCCGTATCCATTGAGGCGATGAAAGCTGAAGACATAACAAATACGCTTATTGGCGAGTTAAGAAAAGTCGGCTTGAAGCCAAAAAATATATATTTCCGCTGTTTCTTTTGATTGGGGTGCAAATTTCAGCGGAAACGTGAGCGGCGTGCGAGCGCGACTCAAAGAATATGCACCTGATTTGCTTTTCGTGCACTGCCGAAGCCACCTCCTCCAGCTTGCTAGTTGCAGGCAGACGCCCCCTATAAAAAGAGTACTGAGTGCGCTGAATAAATTGTACAGTACCTTTAGGGGAAGCCACAAGCAACTGACGATTTTGCAGAACGCTCAACTAGCGATGGAAGGGTTGTCCCATAAGCTTGTTCAGCCTGGAGAAACACGATGGCTTTCTTATGAGGGCAGCGTGAAAGTAGTGGTTGAGCACTACCCTTCTATTTGTAGCGCATTAGAGCACGTATACACGGACGCCGGAGACTATTCTTCTGACGCCGGGGGACTCATTCTCTTGTTCCGAAAGAAGTCCGCCGTTTTCATATTGGTCCTATTGTCTCGACTTCTAGGGCCTCTTGATCGTCTGAGCAAGTGATTGCAATCATCGAAGGGTAACCACGAGGCCATGAAATTGCTGCGTGCAGTAATGTCATCCCTTGAAGAAATCCGTGTAGAAGATGTAAGAATGGAGGCTCAGAAGCTGGTCGAAGAAATTCAAGAAAACCAACTCAGAATGTATGATGACGAAACCATCAGCGACGCGGATCTTCTAAAAATTGGATCAAGTTACCTAGACTAAAATCCTGGAGAACATGCGTGCAAGGTTTTGCGACCAGTTTCAAGAGTTGGAATTATTCCACGACATCTTTCATGCAAAGCAGGAAAATCCTGATTTTAGGCGTGTCTCTCAACTGTGCGGAACATCAGAGCAGGACATGCATGTAACCGAATATTCAATTTACAGACGATATCCCGGAGAACTGGCCTCGCAGCGAGCTCTATTAAGGCTTGCGTGCGAGGTCGAGAGGAAGAAAATGTTCCCTGCTTTGGCATCAGCTGCAACGAGAATACTGCTTCTTCCCGTGGGAACGGCCGCCGTTGAACGAAGCTTTTCAACCATGAACAAAATCCTAACATCAGATAGATGTCGCATGACACCGGCCCATGTTGACGCGGTGATGAAGATTTCTATTGAAGGTCCAAGTATCCCCAGTATTAGGAACTCAACAGACGAAGAAAGGGGGGGATAAGTTGGACTTTCTAGACAGTGCGTACATTATGTGGGCCAAGAAACCGCGTCAGTCATTGTAAACGTGCGAGGTGACGCGGTGTAACTGTACAGTTTGTGTACTCAAATTTAATTTCTTCAACATTAATATTTTGTTAATGTGGCAACTACTGTCGGCCTATTAGTGTACATACACTTTTTGTTCATTGTTACATTTTGCCTGTGTTGCTTAGATATATTGGCTCCATTTCTGTTGTACTTATTTTTTTCGTGTGCCATATGATATTGCACTAAATTTGAAAACGCGTGAACTTTGTTCCATCAAGAACTGTAGATTAAAAACTTGCCTCACCTTGTTCTGTATATAAAGAAAGAATAAACTTTGTGCAACCAAATGAAAATTATACTGTTCCTTACGTTCTTGAAATTTTCAAACGTGGTGACAGCATACTATGGGTTTTTAAATGTAGTATTGCATGATTCATCTTCCAAAACGAGCCCCACATTTTCACCCTCTATGCAGCCTTCCTGTCGCGACCTTCACCGTAAAGCGCAAGCCCCTTATACACACCCGTTCGCATACAATATATATATATATATATATATATATATATATATATATATATATATATATATATATATATATCATCATCACCTGGATATATATATATATATATATATATATATATATAT
Organism: Haemaphysalis longicornis; assembly: GCA_013339765.2. Classification (NCBI taxonomy): domain Eukaryota; kingdom Metazoa; phylum Arthropoda; class Arachnida; order Ixodida; family Ixodidae; genus Haemaphysalis; species Haemaphysalis longicornis. The sequence continues at coordinate 23,146,430 of CM023449.1, forward strand.
ATATATATATATATATTATATATATATATATATATATATATATATATATAATATTGTGAGACCAGTGGTAGCCTCGTTTGTGGAAGGTCGGAACGCTGAATGCAATGTCCCAGTGGAATGCCATCTTCACTGGCGCTCGGTTGCGGCCACGGCTTCTTCATCTCTGTATATACTCATCATCACCGATTCTTCTACCTTCTCGAACTATCATCATCGGTAACCTGGTTCGGTCGCCATCTTGCCGCCTTGCAGCTCGGCCACGGGGCGGCCTCTCTAGCATCCACCGTGGTCCCACGTAATTCGCGCCAACAGCGCCAAATCTTCCCCTAGTGGTACGTGGCCTCTGAAAAACGTTGCATTTATCGTCATGGCAACGAGTGGCGAGGGGGAAAGGAGGTTGGTGACGTCTCGGATGCTGATGACGTCATTTTTTCCGCGGCAGCCGGTCCGGGCCGCCGCGCGCCGGCCGCAGCAACCGACGCTCGCCCAACTTCTGCGCCTGCCGCCGGTCGCTGCTCATGGGCCGCTCGGCAATGGCACCAGGCGCGAAAGTTGGACGAGCGGCGGCGATGCCTCGGAATGGCCGCCGCCTGTCGTTTGGTATGTGTGTGCAGTAACGTGTTTAACAATTGAACGAAGGAAACATGTTGGTAATAGTATGTTTTCTGGTGTCGAATTGTTGTCTTTGTGGCGATAATAATTGGAGCATTACACAAACTTTCTTTTCGCTTTTCTTTTATTCAAAATTCACATGAAGACATCTTTGATTCGAAGTCATGAAAACACATGCACTACACAAAATATAATGCTCATACATTTTATGTACACTCTGTTGGACTCTAAGCAAAAATATGACATGCAAATTTAGGCATGAAACATTGCAGAATAGGAAAAAAACGTGCAAGATGCACATTTAGGTACACAATAATTGATTACGCAAGAATAACTTCGAAAGTTCTAATCACTATACATATTTTTTTCGCGCACACCTCGGCGGAAGAAGGAAAGAACTTGAAAGTTCCACTCAATTTATACTTATTTCTTGGGCTCGCCTCGAGACGGTAATGTTCTTTAGACATTCAAAAAATTCGTTTCGGTTGAGAGACACAGTTAACGGGAACCTATAATTTAAAAGCACGCACAGGTATGCTTCAACGCCTTCCTTTTGGGCCAGTTAACGCAAACTCTGAAAGGAAGCGTTGACCCGACCATACACTTCCGAGAAATCTTGTTCACACCAACAAAATGCAGCGAGAAAAAACTGTTGCAACACAATAACCGCACTATTGACCACTCATTGCTATAGATTATATCTGCGTACAAAAATAATGCGCAACCACGTCGTATAATACAGAACACAATCGCAACACAAATCGAGCGCACCCGTCTTTTCTTTTAATGGCGCGTGAACAGTCTGATTATGAGGGGGGGGGGGGGGGGGGGACGCGCAGAAAAAAGTTTTCCTGTATTGTAAGCCGCATGTACCGAGCTCATTACTTGCAGATATCGGCTAGGTTGTCACACGCTACTCCTCTAGCTCGTGTCTGGGCAGCGCCTCTTTTCTCATCCTGTCCGATATCGATTCTATCTTTACAACTATGGAACAGCAAAGCCACTCGCGATAAGATGACATGGCGCGGGCGCGCACGTTAGATTGAACAGCAAAGCCGGCAATGCTACCTTTTTTTTTTTTATGAGCGAAACGCTTGCGATGGCAGCTGCAGACAACGCATGTATTTCGGCTTGGCCTTCCACTGCTCCCTGTGCAAATTGACTGGCATTGAACACCGCGGTTTTACGTCAGATTTTTCGGAGCACTGAAGCAACGTTTGGCAGCAGTTTCGCCGCAAATATCCGTTTTGGAGCAAGATGGCACCGGAAAAATTGGTTAGGGCACGCCACCCCGCGCCAACAATCGCCGTGGTAATAGGTACGCAGTCAATGACAAGAAGCGCGTACAGTTGAGCTTGCCTTCTTTGTGAGCAGGTGCAGCGTGATAACTTTGGAGGGGTTGAGGTGATTCACCACAGGAAACGTCCAATGAAGTCTCGAACCGTCCTCGACTTGGGACCCCACCCAAGACTCAAGCCCACTGCACGAAACAACAACAAAAAATACATCGATAAGAATCCTGAATCGACGTTCAAGCAGTTACTAAGGCAATCACAAAACGGCAATGCCGCCTCAAATTCCCCTTACGAGCAAGAGTCTGCGCGCCGAATGCGCGTTTACTTCTATTAAAACTTTGTGTACCTGCAAGGCTGGGATATATTTGCACATTAGTTTCCACTCCAAGACGACTGACATGTCTCATTAACTTCACGTTACATGTGCGAAGTGAAAATAGAAGAGTGCAATCGGTCGGCTTCTAAGGAATTCACTATAACTTGTACAAAGCTAATTTGCTTACCTGTCATTTTTGGAGAAGACGAGAAACTTGGCCGAACTGTTTCGCCCTGTGTTGCTGCACCACAGAGCTGCGCAGGACTGGTGACGCTCCTTCCCCCGCGGCCCCATGTTTAGAATACATTCGTATATATTTTATAATGCAGCGAAACTTTCAGCCCGTGGAGGCGTTTAGGCAACCCGCGCAGCCCTTCGCACGCCGGCTCGCTTACGCACGCACCGAACTGGCCCGCCGTACGCGCCCAGAGAAAGAAAGAAAAAAATATTGGCGCCGGTGAGCTGTTGCGCATGCGTGAGGAGGCGCGGAAGCATGCGTGGTGTGGAAAGAAAGAAACGATGAGGAAAAGGGAAGGGCCACGCCGCAGCACCCTGCCGCTAGGATCGCCCCAATTTTGAAACCGAAACTAGCCAGAGTCGCCGACCAGTGGCTCGGCCTGCGAATAAAGCGGTTTGTGCGTACTGGTCTGCCTCGCCTACCATCGGCCTTACAAGTGGTGGAAGGTGCGTTTCGGTCCCGTAATCCACCTCTCAAGCTGCCCCACTGGAGCTCCGTTCGGGTCGCCGCCTAATGCCGGAAACTACAGCGATGACGCTGGAATCGGCGAACGCCACGGCCCCACCAACCCCCCAGTGCATCATAACCAGCCCGCAGCGTGAACCTCCTTTCTCGATACAGTCCTTTCACGATACAGTCCTTTCCACGATACAGTCCTTTCCTACAGTCGTGGCCTAAAGGCCACGATACAGTCCTTTCAGTTCACTCAACCCAAATTCGTGACGGTGATGCGTTAATCGTTCCTTCTGCGCGTTTGATTCCCCAAGGAATCATTATCGCGACCTGCTTTGTCCGTTTTGCACGTGGGTCTGCGCCGCTCATTGTTACAAATACCACTTCTGAGACGATACTCCTCCCTGAAGGCACCACGCTCGCTTCCGTTGTGGCTGATGACAGTCTGTCTCTGGTTCCCCTCTGCTCTGTGTCTTCCGTTCCCCTGTCTTCAGATTCCGGGTCCTCACGTCCCACCCTGGCAACCACGATTAGCGAAGACCTCACGGTGTTCGAAACGAGACTCCTACTTGAGCTGCTCGAAAAACACAAAAACTCATTTGACTGCATCTCTACCAACCTTGGACAGACGTCTGTTGCAGAACATCGTATTGAGACAGATGGGACTCACATTGTTCGCCGCCGCCCGTACCGTGTGTCGTCGTCGGAACGGAAAGTCATAGAAGAAAACGTCGCGGACATGCTTCAACGAAACGTTATTCGACCTTCCTCGAGCCCGTGGTCTTCTCCTGTTGTCCTGGTGAGGAAAAAAGATGGTTCCGTACGCTTTTGCGTGGACTATCGGGCTTTGAATAGGATTACCCGGAAGGATGTGTATCCGATGCCGCGCATAGATGACGCGCTGGACCGTCTACAAGGGGCTGAATATTTCTCTAGTCTGGACCTGCGATCTGGCTACTGGCAGATCCCCATGCGCGAGTCTGACAAAGAGAAAACGGCGTTTGCGACTCCAGACGGCTTGTACGAATTTAACGTAATGCCTTTTGACTTATGCAATGCCCCAGCCACATTTGAGCGCATGATAGATACGGTCCTTCGCGGGCTTAAATGGAAAACATGCCTGTGTTACCTTGACGACATCGTCATCTTTTCGTCAAGTTTTGCGGAACATCTGCAGCATCTGGACGAGGTGTTGACTTGCCTGGCAAAGGCTGGTCTGACTCTGAACACCAAGAAATGTCGTTTTGCTAGCAAATCGATAAAGGTCCTTGGTCACGTCGTCAGTAAAGATGGCATACGCCCCGACCCAGACAAAATTTCTGCTGTAGCCAATTTTCCTCGACCTCAGCAACAAAAAGCGCTGCGTAGTTTTCTCGGCCTGGCGTCCTATTTTCGCCGTTTTGTCCGCAATTTTGCTACTCTCGCTGCACCTCTGAACCAGCTATTAAATTCTGATACCCCCTTCGACTGGAGTGATGGCTGCGAAAAGGCCTTCCAAGACCTCAAGCATGCGCTTACTTCCGCACCTGTATTATGCCACTTTGATGAATCGAGACCGGCGATCCTCCACACCGACGCTAGTGGGCATGGCATTGGCGCCGTTCTGTTGCAGCGCGATGCTCACCACCGCGAGAGGGTTGTTGCTTATGCCAGCCGCTCTCTAACACGAGCGGAGACGAATTATACAATAACGGAACAGGAGTGTCTGGCCGTTGTGTGGTCTGTGCAAAAGTTTCGGCCATATCTCTACGGCCGACATTTCACCGTCGTCACAGACCATCACGCTCTGTGCTGGCTGTCTTCATTGAAAAACTTGTCGGGACGCCTGGGACGCTGGATTCTGCGATTGCAAGAGTACGACTTTACAGTTACCTACAAGTACCGGACTCAAGCATGTAGACGCAGACGCACTCTCGCGGTGCCCACTGATGCCATCTTCAAACGACATGGCGTCGCTTCCTCATACACCGCCATTATCAGTTGCACCTGTCGACTATGCACCGGCTGACGACCGCCGCGACTTGGTCGATCATCAACGAGCAGACAGTTACTGCCAGAAAATAATGGATCGGCTCGCTGGTTCGACACGTTCACCGAATAGCCGCCTACGTCGCCAACTGCGGCAGTTCCAGCTCATAGACGGTGCACTGTATCGCAGAAACCACCACCCAAATGGCGCCACATGGGTCCCAGTTGTGCCTCGTTCTCTCCAGAGTCGCGTCTTGCAAGCTTTTCATGACGACGCCACCGCCGGCCACCTTGGCTTTCAAAAGACGTACGACCGCATTCGAGGTCGCTTCTTTTGGCCAGGACTCTCGACCAGTGTGGTGAAATACGTCGCATCCTGTTCACCCTGTCAGCACCGCAAGCGCTCTACGGCACCCCCTGTCGGTCTCCTCCAGCCTGTTCCGTGTCCAACTACGCCGTTTGAAGTGGTCGGTATTGATTTGTATGGGCCCTTACCGACGACGTCCACTGGTCACCGCTGGATCGTCACGGCCGTTGATCACTTGACTCGCTACGCGGAGACAGCGCCACTTCCCACGGCTAGCGCTGGCGACGTCGCTGCCTTCTTTTTGCGACACATCCTGCTACGACATGGAGCCCCTCGCGTACTGTTAAAGGAGTACTGACATGAAATTTTTATGTTACGTTTTTTTCGCTGCTATGCGTGCCTACCAGCCCACTAATCATAGAATGACAGATTAGACGGTCGAGCGCAGCGTAAACATTCATTTACGGCGTCGTTTATTCGTGCCAGTTTCGGTTTCGACTGAAAAACGCCGAGCGGCCGCCATGACAGCATGTATAACATGACGTCACCATTCTTGCCGTATCGCTGCCTCTCTGGAAGCGCGCGCGAGCGAGCGCACGCGCGCGCCCAGACCGGCCGAGGTTTTCGCCGTCCCCACAGGCCCGGGCAGCATGACGTCAGTCCCAAAACCATGACGTGTACACACGCCCGAGCAGCGCGCGCCAACCACAGCCAGCGCGTCGGCTTCGTCACGGGAGCCCCGACGTCGGCAGTTTGGGGCACGTAGCAGATGATGTCACGTCGGCCCGCTCTGGGCTTTCTCGTGCGGGCGAAGATTAAAATGGATTTTAAATATGTTTCGCTGAACGGTTGCTGTTGAAACTTGCTGGGAGATATCTCCTGATAAAAAGGAAGCGTTTTACATAGTTATCTCAGCTTTGAAATTTCGTGTCAGTACTCCTTTAAGTGACCGCGGCAAGATGTTTCTATCCGAGATCCTTGCCGAAGTCCTTCGTGCCTCTAATACCTCCCACAAAATGACATCAAGCTACCATCCACAAACGAACGGGCTCACCGAACGCTTTCACCGCACGCTTTCTGACATGATATCAATGTATACGACCTGACCACAGAAATTGGGACGCTATATTACCTTCAGTCACCTTTGCCTATAACACGGCAGTTCAAAGCACTACAGGGTACGCGCCTTTCTACCTTGTCTACGGCCGTCATCCATCGCACGTGCTTGATACCTGTTTCTTTACCGCTCCTGTGTCCGCTTCTGCATCGTTTCCGGAACAATTCGTGTCTCGGATCGACCACTGTCGGCGCCTGGCCCGCATGCGCACAGAAGCAAGCCAACAAGACCGAAAAGAACGCTACGACGCTGTTCGCCGGTCCGTTTCTTTCCGACCTGGTGACGAAGTCTTGGTCTGGACAGCTCTCCAGGCCTCTGCGAAAAATTCCTACACCGGTTCCTTGGTCCTTACAAGGTTCTTGAGGCTACCTCTCCGGTGAACTATCGCGTCACCCCCGTTTGCGGAAGTTCGGACCGCCGTCATCGTGGCACGGAGATTGTCCACGTTTCCCGCCTCAAGGCGTTCCACCGGCGTAATTCGCAGTAAAACGCGACCAGGCGGCCGCTCTCGCCCCGGGGGGGAAAATATTGTGAGACCAGTGGTAGCCTCGTTTGTGGAAGGTCGGAACGCTGAATGCAATGTCCCAGTGGAATGCCATCTTCACTGGCGCTCGGTTGCGGCCACGGCTTCTTCATCTCTGTATATACTCATCATCACCGATTCTTCTACCTTCTCGAACTATCATCATCGGTAACCTGGTTCGGTCGCCATCTTGCCGCCTTGCAGCTCGGCCTGCGAATAAAGCGGTTTGTGCGTACTGGTCTGCCTCGCCTACCATCGGCCTTACAATATATACATACATAGAAATAAGAGTTGGCAGTCAAGAATTTGGAAAAAAAGAAAAGAAGTGGAGAAAAAATGCCCGCATTTTTTCTCCACGCCCGCATTTTTCTCCAGAACCACTTGACGACAGAACTTGACGACAGAACAGACCCGTGTGGCAAAAACGACGTCAAGAAAGCGAATTCTTCACGGCGTTCATGTTGGAGCCGAGAGACGAGGCGCAGAAGGAAAAGCGCGCGCTATGCATACCCAAACCAGTTTTAGAGATGCAATGAAGAGCAAAAAGCAAGGTAGAAAGGCGTAATGCTTTTTAGCCATGTTGTTTATGACAAATGAACAAAAAAAATGTTTGTAAACAACCAGCGTACCAAGCGCGTTACTATGCGCAGTGCGGCAATATTGAAATCGCCGTCCTCAGTCACTCGAGCCGTCGCTGTCATGTAGTTGCCTCGGCGAGCGACTTCGGATCAGCGACTGCGGATCCTCGTCGCGTCGCTCGTCGCGACGCTGCAAAAATCGCTCCATGTGGTAAGCCTGGCGTTTAGCATGCATGAGAGCGTACCTCTAGTCGTTGTACTTGCAGTTGTCTGACCTTAATTAAGCTGATATTATTAACTCTATGGCTTTATTCTTGTATCTTTCATCTATATTTAGCCACTAGAACTGCTCCAACACTGTATGCGCATAAATTGCGTCAAGGCGTCACTTGAAATGCGCGCCAACGTTTTTTTGGGGGAGCAGCATCGTTATTATTATTATTAGTTCCATTTTTGTTGTTAGTTAGCCAAAAATTTGCTGTATAGGTTTTAAAAATTATCGCTCTAATGCAATTCGCTTTGTTTGTGCGTCATAAATGCTTCCTCTTGTAAATAAAAAATTAACGTTTTGTTTATTTTCCAGCAGGTGCCGCCACTTCTCAAACCTTGGTCATGTTTTATTTATTCCACAATAGATGCCGCCACTTCCCAAAAGTAATCGCCAGTCAGGTGTCGCTGCTGCTCCAAACGGCACAAATAAAACTAAAGTGGCAAGGCGCAAGGCGACCGGTAGTTTTCAGTTTGCGCGTGGCTTTGTGGCTGGTGGCTTGTTATCTTGTGCGCCGAAGACACTGGACAAGCGGCAGCAATCACTCGAGCCGCCGTTGCGTGCTCGTGCAGTGCTCGCGCTCTCGTTCGGTCGCAGCCCAGCGCCACTTTACCCTCGGACTTCGAAGGATGCCGCAAAGATAGCACCGCGCGAACAACGCCCGCTTGACCGCAGTGGCTTGGGTTCGTGCGTCAAAATGGGCGACGACACAAGCGTTCGGGTGGCCGTCCGGTGAGTACGACTGGTGTTTGCACCTGACTTCGCGTGCTGCAGGTGCGTCGCGGTGTTCCTGGCCTGCAAGCTCAACCTGGTTAGCGCATAATTCGTGACCCGTACTATTCGGTGTGGCCGTTAAAGCTCCACCTATGCGTATAGCTTTAAAAGGGAGAGCTTTCTCCATCCGTGCGTCAATATAGCGGTTTTCCGCGTAGGTTGGAGCTTGTAGGCAGGTGTGCGCTGCCGAAATCAACCCACGCCGTTGAAAGCCTCAAGGTCTAATCGCGAAACGGCTCTAGTGTGCGCTGTGTTGCTGCCAGGCGAAAGAAAAGCCGTCACCATTGATCGCGTACTGCCGGCCGGGCGCAGGCGTTTTGTTTCGGTGGTGGAGGGCGTCCGCGCATGTGCGGAGAAAACGGGGGAAGATTCGTTCCATACAGTTTTTTGTGTGTGCACTGTAGCAGGACCGGTGTTATTGCCTAAGGAATTGCGGCTTAGCTTCATGCGTAGGTAAAAATTAAAAGATAAAAAAAGTCTGAAGCAGGCGGGAGCGGCTCGGACTAAAGTGGCTCGGGAATAAATCGTCGTCTGTGAGCGTGTGAATTCGTTGTTTTCGTTTGTGTAAATGTTTACTGTGTGCTAGAAAGAATATTTTTCATTGCCTATTTTATATGCGGTCTATTTAGGCACCTTTGCGCGTCTTCGGTTCGTTCGTTTTTTGTTTTTTCTCCTATTTGCGTGACCTTTTGGAGTGCCCGGGTCGCCCGAGCGTGAAGCTTTGTTTTGTAGAACAGACGAGTTGTTTACCTGCTGTTATAACGGAGTTTGATCGTGCTTGCAGACGACGCGAACTGTACGCGTGCGTCGTGAGCAGACGACGTTCGTGTGGGGTTGACATCAGAGCTTGATCATTTGACGTAGTTCTGGTTGCAACTCGCGGCGGGCAGGTTTTTGCCGCCCCCATAATCGATTCTAGCAAGCACACGGCAAGGTATATGAGTTTGTCGTAAACGCCAACTTTCGGCTTCATTTTTTTCGCTCTTTTACTTCTTTTTGCTTTTTCTTTCGTGGCTTTGCCCACGGCGCGCGTGTGCCGCTGCTGACATTGATCCCATATCTGGAGTGCGCGAGCGTGCTGTGAATGCCGATTGCGCGCAGGGGAATCACCGCGTCGGCCCTTTGTGGTTTCGCATACAAATAATAGCTGTGCCAGATAGGAGGAACCCTATGTTTGCGAAGCAGCGCGCCCACTTTCGCTGAACCGAGCAATTTTTGTTCGACGCTTTCCTACGAACGGCAGGACACCGCGAATTAAATTGGAACATAAATGCCAATCTCTAAGATAACTACAAGGTTATATAAAAAAAAAATTTGATGCCGTCTGTAGGTTTTACACGTGGAGGTATAGTGCATTGATTTTTGAAGCTCGAACAGATTGCTTGAGAACGAGAGCTTCGTAAGGAAGTTTACCCCCAATGGTGACACATGCGTGGCCTGTAGCAAATATTCGAGACATTTTGATAGAGCGTGATAGTCTATATCTACGAGAATTATAGTCTATATCTAAGTCTATATTTACGATAGTCTATATCTACGAGCGTGATCCATATCTATGAGAATTATCCCCCTTCCCGTAGGCCCAACGGGGGTAATGGAAAGTTAACGACTATGCCATGGAGGCCACTAAAAGGAGCCAGATGAAAAAAAAAAATTGATTTGATTGATTGATTGTAGGGTTTAACGCGCCGACGCAACGCAGGCGATGAGGCGCGCCGTAGTGGAGGGCTCCGGATTAATTTTGACCGCCTGGGGATCTTTAACGTGCGCCGAAATCTCGTACACACGGGCGTTTTTGCTTTTCGCCTCCATCGGAAAAGCGGCCGCCGCGGCCGGGAATCGAACCCGCGATCTCGTGCTCAGCAGCGAAACGCCTTAGCCACTGAGCCACCGCGGCGGGTAAAAAAAAAAAAAAAAGAAAAGCGAAGAGCAAGCGTGGAAGAATTGAGAACGGAATTTAATCATTTGCGTTGTCGCTGAAATATAGCAGCGGTGAAATTAGCTGTATTTAATTTGCGTGTACTTTAGTCTACGGTGAGATGCACATATCGTCACCCGACACGCTGTCCACGTGTTTCCATCTGCGGTCTGGCAGAAAGGAAGGCGCGCAAGTTTGTGTACGTAAGCTCAAGTGGTGAAGACGGAATTGTGTTGCCGCGAAAGCCAGTAGAGCTGCTGTTATTAAAAGCATTCTCACTCCCTCCACTTTGCTCAGAATTTAGCCCACGAAGAGAAATCTTTCTGCGAGTCCGAGAGCGTATCCGAGTATGATGAACGTTAGATGAAATCACGCACGAGACGGTAGAGCCTTCTGGTTTTGTAAAAGCGTTCACTCGCTACAATCGAATGTATGCCGGGCAAGGCGAGGCCCATAGAGTTTCTTAGTAACAGTGAGAGACTCTATGGCGAGGCTAGTGCTTGAGACACCTCTGGCTTACACTAGTGTAGTCAGCGTAAACTGAAAGAACAAGAAGCTAGACGAGACGGTGTTTGCGCGCGCAAGAGAAATTGTTCGAAGCGATATTCCTTCCATCATTATTTTAGTTAGCCTAAGCTCTGCTAAACCGAGCGTATTGTTTCCTCGGCCAATTTATCCTCAACTCGATGACGGGTGCTCGTGTGACGGCTGTAATTATCGCGTCACTGTCTGCTTTGTGCGCACTTCCGATCCATCTTTATTGCGCTGCTTTTTGTACTGTTCTGTCGTCAAGTAGTACATCTGGCCGCGCGTCCGCAGCTGTTGCATGACGCTCAGGGGTCGACCCACTTTGCACGCTCCCAGCGGCCTTCGCAATGCTTGCTACGAGGAAAGAACTGAAAGGAGCGCGGAGACATTTAACCGCTGACGAGGACGCCGAAGCGCCTTTTTACGCAAGGGCAGCCCGTGTAAACGTATGCTGGCTGAGCGCTTTAAGAGCTGCAGGCTCTTTAATTTCTTGCATTCTTTCGACTCGGCCTGCGGTAAACTCAAGGCGATCCTTTTACCGGTGGTTCAATTTCGGTTCCGGCTCCTTGTTGAAGTGTAAGGACCATCCACGTCGCCTCTAGTTCTCGCCGGCGTTATAAGTTACTCTAAAAAAAAGCATTATAAGTTACGCAGACTGCGAGCTGTGATGTGACATTCTGTGGCCAGTGGCGTTGTGCTGTTGAGACCAAGGACGCGGGTTCAATTCCGGCCGCGGTGTCTGCATTTATGATAGAGGAGAACTTTAACGTATACGCCCAAATTTCGACACACGGCCGTTTCCGCTAAAGTCTCCCAGGTGGTCAAAATTAATCCGGAGGCCTATTACGGCCCACCTCATTTTAGCTTTGGCGCATTACACCCACAAAATTAGTTTTTAAATATGATCATGCGTTTGCGGGTCCAGATAGCCGTTCCGGGGACGGCGTTTGTGAGTAGCACTGTCTGGGCGTTGCGCTGCTGAGCACGAGGACGCGGGTTCGGTTCCCGGCCGCGGTGTCTGCATTTATGATAGAGGAGAACTTTAGCGGAAACGGCCGTGTGTACGAGATTTCGGCGCACGTTAAAGATCCCCAGGTGGTCAAAAATTAATCCGGAGCCGACCACTACGGCGCGCCTCATCGCCTGCGTTGCGTCGGCGCTTGAAACCCTACAATAAATCCAGTAGCACTACCTGCTACACGCTCAGTGTCGCGAGGAATCGTCCCACAGGAGCTATCCGTGCCGCCTTTCCATGCGCGCACGCGACCGTCCGGTGTGGCAGGGTTTATTTCCGGCTGTCTACAGCCCAAGAAGAACGGATGACCGAAAGTATATGGGCGGGCTACTACGAAGCTTTGCCGAACAGTTCCGCTGCACCGTCGTAAACCATCGGGTGGGTACGCGCGGCCTACCCCTTCTTTGCGATCGATCTTTTGTATGCATAAGGCGGCGGCGTGGGCGGTCTTCCCCACGAGATTGTCGGATAATACTTCCGCGTTCTGAAGAGTCGGTTCGTGCTCGCGTCGGTGCTCAGTTAAAACGGGATGCTATGTACGGCGACCTTGATTAAACCGGAACAATTATCCCCGACCTTGGCGCTTGCAGAACGCGTTTCTCGGCGTTCGGGGCGACCGATTAACGGCTATAACATTTTCGGTAAGTTGTTGGATTTGCGCAATAGGCAAATGCCTAGTTTGTTCCTTGCGCTCCTATCGCCCCATTTTGATATGAGCATGAAACGAGGGCTTTTTTTATAGTGCCTTTAAATGCACATGAATTCCATTTTTCAAAATCTGCGATTACATCAACTCTATTTCGCCTCAATTTTCGCTTTAGAGTGCAGTGACAGATCGTTGTCGTGTCACCCGGTAACGTTAACTGCTCTGAGTTCTACGGGGACAAAATCCCGCTAAACAGCCAGCAGGAGTAAATTTTATGGGAAGCTCGCCTCTCAGTGACGAGAGGCACAATCTTGAGTCCAAAAAATCTGAAGAGGGTGGTGGTTTCCACAGTTTTCAGCGATTTTTAGACTACGTTCCACCTCCAGATTTTTTTTTTTTTTCGGGCATGTGCCGTCGCATCCTCGCTTCTAGAGTCGTACTCAAATCCAACTCTTATTTTCAACGCAACTGCATGGATCATCGAACGCGCCTTTGTTAGCAGATCTCTCCTCTACAGTCGAACCTCGCTATAACGAAGTGGTATCGGGACAGCAAATTAGTTCTTTGTAACCGATATTCGTTATAGCAGTAGAGGTAGAAATCGGCTATAACAAATCGGCAATCTGGCTCGCGCAAAAATACTTGATACCAAAATGCATTTTTTAGGAGAAAGGTACCTCGCCTTTCTCCTTGTTGCATTTAGAGTTCAATGAACCGGAACACGAGTACGTGCAATTACAACAGAGCGGAGTTCACTTGATAAAACAGGCCTGCGTTCCTATTTTTTCGAGGAAGGATGTGGTCTTCGTCCGGTGGATACTTGCAGCACTACGGGGGTTTTCCCAATTAGCTTCTCAGCCTCCTCGTCCAGTATTTCTTCGTTATATCCGATATCGGGGGCTGCTCTCGCGATTTCGGTTTCGTTATAAAAGAATAAGGGGCATTGAAATAAAGCGTGACCAACCAAAGTTTGTGTTTAGTTTGCTATAGCAGATAATTTGCTATATCAGTGTTTGTTATGACGAGGTGCACTGCACCTCGTCATAACAAACACTGATATAGCAAATTATACAAATACAAATTTAATTATACAAAGCAAATTATACAAATTTAATACAGCGGCTGTATTAAAGAGCCAACGGCGAAACATCACTGCGCAGCTGAATTTGCTTACGCCTTAAATTTAATTCACACTTCTGGCGGGATTAAAATTTAACTACTCTACCATAAAAAAAAATCTGTTCGGCTGCTAAAAACCTTCACAAAAATGCTCGTAAGGTGTGTGAAAGAGTATTGGCAGTGTTTGAACATCTTACTTGTACAATTCGGATATATATCATCGTATGTGAGAAAATTGCTGTAGTTGTACCCAACAGTCAACAAAATAAATCGTCGTCTTTATTACAGTTGACCGGGACCCGCAAATTATTTCGTTAAATCGGGAACTTCGTATTTTGTTCGAGAGAATGACAAATTTATGTCCTCGAAAAAAAGCTTGTGATTTTCGCCTGTGAGCCCTTTGTGAGCAGCATGAGCTTCTCGTAGCTGGCCAGTGAAGTCAAAGCGTCCTCGACACCCTCGTGTGCCCCGGCAAACCGTCTCGGAAGGTCGACGGCGTCCGTCACCTCGCTTGGTGTGGGCACGGTAGCTTCGGCAAAATCCGGATCGTTCGCGCCTTCAGACTCCTCTTCTGCGCCGGAAACAAGCTGCACTATCTGCTCGTCGTGGAGAACTTCTGTTTCGTCGAGAACTTCTGTTGTGTCAGCGTGCGCGTCTGCGTCTGCGTTCAAGAAGTCGTCAATGTTCTGATCTGCGGCCACCTCGTCACGCCAACGAAGCTCTTCCCAACAACTCCGGGCGATGCTAACAGCACACTGCCAGCTCGTGTGCTTGCACTGTGCTGGCAGCACACTTCCAGACATTCTAGACTCCATAAATTTGGAAAAAACTCTTTTGCTATGCATCTATTTTCCAGGGATGCTTGTTTGGCGGCGAAGTTTGTTTCGTTATTTCGAGTTCGTAAAAGCATTAAGCCTATGTGCGACTGCGGGGGGAATCCGAATTTGTTCGTTAAATCGGGGAAATCTTAAAATCGGGTTTCGTAAAATCGGGTTTCAACTGTATTTGTTTTTGTTGTGCCGTAATTTCATTGGCAAGAAAGCATAAAGTGCATTTTTTTAAAAAAATCGGTATTCCGGCTTTCAAGGATTACTTTTCATGCCTGTTTCACGATATGCGACGGCGGCCATCGAACATGAATGCGATCAGTGCGCTCGTTGAATTAGGATAATGGATCGTCATTGGTCCACCAGTTTTATGGGGCAATTGAACGGCGATGTTCAACTGCTGGCGCCTTTGTGCCTCGGTTTGGTTTTGCTATCGCAGGTACAGGTCGCGCATTTCTTCGTTTGAAATTGTTTGCATTCATGTAAACGTTCATGGTGCATATATTTACGACGTTGGAGGCCTAAAATGTTGTGTTGCCTGTCCATTTTTGGCCCCTAAAATGGGCTTTTTTGATGCCTAAAAACCGGTCCTACTGATAGCCCCGGTCGCTGTCACGGGGGTGGTGATAAAACGCCCCCTTTGTCCTTCACATGCAAACACAAAGCGATAAGTGTACCCTTGAAGTGCTGTCGCCGAGCGGTTTACTACAAGAGCAACATATCGTTCTGCTTTACCCGCCCCGGTGGCTGTGGCGGGCAAAGCGCGCGTATACGCAAGTTCGACCCTTGCCGCGGTGGCTGTTTTTCCGACGCCTAGGAACTCCAGTTGGCATCTGAAGTTTTATTCTCTGGTGATGTGTACAACGTACGCGCGTTATGCATCCCCGGACCCCAGGGGGACAGAAGTAATCCGGAACGCTGAACTGCGGGACGCCTCGTAGCAGGGTGTATTTCCGGGACGAATGGGCCTTCACCGCGAGCTTCGTCTGCGCATGCGTGGATGAAGCTGGCGGAAAAGGTCAATTTGTGCAAATTGGGGCTCGCTCTTGTTCGAGTTAGCGCTGCTGACGGAATGGGTGGGCACATGGGGCCCCTGGCTGACATTCGGTGGCCACTGCCAAAGCGTTAAGCCATCGGACCGCCTATCACTGGCTGTTGTTTGGAGCAGAAATCCGCCGATGGAGCTGTCACAAACAGCGATCTTCGCGCACGAAGTTAGATAAGCGAAGCGCGATCTGCGTGCCCAAGCGAGCCTGCCACCATGATGGGCGCGCTCCTTGATGAGCACAACGGCACCGCCGGCACCCGTGGTCGAAAGATCCGCAATTGTGCTTCTCGTAATCGCCGATAATGACGCTTTTCTTGGCGTGGAAAAGGCCAATTACGACCCGCCGCAACGCCCTGAACGAGTGAGAGGAGTCGCTCCACAAAAAAAAAAAAAATTGGCGCAGCTTTCACCTGCAGTGGTGCAAAGCCGGAGAGACAGCAGAGCTGGTGGCCCCTCTCCTGAATTAATCGGAGATCTGGCTGTTGCGCCTCGTATGGATTTCCGAACTTCTGTGACGCGAAGAAATCACAACGCAGAAAATACACGCCCATACAAAGACTACCATAAACAAGACGCGCGCTGTGGGGTACGTTACAAACACCCCAAGAGCACCATCAGCATCACCGAGAGCTACGGCGCGAAACGCTCGCTGTAAGAGCACGAGCTCACGCCGGGCGCTGGAAGCGATCCCGTGAAGAGAGTCGCAGTGTGGAGCGTGACCGGGGTACCCGGCAGTCGGGATACCGAACCCGTGTTGTGCCCCAAGAGGCCTTCCACGACTACAAACAACCTCCAGGAGGTCTTTTCGCAAGCGAGTCGGGTGGCCCGGGAGCTCGGTGCGCGCTCTACCCCGGTGGACTCGACACGCCGGCTGGACCTTTGAACACCGAAACACCACGACTGCGCTCTGGGACGTGAGGTAGGGCAACTCTGTTCCGATAGCGAACGCATATCGCGGACTTTTCGTTACCCGACTTCGACCCTTCCCGCATGTTCAGACTGTGACGTTTTCTAGTTTGTTTGGACCAATGACTTTTTTCGCCGAGGCTTAGCCACGCTTACCTGTTGTTAGTCTTGCATCTGTGTATCCATGTCTGTTGTGTGTACTTATTTGGAAACGAGACTACGTTTACATAATACCCGAAAACCAAAGTATTTATTATTTCAGTGCATTTATTTATTTATTTATTCTCGTATTTACTCTCGTATTGATTATTGCAGTGCAGAACCTGACACTTGCCGTCGCTGACAGTTCTGAATAACTAGCAGGCCCGGATCGTTTGTCTGCAGCCTTTCACATCTCTTCCAAAGTGGGCTGCGTTACCACGCTCTAGAACTCGCGGCAACCGGCTTTGCGAACTCGGCACCTGTGCTCCCCACTTCAGGCGCGGACGCACGTGAGCTGCCTTTGTATTTTTCGCGAGCTCCTCACGTGGTGCAAACCTAGTCGACGGCGGGCGCTCCACACGAGGCGCACGCTTTTCTTTTGCTAATACTACTTGCGAACGCCACCGGACCGAATTACCCTCGACACCCTGTTCGACGCGCGCGTTCACGACTGTGAATGCGCAAGAGGCGTGACGTCCGTCACGGCCGGGATTTTGTCGCCTCAGCTGCCTATCAAGTGGAGCGTTTCTCTCAGCTCCTCGAGAGCTGTCGTCGCTTGAATCTGCGCCCTCTAAATTAACGAGAGTGTCGAGAGCGCGTTCGACGGACGGGACGTTCGTCGACCCTTGCCTCCGCGTCCTGCTGGGCGCCGCACGATGAACCCATTTGTTGGCCGCACTTTGCAACCGCTGTGCGTCGGAACCTCGCGCGACGACCGCGCGCACGCAGTTTCAAGTTTCGCAAGCTGCGATCGCGTCAGCAGTCAAATACGTTGCAAGGGTCATTAACGTGCACGCACCTCCCAACGTCGTTTCAGTCCGTAAATATGTACGATATTTGCCCCCCGTACGCGTTATCTGTTAGCGGACTTGTTTGACCGCAACGCTTGCTAATTTCGTTTCCACTGCGTCGGCATGTCTGCTTATCTTCGCTAAAGATCGTCACAGCTACGCGCGATTTGGTCTTAATTAACCTGTCAACGGAATTGCACGAGGTCCTTCCTTCCGAATTGTTTCCGCCGGGCTTGTCGTTTTTTGAATTCGCCTTTGTACGTTGGTATTTTATTTATTTGTGCATAAGTGTACACAGTACAGGAGTAGGTACAGTGCGCGTCAGGCTTGTCTAGGGCAAGCAAGAGCGCGGCTTCCGAACATGCTGGCGACACCTGCTGATAGTGACTGGGTTGGAGATAGCTTGACATTGCGCGTGCGTGGATCTCTGACAGGCTCGGGTCGGTTGTAATCATGGGTCTCTCAAACTTAGCGACGCCACGCCCTACAAGGGGCGCTTTTATTCTGAAGTGCCAATCGTAGGCGGTGACACGGGGTAAGCGCGTAATTTTACGCCATGCATTAACAGTTCATTATTAATCGCAGAAAAGTTTTGACGGAAAGCGCTGCAGTGAGTTCTTGTTGCATGCTTTTCGTTTGCTAAACATAAGATTCAGAAGATTAGCGGAGGTCGTTTGCTAGCGTTGCGTAACCGCCTGATGATTATTGCACCGCGTCGAACGACGCGTCTATCTGGCGTGTCAACGCTCCCGACTGCCACTGTGAGAGACAATCGCCACTCGAGGGTGGTGGCGCCTGCAAATTCGAGCGGCACATGCGAAACGAAGACCGGCCTCACCCTGTCCCAGAAAGGGCGCACGAGCAAGGGCAAGCTATCTCTAACCCAGCCGCTATCAGCAGACGTCGCCCGCACGCTCCCAAGCCGCACGCTCGCTTGCCCTAGACAAGCCTGACGCGCACTGTACATTACAAATTCCAAGCTGCCTGAACGTAGTTTGCTACGGTTTTTGCCCCGAAATTTAGTTCCATTTCTGTCCAGCCATTCCGGGAGGGTGAGGGTGGTTGCTCGGTCGACTTTGGGGCTGCCACTGTTTAATGTAGGCAGCGTAGGGAGTTGTAGCTGTGTTTTGTTGGATATGTTTGGATAATTCTGGTGCACTTGCTGGACGCCTGTATACCCCAACGTTTTTCTTTTTTCGCGCGCCCGTGTTCGCACAACCATCGCGGGCCTAACAATTGGTTTCCCGTTCAGTAGCAAGCCTTGGCATCTCGCTTCAGCGCTTGGGCCTTCAGAAAGTTTAACAGCCGAGCCCGCATACGCATGCTTGCTGCTTTTCGCCTCGTCACAAAGCGGTTTCACTGGAACACTCTCTGCGCTACGCATCCGGTGCGATACCAATTTTGCGCCTAATTTCTTTCTCGTGGTCGAGATGCCGGTTTAACGTTACTTGCGATTTATTCATATTTACCTTTAACCCTACGACCATGCTTTCTGGATGAGGTCCTGAAGCATTTTCTTGCAGGTGTTCTCCAAACTCACGAACAAGGCAATGTCGTCCACAAATCTGAACTTTCACCATTTACCCATAGTTCTACGGCAGTCACGATTCCTGCATAACCCTTAGCAAGTAAGCTGTAAGAAATTTCGGCGAGGTAGTGTCTTCTCCTTGTGTCGCTCTTTTCCTGATCGGGAACTTTGCACTTCTTAAGTGTTATCGTGCCCGTACATTTTGGTATAAGTCCTGCTATAGCACTGTTCAAGTCTGCTCTGTTCCCTGGTCTATAGTGATAACTCCATCCCACAAAAGAAGCTCCCTTCCGTTCAACAGTGCATGTTCCAAGATATTAAAGAGTAAAAAGATAATTCAAGAGGAAAACATCACTAATCAAATATTGCCGGCGCACACCCTTGACCCACACTTCAGCTATCATCCAATCTAATCGCAAGTGGCCTAATACGCAAAAAGAAAAGCCCAACAGCAGTGTCACCGCGCCCTCGTTGCCACTCTTCGATAAAGATGTCGTCTGTTTTTCGTGGTCACCCGTTATCGTGCACCTTCTCGCCGCGCCCGCGTGTCAACTTGCGCCTTACTGGGCCGCTGTGGTTGTAGAATCGGCGCCCATGCGAGTCCCATTTAGTCTTCGTGTCGCGTCTTGGTCCGCACAGTGCTGGCGTCCCCGTCTGCCCATATAGACTGCCGTCGTTTCATCAGCCGCTGGTTAGCTTACGCGTCGAACACTGGTAGCTCTTGGCGTTAGTCCGATTTTTTTTTTCTTCCTTTCAGGGGTGAAAACAAGGAAGTGCGCAGTGTTTAACTGCGAGGATCTTTCAAAAGGAATCCGGCAAAAGCTGGCTGCAACCGTTCTCAGTTTATAGCGTTCTGGAGCAGTGGTCAAGCATGGATACATTTCTAGCGCGGGCCGCGTAAAACCTCCTGGCGGGCCGCATGTGACGTCACTTTCGGATACAGGGCTGTCGCACTCGGGAATTTTTTTTTTTTTTTTCATTTCGAGAATGCACTTCTGAATTTGTTCGTCGTGCGATTTACGCCATCCAGGTAATCACTCCCGTACCCGGCGTTCCGTTATCCGATGACACAGTGCCCGGGACAAGTTACGGTACCTTGCGTGTGCGTGTAATTAGTCGGATCAGTGATGCAAGACGCTCGGAGCGATGCTGCACGCGTTGGCACAGCGGTAAAAAACCGTTTTGCTGGGCGCCGCCGCAGTGTTGTGATCGCAAATTTCTGACGCGGTGTAGTGGCGCGTAAAAGTGCTGCAGCCCCCTCCGGGCGCCCCATCGTTCACTGAGTGGTTTGTCCTTCGCTGCTGGAGACCCTTTGTTTGGTTGCCACGCGGGAAACCAGGACCGAACGGTGTTCGCCGCCGTCCGGGGGGCCCCGCTCTATCTGCTGCATGGATCTCTGTCGATGCGCCCGGTCGTGTACATCGCACTGCTCCGTAGTCGAATGCGTGCCGAAAAGCCTTCGAAGTACGTCGATCGAACGCTGCCCGCTGCGACTCTCTTCCGGGTGTAAAGTTTTCTGGCCAAATTTTTGCTTATACGTGAGCCTTCGTGTGTCACGTGGTCGCTAACTCGTGGCTCTGGATTCGCGCAAATTGAGCCCGGAAACGAAGCGACCGCACCCTTCCAGAAATCGAGTTCGTCGCAGCCCAATGGCCACCCACAATAGACCAAGAAAGACTGGAGCAACCACTTATGTCTAAGAAAATGTACTCCGACCAATTGACAATTTGCTCGCTATTTAAAATTTTCGCTGGCACCTGTTCTTGCCTGCTGAGCACGAGGTCGCGGGTTCGATTCCCGGCCGCGGCGGCCGCTTTTCTGATGGAGGCGAAAAGCAAAAACACCCGTGTGTACGAGATTTCGGCGCACGATAAAGATCCCCAGGTGGTCAAAATTAATCCGGAGCCCTCCACTACGGCGCGCCTCATCGCCTGCGTTGCGTCGGTGCGTTAAACCCCACAATCAATCAATCAAATCAATCAACCTGTTCTTGCGCCCGTACACACACACCATTGTATCCGGTAACCCACTTCGGGTTTATTTACAGTATACTGCAGGACTGGGGAAGCTTGTCCTGCAGTGTACTGTAAATAAACAAGAAAATAAATAAATACGGCATTGTGCCCCTTGTGGAGCGATTACCGGGCCCAGGAGGGCGTCGTATTTTATGTTGACAAGTTTTCTGACTTAAAACGGAAGTGTTTTATTCCCGGATACACGAAGATTTCGCTGACGTCATATCCGTCAAGGTGCACCACTGCACAAATGGTTTTCTTGCGGGGAAGCAACCTTTAGTACTAAAGAGTACGGTGTACTTAAGGGTGTTTGTTTTCGGGTTTTATATCGTAACACGAAAGTGTTTTATGCCGCAATACCCCAAGATTTCGCTGACGTCATATCCGTCACGGAAATGACGCCAGTAAACCTTTTCCGAAGCGACCCGCCAGCAGGACGTCGCTCGCCAAGCACACCCACAAGACAGCCGCCGACCCGCAAATCATGCTCAGCTGCAGATTTCGCTGCACATTTCACTTTCGTGTTTTACCGATTCCTATGACAGAAATCAACCGCAGTTTCGTTAAAGATTCAGCATGAATGTGACGGTTCCACCATAGCGGTCACCGTGGTGTATTCCATGGTGGTTCCACGGCGAGGCCGAGAGACTGGTGCGTTTCGCACGAGAGCCGTGGCCGACGCAGTTTTCCCGACCCGCTATCGGTGATGGGAGGGCCACCCTTATCGCCCCCCGACATCAAGGCTGCACGCCATATCTGCTGCGTAATAACGCACCTTTGGCCTTCCAGAGTTGTAAGCGCGGAAGTGCGGTACACGCCGTTACCTGAGCGCCGGTCGAGGTGAGAGCGCTCGCGCCTTCAGCGTGCGGCGGCCGCAGTGCTCTACGGCGTGTGACGGCCGCCTTTTTTCGGACGTGCTCGGGCGGCCGAGGAGGAAGGACGTGCAAAGAAAGCGGCCTTTTTCTTTCGAGGAGACGGTGCACTGCGGCGCGGCCCCATTTAGCGCGCGAGAATGCCCTCTCGGCGAACGACGACCCGCGGCTTCGAGACCGCAGCGGTCAACGCGCGTCCGCTCTGCCGCCTCCTGCGGTGATTCGGGCAGTACAATGGGGGTCGCCTTCCGTTTCTCTCCTGGCTTTGACGAGGATCCCCGAGCGCCTTTCAAGTGCGTCGACGGCAAGGTTGGAGCCGTTGGTCCATGTCCCGTCCGGATCGCTAGCTGAGGCAAAGATTAGCGTTATTGATCGCTGGATCAGTCGCTCCTGTTGTCTTTGCTTGCGGGATTCTTTCGCCTCGTTCGATGACTCTCGCATTGCGCTATTATCCATAGCAACTGCAGTTCGTTTGAAAAGCTGCTCTGCCAATGCCAGCGGGGGGCACGGCCTTTCTTCAGTCGAGCCTCTCCGTGCATCCGTGCAGCACCCACCGTGCCGCCTTTTTCATGCAGCTCGTGAATGAACTTGTAGTTGAACGCATGCACTACATGTCCCTCTCCGAGAAGTAGCTCAACCCAGGGACGTAGACAG
The DNA here is from genome assembly GCA_013339765.2 of Haemaphysalis longicornis. Classification (NCBI taxonomy): domain Eukaryota; kingdom Metazoa; phylum Arthropoda; class Arachnida; order Ixodida; family Ixodidae; genus Haemaphysalis; species Haemaphysalis longicornis. The sequence goes on from CM023449.1 coordinate 23,168,947, forward strand.
AGAAGGGGCGGAGGGGGGGGGGGGGGGGGGGGGGGGGGGGGGTTGCACACCTTCCGAATTTTTGTTTCCAGGCAGCGCGTAAGCCAAGTTTCTTTTCAACAAAAGTCCTTCCTGATATTCCATAACCCCCCCCCCCCCCCCCCCCCCCCGAAAAACATTCTGGCTCAACCGTTCGAAAACGCAAGGCAAGGACTTGAGAAGCGCGCACGCACGACCTGAATTCTTTTCGCTCGACGGGCTAGCATCAAAGCAGCAGGATTCGGAGAACGGGTACGGGCCGCGGTATACTGGGCCATGCGTGCCTGGCGGGGGCTGCGTGACGTTGAGATGCAGTGCGTTCCCCCCAGATCCTTTCTTTTTCTTCGCTTTTTTGTCGCCGAGAAAACGCGTGAGAAGTCGCGCACCACCGTCACGCGCTGCGCCAAGGTGTCGTGCGCGTCTCACGTTGATGCAATGCTTCGCGCTTGCGCGACTGGAACCGTCACCGTCGACGTAAGTGCGGGCTTTTGGCGGCCTCCTTGTGCCTCCCGATGCTCTTTCCTTTTTATTTTCTTTGTAACCCGGTAACGAAGAAAGACAAGAAAACGGGAGCATATGTGAGCCACACGTGAAGGTGATGTCCTTCTACACGCCCTTATACTACCCGTAAATGTCCGATACTGATCCCTTTGGGGTTGCGATAAGCGGTCACCCTTTTCTGGATCGGATCGAGCGTGTCCGTTCAAATGCATTATTGGTGTCGGAGCTAAGTCGCAGCCATACGGCACGTCATTCGCATTATGAGTCCCCAATGGTGCATCTACTTGTCTGTCCTTATCCGCCGCCCCATCGCATCCTGTCTGTTGTTACCAGTCCCATACTGTCCGTGGACTGCCCTTAACGCGATCAGGGGGGCTCTATTTTAACGTGTTCCTACGGGATCCATGGTCAAAAGATAGCCCGGACTGGTAAATCGAGGAGGCCCATAGTTTTTCCCTCAAGTGAAGGGAGTCGGCAATGCCGCACTTCAGAAGACGGGAAGGCTTCGCTCTTGTGATCTTGCACTATGATCTCTTCACTGTGTGATGGACTTGTCTCTCGTGGCTAATGGGATCATTATCCTGCTCCTACGCCTCCTCTGGAGCGCAATCCCTCTCGCCTGCAGTGTGACTTAACTCAACCACGGCCTTCAGTGGGGCATTTCTAGTATACTGTATACGGTGCGGTCACTTCGTCGATGGAAAGAACCTGGCGTGCAATCTCACACCGTTAATCTGACGTCCAATTTCGGCGGCCCCTTGGCAAGACAGTGGGGCTCTTCGATTTACTCTCGGACTCGCCGCGGATAGTCCGCGGGTAGTCTGAGGATTCCCCGAAGCCATAGGGATACATGGGAAAATCGAATGCCGGACTGCTTCTCCGGGAGTCCGCGGTGAGTCCGAGACTGTAAATCGAAGAGCCCCAGTAGTTGGGCTAGTTGCTTTGCCGTGTGCAAACCGCTGAGAGTGCAGTGTTTTTGAAACGGCGCACCCGTGGGTCTGCGTCCGTGATTTCGGTAGGCCGTGCTCAGTAGAATTTAGATAGATTTATTGTCCTGTTTAAAATATGCGTACACTGTTGGGCCCAGCATGACTCACGCTGGTGGCGGCCGGATGTTGAGAGAAAATGTGCGGCGCCTTTTGCTGGTAAGGGAGTCTTCCGTGGCTGCCAGAAATTCTAAAAACTCGGCAAGCCATCTCCCTAGCCTCCAATCGAACGCCGCAAAAAAAAAAAAAAAAAAAAAAAAAAAGTGAGGGGGTAGGGGGCTCTTTCTTGCCGTAGTTGCATCCGCACCATTTTTCGCCGAAATTGCGCAGGGAAAAAAAAAAAAAAATGGCGGGAGGCAGAGTTCGAGGGAACGAACGTCCAACGACGGTTATGAGCGAAGCCGCTGTGCATTTGCGAGCGTCCGCCGCCCGGCTGTTGTGGTTTTTGTTGCGACGGGTGTCTGCTTTGGCCGCCCTTCTTTCCCCTCGTCTACGCCGTGCGCCGCTTCGTCGTGCGCTCGCGTCCGGTCCGACGACTTTCCGCAGTGAGAACACGGTCTGGCGGCGGCTCGTGTTCATAACACCGCTCCGCGCGTTTCCCAAGGGTCGGGGGCGGAAGTCATTTGCATCTGCTTCGCTTCGGTATCCTCCTCCTCTGCCCCTCAAACGCTCCTAGGCATGCGTTTATCTCGGCACAATCCGAATAAAACAAAATAAAAAGGAAATTACAGGAGGGTGTCGCATTGCGCCAGAAGCGACAGTGTAGCACTCGTGTTACCGCGAGGAGTTCCTTCGCCTCGCTTTCGGCACCCCTAAATGATTTCACCTGCAATACTTGCCATACTGCTGTTCATATTTAAATCTTCGTATTTTCCCGCCAGTTTTTCTCTCCCGCCAACTTGTTGCTGCGCGCGGGATGCCGCCGGAAGCAGAGTGGCGCCGCGGCTGTTGCGGCATGTGTAGACAACGCGGCTGCTTTTTATGTGCAGCAGGTGTCGAATCGCGCGGTTCATTGTTTTCGAAACGTAGGTTGGAAAGAGGGGGTTGCAAATAAGATAAAGTGGACAATGGCGTTGCGTCACGGCCGTCGGGAAAGAGGAAGACCACTTGCTTCAATGATGCTTGTCTAGCGGCTTGTGTCGCCGCTTTCCGGAGAAAACGGCCGGGGCACAGCCCGGCAGCCACATAATCTTGTCGGCCACCGATGCACAATGAATCTGCTGGCTGAGGTAAACCCTCGTCAGTCGGTTACACCATAGTTTCTTAGTATACAGTGAAACCCGGCTATAGCGAACTCCAATATGAGCCGCGATTAGTTCGATACAGCCGAACTCGTCTATAACGAATTTTTTTTTGTTACGAGTTCGCAATACACTTACCCCCGCTGCCAATCTCGCATAGAAAAACGAACACATAAAGTATGCAATTACCTTACACAAAGCAATGCATTTATTGCATGCAATAAAGCTCCGAGACCCCATGCATTTCGATGGCAATTGTAGGCGCGCCGAGTTTGGTATATCCGATGTCAACTTCGTTATAAGGGATATGTTTACATGCATTTTCGTAACGGATTTGGTTCGCTCTATCCGGGTTCGTTATAATCGGGTTTGACTGTATAGCAAGAAACTCTATGGGTATGGTTACACGGACGTTCGGGGCTTCGTATTAGTGTCAGGAGATGAGCTCCGAGTTGACAGTTTTAGGTCGTTCTGAAATTTTCTGTTTATTGTGCAGGAAAAGGAAATTGGGAAACACTTTGTCTTCTGGAAGCAAGTTTACCTCTCGTGCTTTAGTCTTGCTTGTAGGATACATTTTTTTTTAGCCGTCGACAACCACAGGGAAGTATCGCGGAGTTAGTATTGAGTCAGCTAGCTGCCATGGGAAGGGGGTGGAGGCGGCTTCAAAGACGGCTTAACGGTGTACTTTCGAAGTTAAAATCGAATATGTCGATATCCAATTCGCTACTCTGGAATTGAGGATATTGTCACGAAGCCAAAGGCGGTGCAGTTGTCTTCAAGGAAAACAAGTTTACTGGAGCGAACTTGTGCTCCCCTGACAACTCAAAGAATACACAGGCGGCGAAGCAGCAGTCAACGAAGTGACGTGCGCAGGCGAGCGTCGGTTGGTTGAATACCGCGGCGGCTGCTCTGCCGGCGTTTATCTTTCGGCGCGAGTGTTAGTCGAACAGTCGATTTACATCCAGAACATTGCAGATCAAAGATTATTCTAGGCTGGTGACGTTAGTTCGATACACTCACCCGCCGCGGTGGCTCAGTGGCTAAGGCGTTGTGCTGCTGAGCACGAGGTCGCGGGTTCGATTCCCGGCCGCGGCGGCCGCTTTTCTGATGGAGGCGAAAAGCAAGAACGCCCGTGTGTACGAGATTTCGGCGCACGTTGAAGATCCCCAGGTGGTCTAAATTAATCCGGAGCCCTCCACTACGGCGCGCCTCATCGCCTGCGTTGCGTCGGCGCGTTAAACCCTTCAATCAATCAATCAATCATCAATCAATCAATCAATCAATCAATCAATCAATCAATCAATCAGTCAGTTCTATACACTCTCCCTATCGAAGGAGATAACACGTGTGGCATAAAGAATAAAGAATGGAACACTCGCTTCACTTGGCCCACGGATAACACAGCCCGGCTCAGCCTGTCGGCAAAAACAAAAACCAATCCATGGTTGGCGGCAAGATGTTGAAGGTTGCAATTCTCTATTCGCCTCCAGGATGCTAAAATAACAGCGTTCTCCACGGGGTAGCTATATAGGTCACTGTGCGTAAAGCCACGATCAAGAGCTTACGGACCAAGGAAGTGGCAATTCTAGGTTATTTCTCTTCCTATAGCAGCCCGACAAACCGTCGAATGCATGCGCGATGTTGTCAGTACTGAAGCTAATGAAAACTACCGCACATAGTAGTACTCCGGGCTGCCGTGTGGCAGAGAAATAACTCAGAATTGCTGATTTCGTGGTCCATAATTACGAGTAACCATTGTGGGAAAAACTGGAGTGAGGTGTTTAACGTATGAGCTGTTTTTGTCCGGCGAAAAAGGACGTATTATCGCGAGTGAAAGTGCTGCAAGCTTCTATTAAGACCCGCGCCCTGTACGCCTGTCAATTATCGCGCCCTGCTAATTACGTTATTGTTAGAACTAGTATCCTGATCGTGAGGACAGTCTCCCATCTTCCGCGATTTTAATGTGCGTAAAAAGCGGCGGGGGTGCTTTTAGCCGCTTGCATGCGGAGGCGGCGTTTCATTCAGACCTTTAATGAACGAGCGTTATGCGGTAAAGCGGGGCGAGGGAACAGCAGGCGTGAATGCGTGGGATCCGTGGTGAAATCTAGGTGTCCCCTGGCGCTACGCGAGCTCTGCCCGAGTACTTTTTGGCTGCGGTGGCGACCGCAGAAGGCGCGTGTCAGGGTCGCAACGTCGCTGAACTGACTCGCGACTTTCGCGTTACTTTGCTGCTCGAAAGCTCGTAAAACGCAAAGCACGCCTTCGCATATTTTGGCAGCCATTCCACTACTACCTTGTGCTGTAATAACCTATTCGCAGGAAGAAATGAGCGTTTCCGTGTTTTGGTGTTTGGCGGAATACCGTCTAGTCAGCTGAAAGCATGGTAACAATAAAAAAAATTGCGAACGAGGTGCGCGAAAGCTCTGACGTTTCTGGATGAAGAAAGACCAGGACGCCGACCACAAGTTAGTTGGAGTTTAAAAGAAAATTGACGTTTCGGCTTCCACACGGAAGCCTTGGTCGCAATCGTGTTCCGTGTGGAAGCCGAAACTTAATTTCCTTTTAAACTCCAACTAACTTGTGGTCAGCTTCCTGGTTTTTCTTCATCAAAATGCATCCAGACCAGACGGGTTCCGCCAAACCCTTGATTTGACGTTTCTGTACAGTAGGGTACCGAAACGACAAATTTTATTGCTAACTTTCCTGTAATGCGTCTATATACGATCACAACACAACCATCTAAATGCAGAGAGCTTCAACCGCCTAGGCATTCCGCTTCCGAGGGCCGAAATCAAAGTATGCGAAACCCGGCAAACGAGCTCGAGCAGCTGGCGGCCAGACAATGCAGCTTTCTTCTTCTTCGTGGTGGCGTCATTTAAAAAAAAAATGCACAATGCGGACAACACAGCGTACTAAGACGGCTCTTTCTTTGAGTAAGGTTCTTCTCGAAGCTTCGACGTGGACGTATCGCCTGCCGCGGACTCAGCCCGCTCGCGCGTACCTTCTGCGTGAGCGACGCCTAGCTACGGTCCGACTGAGGTCTTCCAATTCCCGTGGGGCCGACTCGGGGGGTCAATTTCCTCGCCGATACCTCCCGTAACGTTACTCGAGCCCCGCGTACCACGCTTCAACGTTCCCTTTTCCTTTGCGGCGCCACTACTCGATCGCTTATACATTCGTCGCCGTGGTGGGTGTGTTTAATCGTGAGCGCTCCCTTGGGAAGACTCCGCTGTGCACGTGTTGCCGCTTGTTTGCGGCGTCCAGCAGCTGCGAAGTTCCTTTGCTTCGTTTTATTTCTCGGCGTTCGATGCGTCGGCGGTCTTCCCTGGGCCGGCTCGTAATCGTGACGATGGCAGCGCGCTTCTGATGTGCGCTGTGTGCCCTGGTTGGAGCCGCTCTCCGTGTACGAAGGCGGCGGGTCTGACACGTTTCGGTGCTCGCCTGGCTCGCGCTTATCGCCGGCTTGCTTGTTCCCGGCCGCTTTTGTGGCCGTCTTCACCCCGTACGTACGGCCGCGACCTCCCGAGGGCCGTGTTTGCTTTGCGCGACTTCCTGTTCCTGGCCCGCTTGCAACGGTCGCTTGCACTTGGCTTTAAAGCAGACGTCCTTGAGAGTCTTAGAGGAGCTTCCAGTTTATATTTCCGGCAGGAGGATTCGCAGGCTGTACAAGAGGGCGGACGACGGACTGCCAGGTTTTTTCCCGACCGGAGAAACGTGGCCGCTGGCGCGGGAAATTTCCTGGTGATGGTCAAGATGACGAATACGTTGCTTTTATTCTGTTTACCACTGTAGCGGAAACTTCTGGAAAGGCTGCGGCAGGGTATTGGAGTACGACCGCAACGTTTCTGAATTTCTGCTTGAATTTCCGCGCAGGCCATTCGCAGCTGCTGCTGTATTCACTGGGGCACTGCGTGCACTGGTCGCAGGGACAGTAGAAGCTAAGAACGGTTAAAACAGGTCTGATTTGCATAACCATAGCTGCATCCATGGACGGTCACGCAGACTGCGATCCAGTACTATGAATGTTAGTGGACCGTTACTTTTGCGCAGAATAAGGCCTGCGAAGAAGCAGACAGCGAAAAGACAAAATAAACACGCCTCGGCGGATAACTGCACCAACCTTAATTCTTGTATTACAATTTAAAATTTTCCGCACGCCCAAGCCTCTGCCTTGGCTTAACAGAGCCTTAGTCTTGTGTGGCGTTTGACCAAGCCACCAAGCCAACACCTCCATGGAATTGCCCTTCCCCTTCTCTAGAGTTGAGTGGGACCAGCGCCGGCTCCGCGCCTGCTTCGTCGCGAAGCGCAGTTTGTGGAAAGTTGGCGCTGCGGTCGCAGTGGATTGGGTTGTGCCCATGGTTGTGCCGGTGCGAACTGCAAGCGGCGGCATAGGGCGACCGCAGATCGGAGGTCCCGCAGTCGTTTTCAGTCATGTGTTTTAGAACTGTGCGGAACCGCCGCTGCTGTTCATCCCTCTCTGTTAAGTGTTGTAAATGCGATGAGCCTTTAGTGCTTAATTTCACCGTCCTCGGCATGCCTTATCACACCTTGGCGATCCGAGAGAAAGCTCCATGATCAAGCTAAGAAACAAAACTGCGCGGTGTACTGCTACATACAGCGTGACTGCGTACGCACGTTATCGATGGTAAAGAAGTGAGAATTGCCCGCCCGAGTTGTGCCCGCTGTGACGCCCGACGTATAGAAGTATTTGAGCGAGGATGCGCCACTCGCAGGAGTCGTTACAGATCGCATTGGTTTCCAAGTGGCGTAACATCAAATTTCCATGAACAAAAATGTTGACCAGCAGCCGCTGGTTCTGCTGAGCGGTGGTTCTTCCTTATCACGGGATATGCTGCTGTTACTGATCAAAAAAAGTTGGTAGGCTCGGTCCACGTTAATGTTTGGGCAAAGGGCTTGTGTTTTTAGAGTCTGGACGGGTACATTTGCTAGGAATCTCGTGCCTTCGACCTTTATTCACGCCGAACAGTCTTCCCAATCATTAGTTGTGTCTGCACTCCCAGCTATAATTGAGTACGCTAGACAGAAGCTTGCTTATTCAAAGCCCGAATAAGTCTTAATTGCTCTAATAAAATATCAGGACTGGTCTCTATGGCACATTCTCAGAATATCTACAAAATAGCGCTCCTATTCGCGGTGTACTGCGAAGAGCAAATAAGATGCAAAAATCTGACTAAACCCTTCGCGGTAGCTCAGAGGCTAAGATGTTCCGCTGCTGAGCACAAGGACGCGGGTTCGATTCTCGGCCGCGGCGGCCGCCTTTCTGCAGGCGAGATTGCTGTATTCGAGATTTCAGCGCATGTTAAACATCTCGATGGCCAAAATTAATCGGGAGCATTGCACTAGCTACGCCGCGCCTCATACAGTTTCGGCGCGTAAACCCCTTAATGAATGAATTGAATCAATCACAAATCTGACTCAAGTTTCGGAGAGTTTGCGAAATGCTGCGCATCGCTCACAGGCGTACAGTAAAATCGAAGGCCGCAGCTCGGAATGTTCAATAGAAAGTGGACTGATGCAGCATTCACATCTGATTAACTGGCACACACACTTCAGCAATATAGGCGTCAATCGAAGGGTTGCTACCGCAACATTTTAAAAATCATTATTTCGTAGAGGACATTCTGGAAAGTTAAGTGTAAAATGAAAATATAGCCAAATTCCTTGTTTCGCTTCATTGACGCTGCAGTGAAGTGCCCCGGTGTCATTCAAAAGACGAAGCAAAATTTAATGCAGCACTGCCCATGTTTCTTCTATCCAGTGCATATTACGCCGGGAGGTAGGAGGGAACACGGAAAAAAAAAATTGTGGATGGGGGTATTCCAACGCTTGTCCCTCTCAACTCCGTTCGTTTGTCGTTCTTTTTTTCGCGTCGTAAGCACTTCGTTGAAAAAAAAAATAGAATAAAGAGGACAGGGCACGCTTTCGCCACAAAGCCTCTAAAAGCCTTTTAATTTATTCTGACATGTTTTCTACCCCGCTGTCACTTTAGCATTCCTGGTAACAAAGATTGGGCGAAACGCGAAAAAGCGCGGTCCGCGCGATATCGCAAGAGTCCACTTCGCCCGCTGCGCCCTCTATTCAATCAAGCGCCGCTTCAGGTGGAGCGCTCCGTTCGTCCCACTCAAACCCTTCTAGTACACTCTACCAACTCTACCCCGCTCCCCCCTCCCGTCGCTTGGTGGAGCATTTTACCCCCTCCGCGATCTAGGAAGCCCCGCTATCTTGTGATCTCGATTGGCGATGCTTTTCTCGGAGACACGTGGTTCCTAGCTGTGACCAAGCGTAGCTTATTTAGTGGCTCTACTGTGACCACAACTGCAAAAACAGCCACACCTGCGCACGCATTGGGGGTGGCGTGGCACAATACCAAGAGCGACGATCCCTGATCTGTGCTTTGTCGGGCAATAAAGTCTATTTGACGCCAGCCTGTGTTTGATTGCCTTGGAGCCTCTCGATCACGCCGTGCTCGTGAACTTCAAACACGCTGGAAGGGTCACCGTGGCACTGCGCCGTGGTTCAATTCTTTGAATTCATCAATGCCAAAAACCGATCTGGCATTTTAATTTGTGGAAACGTGAAGGAACAAAAACTGCGAAGAGTGTGGCCACACTTATTTGCATTTGCGATTTTCATCACCAAATATTTGTCGAATCCGCACTGCTGGACATTAATTTACATTGAAATCAGTTCCAGTATTTGATAATGTCTGAGTATTCGGCACTGAATAGTGAAGAGTACACCGGTGCCATATATGGGCCCGAAAAAATACACAGACAAAAAAAACCCACTAATTCCATTTGCTGCAATGTCATTGTTAGTTTGTTTCATAGTTAAACCAACATGCAGATCTGTGTGTCGGGTTGTTGACGTGTAATAAACGTTGGTGTAAGCATCACCGGAGCCAATTTCTCGTACCCAGCCGCCATTTCGTCGCTTCTGAAGTCCCTTCATTGAAAGGGCGCGTCTAGCTTTCTCGCGTTTTCACGAAAAAGCCGCGGAGGTGTAACCGCGAAAATTTGAAATAACAATTAATGCGAGTGTGGCAGCGGCTGCCAGGGTAATGTTTACTATTACAATTAAAGCATTTTAAACCTGCCAGGGCGTTTTGGTCTGCGTCTACGCCTTAGAAGATCCGATGGAGTAAGACTCGAAAGAAACTACGAAAACAAAGCGGGACAAACGTAGGGCAGGACGGCGCGCTATCTTATTTGTTCCTCCTTGTTTTCTTCGTTACTTTCGCGCTTCCTTCCATCGGCCAACCTTACCAAATCGCCCACGTTTCCTTGTTGCAAAATACGGGTGTGTGGTACACTGCAATAATAATCACGCCTTTAATGTCGTGGTGTGTAGCACGACCTACCTAATGTCATTTGAGTCTTTAACAACGGCATTATTTAGGTACGGATGGAAGTCTCTTGCTCGGTGCTATGTCCTGCGTCCGTCTGTTGTCCGCACCTCTCCCCCTCTCCCCACCAGTTGTGCGAGAGCGCGCGCGCTGCTCCTGCTCTCCCCCTCTCCACTCCATCTGCTCTGATGATGATGATGATTGCTATTAGTTTCCCCTTTGAAGCGGGGTGATGACATGTCATCTTACCAAAAAGGACTAATATAACCATGTTTTACACTCTTGGTTTAATACTCGCGCTGCTTAGGGCAGGCTTTAAAGCTTATTAGGCACGAAATACTTTTTTTTCCCCTGTTACAGGTGGTAACTGTCCTAGGCAATATTCCCCTCTCTGCTTTTCGTCCACCAGCATTCTAATCTTCTTTTCGTCCCCTCGACAGCCTTGAAGTTAACTTCCCCTGTGATACCCTTAATTCCTAGGGCTTCTGGAAGCCCAATATTCCCTTCATGTAGATTTGGATGGATACCCTCACATTCTAACACTATGTGCCGCATAGTTTCTGTTTCTTTTCCGCAGACCACGCATACCCCATCATTTTGTGATTACTTCCCCACAAAACTTAGTTCCTAGGCAACCTGCTCTAGCCTCAAAAAGCAAAGCACTGCCCCTGGAATTATCGTAGAAATTTTCCTTTCTGAAGGCCGATTTCTCAGCCCTGTACATCTCTAACGACATTGTAGCGTCCATTTTTTTCCCTCCATTTATTCGTTTCAATCTGCCTTGCCTCTTTTTTGGTTACCTTGGCTGTTTTGGATTCTCCACTGTTCTTTCCGTATTTCATCGTTAGCCTTCTAGTCTTCCTTAGCCACTGCGTGTCCACGCTTTTCAAGTATAGGTACCTAAAAACCTTAGCTGCCCACCTTCGTTGATCCAGTCTATATAACGTCAATCTATATAACGTCACTCTCTCCTCTCCCCAACAGCTGTGCGCGCTGCTCCTCCTCTTTCCCTACTCCTCGCCACTTCAGATTAACCAGGTCCGCGCCGCTGCTCCCTTCAGTTGCTGCTTCAGTCTGCGCCGTCGGATGAGCTAATAATGGACGCCAACGATTCTGGCAGTGACCCGCCGCGGTGGCTCAGTGGCTAAGGCGTTGCGCTGCTGAGCACGAGGTCGCGGGTTCGATTCCCGGCCGCGGCGTCCGCTTCTCTGATGGAGGCGAAAAGCAAAAAAAAAAAAAACACCATCTTTCCACGTGGGAACCGTGAGGAGATGCAAAGCATCTCGAGTTTGCACGTCTTTGCATCTCCCCAGGGTTTCCACGTGGGAAGATGGTGTAATTTTTTTTCTGTTGCGGTAATGGCCCCGACGTTCCTTTCTCACGCCGTGGCCTGGCCGCTCGAACCTTTTATAGGTGACCGGTAAAAAGCGCAAAGGCTCATGGGTGCATTGTTTTCTCCCGCGGAGAGCCGCCACTTCCGGTTCGGGAGCTCTACTGACCTCCCGTAGGCCGTCGGCTTTCACGCGCGTGTGTGCTTGTTGTTTATCTGTTTCCACACTGGGGAAAAAACGCTGATGCATCGGGAATTCCATAAATAATAAGCACCCTGTGGCAAATAAACAACACGCACACACACGCGCCTGACAGCCGCCGGCGCACGCAGGTGTACGGGAGGGCAGGAGAGATCTCGAACCGGAAGTGGCGGTAGCAGACGACGTACCCATGAGCCTTTGCGCTTTTTACCGGTCGCCTATTGGAGGCACGCGCGGAGCTACCTTCCGTTGCCTGCGCACGCTCTCGCCGTTGGAAGAAAGCGGACTGCGTTGCGCCGGTAGGATGAGATAACGGGGGCGCCAGGCGTGGTGCCTATCAGATGCGACCGTTCTGCGCACCGTAGGCTACGAATTTCAGCTGCATTTTTGTTTTGGTCGAAAGGGGTGGTGGAGGGGAATGGGAAATATGACCACCACAAGGGTACGTGCACTGTGCGAACGCGTTCGAATGCACTCCCGTTCTAGAAAACGCTGCAAAGCTAACGCTGAGGCCGGTTCTACACGTTCGGTACGCGCGGAGGGGGAACGCAGAAGCAAAGACAGGGAGGGGGGGGGGGGGGGGTGGTATGAAGGCACATGGTTGCCAGATAATGCGAACGTCTAGTTTCGGTTTCGCCGTTTTTGGGGCGCCCACATGAGGTTGTTAACATTAAAGACGGCGTTCTGGTTTTGGTGAATTTACAGGCACACAGAACTTCAAATAGGGGAGTGTTTTCCGTCCACAGTGGTGTTTGGTACCCGTGTGTGTGGTCCCCCCCTGTTAGTGGTGTCAATGACGTCGTGGACCATAACCCAGTTTTGAGCACCTGCTAATCAAATCCTGCCAGGGACTAGCGCTTATTGCATCAAGTGCAGAGGGATTTGCTGGACACCATTTTTTTTTGGTGTAGTTCATAGACTATGGTATGGGTTGGCCTGTTGCATTCTTAGTGACGTGTTATCGGTTGCCGATGGCTACTAGTTTTGCAGTTCATGTCATTCCCTTCGAAGCTGTTTGAAGCAAATAATTGACAGGCTATTTTTACAGGCGAAAATCTCCGTTTGCCCACAGTCAGTTGCTCCATTGTCTCCTTGACACAGTAGTTAGGGGCATAGCCAGGAAGGTGTTTTGGTGTCAGAACCACCCTTAAAATTTTCTGGGTAGTGCAGTTGCCCCCTCCCCCTTATCCCCTTCCCTCCGCTCATTCCAGCCTTTTTCGTCCATGCTGCTCACACTACGCATGGGAATTTTAATATGTAAAATAAAAAAATGGGACAGTTAGATAAAGTGAAAATAAAATGATGTTTGCGCACTGGCTATCTCTCCTTTTTTTTTTGCTGGTGGTGTACAACCCCTCGGAAAATTTTTCTGGCTACGCTACTGACAGCGGCTGGCAAAACTGTGTTTGCTAGTTGTTTCAAGTAATTTCTAAGCGCGTAACGATTGTTTTCATCCAGATGTTCTCGCTCTAAGTGCTGCGCGCTGCAGTATGTCGTGTGGCATTGTTTCTCTGAGCTGCATTGAGGTGAGTCTGGTGAAGTGCTTACAGTCTTCTCTTTCTTTCTCCTCCTCCCTGCAGCGTGCGCCCCCTGATCTCTCGGGAGGTCATTGACATGTGCCATGCGTGCACCAGCGTGGCGGTCGGGGAGCCCCAGATCTGGGTGGGCAAGGAGAAGGCGTTCACCTTCGACCACGTCTTCGACTGCCCCGTCCAGCAGGAGACAGTCTACGACACCTGCGTGCGGCCCCTTGTCGATGGGTGAGCACACCTTGTATCAATTCATTGTCTCGTATCGTGGACGTGTTGTATCGCTTCGTTGTATCGTATCGTGCACACATCGTGTCGTTCTGTTTGGAGTTTGTGCTGCCTCTCAAATTCTTTTAATGTAGGATACGATGTATTCCCTGCATATGTTGCAACACATTTGTCACTGTTGCCGTAACGTGCACTCCTTGTGAATCATTTACCCTATTACAGGGTGGGATGTGTGCCCTCTCCCTGCGCTTATGTGCTACATGACACTGGCCGCAACAATGCTCTAAAATTTGTGCGGAGGTATTCAACAGATGGCAAGCTTGATTACCTATTCCTCGCGAATTGCATTGCATCGGTTAAGCCCATATCAAACATCAAACAGGTGGCATCAAACAGCTTTGTAAAGCAGCATGGCGTCAGTGTAGATATGAACAAAGTGGCGGCAAGCTACATAGTGCAGCCACAAATAAGGGTTTCACAAGTTCACTTTGTTGTCCCATTGTCGTATTAATCGTGAGCTTGGCTAGGGGAACATGTCACTTAAAAGTGGGGATTTAGTTTAGAAGGCTTTCATATACTCTGGTTGTATGTTCACCACCATGTTGCGTTAATTGCATAAGCAGCTGCTACTTCAGAAAGTTGACGCCTAGCAGCTGTGCATTAGACGACTATTGCAAAATGACCAGAACTTCAATAAGCTCCATCCATGCCTTGGTTCCAATCGATTACAATGAAAACCAGTCTGCCAAAGGTTGGTTGCTTTGAAACAGCTTCCCTGTCACTCTTAAAGGGGCCATGAAGACAAAATACAAGCCTACAGTGCTTCTCGGCAGCGAACGATGCTTTATTTACTAAGAAATGAACCACTTCAAGCCAAAATTCCAATTCTCCCACATCATCGTGTGTTTCGTGCGTGTACCTGAAACTCGTGTTAGTATGTTGACTAAGGCTTCTGCTAAGGGTTACACTGCTTTTTTCTGTTCCCTTGTTTACCATTTGCCTTCATAGATGGCGCGACAATACCACTCAAGGATTGCTGCCCGAATTTGCTCTGTTTCTGGCCGGATTCGCACCTGGCTTACTGTTTAAGATTTAAAGCCTTCGTTCATGAAGAATTGGGTATGCTCGACAAACAGGGTCACGTAAGCGGCGATGTCGCTTATGCCAGTTGGCCAGTGCCGAACAAGTTCAATTTGCTCAATGGATGCACAGTTTCGGCCGGCATAGTGCGTGCCGTCCGCACTAGTGCTTCCTTGCTGAAGTGTTCTTTTGTAACTTCTGTTGTTTACCCTACCATTTTTACCAGTGTAAAAAGAATGTGCACTAAATTTAAGTGCTAATAGCTCCTTCTGCAAGCGTAAATCTCATTTTTATTTGTGGTGGAATTTTTTGGCCTCAGCCAGTCTCAACGAGTTGCCCATAATATACGTAATGAGCTTAGAGCGGAAAAGCAGCTAGGGTGTCCAATGCCTATCCTGGTTCCATCGTTAAACAGATTATTTGCGTGAAGTTTGCCTTCGAAGTGGTGTCAGTGTAATTCTAATGAGGCCATCTTTTGAAGGAAGCATGCGTGCATTCTGTCTTCATGGCCACCTTAAAGGTGTGAACAGTTTACGTTGCACTTGGCCCATGCTACCAGGTTAGGCGATACAGTCAAGCTGAATTATGCAGACAGGCAAACTAGGTTGTGATGCCACGAGGCTCTTACTACGAGCAAGCCATGTCCTCAAGACGTGTTGCCAGTGCTTTACTGAAGGTTCTTTTTTTTCTCCAGCTGCTTCGAGGGGTACAATGCCACGGTGCTTGCCTATGGCCAGGTAGGTGGCTCGGTTTTTGTTGAACATTCTTCCATGTGTCCTGCCAGGAGTGCAGTACGACCTCCCTGGCATATTGTTCAGAGCAAAGAGAGGGGTCATTGGGGAATGGATTATTGAATTTCCTGAACGGCGCCCTCCTGTTCTCACTTGTTAGTGTGGGAATCCAGTGATTGCTATAGTCCATTCTGGCCCACTGTAAAGTTCTGTGGGGCCGCCTTAATTCCCAGAAGGGTCACTAATTTCACCATGACTTGTTTTGGGGAAGGGTTCTGCAGCACAGTGGGAGGAGGGGGAGGGACACTGCAGACATTTGAAGAATAACTGTGCCAGGGGAGGATTTGTTTAGAAGTTCTGTTCGCTCTGCACAGTGCTTGCCTGCTTTTGTTCATTCTTGCAAAATGTGTAGCACTTCTACAATGGATACTAAGGTAACCAAAATGTGGAGGCGACAGTAAAACATTAAATGTCGTGTAAACAGCGCTTTCAGAAAGCCCGAAAATGCGAACGTGGTCTGTAGTGTAAACGCGATTGCATTAACATTGCTGTCTAGAAAGGAGACAAACCAGGACAAAAACCAGGGCACGGTGCTGACTTCCCCGGTTATTGTAGTAATAGCGGTACAGTAGAGCGGTACAGCTAACTAACTGTTGGCTCCCCTCCTGGTGCAGACCGGTTCGGGCAAGACTTACACCATGGGCACGGGCTACGACCTGCGGGTGAACCCCTTCGAGCAGGGCATCATTCCGCGGGCGGTGGACCACCTGTTCCAGGGCATTGCCCGCCGCCAGCAGGAAGCCAGGGACCAAGGGAAGCCCATGCCGGACTTCAAGGTCAACGTCCAGTTCATGGAGGTGAGCCGCTTCTGCCGCGCTGCCCAGCCCATCCCCCGATTGGCTGCTGCCTTTCTCTTATTTCTAAAATTTGATTTACAACAGGCTGCGATCTTGAAAAAAGACCAAGCAGGAGCGGCATAAAAGTTCAGTGGCAAACACATGTAAGGGTGATACATATTGGGAATACTGGGGCACCTCTAGAACTGTTGGACTACTGGTAATTTTGCACTGGGAATATGGAATACTGGGACCTTTTGGAATACTGAAATACTGGGATTACTGGGACACCTGTAGAACTGTTGGAAAGAATGGATGGACCAGCAGGGCAAAGTGCGGGATTTTCACCTCTAAGCTTTTTCGCTAATTGAGCAGTCCAAGCCGTAGCTAAATTACTGTTACTTTTACCTTGGTGTGTTTTTGCAGGGATTTCTTGTACTGCTGTATCCTGTAGTTTCTGGAATTGTTCATAGTTCACGCACTGCTTAGCAGCCAGGCTAATTTGGGGGGCACTAAATTAACACCGATGTTTGTAGCATTGTTTTGCGTAGTACCAGCGGTGTGAACACTAAAGTATTCTGGGGTGGTTGGAACGCCTAGTGCTGGTTGTTGACAATTCTGCCCATTTAGCCTCCAGAGTAGAATTTGGCCAGGACTCCGGAACATTTTGGGGGGGGGGCAAGTAGTCATCTTTGTATGATGTCTTATTTTTTTCCACCACATTCATCAGTTTTTATTTACTTGCATTACAATTTATTATTTGAATAATTAATATTATTATAATGGCATGAATTAATGTTATAATTCATTTTATCATATTAAATTTTACATATTTTCATCCTTGCTTATTCTGCATCGGTGAACACTTCAAAATTGGCTGGAAGTTTCAGAAGTACTGAAAACCTGCACAGACTGCGCAAATCACAAAACTGGTTCGAAAGTTGCAAAAATTTAATTTCTGCATTCACTCCCACGGTGAAGCAAAAGTGAGCTGACACAAGCACACAAATGTGGTACAAGTAGACATAAAGTAGGCTCTAGGTGCAAAGCTGTTATCACAGATTGACAAGCTTCATGGCTGGCAAGTCGAGGGCGTTGCGCAGTTGAGGTTGTCAAAGGAGGCCGAAGCCTCTGGAGAAATGTAAGGCAGGGGCAGCCATCCCCCCCTGCCCCCCGACTCCGAAGTCCCTGGAATTTGGGCTTGATTAATTCCGCCGCAAGTGATCGTGTCTTCTTTCAAGTCTTGTCCAGTGTAGAGCTCTCTCGAGGGGAATTGAGATGCCTTACTTGCTGTATTCTTTTTCAGTTGTACAATGAAGATGTGATCGACCTCCTCAACCCTACGAAGGACATCAATGAACTGGTAAGGTCTCGCAGAACAGCTTGCAAACAGGTTCTTCCGTCTGCAAAGAAATATCCGCGATAATTGTTGTGCTCTCGGCTCTGCCCTTTTCACTGTTCCAGGGCAAGAAGTCTGTCATTCGGATCCATGAAGACTCAAAGGGCGAGATCTACACCATCGGGGTTACCACAAAAAATGTCCAGAGTGCAGAGCAGGTATGGCAATTCTCTCTAATTCACTATCTTACATGTGCACGTGCTCAGTGCACCAAAGACCAGACGAAAAAGAACCTTAAAGGGGCCACGCTGACAAAACACAAGTTTGGTTCATTCAAAAGATTACCTCGTTAGAATTGTACTAACACCATTCTTAACGTAAACTTCACCTAAATAGCGTGTATAATTAGGAAAACAGGGAATGGCCATGTGACCCACTCGCTCATTTCCCGCAACAGAACCTATGTCATACGCACCACCTCTGCGATTGGCAGAGGGAGGGAAAAGCAAGTGAAAATTAGGCAGAGCTTATAAGCTTGCCGTACGGGCTATTTGCACTTGAATTTAGGGCACATTCTTTTTATAGCCGTAAGAATGGTGTGATAAACAGTGGAAGTTACAAAAGCAGACGTAAACATAGAAGTACCGATGTGCGCTGCTGTTGGTACTGTGCGCACTGTGCTTGTTTTACCTGCACAGCACTGCGGCTCTTTGAGGTTGTCTCGGACGACACTGGCTGATTGATGAAAGCGACGGTGTCTTACACGACCATATTTGTTGAGCGAGCACCATGTTTCACGAAACGATTTTCTTCCTGAACAAAAGCAGGCCGGGTACAAATACGGTCAAAAACAAAGCAAAGGCAGAAAGTGGTCCGCTGTGGTGTGGCGGTGCCATCAAAATTGACTAATGATTGACAAGTCTCAGCTTCACACCAAGTTTAGCTTGAAGACCTGTTCTTATGATGTCACTGCAAGCTTCGTCAAAATACAAGATTTGGCGGGAGAATGAAAATTTTAATTTCAGTTGATTAATTTTGCAGTGAATAAAGCATCGTTGGCTTCCAGAGAAGGGCTGGGGGCACTATAAAACACGAAATCTTTCAAATAAAAACTTGTATTTTGTCTGCATGGCCGGGACCGCCGGAAAAAGTGATGAAAAAGGGAGGTCTTGGTACAAATTTTTTATTACATAAAGCAAAGGCACCATCCTGCCTTAGCATATACCAAAATGCAGCTAATTATATGTTCTTTGACATACAATACCAAGTTTTACTTCAACTCTGACGATAAAACCATGAAAAAATCTGAAAGTAAGAACTTCGTAAAAAGACTACAGAAAAAGATAGAAAAAAGCGTAAATATAAAAATATTAAAAAAGAATAACATTATTTCAGGATATACAAAATCTAACACAATGCTTTGTTTCTTCATCACGAAAGTTTGATGCGGCTAGCTGTAACTGGTTTTTTTATTTGTGTGTGATCTCTTTGTCTCGACGAAAACTTGATCCCTTTCTGAGATGGTGGCAGGAGATCACCCCCATAGGTAGTTAACACCCTAGCGAACAAATATAAACCAGCCAGAACATATTTCAAGCGCACATACCTACTCCAGAGACAATTGAAACCGAAACCAACACCCACCTTTGAGTGCGATTTGATGTTCCAGGCTGATCGACACCTGAATCCTCACTCGAGCTGAAATCCGATCTCTAAAGCCGCATTCCGACTCTTCACTGCCACTCTCATCGTTCAAATCCACGGTAGAAGGTGAAGATATGCGAGATTAGATGAGGCGGATTTCTTATCGCGCTCGTGCGAGTATGACGCCATGTTTGTTTACATTCGAAACCACTGCCCGTCAGAATAAAATATCTGATGCGTTGCCGCCTGGCGATACAAAAAGAAACTTTACAAAAGAGAAAACTATAGTTTTCAAACTATCTCCTAGATGTCACTAGGTGTTCTATCGAGCGAAAATTTGTATTCTGAAGGCTCCTGAAACCATCGATTATATGTGATCGATGGCCTATGGAGCGGTCCCGAAAGAGTTAAGGAGACCTAAGCTCATCTTGCAAGTTATTTTCAATTAACACGTTCGTCTGATGGGTTTCCTCTGTGCGGTGCAGGTGATGAAGTGCCTCGAGGCGGGTGCCCTGTCGCGGACCACGGCCAGCACCCAGATGAATGCCCAGTCGTCCCGGTCACACGCCATCTTCACCCTGCACATCAAGCAGCAGAGGGTGGTGCAGATGGATGTGAGTGTGCGGGCAGCATGGCCGACTCCTTTCGCTCTGGGCTTACTCTGTCTACGTCGTGTTGACCTATTGTTAAGCACGGCTGCGTGCGGTGCACGTTGGCAATAAATGGTTTGCAGGTTACTGAGCGTTATGACCTGTGGGAAAGGTCTAGTGGTGGAACGTAGCAAGTTTTGGCATTGGCCTCCTAGAACTTCAGAAATGGCCGTTCTGTTTTGTCGATGGCCTGCGTCCTGTCAGGTGGACGATGCTGGTGACGGCGGCGAGCAGCAGGATGACAACTGCCTCGCTCGGGTGAATGGCGAGGAGTCGTCCATGAGCGAGTTTGAGACGCTCACCGCCAAGTTCCACTTCGTCGACCTGGCCGGATCAGAGCGGCTGAAGCGCACGGGGGCCACGGGGGACCGGGCAAAGGAGGGCATTTCCATCAACTGTGGCCTCGTGAGTTGGCTCCCCTGTCGTGCTTGACGTGTGTCAGTTCTCTTGAAAGGGCTCCTAACACCTCCCGAAACTGCTGGAAGGTCGTGTTTTATGGCCTGTTTTGTTTAATGTCACCATCGGTAACGGCACTTAGCATTGTCTAGTTTATCTGGAAGACTGCAACGATCGAGTCAGGGTCCTTGCTCGCTTTGCACCATGCTTTCCGTCACACATACAACAAAAAAGTGGGGGGGGAAGGAAATGAGGGAGGGAGGAGTGGAAGCTTTATCTCTCTCCGAACGAGGCAGTGTTGGTCATTAGCGGAGAGCTGGGAAATGCACTATCTTTCATTTATAAAAAGATAAAAGAAGAAAAAGCAAAACTAGAAAAACGGAGAAAAGTAAAAAAAAATTAGGGAAAATTAGAAAAAATCTACATCAACCCACACTAAGCAATGTTTTTCAATTGCAGCTCGCCCTTGGAAACGTGATATCCGCACTGGGGGATGTCACACGCAGGGTGTCCCACGTACCATACAGAGACTCCAAGCTGACCAGGCTACTTCAGGACTCTCTAGGGGGAAACAGGTGTGTTGCAGTGACACTGTTTTATCGTATGTCATTTTTTTTTTGCATATGGTGAATGGTACACACACTTAGTGGAGCTGTTAGTTATGCATACCCAAGTATGGTGTCAGATCCGTGGCGGAATACCAAGTGTAATGTGTAGGAGTGTCTGGATATCTCGTTTTAAGTGCTCTTTACTAATGAGAAGATAAAATACACATTGATCCTCTACATCTACAGTTTAGGCTGGCCATGTAGCGATTTCCAGACTGCATGAATTGCTCACTGTGCATGGCCAGGGATGCTATCTTCATATTATGTGTATATCTCTCCCTGTGCCTCCATCCGTTTGTGTGCTTTTGTGTATAACTGTGTGTATGTATCCCTAACTGTTCATTTCTGTGACCAGCCGCACCCTGATGATTGCCTGCGTCTCGCCGTGTGATCGGGACTTCATGGAGACCCTGAACACCCTCAAGTATGCCAACCGGGCCAAGAACATCAAGAACCGCATTCACGGTCAACCAGGACAAGTCCAGCCAAGCCATAGCCGCCCTGAGGCAGGAGAACCAGGCCTTGAAGCTCGAGCTCATGGAGTACAAACAGGTACCCTCCAAGCACCCTCGTTGCGGCCCATGCTGATTGTTTTATTTCCGAGGCATAGTGCAGTCCACAAAGTGGTGCAGTTGTGCTGGCTCGGGGTAAATGAAACCATCGGGCAGCAGGATTAATTGTTCTAATGGTTAGGATGCCCATTGCAGTGGCGGGGTGCCCAAGACATTTTGCGGGTAAGCACGATGTTGCAGGCTTGCTTTTCGGCCATTGCAACTGTGATAGAGGGGACTTCGGTTGCTTAGATTTTTATTTCTGTGAAGGATACATACTTGAATTCAAGATTTCCCAATTTTTCTAATTTCATCCTATATTTTCTACTTTTCTACTGTTTTTCTATTTTTCTATATTTGTATTTCTATTTTTTTATCTTTCTATACTTCTATGTCTATTCTTTTTTCTTCTATTCTTTTTTCTTCTATTCTTTTTTCTTCTATTCTTTTTTCTTCTATTCTTTTTTCTTCTATTCTTTTTTCTTCTATTCTTTTTTCTTCTATTCTTTTTAAAATCTTCCACGCGACCCCGCAGGGCAAGCGGCTGGTGGGCGAGGACGGCATGGAGCAGGTGAACGACATGTTCTACGAGAACACGATGCTGCAGACGGAGAATAGCAACTTCCGGACGCGCATCAAGGCCCTCCAGGAGACCGTGGAGCGGCTGACGGTCAAGAACACCGAGCTGCTCGCCGAGCAGGCCACGGGTGCTTGGGTTGGCCGCGGGGACTCTGACACGGGCGCAGACGTCAAGAACCTCATCCAGGGCTACCTCAAGGAGGTCGAAGAGCTCAGGTACACTCACTGCCTCGTCCCGAGGAGGGGGAGTGATAAAAGCGGGCTTTGGGTGCGGCCGAAGGAGACGCCGAGAGAACGGCGAAGTGTGATTCAGACGAAATAATTTGTTGAAACATTGGTCTGCACAGTAGAGGCTACGACAAAAGAGTTGGAAGTTTATAGTGTGATTGCAGCTGGGGACACTTTGGGTGACCTCGGACTTCGTTGCAGGGAAAACGACATAGCTCTGTGGTTTACTGTCGAACTTTCTATTTCGGAACACTGAATCTTCCATAAAGCCAGGTCATATGCAGTGTGGCACGGGGTGCGATGCAGCACATTATTCTCGGTTCATGCATCATTTGGGCATGGAGCAAATAACCTAGCCCAAGGAACACTTTTAGTGCCTGCCAAATATATTTCCTAAATTGTAATGCGGCAAAAAAATGGCTGCAGCTTAGCCCAGCTAACCCTGGATATGCAAAGCGTGTGCCTGGCTTAGCACGGTTGTCTTGGTTTCACTTGGTCAACCTTTGGTTTAGCCATGATTATTATACTATTCGTCCAAAGCCTGCCTTTGTCTATGGTTCTAGTCCTGTTTCCGGTGTTTTCCGAGCCGCTCACCGGGTGATATCCTCGGAGTGGTCAGACGCACTTGCCGACGACTGCTCAGAGCCTCCCACACAATGCTCAAAGAACACAGCCCAATCTTGCTTTCATTCATGGCCAAGCTTGCATGCATGCGGCGAGTTATGTGGTCAGGCACGAACTAGCTGCGCAGCGCACATGCGCCAAGCCGGCAGCGGCAAACCCGGCCCTTGTCAGAGCTTGGCCTGGCGAGTCACGTGACGCATTGTCAAGCATACGGCCTAGCTACGGTCAAATTTATTGCGACGGCGAAACTGCTCAACGAGAGTAGAAAAGCTGTGCTTTAAAATGACGACCAAATTGCTTGTGGAGTAAGGGGGGGAAACTGGCCTGTGTGCATTCCTCCGTGGAACCGTCTTTGCAGGAGCCAGCTGATGGAGTCGGAGGAGGTGTGCGCCCAGCTGCGGAAGCAAGTCCAACGCCACCAGGCGCGCCTCTCCATGAGCCCGGGCCAGGCGCTGGTGGCGGTGAGCGGCATCTACGACGTGGGTGCCGACGTCGAAGAGGCCAGCGTGGACGACACTCTGGCGGAGGCCAAGCGGGAGGTCCGCAACCTCAAGCGCAAGACCAAGCAGCTCTCCTCCAAGGCCAGCAAGTGCGTTCGTGCGACCATGCGCTTCTCGTTTCCTGGCCTGCCTGAAGCCATTGGGCATGCACGATTTTGGGCTTGCGTTATTTTCGGGGGCAGCTGCGACCCGGATGAGACTTCTGGGAGGAGTGAGCATACTTGCTTGTGTCGTGGTAGTCTCTAGCATGTGGCTCGTGAAAGAGCTGCTGTGTGCACTTGCTGTCAGTGAGGAGCCCTATTTTCTTAATGGATGCCGCTTCATAGCTTCCATTGTCTTTGTTCCTAACAGCAGTGGCTCTATGCACATTGACTGCTGCGTAGTACTCAATTGCTTGCAACAGTTCTCGAGAATTTCTCATCTCTTCAAGTTCAGCTTCCAAACTCGGGAAGCAAATTTAGGAGAGGAGTCGCTAGAGCTTATGAAAATTTTGCTACAGTCTGGGAAATCAAAGTGGCTGCGGCAGAACAGAAGCTTAAAATGGCGGCAGCATGCTAGATCTGCGCATCTGACCCTGTTTCTTTGCAGGGACGATGAAGATGGGGCCAGGAAGTCCGATGCCGATGAGGACACGGCAGAGCTCAGTGGCAACGACGAGAGCACAGACTCTGATGTGGAAGAGCTGGACGAGGACGGTAAGGCTGGACCTCATGACATCAGTCGTGATTTTATGCTTTTATCCCAGAGCATTCTCGGTTAATTTGTGACCTTGGAGTCCTTCCGACGTGCGTCTTGAGTGCCCCTTGCGCGTTTGTGCGTCCCCTTGCAGACGTGATCGGCAAGGACCTGGCCAACCTGACGACGGAGATCTCGCTGAAGCAGAAGCTGATCGACCAGCTGGAGCAGAGCCAGCGCAGGCTGCAGACTATGCGCATGCACTACGAGGAGAAGCTCTCCCAGCTGCAGCAGAGGATCCGGGAGACCGAGATCGAACGGGACCGCATCCTCTCCAGCATGAGTGAGTGGCGTGTCGCTTTGCCGGTCACCACTGTCGCCACTGTGCACTCCCTAGGGAACTGCAGTGGAGCCTCTCCTCTTCTTCACTCGAAGCTACGGGGGGAGCTTGGCCAGAACAGATGAAAGAAGTGTTGAAAATGTGTCAGTGAAGCGGGAGCTAGAGGCTTCGATATTGCTTCTAAAAGGACAGTCATTGCCTGCACTAACTTATGTACTTTTCATCTGGCACTGGGTTTTGGAACCTTCCTGGCTGTTTGTGCCTGATGTTTTCAGTGTGTGAAAAACTATAGCTAAGGTTGCCACCTGCCCGGTTTTTGACCGGCCCGACCAGTTTTTCCGACAGTGGGCTGGTTGCCAGTCCGTGCTTAAAATTGCCCGTAATTGGGTGGTTTTTTGGTCACCATGCTGCGTTTATTTATTTTTTTGCATTTTATGCACATCAGTTCAGCAATTACGATGATAAAAATGTGTTGACAAGCTTCCCAAAGGCAAGTGAGCAGAGAGAATACGCCAGTGAGCGGGCTTCACAACACAACGAAATGCTGCTATCGTGACCAGGTGCGCTGCATAGTATTGCACTTGTATTATGTATAGGTATATGAATATCAAATACATTATGCCATATGCATTGCATACTGTTTAACGTCCTGATGGATTCAGATTAAAAGGAGAGCATTTAATAGACCAAATATGTGTAGTTCAGGTACTTTTCAGTGCAACGCAATAGTCACTCCCAGAACAAACGTTATGTTGATTTCTTTCTATGAAAGCACTACAATGAATTGCATTGCATATGTCAATAAAATATGGCTTTTTTTTCAACACAAATTTAACCATTTATATACCATGCCCCCTCCCCCGCTGCCCCCAGAAGGGCCTTTTATTTTGCAGGCAAAGGTAACAACCCTAACAGTAGCCTGTAAAAAAAAAAACGCATGGTCTGAAGTAGTACCCACGTGGTATGCAAGTAGAATGCTAATATGGGAATGGTGCATGATTGCCAGCTAGGCCCGATTCTCAGAGAATTTGCTTTATTGCTGTCTCATAGTACTGGTCTAGGTTAATTTATGGAAGCCTAAATCACAACTGTTGCACTTCGCATCCACTGTCACTGGCAATTTCTAATACAGGTGGGCTAAGAACCTATTTTAATTACTAAATTTAGCGTAATTTGCGAACCTTTAGCTAAAATCCCTAGCTCATAAAAAAAAAAAAATCCTATTGTGTGCCCCCTTCTCCCTGTAGTGTCTGTGCTAGCCTGCTAGCCCTGTGCCTCGTGCGTTAGATAAGCTGAGAAGGCCAATACGGGTGAGGAGGGGAACAGGCGGGAGTGTGAAACTGCCAAGGCCAAACGAAATGAATGATGGTACGAGGCGAAGATGGGAAAGGAAGTCAGGAAGGGAGGCGCTTTTGAAGACACCAACAAGCAAGGAGCAGAGAGAGGGGGGAGCGAGCGTGTCGTAAAAGGAAGAAACTTTGATTAAGCGGGCGAGGAAAACAGGTCTTCAGTCATCACTGTGGGGTTGCATCGTATGTTTTTTCACATTCGTTGGCTTGATGGCAGCTTAAATTCACGTTCCTGACAGTGACCTGGATGTTGTCTTCTCGTGCTTTGTGCGTTGGCATTCTGCTGCTGCATTGGCTGGTTGAAAGTTCACTGCCGCCCGCCAGTACCACCTGCCTGCTTGCTTGCGTCTGTTCAGAAAGTGGTTGGGACCACCTGTGGGCCCTTGCACATCAAGCAGCACCAAACAGGGATTAAGAATATAAAAAATTCTAGAAGAGGGGGAGAAGGGATGTTTATTTCTTCCATGGTCCGTCTTATGAAGAGGACCATGTGCAACGCGAGCGTTGTATAATCGGGGTTTTTAATGCAGTGCTTCTACGGGGAGTTTGCCGGTACTGCGGCAAACTCCGTCGTAAGACTCGACTCTGCTGCACCGTGCCTCAACACCTCGCTCGTTCTGTGCTCCTTCCAGACCTGACGAGCCCGTCCTCGAAGGAGTCGGAGGAGAAGGTGCGCAAGATCAAGCAGGACTTTGAGCGCAAGCTGGGCCACCTGCAGGAGGAGCTGAAGAAGATGCAGTCGGCCAAGCGGGAGCACGCCAAGCTCATGAAGAGCCAGGCCGAGTACGAGCGCCAGGTGCGCAAGCTCAAGCAGGAGGTGGCCGACATGAAGAGGAACAAGGTGCGTCGCAGAGTTGCTTTTTTGACATGGGGGTTGCTGCGAAACTCCCCATAGGACCCATGTATCAAAACGTGGCTCTAGGATTGGCCCACAGTTTTAAACTTCGCATACAGTGGCGCCATCTGTTGGAGGCAAAATAAACCATACAATGCGCTTCGCCGCTCGACAACGTGGGCGAAAAATGGTATTTGGGTGCTTACATAAATTTTGTGTGCCAAAGGACCCGAATCTGTTCAACCATGCAAGTGTTTTATATCCATTCAAAGCCAGAGTAGTAAATAAAACTGCGGCCATGTGGTCAGCGAGATGCAACGTCGCTTACGCATTGTCGTCTGCAGCGTGTCATCTGTGGTCTTCCGGCGGCAGCAACAGTTAAAAATTTGCTTCACTGGCTTTAGGCAAGATCGAAAAGATTATTTGGAGCCACTTGATCAGCTACTGGATTAGTTTCGGCATATAGTGGGCTGTAGGCAGAGCAAAAACTGCAAATTTAGTACTTCAGGTCAAATGTTGTTCCCGAGTGCCCGTACAACCACCAATAGGTCGGGGCAGTTGTGCAGATGCAGAAACAATCGCATCGTAATAACTAGATTTACAAAGCAATGAGTAACCTATGAAAGTACAAAAATAAAGAATTATGCACGTTTAAAGTAAGGTTTAACGTTAAATTGTCAGTTTGAATAAGTATTGTTTTTTTTTTTTGGGTAGTGTGTGCGGTGGCCACAGTGGCGCCACCCTACGCACAATAAAAAGTTGGTGGGGGGGTTCCAGGTGCGGGTTGTTGTTTTGAGGCGGAGTTTCGCAACTGCCTACATTTAGGAGCTCTGGGTGCGTGGTTGGTGCGTCCTCCCTGCCGATGTTGTGCCTTCGATCTAACAGCGCCTCTCTTCCCCTAATGATGGCGCAGGTGGCCCTGGTGACGCGGCTGAAGGAGGAGGGCCGGCGGCACCAGGAGTCGGAGAAGCGGCGCAACCGGCAGATCGCGCAGCTGCAGAAGGAGAGCCGCCAGAAGGAGAACCGCATCCGCTCCCTCGAGGCCCAGAACCGCACCAAGGACACCGTGCTCAAGCGGCGGCACGAGGAGATGGCCGCGCTCCGGCGCCAGGCAAAGCCCATGTCCCAGCGGGTCGCCGGGCGGGTGCCTCCGCGCGCACAGGGTCAGTCGACACTGTGCATGGACATCGTGCGCCTTGTACTACTAATTACCCAAACTTACTTTCACCTTCACCATTGGCCGAAATTGCTTGCATCCCACTGTCAAAAACAATCGAGCATTTTGCCCATGGGTCAGGTTGTCGAGTTTGGTGCACCTATTGAACATCACCAGTTAATCGAAATTAATCCAGAGCTCTCGACAACAGCACGCCTCATAGTCCAAGTGTGGCTTTACCTTGTTAAACCCACGGAATTTCAATTTGATCTATGGTGTTGTTTTAGCGTATTCATGGGAGGTTCTCAACTTACCGTATTTATTCGAATATAGGTCGACCTTTTTTTTCCGAAAATGTGCTTAAAAATTGAGGGTCGACCTATAATCGTGACCGAAGAACCTCGACCTATAGTCGTGATCAAAAATGGCGAGCGCACCGAGCGATCCGTTTCTCCGTCGCGCCCGGCGCTCCTCAATTTGAGGCGGCAGCGCGGAGCATCTAGAACAAAGACAGGCAAGAAAATAAAGGAAAAAATAACAAAACAATCAGCGTAAGAAAACCACCCACAGTCACTGCCGGCTATCGCGCATTACCTGCGGCCGAACCGCACGAGCGAGCTTACGTACTGGCTAGAGAGCCAGATTGGCTTGGCTTGGTGACTTCGGAGCCGCGGTAGCGGCTAGCGCGAGGTGGGGGTAAAGGCAGTAAAGGTGACTTTCACCACCTAGCGTAGCCACCTCGTGAACGGAACGGCATTGCCTGCTTCGCTCGCTGTCTCTACTATCTCCCGTTCTCCGTTTCATGCGCTTTCTTTGTGTTTGCTTCGTTGTGATTTCCGCACACAACGTTTTTCTCGTGCGCATTTCGCGATGTCACGTCGGACTTTAAGCGCCGGGTGATCCTGTTTGCTGAGAACTTGAACAACTGCGCCGCTCAGCGAGAGTTAGTCGTTAAAGGGACACTGAAGTGATATGTAAACATTGCGGGATTACTAGCGCAAATTGTAGTCCGGAGTCTCCAGGCCATGTTCGACCACTCCCCCCCAGAGGCGCGTTTACGCGCTTTTATTTTAGTAGAAAAACTAATTCGTAAAACGACTGTCCTCCTCTCTTATGCTCCGCCCATTTTCTGTGGCGTTTTCGTGGTGACACGTCTGGAGGGTGATGAGCTGGCAATTGGCCTGCGCCACGGGCTGCGCTACTCTGCACGGCTCCCGGGCCGACAGAGCCAGTCGGCCCAGCGTTTCGTCCGCCGGCCGCCGGCGGGTCGTCGCAATCAAGGAGGTAAAAAAAATTGCTTGGGTCGCAATTTCGTTACGCTTAGTTGAAACTGAAGCCAGGGCACGTTTGGTGACAATGGAAATGTGCCTTTCTTTACTTGGTTTGTTTGTACACTGTACTATCTAGCCCAAGGTCAAGGGTCGCTTCACACACAAGCGCTAGCACAGTAGCGACGCTTCGCTGACTGGTACGCCAGTAGGAAAATATAAGGCCTCTTGCAGGCGGGAGAAGAGTCAGCGAAGTCAATATAGGTTACTAAGCAAATAAAATCAACTGATATTTTTACCGTTCAGCGTAAACTAGGGCGCGGGAAGCACGTTTTTGAGCTGGGCGAACAAGCACAAGCGGTCAGCAGCACGACTACGCATCTGCGAACGCTTTTCCGTCTACGAATGCAATTGCTAGACGTGAGCTACTGTGGAAACTCGGGCGACGCTTACTGCACGATTCGCAGTACAACAAATAGTCACCTAAGCGGCTTGAATGCCAAAAACTAAATAAAAGTGTAACGGGTTGTACAATATATACCCTATATTAGCAAGGCATTGGCGTCCCGCTCCGTGGCCTAGCGGTCTGAGGCGCTGGGAATTCACGGCGAATGTTTTGCGAGTCACGAGTTCGAATCCCCGTGGGTACGTGCTTTTTTTTTTTTTTAAGTTAACTTTTTTGTTTTCCGCCGATGTTTTCTATATTGAGTTCACCTTTTTTGGGGCCGCAACGTTCATGGCTACACGAACTAGTTCACAAACGCGCGCTAGGCTGGCACTGGCGCGCTAGCGAGTTCTCGTTGGCGTGCTGTTGCCCATAAGCACCGGACTGCTTGGCAGGCAGTGGGCACAGGCCAGAATGAACAGACCCTTGGCCTGGTGCGAACACGCTTTTTACGATACAGGCATGAGGGAGGCAAGCTCCAAATATGGGGGAAAAGCGCATGACATTTGGGCGTCTGCGGGTACGCGGAGGGCGTTCATGCACTGCGTAGGTCTCGGCTAGTGAATGCTACGACTACAAGCCGTCCTGGGAGGCTTATCTTGTGCATTTTACAGCCGACAACATGGCAGAAGCGCGGTACGATGATTACTGAGATATTGAGAATGCCCATCCAACAAAGCCATGGTTATGTTTTACAGAACCGAAACCGAAACCGAAACTTGTGTGATTGCCTAACCTTGGGCATCGTCCAATCACGGCGCCCCTCCTCTCAAAGTCACAGCCTTAGTTGGTGCGGCCGCCGCAAACCGCGCATGGTAGGTTTTTTCTTCTTTCGCGCTTTGTAAACTAATTACCGATTTGTCATCCGGATAAACGATGAAAAGTGTGCTAATTTGAGCCCGTCTACGCAGTGCAAGCCAAACACGGGAGCGCTGACCAAATTCACTTCCGTGTCCCCTTTAATGATGAAAGCTGATCAGGGGATTGGCGGAAGGAGAACAGCGGGACAAACTTTTTGCTTGTTAGGGGACGCGTACGTGCGTTTCGTGGTGGGAGGCACGATGCTCTCGAGAAAAAACTCCGGCTGCACGTGGAGGAAGAGGAACGTGCGAAAGGAACACCGAGTGTCCTGCGAAGATATTCAGACCAAAGTCCAACAGTTAGCGCTGGCGAGGCTGGATTGGCCGTTCAGCCTTCAAAGCCCAGTCGGGGGCGAGGGTGGGTACTGAACTGCGGCGCACTGCGGGTGCAATTTTTTTGTTTCCGACGCCGCACGCAGTGTGTGGCTCCGACCAGTGAGGTGACCGCGTTGTAAATAAATGGGAGTTTTAAAAATTTTCCTCAAGTTTTTTTTCTTAAAAGTATGGGTCGACCTATAATCGAATATATTATTTTTTTTTTCGGCGACTTCAATTTTTAGGGGGTCGACCTATATTCGTGCTCGACCTATTTTCGAATAAATACGGTAAATTGAGAACGACTTAGTGGGCAATGGAACGGAAGATTATAGGTGTAACATTAAGGGACAAGAAGAGAGCGGAGTGGGTCAGGGAACAAACGCGTGTTATGGACATCTTAGTAGAAATTAAGAAGAAATGGGCGTGGGCAGGGCATGTAATGCGAAGGCAAGATAACCGTTAGTCATTGAGGGTAACAGAGTGGATCCCTAGAGAAGGCAAGCGTGGCAGGGGGCGGCAGAAAGTTGGATGGGCAGATGAGATCAAGAAGTGTGCAGGGGTAAATTGGTTGCAGTTAGCACAGGACCGGGGTAATTGGAGATTAATGGGAGAGGCCTTTGCCCTGCAGTGGGTGTACATAGGCTGGTGATGATGATGTTTTAGCAATGTTACGATTTCCAAGCTGAAAGCACTAGCTTGGAACACAGTAGCATCCCGTTGCTACGTTTCCGGTTCATATGATTTCCCTGTTGCTACACTCTCAGTTGTGAACACTAAAAATGCCTTATTATACATGTCTTCATAGGTAGTACATTTCTCCCTCGTTTTTTTTTTAAACGTGTCAACGAGGTTCTGCTGCATTTGGTGGTGGCATTGATTGCTGTGCTCTGCCTGCTTCGGTTGCAGGCGTGCCAAAGGCCCTGGCTTTCTCTCCCAAGGTTGCGAAGCAGACGTGGCAGGCACTGGAAAACAAGGTAGTCCTTTTGCCCCCCTATTTTTACAACGGAAGCTGTTTTAAGCTTTTAGTTCTGCGAATGAGTGTTACCAGAAAACTTGGCCCAGCTGAGCGCACATGGGCTTGCGCCACGTGAGGAGCTCGCAAAAAATGCAGAGAAAAAACTCCGAGTGGCCATGAGCCTCGTGAGGTTGGCCAGCTCGACCTTTGGTAGCACTCTGCCCAGGATTCGTGGCGTGATCTTTGGCGTGCTGTTCTCCTCTCCAGTTCACGTGCATTTGTACCTGAAGTGGGGAGCACAGATGCCAACTTCGCAAAGCTGGTTTCCGCGGGTTCTAGCACATGCTAATGCGGTCCGCTTTGGGAGAGCTGTGTTGTGGGCTGACGTACGGGATGGCAGAGGACCCCGGCTAGCTTCGCTAGAGAATGCTATGCGCCGTACACTAGCCCATGCAGAATCCGAAGACTTGAGCACGGGAATTCAGGTACTCGCATGCGGTAGACGGGCTCCAGCAATTCAAAGAGAGGCTTTATTGACTGGCAGATACAGGGCATGTACCAGACAACACGACTATTGCTTGTGGGGAGACACTGGCTCCGTTCGCTCGCTCAAGCCGCAGGACTCGGACCTCGATATCCGTCATCAAGGCCGCGGGAGCAGGGGGCATTCCTTGCGACCGATCAGAGCAGAATCTCTCAGCAGAGTCCCGTGGAGCCAACTGTGTTCACAGCCATCAGGGAATTTGGAGTAGGCACTGCCGAGCCAACCGATTCCGACCCAATTGCCCGAGTCGACTCCCGGCGGAAAGCGCGCGTGTCTCTCAGGTCAGCTCGGGAGGGAGAGATCTTCCCCTGGTCGGGGAGAGGGTGCCGCGAAGGAAGGCAACAAACTAATCCTCCTTCCCTTGCGCCCTCGCACACACCTTCGCGGCAAGCCGGTTCGGCGCGTCGCATGGGGTCACCAACAGGTCACGACTCGCGTGACGCGCCGGCTGCCCAAAATGGCGGCTCCCAGCTCGCAAAAACATGTGCAGGCGAGGCGTAGGAAAACAATGGTCTCCCCACAGTGTAAGCCCGCGGACAAAGCAATCCGGGCCTGCCAGTCATGGAGAACTTTCAGTGGCAAGTTCGGAAATCCATGTCGGGTGCAACGGCCAGGTCTCCGACGAAGAAAGAGGGGCCACCAGCTCTGCGTTTTCTCTAGCCTTGCACCACTACTGAAGCTGCGCCGTTTTCTTTTGTCCACTACGGAATTGCCGAAGGGAGACAGAGTAATAACTTGACGCACTTTCTTCCACAGATTGACAAGCTCGTGATGACCAAGCAGAGTGTCTACACCTTGGAGAAGGACATGGAACGCTACCTCAAGGTGAGTGTTAAGCCACTATTGTTCTGTGTTGGAAATGCGTCTTGTGCTGCAGCATAACGTGTCTATGCTAGTAAGGATCGATTAATGGTGTAATGGATTTTTATTTCTTGTCTTGCATACCCGCTGGTCAATTTGAGTTCATTTCTAGGAAGGCAGCTGTTTCCCGAGGCAGTCCTGCTTGAAGCGTCAGTACTCAGTTAGAGCTGCACAAAGCTTCACAAAGAAGTTGTCCGTT
This sequence comes from Haemaphysalis longicornis, assembly GCA_013339765.2. NCBI lineage: Eukaryota > Metazoa > Arthropoda > Arachnida > Ixodida > Ixodidae > Haemaphysalis > Haemaphysalis longicornis. The sequence goes on from CM023449.1 coordinate 23,201,919, forward strand.
AATTGCAGTGGCCAAAACGAATTATCTGGGCTTGCATTTTGTAAAAATAGTTATTTCATTATTTTTTCCTAAGAAATGTAAAATACTATTACAAAAATCTTATTTCGTGCTCTTAATGTGTTTTGTAAGCTGGATGTGCTACCTGCAATGGGTTCCTGGTTTTGAGCGCATGTGCATGAACTGCGCAAAAGCATACAAGTTCAATACGATAAAAATGTGTGCACCTCCCTTGACTGGCCTGGGGTCGCGTTGTTGCCTTGCAGGAACGGGAGAAGTTGACACGGCGCCTCGAAAAGATCAAGCAGAAACGTGACAGGGTCCGCCTCAACGGCTCCAAAGTAAGTTCCGTAATGAAAATTCATGTTTTGTGGACGACGGCCTCCTGTCTTCCTTTTTTTTTTAATTCTGGTTGATTAGAGTGGGAACAGTAGTAGTGTTAGGTGGCAGCAGGACAAACGGTGCAAATAATTCTTGAAAGTGGACGAGATGGGTTTCAATGGGAGGTCGCCATCTCTGCACAAGCACAACTATGAGTCGCTGTGTACATCGTCGTGATCATAGAATGACGGCATGGTGATGTCTTCACATTGCAGTAGAAATTGGAAGCGCTAGTTTTTCACTGCAGTTCAACTACTGCGTGAAAGGTGTGAAGCATGCCTCTACACTATTGATGACCTTGGTCGAGAGAGTTGAAATGGTTGGTGTCGCAGTGAGTACCTGTCCTTGAAAGCAAGGCAGTGTAAAAAAACAATCACTGATAGGTGGCCTTGCATTCGTGGCCCTTTTTGCGACTCGAACATACTGTGCCAATTTAACAGCAGGATCCCGGGTACCTGCGCGACGTGGAGGACCAGCTGGAGAACATCCACGCCAACCTGGAGTACCTGAACGAGAGAATCCGGGACCGGCAGGCGGACATCCTGCAGGTGGAGGAGACCACGCGGGGCGCTGAGGGGGAAGAGGACTCCGACGTCCTCGATCTGGGCTCCTTGCTCGACGGCCTGGTGGACGAGCGGGCACGCTACATAGTCGACAAGCTCCTCCAAAGGGCCATCAACCAGGTAGCTCTCTCTCCTTACTTGGCCAAGCCTGTTCCCCTGCTTGCAACGGGGCAGTCAAGCAAGTTCGCAGTCTGTAGCTTGGGAAGTTTGCACAAGGTGTAAGAGGGTGGCGGGCTTTTAAAACTTGGCAGCCTCAATTTTATCATGAAATTGTTTTATTCCGGGCTACACAAAGATTTTCCATGACGTCATTCAGTCACGGAAGTGACGCCAATACAACAAAGTGGGTGTAAAGGGTACACCCCTGCACACAGGGTCTTCTTGCGGGGAAGCAACCTTTAGTACTGCTGGGTACATTATACTTAGGGTTGTTCGTTTTCGGTTTTTACATCTTAAAGGAGCACTGACACGAAAATTTTATGTTACACTTTTATTGCTTTTATCGATGCTAAATGGTCTGGCGAACCTGAAACAGCACTTCAAATACTTCAGCGCGCGATAGTTAATTACATTGAACAGTCTGAAAATCGTTTGTTTCATATTCCCGTGCTTTCATCCCGAGCGGCGCATATGACAGAATCCCGGCCTGGCCTCACCGCTTTGTGCGGACGTCACCGGCGCCCGCTTGAGAGGGTGTTGCGCCCGCTCGCTAGTGGGGCTGCGCGCGTGAAGTGACGTCACGAGTTTTTGACGAGCGCTGTCGCGTCACTTCTTTTGGCTTCATGGGATGATGTCACGCTGATGTCCATTTGCTGAGTGCCGACTCCGCGCGCTGCTCCGTCGGCGCGATAAATGAGATCCAATTGAACTATGTTCTTCGCGTCGCAGGCCACTCATATTTCAGCCAGGGTATTCTGTTGAGTGAAGGAAGAGAACTGTGCAATAATATTAACGCCGAAAATTAGTGTCAGTGCTCCTTTAACACGAAACTGTTTTATGCCGAAATACCCCAAGATTTCACTGACGTCATATCCATCACGGAAGTGACGCCAGTACACCTGTGCCGAAGCGACCCGCCAGCAGGACGTCGCCCGCCAAGCACACCCACAAGACAGCCGCCTACCCGCAAATCGTGCTCAGCTGCAGATTTCGCTGCACATTCCACTTTCGTGTTAAACTGATTCCTATGACAGGAATCAACCACAGTTTTTTTTTCATATACTTTCACAGTTTTTTATATACTGACTCGCCTTGTTTCAAATTTAAAATCTCTTGGTGCTAATCTTTATTTTTTTTTTTTGTACCCTCTGGAGTGCGACTAGTAGCTGGTAGTTGCACTCCTTCTGACTCGCCCCCTCTGTCCTGGACAGGGCCTGGAGGCGGCGCAGAGCAAGAACGAGGTACAGGAGCTGGCGCTGCGGCTGGAGCAGGTGGAGGAGAGCAACGCCTTCCAACACGAGCTCCTCCAACACACCGTCAACCAAATGCAGCTCGAACCGCTCCAGCCTCGGCCGGGCTGGGCCGAGGAGCCCGGTGAGTGGCTCCGCACCCCTTCTCTGCCTGCCTTGTTGGCTCCTTCTTCCATTGTGGGGGGTGGAAACAGCCGTGCTTACTGTCGGTCATGAATGTGTTGGCTTTTTGAGCTGACAAAGGTTGGTTTAGGCTTGAGGATTTGTATCTGAACCCAGAGAGTACTCAGTCGACCCTTTCAGGTAGCACAGAGGTCACACTGCCTGCAGGCTCCACTAAAAAGGGAGTATTTTTAGCCACTGTTGCATCCAGGAAGGCCGACCCGAGCCGAGCTCCGTCGCCTCCGACATACGTTTGGTCGTGTGGTGAAGCGAGCGACCAGCCAATGTTGCTGCTTCAAAGAAGACCAGAACCCGAAGGCGAACGTAACATGTTTACTTCATAGCGAGAGATGAGCCTAAGCCAAAGAACAATGCCCCGACGGGCGAGGTTGCAGTACAGGACTCTAGCAGAGTGACAGCATTGATTCACTGCTCAAACAGGAATGAACTACAGCGCTTGGGGGGTCTTATTTATACCCAAAGCGCCAACGGTCAAAACAAGCGTTCCCTCTAGATTCTGCACACGACACGAACAGCACACACACACACGCACAACACTCTTTCCAGTGTTCGTAAGCGGTCGGTGGTAGTGGTGCACGCTGTGTCCGAGAGAAGGGAGAGAGGTCTCCGCAACAGCTTCCGGGTCCTTCGGGCAAGTTGAAGCCTGCCTCGTCTGCCAACGCCGGTTTGAATCACACCGATAGCGAGGCGCCACCGATCCAGACCTGTCGCAGCTTGTTTGAATTGCCGGCTGCAAGTGTGAGTCACCGACAGGGGGTGCCTGCTTGAAAGGCGCACGTAGTGAAGGCCCCGCCGCACAGCCGAGGAGTATTGTGGCGGGCTGGTTCGTAACACCACCAGTATCCGCAGCCACGGCCAAACTAAGCTCCAGCAACAGGCCGCCGTTTTCATTCTGCGCGCTCAGCGTTGCATATCGGGTTGGCAGCACCAGTGCTGCTACATTGGTAGTGGTGTTGTTGAAGTGCCACCTAATTAAACAGAAAATGGTGCTAGTGGCTGAAAGCTTGTCTTACCACACACTTGCTCGCTGTCGACAACTCTCAGCTCAGCGTGGCTGCTTGCTAGCTCGGCGATAGGGCGGCCGCAGTTATCATGCAATTGTTTCTTTTCCATGGCCAAGTTACAGGGGGACCATGTGCAGGGGTGAGACAGCTGCGCATATTGCGCAGTTTTGATACAAATTTGGTGTTTTCCTGCGCCAAGCTGCTCCAAAAGCTTGAAAAGTGCAAAAATTGTGCCAAACTGCTCCAAAACAGTCTGAGAGCCAAGGATTTTAATGCTCCCATCAGTTTCAGTGCGAAAAAATACTTACTGACGGCATAATTTTTCAGCATCTCCGAGGTCATGCTGTTTGAAAAGGTTTGATTGATTGATCATTCAATAAAAAAACGCGTATAAAATTGTCCCCAAGGTAGTTTTTTCGAAGGTTGCAATGTCGGGTTGCGCATGTTATATTCTGTGAGTTTGCAATGGTTTTCGATGGGAAAACTTTAAAAAGTCCTGTAGATAAAATACTTATGTGAACTGAGGCGGCAAACTGGTTGTGCAAGGTGATGAAAAAAACGGCAATTTCAGGAGCGCCGTATCTCCGGAACAACATTACTGGGCGCCGCCATCTTGATGCGGTGAAGATTGGAAAACATGGCCGCCGGGCGAAGCAGTTGCTCGTGTTCAGGCAGAGTGCTCTTCGCTGACTTCTACCGTGGTTTTGGTTATGGGGGTGGCTGGGTTCACATTTAGTCATTTTATCTTTTGCGGGGAGTTGCGCGACTAGAAGACGGGGGGGTTCATCAAAAGCAACGGGATGCCCGTGAATTTGCCGTGTTTCGGCCTTGGGTGTGAGGCGCGGTGCCCGCTTGAAGTGAAATTTCGGACTCACTGTGGTGTTATAAAACGCAGAGTTATTGCTGCTGTAGGGTGCGACCATGTAGAGTGCTCTTGCTCCGTGGGTGCGACAACTGTCACCTCGTTTTGCGCAACTTGCCATGGCGAGTCTACACTTGTGTGTAAAGGCGATTCCGGGATTACAAAAATAATTATTTCGGCATTCACATGATAATAAAAGCGCCTTACGATTGCTTAGTTTTTCGATTCGAAATTTACAATGCCCCCCCACCCCCTCCCCCCTCCACTCTATCTATGCATAGAGGCTAAGAATTTAGCAGTGGTTTGTAAAAAGGTAGTGCAGTTCGTACCTTGTGATACTCTGGTAGAAAAAACTTTATTGAAAGGCTGTTCCAGTGTTTGGCCCCCGAGTGGCCAAAAATTCGATTTTTTAGGCTCCTAAGGTGACACAAGTGTCATTCTAGCTGTCTCAGGGGTGCACATGTTGTCTTAATGACTAATTCCTATTCTTCCTCGTCATGTTTTGTCTGTTTCTTTGTGAACCTGGAACGATGTGCCAGCTGCCATGGCAAGAAAAATACCTGCGTTATATGCGGTCTCTCACTGCAAACGGTTACATCGTAAATGGTCTCCACTGCGCGCAATATCCCGTGGTATGATTGGAAAGTGAGTGCAAACTAGGTGTGCAATATCATTGTAGTATGATTGGAAAGTGAGTGCAAACTGGTGTGAAATATCCCGTAATACGATTGGAAAGTGAGTACTAAACTGGTGTGCAATATCCCGTAGTATGATTGGAAAGAGAGTTAAAACTGGTGTTAACTTGTATTCCCTTGTTTCCTGTCCTCCTTTGCAGGGAGTGTTCCGAGTTCGAGGTCCAGTTCACCAACAGACTTGTGAGTGTCATTTCAAATAGTTTTTGCCCTTCTAAACAGAGAGCCCTTGGTAATTTAGAAATATTTCGAAATAACTTATTCAAAAGGAAATTGGCTCTTTCAAGTTCTAGTCTACGAAGATGCAGATTTGTGTAAGAAACATTTTGCATGCTTTCCTCATTCTTGTATTAAATGAAATTGGAATTGGGAGTGAAATCAAAGAGCAACACACTTCTTTTGCAGGTCTACATCTGATGCAATGTCGCAGAGTACAACAGCAGACCTTTTCCAAGAACAAGGTGAGCACGTGTCGCACTGTTTGAAAGCTTGATTTTTTTATACGCTTGTAACGTACAGGGCTTTGTTAGCACTTAATGGTCGAACGACATAGAATGCTGTTGCTCCATGGGAGCCCAGAATTGCAGGGTGGGAGAAGTTTCAGTCATTAGAAAGGCTTGTGTTGTCATGCATTGGGTTAAATCTGGTGGAACTTGTGCATTATTAATCGCACTCACATTGGACTCGAGGCAATACTTTGCATTCGGTGAGGTAGAGTTTGTAACGTGAAACACAGTCATGTGTTTCACAGTCGTGCTTAGCACGGACAAGTACCGCCATTCCGCGGAGCCCGACGTAACGAGTGAGTTCTTAGATGGGCTAATATGACCAAAAGCAAGCACTCCATGCTCACTACTTGGTAGAAGGCTGCAGACATGGGCCATCGGTTATTTTGTTACTATTTTTTTTTTAACACGAAAGTGTTTTATTCCCCGATACACCAAGATGTCACTGGCGTCACATCCGTAGTGGAAGTGACGCCAGTATAACGGAGCAAGCGGCCTTTAAAGGGTGCACCCCTGCACACAGGGTCTTCTTGCGGGGAAGCAACCTTTAGTACTAAAGAGTTCGTTATAATTAGGGTTGTTCGGTTCCGGCTTATATATTTTACACGGTGTTTTATGCCGGGATACACAAAGATTTCGCTGACGTCACATCCGTCACGGAAATGACTCCAGTACATCTCTGCCGAAGCGACCCGCCAGCAGGACGTCTCTCACCAAGCACGCCCACAAGACAGTTGCCGACCCGCAAATCATGCTCAGCTTCAGATTTCGCTGCACATTTCTCTTTCGTGTTTTACCGATTCCTATGACAGAGGAATCAACTGCAGTTTTTTTTTTTTTTAAGAGACAGTGTGCGTGTAGTAATTGCCTTTCTGTTTGGTAATCTGTAAAACTTGGAAACAGTATGTGCGAGCTGTGTTGAGGGTGCATGAAGCTCTATTCTTGGTCTTGGCAATAAAGTGAGGCACGTCTAAAATGCCCGTTGTCGTCATCTTGTGCTTGCAGGCCCGACGGAAAACGGCCACCCCCCACGAACTTCTCTATGCGGCCGTTGCGCCCATGGACGCCTCTCTCCCGTCCCTCTCAGAGGCCATTGCTGACGACGCCAGCAGCGACATGGCATCCTCCGTCTTTGGCGGCGACATCCCTGACACCATGATAATGTCGCACCCTGACGGGGCCTGTTTCAACCTTGGCTTGGATGGAAACCTCCAGCGAGTGCTCAGTGCCCCGGGATCGCTCAAGTGAGTCTTTCTTTCTCTTTGCTCCTTTGCCAGAATGGGGTTTCCTTGCTGGTGCTTTTGTCTACTTACCTGTGCTTTTGCTTTCTGGCTGTGGGCCTCGCTAATTGCTTCGCCGTTGCAAGTAGCGGCTTCGCCACTTTCACCCTGGGTTTGGTGCTTACGCCGTGCCCTCTGAAAGGTTTTTGCACTTCGCTTCGGTGCTGGTACTTTTGGCTATGTGGCGCTAGTGCTGGCAGGTACACGCCGTGTCACGTGCTTACACGGTACCAAAAATTTTAGCATTTCAGTTACAGTGTAGACCATTTATAACGTAACCGCTTATAGTGCGGGACCGGATATAACACGGGTTTTTGTGACCACCGGTTTGCCTCCCATAGAACTCAATGCATAAGCATACCGCTTAAGATGCGGTTGGCCGAAGCACAATACCGTTTATAGTGCGGTTTTTCGGCGGGTCTGCTCATCGAGCGTCGCAGCTGGGGCATTGTTTTAGGGTAGCAAAAGAAAAAAAGAAATGATGAAATCGGCCATCTGACGCAGCGCGCACCCCTTGCTCTCCTCTAACTTCGACACAGAAGCAAAAAATAGGCACCCTTCAGTTCGCGCGTACGTGATAACCACAGCTGTCCTTGCTTGATGCACCTCGGAAGATAGCGACTGGCTCCCCGTCCGCGCGTGGCAAGTTGTTTCTATTAATCGTGAACCGCATGGGCCGTTTTCGCACACGAATTGTGCACATCGGCGCTGCGCGTGCGTTTTTTTCGTGCTCGCGTCTACGATTCCGCGCTGGCGGTGGCTTCTTCGCGTGGCAGTGGGAAGAGCCTGACGACTTGCACCCAATGGAAAGACGCGCACCTAATGGCGATAGATTCGAAGCGCTCCAAGCCGGCTAGCCGCGCCAGAGGTGTTTAGGCTAAGTCCCCTCAATCAGATGAAGGGACTTTAGTTTAGGCTTACCACCGCGGTATTTTTTGATGGACGCTTTCACAAGGAGCGTGGATGGCAGTTTATATTCCACTTTGCGGTCACATTATCAGCTCTTTTCTTGCATGAGCATCTTCGCTTGCGCCTCGTGCGGCATTTCAGCGAGCGGTTAGAAGTGGTCGCTGGAGCTGCCTGCACGCCTGCACCACTTCACGGCCAGTGCCGACGCCATGTTGCCGCCTCTTACCGCGCCGCACACATTACGTCAGTTGTATCCGCGCCGGCATCGGCGCGCCTGCGGCGTGCGCTGCACGTTTTCGCGAGAAATCGCTCCATGTGGTTCACGCTTTAGAATGTTGTGCAGATAAGCCACCGCTCTTCCCGAACACGCGAGCCGCGCGAAGATTTCCACCACCAGTACGTTGCGCTGATAAGCAGCCGCCTTCGCATCGTGAACGCAAGGTGGGGTAAAAAAAAAAAATCCTGCTGGCCTTTCTTATCATGTCCTGCGGCATCTTCATAGACGCAAAAAACGCAGCCATGGTCTTTCAAAACACAAACACAACGGAAGTTAAAGCCGCACTCGCCGTTTGTAAGACCGCGCTTTTGCAATGTGTGAGACCCGGCAGCAGCGGCTGGTGTTAAAAATAATACGAAATAAAGACCCTTCCTTCGTTTTTAGGCGCTGTGCGTTTGGGTGATAAAAAATTAGGATGACTTGAGAGGTAGGTGGCGATTTTGTTGAATTCGCGCACGTTTGGTTATAGTGCGGTACCGCTTATAGTGCGGATTTTTGCGGCTCCCGCGACATACGTTATAAGCGGTCTACACTGTACTAATTTGGTAGTTAAAATGGCGGTAGTGGAAGGGTATAAGTCCTGTCTTTGTTTTCTTAATATCGTACACTTTGGAGATTATCACTTTTGGCTAGTGCCGTAAAACGCTCGAAAAGAAAGCACTTGTCAGTGTAAGTAAAACTTTGCAGCCGTGCAATGTAGACAGAAGCAGATTACATATTTATTCTTATTTGGAGTACTCAAATTACGATGGCAAACTAACTGGGGGAAGCCCGAACGATAACGTACAACTTTGCTTTAGTCAAGAGGTTGTACAGCTTGTACCTTGCTGGCAGTTTTTGATGGAACGTTGCCAGCATTGCTGGGGAGTTATTGTTTGCAGGGGTAATTTCAAGTAGCCCGCTTACTGTGCCATTTCGTCGCGGCAAAAGCCCCATGACTTATTTGGAGTAGTGACAAACATTGCAGTGTTCTTCGAAAAGGTTGGCTAATAAAGCCCATACCACAGAACAGCATAACCGTACATGTTGCACTGTTGCACTGCAGTCTTTTGAATCTAGCGAAGTTGTATGTTGCCTTCACAATCCCTTTAAGGGGGGACATGGCTCTTAAAACAGCTTCCTTTAATTGTCACATAAACTCTGTGAAACTTGTCAGTCTTGCTGCTTTTTTCCCACTGATTTCAAATAAGCCGTTATTTTTTGACTAAGTCAATTAGTTACCAAGATAATTGGAGACAATTAGCCATTTTTGGAGGAACAATCGACAAAAGTGTTGGCCATAAAACTGTAATCTTTATATTTTCCAATACTATGAACCCTGGTGAGTGCAATAAGAAAATAGGTTTGTTGGTGCTCCTCTTGGAACTAATTTTACAGCTACCGTACTTACCTGATTCTAACGCACACTTTTTTTCCGGAAAAAAATAGGCGGAAAAGTCGCAAGCGCGTTATAATCGGATACGAAACCGTAACTGCCGAAACAGCAGACATTTTGTCCTACCCATCGTCATCACCATCTCAAGATGCCGCCAAAGCTTTTAGCCACTTTGAGCAACGACTTTGTGACCACCCATGTTTCGGACGCAAGCAACCTAGGCTTTTCTATCGGCGTTCACATAAATCATCAAATTGTTCCACTTGCGCGCTTGATGCAGCAATGGCAGCAGCAGCAGCAGCAACGAAGGTGCGCCGCTTCCCCGAGTGGCTTGCGAGCGGCTCCCATGCGTTTAAAACGAGCGGTCGGCTGAGGCGTGCCCCTCTGGGGAAGCTCGCGGGATGGGCGTGCGAGGTGTGGGCCACGATCCCATCGACCATGGTTGAACGTTCGTTCAGTAGTGTGGCATCGCGAACGCACTTGGCGGCACAAAGGACGAGATGTTGTACTCAGCGGAAAGCGACAAGGAGTAAGATGAGAGATTACTTCGGGGAAATAAATCGACTGTTTCTCTCGCATTCGTTTTTCTGCGTCACAAAGTTCCGAGTGCGTTAGAATCGGAAGTGTAAGCTTAGGTTTTTTTGCCAGGAAAATCAAGTGCGTGGTAGAATCAGGGGCGCGTTAGAATTGGGTAAGTACAGTATTGGTGTTTCAAATGGGCATTGGAAATGGTTCCCACTAGTGCCACCTAAAGTTCAATGAGCTGTAAAATTAGTTCCAAGCGGTGTATCAAAAAAACTGATTCGCTTACTGCACTCACCAGGGTTCATAGTCTTACATAATATAAAGATTACAAACACTGTTTTGTCATTTTTGTGACGAAAAATTGCTAATTATCTCTAATTATTTTGGTAACTAATTGACTTGCTCAAAAAATTTCATATTTGAATTCAGTGGGAAAACAGCAGCAAGACTGACAAGTGTAGCACAGTTTACTTTAAAATTAAAGGAAACTGTTTTAAAAGCAGGCCCTGATCTTTAAAGATCAGGGCATTCTCTCAAAAATAAGCGCTTGGGTGAAATATTCTGCAGCTTTTAAGGCAGTGCCTCCAGCTGAAGTTCCTGTGCGCTTGGGCAGCCTTGTAAAATAAATCTGGTCAGAACCCGCCGCGGTGGCTCAGTGGCTAAGGCGTTGCGCTGCTGAGCACGAGGTCGCGGGTTCGATTCCCGGCCGCGGCGGCGCTTTTCTGATGGAGGCGAAAAGCAAAAACGCCCGTGTGTACGAGATTTCGGCGCACGATAAAGATCCCAGGTGTCAAATTAATCCGGAGCCCCTCCACTACGGCGTGCCTCATCGCCTGCGTTGCATCGGCGCGTTAAACCCCACAATCAATCAATCAATAAATCTGGTCAGATCGAGAATGGAGTTGCTAATTTAGCAACAGGTGTAGTTAGCAACAACACGGAGGAGTTTGTCGTTTGCACCTTACTCATTTGAAGGTTCTAATTGTTAGTTCCCAGAGCTTGTTTTTCGCTCCAGGCTGATTTAGTGTGTGTATGAAATTCCTTCTAGTCGTTAGCTTTTCTGAGGCTGATTGGTGCTGAAGAAAATTGAATTCGTACAGTTACTCTGGCCTTGTACTGCTGTTAGACTGTTAGCATTATTATCTTACTGCTCCTCGATTGATGCCTCAAGCTAACGTGAAATAAAGGTTCACTTTTGGGAAAGACCTGCTAAATTTTTGTATTAAAAATTTAAAAGGACACTGAAGTGAATTTGTCAAGCTATTGTTTTTGCTTGCGCTGCATAGACTGGCTCAAATAAACACGCGTTTAATTTTTTATCGAATCGGTAAGGCGGGATTTATTTTGTAAATCCTGAAAGAAGACCTACCATGCACGGCCTGCGGCAGCCGCAGCAACTAAAGCAGCGACGTCCATACGAGATGCTACGTGATTGGACGATGTCCAAGATTAGAATTCAAACCAGTTTCACTTTCGGTTCTGTGACATGTGCTTGGCATCCGAAGTTATCGTTGCTGGGCATTCTCTATATTTCAGTAATCGGCATACCGCATTTCTGCCATATTGTCGGCTGTAAAATGTGTCGGAGAAGCCAAACAGCACGACTTTGAAACGAAACAATCACTAGCCGAGGCGTACGCAGTGGATGAGCGCCCTCTGCGTCACTGCAGATGCTCAAATGCGATGCGATTTCCCCCTACTCTGGAGCTTCCCTGGCTCGTGCTTTTATCGTAAGAGGCGTGTTCGCACCAGGCTAAGGATCGGCTGATTTTGGACTGTGCTTGCAAGCAGTCGGTATTTATGGCAACACCACACCAACGAGAACTCGCCAGCGCGTTAGTGTGGCAAGCGTTCTGCATTCCTTAGGCGGAAAAGCGTTCAATTGGCCTTACATTTTTCTGCTAGTGTACCAGCCAGCGAAGTGCCGCATGTGCGCTAGTGTGGAGCGACTTGGACTTGGCGCTTGATTCAGTCTACAAACTAACTATAAAAGGCACATTCTTCGAGGCACAACGTGGCGTGGCTTAGTTTCAACTGAGTCGAAGGAATTGCGACGACCCGCCTGTGACCGGCCGACTAAACGCTGGGCCGGCTGATTCTGTTGGAGGGTCTGCGAGACGTGCCAGTAGGGCAGTCAAGCGAAGCCATCTTGTTTTGACGTCATAGAAACGTCACGGGAAATCGGCAAGGAGGATGCAGAGAGGAGGACAGCATTTTCGAATTGATTTTTCTACTGAATGAAGTGTGTAGTGATAGTGGTCGAAACGTGGGATACAGACTCCAGACAACAATTGGCGCTAGTAAATCCCGCAATGTTTACAGATCACTTCAGTGTCCCTTTAAATGCTCGTGCACTAGAGCTTGGCTTTGCAATCGGCGACATCAGTGTCCTGGAGGTATTCCCACTTGTCTTATTGCTTTGCTTGCGAAGGAATTTTAGTAAATAGAAAAATGGACCCATTTCAGGCAGTCTGCCAAGTGTTGCAGTAGCGAGTGTCGCGTAGAATAGATGGTTGGGGGAGGGGGCGTGCGTGACGTGGTTGTGTGGCACCCGCGGCCTTCTTTGAATGCAGAGAAGTGGGCGATGATTCCCTGATGCCGCCTCCGCGGCGTCCGCCGGGTCTGCGCCACAAGCCTGCCGCCGCTGCCAAGCGCAACCACCCCCTTGTGTCCTCACCCCTGCTTAGGAGGAAAATGTCGAACACTAACTCTAACCAGCTCCGAAAGTAGGTGGCGCCTACGGCACACGTGCTCTGCGGGTCGAACTCTCCTCTTGCGCAACCCCCTGGCATGACTGTGCATGACGACGCAAGTGTGCCTGGCGTGCGGAATACCGTGCGACTTGCGGAAGACATTTCTCTTTATTAATTCAACAACCTCCGGTTTTGCGAGGGAAGTGTTTTTAAAATGAGACTCACCCGTCCAGCACGTTTTATTTGGTGTAGCCCCTCCCCCTCCCTCCCCCCCCTCCCCCGAATGCATTTTTGCTACTCGCCTCTCTCTCACTCGCTTGTTCACAGCTTTGCTGGCCTGGGCTTCCTTTTGCGTGGGCTCTTATTCTGTTGCAACATTTTTGTTAGATTGTGAAAGTACGGCTATTACTTTTAAGTCTACAGCTTTGATTTATTTGCAAGCCGAAAAAAAAGAACGCATGGCATCTAAAGTACCAGTGTCGCGCCCTGGTTTGCCATGTAGTTGGACATTATCTTAGTTTTCAAAATGCTACATAGTTTTACACTGACCGTTCAAAATACTACATAGTTTTACACTGATCGTTTGGTTCACGCAGTCTATACAGAATCCTCACTGTTGCAGCCAGTGCCAAATCCCTCGGGAATGGTGTGGGGGAAGTGGCACATTTGAATGTACTTTTATTAGCCAAACAAATGCACATGAACCGGCCAAAGAAAACTTGTGTAACCAGCTTTATATTCTGCCAGTCCTCAACCATTGGCCTTGTTTTTGTACACCTGATATATTTTTTTTTTTTCTGCACTAGCATAGTTTTCTAATAGGGTCTTGAGAGGTCGGATAAAGCAAGTCTTATATCATGTTGCCTGGTTTTTCTGTTGACAGTTTTTAGGGTTGACGGTGTTGTGTTGTTCCCTGTGATGCACAACCTTGGAATGTTGTGCATGCGTGCACACAGTTATTGTAAAATCCCTAATATCTGTACCATGCATTTGTTGCGGCATAATTTGGTTTGTTATTTATTTGGATTGAATAGTATAATGCAAATAGCCTTTGCCTGCACAGTTGGGGAAATAGCATTTTTCAGCTGTTTTGTGTGCACCTATTACATTACGTGGGAGATTAGATTATTCATCTCGGACTTGCCATAGAGAGTACACGGGTAATTCAGGGATGCTTCTTGTCGTAGGAAGGCACATGTACAAGGGTTACTGGATTGAGCCTCTGATAATCCGTGCAAAGTCTTGTACTGATTGATATTTGAAGAGTCCCAATGTAAAACATGGGCTGTTAAAATTTGGTAAAAGGTGCTCTTTTGGATCCACCACTGATTTAAAAGGCATGCTTAACGAACTGTGTTTCGTTGTCGAGTTAGGCAGGATAGGGGGTGCTAATTAACAATTTTGCAGCGTTTGTGTGTTCTTGCTGCAGTGCCAATCCCAGTCCAAGCTGACCTTGTCTTTCTTGGGTGTGCCAGTCTCTGCTTATGGCATTGATTGCTTGTTTCCAAATCTGTTGTGGCAGTTCGTGGGCCGTCTTTTTATTCTGCAGAATGCATGGGAAAGTCAACCTTTGTTTTTTATACCTTGTTTATACACATAGATTATATATTGCCGGCTTTTACTTGGTACTAGTCACGCATCCTTGTTTTACTCGTATTTTAGGTCGTACCATAATAAAGAAAATTAAAATTCATCTTGCAGTTCATCTTGTCTAGTTCCTGTGTCAAGTTGTGATGGATATTTGAATTAAATGGTACGTTGGTTTACATTTTCTTTCGTGTGGCATTTTTTTCTAATTGCAGCTTATTTGAGTTTATCTCGATGTAAGCCTTATTGCGTATTGGTCATTATTTCTGCGCAAAATTGTGTTTATTGCTTGTGTTTATTGCTTGAAACAAGCAGTGCTTGTTTCAAGCCATGAACGCATCTCCAGTGAAGTATCTACGGTAGTCTCAAAACTTTCGAGCACCACTTTTATCGGCACTGCTTTGCCCAAGACACGAGGTTTTGCATACCTTGAAGTATTCTGCTGGTGCGCACAAGACTCCAAAATTTATCATGCTGAGAAACAGTGTGTCTACCATTGGCGAAGGATATCGGTCAACTCTGACCCGCTTGTTAAAGACAGCCGGTTGGGGAGGCTACGTCGAGGAGAGAGCGAACCTTTCTGCTGGCCCACGCAAGGAGGACAAGGTTGGATTGTGAATGGGTGAGCCTGTTAACTGCCTCGCTGCAAGAGCTCCACTGGTGCGATCCAGCTTGCCCACCGCTTGCACACTTTCCCTCAGGGATGCCGGCATCGACGCCACGCCGCCTTCGTCGCCTCCCGTTGGCCGGAAAGTGCGCGAGAACAACGTATTCTCCCGGCTGACCAGCACCTCCGTGGCGCCCCTGGTCAAACCGGACAGGTACGGACTTCTCGCCGCATGAACCTTCAAGTCCTGTGGGCGTGTGAGCAAGTTCGCAGGTTCGATCCATGGTCTTGTCAGATGTTCAGCGTAAAGGTACTAGGACGATGGTCATGTCTAGAACAGTGCTATAACTTAAAGGGATACAGGTGAATCTGTCGGGTTCGATTTTATAATGCAGCCGAAGATAACAGATCAAGTGATTTGCTAATAAAGCCTTTATCTATTGGCCAAGCTCTGGAGGAAATGCCGGGTTCCATGAACAAGTGAAACCATTTTGAGTCGTTTTATGATAGTTTGATGCAATTTTAGGGTTAATTGAAATGTTCACCTGCTTTTTAGTTGGGTGTATTCAGAATTTATCAGCCGAAGTTTATACATAATTCAACCTTGAGCCAGTGCTATAGAAAACTGCTTTTTTTCGTTTTATTTGTTCCTTAAGGTCCCGAAGGCATTGCACAAGGGGGTGGGAGGCAAGTACCCATGGGGAAAACAATTTTCAGTACATAAATGAGTACAAGAGGACTACAACTGTGGATCAAGAACATAATGGTGATTAAAGGAGCCATGAAGAGAAAACACAAGTTTGGTTCATTCAAAAGATTGTCTCGTTAGAATCATACTGACACCACTTTTAACGTAAACTTCGCTCAAATAAGCTACATAATTAGGAAAAACGGGAATGGTCATGCGACCCACCAGCTCATTTCCCGCAACAGAACCTGTGATGTCACATGGGCTAAGCTCTGCGATTGGCGGAGGCTGGCAGAAGCAGACGCAAATTAGGTAGAGCTTACAAACTAGACGACACTGAGCGATTTGCGCTTAAATATAGGGCACATTCTTTACAAAGGCAATAGGAATGATGGACAACAGTGGAAGTTACGAAAGCACATGTAAACATAGAAGTACTGATGCGGTCTGCTGTTCGTACTGCGCACAGATGCTTTGGTTAGCTGCACAGCACTATGGGGGTTGGGGTTGTCTCAGACGGACACTGGCCGATTGACGCAAGCAACGGTGTCTTACGTGACCCCATTTGTCGAGCGAGCACTGTTTTCAGGAAACGCATATTTTCTCCCAGAACAAAAACAAGCCAGGTTTAAATGCGGGCAAAAACAAACCAAACGCTTGCCACGGTATGGTGGCGCCATCTAGGTTACGGAACGTAAAGAAACGCGGGGAACAATCCAACACCGCTACAGGGTGGGAGACAACCTTTGAACGGTCCGTGCCGCCGCAATTGGGCCAACGGGCTCAACGCGTTATTCTTTTCGTTTCCCACGAGACCTAGCAACGCGAAACAGACAATATGATTCAAACTTCTTCAGTAAAACCGCGTTGCGGCGATAATTTTAGCGCGGTTTTGACACAATGACTTGCTTCGGCGGCGAGCGAGCAACCGAACATGCAGCGCCCAGCGTTACGTGTCTCTACCCTGTACGGCGGAATGCGTGAATGAAGGTACTCTAGGCTGCAGAGCGGTCGGTTCCCGTTGATGTCACTGGGACCACGAAAACGCACGATTGAGCGGGGAAAATCAAAATTTTAACCTAAATTGTTTAATTTCTCAGTGAATAAAGCACCGTTTGTATCCGGACAAGCGCTAGGGGCACTATAAAACACGAAATCTTTCGAATAAAACCAACTTGCATTTTCTCTTCATGGCTCCTTTAACATGCATCAGTCACTAAAACATACAAAAAAAAAGGAATTAAAAAAATTGGCCGTGTATCTGCTCCTTTCGTTCCAAATGTCTATGAACGACGATAGTCGGCTGGTGCCCCTGCCAAGTAAATGCATCCCTTCTCTTTCCCTCTCACCTCTCATGCTGTTCCTCTTTAGTCTCATTCCTCCCAAGATAACATGCTAGAGGTTTGCTCAAGTCAATTTAAATTTAACGCGTTCCACTGCCCCAAGTCGGGTGCCTCGATGCCAGCACTGCAGTATGGCGGAGACACGCGTGAATCGAAGCACCCGACTACAATGCTCATAGAACCACGTTGCCCTACTCCACGTGCGTTCCAAGTGGAACTGGGAACCTATCTAGTGGAACCTTTTGCTATTGTTGCAATTTGATTTCTTAAAATGCCACCAGGTAGCGCGGGCAACAGCAGGCAATGGTTTTCTGCAGTTCATGTAGTATTTTATTTGCTTTCGCAAAAACCAAGCACCCATGAATTTTTTAGTAAAGAAACGCTGCAAATGTCCCTCAAATATTGATTTTTTGTCTCTCATTTTAATGTCTTGTTTTTGTTCAACAATGTTGACGAGTATGAAGATTGCCACTCAATTTAGACATTTAGATTTGGCTGTGAGTATATGACTATTGCGCAGCCTCTGTTTCACTTTGGCCTGGTGGCTGAATCGAGTGACGGACAGACAGACAGACATACAGACCAAAATTTCTGCGTTTAAGTAGTCCAAGAAAGAAAGTTTTCAAGAAAAGTAATACCGATTACACAGGTTAAGTGCATTTGTGGCAAAACTGTATGCAGATGTGTTGCAATGATAGCTGACACACTTGTTGTTGGCACCGTGTTGAACGCAGGGGCGTGATCAGCATGTATGCGGGCAAGCCGTGCTACACGCGGAGCTCCCCACTGGTCTGCACCCACGTGGCTGAGGGCCACAGCAAGGCGGTCCTCTCCCTGGCGGTGACCGATGACGTCCTCTTCAGTGCCTCCAAAGGTGGGCACCTGCACCCCTTGCTTTTTTTTTTAAACACGAAAGTGCTTTATTCCGGGATTCACGAAGGTTTCACTTACGTCACATCCGTCGCGGAAATGATGGCAGTACCACGGGGCGGCCTCTCTCGCATCCACCGTGGTCCCACGTAATTCGCGCCAGCAGCGCCAAATCCTCCCCTAGTAGTACGTGGCCTCTGAGAAACGTTGCATTAATCGCCATGGCAACGAGTGGCGAGGGGGGAAAGTGCGTTTGCTGACGTCGCGGACGCTGCTGACGTCATTTATCCCGCGGAAGCCAGGCCGTGCCGCCGCGCGCCGGCCCCTGAAACCGACGCTCGTCCAACTTTCGTGCCTGCCGCCGGTCGCTGCCTCATGGGTCGCTCTGCCTCATGGGCCGCTCGGCAATGGCACTAGGCGCGAAAGTTGGACGAGCGGCGCCGATGACTCGGAATGGCCGCCGCCCGTCGTTTGTTATGTGTGCAGTAACGTGTTTAATAATTGAACGAAGAAACATGTAGGTAATAGTACGTTTTCTGGTGTCGAATTGTTGTCTTTGTGGCGATAATAATTGGCTGTTACACAAACATTATTTTTGCTATGCATTTATTCAAATTCATATGAGGACGTCTTTGATTCGAAGTCATGAAAACACATGTACTACACCCATATATTGCACATACATTTTATGTACACAGTATTGGACTAAGCAAAAATATGACATATGCAAATTTAGGCATACAATATTGTACAATAGGGGAAACAACGTGCTACAAACACATTTACAATAACACGGTTAGGCGGGCTAGTTGGTATTCTGAATTCATGGCTGTAACTTTTGCGCAACTTTACACGGTTACAGGTACAGGTCTTCGAGTCCCTTTTGTATCGGTCTCCGTCTAAAGTTGCGCAAAAGTTACAGCCATGAATACAAATTTAGGTACACAATACTTGATTATGAAAGAAGAACTTCGAAAGTTCTAGTCCCTACACAGATTTTTTTTTCGCGCACACCTCGGCGGGAGAAGAAAAGAACTTGAAAGTTCCACTCAATGTATACTTATTCTTGGGCTCACCTCGAGACAGGAATGTTCTTTAGACATTAAAAAAATTCGTTTTCAGTTCAGAGACACAATAATCGGAATCTATATGTTAAAAGAAAGCACGCACACGTATGCTTCAAGCCCTGCCTTCGGGCGAGTTAACGCAAACTCTGAAAGAAAGCGTTGACCCGCCCATTAACCTGCATACACTTCCGAGAAATCATGTTCACACCAACAAAATGCAGCCATAAAAAACTGTTGCAACACAATGACCGCACTGTAGACACTCTGTAGAACACAGAACACAAATCGAAGGCACCCATCTTTTCTTATAATGGCGCTGTGAATTAACAGTCTGCTTACCAGGGGTGAGAGGGAAGGCGGGGGGGGAGAAGACACCCAGAAAAAAAAAGAAGCTTTCCTGTATTTTAAGCCGCAGATATCGGCCAGGTTGTTACAAGCTACCCTCTAACTCGTGTCTGGGCAGCGCCTCTTATCTCATAATGTCCGATACGGCATGACCATTCTAACTTCAGAACTATGGAACACCAAACCCACTCGCGATAAGATGACAAGGCGCGGGCGCGCAGTTTAGATTGAACAGCAAAGCCGGCAATGCTACTTGGTTTTATTTTTTTTTTTAATGAGCGAAACGCTTGCAATGGCGGCTGCAGACAACGCATGTATTTCGGTTTGGCCTTCCACTGCTTCATGTGAAAATCGACTTGCATGTAGCACGGCATAGTTACGTCAGATTTTTCGGAAGCTCTGAAGCAACGCTTAGCAGTAGTTTCGCCGCAAATACCGTATTTGCGGTGATCAAAGTCGTGATCAAAAATGGCGAGCGCACCGAGCGATCCGTTTCTCCGTCGCGCCCGGCGCTCCTCAATTTGAGGCGGCAGCGCGGAGCATCTAGAACAAAGACAGGCAAGGAAAATAAAGGAAAAAATAACAAACAATCAGCGTAAGAAAAACCACTCACAGTCACTGCCGGCTATCGCGCATTACCTGCGGCCGAACCGGACACGAGCGAGCTGACGTACTGGCTAGAGAGCCAGATTGGCTTGGCTTGGTGTCTTCGGAGCCGCGGTAGCGGCTAGCCAGGGCTAGCGCGAGGTGGGGGTAAAGGCGACTTTCGCCACCTAGCGTAGCCACCTCGTGAACGGAACGGCGTTGCCTGCTTCGCTCGCTGTCTCTACTATCTCCCGTTCTCCGTTTTCATGCGCTTTCTTTGTGTTTGCTTCGTTGTGATTTCCGCACACAACGTTTTTCTCGTGCGCATTTCGTGATGTCACGTCGGACTTTAAGCGGCGGGTGATCCTGTTTATCCTGTTTGCTGAGAACTTGAACAACTGCGCCGCTCAGCGAGAGTTAGTCGTTAATGAAAAGCTGATCAGGGGATGGCGGAAACAGTGGGACGAACTTTGGAGGCACGATGCTCTCGAGAAAAAACTCCGGCTGCACGTGGAAGAGGAGCGTGCGAAAGGTCACCGAGTGTCCTGCGAAGATATTCAGACCAAAGCTCAACAGTTAGCGCTGCGAGGCGGGGATTGGCCGTTCAGCCTTCAACGCCAGTCGGGGGCGGGGGTGGGTAATGAACTGCGGCGCATGCGGCGCAAGTTCCAACGACGCAGTGTGTGGCTCTGACCAGTGAGGTGACCGCGTTGTAAATAAATGGGAGTTTTAAAAAGTTTCCTCAAGTTTGTTCTTAAAAGTATGGGTCGACCTATAATCGAATATATTTTTTTTTTCGGCGACTTCAATTTTTAGGGTGTTGACCTATATTCGTGCTCGACCTATTTTCGAATAAATACGGTATACGTTTTGGAGCAAGACGGGGGAGGAAAAAATGCTTAGGGCGCAGCACCTCCACGCCATCAATCGATGTGGTAGTATGTACGCCATGAAAGGCAAGAAGCGCGTACAGTTGAGCTTGCCTTCTTTGTGAGCAGGTGCGTCGTTGATGACATTGGATGGATTGAGGAGAGTCACCGGAGGGAAACGTCCAATGAAGTCGCAAACCGTCCTCGACTTGGGGCCCAAACCTAGACTCATACCTGCTGCACGAAACAACAAAAACTACCTTGATAAGTATACTGAATCGACGTTCCAGCAGTTACTAAGGCAATCATCAAAAACGGCAATGCCACCACAAATTGATCTTGCGAGCAAGTGTTGTGCGGGCCAAAGACGCGTTTACTTCTACTAAAACTTTGCGTACACCTGCACAGCTGGGATATATTTGCACAGTAGTTTCCACTCCAAGACGAGTGACATGTCTCATTAACTTCACGTTGCATGCGCGAATTATTTGTGAAAACAGAAGAGTGCAATCAGTCGGCTTTTTTAAGGAATTCACTATAGCTTGTACAAAGCTAATTTGCTTACCTGTCTTTGGAGAAGGCGAGAAAACATTGGTCGAACTGTTACCGGCCTGTGTTGCTGCACCACAGAGCTGCGCAGGAGTGGTAACACTCCTTCCTCCGCTGCCCCATATTTAGAATACATTCGAATGTATTTTATAATGCAGCGAAACTTTCCGCCCGTGGAAGCGTTTAGGAAACCCGCGCAACCCTTCGCACGCCGGCTCGCTCGCTCACGCACGTACCGAACTGGCCCGCCGTGCGCGCCGAGAGAAAGAAATAAAAATATTGGCGCCGGTGAGCTGTTGTGCATGCGTGAGGAGGCGCGGAAGCGTTGACGGTGTGGAAAGAAAGAAGCACTGAGGGAAAGAGAAGGGCCACGCCGCAGCACCGTGCCGCTAGGATCGCCACAATTTCGGAAACCGAAACTAGCCAAAGTCGCCGACCAGTGGCAGTACAACGAAGCGAGCGGCCTGTAAAGGGTGCACCCCTGCACACAGGGTCTTCTTGCGGGAAAGCAACCGTTAGCAATAAAGAGTACGTTATACTTCGGGTTGTTCGTTTTCGGTTTTTATATTTTAACATGAAAGTTTTTTATGCCGGGATACACGCAAATTTCACTGACGTCATATCCATCAAGGTAATGATGCCAGTACACCTTTGCCGAAGCGACCCGCCAGCAGGACGTCGCTCGCCAAGCACACCCGCAAGACGGCCGCCGACCCGCAAATCATGCTCAGCTGCAGATTTCGCTGCACATTTCACTTTCGTGTTTTACCGATTCCTATGACAGAGGAATCAAGCAGTTTTTTTTTTTTCTAAAGTCGTGCACACAGGCACATTTGTATGCACATCGCATGCCTCCAATGTAGCAGTTCTAAAAGAGCATGTGTGCACATACTGCTGTCGTAGACTTCAACAGTAACTGCCTTCAAAAAGTTCTATTCGCCACACCTTCGCTCAGGGTGGCGCAGAATTAATCAAGGCTCGATTTTTGCTTTACTGATTCGGCATCAAGTTGGTGCACCAATCTCCATCATAAATTAAAATTTTACTTAACTGCACTCCTTGCTGAATCATTTTCGGCGATCCAGTTAGCCACATCTTTCATAGGTTAGAGTTACGTCAGTAACTCCCCTCCGAACAGTGAATAGAATTGTGCTCCTGCTACACTAGCGTTCCGAATGTCATTTGATCCGAATGTCACATGACTCAAATGCGAAGTTGTGCTGCTCCACTGGGTTTTGAAATGGCGTTCAGCTCGAATGACATTCGAGTTGAATGAGCACCCTGATAGATGTTTGGAGCTTTCAAATGCCATTTCTGGCACTCTCGCGCATGGCGTTCCAAGTCAGTTAAGGCATTTTAAATGCCTTCGAAATTGTAGTGGATTACGGCAGATTCTGAATGGAATTTGAAGCCACTCATTTGAGTCTAATGGCATTTGGTTCAAATGACATTCGGGCACCAGTGTAGCAGGGATATTACTCTTGAAATTAATTGCTGCAGAGAAAGGCTTTGCCATCTCTGAAATCAGCATGTTGAAATCTATAAACAGTGTCCGTCCTTAATTGAGATAATGAAGTGTTCTGCTCTGACATAGGGGACATCTAATTACGGTTGACTTCACAGGCCCAAACAGTAACTATTGGAATGGGTTAGAAGTGCAGCCAGGCATGCAGTGAAAGACGGCAAACCGTCAAAAATCTCCAGACAGACTGCCCTTTTTTTTGTTCAGCTTTGTCCACTGCAAGGTCATGGGTGCAACCATTGAGGGTGCCTAGAAAACAAATGTTCTGCCTTGAAAATGCAGTTGCTTGATGACATAGCTTGGATGGCAAAGTTTGCCATGGCTTGGGAAGCTCCCACGATGGTCCCACCCTTGCGCTGTTCCTCTCCTCCTCCTCCCAGACCGTACAGTGAAGATCTGGAACCTGCGCACGGGACAGGAGATCCAGAGCCTGCGAGGCCACCCGGACAATGTGGTGGCCGTGCGTTACTGCGAATACCACCGGCTCACCTACTCGGTCTCGACGGCCTTCATCAAGGTCTGGGACGTCCGTGAGAGCCCCGCCAAGTGCGTGCGCACCCTCTAGTGAGTACCTTCTCCTTACTGTCATTTTGCTACTTGGCCTGTTTCATCGAGGTGGTTGTCTAATTGCCACATCGTGCAATGAATATAAGATTGTACGGAACTTGTGCGGATAAAGCATGTACAGAACTTGTATGGAGCTTGTACAGAGCTTGTATTGAACTTTTACGACACTTGTACAGAGCCTTTATAAAACTTGTGCAGAACGTCAAAGAAGGTGTCTCTCGACAGTGCGTTCGTTTTCACCAAGGTTCATTTTAGTGGCAGAATACAATCTGGCTTTGGTCCTCATTAAGTTCATGTATAAATTTTTAAACCAGCAGTATAGTGAGCCGGCCTGTCTAGGTGTACTGTCATGCAGCAGAAAGACAATCAATTTTATTGAATTGAGATAACTCTGCGATGCAAAGGGTGTACTTCAATAAGTAAAACCAAAAAGATCAGCTGGAACACAGTGTGTACTACCTTTATTAACATCAAATGAATTTAGATATTAAGACAATTTTAAGTTTCCTTTCAACCTGATACTTCAGCAACATCACTGCCCTTCATTGTGTCGTATTGTGGCCCGTATTCTAGTTAGTGCCTCATTGTAGTGTGGCCATATCCTTGTTTGTCCACACTCATGCTGAGATGTTGGTGTGTCTTCCTCTCTCACCAGCTCATCGGGCCAGTGCAGCAATGGGCCAGTCGTGGCTGACTCTGCGTCACGCAGTCTCCAGATTCCGCCGGGAGAGACGCGAATCAACGCCATCGAGCTGAACCCGTACGGCTCCCTGCTGTTTTCAGCTGCCTCCAACATAGTCCGTATCTGGGACATCCGCAGGCAAGCTCTCTCTTGTCATTTCACTGCGGGGGCCGTCGGGTGAATGTGGTGAGCATGCGAATGCCGAGAGCTGCTTCAATTCACAGAGCTTGTAGAAACTCAATGTGTTTGTTCTCGGTTTTGAACGAGGAGGTGCAGTCACTCTCGAGAGTGTAGTTTCCTGACTCTTGGCATGTCCCACGACCAAGTGTTCCCACACTTGTAAAACTAGCTGTGTAATCAGTCAGTGGCTAGGGTAACCATTGTAACCATATTTTTGATAAGGGCTATTAAAGTGCTTGCGTCTACATTGGGCAGACCTTGGCTAACATTTACTGGCCCTTTGGGACAGCGTGTGTAGCACCTTGGCCGTATGTAGTACCTGTACTATTCGTGTGTGCAAAGTGTCGTAGTGGGTGGTTTTATTCCGCTGTAGTTAGCATATTGCCTCGATCTGTGTGCTTCCCTTGTGGCACCAACCGAAAAGGGTGTCCGTCTGTCGTCCAGGTTTGCCTGTGTGGGCAAGCTGGCCGGTGGACACCCAGGCGGCAGTGATGTGCATGGCAGTGGACGACGCGGACGGCGAGTCGAGCCTCGTGGTCACGGGCTCCAAGGACCACTACATCAAGGTCGGTGGTGGTCTTTGCTCCTCCATTGCACGGTGTCCTTCCGGACGGAGCAGCGGCAGGGTGTGGACAAGGAGCCCTTCTGCCCCTGCAGGTGTTTGAGATCCCCGAGAGCGGCAGCGGGGTGCTGACCCCCAAGATGAACCTGGAGCCCCCACACTACGACGGCATCCAGAGCCTGGCCCTGTGCAACGACTACCTCTTCTCGGGCTCCCGAGACATGTGCATCAAGAAGTGGGACCTGGCCAACCGCTGCCACATCCTCGTACGCACCACTCTTCTTCTTCTTATCCTCCCTCCCTCCCTCTACCTCTCCAGTGTGTAGTACCACGGATGCCGGCAGCATTCTGGTGCCAGTAGGTGCCAGCTGGGAATGCGCGCTTTTTATTGTTTGTGATTCAATAGTGCGCCACTGGTTGACGAGGCGTGCTGAGCACCTTCTAGTACCGTTAGCTGGGAGCGCTAGTGTGGAGTTGTCCATTCCGTAACATTGCCGGAGAGACTCAAAACCCAATATAAAAAATGCATGGGGTGAGAGGAGGTGGGTTTGAATTTGGATTCTGGCACGCACTATAAGCGAGCATGAAGCAATCCTGCTTGGTCCTAATTGTTAGATGTACATTGCCACACCCGAATGCTATTTTTTCTCTTGTAAATTCCTCTTCAGGGCAACCATGTCCAAATATTCAACTCACTGATCTCGCAATAGTCTTTAGCTTTATTTGGTTCTTACGGAAGAATTTGTTCTTACGGAAGAAGGGGGGGGGGATAGTTTACAAGGAGCCCATGTGTCCTTGCAAACAGGTGCACTTTGGGGGCCAAGCCAACTTCTCTCATTGCGGTCTTGCTGCTGCTAAGGCAGCAAAGGTTAATGCTTGGGCGAGTTAGTGCATGATTGCAAAGAGGGGAACAGCGCAACACAGACGAAACACAGGAAGAAGAAAGGGACAACCACGAGCGCTGACTTACAACTGACTTTATTTTTTGACTGTCAGCATATATATCCTCGCACTTTTTTATTCGGAAAAGTCAATGCAAGTTAGGGGTGCGAGAATTATGCGGGGAAAAAATCGGTGCACAGTGTTGCCAATTTGCCTTCTGCCAATCCCGCTAAATGTAGCGGTCGTTTTTTGTATATGTAAGCTCAGTGTTGCCAACAGCAGCTTTTTTTTTTTTTTTTAATATAATTTACAACGTAAACAGTAACCCGTCGATCAGCGATCATGAAATTGCCGCCTTTGCTTTCTGGGCGCGCCCTATTCTCGTCGTCGTCATGTGCGTGCCCTACGTGAAGCTCGACAGTAACGCACGTTGAAGCCGGTGACGCCGAAGTGCCTGCCTGCGGCCGGTTGTCGTGTTCGATCGCGTACTCTATCGCTTTCAATTTGAAAGCGGCAGTGTAGCTGGCGTCTTCCCCATGGCGACTAGTCTAGTTGCGCGCACGCGAAACCGGCTCAAGTACAGTGCGAGTAGCGTGTTAGGGCGCCTGGATGGCCTTGGGTATGACATGCCGAAAAATAAAGTCAATTGTAAGTCAGCGCTTGTGGTTGTCACTTTCTTCTTCCTGTGTTTCGTCTGTGTTGCGCTGTTCCCCTCTTTGCTAAGGCAGCTTAGATCCGCAGCCTTTCATCAGCGTGCATTGTTTGGCCCAATGCTTTTTGTTCCCTCATTACCTTGGCCTGCACTTGTGTTCAGCAAGCATTTCCTGTTGCTCCCCGTGCTGGGCAGTCTGTGAACCAGGCGCACAAGGACTGGATCTGTGCGCTGAACTTCATGCCCAACGCGGGCGGGCCGCCCGTGCTGCTGAGCAGCTGCCGGGGGGGCATGCTGAAGATGTGGAACGCCGACAACTGCGCCCTCATCGGCGAGCTGAGGGCGCACACCTCGCCCATCAACGCCATCGCCACCAACTCCACGTGCGTCTTCACCGCCTCCAAGTAAGCCGTTCCCTACTCATTGCAAGAGTTTTCAGCTCTTCCCAGTCAAAAAAGACCATTGGGTTTTCTAATGGGACTCAATTGGACCTAGTCTGGTTGTGTTTTCGATCCGATTGGGTTTCCCCAATGGGACCCAGCTGGACCGCAGAATATGTCCCGTTGGTCTGCCAAAACCAATGATGTCCCATTGGACCCTGTAGGACCATTGAGGTCCCATTCAGATTTTTACCCCCAAATGCACCCAAGCGTGCTTTGAACCAGAGCTAAGTGAAACACTGTACTAAATTCGACAACATAATGTGATTGTGCCCGTTTATTTCTGCCTATTCACGAGTGAAAAGCACTTGGGTGATGTTGCTCATCTTCCCACCTCCATCCGTAGGATTGCCAGTAGGCTTGGTCCTGCATGATAAAAAAAGGGGCACTATGAACACGTATTCCGAGACAAATTGTCCCCCATCAGAAACTGACGTGACGCAACTAACGCACTAAACCAAGCAAGAACTTTAAGATTTTGACAAACATACCTCTTCGCCAAGTTTCAACGTAGGTAATCTTTTCGCTGACATTGCAGTTGAAATCTTTCATCTCAGCGGGCCAGAACAGTTCACTCAGGGCTTTCTGCAATCTGCAAAAAAAAAAAAAAAAACCAAAGTTCATAACTAATTTAAAAAAAGTTAATCACTAGTTGAATTGTCAGAGAATTCATTTCTTGTACTGAATGGTTGTTTCCTGCTTAAAGGAGTAACGATGTAACACAGTGAAGCTTGGTTATCTGTACATGCATAAACAGTGAATTTCAGATCTCATGTATACGCAGTCAGTTACCTCGCAGATAGCACACCTAACTTCCATGGCGTCAGGGGATTCTTTTTCAGGTGGGCTGGGTATCACGGGCAGTTTTCCTGCAAATGGAAAGTAACGGAAAAAAAACTGAAGCCCATTGCAGACATTCATGCTATGGATTATAGTTATAGAAGTGAGCCAAATATTTCAAAAGGATTGAGCCCTCAGTGTTACAGTTATAGCAAGAAGTGCAACAGCAAATCACGGGATATAGTTGCAGCAAGGGGTACAGCAGCAAATGCCTTCCCAGATTTCCACGAGTAGGTTTTCGCGAAAATGATCTTTGTCTTGTTCTTAGGCATGGGCCCATGTCTCTGCTGACATTAACAGCCCCTTTCATATACCGAACTAAGGGGGGGGTAAGGTAGGGGAGAGCATAGAGAACGAATACGAATTTACTGCAGTTTCTGCAGACAGGTTGGCTGGCACCTCGTAGGCATCGTGAAATCGCCCCCCTCCCTTCTTCCACCAACCCAAGACTCCATTTTTCGCAACCAACCATGCAGTGCACCACACCACTACCATACTATCAAAAAAGGTCCAGCACTACCAGCAGAAGACGCCTCTGGCTATCTCGCAGACGATCAGCACACGGCACCAACAGTCAAACAAGACTGCTGCCCTGGTCTGCGCGTGTTAGTAAATGTCCATTAAGCTGTGCGCATAAGATATTTTGCACATAATGGGTCAAGAAAAGAGACTTTTTCACCCCAACACTCACAACAGTCCGCAAAGCTGTGCCTAATTTCGCACAAAACACTCTTGAACAACCTTTTGACAGCTGGATTAATTTGGTTGGCGACAGGATTAAATTGGTTGGCACTTGGATAAAATTCGCTGGCACCTGGATTAAATTAGATGGCATTTGAATTAAATTACATGGCACTTGGATTAAATCTGCTGGCGCCTGGATTAAATTGTATGGCGATTGGATTAAATTTAGCGGGGAAACCTGTAGAGGACTTGCCGCATACATTTTTTCAGTTGGTATATTGTTGAGCTGTGTGTGAAAAATAAGCACTGTCAATGGGATAACAGTGGCTTAGTTGCTATTGCTGCTGTAGGGGCATCGCGACCCAACGTGCGTTGCAGTGAAGCTGCACCAAAGGAAACACCTCGCATATAATCCGCATCTCTCTACACCTTTTTGGTGCGGGTTATACACGCGAAAATACGGTACCTTAAGAGCAGTGTCCCTCCTTAAAGGAGCCATGAAGAGAAAACAAAAGTTTGTTTTATTCGAAAGATTAGGTGTTTCATAGTACCCCAAGCGCTTTCCCTGAAGCAAATGATGCTTTATTCACTGAGAAATAAGGCAATTTAAGCCAAAATTTTAAATCTCCCGCTAAAATTGAACATTCCGTGACGTTTACAATGGCGTCATAGAGCCGGTCCATGAAACAGATACTTAGTATGTCGACTCCATATAGCACCCACACGCGGGAGTCGACCGAGACGGCGGCCATTTTAAAAATGCTAGTAAAACCTAGTGCACCCGCAGCCCTAGTCATGGAATCGCCTGATCCGGAGAACAAAACTCTCGCCGAGGAGCTCCGGCTTGCATTTAACAACCTCACACCACTTGAACGCTCAACGCTTCTAATACCCCTGTCACACGGGCACTTTCAATCGCGATTGAAGTGAATCGCGATCGAGTTTTCGAGCGCGCTCGACGTACTGCCGCTACTACACGGCCCGTTTCAATCGCGATCGAGAAGTTGCACGGGTTGCACTCGTTTACGCTAGATGGCGCTAACAATGTACTTGCGGCCGGCGTCTGGTAACTTCGCGCGGTCGTAGGTATACGCAAATATGTAAATATTACCTCACGCCTATCTGGGTCAAGTTATTTGACACAATTTGTGGCGTTAGTTGAAGTTGTCACATTCTGTGCCATTACTCAGCGGGGACGAGAGTATCGCTGCTTTCGTTCGATCGCGCTTGGAAGCCTCGATCGCGCTTGAGAAACCAGGATTGAGTTCGAGCGGGATTGAGCCCGATCGCGATTGAAACTGCCGTGTAGCAGAGGCCCGATCCGGATTGAGCTCGATTCGGATCGACTCAATCGCGATTGAAAGTGCCCGTGTGACAGGGGTATAAGTGCACGAGCGGCAAGAGTTGTGGGATACGCGGTGGACGGGAAAGCGACCATTCCGCGATAGCCACAACAGACGAACGCCCTGCCGTCGGCACCGCTGCCTCGTCAGCGCCGTCGCCACGGACGAATACAGACTGGTACGTATGTGCCGTATTTTTATTACGGTTAATAATAGTTCAACTTCAGTAGCAGTATCGCTTATGCCAGTTGGCCGGTGTCGTGTATGGAAAGCCGTTCGCGCGAGCTCTCTGCTTCGACCAGAAAGATACGAGCGTCAATGCGCGGTGTTTACGGCATTTTTCCTCCAAGGTCAGAGCGCCTCGAACCCGAAAATTCGTCTGCGCGACGGCGAGATGTCGAGCTCGGCCAGGCGGTTGTTTCGTACGCATTGGCGCACACGCTTGCGTGTTCGTTCGGAACTTCAACCGTTTACTCCACCGTTCTTTGTCATAAAAAGAATGTGCAGTATGTTTCACGGGCATTTAGCTCGCTATGCAAACTGTAAGCCCTGCCTAACATGCGTTTGCTTTTGCCGGCCTCCGCCAATCGCGGAGCTTAGCCCATGTGACGGCATAGGTTCTGTTGCGGGAAATGAGCTGGTGGGTCGCATGACCATTCCCGTTTTTCCTAATTATGTAGCTTATTTGAGCGAAGTTTGCGTTATAAGTGGTGTCGTTATGGTTCTAACGAGGCAATCTTTCGAATGAACCAAACTTGTGTTTTCTCTTCATGGCTCCTTTAAGACCACCTTGTCTGGACAACAGTGGTACCAGTTTTATTGCAAACCTCAAACAAATAGGTGTTAAATCGTGTGTGTGCGTGTGTGCGTGTGTGTGTGTGTGTGTGTGTGTGTGTGTGTGATTGGTGGGTGCTGGCCAATGTCGACACCAAGAAACGTGACTGGGTGGTCATAGTGCAGATTCAAGTTCAGTTCGTATCACTTGAATGTTAACGTGCTGTTAAAACCAAGTCCTTGAAAACCCTTGAATTTAGAAGTGTAAATTTGAAGGCCTGGAAAGTCCTGGAATTTTTAAAGGGTCCTTGAAAACCCTTGATTTTTCTGGAGATAACCACTGGCCCTATCTTTTCACAAGAATTTAAAGTGTTTGTAGTGAATTTTAGGTGTTAAAAATGTAAAGAAACATTGTAGCAATCAAGTTTCAGTGTATTGCGTGAAATTACGAGTTGTGGATTCTCATTATTACGAGGCAGCATTGAAAGCAGCACTCTTCAATAGAATTCATGTCACGATACAATCACGTGAAAGCCGGCTTCTGTTCTCTATCTTGCATGTTCCATCTAGTCTGTGGACGGCCTTTCATTGCATGTTTGCTGTGCCTCATACGCTCCATCTGTGTATGCTTTTACGTGCAAATGGTGGACGTGTACATAGTTCATCCTGCCTTGCAGCAACACTTGCTGAGTTAATTTCAGCTGGTATTCTTGCTGACAACGCAGGAGATGCAGGCAACATTAACTAAGTTCTGAAATGAAACAGCCTCAGCAAAACACCAAGAAAAAGAAAAACCTCTAAATATAAACCATGAAAAAAAACACCTGGGGAAGCATTCATGAACCCATAGCACCTGTGTAAATGTGCATTAATGTTATTAAGTACTAGGCAATATCAAAATTTTGCATTTTGTTGAAAAAGTTGTAAATAATCCCAGATAAAACTTAAGATGGGGACCTTGAAAATGTGTTTTCTGGTCCTTGAAAGTCCTTAAAAACCCTTGAATTTTTGCTTTTGAAGCCCGTACGAACCCTGTAAGACACTCCTACCTGTTAGTTACATCACTGCAGTGCGAAATTCGAAAGATATTTCGTGTGTTTTTCTCAGTTAAAAAAAACGTCTTTGGTGGCTGGAAGGCAGCTGAGCGAGTTACCAAAGGTGAATTCCTTCAAATTGAAATAAGTTGTTTTTTTGTCTTTGAGGCCTCTTCAAGCCCAGTGGTACTAGTTCTAGTTTTAGAGGAAGTTTCACCAGCAGGGGCTCGTATATTTTTCTGCATAGTTTCATAGAATAATAACTAGAGTGGAAACTGCCGCTAGTGTCAACGCAAACTTCGAGGCGGCGTTTATGCTTCGATGGGAATGATGGGTAGCTCTGGAACCGGATTGCATAGGATCGAAACAAACCTATGGCTGCGCAAATTGTGTTTTTTGTCAAAAAAACTCTTGTCGCCCGTTTCGCTGTTTAGAAATTACATGGCGAACAAGAAAGCTACTGACCAAAAACTGGTTTTGTACGAAATAAAACGGTGCGTTAAATAAAAAGCACACACAGAGTCGATGAGGTTATTGGAGTAGGTTTGCCATTTGTCGCCAACTACAGCGGGACGCGGACTTCTTTAAAACTATTTGTAGAAGTTTCAGCACTTGTAGTTTTTAATATTAAGAAAAGTTTGGTGCTCCTAAAAAAAAGAAACCGTCAGCTTCAAATATGCATTGCTCTGCCGAAATAAACAGCGCCACAACTCCTAATTCGCAGGCAACTTCGCCGCATACAGTGCCGTCATTTGTGTTTTTGTGGTCATTGTTCTGGCAATGAATTGATAACCCACCCGATTCTCAACTCTGGTTATAGAACATTTCCACTAGGGCGGCGTCAATGCTCCTTGCGGCATTCAGTTCAAGGAGAAGCATATTTTTGAACGCTTCTTCGCACATAGGAAAATGCGTTCATGCAATTTCAAAACGAGAACGAAACTAGCTGCACGATCCGATCCATAATAACTTTTCGCAAGCCATCGAGTGACAATCCGAATCCATTACTACCGATCACCCCCATTGTGGCGTATGATCGCATCGCCAGATTCCTCTCTGGTTGTTATTCTATGAAGCTGTTTTTCTGGGCCTGCAAAGATTTTGGGAAGTGTTTGCGTTACGATTGCTGTCAGCCACACTAATCTGTGATGGAAAAAAACTCTTGCGACGTGGTTGTGTAGCGTTTGAATGTTGCTGAGGCTGGTTGCCATGCTGTGGCACCCCGTGACCCCCTTTTGCAGCAACAGCGACATTAAGATATGGCGAACTCCGGGCTACTATCTCGAGGCGGACGACGCCGAGGGCAACGGCACCAAGTTTGGGCCCGGCATGGTGGCCCAGCATTGAGGACACTCCGGCGATATTGCCGCGCTCTCCTCCTCACTCGTGCACACGCACGCTGCGCCGCCACCCTGCCTGCCTCGTTTTTTACTCGTTGCTTTCGTAATCCTGCACGCCGTGGCAGTCCTGCATTTTGTGTCCTCTTTTCTTTTTGCCGGCAGTCGTGGGTAGTTGCCCCCGCTTTTGTGTTCTGCCCGCGCCAGGAATTTCCGGCCATTAACTGTCGCTGGACACTGCTCCCTCCCAGTTAGCTTAATAAAAATGACAGTGGGTACTTCGCTGCCATGGACTGTGTTACCACATCAGTGCTGAGATCAGTTTGTTTCCACCTTTGGTGCTGTGATAAACTCTTCAAGTAGGTTAGGTTGAAATTTACACGTAGCTGTTGTTATGCCGATTGAACTGCGAGAGCGGACGCTTAAGGCCTGTTCACACTTGTGACGAAGCGACGCAATTTCTATTGCTTCAGTCGCCCGGCGGTTGTTTTTGTCTTTGGTCTCGACCAGCTTTTGTCACCACGACAGAAATCGCATCGTTTTTGTCGCAAGTGTGAACGGGCCTTTAGTGCTAACTGTTTTTTTAAAACAGGCGCAGGCACTTTGCTTTGGGGTTAAGTTTGCAGCTTTTGCCAGTAGTGGCTGCCCTGTGTGCCGAAGCATGGTAGCTCCCAACGTGGCTGTTGACCTTATGCGTCCTTTATAATTTTGCCCCTCACCCCCAACCCGCATGTGTGTTAACCGCAACGTTGTGCTTCCTTTCCCCCCGCCTGCACTCCTGTGTCCGCCGGCAACGCCAGTGACAACTCGGTGCGTGTTTGGAGTGTGCGGAGCAACATGGAGATATCTCCCGACGCTGCCGACTACTAGGAGACCGTGATACGACCGACGGACTACCTCCAGGCGAACCAGGGACAGCGTGCGGTGCCACAAGTCGTAGCGTGTGAAACGACGGACAGGACTTGCGTAATCTCAGTCCGCGACACGGCGCCCGTTCTTTTTTTAGTTGCGCGCGCCGTGTGAAATCAAAGCACTTGTGGCAGCCTCTGGTTCTTCCTACTGCGGGTGCATTTTTGCTAGCTAGTCCTTTCGCGTTTATTTACGAGGTTTTTATTAACCTGTCTCTAATTAAAGGTGTTCCAATTTTAACGTGGCTTGGAGGGTAGCCTCTAATGACTTTACGGCAATATATCTCTACCACTGTTGTTCAGGGCTGCGTCAGTCCAAGGTTTTTCATTTAGCATTGTCAATTCATAATACAGTGTAGACCATTTATAACGTAACCGCTTATAGTGCGGGACCGGATATAACGCGGGTTTTTGCGACCACTGGTTTGCCTCCCATAGAACTCAATGCATATACCGCTTAAGATGCGGTTGGCCGAAACACAATACCGTTTATAGTGCGGTTTTTCGGCGGG
The DNA here is from genome assembly GCA_013339765.2 of Haemaphysalis longicornis. Lineage (NCBI taxonomy): Eukaryota > Metazoa > Arthropoda > Arachnida > Ixodida > Ixodidae > Haemaphysalis > Haemaphysalis longicornis. The sequence goes on from CM023449.1 coordinate 23,236,004, forward strand.
TCTGCTGATCGACCGGCGCAGCTGGGGCATCGTTTTAGGGTAGCAAACGAAAAAAGAAAGGATTAAATCGGCCATCTGACGCAGCGTGCACCCCTTGCCCTCCTCTAACGTAGACACCCAAAGAAAAAAAAAAGGCACCCTTTAGTTCGTGCGTACCTGATAACCACAACTGACCTTGCTTATGCACCTCGGAAGATAGCGACAGACTCCCCATCCGCGCGCGGCAAGTTGGTTTTATTATTCGTGAACCGCATGGCCCGTTTTCGCGCACGAATCGTGCACATCGGCGTTGCGCATTTTTTTTTTTTTTTCTTTCGTGCTCGTATCGACGATTTCGCGATCGCGGTGGCTTCTTCGCGTGGCAGTGGGAGGAGCCTGACAACTTGCACCAATGGGGAGACGCGTACCTAATGGTGGGAGATTCGAAGCGCTCCGAGCCGGCTAGCCGCGCCAGAGATGTTTAGGCTTACCACCGCGGTATTTTTGATGGGCGCTTTCACAAGCAGCGTGGATGGCAGTTTATATCCCACTTTTCGCCCACATTATTAGCTCTTTTCTTGCATGAGCATCTTCGCTTGCGCCCCGTGCGGCATTTCAGCGAGCGGTTAGAAGCGGTCGCTGGAACTTAGTGGAACTGCTTGCACCGCTTCACGGCCAGTGCCGACGCCATGTTGCCGCCTCTTACCGCGCCGCCCACACCACGGCAGTTGTATCCGCGCTGGCGTGCACTGCACGTTTTCGCGATACCAAATCTACCACGCGGTTCACGTTTTAGAACGTTGTTGCAGATAAGCCACCGCTCTTTCCCTTTCCGAACATTTGAGCCGCGCGAAGCCGAAGATTTCCACCACCAGTACGTTGCGCTGATAAGCAGCCGCCTTCGGCATCGTGAACACAAGGTGGGGTAAAAAAAAAATCCCGCTGGCGTTCTTATCACGTCTTGCGGCATCTGTTCATAGACGCTAAAAACGCAGCCATGGTCTTTCAAAACAACACAATGGAAGGTAAAGCCGCGCTCGCCGTTTTTGAGACTGCGCTTTTGCCCTGCAGCAAGCGGCTGATGTTAAAAATAATACGAAATATTAGACCGTAGCCTTCGTTTTTAAGTGCGGTTGCGTTTGAGTGATGATAAATATAGGTTGACTTGAGAGATAGGTGGCGATTGTGGTTTGAATTCGCGCGTGTTTTGGTTATAGTGCGGTACCGCTTATAGTGCGGATTTTTGCGGCTCCCGCGACATACGTTATAAGCGGTCTACACTGTATACTACTTCACGTGTAACTTTGCGTGCAGATATTTCATTCCTTTTAGATGCGCATTAATCAAAAAAAGTTATTTATGAACGCGGTTATTTTAGCGACTTTTGCGACTATTTATACTCCATCATTAATTTATTAATAGACGCGCTATGTCATGTTTTGGAACGGAAGCTCATGTGTGTACGTGCGAAGGAATGTGTGCCTACGGCAGCTTTTGAAAGTAGGGTATTTTTTGAACGTGAAACATAGGTCTACAATAACAAAGCCCCCGCCTGAATTCCGGTAGTGACATTCCGAGTGAGCCTTGCCTATTTCTATACACAGTTTTAATAAACATTCCAAACACGTCTGCTTTCATTTTCATGGACGAGCTATTTATTTAGCGGCATATCTATGTACACTTTTTTTTTGTGTAGTCATTTACACCTTTTTATTCCCTGTTCAGGGGTTTCCATTTTACAATCTGCAGAGACAGACTTGAGCGTCCTCTTTGTAGTGCCTGTATGTGAAATGTCCAGAGGCAGGTGTGCCAGTGGCACTCCTGTTTTCAGCCTACATTCCAATGCTGAATACCTTTCCATGTGTACAAAGTGTAAGTAGGCGAATAAAGGAAAACTAGCAGTGCACTTGTCTTTTCTTTTGCCTTTGAACATCTGCGATTGAGTCATCCCTTCTTCATACGGAAGTGCCGACACCGCAGAAAAGGTTCCAGAGGTTCCCAATGCTTTGTCCTTTAACTTAGTCTCTCTCACTGGAACCTGAGATTTTCGCGCTTGAAATCTTGGTTGCAACACAGTGGGAATGAAATATTATCCATGAATTCACGCCCAAAGCTTGCGTGGACGCTTCAGATGCACATGTTCGAAACAGCATAAAATTTATGCATTTTGTAATGCAAATAGTTCAAGGGACAGCCAACTGATTTTTATAGAGTACGGCTTCTAGCTTGTATAAAATTCAGCATTTCTACATAAATTGGAAGAAATCATTTGAATTTGGCACTAGCCTTATTGAAATCTAAAAAAAAAAAAAAGTGTCACGTTCAGACAATACATGGCGCTATGTACAGCTTCGTCGGTCGCATAAAGAAATAGGAGAGACTGAATGTAATGATTGGTTCAGTTAGCGGGGGAAAAGTCTTTATTCCTTTTCAGCTCCCGTAGAGTTAAACTTGTGTTGCCGCATGGTTCACTGTCATTGTTGTGAGCATTAGTATTGGCAGCATTGCTGAACCCAAGGACGCGGGTTCGATTCCTGGCTGCGGTGGCCGGGAGGCGACCGCAACCTCCCTGATGGATGTGAAAAGCGAAAATGCCTGTGTTCAAGATTTTGCTGCATGTTAAAGATTCCCAGGTGGTCGAAATTAATCCGGAGCCCTCTGTACTCGAGGACAACATTCTGTGGCAATGCATGATGATGATACATGATTGCTAGTGGTTATCCTCTTTGTAGCAGGGTGATGTGTCATCCCACTACAAATAATATACCTTAAACTCTTCGTTTAATACTAGCGCCACTCTTAGGGCAAGCACAAAAACTTATTTGGTGCAAAATATTTTTTCTGTAACAGGTGGTAGCTGTCTTGGGCAATATTCCCCTTCCTGCGTTTTATCCACCACCATTCTGATCTTTTCATTGCCTCGACAGCCTTGAAGTTAACTCCTGTGCTACCCTTAAATCCTAGGGCTTCTGGAAGCCGAATATTTCCCTCATGTAAATTTGGATGGATACCCTCGCATTCTAACACTATGTGCCGCATAGTTTCTGTTTCTTTTCCGCAGACCACGCATACCCCATCGTTTTGTGAATACTTCCCCACGAAGCACTTATTTCGCAAGCAAACTGCTCTAGCCTCAAAAAGCGAAGCACTGCCCCTGGAATTATCGTAGAAATTTTCCTTTCTGAAGGCCGATTTCTCGGCCCTGTACATCTCTAACGACATTGTAGCTTCCATTTTTTTCTCTCCATTTATTTGTTTCTATCTGCCTTGCCTCTGTTTTGGTTACCTTGGCGGTTTTGGATTCTCCACTACTGTTCTTTCCGTATTTCATTGTTAGCCTTCTAGTGTTCCTTAGCCACTGCATGTCCACACTTCTCATGTACAGGCACCTCAAAACCTTAGCTGCCCACCTACATTGATCCATTGCCCGCAACCTCCTCTCAAAATATATTTTACTCTGCACTTCACGGACTTCAAACAAGGCCGGCCCATATCTCCCTGCACTGCTTCGTTAGTTGTTTTTCCGTGCGCTCCTAATGCCAAACGACCTACCGTTCTCTGGTTCACTTCAAGGCCTGCTGGAGCGTCTGATTTTAAGCTGAGTACTGCATTCGCAGATGTGAGAACCGGAACAATTACTCCTTTCCAGATTCCTCTCGCTACTTTATATTTGTTATACCCCCACAGAGCTCTATGCTTCATTATAGCTGCGTTTCGCTTTCCCTTAACTCTTTCGTTACGGCGGAAAAACGGCCGATTTTAAGGGCTTCCACAAAACGTTTTTTTTTCTTGAGCTACTGGACACACGTAGCCTTGCTATGCATGAAATTGTAGCTTATAGATTGCTCTTCCAAACACAAAGCAGCAGTTTTGATAAAGGTACAATTACTTACAGTTTATTCGTCAAGTAATCAGAAAAAGCCCCCAAGAAAAGTATACGAAAAACACAAATCGGCACTTTTACCGAGACAAAAAATTATTTCAGGTATTTTAAAATATACAAATTGTTCCTACGTTCCTTGGCTATGATTCAATATATAAATCAACAACGTACACCAAGTTTTGGATTTTTGAGGGCCCGTCAACCTAGCGCAACTGACGGCTGTGCCACGCCGCGAGGGCACTCAAGGGTTAGTGAGTCTCTGTAAAATGTGCATCCAAGTACCGTACTTACCCGATTCTAACGCGCACTTTTTTTCCGGAAAAATAGGTCGAAAAATCACATGCGCGTTAGAATCAGATATGAAACCGAAACCGAAACAGCAAAAATTTCGTCCCACCCATCGCCAAGTCAAGATGGCGCTAAAGCTTTTAGCAACGATTTTTCGCACGCAGGAAGCATAGGCGCCTAGGCTTTTCTATCGGCGTTCACACAAATTGTCAAATCGTTCCACTTGCGCGCTTGATAACAGCAATGGCAGCAGCGTCTCTCACGCGTTCAAAACGAGCGGTCGGCTGAAGCGTTCGCCTATGGAGAAGCTCGCGGGATGGGCGTGTGAGGCGTGGGCCACGATCCCATCGACCATGGTTGAACGTTAGTTCTGAAGTGTGGCATCGCGAACGTGCTTGACGGCACCGAGGACGAGATGTTGTGGTCAGCGGAGAGCGACGAGGAGTGAGATGAGTGAGATTACTACGGAAAATAAATCACCCGTTTCTCTCACATTCGTTTTTCTTGCTCACACAGTTCCGTGCGCGTTACAATCGGAGGTGCAAGTTTTTCCGGTTTTTTTGTCAGGAAAATTGGGTGCGCATTAGAATCGGGTAATTACGGTATACTCTTTTGTGTCCTCGCACAAAATCCTTATCAGCTCGGTGGTAAAAAACAAGAAAAAAAAATTCCCCCGCATTTCCCCGAGGGGGAGAATGTGAAAGTGCGAATGCACGGTTGTCGGCCCGCTTGCGGCGTTTGCGCTCGGCCCCCGCAGCCCACCGCCTCGCCGCCTTCTCTTCCATCTCTTCCATCGGGTTTGTAGTATCACGTGTACACCACGCAGTTATCAAGCCCGCTATAACGCCGCTGAGTCGCCAACGCACGCCGCTGACGACGTAGTTTGAATGCGTTAAAGATATAAGGCGCGTCACTAACACTGATATCAGCGTCTCCTCGTGGCTTGGTCGGTAGAAGCGTCGCGCTGCGGCCGCAAAGTCCTCGGATCGAACCTGGCGCCGGATGCTGTTTCTTTTTTTAAATATAGAGGAGCACTGCGGACGCCGACGCCGCCGCCGCCGCCGGCGGTGGATGGTTTGGGGTCGCTTATAAAGTGCATTCGCACTTAAAAATCGAGCGCTCTTGACAAGCGTCGCACCTGAACCCTGCAGCGCTAATCCGACACGAGGCAAGGTATCTTGAGGTGATAGCGCGATACGGCGGTGCATTTGGCAACAATATCCCTGCCGTACGTTCTCGAGACCCTAACACCAAAATCAAAATTGCAGTGTCAGATAAGAAGCACGTTTTGTTTATAATACAGGGCGGAGTCACAACGAAATTACCTGCCAGCGCTTGTTGAAGTGCGAGGCACCTGAACCGGAGCTTTGTCGTCCTAACTGAAATTTGAAGATCCCACATCATTGATTGACCCCTCACTGCTGCTGGAATCGGAAAAGTCGACAGCAGGAGCTGCCGAAGTGCGTGCTACAGCAGTCCGACTGTGCGGAGCGCGGCGCGAACCCGATGCCATTTTTCCTCCTTCTTCCCTCCCCTTCGGTTCAAATTTCTCGTGCTACGCCGCCACCACACGAGGACACATAAACAAACGAAACCGAAATTGAAAGAGAAGTTGCCAATGAACACACCAGATGGCGATAGTTGTCTGTAGAGCGCGGGTTTCAGATTTTGTGGGAGATTTAAAATCATCAGACGCCGGCTTCCGATTGCCTATGGAACTGTCGTGAAAGAGTTAACCGTAAGTTGCTCCTCGTGAGTTCTTAAAGGAGCCATGAAGAGAAAATGCAAGTTGGTTTTATTCGAAAGATTTCGTGTTTTATAGTGCCCCCAGCGTCTTGTCCGGATACAAACGGTGCTTTATTCACTGAGAAATTAAACAATTTAGGTTAAAATTTGATTTTCCCGCTCAATCGTGCGTTTTCGTGGTCCCCAGTGACATCACTGGAACCGACCGCTCTGCAGCCTAGAGTACCTTCATTCACGCATCCGCCGTACAGGGTAGAGACACGTATACGCTGGCGCCGCCATTTTCAGTTTGCTCGCTCGCCGCCGAACCAAGTCATTGTGTCAAAACCGCGCTAAAATTATCGCCGCAACGCGGTTTACTGAAAAAGTTTGAATTATATTGTCTGTTTCGCGTTGCTAGGTCTCGTGGGAAACGAAAAGAATACGCGTTGAGCCCGTTGGCCCAATTGCGGCGGCACGGGGACCGTTCAAAGGTTGTCTCCACCCTGTAAAGCGGTGTTGGTTTGTTCCCGCGTTTCTTACGTTCCGTAACCTAGATGGCGCCACCATTACCGTGGCAAGCGTTTGGTTTGTTTTTGCCCGCATTTAACTGGCTTGTTTTTGTTCTGGGAGAAAATATTCGTTCCCTGAAACAGTGCTCGCTCAACAAATGGGGTCACGTAAGATACCGTTTGCTTGCGTCAATCGGCCAGTGTCGTCTGAGACAACCCCAAGCCCGTAGGCTGTACAGCTAAACCAAGCATCTGTGCGCAGTACGAACAGCAGAACGCATCAGTACTTCTATGTTTACATGTGCTTTCGTAACTTCCACTGTTTGTCCATCATTCTATTGCTTTGTAAAGAATGTGCCCCTAAATTTAAGCGAAATCGCCTCGTTCGTCTAGTTTGTAAGCTCTACCTAATTTGCGTCTGCTTCTGCAAGCCTCCGCCAATCGCAGAGCTTAGCCCATGTGACATCACAGGTTCTGTTGCGGGAAATGAGCTGGTGGGTCGCATGACCATTCCCGTTTTTTCCTAATTATGTAGCTATTTGAGCGAAGTTTACGTTAAAATGGTTTGTCAGTATGATTCTAACGAGACAATCTTTTGAAGAACCAAACTTGTGTTTTCTCTAATGGCTCCTTTAAGTTAGTTATCCCCTTCGTTTATCCACACTCCCAAATATTTATATTCCATGACTCGGTGATTCGCCATTCTGGATTGAGACTGCGTCAGTGCTAGGGTCACTGAAAACCATTGTTCCCGATTTTTATGCGCTAAAATTTGACCCGAGGTCGGTGGCTTCCTGACCGCTAATATTTGAGCCGTTGCATGTCGGTTTGGTTATCAGCTAAAAGAACAATGTCGTCTGCGTAAAACATTCCCGGAATGCGCTGTTGTACCACTTCGCCTTGCATCATATATGTTAAGTTGAACCCTAATTGATTTTCTTCCAGTTTCTTTTCTAACCCTGCCATCTAAAGCATAAACAGTATTGGGCTCAAAGGGCATCCCTCTTTCAGGATCCCCGATGGGTGTAGACCTGCTGTGCGCATTTCTGCCCTTCCCATGTAAGGTGCACTCATTATATTTGTAGATTGCTATAAGGAACTGTATTAACTCGTCATCTAATCCCTGGAGTTTCAGCATTCTCCACAGCAGTTCTCTGTTTATGTTGTCATATGCCCCCTTTAATGTCCAAGGAATGTGGACTTGATGGAAACCATCAAACATCACCATAGTGGATTATGGAAATGGCATTTATGATGGCAAGACGGCGGATGACTGCATGCTGGCACGATGGCAACACGATGGATGTCAGCATGCTGGTAAACGTCGACATAAGGAACCGTATCAACTCGTCATCTAATCCCTGCAGTTTCAGCATTTGCCACTCAGCATTCTCAGCATTCTGGAGTTTCACTTTCAGCATTCTGTAGCGAAGGCTACAGAGCCGAACTACGCCGTTTCGCTGCGCACGTGGAAGTAGTACGACAAATAAAATTGGCTGGCTGTAACCAAAGCAATTCATAAATATATAGTTCTTATATTTTAGCCTCGAGTTCATAATGCCATTAAATTACTAGCCAGAATATATGAAATAGAGAGCATTATTTTTAGATCTTCGGATTTTTTTGTTTGCGACTGTCGCCACTGGTGTCGCAGTGGTTCTCTTCTACAAAAAGACGTTCTTGTCGACGGCCTTCGGCACCTCGCAGCAGCTCGCCACTTCATTCTCCGCATAGGATTTTGAGAAGCCTGAGAAGCAAAAGCTGTGAAAACATGAAGCAAGTGGTTTGCAAAGTGTATGCCCAAGTGAAACTGATGCAACCCGAAACTCTCCGTCGTTTCCGCAATCTGTTTGGTTAGCTCCCCCTTCCCCATAGCTTTCTCTCCATTGCCACAGAAAGTTCATCGCCTGCAGAGCATCTAGGCACTAACCCTCACAATCGTTTTGGCAGCATACTGGAAGGGGCCATGCAGTCGAAAGATTGGTGTTTATAGTGCCCCCAGCTCTTATCCGGCAGCAAATGATGCCGTATTCACTGAGAAATTAACCAATTCAGGTTAAAACGTTTATTCCCCTGCCAAATACTGTGCTTTTGTGATGTCTGCCATGAAGTCACGAGGGTGGGTATTGAAACGAACTTCCAGTGCGTCACTAGGCTCTGCAACCTTGCTTACTATCACTCATCCCACATCGCGCTGCCATACTGAGCCAGCGGACCGTTGTCCACCGTTGATTTGTTTTTGACCGTATTTGCACTTATATGCATTACATTTAAGCGCAAATAGCTTGTTGGGAAAGCTTGTAAGCCCTGCCTAATTTGCGTTTGCTTTTGCCAGCCTCAGCCAATCGCACAGCTGGGCATACGACATCATAGGTTCTGTTGTGGGAAATGAGCTAGTGGGTCGCATGGCCGTTCCATTTTTTCCTAATTATATAGCTTATTTGAGCTGAGTTTACGTTAAAAGTGGTGTCAGTATGATTCGAACGAGGCAATTTTTCGAAAACCAAACTCGTGTTTTGTCTGCATGGCCTTTTTAAGGCTGGTAAATTTCAACATCCCGCTTTCAAACGTTCTTAGGGCCCTATTGGGAAAAACGTTTCTTTCAAGGTATTTTAGTGATGCCCTTTATTTTGGTATAGAGAGCATATACTTCCACAAAAATCTGTTGGATGTCCCTTTAAAACGTGTCAGTAGGAATAATTCGAAAGCGCCCCTCCAGGTCTGACTGGCTTGCACGTCCTATATGCCCATTTCCCTCCATAGAATTTAAATGAAAGTAAATGATACTACAGTTAGAGCTTTTTGCTGCTGTTTTTAGACCAGAAGTACGAGAATTAAGGTTTTCGAAAATTGTGCTAAAATTAGTGATGCGACTAGTATTTCCTCCCTGTAGATTGCAGTACCCTCCAATTGATCAGTTAAAGATAACTAAGTTTGTTGCTGTGTTTCTTAATGCCATCAACACTGTTTAGAATGCTCTAAAACGTGCATTTCTTTTTGTGCCGTTGACTGGTGCGTGCGTACCTAGAAATTGTAAATTTCAATTTTCTTATCAGTTATTGCAAAATATTCGCGTCAGTTCAAACAAAACCCTTGTTTAGTTTGCAAGCCAAAAATGGTGTTTGCACAGCCCGAGTGCTAATGCAAAATAGTGCACTGGTGCTGATGCAGCCTGCTTATGCAGGACTAGAATGTCTTGGTAAAGGCCAGTCTAACAAGGTAGTCTTCACCCGAATACTATTTTTTTTTCCTCTAACCATCAAAGAGTGTCTGTTTTACAATCAAGAACACACAATTCACGCCTGGCTGCTTTATTTGAAGCACCCTTGAAACAATCGTTCTCAACAATGAAATCAACACTGTCACCCAATCATGCTCTCTTGCTGTGTGAGCTCGGCACTTGAGCCAATGGCAAAAAACTGCGTGCATATGGGCCTGTTGTGGACGCACAGCTCTTCAAGCAGGTCCCCTTGTTCGGTCAGCAGCTCGCGGACTTCTCCAAGCGTCATTTTTGGTGCCATGTTGCGAACCATTCGTGCGGCTTCCTCCCTGAAGAAAGCCAAGGTCCGCGGGAGCCGGCATTCGGCTACTGTTGCGGGATGCTGCGTTGCGATCGTCTTCAAAATTTGCACCAGTTCCGACAGAGCCTGGTCTCTGGGCACTTCCACAATTTCTGCCTTGGAACCTGTAACGGGATGTTGAATGCCCAGGTTAGTGGTTTGCTGACAAGGCATCCTAATAAGCTGATGGCAAAACTTGAAGCAGCAGCACAGTTGGGGGTGTACAGTGTCTACATAAAGACGTACTAATTTGTGTCATTTTGGCATGACGATGGAAGTTGTAAATGCATGTAATCATCATTTGGAGGAGATGGCATGGAGATTTCAAACTGGCACTATCAGCTTGCAGTGGGGCCAAAAATATATGCCTCGAGGGTTCTGCTGAAAAATCAAACCTTGGAGCAATAACGTGCACCTCTTGACAGGCATGTACAAAAACAAGGGCATCATAACAGCCTTTGTTAAAGTTTCTGTACACTTTGACACAATATCAAAGTGTACAGCACTTTGGCCGATAAAAGGGACAGTCTGTATAGAAGAAGAGGGTCAGTACCTCAGCGCTGTACACACTTGTAGCAGGAGTGATTTTAAACTACTTGGCCACTATTAACCGATCCGAGTGAGAGAACGCTCGTTGATAGCCCAGAAAAAAAGCCGTCCATATACACGTGTATGCTGGGGTGATCCTGTCCATGGATTTCGCCTGTTCTTAGAATGGGGAGCAAGTAGGCTGGTTGGTGCATATTTAAAAATGTAATAAACAGCACGAAGGACAGGACGTAGAGTAGAAGACAAATCCTTGAATGGGCACTGCACTTTATCCGCAGGATGTATTAACCACAGGTCGTAGCGGCTTTGTACTTCTAGGCTGTCGTACGTAATATCACACCAAAGTTCACACAACAGAAACCGAAATTGAAGTGCATCGAGCCGTTCACAAATGGGAAGTGTTCCGGTCAGTACATCTAGGACTTTTGTCCTCGCAGTACGAGTAGCACCGGTCATGGCCAACAATGACACGTGCTGAACAGATTTCAATTTAGCCTTTAGGTAGGGTGAACGCAAATTTAGCCACCATGCCAGCGAGGCGTACGCAATGATCGAAAGAACCAAATGGTTAAGCAACTATTTGAACTTTGAATTTTAGATCTGACAATGCATATGGAGAAACTGTAGAAGTTTTTGAGTCATAATTTCAACCTTTGTTTTGAGCTAATTCGCGTCTGGCATCCAGGTGAGCGATGGATATATTATCACTCCACTCTAGCCAAACTGGCTAAAGAGTGCTGCATTGTTTGCAAAGATTGTAAAGCATTACACGAGACATGCCAGTAGCATAAATTTTCAGCGTGTGGATGACCAGGCAGAAGCACTTGTCAAAGACAAACATTACATGACGAGTGTTGCGAGATGCCACGATAGGGCACGATAGGGCACGCAGAATCAACAAACTACTACCTGCAACATTGAGGCTACAGGCTTGCAACTAACCTGGCAAGATCTTGACTTGGAAGCCATTGCGTGTGAGAAGTGGATCCGTCACGTACGAAGTGCCAGACATGTCCCGAGGACTCTTTGTTCATGCCCAGCAGTGTGTTCCACAGATGGTCTCCACCAAGCATTCTGAGATAGGGAAACGAACAATCGAATACGGCCACACACTTGCTAAAGTTGCAGAACGTAAAAATTAGGCCTGAAAAAGTCCTGCTGCAATGCAGGTGTGTGCATATTTTTGCAATGTGCTCGACAGCTACGTAGCTCCCTAATTTTGTCTACAGAACACCATGCACTTAAGTCATCCAAACTCTACCTGGCCACTTAAATTAGTGTTCTCAAAGGCTGATTAAGGCTATTAGCTGCAGCAGCCAATAATCCTTAATCTTTGGCACCCAGAGTAAGAACCAGTCTGTATTGCTTAATTAAATCAATATATACATTTGTCGTGCATCATTGCACAGCAAACTAAAATTTAAAAGCAAGCAGCAGATTTTCTTACCAACCTGACTTGGAGTGGTGGCGGTTTCACCAGTACGTCAAACGAATAGCCATAGAGTACCTTTACATGCACATCATGCGTACAACGTCAAGTAGCAAAGGTCGACGAAGCCTGCTCACGTGGATGTGACACTTATCGGGGGGTCGGCTGCCTCCGACGGAAGCGAGTACGTGGCCACCAGCCTCCTGAAGGTGACTGCCTCCCGGAGCCGCCCAGTGTTCAGGGTGCAGAGACTCGCCTTGTGCCACACCACCCACGCGTCGTTAGGACACCCATGCAGTGGGCCCACCAGAGAGGTCTCCAGGCCGGGCGGTGCCTGACTGCATGCACGGGACCAGATTCGTCAAGCGAAAATCCAAGGTTTCCGCTTGGATGAACACCCTCTTTAAAGGGACCCTGCAACCCTTTTCTCAACTTTTTTCTAAATCTTAAATGCTTTCAGAACGTAGTCAACCAACACATTCGGTATTGGGTCACAAAGTACCTCAGCCAAAAATTACTGTTCTATGCCCATCAGACAACTTGAAAACCTGCTCAAAAAATTTTTCTCGCCTTCTCGAGTCTTGGCATTCTTCGAGTGCTCAAATTACGTCATTATGGCAGCGTAGTGGCTATTGGCCAGCTGTTCCTTCAGTTGCAGCAATGAACGCATTCGATAGCCACTTTGAAAGGAAAAGCACAAAAGCCAAGCAGAATGGAAGGTGGATAGTTCTGCCGTGACGAGTAAATCTCGCAGTGCCACTCCTTGCTGTTAATAACTATATCTTTTGACAATGCTTCCAGACAAGAAGGAAAGAGTTTACCAGATGTGTTGCAGAGTCCCTGTAAAATAGGCCCCAGTGAAAAACTTGAGTTGATAAGTTTGCATTAGTAGGATTATTTCTAGTGCAACAAACAGTTCATTGAGATAAACTTCGAGAGATGTCACAGTTTGCTGAAGTGGCAACTTGAAGCAACGACTTGCAAAAAAATAAGTGCAAAGCCATAAAGGTAAATTGTGAAGCTTGGGTGTTTATACAGAGCATGCTAGTTATTGCATTTAAAGTGTTGCAAGTGTTTAACTAATTACCAGCCAAAATAAAAATATCTATTTGGACTCGTTAATTCTCCGGGGCTTCTTAGTAGTTTCTTTTTATACTGCAACTTAAGTTGTATACGTAGTGCAATTTCGTTTTGTGTTAGAAGTGGAAATCCTTCTAGCTTTGCAAAGACTGTATGGATGGTTCTTTGAGGGGGGCAAAAAACTTTTTTCTCCATACCACCCACTTTTATGCTCAATAAATGTTTTCCAATCCAATCCATACTGCTTTAGCATACATTGAGGAAAAAAAAGTGCTAAAGAAACTCAACGAGTGGCGACAACACTGCAAGAGCTCAGCTTCATTTCGCACCTGCTAGCCAAAAAGGCTTCTTCCAACCGAAAAATTACATTGCATAGCTGCCCTGAATACAGTGCGCAACATCATGTTCTTTGCTGCAATGTATGCCTGCTCGATTTTCAACAGTGCTCAATATAGTGCAGGAACCACTGTGCTCAGTTGCTATTTTGCTGTTCCTAAATTTGCTAAGTAAGTTGAGCTCAAGTAAGTTGGAGTCAAGTATGCACAGGTAAGTTGAAGAAACCTGAGATGGCAGTAGTCTTCAAATCGCTCTTTCAGAGCGTTCATGGAGAACTGCAGTTCTGCTCTCTTCCACGTTGATGTAGGGGGCCTTGGTGAAGTGACTTCTTTTGGCTGAGGCTGGTGAGAGCTGGGTGCCGGCTTGCTCCTACAACAATGAGGAAGAACAGTAGCTGAGACCTTTATTTTGTTCGGTTTCAAAGTTGTTGGGCAGCTTAGCTGCCAGCAACAACAAATGGTGAAGTGTCATGTTGAGCTAATTATGCACTAACAAGCTATCTTTAGCCTGAAAGCACTTGCAGCTTGCAGTGATGAAATACTTTTCTGTGCATGCCAACTGCATCTTACCGCGACTATTGCACCTTCAGCCTGTTTCTGATATTCTTGTCTTTTGTCAGGTGTTAGGGATGCCCAGCCTTCTTCGAGGAGTTCACTGAGCTCTTCTAAAGGCATTTCTGGGACCTGCGATAAGACTGGAAATAAAAGAAAAAAGACCCTGAGAGTCACAATATTTGTTACATATGCCTCGGTGCCAAGCATGCCAATAAGCATAGAATCAATCTAGTGTTTGATGTACCAACACCACAACTGAACTACAAAGGGCACCGATATGGAGGCACACTTGAGATTAATTTAGACCGACCGGAGTTTTCCTCTCTATGCATGGATAAATTAAGTTAAGGAAAACCTGTCAAAAAGAGTGGACTTGAAAGTTGCGTGCCAGCAATAAAGCTTGACTTTGGGCTAGTTGGGTATGCATGACACCTTATCCCATACGTCCCATACGTCCACGCCGTGTCACACCCCCTGAAGAAGATAGGAGACAATGCAGGAGTGCGGACAGTTTTTTCAGCGCCCAACAAACTAGCCACATTGTGTGCCATGGTGAATGACAAAAAGGTTCCCAGGGCTGCTTGTGGGAAGAAACATGAAAAACAGTATGTCAAATGCGTGGAATGCATAGTATACGAGATCCCACTTAAGTGCGGGCGAGTATACGTGGGCCAGAGTGGCAGGTGCGTCAACGACCGTCTTCGTGAGCATGCAAATAACATGCGCACAGGAACTGGTAGCAATCTGGCCTTACACTGCAAGAATTGCAAAGATTGCTACCCCAAGCTCAACGAAACCCACATTTTAAAACGGTATCGTGATGCCCGATCCCGCGAAATCTTTGAGGCTTCAGTCAAGCCACTAAGGGGGAGGATTGCTTGAGTTCGCCATCCGTGGCGCTGTTTGAGCGCGAGATTGCTTATCTGGCCGGATAAAAAGAAAATTGGTGTGTGTTTTATCAACTTTTACTCCCGACGCCGCTTTTAAGCTGTTTATTTATCTCGTTTGTACTGCCGTATGTTTGCTTTCTTTTCTTCTATTTATTGCCAACTTTAATAAAATTTCACCAGTTGTTCGTCAGCGCTCGTGTCTGTGTAACCTCTCTACATCCGTGTTTTTGCGCTGTTTTTCAAGGTGTCTTGCATGCCAGCACTGGCCTGAATAGAAGCCTGAAACATTGACATTTTATGCACACAGTGATGCGTTTGTCACACACAACCAAAATGATTACAGCATTGCCGATAAACTTGTAATTCTTGTAGTTACTGCTTGTTTGACTTATGCACCTGTTAGGACTATTGACTCTCTTTTAACTCCCTTCAAAGTAAAAACTGCACCACTGACTTGTGACTCCCTTATGACTCCACTCAGCCCAAAAGTTGTTGCAACATTATGCGAAGGAAGCATGTATGACTCACTCTCTTCCTTTCTGCGAGCACAGTAGACTTCCTTGGCAGACTGTTTTTGGGAGCCCAGCATGTCTTTTATCCACCTCTGGACTCCTGATGGCTTTGACGGCGTCCGCATTTTCTTGCTGGGTGTTCTGTCCTTCATGGGGCTAAACATCGGCCGTTTCCTCGGCAGGCCACCACCTATAGCCGTAGGCTCCTGAAATTTATTTTCCCCCTCAACTTTTCCGTAGAACAGGCAAGAAGATTAGAGCAACTATACGACTCTGATATCAGTTTTACAGTCACCCTTAAAAGTAATGCCTTGCACGCTGGGCAAAGGGCACAAAGAAATCAATGGTTGAAATGCGATTCCATCGTTTGAAAAAGCCTTGATTAAACAAAATTTGCGACTTACGAGCCAAGTTAAAATTGCTGCTTACTTCATTACATTGAGGTTTAAACAATGCCAGTAGCGGAAACTTTTCTTGGCAAATCTTCCTTGCCCCATAATCAAATCAGCCTTTATGAGGTCAGCAAATACAGCTACTTCAAAGTCACTGCTTTATTATCTCTTCCTTGTTAGTCTAAACACAATTCCAGCCTCCTCGACATATGTGGCATTTTTTGTTTTAGTAGGTAGGTTCCCTCGCACACTGGGCGTTGTTCGGAATTCGTGCCAGTGAAAAAACTGGGTCTCGATTTTGTCCCGGGTAAAAGATCATAGCTCTATCCCTCACACCAAAACAAAATGTCACTGCTTCCCGAACAAAATCGTTTGATGCCGAAAATTGCGCAGAAGATTGCAGGGACCTGCCTTAACTTTTTATACTTGTGAGCTCAGTATAACGACAAGGAGGTCATGCTATGCGAGCGTGCGGAAGCGGAATGTCCGCTCACCGTCACTGTCCGTCCTTGCGAATTCTGAATAGCGCCGAGGGACCACATCGATGCCTGTCGCTGAGGCGCAGCCAGTGGTGCAGGCAGTTTTTTCGGAGTGGCAAAGGTTTTCTCGGTCTGCACATCCGTAGCACTTTCCGGCGGAGCAATCAAGTCGGCGGATTTAGGCAGAACAGGCTCCGTCATCTCAGCAACGGAGGCCACGTTCTCCTTGTTTCCGTCGGGAGTGGGTGGGAGGTCTTTGCCCACCGAACGCGCTACGTCTTCAAATGCTCTGTCTGGTTCCACAAAGTCTTCCAACAACCAGTCCAAGCTGTCTGACGGTTCTTCGTTGCCCTGACACTGATTCTGAGCGGCTGCTGCGTTCTCTGAAGTGACCATCCTTGTCGTGACTGGTCTGTCAATAACATCGGCAGTGTTCTCCTTTGCTGATGTAGTGTTGAATGCTTTCTTGACTAGATCTTCAAATATCTGGAGCACTGCATCCTGTGTGGCATTAAAAAGGGAGAAACAACCAAAATCAGTGGCCGAAATGTACAAAAGACTGACAAAAAGCTTGGCATCACCAAATACTGAGGTAAGTAGGAGCACAGCTTGGCCTCCGTGTAGATCTGTACAAAAGTTAGCACCACGAAACAGCTTTGCATGCCACACAGCTGTTGCTGCATGCTTGGTAGCAATAATAAAAAATGTCAGTTCCACTATCATGTCTGCAGTGATAACATTATTAGCTAAATACTTAAATAATCATGCAAAATACAAGTAGTTACAACTGGTGTGCCAAATGCTACTTTAAACCAGATTTTTTGTTTAACAAATACGAAAGTCAGAACTACGAAAAAAAATTATGCCCTCTGGGTTCTAAATGGTATTAAACAGGTGTCACTAACACCCTAGAAATGCTGTGAAGAAAAATTTTGCTGCTTTCCTTTAAATAATAATAAAAAAACAACGCAAAAGTATGACTAAGAACTGTGCACAACTGTCTATCAAGAATTCTTATATCTGGTGCATTGACAGTACAATCTGATTTAGTTTAGTCCATGCTAGTTAACATACACGTGTCTATTTCACGGTTTAATGACAATCATCACTAGTTGTAGTGGGGCACCTTTTTTGCGAATGTGACTGCGGTCTTGTCTGGCTCCAGATTGACGTCAAGGTCACTTGGCGGTACATCGATTGAGGTCACAGAGATTGGGTGCTTGGCAGTGCTGCCATCTTGAATACCCAGGGCCACGGAGAACTCCTTCTGAAGGCACTGCACACAATCAAATCTGCTGTCAGCGCAACAGCCTTGACCTTTCAAAAGTAGCAGGCACTGAAGATTCAGTAGCCATCAACCTCAACAATGAATTTAACAATGGTTTTTCCTGTTTGCGTAGCAATTCAGAAAGTATTTGTTCAAGTGAGAATGAACGCCTAATTTTTCCATGCACAACAGAGCTAAAAAACATCAAAAATACCCAAGAACTAAGAACCCAAGGAATGCAATAGAACTTAACAAAGTTCTTAAGGTTATATCAGTTTGTAGCTGTGTGACATGTCGGCTGAGCCGTTGCACCCTCTTTCCCCTGCTTTTAATATTTTTGCAAAAGTTTCGGAGCAGAGTAGATGCATCAAACTTACCCGTGTCATCTCCTTCACGTAGACGGGCCTTCTGTTCACCAAGATGATGCTCTTATCATGTTCGGAACTGCTTGGCACTTTGTCCTTTTCATCCACGTTCACATTAGGCACAAAGAGCCTTACAGTCTTCAAAAAAAAAGAAATGTGCCCATATAGAGATATTAGATACTTTGATGAATGGGTGGGGCAAAGGTCACTGCAAAAAGGTCACTGCCCACCAGAAAGGAAAAAAGGACCTGAAATCACTGACACCTCGGGCTTTTGTCAGAAAGGAGATAAGAAACCACTGTTAGGCTGACTTTCAATTTAGTTGCAGTGCATGAAATGTTAGGCCGACTTTTAAGTTAGTTGCAGTGCATAACAAAGTGCACTTGTGTCATTTCACCGACAGTTAAAGTTTCCCCCAATCACTGGAACGACTTCAGGCGAACAGTGGCCGAACATTTCAAGTCTCTGGGAAATCCCTATCACCAGCCTTGCTGCCACAAAGGGGCTTACAATGATCGGAGGCAACATCGCTGAACGGGCTCAGCAAAGACCACAGCATGGCTATTCAAGGTGGGCCTCGCGTGATCGCCTCTGTGTTCGTCATGTGCAGTGATAGGGGATGTACACCACTACGTAATGTGTTGCCCAGAGCATGACGTCGAGCGGACTGCAATGCTCTCAGCGATTCGAAAGCTGGCAGCCCCACACAGCACTCTGGACCGAATCGTCTTTCCAAGGGGACATTGGTGCTGCAAAGAGACGTGTCACGCCTTCTCCTAAGCTTCCTTGAGGAGTAGGAGCTGGCAAACTCGTGGTAAAATGACACTACCTTTGGCTAATTAGGAGGAGTTTGGGTGGCAGCAACTGCCGGCATATCCAGCCAGGCTAACGCTGCCTGATCCCACAACAACCACCACCACCACCTTATCCTCATAAAATCTATTCAGTTGTGTCACAGTAACATTTTAGATACAGATACTGTATTGTCAGGCAGATATCATTTGTCTTCCAATTTCTTAGGTGCTACCAAGTTTGGAAAAATAATGCAATAAGTTGTTACGTGTGCACTACCATGCACAAGTAACACTGTTTGCCAGCCTAGTTAGTTGGTGGTACATTTTTTGATGTTTGAAGGATTGTGTTTGAGGTGAACACCGAGAGGGACTTGAAAGAAGAAAACAGACATTTATCGCAGTCTCTACGACAAAAGTACATTTTCTTTCGAGTCCATCTCAGTGCGAATGCCAAGCGCAATCCTTCAGTCAATCTTTTGTGCACAGAGCTATTAGTCTATCAGCGAAGGAATGTTATTTTATGCGCGATAGCACAACAAAAACAGAGTACAGAAATCTGGTCCCATTGGCCTTTGCATGGATGACGCCATCGAAAAGGATACTGAAGCAGCCTACTAGGAACAAGACCATTCTGAACAACGTGTAGCACTACCAGCCACAGCCTGCTGCTTGTAAACAGCGACAAGCCGATCGATAAGCTTATGACAAGGTGTTTGACGAAAATGGTAACGACAGATGAGAGTTAGACAAGGAGTTCAACAATGGACACCATGGGAGAGTTCTACTACACAAGCAATGAAAAAACGGTAACTGCGACACACTTCTCAAGGCACAGAGACTTTATTGCCTTTGCCCAATGTATAACTGCCGAATGCATCGTATTTCTACTTGTGTAGTCACAGGCTTGAAACTGGACACCAGACAATTTTTTTTTTGCAGTCGTACAGCGACGCAGTTCTGTGCGCACGCTAGCCATCGATTCGGGAACTCTTCGGCACACCATTTTAGTGCAGAAGGTGCCAAATAATAACCGCTGTTGGCTGACAACCGCAAATAATTTAGTTCACCTGTGTCTCTCACTTACAGTCCCAGTGCTGTCGTCGTGCGTTTCGCTGTACTGCATCATCTGCAATGTGCCGATGCCGTACACCTGGCCGATGGCTTCTCGCATGGTCTTCACGGGCACCTTTGTCCAGACAACACTCTTGTTGTGATGAAGGCTGAGGCCAACACCTGTTGAAAAGGAGGCACACTACTGAGATGGCGCGAGCTAAGCTGCACTCAAACCTAGTTATAACGAAACTGAAGGGGAGCCGTAATTATTTCGATAAATTCATTATTTGATTTCAGTAAAATCCCGTTACAAGAGACACTCAAGGGACCCGGAAAACGTGTCTCTTGTAACCAAGGTGTCTTGTATGCAATGTTGCTAACACAGTGAACATAGGAAACCCAACCAAACCGCCTTCATTCAAATGTCTCTTATAACCAAGTGTCTCTTGTAACAGTGTCGCTTGTAACGAGGTTTATATCAATTATAACAGTTTACGGCAATGTATGCTAAGCTGGATCCGGCTTCGGCCCACTCTCCCGCTACGCGACCACGCATGCAACGGAAATTGAATAGAAGACAAATATTTTGCTCGTCCAATACGCACACTGCCTATTTTATTGTCTGCTAGACATAGCTGGAAAAAAGTCCGTGATGCTCCTTGGTTTCAGACATCGCAAGCCAAACACTTCCTTTTCAGCGGTGGCCACCGCGCTGATGCCGTTTTAGCCGTCGCCACGCGCGCTGAAGGAACGACTTAGAAGGTCAACCGCATCAAGCGCCTGTGACGGCGTTTGCACGTCGAACGTATGTGCTGTGTGCATGGGAGACCATGGCGTCTTCGTCGTCGCTTGCGTCGGTATGTCCGGTGACATCTGCGACATCGTCGGTTGGTTCCTCCGTAGTGACCGCGTTAGCATCGGCGTTGAGGGAAACCACCTTGCGCCACTTCTCACTGCCTCCGAGTGACCCACCCACTTCACTCCGCTGGCAGTTCACCGCGCGTGGCGTGGCTGCACATGGTCGTGAGATCAACGCGGGAGTTTTAAAACAGTTGTGCCGAACGAGTGTCGAACTCAGTGGAATACTTAAGCACCATAATCGGAATTTTTTTGGGGTGGGGGCAGAAGGGTGGGGGGGTGGAGACTAATGTAGTTCGTTATTTCGTTGTACCTATGGACAAGTTAATTTTACTTCGTTACAATGAGGTTTCAAATGCATGGTTCTCTACGGAGATTTCGAGGGGAATTTCGTTTACTTCGTTGTGTCCAGTTATAATGAGGTTTGAGTGTATTTCACTATGCATACAACACGTGAAGCCTTGTGAAATCCTTGGCCTCGTGTTACTTAAATGCAGTCAACATGTACTTTCAGATACCCAGACAAAGTTTAGTTTAGCATAACACCACCGGGCAAGCTAAAGCAGCTAATTATAAAAGAAAGTTTAGTGCTGAGTTCTTATACCAAATATGCAAGCTATTGTTACCTCCTAGGACATTGTCCTGGTCCTTGCTATTTTCAATTTTCCTTGTGAATCCAATGCTTAAATAAACTACTGTGACAACAAATGAAGAATCACAATGCGAGATGGTGGAACCAGTGGAACTCCCATGCATATGAGAAATTTTTGTTTTCTACGGCCTGGAAATTTTCGCCACCATTTTAAAAATACAGGAAGTGCACCAGTGGTGAGCCGCTACACTAGCTCCAGCGAAAATGACTAACTTGTGAACGAACGAAAGGTCCGACATTCACTCACCAGGACAGGCAATGGCCATGGTATGAAGAAAGTGTTGAATCTTCTTCAGCTGCGCAGACTTGGCTTTGACTACATCCAAGTACTTCCTCCTCACAGGAATATTCTTGAACACCTCTTCGACAGTCACTCGTGTTCCTGGGACAGTCGACGTGTGCAAGTGCGACGCATGGAGTCATTAAAGAGGAAACGCAAACACGAGAGCTCATGGCCTTCCAAGCTTTCTGTGCAGAATAGAAGGGGCAAATCAGGCCACTCTAAGCTCTCTAGTTCACAGTAGCAATGCATGCAGAAACTGGACTAGATGGAACGGCAAAATAACCACTTATCTACAAATTGGTATTTCTTGAACTATGTTCTCCTGCCTTTCTCTTCCCTCAAAGGTTGTCAGCTTAAGCTTAAAAAGGTTGCAAGAAAGACCATGTGTGGATATTGCCTCTTCATCTGTCATCAGAATCGCTCCCAGTGAAGAGAGGATTCCCATCCGTTAAGAAGGAGACATTTGTCCGTTCAATTGTTCGTTCACTCTGCAACCTATAAGGTGGCAACAACAAAATGCAAGATGTGTATGGCGTACAGGAAGACAGATGGCCGTACTTATGTCAGTATGTATAAGTGCCACCACATTCGTATAAAATATAAAATAATGAAGAGCAGCAGTTACGACCTCCCAGCTACAGCAACCCATGTTACCTCCGTTCCAAGGCAGCACCTTCTTCGAGGTGACGTTGCCTTGCGAGTCGAAGCACAAGGCCAGTCCCTGGTCGTGGTTCTTCAAGCCACTGGCAATGGTGAGGCGGGAAGAGATGGCAGCTATGGCCGACAGCCCATGGCCACGAAACCCGTACGTGCTAAGGGAGAGGAGGTCCTCGGAACTCTTTATCTTAGACGTGTATCCGGGCAGCACCATGAAGGGCAGGTCTTCCTCCGTGACACCGTTGCCATTGTCGACTACCTCGATCCGATCGAGCCCGTAGTCAAACTGAAAGCACAGAATGGAAAATTGGCCGAATCGGTACACTTCAAAGAGAATAAACACTGCAAAAATGATGAAACGCAAGAAAGGGAGTACAAATAACAGACACAGCATGTCTGTTTTCTTTTGTGGTTTTTGCGCTACTTGTTATTTAAGGAGAGAGTCGTACGCAGCACAGTGGTGAGGAAAATGGAACGTCATTCTCAAACTAGTAGAACAGGTTTGGACTTTTTAATGCCAGACAGCTAAAGAAAAAAACTTTGATGTCTGTGTGCACCTGGGCATCTCCATTCAGTGTAAGAACCGGACCAGGATGCCGAAGTTCAACCTTCAACAAGTTGACGTTCGATGGTTTACATGCACCTGTTTACTTGGCTACTTTTCAAGTGTTCTGTTCGTTAAATACACATTTCAGGAAGGATTACGCCAGCATTAAATACCCAAAATTTGTGCCAAAATATACAGTACCCGAGCGATTTTTCGGAACTGGAGGGGGAGGAAAAATAGTCCGAGTAAAAAAGAAGTCTGAAAAATCTGCAAGTCGTTACTTTTATGGGACAACTCTTGGTTCCTCAGGAAAGTCCGGAATATCCAGCAAGTCCGAATTTTCAGAGTCCGGAAAAACAGCCGGGTACTGTACGTGCTTTCTGCGCGTTTTGGTAGTCTAATGAGCGAAGGTTATAAACGAGGACTGCGCAGGTTTCGGAAAGGCGTGGAAGTGGATCGGACAGAACAAATAATGGGCCAATATATTCACTTGCCCGTTTCGTTAGTTAGTATGTAAGACGTAGGTATAAAAATTTTAATTCAGCGAAGAGTCGAAGCGGTATAGTGCCATGGACGGACTAGAAAATAGTTCGAGGATTCGGTCTACAGATGCCGTGCATTTAGTGCGGCGCCGGGTCCAACGCATTCGCTTAACAGGTAATGATATTTTTGAATTGTAAAGCACTGCTCACCAGTTTAACGACGATGTTTGTAGCGCCGGCGTCGAGGGAGTTTTCTACAACTTCCTTCACTATGTTGCTCAACGAAGCTATTGTTTGGCTGCTGTGAAGCAGCCTTGAGGTGCGAGCGTCCAGCTTCTGGAGAGTCTTCATTGCCCAGTTTCCGAAAGGCTGCTGTGAAAAACCAACCTACAGTACAGTGATTTGTCTTCCGTCTTGTGTTAGCGCTAGGCACAAAATGACGTTTGCAATCGTCTGCTACGAGCCCACCGCCATACACACATTCGTAGGCCTTCCGAGCCAGCAGAAAGGCTGTAATATGCTCGTAATATAAAATAAATGTCAGCATCGACAGTTGTTGACGTTTCTGGACTTAAAATTATCGGAAATTTGATCAAGTAGCAATTTTGTACGGCTAGAGTGAACAAGCGCGGCCATCAGTTTTGGCGCTTTTTCCTGACTTTTGGCTTGGTTTGGATTGTCTAGCGTTGGATCGGCTAATGATTAAATAAAATAATTCAGCGGTACTTTGTGATTTCACGGTCTTTTGAAAATTGTACAGTGTACGGGCTCAAGGTATTTGCAAAGTTATGACTGTGAGTTTATTAACGTAGCGAAAAACTGCGGAGTCTGACAGTTCGCAACGAGCCTCTCTCTGAAAGAAGGCTGACACGCATCTTCCGTTTGTTTGTGACCGCCTTTCCAACACGCTTGACTAAACTACTGTAACTAAACCGATACCCCCAGTACTGAGATGTACCGGAGGAGAAACAACCAACTAAAGTTCGCCCTTTAAACTGTCTAAGCCGTACTGCCTTTCATGATTGCATGCAGGAATGCCCTCAAGTAGAGCATACTCTCTGGTTTCGATGCCACTCGGAAAAAAACACACGTGTGATGTCAATTTATTGAGTCCTTTACAGACCTATGCCAGCCGTATTTACATACAGTTGATACCACATTTGCTTTTATTACATCATGATTCTAAACCTACTTGTAGCAGTGTCAAAAAACAAGTGAATGGACAGACATCCTCCCACATTTGTACATTGCAGTTGCTGTACACATCCGGCACGGTGTGACTGCGGAAATGCAGAAATAAACGTATCTTTAAATATATAATGCACAGCTTCATTGCATGCTCGCCATTACCCCATCTATTATAAATTATCGAGATTATTATAGACTGCACTTGACAGGCAGCTTCAGACTTGAATAACTAATCAGTTCATTAAAGAGAAAAGAAGAAGGTTAAATATTACATTGTTTTACAGGCACATCGATGGCAATCTTCCAAGAAACCTCCACAAATCCGCTCAGTCCACATATGTGGGCTTTTGGGCCTTACATACACCGATTTGAAAACAAAAGCGTTAGTAATTTCAATAAAAGTATTCAAGTTCACCGCACATCTGAAAAGAAAAAAACATTTCGAGACACAAAATCTAAGCAATTATCACAAGCAACGGCAAGGGTCGACAGCCTATTCCCAAGCTTTCGAGGCGACGAAACAATATCGTTGAGGTGCACTTAACAGGGAATGAAAAGAGAAGGGTACAAGAAAAAGGACCCTGCTGCATCAGTGCGCAACACTAAACAAAACAACAATGTATGTACACGATCTGCTCTAGTAGAAACGGACAACCCACATTGGCTTGTGCAAAACTGCGGCAGTGTCCGTAATCGTAAGCACCGCCCCGCCGGGACACAGTGGACAGAGTTCGCGGCACCACCACACCCGACACTGGTGTATGAGTTCGAGTTCCGCATTGCAGTTTTCTGCCACGAAGACATTGAGCCGGTCTCGAGGCATTAGGGCTAAGAAGCTGTGGTGCACTTGGGGCGCCGTGAGCGCTTCCGACATCACACCACATAGCGTCCGCGCGTCTTTTCTTGTGAGGAGCCGCAGTACTCGTTATAGATGAGCTTGGCCAGGAACAAGTGAAAGACGACAATGAGGAACGTGATGGACACCCAGAAGAGCGCCGGCAGACCACCAAGCTGATGACCGTGCCGATGCAACGCGATGACATGGTGTTCATGCGCTGGAGCTGAAAAAATAAAAAAAAAATGGAAAGAAAAAACTTCAGTTTTGAAGGAATCAACAAGCAGAGTTAGGAATCTACTCCCCGTCTTTCTCATTACACTGATCAGAAAAGCAAGTCATGGTGATGGTAAAGGAGCCCAGCACACATCATTGTCTACGACTGAAGAAAAGAGATGCTTTATAAATTTTGTGGAACATATTGATACTTTTTAGCTGGCCTGTTTTTTAAATGCAAGACTCATTCCTAGGCGCCCCCCCCCTCCACACACAAAAAAAAAGGCTTGACATCAGTATCTTGTTAAAGCCTTTTTATTCCTGGTAATAAATTCTGTTAATAACCCTAGGTGTATGGTAATAGAACTATTCACGCACAAGCAGTATTGCTTGCATAATGTTAATAAGGTATTGGCTATGTCCAATAGCATAGTGTGCAAGGCCCACAATGCAGAGTGCTATAGCTGGCTGTTCTGCACAGCCCTGTAAATAGATAATTTATGTTTAGAATTGACAATAGGGTCCTGATCCTTGATAGAGTGCCTACACTGATAACATTATGTGGAATACATACGTGGGGTTTGTACGCTAACGTGGGTGAGTAAAACAAAGAATTCTTCGAAATTCCACGCGATATTAAAAACTGGTGACTGACTGCTGAATGCCAGTGACCATTTAGAAACCAGTAGCTGCAATCACACTACTGACACACGAGGGACCATACCTTCAACCACTTCCTTGACATGTATGGTCTGGCTGAGCTCTTTCATGTGCTCCAGATCCGAGGTAATGTACAGCACGGCAGTGATTGGATCAGTCACTTTCACTGGGAACTGCTTTGCCTTGAAGCTGAAAAAGGAAAAAAGAAAGCAAACACTGTTAAAGAAAGGATTCCAAAGTACGTTCTGTTTGTGTCAGAAATCGGCTCTTTGCTTCTAGCAAAGGCGAATCCAGACAAAGTGAACATGCCACTCATGTAGATCAATTGTTCATAGTTTGCACTAAAATTTGCACAACTGTTATAGAGGTAAAGCAGTCTTTTGAACTAAACTTGTATTTTGTCTCCTTAACCCCTTCAAGATCTACACCGCCGTGATCATTGGCCAGTTCCATCGCGTGACATTTGTTTACACTGCGACGGTCCATGGGCACTGCCATTTTGTTGTTTCTGCGTTTTCTGTCGGGTCAACTGCGGTAGTCTCAGCGTGTCCTCCCCGGTCTGCGACTGGGCGCTGACTGGCGTCGTTCCGAAGGCGAATCAAAGATAACGTGCTTCGCAGCATTTCAGCTACAGAAGTGTGTCTGAAGATGCCGTGTTGCTGCGTCTTCGGCGGTGCTGTTTACAAATGACCTCATCACAGTTAGTGGAGGCCGCAGGAACGGCAATCTAGCAACAGTGATAAACACCAAAACGGCCGCCGTTGCTCACTTGCGTGCCTCAGTGACGGTACTCTGTATCTTATCTAGTGACACTAGGCTATACTATATGCAAAAATGTGGTAATCGTACAACTGTTCTTGCAACTGTGTTTTCAAAGCTACAGCACCCACTTGCCCGCTAGGCTGTCTTAGCCTGCAACGGAAGCTGCTGTGCTGTTGCCAACTCTCTCTCTCCCCCGAACT
Source organism: Haemaphysalis longicornis (assembly GCA_013339765.2). Classification (NCBI taxonomy): domain Eukaryota; kingdom Metazoa; phylum Arthropoda; class Arachnida; order Ixodida; family Ixodidae; genus Haemaphysalis; species Haemaphysalis longicornis. Next base: position 23,262,991 of record CM023449.1, read on the forward strand.
GGCCACCCTCCGCGAATGGGAAGGCACTCGCAACAGCATGCCTACTCGAGCTTGACGGGGGGGTCGAGGCATCCGCCGTCGCAGGCGTAATAGTCGCGGTCGCTGCGGTCGAGCCAGACGCGCAGCAGGGCCTTGTTGTCGTCGCCCAGCACCACGCTGACGTTGAGGTGCGTGGCGTTGCCATAGCTGATGCGCCGGAAGAACAGCTCCCGGTGCAGGTCCTTGGGCTGCTGTGTTCAGCTCCAGGTGGCTGTCCTTGAACAGGAACGCCCCCAGGCTCAGCACCACCGCCTGCAGCACCCCCTCCGCACCTGCGTCGCACCACGGGCGCAGCGGTGTCACACTGGGTCTACACTGCGTTCACGTTTTATCCTGAGGAGCGTTAAAAGTGCAAGTTGTTTGGCCTATTTGTTACACCGGGACACCGGTGCTAAGTTGCAACTCATTTTCATTAGCAAGCCTACTACCCTAGTCCACTACCCGTAACTTTTGCTGTATCGTGCAGAAGTCCAGACAAAAATGGGTGAAATGCCCAACTCGAAGGAAAGCACATTTTTTGTCTTGTAACAGGCGAATACAGTACGTTCCCACTGAAGTGAACAACACCTTTTCTTTTTTTGAAACATGCACAATGTCGAAAACGGCCTGATAAAGACCAGTGCGTGGTAAGACCAAAACATATTCCCAGTCCATTTGAGTTGGTCAACCTTACATACATTTATGCCTGTACCCTCAACCATCACCTACTGTGAAATTTTTGTACTTGCCTTCCCCTTATGCAATGATGAATGATGATAATGATGAGATGACCACAGTGTTGTTTCTGTATCTAAAGAAGTTATTCCAGCCTCAACCTATGATTGGCACAGTGAGAAAACATTCCCCCCCCCCCAGTAATCTTTATAGGGAACCATCCCACACTTGCACAACTGCCTGCAACAAACAACAATGACGGTTCACTGTGGCTGAAAATGTTATCCCAACATCCCTTCTGGGAACACTGAAACTGAGAATGGAAAGCGCTCACTGTGCAACTTAGACACGCTGGCCAGCAGAACCCACCGATTTTGATGAGCTTTGAACAGCCTTGGTTCTCCAATGTTAGCATCCACAGGTTCACAGCATTCGTGACTGATGACAGGCTGCTCAGGTCTGCCCACAACGTCGAGGCTTGCCTGCGAGGTGACAAACCGGGAGATTTGAAAATATTATGAACAGACAAACATAAAATCTCATGGACTGTAATTTTACAAACTAAAATGCTGAAAGCATTCATCTCTGAAATGTTCCTTTTACTTTGCTTCGTGCTTCTTTAAACCTCCATGCAGGAGCTGGTAATTTATAGAGACCAAAGCAAAGCCAGGGGATGAGCCATGAAGCAGCAATTAACATCTTGGTGCAAAACGATGGCAGCTAATGTACAGGACAACCTCATACCCCAGCCACACGGCAAATTTACTGTCATTCCCGTCGAATGTCATTCGATTCGATTTAATGCCATTTTCTTGACGCGCTGCTACACGGCTAAAATTAATGTCATTTGCAAATGATGGCAGTTGCGGTGGGTATTTTAGTTTAGTGGGTATATTTTTTAGAAAATATTTTAGCAAGCACTTCAATATTAGCGAAAATTGAGCGAAAAGAGCTTGAACACCTGTACTGCTTTTTTAATGCACTCTAAGCACAATTGCAGCCACTTATTGAACATGATTCAACACTGCCCTCACCCCAACATGGAGCATATAAACAAACATGGCTGCTGGCACCCACCACACCGGCCTGAGGTTGGCCTGGTAGCAAGCAAGACTAGCAGTTTTATTTTTTACAACTCTGTTTGGCTTCTTTCATATAAAAAATAAATGACTCAAAAATTTTACACATGTAAATGTATTACAATGCTACCGACGCTTTAGTAATCTTTTTTTTGGGGGGTGGGCATTGCCACTGAGTCTCTGGTGGCAATGCCCACCAGAGCAATACATTTGCTGCCGTCGAATTGGTTCTGCAAACTCATTAGATCCCTAATGTCATTTTGGTCGAACGTAATTACATTTTCTCGTGTGGCAGCGAACAAATGTCATTTTGAACGAATGACATTTGATGGAAATGACATTAAACTTGCCGTGTGGCAGGGGTTTTAGATGCTCTTTTCTCCTTCTTCGCTGGCAGGGGAGACACATTGTTAGCATAACTTCTCCAGCACTCGGCCAGTGCAAAGATTGAATGGTACCAGAAGAGGCAAAGCATTGTGCGAACTTTTGCCCTTCCAGATCAGCGCACATTCACGCTGTTGAAGGGTTACTTTGTAGGAAGAGGAAGGATAGCAGCTCAATGCTTTGCACAAGCTGCTTCTTCTTTGAGCACAAACAACCGTGGGCTATGTGTTAGTTCCTTGGTCATTCCTTGGCTTCAAGTATGCATGTGGGCAGTCTTGGAATGGTGGTAGCACACAAACGCAGGGCAGAGGGAGCCACAAACATGCCAAGGGTCACATACAGCTGCAATATAACGGGCAGAAAATTGCTTCTATCCGCAGTCATATAAACTTCAAGTCTGACCCACTGAAATGAAAAAAGAAAAAAAAGAAAGCAATAGTATACCTAGGGTTTTAAGGCAATGCAATGGCATTTCCACTCTCTCACTGCATAGCTAGTGTGTGAACTATAGAGACGAAGTTGTTCAGGCAAGGAGCAAATAAAACGCACAGAAAGTTCAACATAGCTACAGTGTACTAGAAAAGAGAGGTGTGTCTTTCAGGGTCGACTAGGGGGGTCCCTATTGCGATGAAAATTTCTGCTGAAGGACTCCTGTTGTAAGCAGCGCCTCTGGCGGCCGCTGCTGACCAGTTAGCTTCAGAAGTTTTGTTTGTTCATTAAATTAACCCTAAATTATTGCCCTAAATAATCTTATTTCTTTGTTTCATGATATCAAGTTTTATAAGACCCATCAAATAACTGCTTAGTTTTATTTAAAATCTTGTAGGTGGCGCTGGCTACAACAGTTCTCAGGGGGGAATGCCCGCACTCCATACAACCTTTTCATCGCAAAAGGGACCCGCGCTCTCCATTGGTCCTCCCTCCGCACGACACACCTCACCTTCTAGTACACTGTAGCGCTGTTTTCGTTTTGGCACACTGAGTGTTGACCCAGTCACCGTCTTTTTTTGACACCGCCTCAGTGCAGCACTGTTGCAAAATGAGTGCGAAAAGCAGCCTGCACCCTAGCAGCAGAACAGTGCCAGAGAGCTACACTGGGGCTGCGTTCTCGCTCGTACGCACAGGGTGTGGTGTCCCCCGTAGCAGTGCTCCGGGTACGCCAGCAGTGCCTGCAACTCGCGGTGCTCTGCGGGGCCCGTGTTCCACTCCGTGGCGGGCGCCCGCTGGTGGGACAGGATGTAGTAGATGGTGCCGTTGATGACGTCCCCGTTCAGGGCCCCGTACGCCTTCGACTGGCTGATGGCGAAGCCAGTGCTCCACAGCTGGGAACAACCAAAGGAGAGGGGGCCCCACACTTAACTGCAAAAAGCTGCAAAGACTAGTATGCGCTTAGTCAGTACGCACTTGTGCAAGGTTAACAACAGCGTAAAATGTCACCATTACAGCGCACACTCCCGGTGTAGTTAAACTAGGTTTCCCCGTTCAGTCATGCCCAAACCAAATCTCACCTGGCTCCACGCATCGACGTGCATGTTGCGCAGAATGTGGCTCTCAATGCTCACCACCCTCTGCATCTCCTGCAATGAATGACCAACGACACAATGTGAGCACAGCGCAGAAACTTATCCCACTTGATTGAAACAATGCAGCACCACGACAGATGCACTACACGCTTAATAAATTGGGAGCCAAAATAACTGAAGAAAGAGCAGCCCTCACTCTTCGCTCTCCGCATAGCCAATGTGTGCACTTGACTATGATGAAGCTGTGGTGGAAAACATTCCTTATGCTCGAAACCAGACGTGCAACTTGCAGCTTTAACGAGCCTGAAATCAGCAGTTGCAAGCAATGCTGTGACACGTTTTTTTACTTTGGTCACCCTTGTTCTCGTGCCGCCGTTTGCCCTCACCATCAGTATCAACATCTTTGTTTTATTTGCTACCACATGCTGGTCCGCAGACAAGGTCTCCAATCCCCACCTGGCTTCAGTCTCTGCTGTTGCGTGACGGTAAGTCCCATCACTCCGCACACTTTTCTGACTGACTCACTTAGACTTTAGCTACCTGTTTTAAGTATCAACACTGTTATTCGTGCCCTCCATATGCTGCCTTTCAAGTGCACAAACCCAGAATTTCAAGGTTCTCTTAAAAACAAGATCACAAGCTTTTCGAGCTATGCACTTTGCAGACGCAAGAAGTAAAATAAACAGCGAAAGAGAAACTGACTTCTTTAAGGAAGGACTGGAGCTGTGTGACTGTGGACGGGAACTGCTCCATTTTCACAGGTCCCGAGTACTCCACCAAGGTCTGTATCCTCAGGATTGTGGAACTGGACAATGAGATTGACACACGAAAACAGTTCCAAGTTTGGTTAGAGGTTCTGCAATCTCCCCGAACTGCGCAGACAAGAACAGGAGTGTCACCTCTTTGGCTCAACTGTGACTGAACTTGGCAGTTTTGGTGTAACAAGTGCAAAGGCAATGACTGTGTCCTTGGTGCCACCCGGTGACACTTTCCCATGCCAGATGATGTTGTCCTGGCCGTAGCGATCCTTAATCCTGCAGTTGGTGCAACGGACTCGTTTAGAATTTATGCAGGTACACCATGCCAAAAATTCAGGGGAAAAAAAAAGAAAAGAAAACTAAGTGCACTTACCCAAATGGCTTTGCCTGCAAATTCACAGTTGTGGAACCCTTCTGCTCGATGCCAACTGTGAGTGGATCTGACTGCAAAAGAAATAATTCATATAACGCAAACTCCTCCAACTGGCAAACTGCACTGACTAAGTTCACCGCAAATCACTTCGGGCGGAAGCGGATTTCGCCACTCACCAGAGGGTTGACGATCTTGATATTTTGCACCAGCAAGGACGGTATCGTTCGGTGGGCGAAGTACGTGTGGCTGACTGTTATGGTTTTTCTCCTCTATAATGCAACACACAGTATGTTCAGAAATAAGCACCGTCAGAAGAAAAAAAACCACACAGTCTTTATCAAAGCATTCCTTACAGCAGTTCATTGAACACTATGTCGTCAGGCCACACTGCTACCCTCGAGAGTCAGTTGTACCGCCAACGTAATGGGAAAAATCACGTTTCCCCTTAATCAGACTTGGCAGTAATAAAATCACAGTAGTTAAATTACTTTCTGCTGTAATTAGTAATGTAATGAATTACTATTACTTTTGAAGTGATGTAATGTCATTACTTTCGGCGACCTGTATCTTCTAATGTAATTTAATTACATTTTAGAAAATTCCAGGAAAGTAATGAGTAACGTAATATAATTACTTTTTAGAAGTAATTTTGCCATCTCTGCTCTTAATATAAGTAGCCGTTTAGAGATTACGTTGGCAGAAATTTGAGTCTACACAAGCTGTAGAGATAGCAACTGGTTTTCACCATCAGCTAGGAGTTTTAGCGAGGACAGCTTCCAGTAATGGCATGGTGACAGCACCGTCGCTATTTAATAGGATCAAATACTGCGGAGCTAGGCCGTACTCACCTTGTTGAAACACTGGTATCTAAACACGGTCCCCTTCACAAAATGCACCACTATGCCTTCTGAAAATTACAACACAGAAACGGGTCACCCCACGGTGAACGCTACAAAAGAGAAACCAATTTGATCGATGCCGAGTGCTCCAAACCTTGCTGAGATGCCTGCGGGTACGTAATCTCGACCCCAGGGTGAAAGGGCAGGGCGAGAGACAGAGTTCGGTTGTTGAAGATGAACAGGGTGTTGTCATCGTCAACAGAAAACCCAACCTTGCCGTTACCTGGAAGTGGAGAGAGATCATCGCACACGGTGATTTTCCCCACGGCCGAAATTCAAACGCAAGTGGCCACCACTTTGCTGCACAACTCACCTACAAATGAGAGAAGCCGCTTGTCAGTGGAGCTCTCGTAGCTACGGTACAAGCTGGCATCGAATTCTCCGACATCTCGCAAGAACGGGTCAATGTTCAGCGCGACGCAGCCAATGCTTGGATCTGGAAGTGTTGATGAAATCAGCATGTGACGGGTTTGGAGGCATTACAGCAACGCAGAAGTACAAGTGCAAAATAACACGGAAGAGGTTTGGTCATTTCTATGTTACATTATTTTTGCACTATATTTTTCAAGATGAGTAACAGGCTCGGCTGCTTACCAATCATTATTGGGGTCTTGTGTCGCACCCATCGGAACAGGGATGGTCCAATGTACATGACCAATGCCAGGACCATCATAACGAGTAACAACATCTTTCTCGATCTGTGTAACGTGAATACACAAAAGTCACACGAGCAACAGCAAATATTGCGCTTCACGTGGAAGTCGCTCAAGACACGACAATGCATGCAGACAATTTACAATGACTGCTAAGCTCTCGTAACTAAATCACTTTTTTCGAAATCTTTTTTAACTCAGTCTCATAGGCACCCCTGCAGGGCACAAAGAGCACATCAAACTCGTTTTTAACAAAATATCGCTTATAGCGAAGCAAGCTTGCTGTCCCCAGGTCTTTGTTATAACAAAGGTATAGTTTAGTTTCTTTTCTTGTTGCTAAAATTATGGTGTACAAAGTTCTGTAACGGGGTATACATAGTACGGATACATTTCTGGCAGCATAAACTGCACAAGCACAAGGATAATTCAGATTAACGTAAACGCATAGGGGCAATTTAGATTGCCTGATCATGCAGATTAGCAACTCAACTGGAATATAGCACATCACTCAGCAAAGTAATAGAAAAAGGGAAGGTAAAATGCAGCATGCAGTGAAACGCATAGAACACGGCAAGCATATTGTACCTCTTAAGCGTGAGTTTCGGGTGGTAATGAGCATGCCTAAAAGAAATCAGCATGAACTTATTAGGAGGGAGGAAACCATTGGGTGCAACGAAGGAACGTGCAGCAAGCTTTCCACTGGTTCAACATGGATCCCTTTCTTTTTTTCTACTCACGACAAGTAGCCATCGCAGAGTCGTTTGACTCTCCGGAATTTCTCCCCAAGGTCCATGGCTGTGGTGCTTTATCTGCGAAACACTAGGCGGCCGCGTTTGAATGAGGCACGTCACCCACCAACGCAATTAGCATGAGCACAGTGTGCGGCTACGTCGCTCACATTTCAGACGTTGCTTTGCCTCATCAACGTGTTAGTTTGTTCACACAGCCACAATTTGCGTACTTTTGTACAACCTAAACGCCGGGAAGCAACACGCATAAAACATCGGCGACGTATGCTACGTGAATAGGGCAGGAACATCCTGATTGGATGCGAAAGACGCGCGGAGCGTTAGTTTTCGTGTCACGGACGGTTTGTGAGCCGACAGACTGCGAAGTGCAAAACAGGTGCCGGCGCATTACTACCGCTGGGCGTTCCCGAAATTGCAACGTGAACCCGTGATCTCTCATCGTACACACACACGCACGCCAACTTGTTAGCAAGTTTGAGGAGATCGTGGCAGCCGTACCCAAGTTTGTAATCATGTGGCACTGCGTGGTCGTTGATCGCGGGGTTTGGCGCAGTTGGCTAGCGCTTCATGAATGGTTGTTCTTCCACGCACATTACGCGGTATTCATGCGTAAACTTTAGCCAGTTTACCATGATCGCAGAACACCTGATTGCCTAGCCATAAGTAGTTGTTGACGTCGCGCAACACTGGATTGTGGTCTCGCAGCTAATGCTCACGTGGTAACAAAAACAATAAATTGTGTAAACTTTCACTAATAAGTAGCGCAAAATTTTAAGTTATATTATTTGCTTTTATTTTGTTAAATTTGTGTTACTACATTGCCTTTAATTGGTTATGTTTTTTGCTGGTTCGTTTGACACGTTTGGGTTGCACCGGTAGTACCACTGGTGTGGGATGGTGCACGGATAGCCGGTCGTGGGATGTTGTGCCCTTGTTTTTTGTTGCCTTTTTGTAATAATTGAACACACCGTCAACTGTGATGGCGTCTGTCCAGCGCGCGTTTGTTCAGAAGTTGAACAAGTAAGGCGTGCCCGTTAGCTTCGTCTGCTCATTTGCATTTTTTTGTTCCTTCGCACGAACAATTTTATGTTCAGTTAAAAATTTGCATGAATTGTTCCGCGCTGTCGGCAAGCAACAGTCGACAGCGCGTTTGGGAACGGTGTACCGTTTCCTTTGCCGTCTGGCACTGCCGGTTCCCTGTCACGAAACATTTCGTATTTTCTTTTCAGACAAGCAAACGCGGACGTCAGGCGGCAAATCGCTAGTAGTGCAACAGACAGGGATTTCCCTCACGGACTTGGCGGAGCCCAAGGATGTGTCTGTATACGAATCTTATCAAATTCACTGCGCGTTGCGAAACAAAATAGTTGGTGTCATCCGATGTTTTGCGATGCTTAGCGTCTCCAGCAAATAGAATTTTAAATGATAAGGTAAAAAAAAAAAAAAAATCAACCGAAACGTGCCTTGTTGCTGGCTTTCAGAGTGCCTCAACAGGTGAAGGAAATAGTAGTACGAAAAGACCTGCAAAGTGGTTCTGCCAAGTGGCTTGCAAATATGTCGTGCATCCTCAACATTCTTACTTGTTTGGTAATATAGTTTCACACTGGGGAAAAAACGAAACGTTGGTAAATTCTAAGGGAGGGATGTTAAACTTTGCTGTCTTGGTTGCATCAAAATGCATAGCAACTTGTAGCTAACAATTTCTCTAAAGCAAAGGCAAGTGTATATATAGCTACTCACAAAAAGCTGCTGAAAGTGATTAGTGGTACTGACACCGTACAAGGTGAACTGAAGCGTGCCTTTGTTGCCCGTTTTGCATTGCTGACCAAACAATGCGGTTTAGGAAACCAAAGAGGAAATGGTAGCTGGTCCCAGCTGGGAATTTAAACAAACCAGCTGGGGCCAGCTACCATTTTCTCATGGGAAGCCTTGAATGGCAACCTTATTTAATCATCTGATGCACACGAGGGTGAAAACAGAATCGCTAGGTTTGCTGGTCGAGCCGTAACAAACTTTTTGGAATAGCCTATTAACTCTTACAACTTCAACCGTCACATTAGTGTGTGAAGTTCCTGATCATTGAAAAAAAAAAAAAAAGCAATTTTTAGTATGTTAATGCAAGGTTAATACTGCATATTGTGCTGGCCTCTCTGGTATAGCTATCTTTTGAGGATTAATTTACCTTTTTTTTATTTTATTAATTGTTTTGTCTTATTTTTGTGGCATATTTATTTATTTGTGTCCTGCAAATGTGACTGCTGTGCTCTTCCTTTATGCTGTTCACCTTGGTCAGGATGCCTGGAAATGTTTTCTGGGAAGAATACAATGCAGGGGCTATATGAGTGACGTCAACACCACCTTGCAGGTCCCTCTCAGTGATGTTGTCGAACCACTCGACTTCGAGGAGTTCCTTCAGCAGCATCAGGACTTGGCCGACCGCGATGCCATCAGTGAGCTGCTCGACTTTCCCCCCGACGACGTGGAAGTTGGTATCCTGCCGAGGAAATGTCGAACCATCGAGCCCGTCGTACCAGAGGAAAATCCGTAAGATGGTCATCCAACACTGCCCAGTTCTAATTTGGTGATCCTGTCAGCATATTCGTGTAGTTCTCTTCATTTCGTTTGCAAGCGTGAAGTAGTTGTACATGCTTTCTCGTGGAAAATACTGCCTCTTGTCGCTGTGCAGGGAAGAGCTGGACTTCCACATGCGCCAGTGCCTGCACACCTACACGTCGGACTGGGTGGTGGTGAGCCGGTGCTACCAGGGGCACAGTTCGAGCGTCATCGTGCGGGACGCGGCACTTGAGCGCGCTGCCGTGGTGCGCACCACCCAGAAGCAGGAGTTTGAGGTGGACGTCGGGGACGAGGTGTCGCGCCACTCGCAGCCGCCACTGGCCCAGGGAGAAGATGTGCCCGTAAGTGGGGCAAGCCTCTCCTTCAATAAACTGTCAACTCTTTAAACGCTGCTGGATGCGCTATTATGTGGTGGCTTCGCCTTGAATGAGGGGAGGAGTAGTGTTCGTTGTTCCGTTCCTTTAGTGACTCATTGAAGGGGTGGATGGATGGATGGAAAGGACTTTATTGAGTAAATCCTGCAGTAGGTAAAGCCCGGTTGACGGGCCGACCTCAACGTGGCCGTGCATTGCATCCTCTTGGGCAGCCCTACTCGACAGGGACCCCCTTGCGGAGTCCGTGCCTTTCGAGTGCCTTGAGAACCTGCTGGATGGCCCACTCTTGATCCGACTTGTTGGTTGAGGCGATGGCGATTTGGAGATCTGCGGGGTATACAGTGAAGCTGACGCCGTCTTGTATGGCTGCACAGTCCCATAGGATGTGCCAGCGATTGGCCCGTACCTTGTTTGCAGATGTCGCACTGTGTGCTGGGTTAATCGTCGGGGTACATGTGATGGAGGAGTGCCGGTGTGAGCACCGATGCAGTCTGGAGGCGTTGTAGGGAAGCACTTGCCATTTTGTGATGAGCAGGGTCTGGACACCCAATACTCAAGTGAACGGAGGCGACTAGTTGGTGGGGGATGCTACTTGTAGAAAACAGTGCTAGAAAGAACAAGACAAACGGGAAAAAAGGCGCACATTGCACTGGCTGCCAACTGATTTTTATTTTGAAAAAAGCAGCGAAATGTACTAGTCTCGGGAAAAAAAGAGAGAAAGAAAAAGTTGTAACAATGGAAGTAGCCCACGTGTAAAGAATGGATCATGATTGCAGGTAATTCATCTCTCCCTTGGAATGAATCCCAATCCTGTCACAACTTTCTTTTTCTCTTTTCACAAAGCTAGTATATATTTTCTGCTTTTTTTTCTCAGAGAAAAATAAGTTGGTAGGCAGCGTAGTGTACTTCTTCCAATCGTTTTTAAGCGCTATTTTTTTTTTGCAAGTACCTAATCCTCATTATGCTGTGTGTGTTGTTTCAGACGAATGGAACATACTCCCACTCCTCACTGAAAGTCTTGACAGGAGCTGCATTTTAGGCAGAAGTCCGCATTTTTGCACAACTTGGTATCAAACAATTGCTTTTCAAGCATTGTTATCATCTCTACTGCCCCTTGTCCCTTCCTCAGCCATCGCCAGCAGACAGCGTGTCTTCGGTGGAGTTCCGGTGCGCGAGTGCGGCCGAGACTCCGCGTGGGAGTTGGGCAAGCAGCGTGTTCGACTTGCGCAACTCGGCGGCCGACCCCCTCGTGCCTTCCCTCCTTGAGCGCACCCCTCCCGACGAACTGGATCGTCGAAATGCTGCCCAGCGCCTTGAGAGGCGTCACGATGCCCTCTTCGACCTCTACCCGCACCAGGATGAGGTCAGTGTTGGCCAGTGTTCCGACCCCAGCTTGTTCTCTTTTGTTTCATCTCATTGAGAGAAATAATTCTATAATGTTGAGATTTGATGTATTTCAATTTTATGCATGCTAGAGAACGATTCTGGGTGAAATTATGGGGCTAGGTTCAAAGCTGAAGAAAGAAGCATAACCTTTTGTCAAACAAAACTCTGCATGCACATTACCAGTGTTTGTAAACGCATTCAGAAGAAATTTTTTGAGCATATCTGGTTGTTCAAACTTTGAATGTTAAATACTTTAAATGACAACGCCCCTGCCCCTCAGTTAAACTTCTTGAACAATGTGACCCAATAGGGGGATCGATCGATGATTGATAATAGCAGATTCTTGGCTGACGACACGTAGCAGACGACGATGTACTCGAAGAAAACAGGATGTACAGTATGTACACTTTGTTTACACTAAGTATTTACAAAACTCATGGTTCATGATCAGAAAAAAGAGGTTGGGCAGAGGCACGCATTCAGCGGAAATCCCCTCTCTGCCCCCGAAAAGTTCGACCTCCGGAAGGGGCATCACGATTGGAGCATGAAGAGGGCCTATTAATTACACCCACTTGGCCACTGATTGGCCACACTAACAAACAATGGTAGGTGTGTGCTCAAATAATCACGCAGCTCAACTTTTACTCGGAAACTCAAAGGTGCTCAGCGAGACACAACAACAGTCAAACCCGGTTATATCGAGCTCGCAAAAAACACCTATCAGTTCGATATGGGGGATAATTCGATATAAGCAAGTTAATTAAGGAATTAAACCTTATAAAAGCACATACCATATTTTAGAACACTTTATTGATGAAACTGCCTTACTTTTGCACGAAATAGTCCTGTATCTTCTGCTTGAACCACCTCGCTGGCCGAGACAGTAGGCACTTCTCCACATTGTTTAAAGAGTCGGACAGCTGAGGGTGCAACCTTTCACATTCACGAAGAAGCACCGGACTAGTGCGAGCACACCAATCACCTCAGAGGTTGTGGGAAAAGGATCGTAGCTGCTTTCCTCGTTGCACCCGCTTTCACTTGCGCTTGGTACGATGTTGGCAGTGTAGTCTCACAAACTCTTCCCTTGGTCGCGACACCATCATCCACAAACTCGCCAACTGATCTGGCAACGGCGTATGGAATTTCCGACAGCTCGCTCCACACACCGGCTGCGCCGGCGATGGCTTCGTATGCTCAGGATTTTCGAAGTCATCACTGGCACGCACAAGCAGCAGATTTGAAGCAATTTCAGGCGATTTCTTCAGTGACATCTGCCCAGAACTTACTTTGAGAAGGCTAACTTAAGCTCCCTGCCGACCGTGCTGAGGGTGCTCTTGAAGAATCTTGTGTGCCGCAGGGACGTCCAACTTCTCACCATGGTCGACTCTATTTATGATTGCCAGCTTCACGGCAAAATGCAAATTCGGCCACTTCGCACTAGCTAGAGCCATCAGATAGGCATTTCTAGAGCTAGCCACTGCAGCTACACTTTGGAAGGAAAGCCCACAAAGCGCAAACGACACAAACACAATGAACAACAACAAAAAAAACATGGCGGACGTGCCAGGATCATTTTTTGCATGGGGGTGTGACAGCTCACCTTAGACGGTGCGGGTAGAGCCACTAAATAAGCTAGTGGCTTTAGGCGTGGTGGCGTCACGATAGGGAGAGTGAGTGGAAGGAGGAGAAAGGGCAGCTCGCTGCCCATGAGCGGCTGGGCTAATCCACTTTAACTTTTCCTCAGGCCATGAGGGAAACCCAACTTGAGGGGGCACTCCTGCAGCATTTGCCGTTTGATATATTGGGTGTCGCTGGTACTTTTGTTTGATATAGGCATAATTGTTGCTATTTATTCTCACTTCAAATAAACTGCAACCCGAAATATATCGATATACCGGATAATTTGATGTAAACGGGTTCGATATAATCGGGTCTAACTGCACCAACGAAAGCAAACCAAAGTAACAGCAGACTCTAAGTGCTGATTATCTACCTTTTGGGTGGCTCCTCTTAAAGAACGAAAATTCCTTTCTTTGGTCAACACATCGCGTGCCCTCCCTAGTTCCTGGAGCCAGACCGCCAGACTGAGGAGCAACAATGCAACAGTCCCCCGCTCTCAGACATGTTCCAGCCAGCGTGTTGCCAACGAATTGGAACTTGCTGTGTAACTTTAAGCAGTACAAGTATTGGAGACAGACCATTGCTTGTCCCCATGACCCCTTGACTACGTGCGTATCTCCGCCCATCGCGGGCCCTCTCAATGGTGGTAGTCATCATCGTCAAGTGAACAAAGACATACTCTTTCAGCTACTTAAAAAGGATCCAGAGAAAAGATGCGCCTCTATTGTGGTGACTGTCTGGAAAAGACAAGGGCGAGGAGAGTAGCCTTCCACGGAATTTCCTCAGGCCTCTCGTGCCTGAGTTGGCCAGGCCGGCACGGAGATAAACACAGTGAAGCTAAGCACGCTGAACAGAATGATATAGAGCTGCTGGGGGATTTTCATCTGTAAAGTGTTGTGCCCAAGCTGTACACCCTCCCTCATCACTCTAGGGCTGAAGATGTGTGAGTTTAAACTATTTCAAAGGGCAAACTTGCCAAACCGCCGTCTTTGAGCATAATTTTTGTGGCATCTGAAATGATGGGGTGAGATACTTAAAAAAAGGCTGAGGTACTGTGAGCGAGCTACCTAAAATTGCTGTCAGAAAAGGTTAAGTTGATGATTGATTATGAGCTTTAAAGTGCCAACGCTGCACAGGCAATGAGGCGCACCGTAGTGGTGGCCTCCGGATTAATTGTGGCCACTTGGGGACCTTTAATGTGCGCCAAAATCTCGTACACATGGGCGTTTTTGCTTTTGCCTCCATCAGAAAAGCGGCCGTCGCGGCCGGGAATCGAACCCGCATCCTTGGGACCAGCTGCGCAACGCCTTAGCCACTGAGCCACCGCGGCGGGTAGAAAAGGTCAAGTTTTAATGTCAGAAAAGTGTCAGAGGTTGAATGGTTATTCAGAAGTTCACTAACTTTTCTAACTGTTTGCACGGAACACTTCTGGGTACTCTCAGGTTATTGCATCCTAAGACTTGTTATTTTTTCTTATTTTTTTTTTCCCTGTCATTTATAAGAACAGGGCATCAATCATTCATCATCAGTGTTTTTTTTTTTTACTCTTTGCAGGAAGAAATCATTGAGAGGCGAATGCCAGCCGAGCCCCCACGCGAACACCTGGCCCACCGAATCCTTGTCCGATGCTTGGCACTCAAGTATGCTCTCAAACTTCTTTCACCAGTGCTTTGTGTGCACTTCTGTTTTACAGGACCTAGTATTTTTAACCCCCGCTGTTTGGAACTGCTTGAACTCTTGTGGTGCCTTGGTTTAAAAAAGGGGAAATCCATACACGCGACGTACAATTTTTTTAAAGTAAAAAAGAACGTACCAGCTAGCGAACGAAGAGCGTTTATTGCAGCACACGGCATGCGTGCTTAATCGTCGTCGCTCAACGAGTCCTCGGGCTCGGAGTCCGAGGGGGTGTGTTGCGGAGTATCGTCCTCCCACAAGAATTCATCTTCAGCGCCGTCCGAGCTGTTTGATATACCGGTGACCTTGAAGCTTCGGGATACAACGTCCGTCGCCACCAAGCTCCACGCGGACAGGATCCAACCGAGAACAGTCGCAAGCGGTGGCCTCTTCAGCCGTCCGGTCGGCGTCTGCTCGTGGCTGCCGCTTGCCATCCACTCAGTGTAAAGCCTTCGGAATTCAACCTTAAAAGGTCGGTTCACGCTTACGTCCAATGGCTGCAGCATTCCAGTGAGGCCGCCCGGAATCACGGCCATGTCTGTGCCGACACGGCGCAGCTGTTCCTTCACCTTATCGGTAAGGTGACCGCGGAAGCTGTCTAACACTAACAGTGACCGTTTGGCCAACAACGCTCCCGGTCGGTTTTGCCAAACACATTTCACCCAGTCGAGCACCAAGTCATCGTTCATCCAGCCCTTTTCTTGGGCTCGAACTATGATACCCTTGGGGAACACTTTGTTGGGAATCCTCTTCCTTTTCAACACAACGTACGGGGGTAGCTTCTGCCCGTTCGCGGTCACACAAAGCATCACTGTGCAGCGTTGGCGCTCAGCGCCGGTGGTCCGCACGGCGACGCTCTTTTTGCCTTTCAGTTCGACTGTGTAATTCTCTGGGCAGTCAAACCACACAGGAGTTTGATCAGCGTTCGCAATTTGCGACAGCGGATAATTATGCTGATGGCGAAGGCCGATGACGTTCTTATGAAAACTAAGCACCTTGTCGGTGTAGTCTTCTGGCAGCCGCTGGCACAACTTGGTCCTTCGGCGAAATGAGAGCCCCGTCCTTTTCAGAAATCTTCGCACCCAGCCAGCACTAGCCTTGAAAGTCCCGGCCGGTATGTTCTTCGCACGCGCCAAGGCTAGTGCCTTCACGCGCAGCATGTCCGTTGTGAGCGCAAAACCATCGTTCCGCACTTCAGTCACATAGCGGAACAAGTCTTCTTCCAGTTCCGGAAACTTGCACGGCTTTCCTCGGAAAGCGCGCTTTTTGCTGTTGGTGTTTTCCAAGGCTTCCTTTTGTGCGCACCATCGTCGAACACACTTTTCGTCGACGTCGAATTTTCTGCCGGCGGCACGTTTCCCATGCTCGAGAGCGAACTCGATCACCTTCAACTTGTAGCCAGCCGTGTAGCTATTCAGGTGCTTGCCCATCGTGCCACAACGTAAACGCTCATTAAAAGACATGCAAACATGAGAGACAATGCAGAACTCCAGCAAATGGCCGGCAGAACCAGCAGAACTGCACAAGTTGGTGATGCTAATGCCGATATGGATAGCGCCATCTATCGACAATGCTTAAAAGCTTGCATGCGCGCATTCATGTCGACTCTCAAAGAGGGTGGAATGCTTACACAGTATGTACTGGGCAGTTGCAATAGCTCACTGTGCGATCACTCAGTGGCATCCCTAGTTTTATTTGGCTCAAGTTTTCTTTTTATGTGGGCAGTAGTTTGAGATGCATTTAAACGTCATTTCGATCAAGTAAAAGATGCAACAAACATATTGAGTGCTTTTTGAAAATTTCTGCTGAAGTCTGTGTTTGTGCATGATCTTGCCCAGTTGAATCTGTACATGATGAAACCAGTTTTAATTTCAAAATGAAAGCTAGAAGGCATTTTGCACTGGCAGTGGGGCTCTTCGATTTACAGTCCCGGACTCACCGCAGATATGAGTCCACAGGTAGTCTGAGGATTCCCCTAAGCCATGGGGATACATGGGAAAATAGAACACTGGACTGCTCCTTGGGGAGTCCGCGATGAGTCTGAGACTGTAAATCGAAGAGCCCTAGTGCTTTGAAATAGTGCAATTTGTGACATCACACAACTTGACATGCCTGGTGTAACAACACTGCCTAACTATTTTGTACCAGTACATTACAAATGTAAAATAAAATAGTTTTTTATTCTACCACTCAGCAATCATAAACTCTGTTGTTATCACAAACATAAAGGTGATGTAAGTTGCTAGAATAATAGTATAACAATCAAGATTATGGAAATCTCAAGCCAAGCAACAAGTTGCTGGATGTACTGATGCAGTGGACTGGAATAAAATTTTGCTCTGTCACACAATCATTTTGGTTTTTGCAAGTCATGGCTCTGACCTGTAATTAAGCCAGCTTCGTATTATAAAAGTGATGGTCTGTTCGGGAGCCGTCAGCAACATTGAGATCTCGCCTAATTGTCTATGAAATTTGCAATCTCACCAAGGTGTGACATATTTTCTACAATTTCGTTGCTTTGCCAATCCCCCCACCTTTTCTTTTTCCGTTTTCCTTTTCACCCTGAAGGCTTGAACTGGAAGTTGAGCCAATCTTTGGAAGCATGGCTATATACGATGCCAAAGAGAAGAAAAAGGTGAGCAGCTGACCTTCATTGTTACTGATCACTATTCGTATTTTCTCTTGACATTTTTTTTTTCAACGGATCTGGCTGTGTCGATTCCCCAGAGGAGCATAAATCGGCTATTGCAATGAGCAGATGCTCTTTTGAGCGACTTTACTGCGTCTTTCTCACTCAGTATCATCTCCGTGTGCAGGTTTCGGAGAACTTTTACTTCGACATGAACTCGGAGCCCTTGAAAAGGATGCTCTCAGACCACATCCCTTACCACGACATCTCGACGCTGTGTCGATCGTGCATCTTCAACATCACCTACCCATCAACTGACCTCTTTCTAGTCATCAAGGTGATGGTCCTTTTGGTGACAACCTGATACGGCCGGGTATTGGTGTGACTGTCAAGATAGCTAACACGGCCTAATCTGTTTTGGCTACCCACATTGCTTACATTTTAGCAGTTTTGCATGTAAGCTCTACTTCTCTTTTTTGGTGTCACACTAAAGTGCACTGCTGGAAAGCCAACTTTACACAGTGGGTTTCGCAAGGTGGTGGTGGTGATAAGCGAAAGCACACCAAGCACCTCTAAAAAAAAAGTGCTTTCCATGGTCAGAATTGAACATCGGTCCCTGGTATTATAAAGCTGATGTCTATCTGACTGCACCATTCCGACGCGGTTGAAGCAGTTTTGATTTTTGTACTTCAACTCAGGTTGCATGGGCAGAAGGCTTCAAATTTTAGCCATCTTTTTCTTAAAAAGGGGGCTTTAGACAAATATGAAAGCAACCTTTAGCTTCCCCATTGTTAAGGTCTTTCAGACCATCGGTTAGGTTGCTTTTGAGTAATGCTCCCAATCAGAAAATCACCAAGATTCTGGCTACAGTCAGAACAGTATGTCACTTCTCTCTCTCTTATTATTATTTCTTTTTCTTTCCCATCTCAGCTGGAGAAAGTTCTTCAAGGGGACATCAGTGAGTGTGCAGAGCCCTACATGAAGGACGAAAAGGTAAGGCATTACTTTTCGTTTCAAGCATAAATCCAGATTGAGAGAAAAAAAAAACATTGTGTTGTTTACTGTTAAAGGGCATCAGGCTTTAGCTGAAAGCAGTGCTATCAGGAAGATCATGTAGAGAACTGTACTGCTTGGAAGAACAGCAGGAAACAGTGCAATGAATGTGACCTAAGAGGAGTTGGTAGCTGGAATTGCTATCTGTGCTTCTTAGCTTAAGATTAGCACGTTTCAGTGGTTCCTCCTGATAAGCCTGACAGTGTACGTGGCTCAAGCGCTACTCACTTGACCACACCTCCTATCCTTGGTGGTGTTACTGTCGGCCACATGGGTGTGTGTGGTGGTGGTGTTTGTGCGTGCACGTGCAGAACCGTGAGAAGGTGCGTGCCAATGCCTTGGCCACGTGTCGACGACTGGGCAAGTACCGCATGCCGTTTGCCTGGACGGCCGTCTACCTGCTGAACGTGCTCACGGGCGTCAGCAGCCTCGACAAGGACAGCGGGAGTGACCGCGACAGTATCGGCTCCAACAGCACCCTGGGTGAGAAGGGGGGAGGAGGGTGTTTTACGGGGACGTTTGTAAGATTAGCACTTTAGGGGCTCGCCTTGTCGTCGTAGCTTGCTCGCTGGACCCAAGTAGAGCCACACAGCGTTCCGTCGTCGCGGCGTAACGCAGGGGCTTTGAAAGCCAAGCGGTTTATATAGTAATAAGTGTTCGAAACTCGTGAACCGCTGGCGCTTGTCATGCATCTCCCAGTTGTTTAGCGCAAAGATAACTGTAGGCACATTTAAGGCAAAATATATACGTAATTAACCGGCAGCGCCCGTGTTCATGTCGTTAGGAACGCTTGTTGGGTTCGTTTTTACGATAGTAAGCGAAAAAAATTGGGAGTGCTACGCCGGCACATGCGGGAGGAAAAGTGAGCACAAAAAGAACAGAGCTCCCTCTGGCACAGTTTCAGGCAGGGGCTGCATGAGCACTGCGAAGCGGGAAATTTAAATTGCATTGGGTGGTAGTAGTGAGCGGATACCGGCGCTACAGCCCATTATGGCGAATCACTGCTCTGCACTTACGACAGCTTTCCCATTCAGTGGAATGGCTTCAATTTTTTTTTTTAATTGCATGCATTTTAACGCATCGAAGCTACACCGGGGTTATGAGGTGTGCCATAGGGGAGGGCTCCGGATTAATTATGACAACCTGGGGATCTTTAATGTTTGCCGAAATCTCGACACAGATTATCTCCTTTTGCCTGTGCTCTTGTTTGTTCTGTTCCAAGCACGTACTTGGCTGTTGTAGTAGGGCAACGTTTTTAAAGGCACTTGTTTTATTTCCCTCTCCCAGATTGTTTGATACGCTGGCAACGGAGTTGTTCATGTAGTAGATTTACTTATAACACCTTTCAGGGCTACTAAGGGTTTCATAAAAAGCCCAATAGCGACCTGGTATGTAGTGTCCCAAAGTGGAGTTATAAAGTTAGCGTCGGCCACCTTTTTTTATAGTCAGCTCTTTATGTATGCACTGGCTGTGCAAGTGGGATTTGACCGGTTTATGAGGTTGTTTTTTTTAAATAGGTATAATTTTCGGTCTCTATTTTTGGTTGGTGTGTGTGCCTGTGTGTTTCTATCATGTGTCTGAAAAGGCCAGCTACGAAGAGCTTCAATTTTAAAGCTTCTCAGATCAAGCCTTTACACAAAACAGGTTGAACATTTTTCGTCTGTGTGTTTTGCCAGCATGCCTAAGTGGGCAAGTGTTCCAAGACAGGGCAATTTAATTTTCTTTTTTAAAGCAGGTTGCATTCTTGTCGGAATTGGCTGCTAATATTATGAACAAAAAAAGTTCTTTTCTCTTTCTCTCTAATACCCCTGTCACATGGGCACTTTCAATCGTGATTGAAGTGAATCTCGCGATTGAGTTTTCGAGCGCGCTTGATGCACTGCCGCTGCGACACGGCACGTTTCAATCGCGATTGAGAAGTTGCACCGGTTGCACTTGTGTACGCCACATGGTTCTAACAGTGCACTTGCGGCCGGCATCTGGTAACTTCACACGGTCGTAGGTATACGTACTAACTATGTAAATGTTACCGAACGCTTATTTCGGTCAAGTTATTTGACACAATTTGCGGCGTTAGTTGAAGTTGTAACTTGTATGCCATTACTGAGCGGGGACGAGAGTATCGCCACTTTCGTTCATTCGCGCTTGGAAGCCTCGATCATGCTTGAGAAACCAGGATTGAGTTCGAGCGGGATCGAGCTCGATCGCGATTGAAACTGCCGTGTAGCAAGCCCGATCCGGATTGAGCTCGATCCGGATCGACTCAATTGTGATTGAAAGTGCCCGTGTGACAGAGGCATAACAGAGGATAATTAGCTGAAAGTCAGTTTTCTAACATGTGTTCTGTAGTGTCTTTCGTGCTGTTGGTGTCTTCTGAGGAAATTCTTTTCCTTTACGATCGAAGGGTGAAAAAGCTGGCATCATCAGTGTTTATGGGCAGTCAGGGCCCTTGTCACATTTTCGACATCATTTATGGAGATTACGTCACAGCATTGACGAAAGTAGCAGCTAGTTAAGCACGCAGCCCTCTGCTGGTTTTTACTGTTCTGTTACTTGTGAACTTCTGGGGCAAAAGTATTTTCTGAACAAGTGTGGCAGTCATATTTTTGTGCCGTGACCGAATGACCTGTTCGGTGCAGTAGTACTGCTACGTGCTTCAAGGCCTTGCATTCTTTTTCCTTTTTGTGCTGCTCTTCTATTTGTCAAGCAAACCTTGGGATTGTTGTCGGTGAGTTCAGCCACTTGCAGTCCAGTAAGCAGTGTGGTGATGTGTCTTGTCTGTTAACATTCTGTTCTGTTTTTGTCTCACATGTTTGATTTCCTGCATGGTTGGTGCAAACCAGTGAATGTCCGATGCCGTAATGCTGACCATGCCCTGAGCTGTAGTTAGTGGGTGTTACTGCGCATTGCATGGGATAGAAATTTTTTTTGTGTGTTTGCCGCATCATTTTTGTGCACAAAGTCTGATTTCGATGGGAGCACATCACAATTGGTAGGAAAAGAATAAAAAAATAATGAGCAGTGCTTCTCTGTTGGAATTGAACAGCTTTAGAAAGAAAGTATACGTCCAGTTAAAAATGTCAGAGTTGGAGAAAAAAATTTTGTGGTGCGCTTTTTGAATTTAATACAACGGTCAAGTAAAGACCGACTGCTCTGTGTAACGAAGGTGCTAGGCATAAGCAGCTTGAGTTGGATCAAAGAGGGGGAAAGGATTAAATCTAGTTAAACTGCAGAGATTGTAGGAACAAACCTGTACTTGAGTACGTCTTAATTTGTAAGTTTTCATTCTAATGGCTCCCTAAAAGTCAGTTTTCTTGTTTTGTGTGGTTGGGTAGTTGCCGTATGCTTGTCTGCTGTAGGTGTGTGGCTCCTGCACTGTGTTTCATGCCTGCTGTGTATGTAGCTGTGTGATATGCCTCTCCTGTTACATTTGCATACAGGCATGCAATGGGGTTCATTTGTTTGTTCGCTCAATCGCCACTCGGCACTTCGAAACACTCCCAGGGAGGCGTGGCTCACTCGAACGACGGGCCGGTTCCGAGAAACGGCGCAGCTGGTCTCCGGACGACTTCGCCAACAGCCTGGACACGTTCCGTCCCGTCACCCTGACCGTGTCGAGCTTCTTCAAGCAGGTAACCTCGCCCGTGGCCTTCTCAGGCCTCCTTTTGCACATTCACATGAAACAGCTGGGGTTTAGGCACGACGCGGGAACATCGAGCAAGTGGGGCAGTTTGTCTAGGCGTACTAAATGAGGATTTGGCGTATTACTGTCGTGGAGCAAGATGATGCAAGTTTGGATATTAGTATCTTTGACACTCTTCTCTTGCTCATCCCCTTGTTTTGCTCTTGTGGTGGAGTTAACGGAAATTGTATGTGGCGCAATCTTAATGTCCAGTGTTGCTTGCTGGCAAGTGCTATTCATCAGGACCTGTTTATTGGTTCCTCCATGTCGTACTATCCTGCCACAAGGTCTATGTTATTGCGCGTACTATACACCACTCCACTGCTTGTCTAAGAATTCTTTCCTTAAGCACGAGGTCGTGGGTTCGATTCCCGGCCGCGGCGGCCGCTTTTCTGATGGAGGCGAAAAGCAAAAACGCCCGTGTGTACGAGATTTCGGCGCACGATAAAGATCCCCAGGTGGTCAAAATTAATCCGGAGCCCTCCACTACGGCGCGCCTCATCGCCTGCGTTGCGTCGGCGCGTTAAACCCTACAAATCAATTATTTCCTTAACATCACCGCAGAGGTCAATTTTGAGCATATTGATTATTGGCCTCGCTGTTAGCTCGCACTTTTTCCTCTCCTCTTTTGCATTGTAGAATCTCACTCCCTCTTCTAGGTCGTACTCTTGATATGTGGCACTTTCGGGTGGATGTACAGTATCGGATAGGTGCAGAGCCTGCACTTTCTGGCCACATGTCAAACAGCTGACATTCTCTGCAGGAAGGTGACAGGCTGAGGGATGAAGACCTCTACAAGTTCCTCGTAGACCTCAAGCGCTCTGGCTCCATGCTGAAGCGGCTGAAAGGCATCCCAGGTACAATGCCATCCTGACCTGAGTACCCGATTCTTGCGAAGCTGGTTTCGACACCCTTGGTGGCACTCCATATTAGAAAAACTTTGTCTCTATTCCAACTTCTCCGATGTCTTGAGTGTTGTGGGGTGAAGAAGATGCGAGAAATAAGTAAGAACATATATGCATGGTACACTTATTCACTACCACCCGACTTTTATTGCAAGCACCATGTCCCCTATGTACCTAAACCTACCATAATCACGCGCACAGAAAAAAGTATATATATAGAAAATAATAAAACAGATATGCACCTTTGGTAAATTTTAAGTGTACCCATTAGAACAAAAAAAGGTACTGTCTTGTTCTTTTGAGGCTGGTACAGGAAAACCTCGATGTAATGGGCTTCGATATTGTCGCGAACCGTGTTTTGGGTTTGTTTAGGTTTTGTTTTTGCCGACCGGCTGCACTAGTCTGTGTTATTTGTGTTATCCGTGGGCCAAGTGAAGTGCATGTTCCGTTCTTTATGCCGCCCGTGTTGTCTCCTTTGCTAGTTCGAGTGTTTCGAACTAACGCCACCAGCCTAGAATAATCTGCTTTGATATACAGTGCTCTAGATGCAATTCGACTGTTCGAGAAACCCTCGCATCGAGAGATAAATGCTTGCAGAACAGACGCCGCGGCATTCGATTCACCGACGCTCGCCTACGCACATCACTTTGTTGACTGCTTCTCCGGCGCCTGTGTATTCTTTGAGTTGTTAGGGGAGCGCAAGTTCGCTCCAATAAACTTGTTGTTCCTTCAAGACAGCTGCGTTGTCTTTGGCTACGTCACAATATAAGGAAATCCTCAATACAACGAAACTGAAAGGCATAAGTAACCTAACGCGTGCTGGAAACCGTGCGTCTTCAATATCGTTATAATGGAGCAAGTGGTGGCGCAATTTTATCACAGCACAGTCTCAGAGCTTCGAGAACATTGACCCAGAAAAACGGTTTTGCCGTTTGGTTTGCGCACTTGCCCCAAGCTCGGCCGTCGGGGACAGCGTGAGTGCGAGGCCTCATGTCATGCCCCCTGGTGCAGGCTCCCTGCGGCTGGACATCTCGCCGTGCCCCGAGGAGGTGCGCTACTGCCTGAGCCCCGAGCTGGCGCGGCTGCAGCCGTACCCGGACGACAGGGGCCGCCCGACCAAGGAGATGCTCGAGTTTCCCCCGCGGGACGTGCTGCGGCCCGAGTACGCCTACCGCAACCTGCTCTTCCTCTACCCCCGGTCGCTCAACTTCGCCGGCCGGCTCGGCCCGCAACATCGCCTGCCGCGTGCAGCTGCTCTGCGGCGAGGATGAGCTCACCTGCGCCCTCCCGGTGAGGAGCGTTGGCCTCGGAAGGGGGCGCCTGTGTTCACTATTAGAGCGAAGCTCGCTACGTCTCACCGGTGGCATATGACGCGCCGAAAACGCACTGCAGGAAAGCCAACTTTCTGTGACGATGCGGATGATTGCGGGTGGCGTGAAAGTAAAAAAACTGTTCCATGTGGTCGGAATCAAACCCTGGATTTTCCGCATTATGAAGCCGAACGTCTATCAGATTGCACCATTGCGATGCGGTCGAAGCAGGTTGGATTTGGAGAGGGGTGCATGGATGCGCAAAATTGAGACCGAAATGCACCCCTTCGTGTACTGATGGCGACGGTTTACCGTGACGCTTTCTTCGTGTGAAATCAAATGACAAAGGGTCAAAGTCAAAGCCGCTGTGATCCAAGGTCCAAAGTGCGTGTGAGTCAAAGTCAAAGCTCGGCAGTCAAAGTCAAAAGTGTCTGTGAGTGAATGTCCGAACTCAAGACTGACAACCAAGGAAGCCCTCACGAGAAAGGTTCACATTCAACCATCGTTTTTGTTAAATGAAGGAGTGCATGATTTTTTTGTTTCAAGAGTACTGCCAGCCTTGTACAATGCCCTCAGCAGGAGTGTGTGTAAAATGCAGTGTTTACAAAAGGAAAATCTGCTGATAGTAACTTCGGTGCAAGAAAAGGGGGACAATAGAATAGAAACGTGTACAACAACTCAGTGCCGTGTTTCTAGTCTGTGTTCATCCTTTTCTTGCACCGGAGTTACCACCTGCATTATGTATGAACTTACCCACATTAAGCCCTTGCTACTTCAGAAAAAGCTGTGCAGAACAGTCGAAAGTGCTAAGTAATGCTCGTAGCATACAAGGATTTTGCAATGAACACAGAACAGCAAGAAAAACTACACACTAATGGGAAAATTCAGGTATGTTTCACACGGGATGGCTAGTACACTGGAAATGAACAAAATGACTGGATTGACAAATAGTACAAGGGAATGAGTGCGTCATCTTCTGTGTGTATACAGGGTGGTGCGACCATAATTGGAACACTAAAATTTCTTCCTGAGCAAACTGCCGCTCTGTTCGTGCTCAAACTTCACACGAAGGTCGCATTTTTGTGGTCTATTTTCTTTGACACAGGGAACAACGACGGTGCTCACCTGTTTATTCTGAAAATAAATAAAAACGATTTTCGCCTATGGGAAAATGGAGGCCGATTTGGACGTGTGAGCCAGCGCAAGTGGATCTTGGAACGACGGCGCCACCTGGGGTATGCAGAGCGAAACACACGTTTGAGGTTCACGGTAGGAAGGAGCCAAATAGGTATGCAGAGCGAAACGCACGTTTGAGGTTAACGGAAGAAAGGAGCCAAATGGTGTAGCAGACGATCAGAAAAAGTGAAAGCGGGTTTTCTGATCGTCTGCTGCACCATTTGGCTCCTTCCTACTGTAAACCTCAAACGTGGGTTTCTCTCTGCATAGCCCAGGTGGCGCCGTCGTTCCAAGATCCACTTGTGCTGGCTCACACATCCAAATCAGCGGCAATTTTCCCATAGGCGAAAATTTATTTTATTTATTTTCAGAATAAGCAGGTAAGCACCGTCGTTGTTCCCTGTGTCAAACAAAATACAGTTAAACCTCGATATAACGAAGTCGTACTTGGGGCCGCAAATTTCGTTAAATCGAGAATTTCGTAAAATCGAGGTTTCGATTTTACAGTTCATTTAAACCGGTTATTGGGGTTTTAACACTTGGCCCTCGCCAGGCAACAACTGCTATGTAGTTACCTCTCCAATTAAAGCGAAATTTGTACTAAAACTGGCCGCGAAAATTGTGTGAATTAAGAGTTTCAACACTTGGGCAATGGAATTCGGATAGCCGACGGTAGTTCATGTGTCATCGTAAAACCGGTGCTTTTTCCGACAACGCCTCATTAAATATGATAGCAGACTAGGTTTCCCACTTTTTGTTTTTTCATTTCGGGTCACTACTAAATGCCGCTGTTATAGTCAATTGAACCCGCGCCCGCGTCCATGTCCCGTGAACTTCACCCCGCCGAGGTGCTCGTTTCGAAGTTACGCCTCTTTTCGTCTATTCAGTGGTAGACTTAGGGGCCTAGGCGCGGCGGGCCAACAGCGGAAGGCCTGCTATGAAACTTTCGAAAGACTTTTTCATGTACAAAGGCTCTGCAGTATAGGCGCGTGATGCAACCACAACACTCGAGATAAAGCCATGATTGCGAGTTCAGCGGAGTACACGCGGACCGCTTCACTGTGTGGAGCAGCGCTTACGTTGCTCCGGAAAGCGGAAAAGCTTACATTAAATAAAATTTTTCCGGCCAAATTCGATTAAGCAATTACTTTTATGCCCACTGAGCCCTTACGAAACTGATTTCTCCCGCACCGCAGCTGTCTAATGAACGCTGGTGAAACGAAGATGACCACGTTCAAAGAGAGCAATTTATTGCCACCAGCACTCGATGTTCAAGCCGTAGTGAAGAAGTCCGTAAGCAGTGCTTGGCGTTTCTTGACCCAGGGCGGGCTTTACGTGACGGTCGTTGCTGACAGCGCTAACAAGGTCTTAAACATTCGTGTGCACCTGCGTGCCTCCGCAGAACATCGATGGCATCCATCACACTTCGGTGGCTGTCAGTTTCACCACCGAACTTCCTCAGGCTCTTGTTCGGAACACTTTTCTTTCTCTTGGAGTGCTCATGCTGCTTACAAAACTCACCTAACGATGCACGAACAAAATATTAATTTGGTTATCAGCGAGCACAACCTAGAGCAGCAGCACCGTGAGCAATGACGCGTTGAAGAAAAAAAAGTTTGAAATAGGCTTCGGTAGCCTAAGCATAGAGGGCGCTGGCGTAGGCAACGATGGAGACGTCAAAATAGTGGCCGCACTATTAAACCGTCTATGACCGCTAGCGGTTTGGTGCAGCTTCGTTCTTTGC
This sequence comes from Haemaphysalis longicornis, assembly GCA_013339765.2. Lineage (NCBI taxonomy): Eukaryota > Metazoa > Arthropoda > Arachnida > Ixodida > Ixodidae > Haemaphysalis > Haemaphysalis longicornis. The sequence goes on from CM023449.1 coordinate 23,290,229, forward strand.
TTTTAATTGTTATTAACAGTAGATTTCACCGCTTTTCTTTCATTTGAGCCTTCAAGAGTCAATTTGAGCACTGAATTTTTTTAATGTAGGGCCTGAGAGGCAAAATAAAACGTGCCTCGACCGGAATTTCGTTCTTCCTTTCTTGCCGTGACTTCGTTAAATCGAAAGCGCCGCACAAAATTACTTCGTAAAATCGAGACAAAAATACATGCATTTAGCAAAATTTTGTTAGAAAACTTGAAAAAATTCGTTATATCGCGAATTTCGTTAAATCGAGGTTCGTTATATCGAGGTTCAACTGTATACCACAAAATGCGACCTTCGTGTGAAGTTTGAGCGCGAACAGAGCGGCGGTTCGCTCAGGAAGAAATTTTAAAGTGTTGCAATTATCGTCGCACCACCCTGTACATCATTCGAGGAAAGACCACTGTGCAAGCATAAAGGCAGTGTTGTGTTTGTACGCATTAATGAATGGTTGTTAAAGTTAAAGTACAGTTACAGGCAAATAAAACGTGTACATGAAAGTATGAAATGGAATGTGTGCAATACAAGTTTGTGGTTGTTGATATCAAATGCAGGGCAGCGAAAGGGTGTTTAGGAAGTCCTGCTGTTGGAAAACCTCATTGTTGTCTACACCTTGCAATAATTTGACTTACTTGTAAAGAAATGGCACAATTTGTGTGTGTGGTTTTATATTTTCTTGCTTGCATTTTATTTGTTATTTGTTCTTGAATGGACATTTGTGTCCAGGTAGTTTCCACAAAAGCAGAGATGTAACGATATGAGGGCAATAAAAGAATATTGTTGCTAATATTATCTCAAAATGGTTGAACATCTTGGCTGTGTACCACACCATGTCAGAGAGATAAATTTTGCAAAAATGGTCTTTGTTTTGAGCCGTGCAGTTTGTGTGAATTAGCAACTGTGCTTCTATGCACTTCATGCTCAGGGTCGGAGCATCATTTATGCTTTCTTGTCTCGTACTTCAGGTGCTGTTTGGCAAATCCAGCTGCCCTGAGTTTGTAACAGAAGTTTACACGTCGGTCACTTACCACAACAAGTAAGGAGGAATCTGCTTTTCTTGATTAAAATTTTTTTATATGTATTGTTATGGTCTGCTTGGGGAAATTTGACATCCACCTAACATGCAGGCGTATGGTTACAAATAAAAGCAATACAGTCAAACCTCGAGTAAAGAAGTCAGGTAAAATTCGTAATTTACTTTGCGACATTGAAATTTCGCTACGTTGTAATTCGCGGTTAAAATGGTGTTAACCATGGGAAGTGGTGCCTGCAAACGAAAACGTGGCGCGCATACATGGCTGGCACACTGGTTACGTTGGAGCTGAATCGTCTACACGGTCATCAGCTTGAACCACATGGGGCGTTTTCTGCACACGTGCCTCGCAAGCCACAGGTGCGCTGACACAGCCACAAAGACCACCCGAGCGATATGCCCAGCTCCAGCGACCGCTTCTAATCGCTCGCTGAAACGCAACACGAGGGGCAAACGAAGTTGTTCATGCGAGAAAAAAAGCTGATAATGTAGGCGAAATTCGCACTGTAAATTGTCATACACGCCAATTAAACAAGCGCCCATCAATATCCTCTGTGGTGGGAAGCCTAATTGTCTCTGGTGGGTTCAGCAGGCCTCCTTGAGTGCTTCAATGCTCCCGTCATAGGGTGCGTGCCTCATTGGCGAAAGTCGTCGGGCTCCTCTCATTGCCACGCGTGGTGCGAGTCACTTTCTGGCCGAGGCAGAAGCCGCCGCCGGGGCGCAATCGTAGACCCGGGCGGGAAGAAAACGTGTGCGCAAGGCTCACCCACAAATGCTTTGCCCCGCATTTGCTGGAATGATGAAACCAAACAAGCATGAGTGAAATCGAACGAAGGGCAAAGCGGCGGCATGCTGTGGCGGCGCCGCTATACGCAGCTTGTAGGCAAGGATTTAGAGCCATTTTACCAGCAAAAAAAAAGACAGGGACCTAGAAAGAAGCAAACAGGACAATCGCTAAATCAACACCAACTAGCCCTACTTTCAGCCTTAACTGTAGTGCAGGAGCTTGTAGGCAAGGAGCTCACTCACGGACTCTGTGGCTCACTGCATCCACGGCATTGGGTGGCCTGAGTCGCTGTTTGCGTTTTACCAAGGCTGTTTCGGCACTTGCGTCTCCCTAAATCTACTTCTGCAACCAAAATTTCGGGCCTAGTTGTCCGTAAAACTTTGTTACGTTGAAATTTCGGCAAACAGGACTTGCTACACTCAGGGGGAAAATACATGGTGTGCATACACTTGAAGGTAAAAAAAAGATTACGTGGTTCGTTACATCGGGGTTTTGTTACATTGAAGTTCATTAAATCGAGGTTTGACTGTACAGCTTTCTCCGAAACTTCGCAATTGAAAAAACAATTCATCCTGGTTTTGGGCGGATCTCAAATTTTCCTTCATACAAACTTACTCCACCTTGGGGATTTCCCCCTTAACTGGTCGATTAACAATTGCTATGGTCTTTGAATGTCAAATGCAAAGAAACGTGTATCGGCTCCAGCTCACTGGTACTGCACTCAGCAGCAGTTGATTTGATATGAAAATGTTTTTATTAAACTTTTATTTTTTTCGTCTCACTAAAAACGCTTTCAAATCAAACTAAACACTGTTTCGTGCTGTAGCAATAAGCTGTAGCACACATTTTGCAATTAGGGTAATACCTGAAGAATGTATTTTTGGAGCAACCTAGGATTAAACTGTTCTTTGCAAGAGTCTCGAGCTACCAGCATACAAGATCTACCATCATGGCAACCTGTCTTCTTAAAACTCAAGGTTTGTGCACAACTAGGCTCAGATTGGAGGAGCACAATGAAAAAGCTTTATTGACATGCCGTATTTTCTCGCGTATAACCCACCCCTGCATATAATCTGCCCCCCCACCCCCACTTTCAGCCCGCCGAAAAAGAAAAAAAAAATCCTCGTGTATTGCCCGCACATTTGATACAGAAAAGGCTGCGCCAAAGCTACGGCTCAAGCAACACATCACATACTAGGTAGACAGAAAAAAGCGCATATTTAGCAAGTGGAATACACTGACTGCAATGCGAAAGTCACAATTCACTAATAAAATTCAGTTGTTAGGGCGTGCTTGTCCTTGTATGTTTTGCTCAATCGCTGCCATGGAAGGCTTAGTCAGTGTTACCGTGTTGGAGCTTCACGGCACAACGCGCATTGCCGTGAAGCTGCACTAAAGGGGAAAACCCCACGTATTATCCGCACCCCTACTTTGCCGCTGAAATTTTCGCATCTTTGGTGCAGGTTATATGCCTGAAAATATGGTACGAATGGCACAGATGACAGCCCCTAGCAAAGCAGAAGCTCTTGAAATGTTCTCAGTTTCGGTGACGCTGTCAGGGCTGTGAAGGACAGCGGGAAAACTTTTCGGCTGTTGATAGACATGCACTGCCAGTAGTCTCCTTTAATTAATTGGACACCAAGTATGTCTATGTTTGGAGCCACTGCTAGAAATTGAAAAAAATAAGCATTCTGTAGCTATTAAAGAAACGGTCAAAGGTGTGATGGGTTTATGATAACGCAGCTATGTTCTGGTGTTTCATTTGCTTGATACCCTTGACTGTTAATTTATCTGATCATTTGTGCACATTTTGAGTCAAAAGGAGGGCCGAGGCAGTAGAGAAAGGAAAGCTTTAAATGACACTACAAGCAATGTTGAAGGTCTCGAAGTGGAAAGGTAAAGACCCATTGCCATCCCACCACCTTTCAAGGGACCCTGCAACACTTACCATCAACTACTCAGAATGTATTTTGGGGTGAAGTCTATTGCACCAGCAATCTCCTCCCTCAAGAATTATGAAAATGCATTCACTATTACAGAAACTACGCGCGATGAGAAATTGCGCATAATTGTTCCCTCTCAACTCGACCGCGGACAACGCGGAGAAAGCTGCATGCTCTCTCCCGAAGAGGGGGGCGGCTCGCAGCGTTTTTTTCGGCGGCCTTTGATATATCACAGGCCAGGGAGTTTTCTCCTTTTCTCCGCAACATGGAGAGGTCTATTTCCGGCCTGGTGCCACAAAAAACAGGCATGGCTGCCTGCTCGCAAGCACGCGCTCAGGCTGGTAGGATGTATTTGAAGCAATAAATGTTTGTTGTTGAGTGGTCTTGTTGAAGGGGGAGTATTGAGTTCGTCACTCAAACTCCGCGCGCACTCAAAACACAAAAGAAACGCCAAAACTCTGCGTACAAATTCAGGCATACAAGAGGTTGGTACACAGCGCCGGCGATGGCGGATCGTCACAGGAAATGTGAGAAATAAGCCGCGAAGTTGACCAGCGACAGCCAATAGGGCAACCATGGCCAAAATGATGTCATTTAGGTCATGCCAGGGGTGCAAGATGAGGAGAATTGAAGAAGCGCGGTTGGTTTTTCCGCATCTTTCACAGCGATTTGTGCGCTAACCGCTTCACGTGCACGTGTAATATTTGGCTCGGGTATTCCTGGCAGTGTAATATAAACGTCGCGCAGGTTTACTTGCACTGCTCAAAAAGTGTTGCAGGGGCCCTTTACGTCTGTGATTTTGTTGAAGTGTCCTCCCCGGCAAGTGATTGCGACCATCATGTCGATTCCAACGCTCCTCCGTTCGCCTTGCAGGTCCCCCGACTTCCACGATGAGGTAAAGATCAAGCTGCCGGCCAAGCTGACGGACCGGCACCACCTGTTCTTCACCTTCTACCACATCAGCTGCCAGCGGAAGGTGGAGCAGACGACGCCCACTGAGACGCCCATCGGCTACACGGTGAGCTGGCACGTTTGTAGTAGCTGGGTGTGCAGCCGCATATCCGACTCACCTTATCGGGTTGTTTGTCTAAAGGGAAAAAAAGAGTTATTCAGCATTGCCAGTTCAATATTTATTTTTAGTACTATTTGCAGTCATTGCGTCCTAGAAACCAATTTTTGAGAGTTTTGTTGGCACACAGTCGGTATTGTGACCTGCACCTTGCTTGGTTTCTGCAGTCTTGCCACACTCCGGCGTAACAGCGGCTATTTGGTAGGGTTGCCACCTGAACGGTTTTGGACCGGCTTGACCGGCCCTTTGGACAGCGGCCCGGTTGCCGGTGTGTATCTAAAACCGGCCGACATTGGCCGGTTTTTTGGCCATCGTGCTGCGGTTGTTTCCTTTGGCCTTTTTTAAGCGTAAATAGAGCAACTATGGCAACAAATATGTGTCGACAATCTGGGCAAAGACACGCGAGTAGAGATGGAGGGGGACCAAAAGGAGGAACAACACAATGAAATGCTGCCGGCGCAGTCAGCAAGTGCGGCTACTTTTCACTGCAGCACATTCAGAGCAATAGCCAAAATCTCAATCACGTTTAGTGCAAACGTTACGTAGTTTTCTCTAGGAAAACGCTACAAGAAATGGCATACAACAATGAAATGTAACCCTACTATTTGGTGAAAGGAAAGGCTGTAGAGACTGGACGTGAGAATAGTTCGTTACACTCGCCACACTTTTTTTAAATGGCTGGTTGCAGTAAAGCAACAACAAAACAAGAAGCGCAAGAAAGAAGGAAGCCACAATTCAGTCCCAGCTGAATTAAGGTATTCTGAATAGACTAACATGGTTCACCTGCTGACTTGTACTGCCCTGTCCACAAAAGTTTACCCGGCCTGGATGGTTTAAAACGTGTTGCTTTTGAAACCCCCAAAATTTGAAATATTTTTGTTTGTTAATTCCTTTTTTCGTCCTTGTCTTCGCGATGTTTTTTCTCATAATGCAACAGAACTGACAAGCCCTCAGTAAAAAAATCCCATTGCACGGAAAAGCCAATGCTTTTCTGCATATTGGGTTCTCCACCAATGGTGAGCCCTGCACTTACTGTCGACGAAACCTTATCAGAGCTTTCACAGGACTTCAAGTTGCGCAGGCAGTGTGGGAAATTGACGGTGGGATGGAAACTAGTCTGATCGGGATGATGCAGTGTCACGCCCGGGTGGTGGGGATGCCACCCGAAGCCGTGATCCCTCCGAAGAATGACACTACAACGCCCAGTTCATAAAACATTAAAAGCCCTCTTTAATGCACACCGATAGCCTTTATAGTACAGAGTGGAGGTGCCACCTCCGAGTCACTACAATCGTCAGGCGCTGTCCTTTACAGATGAGTTGAACACTGGCTTTAAGAAGAAAGGATATGTGTTTCACTAGCTGTTTGTACATCAGTGCTGCTTGCTTCATTGCTGAGTTGACGGTGGACCTGCACAGTGGCTGCCGCTGTGCCACGACGGGCGCCTCCAGATGGGCGAGCACCTGCTGCCCGTGATGCTGGAGCGTCCCCCGGCCAGCTACTCGTTCCTCTCGCCCCACGTCCAGATACCCAACACCAAGTGGGTGGACGGCCACAAGGGGCTCTTCGACATCTGCCTGCAGGCCGCCTCCACTGTCCACCCGCAGGTGAGGGGCCTCTCTCTCTCTCCCCCGTGCTGCATCACAGGCGGAAGTGTTCAAATCTCTTCCCGCATAGTCGTGCCGTAAAGCTTGAAGGGGCGCAGTTGGCGGTTCTCGAAACATAGCTGTGCAATTGCAGAAGAAAGCTCTACATCTGTTTCTAAAGATTACCTAGTCGTTGAAGAAGGTTTTGGCTAGGGAATCTAGCCTGCGCTGGTGGTAGTCTAGAATGGCTGCCGTTGTTGGCTAACCAGGAGTCCAGCCAAGGACAGTTCGTCCAGGTTTGACCACGTGACCCAGGGGAAATCCTTCTTTCACACAAGAGTGCTGGGAAGTTGTGCAGCAGGACAAAGGCATTTAGCAGGTAGTGGAAACCAGAACAAGCTCAGAGGACCGAAAGGGAAGATCCTGCCTGCCTCTTCACTGCCTCGTCCGTGTCGACAGAGGTGTCCCCCAAGGCCTCACCTTGTGCCCTCCGCTCTTCCTTCCCTTGGCACAGGACCCGTACCTGGACCGGTTCTTCCAGCTGTGCACGGCAGTGGAGTGTGGGCACGTGCCCCAGCGGCTGCTCAACGGGGAGACGGCTGAGACGGAGCTGCGGGCCAGCCTGCTGGAGCTGACGCGCTGCCAGCCGGGGCCCCTGGTGCGCTTCCTGCCCACCGTGCTGGACGCCCTCGTGCGCATGCTCGTGCAGCCGCCCCGGCTCGGGGGGCAGCCCTTCAACCTTGGCCAGGCCGCCTTCCACGCACTGGCTGCGGTTGCCGACTCGGTGGTGGTGAGCCTGCCTCTTTCTTTTACACCAGCCTACTTATCGGAGACAACTTGGGGGTGCGTGGGCTCCTTCTAACTCAGATGAGCAGGGGGAAGATTCCGCTCTTAATACCACCCTTGCTGCTTGGATGGGAATCAGCTGGATCTTCAGCTGGAACTGGAATCAAGCAGGTCCCCACCCGATTATGTACAAACTTGCACAGATCAGAGCCATTCTTGCTGCTCATTTCGTTCCTGACTGATTCAAAAATTGGGATCGCCACGGAGGTGGGATCCTGTACTCAGCCTCTTTGATGTTTTCAGGTATTTGTATGTATGCGTAGACTTGCGAGTGTTTTGTGACACAGAGATTCAACTACCCCTCCTGCCCACACCGCTGTTACACCAAGGTTGAACTCCGCTTTGTCTAAGGATGTGAATTTTTTTCTTGGCCAGCCATGGTGTCTGCGTTTCAGGTGGAGGGGGAAAGCAAAAATGCCCGTGCGGCGATAGTTGATTAAACATCCTCAGGTGGTGAAAATTAATCTGGAGGGCGCCCTCCACTATTACATGGCTCATGGCACAGGTGTAGGTTCGATGCATTAAAACCCCAAAATTTGAATATTTAACAGCGGAGCTGTTTAGGCCTGAGCAATATCCGTCTATCACACCAAAAAACCTTGAAGTGGGAGGGAAAGTGGTGAGGAAGCAAGGAAGCCCACGAGCAGGTGTTGGGAGTGCGCGTCTCAAGCAAAAAAGTGTGTTTAGGGATTAGGGAGGTCGTGGGAATCGAACCTGGGACCTCTACACCTTGAAACCGGCAGCCTAACCACTGGGCCACCCCAAAGGCCTGAGGGGTACGGGGTTAGCAGTGGCGGGAACAGTAACATGTGCAGCCAATTGGAAAGAAAGAAAAAAAAAACGCTTCCCGTGGTTCCAATCGAACCTGGGTTCCTCGCGTTATGGAACCGCCATATATTCAATCGAACTATGATCACATTCCGGGGGCATAGCATTTTCTTTGGGTTCGTAGTGTGGCCATTGGCTTTGGACTTGGCCATAGGTTCTAGCTCATGCTAACGCGGCCCACTTTGGGAGAGCTGTGAAAGCCTGCGAATGAAATGATCCAGGCCTACCAGTCGTGGAGAGCTTTCAGCGGCAAGTTGGGAAATCCATGTGAGGAGCAACAGCCAGGTCTCTGACGACGGGAGAGGGGCCGCCAGCTCCCCTGTTTCTCCAGCCTTGCACCATTAGTGCAAGCTGCGCCAATTCTTTTTTTTTAACACTGCTCTGTAACGTGTGCAATCATCGTTTCTGCCCTGCACAGAGGCTGCTCGAGGACCGGAACGACATTCACGGGCGGAACGCCCTGCTGGCCACGTACATCCAGTACCAGTGCACGTTGCCCCACCCCGAGTTGTACGTGCCCTCGCCCACAAACGACTGCGTCTCGCCCCCGTTTCCTGGCACCGCCGGCAGTCCCGCAGGCCACCCGGCCAGCGCCGTGCCTCTATCGGTGAGTGTTCGCCCCTGACTGGTTGATTTGTTACACTCACATCGAGGGGGGGCCTCGTTCACGAATTTCTGTAACTGGCCTCCGGCTGGCTAATACGCTCAGATTATTCGTTCACGGCTCGATTTGCAGCACGAACAGAAAAAAACGAAGGAATTTGCGGTGTCTTCATACCCCCCTCACTTTCACCCTTTTTCAAATTTTTACAGGCAGAATACGTACAATATGATCCTGATGGTGCAGATTTCTTCAGGTAGCCAAAAATACTCATATCCACAATTTATGTAATAAGAAACAAACTAAACGGCCACAGATGTGAAAACAGATGTGGATTTATTTCCTCTACAGACTCCTGTAGAAGTCTGTTACATAATGTGTGTCTTGTTTTTGACCTGTTCATCGGTGAAAGGCTTTCATCACTTGTCATATAGTCAGACAACATATCCACTTTGGTATACAATCTGCAACGGATTTTATCTTGTGTGCTTAAATTATCCCGCCACATGAAGAAAGTGGCGAGAAGGCGCAATTTCCCTATTGTATTTTTGGTGCCGAGAAAGGTCGCATACCTATCCCTGTGAATTTTTTCTGCGCAAGACAAAAATAGACACGCCAGGCACGAAAGGGGTGTACGAGATCCTGTGCTCCTATGGGAAGGGACACACTGTTCAGACAGGACACTGTATGAATGACTGAGTGCTCGAGCGTGAATTGCCATTAACCCTTTGAGGGTCGAATTTTTTTTAAAAAAACTTTCCCTGGCGGTCGAATTAGTTTATTGCGGATTTGGAATGTACAAAGTCTCTGAAGTCAGGATTAAATGGTAAAAAATTATCAGGAACAGTATTTTGGGGTCAGCATCACTTAGAACTGAAAAATGTTCAACAGTATTTCAGAGTGTGGTATTTCTTAAAACACGGGTCTACGCACAGTAGCCTTATCGCAGTCTGCACGCATAAAGTGCATGTCCGAAAATGAGCCGTCTTCTTCCGAAGAAAGGCTGTCTTCCGATTCAGACTCGGTGAAAAGAGCAAACTCAGAGTCAGAAGAGTCATCGCGGTCGGTGTCATCAGAGCGGGCAGTTCATTGGGCCATATCGCCGCTTTGCCATGCATCTGAAGAACTCGAAGGCAACCCAGTAAACGAGGAGAGCGAGAATAACTCATGCGCGCCGGTGATAAACAAGCTAATAGCAGTGCCAATATAGATAGAAATCAACTTCCGCCGCCCCCGCAACCGAGTCTCCGATTAGGTTACTTCAGTTCCAAGCAAGGAGTGCAAAAATACCTAGTGAGCGTGGGTAATAAACAAGATAAGAGCAGCGCCAATATAGATCGAAATCAACTTCCGCCACCCCTGATAGCGAGCGCCGATCAAGTTTCGCGCGCCTCCGATGCGATCACGTGGCGAAACTGAAACCACGAAACGCGTTGACACGTACAGACGCTGTAACGCGTCGAAGCCAGAGAGTTCTGTTTTTCACCGCAAGAAGGTAGCACAATCAAATTTCAAACACTTCTTGTAAGTCCCAGGAGGTGGCAGCACCTCCCAGGGAGCATGCATCGTTAATATGGCGCAAAATTTCAAACGGATGCTCGAAATCGTACCCGTACGGCAAAGACCTTGCGGGACGGAAAACCGCCGCTGTACACGTACGGCAAAAACCCTCAAAGGGTTAAGAAAAGGAGGGGCTGCTAACCAAGTTGGGAGATGTTGATTGATTGATTGATTGTAGGGTTTAACGCGCCATAGTGGAGGGCTCCGGATTAGATTTGGCCACCTGGGGATCTCTAACCTGTGCCAAAATCTCGTACACAGGGGCGTTTTTGCTTTTGGGTTGGCAAATGTGGCTTTGCAAATATTTATTTATTTATTTATTTATTTTGCACGTACTGCTAGCCTAACAAAGGCTTTGGCAGGAAAGGGTACAGTAAGGTCAAAAATCTACTGCGACATTTTCTCGCGAAGCAAATTCAAAAGCACAGTGCTGCCACTCCTGCGCCAAATGCGCCAATTTGCTCCAAATGAGGTATCCTGCGCCATCCTGATAAAAAAACCACGATTTTGCAAGCAAGTGCGCCAAAAGTGCGCCAAAATTTGTGTCGCGCAAATCGCGTGCAGCCTGTTACAAGCACTACTTCACAGTGGTCTCTAGACATGTGTAACTAATTCGGCTTGATAACTTGAACTCCCTAGCACCCGTCATCGTGTTTGCTGCGGTGAGTAGGGTTGGCGCCGTCACTGTACCGCCGATACAGTGTTTTCGTCTAGCAACTGCAGCGCTGGCGTACCGCGGTTCAAAACTTTCCTTCTTGCTGTAGTTTCCAATGGTTCCTGCTATGAACAATAGGTAGTTTTAGGTGGCGCTTGATTGCCGGCTCTCTCCGCCCCGAGAGCCAGCGGGAGCGCCGTTTCGCGGCATGCATGACGCGCTCGGCTGCAAGCTCCCGCTTCGATTGTTGGGCTCGCGGAGTGGACCATCGCAAGTGAAGCGGGCCGTGAAAAATGGCCAGTCTCTCTAAAGCATGAACCTCGTGGAGCGTTTTCTGCTTGCGAAAACGCGCCGCGCACGCCACAGGCGCGCTGCCGCTGCCGCGTAACCACCCGCACGCTGCGAGCGGCGCGGCAACATGGCGGCGGCTTCGGCCGCGAAGTGGTGTGGGGAGCTCGAGCGACCACTTTTAAGCGCTCTCTAAAATACCGCTCAATGCACACACGAAGTTGCTTGTGTGGTAAATGAGCTTATAATGTGGGCGAAATCGTCACTATAAAACATCATCCGCTTCGCCAGTGAAAGCGTCCATGCAATACCTGCAGGGTGGTAAGCCTAAACCCCCTCGGACGGAGCCAACCGGCCGTGACCGGGCTGTCTCGAGCGCTTCAAAACCGCCGCCATGAGGCGCGCGCCTCCCCATTGGCGCAAGTCGCCAGGCTCCTCCCACTGCCGCGCGCGACGCGCGTCATTTTCTGAGCGAGGCAGAAGCTGCCGCGTGCGTGGAATCGTCGACGCGGGCGTGAAACAATCGCACGCGCAACACCGGCGCGCACGAATCGCATGCAAAAATGCGCCATGCGCATTTCTCGTGCGCATTTCCAGCTTGCCTTTTTGCCTTTTATTCGCACCAGAAAGGAGCAAAATACCTTGCAAATTATGTTTTGTGGCATTTTTTGCTATTGCGTGGATACTTAGGGGATTTAATTGCATCAAACTTCTGGCGACTTCTAGCGACTGTTTCGAAATAAGTGGGGGAAAGATCCCATTGCCCCAGGGATGCCAGGTTGGGGCTGTAAATAGCCAAATATAGCTACTTTTTTGTGGTTGGTGGAATTTTTTATTGGCTATTTGGCTATTCTTTGGCTATTGGGTGAGCTGACTGTGAAAGCTATTTTTAATGCATGTTCGAGCCTGCCAACTATGGAGCGTTTTCAGTGACTCCTTGAAAAAGTCTTCCCTAGTAAGGACAAGAAGGCCATTATTCTTCAGCTGTGCCGTCCATTTTTGATCGCACGTGTGAAAAGCATCTTGAAGCCCATTCCATGGGCTTTTACTCAATTACTGGATGATACTAGTCGATGTTTAGTTTTGAGAGTTGCTTTGGACATATCTAGCAGTTGATGTTTAGCTGCTCCAAGGTGCTCCAAAACTGGCATTTAGGTGCTCCAAATTGCTCCAAAATTAATAATTTGCTGATACAAAAATTGCTCCAAATCACCGTTCATCAGTGGCACCACTGAAAGCAAAAAAAACAAGCGTACATTATTACGTAGTAACAAAGTAATGATTTGACAATCTGGACAGAAAAGAGTCAAGGGACGTACAATCAACAAGTTCTTGGGGTAACATATTCCATTCTCTGATGGCTTGCGGAAATCAGAGAATGGCTTGCGAATACAGTCGAATCCCGCTACAACGAAATTGACGGGACGCGCGAAAAATTTTGTTGAAGTGAAAATTCGTTGAGGCGAAATCCGCTCCAACACACCACGGAAAGGCCCGAAAAATAGCCCCGTATGTTTCCGCATCATTGGCAGCAAAAAAACAATGTTTAGAAAAAGGAGTGACGCGCAATAACGTCATGTTTATTCGGATAACAAACATACCAATGGTTATCTGTGTTCACTGCACGCAAAGAACGCGTTACGGAGGGGGGTGAAGAAATGCAGGCGCAAAACGTATTGCTGCTCAACAAGACGTGCCCACCGAGCTGATTACTTGCAGATAGCTGCTGGGCCGTCGGAAGGCCCCCTCTCGCTTGTGGCAGGAGCAGTGCCGTTATCTTATCCTCTGACAGGGCACCGCAGCTACTGACCTTGGCAGGCAAGACGCACGCGCTTGCATTAAACATGACCGTGCGCTCGCGACTAAGATAGGATGACTTGGCTTCAAGACCAAACACGCTAACATGATTTTTTGCTCTTGGCTATGAAGAATGGTAGAAGGAAAACGGCAAGGACAGCTGCTCAACGAGTCACAACGCATACATGACGGCGCCGCGCCAGCAGCAGAGCACATTCGTGCGATTTCAATTGGATACAGATTGGCTGTAGCTCCGGCTTGGCGAACCGGGCTTGTGCCTCATGTAAAGACGGCCAGCCACATCGTTATCACCATCAAACAATGGCATCCGCCTATGAGTTTTGTTTTGTTTTGGGTGGCGGTGTGGGCGCACCGCGCATGTTTTCGGTGAAACTAAGCGTCCTGAATGTTTAAAAAGTTACAGATAGCTGGTGCTATGCTTATTTTATTGTAAAATAATTGTTCAAACCCAGCCCAATTCATCGAAAATTTCGTTGAAGCGAAAGCAAGCCAGACAAATGGTTCGTTGTGGCGAGGACTTTGTTGCATTGACTTCTATGGCTAGCTGACGGGGAAATGGAAATATTTCGTTGAAGCGGACTTCGTTGTAGCGGGATTAGACTGTACAGGTAAACCTGGATGTAACGCACCTCTATGTAACGAATTTCTGGATTTAACGAAGTTTTTCAATTCCCCATTGCCAGCCCCATTGAAGCCCATGAGTTTGAGACCTCTATTTAACAAAGGGGCTGCAGCAGTTAACCTTGATGTAACGACTTCGCCACTCCTTGTTTTTTGCACTTTCACTGGAAAATCGGCTGGGGGAATGCACCATTTTACCAATACTAGCACTACTTTAATTAAGGAAAAACGTCTAGAATCACCAAAAACGAATTTCGTCATGACGACGATGATGAAAGGAGCAGCAAGCGCCATCTTATGGCTAACGCAGCACCAACTTAGGTTGTGCAATGTGACACCAAGTAACAAGAGTAACGACACTTCAATTTTTTTTTTTTTGCCCGTACCCCAAACTACCCCGCGTTTCCACGTGTAAGTGCGGTATCTGTTCGAGAGTCAAGTTTTGAGTTGCTAGGCCTGAATGTCGGCGTGTAGTTGCGCACCTTCACTGCCATCAGTGATGTCTGCTCGGGTGGTGATATATTCTGCTGCCAGAAGACTACAAGTTTTCCCTTTTCACAAGCTCTCATTTTTAAATTACGTCGCCGCCCGGCACAGTATCCCAGCTGGCACGCTCTCGAACAATTTTGTGTGGGAAAAACAGCATCAAATTTGTGAGAAGGCATCATTTCAGCTGAAGGTTGGTTCTTGAAACGCTTTCGGAACCAAAAAGTGTCAAAAGGCAAACGTGATACTGAAGTTACCTTTGTGAATACGGGGGCAAGTGATCTTGCTTCTTTGGAGCACCCTGTAGTGCCTAAGCTCGTGCGAAAGCAGCAGGCGCAAGTAACGAAGTTTTTCACTGTGGAATGAATCCTTGAAGCTTGAGTTCACTTTCACTGATGTCTACCATTCCGGTTTCGTTTCTGCTTTATTCACAAAAGCCTTAATTAACTCAAAACCTGGATGTAACGAAATATTGCAAACTTTTGTCAATTTTGTTATGTCCAGGTTTAACTGCATACCAATAGCCTTCCATTATTGGACCTCCACGGGCAGTATTTTTTAACTTTGCATGTTCCAGTTCATAATTTTGTTTTCATTTCATTTGACCGTGACTGTACAGGTTGTGAAGCATGCTGTACATGCTCAACTCTTGTTATATACTATGTGGAAATATGGCTCCGAACTAAACTCGGTTGCAGGAGTGCCAGTCTGGTGCGTCCCTCTGTGTTTTGTCGGTTCTGGGCTAACACATTTCATGAGCAACTAACATAGCTGTTACGCAGTGTGATTGTTAGTGCACTAGGTGTATGCGCAGAAACGGTAGAAGCACTTGGAGTGCCTGAGATTATGTAGCAACTGATTCACACATGCACAGTGGGAATGGGCTAAGTGCTGCTGTCTTGTGGCTGAACTGACCAAGCACTGTCGTTGGAACTCTCGGTTCTACTGACGTGCTCCTGGATGTGAACTGAACAGGGAAATGAGTTTTTTTTTTCTCTTTATTGCATGGTCGGGAATAAATGCCAGTGAATACTTTCTGGGTAACAGTGAACCGTCAGCAGTAAAGGTGTGTATGTTACTGAAATGTTCAATGCATTTTTGTCTTCATTTGCACAGTTTTGCTGCAGTGCTGAACAGGCCACTTGCAATACTGAAACCCCAAACAGTAGGGGAATTTTCTTACCTGAACTGGTGCAGATTAGTGACAGTGTCATACAGACCAGTGCGGAGGGCTACTGAGTATATCAGTCAGTAAAAAAAATGGACATGGGCTGCACTGTTTACACCAGTGCAGCCAGTTCAGGCAAAAAAGTGCCTCTAGTGCTGAGGCAAAAGGGTGGATCTTTTGGTGTGTGTAGCAGATGCCAGCCCTGACTCTCGGTCGGTCGTCATGTCCACCCTGTGCAGAAGTCTCCGCACGGCCGCAGCAGCAGCAACCCGGACCTTGGCCAGCTCGAGCGCATCGTCCTCCCCTCTGGCGCACATCGAGTCGGAGACGGACTGTGAGCGTGGCCGTGGTGGGGCGTCCGCTGGACCGCACGGCCAGCATGCGGCCGGGCAACGGCCAGGCCTCGTCCCCGCTGCGCTCTCCTCCCCCGCGCAAGCTGGTGCACGAGGAGCTGGTGCTGCAGTGGGTGGTGTCCAGCGGGGCGGCCAGGGACCTGGCCCTGAGCAACACCTGGTTCCTGCTTGAGCTGGTGGTCAAGAGCATGACCCAGCACCTGGCTGCCACGGGCAGGCTGCAGGCACCCCGACGGCATCGCTTCAGCAGCCGCTTCGTGGACGACGTCACCACCCTGGTGGGTAGGGGAGAGGGGGGACAGGAGTGGAGGAAACGCTACAGCTTGTTGCCGCTATGCGTACAAGGCTGCATTTCCTGCTCGTTGCATTTGTAATCGTTTTGAAGCAGTGGTAGTTCTTGAATTACGGCGATCTTGGTCAGAACTTCCTCTCTTGTTTGGGTGTCGGCTGTTGCCAACCATCTTCCTTCTCCTCCTCTTCTGCCTCCTCATCATTGCATCCTTCTTCCTTCTCCCCTGCCCCTTTCCTCCCTATTCCTTTCCTCGTTTAGCTCTGTTTAGATGCTGTAGAAAAACTACACAGCAAGCTGTCTGCTGTGGCCAACCATCTCCCTTTCTCCTCCCCGCTTCACATATTTTTTTGGCGGCTTCTGCATAGCTGCTACTGCCACTCTGTCTCTATTTAGGTAGCAGGGTAACTATTACGGCAGGAGTCGCATGTCAATCCTGTGTGCAGGTGACCACGCTGACGTCTGACGTGATCAGCCGCTGTCACCAGGAGGTGCGGGACTTCCGCAACTGTGCAGAACCTGAACAACAGCCTGGCCTTTTTTCTGCACGACCTGCTGTCCATCATGGACCGGGGATACGTCTTCAAGCTGATCAAGGTAGCCACGATGTGGGGGAGGGGCTCCGAACAGGGAGCAGCAAAGGGCCTTTAAGTTTCCACTCCAATTAAGCGCAGTTTCCAAATAAGTGCTGTTTCCAGATGAGTGAGTCAGAGTAGGCTTTAGGTAGCTTCTTGGATACCCAGCGAGCAATTACGCTGCATTATACTCGTAAGTAGGGGCTTTTCACAGTTTTTATGGGGAAAAAAAAAGGTTGTGTTTTCACCAGATTCTTCATATTGCTGAGTACAGTTAAACCTCGTTATAACGAGACGGGCTATAACGAAATAATGGATATAACGAGCAAATCGTAATTCCCCTTGATATCTCCATAGAAACCAATGTATTTAAAACCTCGTTTTAACGAGGTAAAATTTCCCTGTTACGGGATATAACGAACAAATTTCGTTGAGAAATCAAATTTTGAGCTAATTTTACAACAGTGCGCAACGCGGATTTGAGACAGTGCGTGACGCGGCAACTGTATTAGCTGTTCAAAACTCCCGCCACGCGCGCGAAGCTGGCTGGCGCGCCGTGCGGACGCTGTGCCCGCGAAGCCCCCACCCTCCTCTCGCTGCGCACGGCATGCAGACGATGGGGCCCTTCGATTTACAGTGTCGGACTCACCGCGGGCTCCCCGAGAAGCAGTCCGACGTTCGATTTTACCACGTATCCCTATGGCTTCGGGGAATCGCCCGATGCACACGGCGCGCGCGGTTGCGTCGCTTTCCTCCCCCCCTCCCTCCTCCCCTGTTCGTATCGCCGACGTCGCTCCGTAGTTGTGCGTGCGTGGGTTTTGGCAGTCTTCAGCCTTATCTTTTATCGTACTGCCGGCGTGATTCCAACAACGCGAGTACTAGCGACAGGCGGGAAGCGAAAGCGAAAGACTATCACGCTTGAACAGAAGACGGCTATGATAAAAGCCGTCGCATCGGGCGCGAAGGAAAGTAAGGTGCACTCCATGGTAAGGTGGCAAGAGACTGACGTGTGGACGAGTACGCTGTCTGCCATCGTGAGCAACCAAGAGTCCATCGTCAGCGCTGTTGCACATGGCTTGAAAAGAAGCGCTAAGGACGGCGTCGGAGGCACTAGATGCGGTGGACGTGCTGCGTCGCTACTTCGGCGCGCACGGGGCGGCGAAGATGACGTGAACGTAGCGGCCGCAGCTGAGGGAGCCATCGCTCGCATCAGGAAGGTGCATCAATGTCCAATTACGGACTTCTTCGTAGCCAAGTCTGTTTGAAATACGAGTTTTGAACTGCAATAAAGTAGGTTGGTGACTTTTCCTTTTTACCTCCGGAATGTGTTTATTTTACTATCGCCGTGCAGCAAGATGCTATTTCGCCCGCTTTTTGTTTTAGGTAACTACAATGCATAATATTTGCAGTAAATGTCGGCTACGGCTATAACGAAATATTGGCTATAACGAGCAAATCGCGGCGCCCCTTCAATTTCGTTATAACGAGGTTTAACTGTATATTCAACTGATTCGTAATGGAGACACTGGGGTGGGATTCCACCAGCTGTGGTCTACAGAAAGGGCCCGGTTCTTAGAAGCATTCTCCTGCGGTACCTCTTAGGCTATGTTCAGACTACCGACGTAACAGCCATATTGTGCGCTATGGACGTAAAAAACACGGCGTTTTGCGCAGTTCAGTTGGCTGAGACATCAAATGACGTCATTATTTAAAGATATTACGACAGTCGCGACAACAGTCTGAACCCGGCCTTAGGTGTGGACCTGATTGCAGTGGATTGTTCTAGTTAAGCTGAAACAGGGTACAATAATGAGTAAGACATTTAATCATGCTACAAAAATACCAACCTGGTATCGCTAAGCATCTCCACTGTGCACTCACTTGCATGATGCGTGCCGGAAATAAAAATCTACAGCAATTCAGAGAATTTTCTGCTAATGTGTAGCATTCTTATGCCGCTTGTCTAAAGTGTGAGTTTTTTATAGCCAAATTTTTTTTGGTTTTTCAAAATTCTGTCCAACCAGTTATCTCCACGTACGCCGTTATAACAGTTGAAGGTGTTACTTCCACCAGATCTGCATTTTTGTGGAAATGCAGGGTGTTACACGGTCCTGGCTGTGGGGGTGCTCAGCAAAGAATGCTACACATTAATAGCTGGAGAGGGCTCAAGGAACTTTGGGAGCTAGGACACCTCTAATGTGTAAAGCGTACAGCTAGGTACAACCCCTGTCACCTTTCACCGACACTGGGCTGCTGTCTTGGTGTTGCGAGGCCACGGGTACTGGAGCCAACATGGATGTTCAAAAGAAAGAACAAAATTGTGGGACATTTTGGCAGTGCATGCGACTAGGCGCCTCTATAAGCTGCAGTAGCATTTGTCTCCCAGTAACTTACCTACGCTGCCGCCTCTCTAGAAGGGTCTCAGCTGCAGCGAAGCGCCTTTGCTAGTGTAGTTTTATTGGTGGGTTAGTTACCCTAGTGATTTCAGCGAATTTTTTTTTCTTATTGTTTTTACACTCGCTCTCTCAACATCAGTTTCATTAATGATCGTTCTCTCTCCCCCTTTGCGCGCGCAGGCCTTCTGCAAGCAGGTGTCGGCCAAGATCCAGTCGCTGCCGGACGCCAGCAGCCTGGCCTCGCTGAAGCTGGACTTCCTGCGGGTGGTGTGCAGCCACGAGCACTTTGTCACCCTGAACCTGCCCTTCGGCACCCCACTCAGCCCATCCCCACCCACCTCCCCCTGCCCCAGCGTCGCCTCCTCCCAGGGCTCCTCCGTAGTCTCCAGCTCCACCACCCTCACCGACCGCGGCAGCGCCTTCGCCGAGCTCTCGCCCGAGTTCCGCCAGCAGCACTTCCTCGTCGCCCTGGTCCTGGCCGACCTGGCGACCACCCTGCAGAGCAGGTGCAGTCTTTTTCTGGTCATCTTCTCCTTCTGGTGTTGCACTGGAGTCGCACTGCTTAGCTGTACAGAGCAGGGGTTCCGAAGTCAGTGTTAGAGCACTGCATGGGCCTGGGCCGGCCCGAAAGCGCGGGCCCGACCCGGCCCGTGGGCCGGGTTGCCCGAAGTCGATTATCGGCGGGCCCGGGTCGGGCTCGACGCCATGGGCCTGGGCGGGACTCGGGCTTGAATTCATAAGCCCGGCTGTTAATAGTCCTGGCGTGAAGGGTAGAAAAAAGCATAAAAATGAATATAATGAGTTTACTTTTACGCGCTTCTTGATGTTAGTTGTACACATTGTTTTAAAAACGTGTTTTGCTAGGTCTGATAGTCACTATACTGTAATTTTAATAACATTTCATGTACTGCATCAAGATTTTATATTTTGGTGCAAAGCATATAAAAGATACGGTTACAAGGACTGCCCTAGCAGGGAAGGAATTAATTAAGACACCCTGGATCTGTGCACCTATGTCTATGTACGTGTGTTTTAGATGTCGAACCAATCTAAATGCGGATGCCGTGGCTGGAAATCAAACTCGCGTGCTAGAGAAGCGCCATTGCTTAACAACCACAGCAGAGAAAATATTTCAACGCACGCACATACTCGTGTATTCAAATGGGGGGGGGGGGAAAAGAAATTTCAGCAATACCAACTTGTGACCGAGATAACCACATGAAGTTGCCAAGAGTCTGGTCATCAAAGGTGATGATGTCTCTCGTGCAAGAATATGAGCTATTATTACGCTGATGTGGCATGACAGTGTAAGCTGAACTACGTGCACTTTTAAACCCTTATTTTTTGCGTTTCAATTCAGGAGGTGCTTGTACAGACTAGATGCTCTGTCTGACTTCCTGCTACGAAGACAACGAACCAAATATAATAACCAAATTTTCTTCAGCGTCTAAGACCAGGCCTGGTCACACACACGCGGGCCCTCCCTAGGCTCAAAAATAAATGACCGGGCCCGGGCCGGACCTGGGCTTGAGACGACGGGCCCGGGTCCGGGTCGGGCTCGGGCTTCACAAAGCGGGCTCAGGCCTTAAAATCAGGCCCGTGGAGTGCTCTAGTCAGCGTCATTATCCACACCAACAGCCCATTCGTGTCCGCGACAGGACAAAGACCTCTCCCATTGACCTCCAAGTCTATTCTCTGCCTCTGAATTTCCATATTTCGTCCCTGCATCGAGTCACTGGCCTTCGCCTTCTTCTAGACCTGTCTCTCGGTGTCCGTTCTGTTGCCCTCCTGGTCCACCTGTGTTGCTACTTCACCTCATTACGTGGCCAGCTCGAATGTGCTGCTTTTTTTTATTATTTGAACCATGATGTATTCCACTCGAGATTGTTCCCTGATCCCAGAAGGTCTTCTCTTGTCCCTAAATCAGGGGTTCTCAGGCGTGTTGTTCCCAGGGAACCCTGCTAAGCTCCGTTTAGTGCCAAGGAACCCCCTCTACATTCACGTGCAATAAATTCAAAAAGAAGCAAGCTTGCTTGCTTTTGAATTTATCGCACGTGAAGGTCGACTTTACGCGAGTGCGTACGCTAGTGGCACCTATCTCCAAACAGGAGAAATGCGCATGGGGGTAATATAAGGCCGAGATTCAAGTGTAATAGTTTAACCACGCGGCCTGTTTTCGTAGTCTGGCTGACTATAAGCTGCTGGCGGGATTTATTGCGCAGTTTGCACCTTTGTGTTATGCACTGAGATGCATTTACTGACACTCAGGCATGAGTAATGGAGGTTCCTTAGATCGATTGCACCTCGGGTTTGCCATCTAAGCTACTTGGCGAGTGTGGAACGAGGGAAAATTTATCAGTGGCTCACGGAACCCCGAGGAGGGGCCTGCGGAACCCACTTTGAGAAACCATGCCCTAAGTGGTACTCCTGCTGTCCTTCGTTTTACACAAAACGGCAGTACTGCTTAATTAACCAGTTACTACAAAGATGTAAGTGCTTGGGGCTTTTACATGACTAGTTTTTAACAGGGTTGTGCAGATACTTGAAACTTGAATATCAGAGAGAGAATAACAGGATATTCAATTTGGTTTCAAATCAAATGGCATTTGGAAACGTAAAAAGCAGAGTTTCCGGTAATAATTTGAAGCAGAGCTCTGGATCCCATGCTTTACTCTTGATGTGCAGTCGATGTCCTGATAGCCAAATTAGGCTAAAATTGTGCCAAAAGTAAGGAACACACACCATGACTTGTGGCTTTCAAGCCTGAACTCTGTAAAAGAGTAGGACTCTCCTGCTTTCAGAAAAATTCCCCGCATTTCCCCGAGGGGAAGAATGTGAAAGTGCGAATGCACGAGTTGAATTTGCGCGGTTCGGTAATGTTCGCGAAAGAGAGATCACACACACACACACAACTACAAAGAAAGAAAGATGCATTTATTCACAGACACCTATTTGTGTTGTCGTTGTACTTGATTGCTAGAGCGGATCTCAGCTTTGAAATTTCGTGTCAGTAGTCCTTTAAGCGGGTGCATTAGCCCTTCTCACGCCCGATTCCTGGCCAATCCCCCATGTGGGTATGTGCCATGCACAGACACCTATTTGTGTTGTCGTTGTACTTGATTGCTAGAGCGGATCTCAGCTTTGAAATTTCGTGTCAGTACTCCTTTAAGCGGGTGCATTAGCCCTTCTCACGCCCGATTCCTGGCCAATCCCCCACGTGGGTATGTGCCATGCCAGCGGCCAGGCAGCGCGCGCCCATCTCCCCCCGTTGCCAAGGAAGACGAGGAGATTCCTGGCCAATCCCCCACGTGGGTATGTGCCATGTCAGCGGCCAGGCAGCGCACGCCCATCTCCCCCCGTTGCCAAGGAAGACAAGGAGCGCGCGCACCCGCAGCTGTTGCTATGCGGACGGCGGCGGACGCTTCAGGCTCGCTTAAGAAGTGCATTCGCATTTAATTCATTGCCCGTTATCTGTCCTCAAAGGGAATTCCTTAAAATGGATTGGAAAATTTAGGTAAAGTCACAGCTAACATTTTTGTGTTTGAATGTCAAGTCTGCCTGACCCATTGTGCATGAATTTGCGTGTTTGACGGGTACTACTACAGTAAAATCTCAGTGATACGCATTTCATGGGGTTGCTTGAAATATTCGTATCATCCAAAATTCAAATCGTCAGAGCATACACAAAATGAAGTACAAATGAATTTATTTTGCGGGAGGAAAAATTCCTTCTATCCGTGCGCATTTTCTTTTTACTTAGATCTTCAGCAATCGACTTCTGGAAGGCGTAAAATTGTGTGCAAGTGATTTCGCGAAGGTTTTTGCCCGCCACTGCACACCACAGCACGTCGAGCGCCGGTGCATTTCAGGCAGGCATTTCAGGCAGGTGCAGGCAACGCATTCGTTACAGCCGGCGCTCTTTTTTATTGCAAGCAATGCATTTGGTTCGGGGAATATTATTAATTTGTATTGCACCGAAATTTGTCCCAGCTGTGACCGTATCATCAAACTTGCTGAGCAGTGTTGGCAAGGAGATTAATTATTAGAGTTGGAGTAGATTATTAGAGTAGACCGTCTTCCTTCCTCTGGCGCAGCAACCCGTCGCTGCAGGCCAAGGCGGCCAACATGGTCCGCAATCTGCTGACCGTGCACGACTGGGACCCCCGCTTCACGGACCTGGAGGTCGTCAGGCCCCGGGTGGCCGCCCTCTACCTGCCCCTGGTGGCGGTGGTGGTGGACGCCCTCCCCTGCCTCTGGGACTGGCGGCCACCGGGGGAGGCCAGGGCCAGTGAGTGTTCCCCCGCGTGTGCATTCCTGTGTGCAGAATAGGCAGGTGGGAAAGCGTTTGTTTCCCTCTCGGGCAGTGCGGTCTACGGAAGGCTCGGACTCCCGTCACCGCCCGGCGTCCATCCACCAAGCAGTTGCCATGGCAATCGCCGGATCCTCCGTGGCCTGGCGTGGCGACCCCGATCACAATGAATCGTACAGCCAGGTAAGCTGGTCCTGTCCTTTTTTTTAAGCAGCGTATGGGTCACTGTCTCTGTGCTTCATGTGTGAACCCGTATAAGGGGCAAGGAGTAGCTTAGTGCCCTCGGTAGCGAGAAAAAAGGTCTTGCCCCTCACTAATTTTTTTACAGATCATGAACTCATCTAGATAATATGTATTAGTATTATTATATTTCTTTGAAGATCATAATGAGGTGCAGACACTATGCAAGGGAGCGCTAGTTACAGAATTGGCAAAATATGGAGGGGGGGGTAAAAAATACAACACATATAAATTGCGAACAGCTCATTTTTTGTTTGGAAATATTGGCGTATTAGTATGCCCAGTGACATGGTGGAACCTTAAAGTGAAAGCGACGTGCTGTGCCCCTCCACTTACGTGCTCGTTGTCGTTCGCGCCGTTCCTGCCACCACTTTTGATACTTGCTTCGGTTGGGACTTACAGGTGACTGATTAATACCAGCCAGCTGTTGAGTATAGTGTGTCACGACCATTCTCTCACCCTGCTGAGGGGATGAGTTGTGCATGCAAGTTTAGTGCACGGCACCAGCTTACCCCAGAGAAAGGTTTAGTAAGAAAGGTCAGTTGGGACCCCTGATGACGTCACAGGTCGCCGTGCTGCAGCTCCTTAGTGTTTTACTGCTATGCCCAAGACCCCTGGCCCGGTGTAGCAGCTCTCAGCAGTCCAGTCCAGTGTAGCAGCTCTCTGTCCTCTGGTGCAGGGGCCTCCGCAGCCCCTGGTGAAGGAGGAGTCCAGCCGGCACCTGCTGGTGTGCTTCCTGTGGGTGCTGAAGAACGCCGACCAGCGCACCCTGCGCCACTGGTGGGCCGAATGGCCCCTGCACCGCCTGCAGCGCCTGCTCGACACCCTCTACCTCTGCCTCTCCTGCTTCGAGTACAAGGTGGGGGGGCACAGGGCAGAGCAGGCAGTTGCGTAGTCTACCTGTAAATCACAAGGAGTGGTTCCTACAAGGCTCCTAGGCTACTCTCCAAGTAGGGGGCACAGTGTTACCACACACCAAGGGCTGCTGTGTAGGGAGTGCTGCTTTCGCAGCTTGCTCTAGCATCCAGGTTAGGGTTGTGTCTTGGCATTTCCACCTCCATGTTTTCAGCAGCCTATCCGATTCAGACAGAATGTAAGTGCTCGGCCTGATCGATGCAGCGGGTTTTGCTTGCATTTTCTTTCCCCTTTTTTTTCCGTTCGTTTACTTCTTGTTCTCATCCAAGTTCTGCATCGAGGCTCGATTTTGAGTCAGCTTTAAACCGCCACATCTTTGCTTCAGTCGTCTACGTATTCGAAGCGCGTAGTTTCTTTTAGGGAGATTTTTAATCTCTCAAGCTGTAATCGTGACCACTTTTGTAATGTTGCAGACGCAAAAAAGGCGGTACTGTAGTTCAGGTTGATTGATTGATTGATTGATTATGAGGTCTAACGCGCCGACGCTACGCAGGCGATAAGGCACGGCGTAGTGGAGGGCTGCAAAATAATTTTGAAAACCTGAGGATCTTTAACAAGCACCGAAATCTCGTACACACAGGCTTTTTCGCTTCCCACCTCCACGAGAAAAGCGGCTGCTATGGCCGGGAATCGTACCCCTGTCCTTGGGCTCAGCAGCACAATGCCTTAGCCACTGAGCCACTGCGGTCAGTCATAGTTCAGGTTGTACACATTAGCTGTCATGCCTAAACTTTGCACACCACATTGTGCTCTGAAGCCATGTTTGCTACACCAGTAGAAAGACTAGCCTTGTACTAGTCTTTCTACAAACACTAGCTTAGAGCAATTATTTTCACTATTCAGGTTGCTCATAGCACTCTGCTTCTTGACCTCTCAATGAGAAACTGTGGCTTTGACTGACTTTTATAACTTCTTTATTGGAAGCTAGTGTCTCTTCTGTGTACCGTCTAAATTACAAGACACACTGGGTTGACTAACGGTATTTTTGCAAATACTGATGACATAATGTACAGGGTGTTACGACGATAATTGGACCACTTTAAATTTTTTTCCTGAGCGAACCGCTGCTCAATTCATGCGCAAACTTCACGTGAAGGTCGCATTTTGTAGTCTATTTTGTTTGACACCAGGAACAATGATGCTACTTACTCGTTTATGCTGAAAATAAATAAAAGCCATTTTGGCCTATGGGAAAATGGCAGCCGGTTTGGACGTGCCAGAAAGTGCAAGCTCATTTATTTCTGTATAACAGTATTCCTGTGACATTCTGTCCTACTTTTTGTATCGAAACCGTTGCACATCAGCAAATACTGTCCCCACTTATGGCCTCTGCTGCACGGCACGCTTTCAGGGGAAGAAGACAATGCGCAAGTTTGCCCAGCAGACGCTGCGAAAGACGTCCGACATCAAGTCCAAGCTGGAGGACGCCATCCTGGGCCACTCCAGCGCACGCAGTGAGATGATGATGCGGCGCCGTGGAAACAATGCTGGCATCGTGGGGGCAGGTAAGGCACTCTGTGTGGGGCGGCTTGGCTTGGCTCTGTGTGCCGTCTTGGCTTGCCTTAACCGAGCAACTCTCGTTTACCCTCAGACCGTAGCGGCGCACCACAGGCACCAACGCAGCAGGGGGATCGGCTGAGGTGGCGAAAGGATCAGACGCAGTGGCGGCACGGCTCGGATAACTACGACAGGTAGGGTGGGTTTGTCCTTAGGCCACGCGTGTCGCCAAGGACAAGCAGCTCGGAATTCATATGAGCGCATTGGAAAAATTGGGAGCTCAACTTTTTGAAGTGTTATGCCTGAGCTGGGGGCCCCTGGGTTGGAGAACTCGTTTTGAGCCGCATTTTACTTTCCAGGCCCAAGATCGAGGTGGAGATGGATGCTCACATTGAGGGGAACCTGTCGACTGAGGTGACCATGACAATCCTTGATGTCCTGGAGCTGATAATACAGGTACGTTGAAGGCGGATTTGTCTGGCTAACCATGTATGCTCGTGCAGTTGTTCGTTTAGTTTTCTTGAGGATTTTTTACATCTTTTGTATTGCTTCCGGGATCTGACAAAAAAAAAAAAAGATGCAGGAAGGGGTCACAGAAGTACGCAGGCCTTATTTACATCGTTAACCCCAAATAATACTTGTATACAGTCGAGTCCACTTATAACGATACCGTTTACAACAATATATGAGATATAACAATGAACAACATGGCACCGTCCACTTTTGTATGCGTTCTATGGTAAAACAAACTGCTTATTACAATGCTCTAGTGCCATAATATCGGATATAACGTTTGAATCCAGGTACAGCGTGCACCAAAAATGCGAGCTGCCGCCGGCTCCTTGCGCTGACCTCGACTTGCATCCCGTCCACCTTTTAAAAATGAGTTGACTGTGCCACTTACGAGGAAGCGAGAGGAGAAGGAGGGGAGCAGTTTTCCTTCTGAACCCACCTCCCAGCGCCACCGCTTTGGCCTTGTTCCCGCGGCCACTCGCACCACTTGTGCATTTGCTTGTTGTGACACGTGCGCGCCACTTAGAATTTGACTGGGTGCCTTTTCAACTGCCACCATTTTTCTGTGGAAGGGAAGTCAGGGGCAATGTTTTGGAAATGTCCGGGTGCCTCACAGAAGAGGCGATCGTTGCGTGGATTAGCGCTGTGGACAGCGGTGACAGTGACGACTGTGGTGATGTGGCTGCACAGCCTACTCAGGTAGCATCGTTGCAGGGAGGCCCAGTGCATAATACAATGACCTATGTATTGTACTAAGTCCC
This sequence comes from Haemaphysalis longicornis, assembly GCA_013339765.2. Taxonomy (NCBI): domain Eukaryota; kingdom Metazoa; phylum Arthropoda; class Arachnida; order Ixodida; family Ixodidae; genus Haemaphysalis; species Haemaphysalis longicornis. The sequence goes on from CM023449.1 coordinate 23,317,390, forward strand.
TCAGAGCCTTTGTTTCTGCCAAGGACCCTTTGCTCAGCTAGGTGAAGCACCTACAGATTGCTCTTGAAAAAAAAAAGTGGCTCCAATCCACGCTGTGAAGGTGGTTGGACTGTGAAAATGTAAACGACACCCACAACGATTACCCATGCGGCTCTACAAAGAGGGAAACCAGACACTGCCAGCCGTTACCTGGGATGGGGGCAGAGTCCCGAACGCAGCAGCGTTAGCAGAAAGAAAGCGGAGAAAGAGTCTTTCGAAGGGTGAGGAGGAAGGCGACACGCGCGGCTGTGGCGTCATCTCTTTCACTGCCTCTCCTTCACTCTTGTTTCATCGTGTCACCTCCAATAAGTGCCCTCCCCCTCCCGAGATGCTGAATCCAAACTGCCGTCTGTCTCCCGCATAGAGTTTCTTAGTAAGTGTACTAGAGAGGAAACTGCAGCGGGAATCCATGTCGTCGTGGGAGGGAAGATCCCCCTTTCTGGCTTGGGCTTGGCATGACAACTGGATTCTTCAGCGGTTTTTAGGATTTGCTTCCTTTACTATGCCTTAACAAGTCTACGAGCCACAAGGTAGCCGAAATGCTCCCTGTTCTATGAAGCTGTGAGCCGTGCAACTGCGAGCTTGGTGAAAGAGCAGGCAGTGCTTGATCGTACCTAACGTTGGCCATGCCGGAGTAGAAGGAACCTCTGACTTAGCGGGTAATGATGCCACTGCAAAGTTGTAGCTGACGAAAAAAAAAAAAAGGAACCAAATGTACTTCGACAAAGACCAGATACGACAGATACAGGCGCCTGCGGCTGTCCATACTTGTCTTCGATCACGACTGATTAACACCACGTTTTCCTTTTTCTTCAAGTATGCACCAACTCAGTTCAGCAGCAAGTTTTGTTAAACTGTAGTTGGCAGTCGGTGCACCGGTTCACCACGAAAGCGACATTTTCATAGGCATGCTCAAAACGTTTCTAAGCTTTTCAAACAACTTATTATTTGAAATAATGGGAAAAATTAATAAAATGAGAGTCTCTAATGAGTTTCGCCAGAAATATTTTAATTGTTGTTAACTACCAGATTGGCCTGCAGAATAGTAGGCACAACCGTTCCGGCAAAAATACACTTTACTTCCTTTTTTCTTAGCTTTAAAGCAGCGTGTTTTATTTTCCACTTATATAATAACACACCATTATTTGCGTTTTTGTGGCACTGTGTTTGAATATACGGCAACTAAACCGTTTCAATCCAAGCCAATGATGAAACTAAGGCGAGCGCATGGTATAATGACGGGCCCATGATGACACAGACGGCCTTGATGTGAGCCGCATAGACTCTAGTGCCACATTTTTCTCTAGTTATACAGTAAGAAACTCTATGGTCTCCCCGTCTTTACAAGTGCGGTCATAGCTTAGTCGGCAAGACGACGGGCACACGACTCGCTTCTCTTTGTGCCCAGGTTTGATCCCTGGTGGTGCCAGTCGATCATTTGTGTAGCCTGGGTGTAGCCAGTAGTAGCCTGGGAGTTTTCTGCTGATGCTGTGGTCTAATGTACGGGATAGTCAGAGGACCCCGGCTAGCTTCGCTAGAGAAAGTGCTACGCACTGTACACTAGCCCCTGCGGAATCCGAAGACTCACGCATGGGTTCGGGTACTCATATGGTAGACAGACTCCGGCAATCCAAAGTGAGGCTTTATTGCCTGGCAGATACAGGGCATGTACCAGACAACACGACTATCGCTTGTGGGGAGCTCGCTCAAGCCGCGGGACTCGGACCTCGATATATATCTGTCATCGCAGTCACGGGAGCAGGGAAGGCATCCCTTGCGACCGATCAGGGCAGAATCTCTCAGCAGAGGTACCGTGAGCCAACTGGGGTCACCGTCATCGGGGCATTCGGGTAGGCACTGCCGAGCCACCGATTTCCGACCAAAGCGCCCAGTCGACTCCCAGCAGAACGCTCGATCGTCCGGCAGGTCTGCTTGAGGGGGAGAGGAGGTCTTCCCCTGGTTGGGGAGAAGGTGGCAAGAAGGAAGGTGATAAACTGGTCCTTCTTCCCCCGCGCCCTCCGCACACACGTTTGCGGCGAGCTGGTTCGGCGAGTCGAATGGGGTCACGAACGGGTCACGACCACGTGATGTCGCCAGCTTCCCAAAATGGCGGCTCCCAGCTCGCCAAAATATGTGCAGGCAAAGTGAGGGAAACAAGGGTCCCCACAAGTGTGGACACGAAAATTTTTTTGGCTGGTTAGAGGTAATACTGCTTCTCAGTAAAAGATGTGCGCCACCTTCATGTGCAGCAAAAGAAACCTTCTATGGCTTCTTTTCTCCAAATTATTGCTAGTATGACCTCGCTTGCAGTGCGAATAAAACTGTTTTGAGCTCTTGTTTTTCTTTTTTTCCCCCCTGAAACCCGCTTATAACAATTGTCTGTTATAACGATGGGATTTCCTTGGCACTTGGATATTGTTATGAGTGGACTTGACTAGTATTCATTCTGAGCATTGCTGATTCAGTTCACAGAGTCCCTCTACGTCGTGTATAATCACTTTGAGGCATGGCGCGGGCCTGTCAGTGAAGACTTGAGACTTGACAGTAAAGGCAGTCGAAGCAGCGACGACGCCTTTTTGTCCCGCATGGGTTTTTTCCGCTGCGAAGCGAACTTTTTTCCCCTCGCCATTGCCGCTTCCCCAGGTGGTGTCCCAGTCCGACTCGCAGCAGAGTGTGCTGGGGACAGTGCTGCGGGTCCTGCTTCACGCCCTGGACTGCAACCAGAGCACGCTGGTGCTGCAGAACCTCTTCGCCACCCAGCGCTCGCTCGTGTTCAAGGTACTGCTTGCATGGGCCAAATTCACGGGCATTCTCCTTCGTATGTGGCGAGTTGTATTGCAATCACTTCAACTCATCTTCCACTCTGGTGGCTGGGATCTTGGTGCTCAGTTTGTCTGCTCACGAACACTTGCAGTGAACTCCCCTGTTGAAGTTGGGAGACTCCCCTGTTGAAGTTGGGATGTGCCTTCTCAAGGGAGCTCCTCCTCCTTATCCCTGCCGCGCAGTTTCCCGAGCTTCTCTTTGAGGAAGAGACGGAGCAGTGTGCCGACCTGTGCCTGCTGCTCCTGAGGCACTGCAGCTCCTGCATCAGCAGCATCCGCTCCCAGGCGTCCGCATCCCTCTACCTGCTCATGCGGCAGAACTTCGAGATCGGAAACGTGCGTCCCCCCTTCTTTTCTTGCCAAGCTCCCCTGGTGATGGATAGTGAGGATCACTTGGCTTTAGAGTAGTGCGAGTTGCTGAGAAGCTCGGGGGTTAACCCATTTGAGCCGAGCGCAGTTTCTATTAGACGGCGCCATGCCCGCTGCAGAAGGGCATGAGAGTGCGTTTGTTGCGCTGTGTGTTCAGCTTATAGAGTGGGTTTGTGTGTAAGGTTCAGGGTTCAGACCAGAGCATTACAATTTACAACTGACGTCGCACTCTGTGCGCGGCGCACTTGTACCTTTTCAGACAGGGACATGGTTGGCAAGAAGTTTTCAGCATGTCAAGTTATGTGAGACAACCTTAGAGATGGGGAGTTGCACCGCCTGTGTGCAACTAGAACTGAATTTCTAGAACTGAGATGGATGTTGAATTAGAATTTATTTGGATGAAACTTTTCTGCGTTGCATCTAGTGACGTCGCGAGAAATTCACTCGACAACATCACAGTAGAGTAGAGTAGAGCAGTAGAGGAGAGCTGGTGATACATTTTCTGTACCGTCGTAGAATTCGTGCTGTAATCTGGAGTCTATACTGCATTGCTGCGTATTCTGCATGGATGCCACCTTGGTGGGCCATTGCCTCGGACGGCAGTGACGCGCGCTTCCATCTTGTGCGGGGCAGAACTTTGCCCGAGTGAAGATGCAGGTGACCATGTCGCTGAGCTCCCTGGTGGGTACGAGCCAGAGCTTCAACGAGGAGTTCCTGCGCAAGTCCCTCAAGACGATCCTCGTGTACGCGGAGGAGGACACCGAGCTCCAGGAGACCACCTTCCCCGAGCAGGTGCGGGACCTGGTGTTCAACCTGCACATGATCCTGTCGGACACGGTCAAGATGAAGGAGTTCCAGGAGGACCCCGAGATGCTGCTCGACCTCATGTACCGCATCGCCAAGGGCTACCAGAACTCGCCCGACCTGCGGCTCACCTGGCTCGCCAACATGGCCCAGAAGCACACCGAGGCACGCCCACTCCCTCCTTCCTTCCTTCCTTTCCTTCCCTCCTTCCTTCTTTTGTTTTTGTTTGGCGTCTGGTGGTGTTGGCGTGTGCAATTGTGGAGCCATATTCCCTGTAAAGTCGGCCTTATCAACTTATGATAGTATTGATCCCCTATGCAGAACCCCGGTTTTGCCTGGCATTTATTTCTTTTAGCGTGCACGAAATCCTGCTGAATCCACCTCTACTGCAGTTGCCTCCATATGGGCGACATTTTGTAGCCTCCATTTCCCGGCCGAATTGTACTGCCCTGTTTTAGAACTCGTTTTTGAGTTTTGTACGTTTAAGATTAAGAGTTTTGCTAATGCAGCCATGATAGTGTCAGGGGTGAGACAGCTGCGCATATTGCGCCTTTTTGATACAATTCCATTTTCCTGCGCCAAGCTGCTCCAAAAGCATGAAAATTGCAAAAATTGCGCCAAAAACTGCTCCAGAAGAGCCTGAAAGGCACGGATTTTGATGCTCATGTCAGTTCCGGCGGGGACGAAAGCCTCCCGCATCCCGGTGACCGCTTTTATTGTCGGTCAATTGCAAACACAGAAATGGCAAAAATAGAAAGACTGAAATGAAGCAAACGATATCTTTTAAAGCACGATTGGCTTTCTGTCCGGGTTCGCTGAAACGGCCTTCCAGATTAGGCATCGCTGTGGCTACAAACATGGCCGCCGCCTGATCTGCCTGCTACTGCCTACTTCACGCGCTCACTGCGTATCGCCGATATTTTCCCTGGTTTATTTTACGCTATCAGCTGGGTTCCAGTCTATTCATTCCATCAATTGTGACTCTGAACAGTGACGTTAACGCGGGGATATGGTTTGAGATTGGTGCGAGATACGAGAAGTTGCGCGGCTCATAAAAAAGTTTTGAAATGTGGGGCCTACGACTTCGATGTGGTTTGTCCTTGAGTGCGAAACGTGGTGCGTGCATCTATAATCGGGTTCGTGAATTGAACTTTTTGGCTCGTTGTGGTGTTATAAAATGCTGAGGTGTTGCTGTGCTTTGAAGCGCGATTGCGAGCCTCGGCCCGGGAGGGAACGGTCGGCACGAAAGTTGCGGGCTGCGCTGCGGCGCCGCGACCTGTCCAGGCAGCGCCCAATAGCTGCAGGACTGCATGGTTGCCATAGCACACGACTAATAACACTTGATGTATGCGAAGTGAAATTTAATGCCCAAATCTAGGTGGCTAAACAGTAAAGCTACTCAAATGATCACCGGGTGGACGTGCGCCCCACGGACTGCAACGGGTAGGCTGGTTGGGCTACGACCGTTACCTCGAAGTTGCTCAACTGTTGCCGTGACTACACTCGTTCGTACAACGCAGCCTGGGATTACAAAAATAACAATTTTAGCATTGAAACGGTAAAAAAACACCACAATTGCGAAGCCCTTAAATTTGATAATGTTAACCGGCAGTTTTGTTGTCAGTGTTGCGTACATTCGCAACACAATATCACTAGTTAGGAAAAAAGATAGTGCAGTTAGAACTTTGTGATACTCTTAAAAAATTCTTTCGCGTAAGGATGTTTGAGTGTTCTGTGTATTCAAAACTGATTGGAATGTGTACTTGACCCTTCAAATTGCTGAAATTATGATTATTTTAAGCTCACAGGACGATGTATTAAATGTCCCTACCTGCTCCAAATCAAGATCCTTCTGCTCCATAATCGAAATTTTGTTGCTCCGAAAACTGCTCCGAAATCTCTTTGGGCTGTCTCACCCCTGTAGTGTGTATGTGGTTTCCTCTTTGCCTGCCAGCACTGCGCTTCTGATCCTTCGCTAACTGACCTTCCGCTTCCTCACCCTCCCCCATGTAGAGAGGCAACCATGCAGAAGCTGCCCACTGCCTCGTACACTCGGCTGCCCTGGTGGCCGAATACCTGCATATGCTGGAGTACAAGCCCTACCTGCCCATTGGATGCGTCTCCTTCGAGGTCTGTTGCACTGTGCTGCTGTGCTTTCATGTGCTGATTGCCAGCAGGGGGCGTTTCGGGAAACCAATGTGTTGTTGTGTAAATGTGCCAGGGAGGTGTGGTTTAAGGGTCACAGAAGAAGACAAAAGATGAACCATTCCCTCCGTGTAATGACGATGGTTAGAACACGAAGCTTTCTTGCATGCGAAAATGAAATGGCGAAGTGCCAAATTTGAAAGTGTAAGCCGGCTGAGAATCGAAGTCCAAGTGCCAACAATCAATGTGCAAACTGCCTGTGAGTGAAAGTCCAAACCGAGACAACAGCAAACAAATCTCTCTCTCTCTCTCTCTCTCTCTCTCTCTCTCTCTCTCTCTCTCTCTCTCTCTCTCTTCTCTCTCTCTCTCTCTCTCTCTCTTTTCTCTCTCTCTCTCTCTCTCTCTCTCTTCTCTCTCTCCCCTCTCTCTCTCTCTCCTCTCTCTCTCTCCTCTCCCCCCCCCCACTTAGCCATTGTCGTCGTTCAAAGCGAAACGCTCAGATTTGCTTTAAAAAAATAAACTGCTTCAACCATGTCGGAATAGCGCAATCGGATAAATGTCGGCTTCATAATGTCAGGGACCCAGGTTCTATCCTGACCTTGGGAGACGTTTTCTTGTGTCATGATCATCATGTGGCCTCCCCTTGTGTGAAGTTGGCTTTTCTGCAGTGCATTTTAGGTATCCATCAGTGATACCAAGAAAGCTTTGCTTTAAAAAACGTTTATTTCAGTGCCTGAACTCAGGCTAGGCCCTTTCGCATGTGTTCACATCATGCTGCTGGGATGGAGCTGCAGTTTACCGAAAACTCGGAAGATCACTTTAAGCACCTTTGGCCCTAGGCTCTGCTTGCACTAATATACCCGATGTCGTAACTGCATCGAACTGAGCTTTCCCCCGGCTTCGCAGAACGTCTCCCAGAACATCCTGGAAGAGAGCGCAGTGTCGGACGACGTGCTCTCGCCCGACGAGGAGGGCATCTGCACCGGGAAGTACTTCACTGAGAACGGCCTCGTTGGCTTGCTTGAGCAGGCTGCCAACTCTTTCTCGCTGGTGAGTCGTCCTTGAGTTTGTGCTCACGGCAGTGACACAAAAAGGAAAGGAGGAAAAGAAAAGATGGATGGGCTTTTTGGCGGGCACTTTATGTTAAAATGGTGGGAGGACAGCATGATGCATTAGTCACCTTTTGTGAGCACTGACATCCAAAGCAAAAATAAGCTCATACAGAATCTGGGGGAAAAACAATTTTTTGCTCGTAGAACACTGGTAACATGTAAGAAAGTGTGCTGGCAAAGTTTGACGTAATTCTGCGGTTGGTAAAGCTACTATTTTGCAACAGCATCTTCGTTCATGGTGCCTTGCATCCATATCTACAGGCTGGCATGTACGAGGCAACCAACGAGGTCTACAAGATCCTCATACCGATCTCAGAGGCACAGAGGGACTACAAGAAGCTGGCCAACATTCACAACAAGCTTCACGAGGCGTTCACCAAAGTCGACCAACTGGTGAGTCTGAAATGCTGGTCGACGGTGAAAGCGGGCTTTTGTCGCACTTAGTGGGGGCCTACATTTGTTGCGCTTGTGGATGTCCACTTGTTCAAACTCCTTTCATCATTCGTAAGGTACAGGCACATCGAGGTATTTTTAGCCTCTATCTCTGTGTAAGAATTCTGACTGAACAGATCGCTTAGATTGTGGTACTCGTTAAAATTTAAAGACAGGTGTGATGATTACAACATCATCTTTTGAGTAGGGGTGTTTGAATACCGAATAGTAACCTTCAAAATCGAATATCGAATCAAATTAGAAAAAAAAAGCTGAATATCAAATCAAATATTGAATACCAAAATTTTTTTTATAGGCCTCGATTTTTTGCAGGTTTTTGTGCAAAAACAGAAGCTGCTTCACAGGTTCGCGAGTCATGGCGTTCTTTTCAACCCAAAGAACGCGTTTTTCAACTCTCATTTGCAGCAGTCCAGTCGCCGAACCACTATGAGGCTTTATTTCGGGAATCCGGAGGGGGCATGATACGCATTTGAAAAACGACTTTCCTGTGAGTTGCTGAACTGCAATAATAGGCAATGAGTAGACAGCACCTCCGAAGCAAGCACTTTGCAGGCATGAAAAATTTGGCACAAAAACATGGCACAACCTGCTTATAACAATTATCGGTTACAGCGAAGTAATTTCCTTTCCACTTGGATATTTCTATAAGTAAACCGGACTGTTGTAGATATTTGATTAGCAAATTGAATTATTTGCAGAAGTGTTATTTGAATATTCCAGTATTCGCACTCCTCTACATTTTAGTGCCTAACAGCATGATTCGTATGTATACTTTAGCTGCATTGACATAATGATATTCTTTATCGTCATTCTACTTTGTATTGAATTGCATGCAGTGAATGTAGTTGCATAGATTCAAGGAGTGTTTCTGAGCTCACATGAAGGAAATTTGAACCTCAAGCAGTAGAATGTGGTTAGCACGGGGAGTAAGTTTTACCATCTTTTTGGGCAAGTTCCTTGCTTCGAAACTTCAGCAACACTTTTACTTCAGGAGTGAGACCCTGTGGGTGGGCAGTTGCAGAAATAAATATCACTGAAGCCAACTCACAGGGCGGCGTCTTTCCCTGCCCAGGTTGGCAAGAGAGTATTTGGCACATACTTCCGTGTCGGGTTCTACGGACCGCGGTTCGGAGACCTGGACGGCGAGGAGTTCATCTACAAGGAGCCCACCTTGACCAAGCTGCCCGAAATCTCCCACCGTCTTGAGGTGGGAACCGCCGTGTTTTTAGGACAATCCCTTCCCAATTTGGTTTCTGTGCACGCACATATCATCCTGCCCCTCGTGACATGTGGCATTTTGCTTTGATTCTAAACTCCAGCTCTGCCTTTCAAACAGGGCCAGGGAAATGAAGAGTTGTTGCGCTCAACCAACCGCAAAATGGAAATTGATGCAGGTTGAAACTTTTTGGATGGCATTAGCAGCATTGACTGCGAGGACAACTTTTCATCATTGGATTTCAGCACCGATAGCGACAGTGTGCTGTACCCACCGAGAAACTGGTACCCCTGTTCAACACAAGCCCCAGAAAATGCCAAAAGATTGAAACTATAAATTGTACTATGAACAAAGAAGAGTGGAGGAGAAAACCAATGTTTTCTGCAATGCATGTGTGGCCAAACCGTGTTTCAAGGAACTGCTTTGTACAGTGGCACGAAACCCACTAGCGCTAACATTTTTTTTTTTTAAGTCAAGGAATTTCACAATTAGGCACTTGATATTTGCAGGGCTTTTGCACTGGCATATGTTCACGATGTATATCTTAAAATTTTTGTTTTATGTGTGAGGCAACACCAATGTTTTTGTTTATTTTTTTTTGTTTGTCCCAAAACTTTTCTGTGCAGCTTTCTTTTTTCTTTCAAATAAAAATTCCCGTTTGAAACACTTACCACTGCAAAGAAAATTTACTCTTCTACAATTTGATACAACACATTTATATGTTGCAAATTTTTTTCAACCGGGAAAATATTGTTTGGTAGAGTACAATAAAGTCTATTCCACTACACTGCTAGAGTACCCAAAATCACTGCTATTCCCCCGGATGGGAAAGTGTTAAACAGAGGTTGAATTGCATAGGTAATATCAGTGCACATAAGAGTATTGAGTCGAGTCAACAAGCCAAGCCAAGCATTTTCACTCAGGCATTTTCACTCAGTTCCGTTTTGGTCTCCTGCATCACTTTCCTCCCCTGCTTCAGTGGCTGGCTCGTAGGTAGTGTCTATGACAGAGAAAGTTATCCTGAGTGTAATTCTAGTTTTGTAGCTCTAATGTAAGCCCTTTTTTTTTTCTGCGTCTAACACGGCATCCGTGAGAATTACCTCCGGGAAATTCTCATGGCAGTTTCCATAAAAGCTGGCTGGCCTAAAATTTGCTCAATAATATTACGTCCCAATGTAACGTAATGTTACATAACCTCACCAAACCTAACGTAACCTAACCGAACGCATCATAACCTATTCAAATCTAGCCAACCTGCAACAGACCTAATCTAACCCAGCCCAACACAGAACACAACCTATGTTAAACGTAATTCAACCCATTCTAAAAGTCCTGTGCGTCGATCTCTTGATATAGTAAAAACCAGAGTAAAAAAAAGTATTACCAAAATCATGATGACCAAAAAATTCTGAAAGTTAAAAAAAAAAATCGCAATGTAGGACTGGAACCTCAGCCTTCTCGTTTAAAAACCAAGTACAATACTACAGCTCTCCAGGGGCGGTGGCAAACACGGCTTTTTTTGGGGAATATTTATCCCATAGTTCTTACTACTTAGCCAATGAGAGGCGACTGCTGTGAGGAATGTCTGCCAGTAATTCTCACGGTTGCCATGATAATACAGTCGAACCCCGCTACAACGAACGCCGCTTCAACGAAATTTCCGCTTCAACGAAATATTTCCAATTCCCCGTCAGCTAGCCATAGAAGTCAATGCAACAAAGTCCTCGCCACAACGAACCATTTGTCAGGCTTGCTTTCGCTTCAACGAAATTTTCGATGATTTGGGCTGGGTTTGCACAATTATTTGACAATAAAACAAGCATAGCGCCAGCTATCTGTAACTTTTTATACATTCAGGACGCTTAGTTTACTTTAGAAAATGCGCGTTGCGACCACACCGCCACCCAAAACAAAACAAAAAATAACTCGTATAACTCATAGGCGCACGCCATTGCTTGATGGTGATAACGATGTGGCTGGCCGTCTTTACACGAGGCGCAGGCCCGCTTCGCCAAGGCGGAGCCCCAGAGCTACAGCCAATCCGTATCCAGTGAAATTGCATGAATGTGCCTCCGCTGCTGGCGCGGTGCCGTCATGTATGCGTTGTGAGCAGCTGTCCTGGCCATTTTCCTTCTACCATTCTTCATAGCCAAGAGCGAAAATCATGTTTGCGCGTTTGGTCTTGAAGCCTAGTCATCCTATCTTAGTCGCGAGCGGGCGGTCCTGTTAAATGCAAGCGCGCGCGTCTTGCCTGCCAAGGTCAGTAGCTGCCGTGCCCTGTCAGAGGATAAGATAACGGCACTGCTCCTGCCACAAGCGAGAGGGGGGCTTCCCACGGCCTAGCAGCTATCTGCAAGTAATCAGCTCGGTGGGCACGCCTTGTTGTACAGGGATACGTTTTGCGCCTGCATATCTTCACCCCCCTCCGTAAGGCGTTCTTTGGGTGGTGAAAAAAACAGATAACCATTGGTATGTTTGTTTATCCGAATAAACATGAGTTATTGCGCGTCACTCCTTTTCTAACATTGTATTATGCTGCCAATGTTGCGGAAACGCACGGGGCTATTTTTCTGGCCTTTCCGTGGTGTGTTGGGGCAGATTTCGCCTCAACGAATTTTCGCTTCAACGAAATTTTTCGCACGTCCCGTCAATTTCGTTGTAGCGGGATTCGACTGTAGACACTACCTTTTTTTTTTTTTCTCTGATATGCATTGACAGCTGCGGAAAGTGTTCACATCGGTGTTGCTGAGAAGTGCATTCCTTCGCACTCGCATGGCTTTTCCTCCTTTCCAAACATACTGTGTGCGCGTGGCATTCTAGCGGGTCTTTGTGCGATACTCCCTGCTTGATCTTTTCCACAGAGCTTCTACGCGGAACGGTTTGGTGCGGACTATGTGGAGGTCATCAAGGACTCCAACATGGTGGACGTCTCGCGACTTCATCCAGAGAAGGCACGTGCGCCATTTCTTCCTTGGTCGGCGTGAAAAACGTGACGAAATGATCTGGGGCGGTATTCTCATGTTTGTGAATTTTGAGAACGTCCCTTTTGTGTCTGTTTTGCGTTCGTTTTGATTGTGACGTACTTCCAGTTATAGGAGGGCTTTGGGTTGACTTTTGGGCAACTGTTTTTGTAAACACATTTTGAGCGACTAAACCTATTTTAAACTATCCTTTATGTGTTTATTGTTCCGCCAGCGAACCTACAACAAAATGACGAAAAATCGTCTGCTCCGAGAAGCCACGGCTCGTAGCTCCGCCGTGCTTGCATGGCGCCACACCCGGGTATTCGCTTTGAGCCAATGAGGGCTTGCTCAAAACGGACACTTTTGAAACGGACGTAGAATGGACAAAACACGAGAATACCGCCCCTTGTCTTCGGTAGCCCTGTTATCGTTTCGTGGTTGCATGTACAGGTGAAACAAAAAGTAAACGGAGCACAGGTTGGAGATTTTTGAGGGGATTTCTCCGCCATATACCTAGCCAACTACCCCGAAGTGCCTTTTCAAGAAAGTCATTCTAAAATAAAATCCAGCCACACATACTTTATGCGGGAGCCGCATAAAATAGAAATTATTCTAAATTCACAAAGCCGTGCTCCGTTTACCTTTCGTTGCACCTGCACAGTGCGCGTCAGGCTTGTCTAGGGCAAGCGAGCGCGCGGCTTGGGAGCGTGCGGGCGACATCTGCTGATAGCGGCTGGGTTAGAGATAGCTTGCCATTGCGCGTGCGCCGATCTCGGACAGGGTCAGGCCGGTCTTCGTTTCGCATGTGCCGCTCGAATTTGCAGACGCCACCACCCTCGAGGGATGATTGTCTTTCACAGTGGCAGCCGGGAGCGTTGACAGGCCAGATAGACGCGTCGTTCGTCGCGGTGCAATAACCAATCAGGCGGTTACGCGATGCTAGAAAACGACCTCCGCTAATCTTCTGAATCTCATGTTTAGCAAACGAAAAGCACGCAACAAGAACACACTGCAGCTCTTTCTGTCAAAACGTTTGTGCGATTAAGTAACGGCTGCACTGATAATGCATGGTGTCAAATTTCGCGCTTACCCCGTGTCACCGCCTACGATTGGCACTGCAGAATAAAAGCGCCCCTCGTGGGGGCGTGGCGTCTCTAAGTTTGAGAGGCCCATGCTATAATGCGACCGACCCGAGCCTGTCCGAGATCCACGCACGCTCAATGACAAGCTATCTCCAACCCAGCCACTATCAGCAGATGTCGCCAGCATGCTCAGAAGCCGCGCGCTCGCTTGCCCTAGACAAGCCTGACGCGCACTGTACAGCAATGCAAGCCATATTTGTGGGCTTGCGGTCAGGCGTATGCAAACAACTCACATTTCTCTTTGACTGTTTTTGGCTCATAAAAGACAGAGTTTAGCGTTAAAGATGTAGCTTTTTTCGTTGTCGTTTCTTTTTTTTTTTAATGAATGTTTAACGAAGAAATGTGTTTTCTGCACCTGTGCTGAACAATGCTTGATTATAAACTCTGCCTCATTGCAGGCGTACATCCAGATAACCTACGTGGAGCCCTATTTCGACATGTACGAACTGCGGGAACGAGTCACCTACTTTGACAAGAACTACAACATAAGTAAGTCGTTTGCAGAGGTGCCAATCGAGTCTTCGCCCTGTATGCTTTCCGAGCGTGCGGCCTCATTCTGCCCGTGTCCTCCCCTCCTCCCTCAGGGCGCTTTGTGTACGCCACCCCGTTCACAACTGACGGCCGAGCCCATGGAGACCTCCACGAGCAGTTCAAGCGCAAGACCATAGTGACCACGGCCAACTCGTTCCCTTACGTCAAGACGCGCATCCAGGTCATCGAGCGGACGCAGGCACGTCCCCATCTCTGTCCTCCTCCTCCTGCTGTCCGGTGGGCATTTTTGACAGCCAGATGTGGGCGCCTCCTCTCTCCCACACGGCAGGTGGTGCTGCGCCCCATGGAGGTGGCCATCGAGGACGTACAGAAGAAGACCGTGGAGCTGGCGCGGGCCACCCAGCAGGAGCCCGCGGACCCCAAGATCCTGCAGATGGTGCTGCAGGGCTGCATGGGCACCACCGTCAACCAGGGGCCCCTTGAGGTGGCCCTCGTCTTCCTGGCAGACCTGGCCGCCGACCCCCTCCGGGCACCCTCCCCGCTCCAGCACCGCCTGCGGCTGGCTTTCCGAGACTTCAGCCGCAAGTGAGCGAGCGCCGCTCTCTCTGCGACTCTCTCTTGCTGTCTCACTGTGGGCTATAGCCTCCATTGGGCACTCCTTTAATTAACCCGGCTTTGTTTTACTTTTTAAATGCAGAGCATTTCTTTAACTTACATGTAGCGTCCGCCGTGCGTCCACAACAGCTCAGCGCGCAGCCGCGCCCTCTCCCCCACTCCTCCTCTCCCGCATCACCCTACCCTCCTCGCTCTCAACAACAGGTCCGCACCCCTCCCCCTACACTATATAAAAAAATAATACTTACCGGCGCCTGGTTTCGATCCCACGACCCTGCGGGCGGAACGCGAGGCACATGGTGCTCTTCCCACTGCGCCACAAAACTGACACAGAATGGGAGGTCTACGAACGCGCCTTATATCCTTGACTCATTCAAACTACGTCAAGAAGCTGCTGATACAACGCATTCACTACCACCAACTCCCCAAACACTAAACGTTAACGCAATACACCCACCCCCTATGCGACGCATTTACTCGAGTCCCCCTCGCGGGGAGATGGGCCCTTTTGTCGAGTCGTTTTCCTTTCTGGTGAAAAAAAGAAAAGAAGTTGTAAGCACACTGCACACTGCCAACCGCACTTGCTCCTCCTCCTCCTGGCAGGTGCTTCGAGGCTCTGCGCAAGAACCGGACCCTGATTGGCCCCGACCAGCGGGACTACCAGAAGGAACTGGAGCGCAACTACAACCTGCTTCAGCGAGCGACTCCTGCCCATGATACGCAACAACGGGGCCTCCTTGTTCCGGTGAGTGAAGGGGCCCCTCTTGGACGAGCATGCTGCCGTCCCTGCAACGCTGTTGCGTTACCGCGCAGAAAAACAAACCTTCTGCTTCATTCGTACAGTATCTGTGTGGGGCCTAAATGTTTAGCAGTTTTTATGTTCTAACTTTTTTTTATTATGCCTTACCTGCTCCTTCTGCAGGATGTTCTTTTTTTTTCCCCCCAGAAAGGTTGGTATTTGCTTGCAAAAACAAAAAAAGGTAGTGTCTATTATCCCGGCCAACCATGAGAATTACCGTCAGAAATTTCTCATGGCAGTCGCCTCTCATTGGCTAAGCAGTTACCCGGAGATTCTATGGGATAAATATTCCTTACAAAGCCGTGTTTGCAGCTGCCCCTGCGGCGCTGTGGTATAGGTAGCGCTGTGGTATAGTCATCATCATCATCATCATCATCACCAGCCTGTCTACGCCCACTGCAGGGCAAAGGCCTCTCCCAGTCTTCTCCAATTACCTCGGTCCTGTGCCAACCGTGACCAATTTATCCCCGCAAACTTCTTGATCTCATCTGCCCATCTAATTTTCTGCCGCCCCCTGCAGCGCTTGCCTTCTCTAGGGATCCACTCTGTTACCCTTAACGCCATATATTTTTTTTTCTTTAGCTTTTAGAATTTTTCAGTCATTGTGATTTTGTTAATGCCCTTTTTTACTCTGGTTTTTACTATATCAAGAAATCAACACACAGGACTTCTAGAATGGGTTGAATTACATTTAATATAGGTTGTGTTCTGTGTCGTTGGGCTGGGTTCGATTATGTCTGTTGCAGTTGGGCTGGATTTGGGAAGGTTATGACGCGTTTGGTTAGGTTATGCCAGGTTGGGTTAGGTTAGGTTATGTTAGGTTACAATGGGACGTAATATTATTGAGCAAATTTTAGGCCAGCCAGCTTTTACGGAAACTGCCGTGAGAATTTCCCGGAGGTAATTCTCACGGCTGCCGTGAGATTAGACGCAGCCCGCCCAAAAAATTACTTTGTGAAAACTTCAAATCAGGACTCGTTCATGGCAGTTTTTCCAAGACATCTACCTGCTCATTTGTCCAAAATATGCAACACTTCAAGGAACTTTCCATTGCAGGTGTACAGCAAAGGGCACGCTGCTCCGCCAGCCTTTGCAGGAACCCTAGACTGCCATGGAATAGCCAGGGAGTAGCATATTGCGCAAGTATGCATGTGTTCGTCCGACAGGCCTTTTGCAAATGCTGCTGCCCCCTAGGGGCTGGTGCTAAGATATCAACTCGATCTCAAAGGTGTCTCGACGTGTAGGTGTAGCCATATTGCATCTTGTTCCGACGCATCTCTGATTAAGGTGTCACTGTGCGTGAGATTGGCAAAACCGCTCGCCAAGCACGCATTTGGCACTGCTTGTGTTTTTTAGTTGTCAATGCTGAGGTCAGTGAAACAAGCGCATTTATGAAATGTTGCTTATGCATTTGGCAGGGCTTTTATTTTTCAGTTTTCATTGATGAGGTCAGTGGAACAAGCTCATTTACAAAGTGTTGCTTAAAAGTTTTTTGCTGCGAGCTCCCACTCATCTGCCCGCAAGCTTCGCTTGTAAAGCAAGATTTTATGTCGCGTGTTTTAAATGTGAACTTGACGAGAATACTGGTTCAGTTTGTTTGCCACAAATTTGTTTCCTGTCAATTCCCGGGAAAAACAATGCCCTCAGGCGAGTGCAGTTTTAATATTGCTTCTTAGGGTTATAGTCTATACTATGATGTGTAGTAACATTGATCAGACATTTGCTGAGCTCATTTTCTTCACTCTCCAAGCAGCTGCCTTCAGAAAAGTACCGTATACACTTGTGTTAATGGCCGCAGTTTTTTTTCCCCCGAGATTTGGGGTGAAAATTGTGGGTGCGACCATTACACGGAGAAAAAGGCACAACTTTTTTTTTTTCCTCATAAATCTACGTTTAAATTGTGTAGCCGGGGGTCGTACGATGCTGAGCACTTTCATGCGAAGCATCTCCGTCAAAACTGCGTGGCCATTGTTTGCTTCTCTGTTACATATTGTAGAAGCAAGTCCTGTATTTGCGGGAACATGCTGCGCTTGCCTCGAAAAGCACACCTCTTTGCATTTGTTCTTATGAGTCCACCTTCTTGGGAGTGCCATTGTTGCACGCATTTTTCGTCGACCTGAAGCTTCCAACAAACCGCTGATTTTCCGTTTTCTTTTGCACAGTTGACCACTTTCAGTTTAAAGTCGACAGTATAGCTCACGTATTTGCCCATGCGGAAGCGATAACTCTGGAAAACTTGTGGATGCAAGTAGGGGAACAATGAAAGTCGGGCAATACGCACCGATTACAAGAAGGACCATATGTGACTGGCGATAAAGACTGAGAAAAAAAAAAAGTGCAAACAGGGTGGCTGTGGCTCTGGCTATTCTTGGCTATTCCTTGACCAGAGGCTGTGGCCGCCGTCACTTGTGCTGATCTCAAAGGCCTTGCTTTTGCTACCAGAAATTGTCAGCATAACTTCCTTGTTATGCCCCCTCCCCCCCTTCCCCTAAAAAAAAAATACTTAAAGAAAAAACAGCTTCCAAACTTTCGCATCATGGAACGGGTAACTCTGGCAACTTTAAAAAAAAAAAAAAAATTATGCGGCCAGTATATGGGTAATTTTTAAACATATATTTTTTTGAGGGCGGGGAAGGGGGGGGGTGACAAAGTTCTGAATGTGTCTTTTACACAGGTGCGGCCATTACACGAGTATGTACGGCAACATGCTGGATGCTGGATTAACAAATTGCAGCAACTTCTAAGTACACAGCTTGGCTATAAAGATTGCGTCACTCATTTCATTGGGCCTCAGCTACTTAGTGGTACATTTAGCTACTTATTGGTACTTCAGCCTGTACCAGGAAAACTCATAGAGTAATTACAGGTTTTATAACTAGAAAAAAAAAAAAAAGAAGAAACGAACATTTTGTTGAGCTACACGCACATAAAGCAACTTTTTTGCGCATGCAACTAAAGCACAGAAAAACCGAACCAGAACATGTCAGCACGTTCCTTGCAAGTCTAGTCCAGGCAGCATGACAGCAATGGAAAGAGCTTTTCTTGCTGTATTCTGCATGAGAATTAAGTAGATTGGTCTGCTGCTGCCAAAAATTGCAAGTGTTGTAATCTGATTTGTGCGTTAAATGCTTCCTTTGAGCATTGGTTGAGAGGGATATGTTCACTAACTGGTGTCTGCATTCGTTTCATCTTTGTGACTTTGTTGACCCTAATGGGCAGAGTATTTTTCCATCTAATCCTTTGGTGGTTTTAGCTTTTCTTTACCAGGTGGCATCAGTTTTGAATGTAGTGTCTATTGCCTTATGTAAACAGAGATTTAACGAGGCAGAAAAACATGCTTTCACGTAGCCTGACTAGGGAAACATTTAATGCCGTTGTGCTGGCCGCAAGAAGTTCTGTGTGAACAAATGTTGTGTGTATGCTAACAGCAACTCCTTACACTAAGTGGCTTTTTTAGCTTAAAGAGCGTTGCCTTTGCTATGTACAGTGTAGATGTAATGCAGTACTGTCTGTCACGTGGCTTTTTACTTACAAGACGTCCCAGACTTTATGGAAAGAGCTTTAGAAGAAAGCGCATTTATGCTATTTTTGTGTGCAAGATTTCACGATATTCCTATCTTTGTGCTGATGTGTGTGCCTACTCAGACGTGCCTTGTTGCTTATCTAGGTTTTTACTCCTTTAACTATCATATTGCTTCAATGCTCAAGTCATATTTTGTGCCCAGCACTCATTGTCTGCAGTTGTTCGTGCCGTTGCTTTCATTTCGTCTGAAGTCTCAACTGAGCGGGTTACTTAGTGAGAAAATAAAAAGAGGCATAAAGTACTTATGGACAAGAAATCGAAATATGTAGAGTACTTGCATTACAAGCAGCCCCAAGAAAACAAAAATTTTGTTCTGTCTTGTTCTTTCACACAGGCTTGCAGAAACTCGTCTTGCATTGCTTGTTGATTTTATAACGTTGGGAGGTTGTATGAAGGCAGCACTGTCTTAATTAAACTTGTCTGTTAGTTCCAGGACCACGCAGCGACATGTTGTTTCTGATGACTGATTTGTCAGCTTAAAGCATTCTTCCCGGTGCAAATTGTGTCCGCGGTACACCGAAGCCTCACATTTAACTTTAGGCCTTTTCAATGCTCGTAAAGCAACCTGTATTTTATTTGTGACGTCATTCATTTTTCAGTGTTCATAAACTTGCTTTTTCATGTGCAAAGCAGGCCATGTAGCGAAATTACAGAATTAAAGATTTCTGTGCCTTTTAATGGAGCGAGCCTCCTTACTGAATGAGGACAGCCAAAACAGCATTGACTGAAGCAAGAAATGGCCAAAACTGTGGGGAACTTCTTCACTGGCATGCCGCACTGACATCATTCTTTGACCTGCGTGAAGCTACCCACCGTGGTGGCTCAGTGGCTAAGGCGTTGTGCTGCTGAGCACGAGGTTGCGGGTTCGATTCCCGGCCGTGGCGGCCGCTTTTCTGATGGAGGCGAAAAGCAAAAACGCTCGAGTGTACGAGATTTCGGCGTACGATAAAAAACCCCAGGTGGTCGAAATTAATTCGGAGCCCTCCACTACGGCGCACCTCATCACCTGCGTTGCGTCGATGCGTTAAACCCAATCAATCGACCTGCGTGAAATTAGTACAGGTTGTGATGGCACTGGCATGTCACAACGAACCATGCAAAATTGGACGGTAACCCTGCTAAGGGCCACTCCACCCACTGAAGAGGGCTAGGGTGCAATATATCGCATGTTGGTTTCTTTCGATGCAGTTTCAAGTATTGAATGTTTAAAAGGGACAAGGGTCATAGGCCTAGAGGAGCCAAGTTGTCCAACAGTGTCCCGTCTGTACTGTGACCACACTCAATCAATCCCTGTGCCGTTTTCCTCTCTCTGATCCTCTTGTGCCTTCCTCAGTACGGAAAAAGCACGGGCGTATTCTAGCTTATAGGGTTGGTCCTTGAAGGCCCCTCAACTTCACAAGCAGGGGTGCAACAGCTGCACCTATTGCACCATTTTGATACAGTTTTATATTTCTGAGCCAAGCTGCGCCAGAGCCATAAAATTTGTTCAAATTGCACCGTGCTGTGCCAGAACGCCCTGCTGAGCACAAAATTTCTGTTTCGCTAAATTTGTGGAGAATAAAAGATGAATTGGCAACCTAGCTTTGTACGTCATCTAATCCATCCAGTCGCACCAAGAGTCGTGCAAAGACCTCTTCATACACACTCTGTAATGCCTGTTCTATTTCACTGTACCAATCCTGAAAGTAAGTCGCTAAAAAGCTTGTGAAAGGACTTCAGCACAGACAGGTGCATGATGTGTTACTGATGAATCCGACAAAACATTTGCGTTTGGAAATCGTCACTGTACGGTGTGGTGGAGCACTATACAACGCACTGCCTCTTTTGTAGTAGCAGAGCTGGTTGACTAATGACTTTGGCGCGAGTGCAGTGACCAGTGGGAAGTTAAGCATGGGTAGAGGGAAAATGAACGAGTGCACTAATACGGCTTATCACCAGAAACCCAATCTCGATAAGCTTCTTGAGCTATCTGCTCAGAACTGCGTGTGGCATAGGACTGTAGGCACCGCCGTAAAAGTACTGCATGCGTTTAATCGGCGACAATCCAAACATGGCGTTAGCTGCCGCCTCCTTGCGCATGGCCGCGCAGTGCACTGTGGAGGCACGGAGTGTGTGTCGCTTGTAGTAACGAGAGCAGCTCGTTGTATCCGTGCACATGATTGCGAGTGGAACAGGTGCGAAAACGCGCCGGTACAGTACATACAGCAAGTACGCCGGCGGTAATGACTCAAGCTTAGTAGGTGGCGCGCTACACTAAGCAAGAAAGCGGTCGAAAGCCTTTTCCGGGCTTGTCGGTAGCTTGGAAAACTAAAAAATGTCGAAGGCAACGCATTGATATCATGTCAATGATGTCTGCACAAGTCTTGTATCTTCTGCCAGTTAGTTTCCGGAGGTATCGAAGAATATTTTTGTCTTATTTGTATCTATTGTAGCCAGGTGAAAGAGCTATTTGGTATGCAAGTAAGTTTAGTCATGTATAAAAGCATTTTGGAGTACTAATAAAAAATATTCATAATTTTATGCCTTTTTTTTTCATTTTTTTCCTTTGTTTGATCTTGTAAATATGCTGAGCATTCAGATGAACCTGCTTTCAGGTTGGCACAAATACACTATGCCATGCAGCTTCCTGCAAAATTCATTGGTAACTTTTGCAAAGCATGTCTGCACTGACGTTAAGTTGTTTGCACATCTCTTGAAATAAACTGTTCGAAACTTGGGGTTTGGTGCTCCAAAATGAAGGTATCTTTTTCCCGTAGCCTGCTCCAAAACCAAAATTTTCCTGCTCCAAAACCTATTTTGGCTGTTGCACCCCTGCACAAGCATTGCGTTGCCTTTGCTCTCTGAAAGCCACGCAATGGATTTTATTTAGGACAGCCGCTTTTGTCAGCCTTTGGAAACAGCAGCTTCTTGTCTTGCAAACATATGGCCTAATGGATTCTTCTCAAAGCCTGGACAAAGGCTCAAGATAAAACGCCACGTTCCTACCATGAGGCCTCCTTTGCAGAGTGGCAAAAAAAAGGGCAATGCATTTGCCTTCGTCGAGATTCAAGGTCATTGGGATTCCAACCTTGTGCAGGATGGAGGCACACGTTAAATCTCTTTGTATGATTACTTGTCATCGTCAGGCTGCACCAGACGAAGTAAAAAGCTTACTGACTTTTCTGGGAATTTGCAACTGTGGCACTCGTAGACCTGCAGGTTGGTTTCCTCACTAAGCTTTTTTTCATACTCACTAACCTCTGGCTCTGCTGTCATTTCGAACCGTCAATTACTCATTGTGCAGCAGTTACAAAGGACACCCGCATTATTCCTTTTATTATTCTCCTGGAGGCTGGACAACCGTTCTTCAGATGACGTGCGATGGCTTGGGCGGTCATTTGGTGCTTTTGGTGTTGGCCGGGGAGAGGCAGCTGCTCTCGCAGCGTTCCTTGCTCGGGAAACCGTGGGCGAGGCACATGTTGTCCCAGAGGTGACATCGGCCCGCTTTCGAATCAAAGTAGTACGGCAGACGGCGCTCGCGGCGACGGCAGTCGTGCAAGGGGGCACCACCTCGGCAGCTTGGGTCTTGCGGGGAATCTGTGCGGGGAGGCAAGAGACGTCCGTTTCATACCTCAAAGTCTTTTAAAGGGGCACTGAAGGCAACCAGCAAGTTGGTTTCAAACGGAAGTCTGACCTTCCCGTGGCCAGTTTAGCGTTGATTCAGCGCCAAAAGATGCCTTAATTGTTGAGAAATCGCTAATCAAACAGCGACTGCAGTCGCTGTTTGCGTCACGATAAACCAGAAGCAAGCGAGGCAGTGGTGAATATAGCGGTATAGAAGCAACTGAGCACAACACTACCACATACCGAACGGTTTGGCCATTTTTGGTCAAATCGGTCGTGCTTGCCCAAACTCCCACATCCTTTGCAGCTACAGACCACTAAGCAAAATGCTGCTTCATGAAACCCGTTGATCAGTGTTGATGTTTTGTTGCAGAAAAACGTATTGTCCTTTCAAGGTGCCATGAATGTTGGCGTCGAACCAACCGTTTGTGTGCAGCTCTCACACCTCCTCGAAAAGTGGTACTGCCACTCCAAGTATAGACGAGTAGCGCCATACGCGGCAGCCAGGAAAGATGTTGCGCATGCCAGCACTTCCAGTGTAAGTTGCACAGCATATAGCCAGTGCCAGTGGCACCTGCCTTCACATTCCCACTATTTTCTTACTTTAAAAAAAGCGTGTTCTTGGAGAGCTAACCTATTGATCTAGAGCAACTTGTATTTCGATTTCAGTATCCCTTGAAGCTCAAAGGGAACATCCAGTAACAAAACAGTCGTGTCATCTTGAACTAGTACGTCCGCTGAATTTAGATTCTTAGGCAGCCAAGTTTATGTAATCGAGCTCTAGTGAGCGAGGTTTGGGCAGGGAGGGTTGAATCCCGCTTGCTACGTCCAGTGTTAACATACTCAAAAAATGAAGGTTCGTGGAGGAATTCTAGCTTGTTCACATCTTGGTGCTGCTTCAATTTTGGTAGCGGTAGTGGTTGTATTGGCAAAAGGGCACCAATGGCCAAAGATCGCCCAAAACAAATTTTGTCAATAGGGAAACAGCTTGACTTCACCCATTCACTCCTATAAGTTAAACCTGGTGCTGAAGTCCTATCGTCAGTAGGGAAGGAGAGTACTTTGCGAGCCCTTAATCACTAGTGTACAAGTTAAAAGTTCCAGGCTTTTAGGGGGCAAGCGGCAACCGGCTTTGCGAACTCAGCGTCTGTAGCGTGATCTGTCCTGTGTTCCTCACTTCAGCCAGCTTTGCTGTTTGCCGAGTCTGCCCCAATTTTTTTTCCCTGGGCATCAAGCTGTTTGCTAAACTCTGCAAATTCAATGAAAAAGAAAAATCAAACCCAGTTCCTCTTAGTGTGAAATCTGCTGAAGCAGCAGAGCTGTGGTTCTTTTCTGTTGGCCCAAACATCAGAGGGTGCTCGCCCAAAAATGGCAGCGCCGTCTCTGTAAAAATTCTACGGTTCGCGCAAAGAAATCGGCAGCTAAATGTCAGTGGCGGGAGGCTTCCTCCTCTTTTAAGAGGGAGAGGAACCTGCCCTTGCGAGACCACCGTGCCCTCTACCGGTGGGTCTGGGAACTACCGGCAAGGCAGTTCCCAGATCCACCGATAGTCTGTGAACCTTGGAGTCTCCGTGATGCCTGACTTTAAGCAGACCGATGAAAAGACTTAACCTCAAGCATCTCTGCTGTAAAAGGTGGTTGCAGCAGAGTTATGTACCATGGCATTTGGCTGTGCAGCTTTCCTTGGACGCAAACGCAAACTTTGGCCAGGTGCACTTGTTCACCGGAAGCAGGGAGCATTGGCCAGGACTTGTGCTGTCGTTGAGCGACCGTGCCGAGACATGGGCCCGGGCCGGCGCCACGGCATACAGCAGCGTGCGGTCTCTCTTGCTGCATGGTGTGAACTTCGGGGTCTGGGCACAGAAACGTCGACGTCGCGTCCCCGTTGTTCCTGAAAACATTGCACACTCAGCCTGAGCAGCTCCCGCCTCATAAAAGAGGCCTCCTGGATTAAAAGAGTCGAGTTTTGGGCTAGTGAGGCCAAAGAAAACTTACCAGCGGTGAGAGGTGGGCAACTTATATTTCTATGCCATTCTGAGTCACAGGTGATAAGACTTCCTGCTTTGGCCTGGGCAATCCTGTCTTAGGAGTTCATTTCACGAATCTCATCTTCCTCCACAACAACTCTCTACGTCCCAGTTTTAGCTTGTGGAAATAATAAAAGCTGCAGTATTTGCTTTCTTAATCTTACCACAATAAACACGCTGCAAACCTTATGAATGCGTAAGCACTAAATGACCCACTGAGTGTTCGTGGCAGCAAAATGGCCCCCAAAACTCCCACTGGCTGTGTCACTCAACACATATCCATAGATATGCATTAACCAATGGTTTCCCAGGGTTTTCCTGACATTGAACCTAAAGTTCTGCTTCGAGGTCTGACAACATAACAGCAACATTCCAAGCAACGAGTAAGTGTTGCTTGGAATGTTGTTTAGGCTTAATGTTAGGGCTACGTAAGCCAAACAAGGGTGACAGCACATATTGGCCAATGCTTGGCCAATGAGATTGGCAACTAAATTAAGTAACAGGTGTTCTGTGGTGGCAGGAGAGGCAGAAATGCTATTTTTTTCCACACCATTTTCAGTGAACCAGGCATCTATATGCCATCTGTGCAGGTCTGTGTGACCTGCAAAAGGAGCTCGGGCATCGCAGTGGAAGGTGAAAGAATTCAGATGCATGAACTGAGCCTAGGTAAATTGTAAGGAGACAGGACGCTCCTCTCGAAGAGGCAGCAGACCGAACGATTTCCGTCCCTGATTGTGGCTCTATAACCAAGCAACTATTTATTTATTTACTCTCACAATACTGTCGATCCCCCTTGGGGATTATTACAGGAGTGAGCATATATACACTCAAACTTACATGATGATGATCATGTACAAATGGTGATTATGATGGTTTTGTACAAATGAGACATTGACCATACTGGTGGACAGTGGACATAGGCTCCGGACAGCGCCCAGAGGGCGACACGGAGCCCGCGACACCCAGCGCCCCCTTCGGCAGTATGCGCAACACTGGGTCGGTCCCCGCAAGCCGGTACGCTGCTGGCTCGGGGGCGCTCTTCTTTTTGCAGCGCGGATTAAGCATATTAGTCGCCCCTTTTGGGCTTAAAACGAAGTAAGAGATTGTAAAGTAATCCTGTCACACAGTGCATGTGAATGGAGAAGGATTTATTCGGTTGAACTCGCGTATGAGAAGGCATATAAAGGCCGCATAACCGTGATGCCCAGAAGAGAAACGCTTGTACAGCCTGCCTGCGGGGCAAACCTTTCTCAAGATCAGCATGTTTCGCTTCAAAAAAAAAAACGTAATTTATGTTGTTCACTCCACAAAAGAGGAGGCTTTGCCTGCAAATATATCAGACGTTGCGCAATGTTTCCGCGCGGGGTATTCCATCCATGTGAGTGCACTTGCATGCGACTGCAGAAGTACTAACTGGACCACACGGGAGTTACATATAGGTCTTTGATCCGAATGCGATGCTCCATACATGTAACACTATGAAATTCACGTTTGTTGGGGTATAGCGAAAGTGCGGACCTAAATAAGTGCCCGCTTCGCCGAGAAACTTTTGGGCTTCTAGTTGTAGCCCAGTACGTTAGTTGCATATATGTAAACACGCCCCCAAAAAAGAATCTCATCACGAGAAGGCTATCACAAGAAATTCCTTTGGGCAGGGATGGGATGGGGGGAGGGGTAAGCAGAACATCTAATAGGCGTATCGGAATAAATTACGGAATATTCATATTCGGGCATTTTTTTTCTCTCCACGCCAACGGGTTCGGCAGGAGACCTCCGTTAGGAACGAATAGTAGCGCTTTTATTACCGTCAACACTTTTGCAACAAAAGTCACGGGAGAAAGATTTAGTTCCCTGAGTACACCCCTCACTGGTCCGGAGTGACCGCAATCACAACGGATGGGGTAAATAAAGTTTGTCCTCCTCCTCCTCCCCGAACGCGAAATTTTTTTTCCTGTGTACTTATTGTTTCAACTTTGATTGCGGCACGTCTTAGCTCTATTTTTCTTTGCTTTTCAGTGGCTTAGAAAACAATTTCATTGTTTCTTTTGCAAGAAGAGGCGGTGATTTTATGCTATCCAAATGCTCACGAAACATGTGGGAACATTAACGCCTATAAGTGTCCGCGCCCCATATGTGGTTATATGTATTTAATTCGGCGGTATAAGCACGTGGAATATTAGATGAAGCAGAGTAGAACCGCTGGGTGATAAAGCTACAATGCTATAATTGTGCTTGGGGGCCCTCTTTGTTACCAAATTCAGAGCGCAATTATGTGTATTGACCGCCTGCTAACCAGCCTACTAACAAGCTGATCGTACACCACGGCAGCATGTAATCCGCTCGCTTAATGTGGGCCTTTCAAGATTCAGTAACCATGCTCGGTATCTGTGAAAAAAAAACAGAGAAGAAGAATCCGCGGGAGAATTCAGAGCCTTGAACACATCCTTCCCAGTTGTGCTAGCCTACGGCTCGGCAGCGAGGCGACAGCATTTTATCAGTGCCCCGTTTTATTTGGAGGCTTCCCCCGACTGCATAACATTTTACATGACTTTGTTGCACTATGTAGTACATATACGCGCAAATAACGTTATAACAAACGTTTTTTGCTAAGTTGCGTTCACTGGCGCTGAAGGCGGTCGGCGCGGCGGGACCGACCCGGAGTTGCGCGTGTCTGTCGCGGCTGGCGCTGCGCTCGCGCGGCAAACTTAGCTTATAGGCAGTCTACAGTAGTGGAAACGATGCAGTTAAGCCCACGGGTGCGCTTGTACATGATCATCATCATAAGTCACTTGGTTGTTGAGTCACGAGTGCACGGATAAGCGCTCACAATATTAGAAATCAGCTTGGTCTCTGTTAAAACGCATTCTCACACATCGGACAGAAGCAAGAATCGCCCGCCGCGGTGGATCAGTGTCTATGGCGTTGTGCTGCTGAGCCCAAAGACGCGAGTTCGTTTCCTGGACGCGGCGGCCACTTTTCTGAAGAAGACAAAAAACAAAGACGCCTGTGTGTCGAGATTTCGGCTCACGTTAAAGATCCCCAGGTGGTCAAAATTAATCCGGAGCCCTCCCCTACGGCGCGCCTCACAGCTGAGGTGTAGCTTAATTCAGTGAGTGGAACCAAAAATCAATCAAATCAATGAAAATGTGAATTGGCTGACCTTTCTCGCAGGCTTCTTGGCATCGCTTGAGAGTGGCAAAGCCATTGCCTCCACGTGTCAGGCAAAATTGATCCTGGTGCCAGACTACGCACTGGCCTTTGTGTCGTCGTCCCTTGTCGTGATGGGGCACAAAGAACCACGGGTAAAGGCACAAGTCTTCGGGACCACGCGGCACCTGGCGAGGCGGGAAGTGGCACGTCGGTTCGGCTAGTGTAGCCACGGCTGTCGTTCCTGCATCCAGGTTATGACCCAGTTACACCACAGGGTGAAGGTGCAGTTCATTGCAAATCAGTCTACACCACAGAGCACCAGACTGCAAGCTGTGGCAGATCAGAGAAGGTAGACTTTTTGAATCAGCCTTGCTCTAATCGCCACGCCCAAAACTATCACGCCGCCTGTATGAAATCTCTGGGTTCACTCCTCCATGCAAGGTCATGGCGACAACATGGTGCCCTATCACAGCATATGCTGACACTCATTTTTTTTAAATTGCCAGGCGTGGCTTATTGCATCGTGCCAGCTACGCACTTAAGTGCACATTATTCCGGAAGAAGAGGAGTTTTATCTCGGAAAACAATGCACATTCGGCTATGGCAAAGAAGTTCTCTATATGCATATACACATCACCATGCCTCATCATCATGACATCCTCACCAACCAGAGCTGAGCCCACTCTGCAGTGACATAAACGTGTGGAATGACGAGTGGTACTCGGCTCATGATGTACTGGGGGAACACCAATTCGGATAATGCTTTTTAGTAGGGATGGTTTTGGGTCACTTAGGGAGAATAGGTAGAAGGGAAGCATGAAAATGTTAGCAGTAGCCTGTCGGGAAGGTGTCACGGACAAAGCTTCATAATGATTTCAAAGTCTTTGATGCAGCCCTTGGGATATACCCGGTCCTTATCGGAGACACCCACGCAGGCCGGTGTGCCGTGCGAGAACCTATAAGACCTGCACAGTGCCACTCTAAATGTTGAATAGTTGGTGCCAGTGTCTGCCCACCTGCACAGCTCTTCTCAGAGGGGAGTTAAGATGGGTGGGGAGCTGTGTTGCTTCTCGCTTGCATGGGGAAAGAATGATGGGAGGGCCACCACTCCTCATGAGAGACAGTGATTGAAGGGGCCATGAGGACAAAATGCAAGTTTGGTTTAGTCGAAAGATTGCCTCGTTAGAGAAGCAATGACTCCACCTCGAATGCAAACGTCACTCAAATAAGGTGTATAATGAGGACAGATAGAATGGTCATGTGACCCACTAGCAACTTTTCCGCACTATAACCTATGCCGTATTACGGGCAGCTGTGCAATTGGCTGAGGCCAGCAAAAGCAAACGCAAGTTAGGCAGGGCTTGTACACTTGCAGAATGAGCTATTTTCACTTAAATGTAATGCATATTCATTTTATAGCAGTAAGAATGGTGTGGTAAAACAATGGAAGTTAGGAACGGGCATGTAAACATAGAAGCACCAGTGTGTACTGCGCGGACTATGCTTGTTTGCACAGCAGTCCACCGTTTCGGGGTTGTCTCACACACACTGGCCAACTTGCATAAGCGACATGGTATTAGTTGGCCAACTTGCATAAGTGACATTCGGTCATTGCGCTTGAGTCTGTTCAGCAAGTGGTCAGGCTTGTACAGGGGTTAAGAAATGAAGGTTGGGACAAAGCGGCGAAGTGGCGTAAAGGTGGGAAGAACGCTGGTCCAGCGTATGAAGCTGACTGCGTGCACCTCGAGTGTTGGATAATCGGGGTTTTTAACGCATTGTTTTTAACGCATTGTTTGCCGGGACGGTGGTGATCTGTCGTAAGTAGCGGGTCATTGTAAAACCGGGGTTCCATTGTATCTGCAAACTTGTGAAGGTCAACATGTTTTCTGTGCAAGCATTACTTTAGCCGCAAATTCTGAGGAGGTTTGCAGGAACAGAACATGAAATCTAACATGCAAGGCATTTCAGAAATTATTTGAAATCTACAATAGTGGTGTGTATGTGTGTGCATATGTATGGGTGTCTTTATTCGCGGGAAGCATCAAAACACTCATGCAAATGAAAACCCGTATATATCGTGTTTGTACGGCGATCTGATGCGGAACGAAACGGCGTATAGCGCTAGTATCAATCCCAAACCTCGTCGTGCACATTTTTCCTTGCCTGTTGTTGACACTGTCTTCGTCTTGGTCCCGCCTGGTTTCTGTCCGTGTTGCTTCTGGGTGCCTTGTCTTTTACCAGCTGTGCCGGCCAGAAGAGAAGAGAGGGGTAGGGTAAGGGGGGAGGGAGTCAGATTGATTGATTGTAGGGTTTAACGCGCCGACGCAATGCAGGCGATGAGGCGTGCCGTAGTGGAGGGCTCCGGATTAATTTTGACCACCTGTGGATCTTTAATGTGCGCCGAAATCTCATACACACAGGCGTTTTTGCTTTTCACCTCCATCAGAAAAGCGGCCGCCGTGGCCGGGAATCGAACCCGCAACCTCGTGCTCAGGGGAGGGAGTCAGCATTGAGCCCATCATTCATTAATGCAGATGCACTTTGCTAAAGGTCAAGTTGGGTTGCAATCATGTGTTCCGATTATCACATTAGTGGCTGCATTTGTGCTCCATGTGCTGTATAATTAGAACAGTGCCCCCCCCCCCCTCCTCCCGTTTTTTGTGCTTACTGTGTCGTCCCGGTTCCCATTACTTTCCCAAAATTTGCCTGTTTTTTCTAGTGGGCGAGTGGTGGTTTTGACCTTATTTAGGTGCCCATGTTTATAGGATCGCCACATCGTCGCAATTGCACCCACCTCCAGTGAATGAGGTTAATAATATATTTACATTTTTCGGTCTGATGTTTGTAGATCTAGTATATAAATAACTGAGCTTTTAGCTTTGCTAACCTTTTAGTGCCTTTAACTTCGCTGTCTGTGCCTTAGTATTTGTCTGGTCGAGAACCGTGTGCAGCCATATATGTGAAAACCTACGAACTAAAAAAAAATACAAAGCAATACCCGTAAAACGTGTAAACATGCGATGCAAATGTGCAGGTTTGTTTAACACGCATTGTAAATTGTATTGCACAGGTGGTATTTAAAAATGGGACAAAACTAATGCAACGCATTATTGCCACGTTGTAATTTCGTTGATCACCCTCAATTTTATTCCTTTATTCGGCTGGCTCAAACTTTGTGCACGGCTAATGTGAGACAAACGTGGAACAAACTCGTGAAAGCAAAAAAAAAAAAAAAAGTTAATGTCGAATATATTGCTAAGTTTTTTTTTTTATGCAACCACTATGGCCCAACAGCTTAGCACTAGTATCATTATACGCCTCATCATGCATTTTCTCTTGCCTGTGGCCGACGATGTTTTCATTTTGGTCGCACCCGGTTGTTTCCCATGATGCTCCTGAGTGCCTTGTTCCCTATCAGCCTGGCTGGACGCACTGTTCGGTTGCTCTTTTCCTGAAGGACAACAGCAATAAGAAAAGTTTTGATTGCTGTCGCAACTCGAAAGGCCAAGCGTAGCTGAGAATTACAGGTTTGACAGAAAAATTCAGATGCACCGGTAATGCACCCAACACCTCATGCCAGTGACATCAGTGGCGGGTTGTTTGAGTCACTTGTCACATAACTTTCCATCGCCACATGGCACCCACCTATCAATGAAAACGTTTTGTCACCACAACGCCTCCTTTATAAGTGCACAGGAATTATCAACATTTTGTCGGTGTTTCTATACGAAGACGACTGCACGCGGCTTGCGTGCCCTTGACCTAGCAAGATGCTAGTAACAGTTCATACTTTGATTTCCAGAAGACCGCCATAGAAATGTGCCACTTGTGTCCAAGAAAAAAATTAAAGCCGTTCCACTCAATGTGAAAGCTGCCGGAAGTGCAGAGCAGTGATTCGCCATAATGGGCTGTAGCGCCATTATCCGCTCACTGCTGCCACCCAATGCATTTCAAATTTCCCGCCTTCGCAGTGCTCGCGCGCCCCCTGCCCGAAACTGCGGCGGCGGGAGTTCTGTTCTTTTTGTGCTTGCTTTAATTTCGTATGCTGGGGCCTTTCTGCAGCATTTTGAACACGGCATTTTTTTTCTTGCGAGGCTGGAAGCCTTTCTGCGGCATTTCGAACATGCCGTTTTTTTCTTGCGCAGCCACGCTACGACAACAAGGCGAGCCCATAAAGTGCTCTGCACTTAAAACATAAAGCTACACAACACTGCAATCTAAGTGAAGTTACAATGACAGTTAGTTCATTTGAAAAAGTGGGCACCATGATCGAAAGGTCTGACACCAAACAAAACAGCACTTGGGGCGGCACGAAAAGGCCACATACATCGCACAGCAATATAAACAAAAAAGCTGCCCCATGATAACAACAGAAAGCGAAAAGGCACACAAAGATTACAAATAAGCACTGCAAACAAGTATTCACATCGTCATTGTGTCAGTTCTGACAGTTCGCAGCTTAAAGGGACCCTGCAGCACTTACTGTCAACTACTCGGAATGTTTTTTGGGGTAAAGTCCGTTGCCCCTGCAATCTCCTCCCGCAAGAATTATGAAAATCCGTTCACTATCACCGAAACTACGCGCGACAAGAAATTCTCGCATAAATGTTCCCTCTCAACTTGACCACGGTAAATGCAACAAAAGCTGCGCCCTCTCTCCTGGAGGGGAGGGCGGCTCACGACATTCTTTTCGGTGGCCTTCGATATATCACAGGCTGGGGAGTTTTCTCCTTTTCTCTGCGACGTGAAGGGGTCTATTTCCGGTGTGGTGCCACAAAAAAGCAGGCATGGCTGCCTGCTCGCAAGCAAGCGCTCAGGCTGGTAGGGCGTTTTTGAAGCAATAAATGTTTGTTGTCGAGTGGTGTCGTTGAAAAGAAAGTATTGAGTTCGTCACTCAAACTCCGCGTGCACTCAAAACACAAAAGAAACTCCAAAACTGTGCGTACAGGTTCAGGCATAGAAGAGGTTGGCGCACAGCGCCGATAACGGCGGATCGTCACAGAAAATGCAAGCAATAAGCCGCGAAGTTGACCAGCGACAGTCAATAGGACAGCCATGGCCACAATGACGCCGTTTAAGCCATGCCATGTGTGCATAATGAGGAAAATTGAAAAGAGCGCGGTTGGTCTTTCCGCGTCTTTCACCACGATTTGCGCGCTCACCGCTTCACGCGCACGTGTTATATTTGGCTCAGGTATTCCTCGCAGTGTAATCTAAACGTGTTGCGCAGGTTTACTTGCACTGCTCAAAGAGTGTTGCAGGGTCCCTTTAAAGTCTCCAATACACGCTATCTCTTTTGTTGGAGACAAGGCTACAGATGGGGTGCTCATACAATTAGCACTGCTGTAGTGAAATGTGTAGACCTCCAGCAGCTCATGTGTGCGCTGATCTCTGTAGTGCTTGATCACATGACGTTTTATTTCGGACAACACTTGCAAGATGACACGTGTGTGGCAAGCCAGCTACCAGATCCTGCTCTGCCACAAGATGTGTGTTCCATTAGCGTAATGTTCAAGCATTGTCCAGTTTGGCCTAGATACTGCCAGCCACAAGAGAAAGGAATGGAATAAACCAAGTCAGCTTAGCACTTGGCGATGGGTCACACGTGGTATTTGTCGCATTTTCTACGAGAAGGCGCACCGCCATTCACTCGCGCGCTCACCTTGCTGAGTTTACTGGGAGCTAAGAACACTAAGCACACGCCTGCTCGTACCAGAGCCTTTCAAAATGGGCCATGAAGACGCAATACAACTTCAATTTCAAAGAACTGGCCTTTGGTAACTCACCCAGCTTCATTCTAGCTACAAAAAATGTGTTTTAACCGAGAAAACACAGGAAATATTGAAAAACTTTCAAGTTTTGTGCTGCAGTGACATAATATTGGTAGGAGCGATGTACCGTATTCTGTGATTCTAAGTACCCCCTGATTCTAAGCACCCTCCCCTACTTTCGCAAAAAAATTTGAAAAAGTTTGTGTGCGAATCTATGAGCACCCCCTTTTCTGTGAGGATGCGCACGCTGCCCAGACCACCTAGCACACTTGCTTGCTCTGTACCTATTTTTCTTTTCAATATTTGCCACATAAAATGTTTTTCTTTGCCCCTGTCTTGTCTAGACACCAAAGTAAAAAAAAGTAGAAGGGGAGGGGGTAAGTTTCGATTTTTCGAATCCAAGCACCGCCCACTCACTTCGGGCATTGCGATCATGAAAAAGGGGGGTGCTTAGAGTCGAGTAAATACGGTAATGGGCCAGAGCTGAAAACATTGTTTTGAGCGTGTTAACTGCACATTTTCGTTCAAGCGATACAGTCAAACAAACTAGAGGCCCCACTGTGATGGCCCAGTCAAGTTTCTTGCTGGTGACGAAGGCTTGGTGGCTGCCACTCACACAAACCAGGTTCTGTGATGTCATAAAGCAATCGCTCGAAAGTGAATGGGGAGTCGCCACTGCTTCACGTGTATCTGGGTAATTTGTTTGAAGTTTGCAATAAAATTGGTATCGTTTTTGGGACAACGTAGTCTTTATAAAGGGGTCCTGAAATACCCTCCACTGATATATGGGTGTACGTATAACCAAATAAAGCAATGTATTAGTAATCACCTCCTTCAAGAATTTTTGTTGAAGTGTTGAGTATTAGCTAAGAAATTGTTGCACCCGTATCCTCTAAGCTGCGGGTGACAATACGTGCAAACTTTTTTGACAATGTCCTGAACATTTGTCTCGCCATTTGTTGGGGTTTAAACTGACATAGGAAATGCCAACCAAGGCAACATGGAGTGGTTATGAAATTTGCATGGTGTCGCATGTGATTACATTCGCGTAGAAAAGTAGGGCATGCCTGAGCAAGTGGTTACTTCATCACGTTTATCGCCTAGCCATAACTACGCTCTCCTTTCACATCACGCTTTGTGATCATTGAACTTTTTTTTCCTTATGAGTGGTATGTTGTGTTAGGGAAATTCTTGCGGTGAATAACGCCCGGAAGTATCCTGAAAACAGTGTTTTAGATTAACTGATTTCCAAGTTCAAAACCAGTGAGATTATCGCGCGGTTTCCTGGATTGAGTTGATTATTTGAAACATCACTCGTAGCTAACACGTAGCTTCAATGTGTTTAG
Source organism: Haemaphysalis longicornis (assembly GCA_013339765.2). Lineage (NCBI taxonomy): Eukaryota > Metazoa > Arthropoda > Arachnida > Ixodida > Ixodidae > Haemaphysalis > Haemaphysalis longicornis. The sequence continues at coordinate 23,351,841 of CM023449.1, forward strand.
CTCCAAATTTATATTAGGGGCGAAGCCCCTTAGGAGCTGGGGCTGTTAGTGTCTCCTGTCGCTGTTGTAATCGTCGTCTCATGCAGTCATGGTGCTAAAACACTGGGACACTCATTTGCACCTCGCGCTAGAACGCTTCATAACGCGTACTAAAAAACACTGTAACACCCGTTTACGCCTCGTGCTGAAACGCTTCGTAACCCGTACTAAAAGAACACACGGGGACACTCGTTTTCCAATGCCTTTTGCTACAACGCTTCGTGCTTCAAAGACACTAGACTTTTACAGCAAAGCTGTATACCTCTCCCCCCAACGGTTTCATCTCCGTTGGCGAAAATGCCAAGGCACCAAGAATAATACGCTTATACACTGCATGCTTCACCCCTCCCCAGGTTTCACGTTAGTGGAGGTGGCCCGGGAATGTTTTTCGCTTTCGTTAAGACACTCATACACGTGTCCCTGCATCTGTTAACTCATTAACTCGCAGGCATACGGACAGAGTTGAAATTGTGTCAGCAGTGCATGGCTGCCAGCCCGTAAGTTTCCAGATGTTTTTTTTTTTTTTTTCTGCAGGGGCTTTTACGGAACATTTAAAACACAAAGACAACCTTGTATCTCACACATGCGTGGGTGCCTCAGTATCTGACCCTTATGGGACACTCTTGCTCCTTTAGGCATTTTAATGCCTGTAGAATGTATACCAAATAAGCCAAGAGGGAGCCACAGTATTGCTTCCAATCATTTTTCACAGTAACTGTCTGCACACTATATGTAGTTACGTAAAGCATGTTGTTGGGCTAGTTTGTTCATGTTGGTTCATCATACTTAAAACTGCACATACGGACAGTATGTGGATGTATACGGACATATCCTTGTCCCGTCCATATGCACAGTTTTAAGTATAAGTATGTAGTTACACCTGTGAACCACATCGGCAAGTGGTTTGCAGTCGAAGAATTCCCGTTGACCTTACTGGCACTGGTGACAGCTGTGCTGTGAAACGACGGAAGTGCGAGGATCACGGCCACGACCAGCAGCGTAACCACGAACACTGCAACCACAATCGCAACTCTTCGGCTCGTCCAGCTGCTGGAATGGGAGGGGCTTCGAATCAACTTCAAGAAATCATTGTTGAAAAATCTGCCACAGTTCACAGAGATGCGCTCCGCATATGAAAATGTCAGAAATTTTAGACCTTGTAAACTTAGAATTTACAATATGTAGACCATGTCCCCAGCTTTCCCCACTGACTTGAATGTTTATTCTTTGCTCTTGTTGTTTTCACGAGCAAAGGGTACCGTATTTTCGCGTGTATGACCCGCCCCTGCATATAATCCGCACCCCCACTTTCAGCCCGCCAGAAAAAAAAAATCCTCGCATATTGCCCGCACATTTGATGCAAGAAAGGCTGCGCCAAAGCTGCTGTTCAAGCAACATACCACATACTATGTAGACAGAAAAAGCGTATATTTATCAATTAGAATACACTGACTGCAAGGCGAAAGTCACAATTCACTTTTGTCACTGTTCTTGCTAGAGCTATCCCGTCAGCCGCAGTCCTCACTGTTGTACACAAGGTCATCTTTCACGGCACAACGTGCATTGCCGTGGAGCTGCACTAAAGGAAAAACCCCGCGTATTATCCGCACCCCTACTTTGCCGCTAAATTTTCGCATTTTTGGTGTGGGTGAATGCGCGAAAATATGGTGTTTCAAAAGTTCCGTTTCCCTTTTAGTCTTTATCACACAATTTGGTGATGTCTCCCATGGTGACGCACTATCACATCTGCAGGGTGTCATGTGTGCTGTTGGGTAAGAGAAATGAGAGTTTATAGGTGTCACCACCTTTCCTTCCTTCAATATTACCTTGCCTAAATAAATTCAGAGTTTGTTGAAAATGCCATTTCTGTCACGTCAACTCAACAGCCTTTTGGCGAAGGGAAACTGTATGCCATCTTCATTGTCTGTTTAATAAAGTCAATAATGGTTTATGACACCTTAAACTAATTTTATAATGCACAGACAATCAGAGTCAGTGTGTACTTGTGGTAAACTTTCTATGTCAGCTTGATGTTCAGAGAATTGCACGGGTGACGAGATTCAGAAATGCAGGTCGGCTGCACAGCTGAAAGCTTTCTTTTTCTGGTGGAAGAACTAATGTGGTTTACCCTAAACTTGTCTAACAAATGAAACCTTCATTCATCTGAGTGAGAATTACAACGGGCCTGGTTCCAAGTGCTCGAGTGGTACCATGACCAGGTATTAATTTTTCATTTCGAGACTCTCAAAACATACTTCAAGCAGTCATATGCCTTCATGATTTGCGTAAATGCACGCCTCTCTTTTTCACGAGCTTTGGCCCTAATTGTAAGCACAAGCAGGTAAAGAATGCTGCGTATACATGTTACTTTCTTGCGTACGGTACATACCTTGCCGATTCATCTTTCATATACTGGCCACGGTAATGGTTCTGAAAATCTGTATGGGGCAGCGAAAAAAGCATTTTCAGTCGATTATGTTTTCATCCAACGTTGCAGAGGACTAGATAATCGGGCTTAGATAGACAATGTTTCGACAGTGTTCTTCGATTGGGAACACCTCTAAATGCAGTCTGCTCTGGAAGCTGTGCTGACATTTCTGTTGTGTTTTAACCATGGTGATTACTTCCTATAACGGCAACACATTTTACTGCAAAATAGGGTATTTGGTAGGCACAGACGCTTCCCATTGCGGAAGTTCTCAGCTGAGGGAAAGTGTCACATGCAAGGCGTGGATAGGTCAGTGGCAAAAGGAAATATTAGCTGAATTTTGGAGCATTCACAACGGTGACACTTGTGCAGTCGTCGTTCTTTAATCCCAGCGCTCGTACATATACCCCGTACAGTTTATAACGGGCAGCCTGCAACATTCCGAAATCTAACCCCCTGCCTACTTCTGTGAGATGGAGGCTGTAAAGTAAGATGCTTCACTGCGTTCTGTTTTGAATGGTAGTGCTAACCAAACCGATTTTCCATTCGTATAGCTATTATTGAGGCTGGCATGCTAGTGTGAAGCAAAGAGCAGCTGTTTTTTCAGTGTTCTTGCCCCAATTAAATACACTGCCTAGGTCTGTCCAGACTCTTGTTCAAAAACTGGCTAAACACGTTATATTCAAGGCTCGACCTACGCGTCTACTTTCAAAGTTGTGCAAGGGTCTCAAAAAATATACTTGCCACTGTAGTCCATCATAGTGTCAAGGTCTTGATGTGCTTCTTTTGTATCTCCCACGAGGCTGTCGGTAATAATGGAGCACCCCTGATAATGATGTCTATCATAATCATCATCCTACACTGCAAGATGGTGATGATGCGTGCATTGATGAACTCTGCAGGGGCAAAAACTTGTGCAACAGTAGCCAGTGGTCTGATTGCCCTAGCGCCTTATGTCTTTTTGACGCTGTACCTTATGATGGCTTACTGAAGCGACCTTGCAATTTGACACCTGTGAGGTTGAAGGCTGTAGACAAGGTCTAGTCACATAACTATGACGCATCAATCACAGTCAGTTTATTGGCCACTAATTTTTTTATAAATAAATTCAGCTGGCACCGGTATTCTCGGTGCTCCTGTAGTTGCACCTCAATTTTCTTTTTCTTGTGGTGCCGTTGAAGCAATTTGTTTAAAATATGTTAACGAGGTGCAGGTGCGTTTTTTTTTTTTTTCATCTAATTCATGAATGCCCGGTAACTTTTTCCGCCAGAGAATGCCACCTGAAGATGATGATCAATAGTGGTTGCCCTTTGTAGCAGGGTGATGACGTGTCATCTTATCAACGAAAAAACTAATATATCTATGTTTTTCGCTTAATACCAGCGTTGCTCTTAGGGCAGGCACAAAAACTTATTAGGCACAGAATACTTATTTTTTCTGTTACAGGTGATAGCTGTCCCAGGCAATATTCCCCTCTCTGCTTTTCGTCCACCAGCATTCTAATCTTCTTTCCGTCACCTCGACAGCCTTGGAGTTAACTTCCTCTGTGCTACCCTTAAATCCTAGGGCTTCTGGAAGCCGAATATTTCCCTCATGTAGATTTGGATGAGTACCCTCACATTCTAACACTATGTGCCAGCATAGTTTCTGTTTCTTTTCCGCAGACCACGCATACCCCCATCATTTTGCGTATACTTCCCCACAAAGCTCTTAGTTTGCAAGCAACCTGCTCTAGCCTCAAAAATCAAGGCACTGCCCCTGGAATTATCGTAGAAATTTTCGTTTCTGATGACCGATATCTCAGCCCTGTACATCTCTAACGACGTTTTAGCCTCCATTTTTTTCTCTCCATTTATTATTCATTTCTATCTGCCTTGTCTCTTTTTTTGGTTACCTTGGCTGTCTTGGATCGTCCACTGTCTTTTCCATATTTCACCGCTAGCCTTCTATTCTTACTTAGCCACTGCGTGTCCACGCTTTTCAAATATACGTACGTAAAAACCTTAGCTGCCCACCTACGTTGATCCATTGCTCTCAACCTCCTCTCAAAACATATTTTACTCTGCGCTTCTCGAACTTCAAACCACGCCCAGCCCATATCTCCCTGCACTGCCTCGTTAGTTGCTTTTTCCATCACAGCATCCATCCCCCTACTCCTCTGAGACATAGTAAGCTCTGTGTCATTTACCCTTTCATCTGTGTCGTATATGGCGGACTGAGGGCTACATGCCTGCAGGAAGGGACTGGCCAAGTCTTCGGTATCGTTGTGGCAGCCAGCTTATAAAAGGAATAAATGCAACAAAAATATGCAAAACAGCACACTACGTTACGTACTAATGAAAACCCTTCCAGGTAGCCAACACAGCTGTATATGTACGCCCAAGTATAGAGCGTTGGCTCAAAGTTTTGCACCACTGTCATCGCCATCTGTGTCGACACCCTCTTTCTGTCGTGGGGAAAACAGTTGTGATGGCACATAGAAGAGAAGCGGGATTCCTCAACATTGGTGGTAATGATAATTATGATGATGCATTGGAAAGTCATGCACACGTACATGCACTGCATGGAGACGGGTGTACATTGTATTATGAGAGAAAAGATTGTTACGTCACCTCCTCGTGACAGCACAGTAGCACCAACGCAGCGTCGGGTGGATGGCACCGCCCTTCACAGGTGTGACGTGCGCTGCTATTGCACCAAGCTGATACATGTGATGTCATAGGACGCGGGTTCGATTCCCGGCCACGGCGGCCACTTTTGAGATGGAGGCGTAAGACAAAAACGCCTGTGGGTATGAGATTTTGGCGCACGTTAAAGATCCCCAGGGGGTCAAAATTTTTCCAGAGCCCTCCACTATGGTGCGCCTCATCGCTTGCGTTGCGTCGGCGCGTTAAACCCTATACAATCAAGTAGGGTACATGTAATATCAGTTGCACAATTATTTTATTGCACGGGTTTCTCTGTGTTTTAAAGATAAATATAGATAGATAAATGCTCAAATAATAGATTGATAAATAAAAATAGATGAATAGTTAATAAGATAGATAAATGCAAAATATTAAGATGATTATGGTGTTCTCTTTGAGAAATCCTCGCATGTAAACAAAAAGGTTCCATCAAAGTAAAGCACAGCCACATGTCTCTTCCTTCATCAATGCCGGCAGCGTTGTCAATCACCACGCAGTTCGTCGGTCGATTCGCAGCTGTCTGGCGCCCGGGTGTCGGGCGACCTTTCTGGCACAAACAGCACCACGGTCATGTTGTCCTCTTGCCACCGTCGCAGGGGCAGGTAGTAGGCCCTGGATGGCAAAACACAAACAGGGAAGCATTTCGTCACATTAGCGGCAACTAAATGTTTCGAATCAAGCCAAGCGCTCCAGCCGTGACCATTCCGCCCACTTCGTTCGGTGGCGAGAAGCAGATTGGCGGCAGCTCACCAGAGGTCGAGGAGAAGCACAACGATCCAGAAGATTGCGCACATCCCGCAACAGAGCGCCGTGATCATGCCGACCACGAGGGGCGCCTTTGCCATGAACTCGGTGCTCTTGGCGACGGCTATCACGATGACGACCGAGTCACAGATGTACTGCGTCAGCATGGACATCAGCTGGAAGACGTCGCGCCGGGTGTCTTGCGATACCAGCCACTCTGCCATGGACTGTGAGAGAGAAAAAGATTGGTGGCCTGGGTTAGACAAATTTAATAAATCGGAGCTGATTTGATCGAGAGCTACACTTCGTAGATTTAACAATTTTACGTTTTTGCTCAGGGACTGTGGTTCAATAGCTTGAACCTAACCTTCGAATTTCAGGGGGGACACTGCTCTTAAAACAGCTTCCTTTAATTTTTAAGTAAACTTGAGGCTTTTTTCCCACCGATTTCAAATATGCCATTATTTTTTTAATCAGTCAATTAGTCACCAAGATAATTAGAGGAAATTAGCCATTTTTGGAGGAACAATAGACAAAGCAGTGCTAGTCATAAAACAGTAACCTTTATATTTTCTAATACCATGAACTTTGGTGAATGCAATAATCGAAGCAGTTTTTTTATGCACCGCTTGGAACTAATTTTACAGCTCATTAATCTTTGGTGTTTGAAATGGGCACTCAAAATGGTTCCTTGCCACTGGTGCCACCAAAGTTCAATGAGCTGTAAAATTAGTTCCAAGCAGTGCATCAAAAAACCAATTCTCTTATTGCACTCACCAGGCTTCATAGTATTGGAAAATGTAAAGATTAGAGTTTTATGTAACACTGCTTTGTCTATTGTTCCTGCAAAAATGGCTAATTATCTCTAATTATCTTGGTAACTAACTGACACGCTCAAAAAATAATGCCATATTTGAAATCGGTGGGGAAAAAAGCAGCAAGACTGACAAGTTTCATAGAGTTTTCTGAACAATTAAAGGAAGCCGTTTTAAGAGCAGTGACCCCCCTTAAAATGCAACCAGAGTGTGAATTCAGTGCAAAATCTGCACGTTGGTTATTGTCTGAAGAAAACCAGACAGCCACTCGTCTGTGAATTGATCGACATTGCCCAGTATGAAGTCCTTCTTTTTAAACGTACACAAACAATAACATGGTGCGAAATGGGATGTGTCTGTTTCCTGTACAAAATTATGTTTTTGAACAGGACAATTTGGCAGGGCTGTTGTGCTTATTATAGGCAGCAGTACTGTGGTAATATTTCAGCCCTTGCACCGTCTTCTATGAGCTACTCAGCTTCAAGAAGTTGACGTCAAGATATCACTGACACAAATACACCTGGTTTTGCCAAAGTAAGCGTACGCCTCACGATAAAATTTCATAAGACCCAAACATGGCGCTTGGCTAGTTAACAATTGCAGTTCATTGGCGCGTCTTTGCAACTCGGTCACTTCCAATGCCCTACGACAGGGAGCTCGAGAATGTGTTTCCAATACAATGCCAAGTACACGGCGTTTATGTTTACACAACGAATTTACCAATGCCCTTCAGGCGGGCTAGTACCTTGGTCTTGAACTTGAACTCATACTTGAAGTTACAGAGAGCGCAGTGGGTGAGGCCATTTTGAAGAATGCGCTTCTCCAGGCAGGAACGATGTGCGCTAGAGACGGTCCCTGTAAAGGCGAAAGTATTCACATGTGACACAAATATTCCAACGTGCGCCTGCCCTATGAGGCTTGCCATGTACTTGAATGCTAGGGATTACTTTAATTCAGTATGTTTCCTCCAACATGTGGCCAAATATTACCCAGGGGGAGTAATGAGAAGGGCTTCTATCCTATCCCACATTAAATGTGCAGTGAGTGCTTCAACACGGCTGTGATATTTTGCACCGCTAGCAAGCATAGATGATCTAGAAAACCACACTACTGGCAAAGGGGGCTATGGATAATAGCTTTTTGTAACTATTCGTAGTGTCAAAAAACTATCAATACCTCTACGATAGTCGGCAGTCCATATAGTATAGTTACTGGTGATACTACTGCTGCGATGTTGGCTCATCTGCTGTTTCATGCATGTTGCAGTGCTCGCCATTCATTGCATCTCTCTAGAGAGAGCATGCAACTGCCACTATAACTCAGGCTCTCCTTGCATCTTTGAGGAGAAGTTAATCGCTATCACTGGTATTAATGGTACATCATGCCCACAATCCTTGTTTTGGGTGTGAAGATGTGAAGGTTGATTTATTTTCTTCGTTTTGTTTTCTTTTAAAGGGGGCAAAATGTACGCTATATTTATTTCGGCCGTCAAGTTAGTGATTACTTGACTACTTGGAATTGTCTAAATGCAGTCGTCCAGGCCTTTTGGCAATCTGTCAAAAAACTGATAGAGTTCACTATTTAGCAATGGCATTTAAGTACTACACTGTTGAAGTATTCTGTCAACCATATTTGTATTGGTTCTCCAACTGTTCAGCGATTCAGCAACTGTTCAGCCGTATGTGTTGAGATTTCGGCGCACGTCAAAGAGCCCCAGGTGGTCATAATTCATCCGGAGCTCTCCACTACGGCACACTTGAGTAGCTTCGGCGCACTCAACCCCCCAATCAATGTTCGGCTATTCCCAGAACTTTCCCCCAGTACAGATATTGCTTTTTGTTGTTAAAGAATTGCAGTTTGAGCCAGTTGGTTGCTCCTCAGCTGCTAAATGATAAAAGTATGCCAATTACTGAGTGTACTAATATATAGTTTTGTGTAATATAACTATACATTAGTCACCAAGAATTTAATTGCGGTGTGTGGTGAATAGTTTACAAATAGTTCAGTTCTGAGTCGTCCGTCAATAGTGTAATCGACCGCTTAGCATCACTGCCAGGAACCGAACCCATGGCCTCGCCAGGTGGAGCAGCTGAATGCCATGGCTACTCTGGCACAATGAGTGGGCCCGTGGGAGAAGGGGCTCTTTCTTCGGGGTACCATACCTTCGCACTGGCAGGGTGTCACCAGCTTCTCCTCCTGTTCCCCTGTAGCGCAGAAGCGGCACAGCAGGTCGTCACCTTGGTTGTTCTGGGGAGCTGGAATCATGCCGTCCTCCGCCATCTTCTGCTTCTTCTTTCTCTTGATAACGATGATGATGATGACAATGGCGGCGGCAGGAGTAAAAAAGACGTAGTTACATTGCACTTTGCGGACATTTTGGCTGCCCCAACCACGAAGCATCCTGCGAAACTGCGAAAAATGCATACATTTCTTCATATGAAGCCTACTTCGTGTAACACTTTGCTTGGGTTCAGAGCATGGGCACAGATTTCTTGTGGTTGACCCTTCTAGTGCTTGTGATTGATTCATTCATTGGTTGCCTGGTGCATGCCTTAGCAACGTCTGTAGCAATCGTGTGCTGCAGCAGCATACCTTGCAGCTGTTAAAGTGTCATCCAATGCCCCAAACTGGTAAACAGGTGAATAGCACGCTGAAGGGAAGCCACCAGTCTACCTGGTGTTTGTTGGGGCTGTTGGAATTGACTCTCGCCATGTCTCAAAATCGAAAATGCTTTGACGTCAGGTGCACTGCCAATTTCGGCAAGGGCTAAGCACAGTCAACTATGCAAGTACACTGACAATGCCAAATCGCAGGAGGTGCGCAATACCAGCGCAAGCCACATTGTGACACCTGTAAACATTGTCTGTGGCTTGCAAGGCTTACGCATGCCAAGCCACAGCCACAGACCTAAGTGCCCCCACAAATTTTAAGGTGAAAGCGTCAAGTTCCCCATTCAGTGAAAAGGCGTTGTTGTTCAAGTTGTCCGGTCAAAAAAATTGCTGCTGCTGTGAGGAGTAAATAAATAAAACACAGATCCAATGAGATTTAGAACACCGATTTACGGTAGCGGCCTGGTGCTCTACCAACCGTCCTATCTCTGCGCGTTCCCAACGTAGAACAAAAGTTTGTCGTCGTCGTTTCTTTCATCGTGGAGCATACACACTTGGGGGATTGGCAAAGAATCGGGAGCGGGAGCTTTGAGGGGCAATGTTCCCGCTTCACAAAATTTACCAAAATTATGAATTGTAAATGTTAAAGTTGTAGAATAGTGCATGCAATGTGCCAACTGAAAGTGATGGCACGTAAGTAGAACAGATGCACACCAGCCATGCAGAACCTCGATTCTGAAAAGCTGTGGCGTGTACTAATCTGCTTGCTGATGTGAATTGTGCTGTAAGACAAAGAAATGAAAGCAAAAGAAGGCACATCCTCAGTGTAGCAGGAAAGAAGCCTGTAGAAGTAATTCTCGGAAAGGAAGAGATGCGAATGCGATGTAGCAGTAAAGGTGTTAATAAGGCTCCTGACTAAAACCTGACCACAACCACTGCCTAATCAGCCTGAATGCAACCAACTATGCTGGCAACACTGTCATTTCTATATAAAGTTTTTTTTTTTTGTGTGTGGTGTGTGTGCCCTTGCCAAATGTGTGTGACCTTTTCTTTATGCTTCTCTTATACATGCCAGACCTGTCCTAAATAAATCAGTTGCAAGTAGCGCTTGTCCTGTCAGGTCAACGTCCTTGTGGTCTGTGGGCCAAAAACAAGTACCAATGCAGCTCTCAAAGAGTAGTTGAAGAGTGAAAGTGGCTATGGTTCAGCTGTTCCACTCGTAGAAACAGAAATTCTGAGGTGATTGGGGATAAAACAGATTTTCATCCAAGGCCGGTTTTGGTATACCGTAAGACAGCACATCCTTTTTAAGGCCAAAGACAAGTATGTAACAGTACAGCACTGTTTACGGTGTTGTGACTGTGTATCTGCTGGGGAAGTGGTTAGTAATGTAATCAAATCTAACACGTCGGTTTTTTGGGGTATTTATATGTCTATTTGCCACAAATTGCACGCCTCTTAGTTTTATCAAATCTGACTGAAGAATTTTAATGTCATTCGGTTTTGTTATCTCCTCATATATGATGCAATCGTCTGCGAATAGATGCAGTGAAGAAACTATGTTAGATCCGATGTCATTGATGTATACTACAGTGAACTAGAATGTCTTGATCCAGTGGCGCGAACGGGAGCGCTTTGCAGCGTTCGGCTGAAGCAAAGCGCGTCTACCGCCGCCAGGGGCGCCACTGCGCCTTCTTCGAAAACGGTACCGCGGTTGCACGGGCCGTTCCTTGGGGCGCTACAGTAATTAACCTTTATGGAAGAAAGATGCTCACTTTTGTTGTCCCTGTACTTTTCTAAGAACGTTTTGTTGCTTATCAGACCCGTTTGAGCCATCGGGCAACGGCTACAAACAAATCGTCTGCTAGCGGCGCAGACGATACGAGCGGATGTGCGATACGTTGGCGGCGCGCGGTCGGACAGACCCTCCGTCTGTTTATGGCCGAGGCCGGCCTTTCATTTTCTGCGTGTTTTACGTTTCCGTGATGTTCCACAGAAGCAAGAGGTATACAATCGTCAGGAATATAGTTATTGCGAGTGCTGTCGAATAGAGGTTGGCCAGGCCGGGTACGCGATGTCAAAACGAAGGACGGACACCTATTGCTTTGCTCCGGGTTGTCACAGTGGTTACCCTGCAGGTGCTCCCAAGGCGTTTTTGTTCGCCGCTCCTTTGGACGATGAACTGTGCAAAAAGTGGGGACAAAATTTGGGAAGACTGGACAAACTCTTGACCATATCTTCAGCCGTTGGTGAGCGCCACTTTGAGCCCGAGTGCTTATTGCGTGATTACATCCACGTAATAAACGGCTGTAATTTGCGACTTGTACGCAGGAAGCTGTCACTGGCTCCAGGTGCTGTACCTACCATCCTGCCTGACTGTGCGTCGAATTCTGCGCTGAGCATGCACGCGGAAGCCGCAAAGGAAAAGGCGGGCAACGACAAAAGTTTCAGTTTCGGCAGCCAGCAAGCCACGACAATTCTGAAGAGCCGAAAAAGATGAGGTGCAGCAGCCACACCACGAGGCTCTCTCTCCGCAGTGCTCATCAAATGAAGTCGCAAGTTCTGTGGAATGGGATGCTTTCACAATGAGCCATCTTCAAGAAGTCAAGCTTCCTTCAAAGCTCTGGTGCCGGCTAAATTGTGCCGACGATCGAAACGTTCGTTTCGCTACGATATCGATACGAAAAAAAAAAAAAAGCTAGACATTTTCACGAGAAATCTGTGCTCTTCTATACACATGACGACAAAGTGTCGTCGCAAACATTCTTTTCGTGGTGTGTTATGCGGAAGCGGTGACATATATTCCCTAGCTGTTGCGAACAGTGTGCTGCAAGAAGCTGACAGCAGTTCGGCCTGCAAAGGGGCCATGACGGCTAGGAGGTTTAGTGATGTATTACACGTGCTAACACAGAAGCTGCGATCTCAAACGACACATTTGGAGACGCTGCCTTCAGCACTAAGTGCCTGGGGAAAGTTTCCTCTGAAGGTAATTTGTTCATTGCAAACTTTGCTGCTGAGAAAATCAGCCGAGTGCTACTGGACGCGTGAATACTGGGTATAATTTGCTTTTGTAGAGTGAAATTCACAAGTAGGTTCATGCCGGGACTTTATTACAGTAAATATAAAAAGTAAATCCATTCGTAAAGAATTAAACATAGCAGTTGTCCGCCGGCAGCACATCGAACGCGTACGCTCGCATCGATCGTCTGCGCAGGTAGCAGACGACACCAAACAACTCGATTTATAGCCGTTTCCCTACAGCTCAAACGGGCAGATTTGCAACAAAACGTTCCTAGCAAGGTACGGAAATGCCAACGCGAGTAGCATTTTTTTTTTTAAGGGTTAATTACTACCCAACATCGGAACAGCGACAGCCTGCCGCGGCGGCGCCTTTCGAAGATGGCGCAGCAGCGCCACCTGGTGTTTTCTACACAGAAGAGCACGCCCCTTCCTCGCCGTTCGCGCCACTAGATCATTCTAGTTCACTCTAATGTATACCAATAATAACGGACCAAGCATGTATCCCTGGGAGACACCCGACTTTACTCAGCATTTTTTGGAAATAATGTGGTCTAGTTTGACTGACTGTGATCAGTTACAGGGGAACTCTTGAATCCATTGAGTTGTTTTCAGATCAAGCTGGAGGTTGCGAATTTTAGTGAGTAGTCATTTATGTCGTATATGATCGAAAGCCTTTGAAAGATCGATGGAAATTGCATCCGTAGAAACAGAGCTACGCATGGATGTGCGGAAGTCTGTCAATAATTCAAATAGTTTGGTATTGCATGAATGTTTTTCCTGAAAACGTTGGTTCTAGGTAAGAAAGTTGTTCCTGTCCAAATGAGAAATAATATGCAAATATAAAATGATTTCGAATAACTTCCAAGGAATACAGGTTGGGGAGATAGGGCGGTAATTGTTAGGACATGACTTTTGGCCGGATTTGGGCGTATTTCCAGTCTTCTGGTACGTAGCCAGTGTTGAGCGATTGCTGAAAAATTAGCAACAGTAAGTACGCCTGCTATACGGCAAGTTGATTTTAGGAATTTAGCACTAATGCCGTTGAGCTATGGGCTAGTCTTTCAGAGAAGTCGTTCTGTAGCTCGTGCAACACCACTTTCAGTTAGTGGAATCTCGTTAAACCATACCCGCATAGGCCATAGTTTCTTTTTATACATAAGTTAAGCTGAATCCATGACTCTGTTTCCCTTTAACCTAATGCATTCGGATAAACAGTAGTGCTGGTTAGCTATGTAAAGTACTTTTAGCTGCGTCCCCATCAGGTACAGTTTAACGAGGCAGTGCTGTATTGTAATTGAAGAAAAGGGGTGGTGAATGCGAGGTTGTGACAGTGTCAGCGGGTCTAGTGAAAGTTCTTCCGTGAACACAGACACAAAATATTTATTAAAGCATTCAGCACTTTCCTCTAGTGACAGAGTTTCGCCTTGATCATTCAGTAGTGCTGACTCCGAAGGAGCGGCAAGAGCAGATATTAGCGCAACCGACCCGAAAACGAGACGGCCGTAAAATTATTTGATCAACTGCAAACGTATCTTCAACACCTGCTGCCAGTTGGTGGCACGCCCTGGTATTCGTAAACAAGCTCCTTCCCTGCCAATAAAGAGCCTGACACTGCCACACCAAGATGGAATCAAATACGCCTTTCCTAATTGGCTGCCACAGAATTGAAAGCAAGTGAGGACAGGCTTTCAGGAACAAGGCGACGATCAGGTAATCCTGCGCTCAGCTCGCCCTGGCCACTTCTCGACGTGTTCGGAAACGTTCAAAAAAAAATGGAACGAAAATGGCAGAGGAAAATGCCAGCTTTATTTATTTATTTCTCTCTAAACAAGGCATCGTTGGCTGTTGAACAAAAGCTGAAAGGGCTACGGAACGCATGATCTTTGAGTTGAAACAAAAAATTATTGAGCTTTAGTGTCCCTTCAACCCTCAATTGAGGGTCATTACAGGAAGGGACTACATCAGGAATTTTAGCTGACATCGGAATACCTTTCTGGCAGCATTAAACTACAAAAAATATCAAACAAAAGTAGCACAGAATCACTGGCAAGGAACATAAAGCAACAAAAAACAACCAGTGGATTCCAAGAAACACCACTATTTCAACAATTCTAACATTGCACTCCAATTTGTTGGCTAACCCCCACACCTTCCTGTAAGGCCTTTCGGCATGAAAAGGTTTGAAATAAAATGAACAAACAAATAAATAAAAACAAATAAACAAACTATCAATAACAGTTTCAAACCTTTTGCATTTTCAAATGAAAGGTTTGAAATAAAATAAACAAACATAAATAAAAGTTCCAAACTTTTTGCATTTTCAAACGCCAACATTTGGTAACCAAATCTGTTTTGTTTATGATTCAGGTGTTCAATCTTTGAAATCTTTCTAGCGTAATGTTCAGACCTTGTTGCTGGAGATTCCACTCCACAGTAGTGGAAGGGAAACCGTCGCGTGCACAACAAATCACCTTTGCAAAGAAAAAAAAACGAGTGTTTTGAAGCACCACTAAAATTTCTCCCATAAAGGAACTACAGGCATGCAATGTGCACACCTACAAATTCTGAAAACACCAAAAAACATACATGAGCCTGCTTTTTACAATGTGGTGGGACAGCAGGTTCAAGTGCAATGTGGAAGCAGAGTTCACCATACAAGACAAGCATGCAGGCCATGTAATGGCGGCTTGCAAGACAGTCCTGACTGCGACAGCTTGCGGTCACAGCAGCCTTTTTTAAGCACAGACACAAGGCATTTCAAATAGTCGCCGTATAGCGACGTACTACAGAGCATTAAGTTACAACTTCTCGCCGCAACCTCTTCTGACATAATTTACTATGCCTTGAAGTTAGGTGACCAGTGCCAAGCACAAGTTCATGATGATTGTGTTTAAAGGGACCCTGCAACACTCTTTGAGCAGCGCAATAAACCTGCGTGACGTTTAAATTACACTGCGAGGAATACCTGAGCCAAATATTACACGTGCACATGAAGCGGTGAGTGCGCAAATCGCTGTGCAAGACGCAGAAAGACCAATTGCGCTCTCTTCAATTTTCCTCATTATGCACCACTGGCATGGCCTAAACAACGTCATTTGGGCCATGGCTGTCCTATTGGCTGTCGCTGGTCAACTTCACAGCTTATTTCTTGCATTTCCTGTGATGATCCGCCGTCGTTGGCGCTGAGTACCAAGCTCTTCTATGCCTGAACCTGTACGCACAGTTTTGGCATTTCTTTTGTGTTTTGAGTGCGCGCGGAGTTTGAGTGACGAGCTCAATACTTCCCTTTCAACCAGACCACTCGACAACAAACATTTATTGATTCAAAAACGCCCTATCAGCCTCAGCGCGCTCTTGCAAGCAGGCAGCCATGCCTATTTTTTTTGTGGCGCCAGACCGGAAATAGACCCCTCCACATTGAGGAGAAAAGGAGAAAACTCCCCGGCCTGTGACATATCGAAGGCCGCCAAAGAGAACACTGGGAGCCTCCTCCCTCTCCGCGAAAGAGCACACAGCTTTCGTCGCGTTGTGCGTGGTTGAGTTGAGAGGGAACAATTATGCACGATTTCTCATCGCGTGTAGTTTCGGTGATAGTGAATGGATTTTCATAATTCTTTCGGAAAGGAGATTGCTAGGACAATAGACTTTACCCCGCAAAACATTCAGAGTAGTCGACGGTAAGTGCTGCAGGGTCCCTTTAATGGCGCAAGGGCTACTGGGCCAAAAAGCGCCAGACAAAGTATGCCGTGTCTCATGTGAGCTTGATGTGCCATGTTTGGATACGCCGAGTAGGTGCTTGAAAGTATGAAGACTTCAAAAATGTTTTTTTCCCCAATATGCATTCTTTTTTGCGATTTTTGACCATTCGTCCCCCCTTAAAGGGTGGTTACGAAAAATTGGTGTATAGGGCCAATAATTAGTAAGAGAAAAGTAAAGATACAACAGTTTGGAGAAGCTAAAAAGAGTTGGGTTTCAGATCAGGGTGCCTCGCGTAGAAAGTTTTTGATAAACCAAATACAATGAGTCCCCAGAGCACCACGGAGTGCCAAGCGCAAGTTAACGAAAATCTCTCTTAGCAGGTTCTGCCTACAAGTTGGTCAAAACGGAGAAAATGTTCTGGAAAGTCTTTGCGAGACACGTGCACAAAGAAAAATCTTGAATTGGCAAGACATTGGCAATCTTAAATATAGTTCGGGAAGTAGACAATGTCGACAAATGTGTCAAGTAAAAGTAGTCCACATTTCAGATGCGATGCTTCATCAGACTGCTCTTGAGCTGCAAAAATTGGCTCACTCGCACTAATGTGCAACTGTTTACCAGTGGTGCCCAAAGAGTGTGGATGCCAGTTCTACTTTTACCAAAGACTGCACTGTCTGGAGGATGCTGCACTGGGAAAACTAGGACAGGAAGAAAGAAAGAAAAGGCAGTGTTTTTCGGGAATTTGTTGAACCTTGTGTTACACAAGTTTGGACACACCGGTATCGCAGCTCTTTCCATTACTCATCGTCTACCCAGTCGAAACTCCACCAATGCCATTCCACTGAAGGAAGTCTCTGGCAGGCCAATGCTGAAACACATTGCCAGCCACAGAGTGACCCTTGAAATAGGTGGTAGTAGTTTTACCGCAGTTCCTCGCTGTAAAGGCCAAGCTATGCAGTCCATGCAAGACCTACACAATCAAACGTCCTGCTGCTTGTCCCATAGGCTGACACTTCGGATGGGCGTGATCCACGACGACAGTTCTCTCACAGTCGCAGCTCGTCTTGGTTGAGGGAAACGGTGGTGCAGTAGTAGTGACCATCACGCACTGGACGACCGTTGTCTGCAGAGAAAAGGCGTGCGCAGTGGGGTGCGCCTCGTCAGAAAAACACTGTTCACTAAAAATGCGCAAGCAAAGACGTGCTTACTCTCACGCTCGGACACTGCATCCCGCAGTCATCTACAACTTCTGTTTACCGTATTTACTCAGGTAATGAATGCACTTTTTTTTCGCCTAAAACAGAAACAAAGTTGGGGGTGCGTTTATTATGCGGGGTAATTTTCAGGAAAATTTTTCGAAGTGACGAAAGAGGGCCACAACAACAACAAAAAAAAATGCATTAGCTAACCTACCTTCTGCAGTAAATATGCGCGTACACAATTGGTAAACAAAGAGCATTTTTACTGAACTACACTCGTCTTCATTTGTCAAGGCTTCACTTCGTCAATTCCTAAATGTTTATACTCAACTGTGTACTCCAGAACATTTAAGTTAAAACTGGCAATGTAAGTGCCATTTCGGCCCATCGCCGACTGAAAGGTGCCAGACGAGTAGAAAAGCAAGTAAGAACACTATCACGAAAAAAAGTAGGGCTAGACGCTCAGCGGACTGAGCCGACTGCACATCGGTGTGACTGGCTGTCCCACGACGCCGCGCCGGAGTGTTTGTTCGCTTTTGCTTCGAGAGTTGGCTCTAGGTTACATGCCCGATCATCATCAGTGGGAGCGAGTGAAGAGAGAAAGCTACAGTACGGCCACTTGTGGAACTGCAGGGCTAAAAAGTTTGGGATGCGTTTATTACACGGGGAAAAAAGCAACCCAATTTTGATGACTGAAGTTGGGGGTGTGTTCATTATGCGAGTGCATTCATTACGTGAGTAAATACGGTATTCGCCTTTTTTTTTTGGCCGGCAAAAAAAGCATCTGATGGGCCTAAAGGCGAGAACTTTTTTTCTGGGTACACCATGGTTCCTCCTGGTTGCGCATTTTGTTTACAAGCACGTACTGCTCCCACGAAAGGCTTTAATAAAGGGGCAGACAACTGCTTTTTGTGGAGTCCATGCCTTCTACCTGGGAAGCCATAGGGAATTTTTAAATAAATTGGCAGAAGTAATTTTAATTTGGCACTAAACTTTCTGAAATGTGGAAGGTGGTGCCATGTAGTGTTTAAACATGACACTACCATACATATGCAAGCAGCTACATCAGTTTCAATGCGCGATTCAAAAACCGCATAAAGGATTAGGAAGGACTGCATTTCATTATTGTTTTAAATGGGGACAAGTTTTTAAATACCTCTTTTCATCTTGTGCACTGTTAAAAGTATGCTGCTGCACGGCCCGCTGTCATGGTTGCCAACATTGTTTTGGCAGCACGCGCAAAGCTGGTAGATCTAAACATTCAGCTTTCAAATGTACTAGGGCCCTATCAAGAAAAGCGTTTCAGTTGAAGGTATTATAAGTGATGCCCTTTCATTTGGAATAGAGAGCGCATACTAAAACCGGTTGTCTGATGTCCCTGTAAAGGAGCCGAAATGATGGGGTCCGCAAACACCAGCTGTGCAGTGTTTTTTACCTTTTGCACACATTTTCTAGCTCTGTAGTCCTTGAATAGTGCTTAGTAGCTTTAAAACACGATTTCCACATTCCAATTTGGACTTTGATGCACCCAAGCCATAACGGGGCGACATGATGTACGTGCGCCATACCGGAATAATCTAAACTAGCTGTGATTTTGTAACTTGCAACTGTTATTGCATACGCAAATGTTTTTGCCCTACACCAAACTCGCACTCTAATGGGAATTTTCTATAAGGGGCTCTAACCCACTACTTCTGTGCAATTAATTTGTACGAATTAGGTACAACATGGCAAAATCCTACACAAGCCGAGCAGCACAGTGTCATGGTGTGCTTGTTTGTGCCTGCAAAACGTACTCGTATATAAGCGCACAGTGCTGTCACACAGTAGCGAAGCAAGTGCAATTTCAGGCAAAAGAACAACATTCCATTTAAATTCAGATTACTGAAAGTGTTATGCAGTGATGCGATAAAAACTTACTTCAGGATTACATTTAGGTCTCACACATTAGTGACGCAATAGCCATTCAGTACTGCGACATTTAACTTTGTCCTGTCACAGGGGCATAACCATCGCTGAAGATTCAGAAGCTCAAGCATGACGAAAGCACCTTGGCAGTTGTGCTGCTTAGTTGCTACAAGAACGAGGGAGGAGAATTTGATACTATCTATTGCCAGCCCCTGCTTACGTATATGTTATACTGATGAGCTAGACAACGGACAGCAGGCATTATTGGAGATGATAAAGAGGCTTGCACAGGCATGTAGCTTTGCTTCTTGCACTGGTGGAAGTCGGGCATTGGTCATGCAGCGAATGGGTGATTGGCTCTCTGGCTCCCCATCCACGTCACTTTCCGCGATGTTCTGATGCCATGAAACCCAGGAGAACGACCCCACGAGTAGGCCTGACCTCACGCGGCGATTGAGGACAGGGGCGTAGGGAGGGGGAGGGAAGGGGGGCTTCATGTTCATTTTATGTGCTATTTCTTCTCATGTAGACAAAACAGAAAGTTGCAAGCAGTGATATCAATTCTGCAACAATTCTCAAAACATGCAAACGAATGTATTTATGAAATATTTTATTTTCCTTGTTCTTGACAGTTAATCAGTATAGTTATGTATTTATTATACATACTTTTAATCCCTTGATAATAATATGGAAGAGTCGAGGTGCAATGTCAGCCCCCTGCTAGGCCTGGGATCCCCTTGAAGCTACTGATTCTGTGGGCCTCGCCATTGAATGCTGTCCGGCGACTGTGCTTATGCTGAGGCCAGCTCGCTCTGTCGCCATTTACCTTGGACTTTGTGACCCAAGCCATCAGAGGGCATAGCTGCCCTCCAATTCTAACTGCTGGTTTTTCCAAAGTTACATCAAAACCCGTCCCAAACTCGACTTAATAATTTTCTGCGCGCCTCCCAATTCGGCAAAATTTGAGGAAATGAGGTACAAAGGGAAAATCCAGGGGACCATTCGGTGTGGGGCCAAAAAGACTTTATATCGCCGGGCTGCAAAAGTACGGCGGAAAGGCCAAACAAGTTTCTTAAACACGGGTTTCCTAAATTTAGCAGTGATCTCCACAGCTTTTCCCCGGGTTGTTTTGGCTAAATCCCATTAGTGCGAAAAGCCAAGATTTTGCAATTTTAATTTGGCACGGGGGCAAACCATCGGGGGTTCCCGGTGAAGAAATGACAAACCCCTTTGGGGGTTGGCGCCGTGCATGCTCCGTTTGGGGGATTTGTTTTTTTCCCGACCCCTGCTTACGTGGCATGTTTCTGATCTAGCTGGACCAGGTTATAGCCAGGCACAGCTGCCCCTCGAGGGACACTCTAGTGCACCCAACAACGTGCCTAGCGAGGACTGTGTCATCCTTGCGGACAGTCAGGACACTGGTCCCTTCAAGGACCCCGTGACCACCATGTGCAATGATCTACCCAGCCACCAATGGTGTTCTCTGACAGTCGGACATCTGCTCATGGAGATTCCTTGCTGAGAGAGCCCCATGGGTGGGCGTCATAAGCGGTTGCCATTCCCCCTTGCATGACACTGGCCCGTGCTGCCCCGGCCACTGGCTTCTCTGCTGGCGTTGGCAGTTACTAGGAGTCTCTCGCAGACTTGTGAAAGGCAACCAGGCAGCTTCAATGGCCGTGCTTGGCAGCCCCTTGAAGAGATTCTGGAAGCTCTCCCATCTGCTGCTGCTATCATCATTCTGGAGGCACGGTGGTGCAGCTCACCATCCCCATTTGTGCGGTCCCCAAAAACAAGGGGTTACCGTGAAGAGGCCTAGCGGGCAACTCAATGCATGCTGCAGGATCCAACACAAACCCCAGCCCTCGGTGCCCACAGGGGCGTGCCGTAAACCCCAAGTGGGGAAAGATGGGGGCCCCCGGGAAAAATGCTCCAGGGTCTACGTTTGCTGAGCGAGTTCACAGTGGGCTACTTTGTGGTGACCTTGCCGTTTCGGCTGCCAGTCAAGGTCCACAACCTCGAATTCAAGAATTGCATTCTCTCACGGAATGAATTCTACCGCAAGATGCCCTCGGGAGTCGCCTTCATGTCTGGGAACATCGCCATCTCATACTCGCTCTGGAATAGCGACGCGTTCGAGACCTGATGAACTGGTGGAAGCAACTGTGTTATCATGGTCCCTTTTTTGTTGCTCTAAATGTTCACGGGGTGAAAACCGGAGATCTGCTACCTTTGCCTGAAATGTGGCCCAGCAGACCCATGAGAGAGATGCGGTTTGCGGACCCCGAATCCAACTACGTGGTGCCGTCATCGGATGCGCGAAACGCCATCATCTTGCAGGTCTAGTATGTTCTGTCGCTTGAGATAATCCTGCATGGCGTTCTGATGAAGTCGTCGGGTGCATCGGGTCTTGAAGGCTGTCCTACTTTCTACTCCCAACATCCTCGACTCTGTGGGAGAACTTGCAGTGTGCAAGGGGATGTTCACGCTGGTGCCAGCTTCACAAGTACCTTTCCGTACCTTGGGCTGCTGCACTTTCATCACTGTGCCCCGCCTGAACTGTAGTAGAACCACTGCAACTGACAACCTTGTAGTAGCGAAGATGTTTCGATCTTTTCGGTCGCTGTCGTCGTTCAAGAAACACCACTACTCATTCGAGTGCAAAGGAAAACAACAGGATTTCTTAGAAGCACAGAAGGTTACAGCGTTCTGTCTTACATGCTTTCAACGAACCAACTGACCCGGCTCTCCGCCGCCGCGGTCCCTTCTTTCGAGGGAGAGGGGGCTACGTTCCCCGCTGAAACAAGAACATATGTAGCGCGCGCGGACCCCGCCGACGGTCCCCGTTGACAGCCCTGCGGTGGCGCCCGCCTTGCTTCGTCCATTCTCCCGTTTCTCCGGGGTTCTTTTTTCTTCTTCGTGTTCTCAGACTGAATCCGCACAACACACTCCCCACCGAATGGGCTCAAGCACATTCCATCTCTAGCGGGTAAATGAGCGGTATTGGGCGCGTTAACATTACGCCGCGTGGCACTTTTACTGTGCACGAGCGCACTTTACCATCCCGTCCCTCAAAAACCTTTTTGATCCTTCCAAGCTTCGATAGCAAGCGTGGTACCGGTTCCTTAATGAGCACCAGCTGGCCCGCTCTGGGAGGTGGCGACTCTTTCCTGTCGGTAGCATAGGCGGATTTTAGCTCTTGCATGTACTCGGCTCCCCATGCCACCCAGAATTGGTTCAACAGGTGCTTTCGGTGCCTCCAGAGCACGCGGAGTGCCTCGGGCGTCGAAGCAGGCTGCTGCGCGACTTGCGTCGGCAGTGTTGTTAGCCGCCTCCCAGTGAGAAAGCTGGCCTGTATAAGGGGGGTGCCCTCTCCCACGTCACTGTATACATACATGAGCGGACGGGAATTTATCACCGCCTCCACTTCGGTCAAAATGGTGGCCACTTCGTGCCAGCCCAAAACTTTCCTCCCGATCCCTTTCTTCAGTGCCCCTTTCACTGAACGCACCAGCCTTTCGCAAAAGCCTCCCCACCATGGTGCCCGCTGAACCATATGTAGCGTGCGCGGACCCCGCCGACGGTCCCAGTTGACAGCCCCGCGGCGGCGCCCGCCTTGCTTCGTCCATTCTCCCGTTTCTGCGGGTTTTTTTTTTCTTCTTCGCGTTCTCAGACTGAATCCGTCGCAACAAGCCTATTTTGTCCATCCCACATTAGCGCATTTATTGGGATCGGCTACTGCCTACCAGTTGTTTCTCAGTGCTGGACCTGTGCACATTGGTGGCAGGGAAAATATGCTGATGACAATAAAGAGATAGCTTGCTCAGACATGCACTGGCACGGTCACAGCTCGCTCCTCAAGCGAGTGGCAGCTGGGCCCTGATCATGCAGCAGATGGGTGGTCAGCTCTCTGGCTCTTTCTACTACGCTCTTCGTGACAGGCATTATCATGAAGACCTACGAAAAATGTCCGAGGAACAGGGGTTTGGGGGGTGTTCAGAAGGGGTGGAAAACTGGAACAAAAGAAAAGGCGGCACTTGACTGACTTGACGGTTAACACAATGTCTGGACTACGCGCTTAATCAAAACGTGACGCAGCGTTTCGGGCGTCTTAAGACCTATTATCCCAAGCACTTCAGATCTGCCGCTGCACGGAGGTCTTTAGCAGCAAAGCTTCCACGAGATGCTTTCCTGCACAACAAGCTCTGCCCGGGGCCAGTCAAGGTGACCTAGAATAGAAAAAAGCCTCTCCCCCTGTCTCTTCTGCTACCCAGCAGCCTAGCTCCATACCCTTACCCACGTTCTTCTCAGTGAGCAGGTGATCGAAAGGGCAAGTGGTGCTGATGTGGGCGATGGTATGGGCAGCACTGCTTCCTTGGTGGCTCTCGATGGAGACAGTCCACTCCATCGGGGGGATGCTGCAAGAAAGCAGCAAAGAGCTGAGTGCTCGGTAAGCTGCCACTGCAGTTTGTCTAGCACCTGTAGCCTTCCACAGAACTGTAAAGAACTTGGCAAAAAGTGTTCTTCTGTTATAGCACCCAACGGGTTTCAAGCAGGCTTCAGCCTGTTGGGGCAGCTCAGGGAGCAGGAATAATGCCGTTCCGGAGCAGTATCATAATTCTGGAGCAAATTTTTAGGGCCAAGCCCCCCTGTCGATAGCAATTTTAAGGGGGCCCTGAAAGGCATTTCGAGCTCACTCAATGAACTAGGCGCAATCGTTAGGTTGGTAGGTCAACGTCATCTGTGCCAAGTATAACATTTTTACGGACAGCGGAAAGCTCACACTTTCGTTGCAAAGTTTGTTGCCGCTTTACCACCCTTTCCTGCGTGTTTTTGGGCTGCGCCATCTCCCTGCGTGTACGTCATCGATTCTCCCATGCACATCACAACACAGAAATCCTGTAATTGGAGGGCTTTTTGTCTCACTTCCAGCGAAGAGAAGCGTTGTCTGCTGAGTGTCAAAGGGTTGCAGCACCGCCTTTGGTTAATTAGCACTCCCTGCAGCAGACTTAACGATATGGCGTTTGTCCGTATTTATCTTTTTTACTCTATCAGTGCGCTTCTAGCTGAGTTGGCTAGGCCGACACGGCAATGACATGACGGCGACACCGACTTCCGAGTTGGCAGGCTGCCTTGTCACACAACGCCGACATCGACACGACCACGTCGGCCAACCAAATGTCCACGTGGTGCGACTGGCTCACTTACCAAGACGCTGACAATGCCGACCGATCAGCCGAACAGTCGTCGGGAATCGACCGAGAAGCGAAAAACTGCGCCCCAACAACATTCATGCCGTAATGAATGCGGCTCTGTTGTGTTAGTTCTTACAGTGTAATAAACATAGTAAGGCCCATGAAGTTTGTACAGCTCAACACATGCGATCCATATTTGGCTTACGACGCTTCAGCCATTTGCTTTGGCAACAATTCATTTCCTGGAGTTGCACAAACTGCATATTCATGTCCGACTAGCAATGCTTGTAGAAAATATAGGCTCAGTTAAGAGCAGAAGAGGAGTTATAGAACGTTTATTAGTGAACAAAAAATCACTGTCGACTACAGTTTTTAGCGTAACTCGTAAAACAAAAGTACGGTAAACACTATTCTCGCAGGGAAAAATCGCAGTCGCAGCCGGGCACACATTTTCGATCGCTTTTCTCTCAGAAACAGTGGCCTTGCTGGAGATCAGCTTTGGTTGGGCTTTCATGGAACCTTACTGCACAACTGTTATTCAAGAATTTTCCAACCAGGGATTCTTTAAATCAGGTAGGAAACATAGATGTGACACAAAAGATGGGTCTCAATGTAGTATACAGGTTATTTCCGTGCAGTCTCCGCTCATTTTGTGGCACAGTGGGCTAAAGCCTCTTTCTGGCTTTACCAAAGTTGTCAGTTCAAATCCCGGCGAGGTACTGCTTTTCCTTTTTCTTTCTTTGCGCCTTCTAAGTGGCATGGTTTGCGAATCGTATTTGTGAATCCAAAACAAAACTTTTTGGTTGAACTGTAGAACTACCATATTAAACGTCAAGTCATAGGAGCGATTTTGTAAAGTCGTGCTTTGTATATAAAAATGAAATTGTACTTTCAGAGGATGAAATACTGATGTGTGTTTTTTGCAAAATTGGTGCGTCTTTATATAGAGTAAACATAGTTTCCTCCCAGGGAGAATTGTTGCGCGGGCGAAAATGCAATGTTTTGATTTGCAATAACTCAAACAATACTCATCGCTTTAACAAAATTCTTGAAAGAGATGATTACTAGGACACTGAATTATTTGAAAATGCAAACACCCATGTATCGGCAAAATCTCTTTCAGGGACCCTTTAACTTGTGATACGCATAAACTGTGCTGCAATGGTGTCCCTGTGGAACGAGTTTTGGCAGATATGAACAACAGTGGGACTGTTGCCACACGTTAGCACACTTATTTTCTGCAGCTCTAATGAAGTTGCCTACTTTAAGGTTTAAAATTAATTACAACACTCCACCATGGTTGCGCCTCTGCCTTCTGGTTTGCAAACCTATTGTATAAACAGTCATGTCAAGATTGGACAATGTACAAGATAAGGGGTGGACAGAAGCCAACCCTCATCTTGTAAATTGTGGCGACTGCAAGCACTTTACTACTACTAGCATGGCTCCCTGGAGGACACATACACCTGAAAGCTCACCAAGACTAATTTATTTTAAGTGCAGAGCACTTTAGGGGCTCACCTTGTCGTCACAGCTTTGTCGCTGCCACAATTTCTAGCAACTGCTGTAATCAGGCGGCGCAGCGAGATATCGGACCCAAGTAGAGCCCCACAGCATTACGCCGTAACGGACACAAACAGAGACTTCGAAAAACAAGCGGTTTAAATAGTCATACAACTGTTCGAAACTCCTGGACCACTGCTGCTTGTCATACATCTTCCCGTTGTTTAGCACAAAGAATACTGCAGGTACATTTGAAGCAAAAAAGTAACAGAACTTTCGCTCATGCTGCTCCAGGCAGGGGGCATGCGAGCACTGCGAAGGCAGGAAAAATTTGGATTGCACTTCGTTCAATTCATCATTAAGAGAAGAGTGAGACAGGGCAGCGAAGAGCGTGATGGGTGGTAGCAGTGAGTGGATAACGGCGCCATGGCCCATTATGGTGAATCACTGCTCTGCACTTCCAAGAGCTTTCATGTTGTGTGGAACGCCATCAATTTTTTTCTCTTCTTCCTTCATCCCCCAGCTACTTTACGGCCTTCCGTCAGGCTTAGTTGCTGCAGTGCACTGCTTTCAGTCCTGCAACAACTCCGAGGTGGGTGTTGCAAAGCGATGTCAGTTCACTACAAACCAATGTTTATTACGGCCCAATGCGGAGCTCTGCACCCAATTTCCTCCAAGTGACATTGGAGGCCATTTGCGGCAAGGTGATTACACTCGTGAAAAGTCCAACTGCCTAAAAACACACACAGAAGCAAGTGTTTTAGTTCCCTTTTCCGACAAATGTTCATGGTCAGCTTGTTTAGCTCGAGGTAAGGGGCTGACCTGACATGTATGCGTGCTTAAGCCAGTACATTTAAATCTCTAGTGGCTAGAAAGCAGTGCTGCTTCATTCATAATTTGCGGGGAGTTACGGTCCCAGAAAACTGCGGCAGCCACAAGAACAGCATTCTGTCTAATTCACTGGTTTCCAGGCAGAGAAAGCATCATCTGCAACCAGTGCTATAAAGCACTGGTTGCAGAAGGCTGAGAAAGCTGCTGCAAAAGGTCCAACCTTTGAGCCAGACAAAGAAATCAGTTCACCTCTAGCGTTCCTAGTGGCCCTGGCTCTCACACAGTGGCAGTCTTTAAGCATCACCTTCTCCACAAAACAGTATCCGGTACACTCAAACCTTGTTATAACGTCATGGAATACAACAAAATATTGGATATAACGAAGTGAATGAAATCTTTAAATCTTCATAGAGAACCATGCATTTGAAACTTCATTACTGACGAAGTAAAATAGATCTGTCAGTGGATATAATGAAAAATAGTAATCTCCCTTCCCAACAAAAACCCCACCGCGGTGCGTGAAGTGCTTCGCGGACTTCCACACTTGTTTGGTGACACGGTTTTAAAACTCCCGCGTCGACCCGCGTGGCCGAGCCAGCCATCCTCCTCGCTCAGTCAGCGGGGCGGAGCAAGGAGCATGGCTCTCTCAACGTCGATGCCGACGTGCTATTGTCGCAGATGTCACCGGACAAACTGACGCAGGCGGCGTCGAAGACACCGTGGTCTACCATGCCCACGCACTTCTACGTCGTTTCTTTGGGGCCCATGGCGACGGCGAAAACGGCATCAACCATTGATGTTGTTTTCGCTGCTGCCATAAGCCCCGAAGAAAGAAAAGGAAGTCTTTCGCTTGCGATGTCCGAAACAAAGGAGCACCACGGACTTTTTTCCAGCTGTGTTTAGTGGACAATAAACTAGTCAGTTTGGGCATTCAGCAAGCAAAATGTTTGTCTTCTATTCAATTTCCTTCGCATGCGTGGTCGCGTAGAAGCACAGTGGACCGCGATGCGATTTCCTTCTTTGCATGCTTATAGGTGTGCATCCAACTGAGCATACATTGCCGTAAACTGTTATAATTCATATAACGAACTAGTGGATATAACCAAATAATTGCGGTTCCCCTTCATATTCGCTATAACGAGGCTTGAGTGTACTAGGTTGCCTTCGCACTGCAAGGGGTGCCGAAAATTGCGAAAATGATGATAAAGCAAAAAAATCAGTCCCGTGATAGCCCCGCATCAAGCACAAACAACACGGCTATGATTTCAAGGGGTGTCAAAGTTGACAGGTGTTCTTACTCGTCTAGAGCTTCTCGGACCTTGGAAACCGCGAGTGGAAACCGGAACTGGTGAATGTATTTGCCCCGTTTACAACTGGTGAAGTACTTCAAGGCTTCTCTGCAAAGGAAAAGTGAAACAAGGACCTTTAAAACTGCCCCCGGTCAGATACAGCACAGGCTGCATGCACAGCGAGCAAGCTGAGAATGTATTCACGATGGCAGTATAGACCGTTTACGGCAAGCAGTTAGGCCAGCCTTAACCAGATGGCGCTAGCACCTTTGTCCACTTGAAGTGCGCTGTTAGCAAAATAGGTTAGGAACAAAGAAAAGTCATAGTTGGCCGTCGCAAAATGGAACAGAACATTCGCGAAAGCACTTCAATATATGGAAGTAGATAAAGTACCCGTTGTGCCGGCTCCAGGCACGATTTAACCATCTGCTCCTAACAGGTCAGGTTCTCCCCATAGGTTCAATGTGTCGCGCTTATAATTCCAACAGGTAGATCAGATGAAGTATGGAATAGCAGCAAAAAAAAAAAAAAGAAAAAACTAATTTATCAATTACAACTGCTCCTCGGAATGTAGTTTGCGCTCTCAGAGAGCATCACTTAATAAGACGCTCTCGACGTCACCAGTATCGTAAATCTTGAGCGATCCATTTCGTTCAACAAGTCTTGTTATCACTGAAGCAGATGATCCTAACATTACATTTTCGCGTGGTGCAATGCTGCACCTCAATTAACTGAACGGCTGCCACAAAATTGAAGTCACTCACTTCAACTCTTAGGAATTAAATCCTATGTAATGTCCCAATCAGAGGCACGCAAGGTTATCTCAGTTAAGCCATTACGTCAGGAATAAATAAAACTTCCAGCAGAAAATCTGACAAAAGATTCCTCCACTAATGGAAAAGGAAAATAAAAACTCAAGGACGACCAAAAATTGTCACGTCGTATATGCTGCCAAACCAATTCTGAATGGACGACACAAACATGCAAAAATATGCTCACATCAACAGCCTTGAGGGCCAGCTCGGGAAAAAGATTTTGTGTGCTAAATAAACAGGCTTGGTCATTCGATTTGAGTGTTTAGAAACACCACTGTATGCACTACATATTTATTTCTCAATTTGTGCACAAGCACGCTTAATGTTAATTGCAACACATACGCGATTTTTCCGTCCACTGTATAAGCCACGTGGCAGTTTCAAATTTGGCGTTTGCGTAACCACAAGCTAACACACATCGAACAGCAACAGCTGATAATGTGCAACAGCACATTATCAGCAACAGCTGATAATGCCTCGAACAGGTATACAGTTGAACACGGATATATCGAACACGGATATATCGAATTATTGTCTATATCGAACAGTGCAAACATCCCCTTGAAAATCCCATGCAAAAGTATAGGGCTGTTGTGCGCATGTATCGAACTCCTGATCACGGGCAAATTTGATATATCGAATTCCGCGCAGAAGGTGCCCCTGTAAGTTAGCTTCCTCTGATGAGGTGGAGTTGGTGATAATGTTGACTCATCGCAGGAGCTGCCTGGCTTGGTGAGACAGAGGTGGCGTCCGCGGCATAATGTCGCTTCGATGGCCTTTAACAGCTGTTTTCACACTAGCACGAGGGGCAGCTCCATGATAGCTAGAAAGCGGATAGAGGTTGGGGCGAAAGGACATAAAGGAGCAAAAGAAATTGACCGGAGGCACTCTTTTTCTGTGATTGAGCTGTTTGGTGGCTCATGCAGGGGGACCGATGCGGCGTTGTATGTTTGTTTTGTCCAAGGCATTCATTTATGAGCAACGAAGGCGGGAATTCGTCGGGTGCAGGCTGCTGAAAAGATGTTGGTTGAAAAGGCGTTTGGAATTCCTCGCAGTAGTTTTGCGGGCGATGCACGCATCAACGTTGACGTAAAGGCGAATGCAGCACAACCCACCCCGGCTATTCCGTAGCGTGTCGGGTGCAAAGCGACTTCGTTGCACGCCTCCAGATGGGGGAGGTGTTCGGTTCGGATACTGAAGATAACGGCACTCAGTGCCTGACAACGTTCCCAACCGCCTACTGCAGCCGAGGTTCCGTCAGCGTTATTCGCCTCTGTTGTGGCACAGTGTACAGTGTTGAGTTTCTCACTTGTGCGTGTTTGTAATCTTGAAGACAATTTGGTGAACTTTACGACGCAGAAGAAAAAACAAGCGAAGCTCAAAGACATTTCAATGATAAATAAAGTGCGGTGGTCATCATGCTGCGGTTCGGATTTTCCGTGCTTTGAGGGTCAAAACGGTAAACTACCGTTTTCCACGACTTCAGAAAACTTTCAGTGATGTGCGGAGTTGACAGATAATCTTCAGATAGGCGTATTTTATATATCGAATTATCAATATATCAAATTCTTTCGCGATCCCCTTGGAGTTCGATATATCCGTGTTCGACTGTACAAGGTTGACCATGTCAGCTGTCCTCATTCATAGCAACACTTGAAAAAGATTCTCAAATTCACCCATCAAGCTGTGCTGCCCCTCGCCATTGCACACAGGCAGCAGCAAAGGCCATGGTGAGAAAAGAGTTCTGAAAGCCAGCCATGGCGAATGACATCACGTCATCCAACATGGCCCACCGGACTGTAAACGGGTGCAGCTTCAAATTTTACTGCCAGTCAACTTCCATGCTACATCTAAGCAAAATTTATAGCAGGCAGGTTGAATGTGTTGCCAGACCACAATGAAGGTTCTGAGAGTCTGGATATGTAACTGAGCATGAACTGCACTCATGAAATGCAAAAGCTACAATGCTGAGTAAGAGTAATTCACAAAAGAAAAGACCCACTGATGCACAGTTAAACCCTGTGTATAAGCCCACTGTAGAGTGTTCTGGTTTCTCTTTTTTATTATTTGGTCGGGTGCAAGCAGGTGTCAGGAGTGGGGCACTGTTCAAGCCCTTAAAAAAAGAGAACCCCCCATTGTCAGGGGTTGGATTGTTGTTTTCTCTCGGGTGCTATGCACAGTTGACTCTGTTGAATAGCTAGGGCCAATAAGACCGACCACTTGGGTTGACTCTCCCTCGACCATGTGCCTTCGGATCTGCTGAACAGCTTTGTCACGAGTAGCCCACTTTATGTACTCTTTGTAAATATAACCTCAATCTAAGTTCTGCATGTGAACTCTTTTAAGTCCCATCCTACATTCGCAAGCGTTCGTCTCTTTGCTACTGGGGGCCATCAACTAACAAACCCTTCGGCCTCCCCGACTCCTGCTTCTGGCGCACTACAGATCATTGGCCGCATCTACCGACCAACCCCTGGCCGGAAGCCTATGACCTGGAGTTTGAGCTCGTTGACCTTGTGGGAGGAGGACGGAGACCCTTTGCTCCCTGTTATATCTAATGCTGCTGAAGTCCCATGCACAAGGCTCATCCTGTACGAGACGCTCGGCTCTGCTATGCACCCACTCCTGAAGGGTGACACGATGCATGCGCTGCGAGCGTTGCGCGCCAATCAAGGTGCATTGCATGGGCTGAGTCACAACTTGCACCAATGAGGGGGCGGAACGCGGCTTTAAAGTGAGCCAATGCATGATGGCCCATTTCACCAGCGGCCTGGAGGAATATTTTCACCCACGTCAACTATGTTTCATACGTGCAACTCTTTTTCATCCAAAAGTTTCATTCTGGTGAGTTGTAACGGGCCGTAGCTCCAGCTACCCAATGTTTCCCGAATGCAGCCAGTACCACGTTGTTGCCCCAAGCCAAGCGGAACGGGTGGTGCTTATGCATGGCAAGAGTGGTCATTGCACCGAACAAATTCGGCATGACAATCGAGTCCATTAGTTACAGGCGAGGGCTGGTCTGCTGCCCCCCGACGTTGTAGGAACTGCGACACCGCTTACCTGGCGTATCCACTGAGGTAGTCTGTGGGCAGGTGCAGGTAGGTCTTGCATAGCACCACTATGTCCAGAACTGCCTGCAACTTCATCAGCTCACCAAGGGCTTCCCCCAAGTCCATGCACGGGTCCAGCAACAGCGGCATCAGCTGCTCCTGGCTAGCGAGCTCCAGGCCTGCACATCAATTGCCCCCCACTGACCACCGAACATACACACACCTCCTTGCAACACGGTCTTAGCACAAAATTTCTTTATGGTGCGCTAAATCCCTAATGCCACTAAACCTTGACAAATGCAAAGCCATGTCATTTTCGTGAAAACACACTTTTTTTGAACACATTCACACAATTAATTCTTCCAGTAACCCCTGCCACGATGTACAAATATCTTGGTGTTCATCTGACGTCATCTTTGTCATGGGCACCGCATATCGAATCATCTGCTCGACACCTCACAAACACTTGGCTTCCTTCGTTGCAACCTCTAATCCGCACCCGCCGATATTAAAAGAACTAGCATAGCTAACGTTTCTTCAACCAAGGCTAGAAAATGCATCATCAATTTGGAACCCCTCACAATCATATATTTCCCACGATTTGGAAGAGATACAAGGCCGTGCCACCTGTTTCGTAACATCGCAGTACTCTCACACAGTCAGTGTTAAATCGCTCAAACAGTGCATCAACTTCCCCACCCTTGCTACCCACCGCGTCATTGCTTGTTTGTGCCTCTTGCACACTTTTTACGACCCAGCACAATCAAGCCAGCTCCTGCCCATCTGAGCCACAGTCATCCAATTGCTAGAATCAAATGCCGCAGGTTACCAATGAATTGAATATTCAATTCTTTCCTCATGCAATAGCTATTTGGAACACACTACCCAATGACATAGCTTCGTGCACTAACTTCAAAATATTTCAAAAGAACTAAGCGTTGAAATTACTAACCTATCAGTTTTCACGTGAAACTCCTTCCAAATTGATTGTGCTAATTCTGCCGTCATTTTTTTCTTCTCTCCAGTTCATGTTTACAGTAGTTTTCACTATCCCTAGGTAATGCATTTTTTGTTTTTTTGTTTTGCAAATCTTTGTTGTTTCAGTGTATGTAGTTATACCTTTTGTAATGCCCCTCGGGCCTTAATAAGGAGCAAATAAGGAGCACCCAATCACTCCCTACATACTCCTTGGCATGCGGCTATCCCCATGCTAGTGCAGCGAGCAGGTGTCGCAGGTCACCCAAGTGACGTCGCCTACCTGTCACCAAGCACAGCAGCATGCGCGAGAAGTTGTCATCGTCATAGCCTCAACCCCATCGGGAGAAGTGCACTTGCAGGGGCATTTGAGGCGCGGCATTCGATAAACCGAAGGTGCCGGCGAACCGGAGTTCGACACACACACACAAATGCAATACTTTTGCACGCGATTTTCAAGGGGACGGTTAGGCTGTTCAATATACGCAATAATTTAATACATCCGGGTTTGACCCAGTATGCCACAAGTTCTGGTGTAATCTGGTACAGAGAGTGTGACGCTATTTCGAAAAGAAGCTTCTTGATAAGCAAGAAATTGCAAACCTCCACCACCACCCCCACTGACCGAGGTAGAGGCTGAGGTAGTCCCGTTGCAGCTTCTGGATGCCGATCTCAGCCATCATGCGGATGGGGACCAATCCCTCCAGGGCGGACTCCGGCCGCTTCTGCTGCTGGCTTCCACAACAGGTCCGCAACACGCCCGCCAGCATGGTGCCATTCTCGGCTAACAGCTGCACAAGTAGCGCGCAAGCGCTGCTTTGCACCTCAAGTGCTTTGCACCAGAGGGGGAAGCAACTACTCAGAGGAGGCTCAAAGAACTGCGCATTCATGCGTAAACTTGAATCCGGCTTTTGAATGCCATGTGGCCTATATTAGCTTTACTATGAACACTGTAGTACTAACAAATTCACGTAGCTAATTCCCGATTTGTACAACTACAAGGCGATTTGAGTGGACTTAAAAAGAGCATAACCACACAAAGCAAGCTCTTGCTGCTCTGCAAACAGCCGTGCTTTTGCGATTTTCTCTGCTTTAAGCTAGCACAGCCTTCTTTGATGGGGCGGAGCAGAAGCATGACTGCGAGCGCAGACATCCCAGCCTTCAGCGGACGGCTCGTCCGCAAAGTAGATCACGTGCACTGTCGGCGAAACACAAAATCCCTTGGGAGCGGTGTTTCCTTGTTTCGTTTTTGTTATGCACGGAAAGGGTGCATGCAACACTGCCGGCATTTCGTGGTGGCACAGCTGAGCAGCAATAACCATTCTAAAAAACGCCATCGCCATTTAGGCTCCATCACATGACATTATGAAGAACGTGTATGACAGCTGCATTTTACTGGTACTTACCTACGGGGCAGAAACTTGGAGGCTCGCTAAGAGGGCTCAACCTAAATTGAGGGCGACTGAGCGAGCAATGGAACGGAAGACGATATGTGTAACATTGAGGGACAAGAAGAGAGCGGAGTGGGTCAGGGAACAAACGCGTGTTAAGGACATATTAGTAGAGATTAAGAAGAAGAAATGGAAGTGGGCAGGGCATGTAATGCAAAAGGCGAGATAACCGTTGGTCATTAAGGGTAGCAGAGTGGATCCCTAGAGAAGGCAAGCGTAGCAGGGGCAGCAGAAAGTTAGATGGGCAGATGAGATCAATAAGTTTGAGGGGATAAATTGGTCGCTGTTAGCGCAGGACCTGGGTAATTGGAGATTAATGGGAGAGGCTTTTGCCCTGCAGTGGGCATAGATACGCTGGTGATGATGATGGTGGTGATATGACATAAACAAACTGTCTTTTTTGTTTGCTAGTACAAGTAGTGGGAGGCCCGCTGAACACTAAACAGTGGTGTCACCTCTCTCGAATGGAGCCAACCATTGTTACTATGATGCGTACGTGTTGGCGCATGTGTTAGCTTTGTTGTTCACAGGGTGTATTGGTTTCTTCTATTACATTTCAGTTGCTAATCCAGTTTTGTGTTGTGTCTCGTCTCTCCTCCTGTGTTGCGTCCCTTTTTCCCTGGTTTCCCTTCTGTGAATATGTACCAACTGGCCCAGCAAGCTGCACTTTTAAGGCACCTTTATCGTGCAACTAAGTATGAGCCTATGCTCACACACAGACACACAAATAAAAAAAAACAGCTGTAAAACCAACATCCAGATCTGCTCCTATCGATGAGTACTTTCCAGGTGCTTTCTGCAGGTATTGCTTTGCTGAGGATACTTACCCGTGGTCTGGTTTCCCCAGCTTGCACTGCACGGAATATTAGGGCTAAGCCATCCTTCAGCTCTTGAAAGGTAGAACAGCCTGTTCGGGGGAGGGGGGTGGGGGGTGGAAGAAAGTCACAAAACGGCACCCAGTCACAAACGGCACCCCTACAAACAATGTACACTTTGTAAAAAATAAAACCAAGCGGGTCATTCCACAAAGTGGACCTGTAGTCTGCCCCAGCGTACTTTCTATGACGCGAGGAGCAGAAGTGGACCATGATGCATCGCACCCCATCCGCCTACTTCGTTTCGGGACAGTCGGTGACACAGTTTACAATTTACACAGTTGTGTAAATTGTTTTGTGCACTCGCATACCCTAGCGGAGCACTCACACCTGACAGCATGCCAGTTGCACTTGTGAATGCCATACCTCAGATTTTGACCTCTGTCCTGGACAAACCAATATGCCATAAATTTCAATAACCTTCTACAAGTCAAAATTATACTCGGGCATGAACTTTGTGATGAAAGGATAATTTAATGCTGGGTGGGCTTGTCCATAGGTGAGCGGCCACAAACATTTTTTGTCTGCCGCGAAATTTTTCCAAGTCACACTACAGTTAGACCTCGTTGTAATGAAATTGAAGGGGCACCGCGATTTTCCCGGCATAACCAATATTTCGTTATAGCTGTAGCGGGCAATACATAATGCAAATAACTGGCACTGTACTTGCCCGAAACAAATAGCGGGTGAAATTTGCATCGCACTGCATAGCGGTACACAACACATTCACCGCATTCCAGAGAGAAAAAGGAACATTCGCGCACGTACTTTATTGCAGTTCAAAATACGTGACTCGTATGTCAGACAGGCTTAGCTGCAAAGAAGTTTGTAATTGGACGCTGATGCGTCTTTCTGATTCGAACAACGAACTGCTCAGCTTTGTGCCCGATGTGGCGGCTTTTATCATACTGCCTTCACGTCTAGCATCTTTCCCTTTTTTTTTTCTTTTTCTTTTCTTTCTCAGCAAAAAAAAAAAAAAGAAAAGAGAAAGAAAGAAATACGCACACAACTTCAACAACGCAGCTTCCACAGCGTGCATCGGCGAGTGACAACAGTTTCAGGCGACAGAGAGAGAGAGAGAGAGAGAGAGAGAAACTTTATTAAGATTCCTGCAGTAACCCCTACCCCAACCTCTTCGGATGGACCCGAGCATATTATTTATATTGTCATTATTTTGCTATAGCCCGTCTCACTACTATAATGACATTTAACTGTATATTCAAAACAAAGGCGAAACCATTCCTCGCATTACAAGATGAAGCCAGCCTGTCACTGTACCGGATTCCCGTATAAATGGGGCGACAATATAATTGTTTTCGTTTGTTTGTGACAATGGTGAATGCTGTTGTCACAGATGCTCGCAAGGGCGGTCAGCAAGTGCACAGAACTGTGTCCTTGGATAGCTATTGCTGGTGTTTGAGCACTCCACTTAATCGCAGCTGTTTTTTGAAGTGTTTTTGACATACTATTGGCTCACAGATGGTATAACTTTTTTTTTGTGCGCACAGAAAGGCAAAAAATAAGTGAGAGAGCCAAAACACTGCATGAACTTCTATCAGCCACACAGATGCTGCAGAAGGCTGGCAGCAGGTGGCACTGCAGTTGCCGAGCTTAGGGCCTATACGTCACAATCTCTCACTTTACCCGGCTTAAGTGAGCCACGGTGCTGTGTCCTATACCCCTGTCAAATGGTGCCTATTTAAGTGCACTTAAGCCGAGTGCACTCGGGCTCCCCTAATGACACTTTGGCTGCACGCTGCCAAACGACGAAATAAAGTGCCCTTGGCCTTGATGTCAGTGACGATAGCCGGCGTAAATATTGCGAAAAATTGCTTGAAATTCCCCCTCTTGATCATGGGAAAAACAATGTAAACATTTCATTCTGTTCGCAATGTTGTAAATCTGAATCGGCGCCTCGAACAAGTCCACAAAAAACGGAGTCGGGACAACGACTGAACAGGGGCGCTGATATCTTCACTGTTATTCACTGCACAGCGAATATCAGTAGTATTATCGTTTGAAAGAAATTATCTGAAAGCGTGGAATATAACAGAGAAGGCTGAAGCGGGAAACACAATCACAGGGCAACAAGAAACCACCTACGAGAACGGCCGCCATGGCGCAAAACCCCACCAGGCAGCTCTGGCACGTCGTTGAGAGAGAGGTTATTTGCTTGCTTTTTCGTCGCTGCTTTTCTTTTTTGTAAAATTAATCAACAATACATCTATAATTGCATTTTAACATTACTTATTATCATCTAAACCCTCGTGGTTTTACGTTATGTTTCCCGATTTTCGGACTTCTGTTCACGAGATTACTCACTCGGCGAGCTGGCCCCGGTAAAGTGTGTTTGGGGAACACACTCAGCTTAAAGTGCGTTCTTTGTAAAGTGTCATTCGCGTTTGCCGTTTAGCAGCTCCAGAATGACATTTTAGCCGAGTACACTCGGTGGAAGTGCACTTAAATAGGCACGTTTGACAGGGCTATTACAATATTCTCACATTTAATTTCAACCTTAAACACCACCACATACAACTTTCATGTGGCCTGAACAACAGAAATCCTGCACAAAGTAGAAATGACAGGAACGAAACAAGCTAAGCAAAAACTGCTCTTTAGGCCGACAAAAGAAAAGAAAAAAGCCCACAGTACACAGATTTTGGTCCACTTTCCTCGAGATGTTGCAACTGCCTTATAGAAAACTACAGATAAGCGAAATCGTATGGTTGGCGCCTCTCTCCGTGCAGCCCTGCTAAATTCCCCTTTGAAAAAGTTAGTTGCAGTTCAAATGTGAAAGCGAGTGGCTTGCTGCAAAAGGCTGTGCCCAACAAAGCACAAACCAGTTCAACAAGCAGAAATCAATGCTGCTACCTGACAAAGATCTTTTAACAAGCACGCAGCAGCGCATGCGAAGCCAAAACGAGGAGGCCAACGCCTGCACATGCCCATCCCCTATCGTCTCACCTGAGAGGGTTGTCCACACGTCGTCGGTGAAGTCCACGCTCTGTCGTTTGCCCATGACCACCGTCTCAATGAAGAGGTTGAAGTCGGAGGAGTCACATCCAATGTCGGAAAACTGGTGCCCGGACTTCTTGCCACGGAAACTGCCCATACAGTGCCCTGCATCCCGTGTGGGCAACCGGCAAGGACTTCGTGAGAGCAGCAACGTCAAGAGGTCGGCAACAAAGGCGCCACTGACCCTGCAACATGCTCTTCACTCTCTCCAGGTAAGGCTGCTCAGTCGGCTCGGGAGACCAGGTCATTGTACCAGTGGTCAGGCACTCCGCCAGTCGCTGCAATCAGGCGATCACATGGGTGAGGATTAGCACTTCAGCAGAAACTGGTTGCAAGGGGGGATTTGAGACCTTGAAGGTAAACCAAAGTGCAGTGAAATTGTTACTAAAACGGACTTAGGGGGAATCGCAAAATAATATTCATTCCACAAAACAATCTTTGGTGCCACATACAAGATACAGGTGCATCTCGCATTGGAGTTGTTCATGAGACGAGAGCACTGGAAAAAGGGGGAGACTCCACACTTTGAAAGCATGCATTCAACTGCACCACTTGCTGGCTGCCACTCGGAGAGAACAGGGCGCAGTTGAGGTTGCACTGGTCTGCTGTAGCGCCCCCTGGACCGAGCCACAACACTAGCACCACGCCAGAAGCTTCGTCTACTCCGTCCATCATAAAGGATTCATGCAAAACTTACACATCCAAGGGTTCGAAACTGTCACCTTATAATCATGAGGCATTGCTAATGTTCTAGAAGGAAATTAGATAATGAGCATTATTCTGAAAGTCCTACTGCTGGAACATTTTTGCACCGACACTATAGGCCATTGGTGAAGGGCTTCGAAGACGTTTGTTAATCTAAAAAGTTTGTTGACACAGTGCTCATAAAAACGTGGTTTCGCTGAAGTTTAAAACACAGTTATCCCTATACTTCATTTCTACAAACCACTGTTTCCTTGCTCACTCGCATTTGCTTTGGCCAAGATATTCGCGAACTCGCAAATTCACCAGCAGCCTCTCCTACCTGGGACATTGGAAGTTAAAGCCTGCAAGCATTCTTGCCAGGGGAAGTCAGTGTTGTATTCTTAAAGAGCAGACAACGATGAGGAGAAAGCCCAGTCGTACCTTGAGGAAACTGCAACTCTTTGTAGAGAGACCACGTGGCACTGCGCTCGTTACCAGGCACGATCTGGATGCTCTGCACACCGAGAGGCACAATTCCCCTGGTGAATCGCTCCACAAGCACTGTGGCTTTCCTCAGAAAGCCCACCCAAAATGCAAGTTCAAAGTGCACACAGCCATACAGCCTGCCACTGCATCACGCATATTTGTAAGGGGCAGTAAATTCCAAGCAACCTGGTTGCTGCCACGCAGTACAGTACCAGGAGTGGTAACAGCACAAGTGTTTGCTATGTTCGGTAGTAGCAGCTATTCCAAGGAAACAAAACATCAAGGCAGGCTTCATGAACAAACACAGGGACAATGCTTTGTTCATCCTCTTGCTTTCGTGCGTGTTTGTCCGCTTGCGCGGCGATTCTACGACAGTGCTATATTTAACAAACCTTGCTGTCCCCATTAAACGCCAGAGATATAAGAGCTGCGTTGAGTACAAAAGTGAAACATAAATAAATAAATCAAATCAGGAAAAGGTTTGTTACGAAACTGCAAGACAAAGGACAAAAGAAGGAGCACGATCCCCTATCAGATGGGCACAGCACCTGACAGCATGGTCTATACACATTGTGCATCCACTCTCACCTTCTCTCGCACAGTTTTTCAATTTCACATGGTACTACCAGCTAGCACAAGTTTGTGTTCTGCTAAAAGGTTCGTGCTGACAGGAAAAGGCATAGTGGTCTGTTTTGACCGCTGGGAGCGACTGGCACTTCAGCAGTGCATGTAGCGTTGGTGTATTTGCACTGCAATACGTAAATTTGTGTGTTGTAATTCCGCTCAGTCCACTGTTGCCGAAACTGCTTGCAAATGGATGTGGCAGCTTTGCAAACGGCTACTCCACAGGCTTTTTTGATTAGCACATTCTTTGTGACCTTCTCGCTGAACTTATTTCCCTTCGATTCGCTGCAGTAACGAGACTTCTTGGCAAACAATCATGACAGTCGCCAATTTTCAGAGTAACACTGCCACAGTTTCAGCCTCAGCTGCTCTAAAATATCACCTTAAAAGTTCGGAAACCATCCTGTCATTACAACACAAATAAGCTTAGGGGTATATATTTATAATTTTAAAAATTAAGATTCTTCCTGTTAATTTATTCATAATTTTAACAAATTGTAACAAACGCTTCCCCCACTACGCATAGAAAAAGCAGCCTCACACCCAGTGCTGCTTCATGGCAGCATCTATGTGGCCTTGGTTCACAAGCACCACAGATCAAGGATACCACCCCTTGCAGGCACTACTATGAAAGTTAGCAGAGACACATAACCGATAAACAAGGCCCGAGGTGTGCATGTGTGGCAAAGATAAAGGAAGGAGTGGACGCAGACCTGCCTACGAGCATGCTACGCAGTGAAAGTATCCGAAACTCATTGTCAACAATTCCTTGCCTGTTTTGAAATGTCAGCAGACAGGTACTTCCACACTGGGCCCCACAGCACCAACAGAGTGGGTACTTTTGATACCCAGTCCAGACCATGTCAGGGGTAACACTAGCTCTGCTAGGCACTAAACCACCAGCAGTTAAAGGCCTGCATCTGCCAGCACGGATGTCTAGCACAAACTGCCCACACGTACCAGGTGGCAGAGAGCATCGGCACTGGGCGGTTCTTGCAGTGTGGTCACCTTGTTCCAGGAGCACTCGACCACCATGATGTCCTCGGAGCTGCTCCGTTGCAAAGGGTCACAGTGCCGTAGGATGTCGTACTTGGCGTTCACCTCTATCGTGGTCTGCAGACAAACACTCGTCAGGATAGCGGCTAGCATTGCTGGTCGCCAACTGAACACTGCCTGCTGCACCATCTGGTGAAGGGCTGACACACTCGTCAGCCTTTAGCTCCCACACTGCTACAATTTGCCACGAAAATAGGCAGCAGGGAGTCTACGTAGTGTGCCGCCCTGTGTGCAGTATGATCTTTTCTTGAAAACTAGTAACAGCTGAAGATGCAGCCTTTAAAACATGACGACGTTCTCAGAGAAAACCACAAACAGGCCCTAGCATGTCTGTTGCACCGCTGCTCCTGAACAGCTCGAGTGCAAACGTTGAAAAACTTTGGGGCAGAGCACCCAGGGCTTGTTGGTCAGTAGGAGCGAAAATGAGCGTTAAGACAAAGTGTCTTTGGCTTCAGTCCACTTCAATCGTCAAACCAACAAGAGACCTTTGGCAAAAGGGAGCACCAGTGTGGTTTGGATAATAAGCTCCTTGAGGCCTTCAGACAGTCGGCCTTATCCCTTGCCAACCTCTTGTTGCAGCGCCACAGCCATATGGCAGCCACGTGCGGGGGATTTTCAGAGCATGACCCACGCCACATGCTTATATCTATTTCTGAACCTCTGAAAAGAATGTAAGGTTTGTGCAATACTGTAAAGTATACTTGTGAATGCATTATTGTTGCTGAATACTAAGTTTTTGCTTGTTTCATTTGTTGGCAGCCATGGGTTTTTACATAATGGGCATGACCACATTTGAAACATAATTCTTTTAATCTGTCATCTGCATTTTGCTCATTAAGAGTGATGTGTTTCCCCCTATCACAGGTGCACCTTTTCAGAACGTATCAGTGCTGATGAACAGAGTGCTTTGATGCTGTTTCTTTTGCTTGTCAGCTGCCTAAGTGGTATACCATCGTCCGCTTTAATTTTCCATCCGTGGGCTAACAGTATCAGCAAATAAAGAGACATGCCAGGCAACGTCAAACCCATTGTACGATTGATTGATTGATTGTGGGGTTTAACATGCCGACGCTTCACAGGCGATGAGGCGCGCTGTAGTGGAGGGCTCTGGATTAATTTTGACGCGCGCCGAAATCTCGAACACACGGGCGTTCTTGCTTTTCGCCTCCATCAGAAAAGTGGCCGCCGTGGCCGGGAATCGAACCCGCGTTCTTTGGCTCAGTAGCAGAGCGTCTTAGCCAGTGAGCCATTGCGGCCTGTAAACTTATTGTACATCACGGTAGCGATACACTTTGATGACCTTCAAGCGTGATGTACCAAAGAGAGAGCACTCACGTGTGCACGTGACTGGGACAGTCCCCAGAATTGTTTCCTCTGGATGCAGCCAAAGGCGGGCAGGTCATCCTTGCTCTCCATGGGACCTGAATTCATATCAATGTTAGCACAGGATTAGGCGAAATGCAAACACAAAAAGAGACGATACTAACAGTTACAAAAAAAAAAAAAGGTAAAAACGCTGAATGCACAGCACACAACGTCCCATTCCCACATACCTGTATGCACCCAGCACCACTTACTTAGAACACTCCTATCCTTTTGTGCAACTGCTAGAAGAAAACCGCTATTGGTGTCAAGTAGTCTAGGGGTACAATCGCAAGTTTTGGAGCGGGCAGTTTGGGTTCGAACCCCAGCAATGCCAATAATTTTTACAATTCAGAACCATATTTTTTTTGCTCTAAATGTTTTCTGAGGTCAATCAAACACATTATTTTCATAAATAGGGGTGGCTTGGTGCCTTTTTGATCGGTTTGGAGTGGTGAGCACAGTATATCAACCCGTTTAATGAACATGCCGGGCTTGTACCTATCTCGGAACGAAATATCACAGAGCAGAATTCGCATTCATTCTCCACCACACTGCCGGCATAGCGTGGCGAAAGCACGACGGCATAACTTGCCAGTGATGAAAATAATCCCTGTGACAGTGATGCTGGGGCTGTGCTCGCTGGGCAAGTCTGAGGTAAGGTTGGTTGTGGCCGTCGCATGCCTGCATTGCCCCCTCCCTTTGCTGCACATCATCCTTTGCGCAAGCAATTTATAAGCCGAAAAATGCGGGTGGCCTCATGAAAGGTGCGTTACCGAATGTACAAGTTTTTGCCTCCGTGAAATCACCGAAGTTGGCTAATAGTGTTTCTCACAGTAAAAGGAATACCAACACAAAATTTGTGTTAAGTTTTTTTCGCTGCGTAGCAGCAAAAGTAATCATAAGCAGGGTTCAGTAATCATAAAATGCCACATTAATAGTTGACCACAGAGTAAATTATTTACAGCCTCATTTATTTGTGTCACTTTCGGTTTCAGCAAGATGAACACTGAGGTGGCCACTATGACTGGATAGCACTCTTGACGTCACTGTTTCGTCGCACCACAGCTGGTCTGGATGCGCGTGCCAGGTTGAGCAAGCACAACCAGACCACCCGGGTAATTGCAGGGCCCGGGCAGCGCGACGTCAGCCCCAAAACTGCGACATGATATACAAGGCGGAACAGCGT
The DNA here is from genome assembly GCA_013339765.2 of Haemaphysalis longicornis. Classification (NCBI taxonomy): domain Eukaryota; kingdom Metazoa; phylum Arthropoda; class Arachnida; order Ixodida; family Ixodidae; genus Haemaphysalis; species Haemaphysalis longicornis. The sequence continues at coordinate 23,395,387 of CM023449.1, forward strand.
GCGCCAACAGAAGTTAGCGCCTTGGCTTGGTCGCAGGAGCCCTGCTGCTGGCAGTTTGGGGCAAGGCACATGGCGAGGAACTCAACACGTCATGCTGTAGGTGATATCAAAAGAGTATCTATTCTGAGCTTTCTTGTGCATGCAAAGATCACATTGATTTGAAATATGGTGCACTAATTGGTTACGGTTGAAATTTCCTGGGACATGCCTCCATAAACAAAGGAAGATTTTCACCAATATTTCAGCTTTGAAATGTGCACATACTCCTTGAAAGAGCTTTTTCTCGCTCCACTGTACTTTCAAAATATCTGCCCATGAGCAGTGAGAGCTGAGGCATGCTTTAAAACATTAAGATGATACTTGTTCATGTGCCATTGGCCCCGGTGAGTACTGGGGTGTATAATAGTTTGCCTAGTCAAAGTGCCCTGTTCTTTTGTTTCACACCACAGCACACTGCTCAAGTATGAAAAAAGGGGGTACTCTTCCGTGTAGAAGGGTGTTAGCCACAATTCTGAACAATGCGTGCGGACGAAAAATAGCCAGATTCTTGGCGAGCCCTTACAAAGCTTGTCCCATCTTTTAATTAACTATTCTTTAAACAGGGCAACAGCCAATCAATGTTGCGTGAGAAGCGTTCCTTGCATTTCCCGATCCCTTTTTTTGCGGACCACTTAATACGTATGCAACTAGTGCACTACTGGGGGAGATTCAGGTGTGGTTAACACAGTACAAGCCATTACTCAATGCCTCCCCAAGAGGCCGGAAGGCCCGGCACGTTCCAAGCGGTGCACGGTGAGAAACTCACCCCTGCAGGAGACCGCCACCCTGGAGCAGGTGCCGTCCCCACGGTGGTAGCCCAGGTAGGCCGTGCCCTGGGGGTCGGTGCCATCGCAGGCCACCCACATGGGCTGCATCTCCGTCTCCGAGCCGCAGCTGCTTAGCCTGTTGGCCACCGCATTCAGAAGGCTCCTGCATGACCACACAGAACATGAGCGGGCCTTACTGCAGCACCCTCGTGAATCTCGTCTCCCCACTGGGTGCGCTAACTTGATGAATGGCGTCATGGCACAACTGCCACTTCCTAAGTGTGCGCAACCGCTGCTCCTTTACTACAGTAGTGGTGCAGTGGCAAGAAACCTTTGCTGGGACATGCTTGCAGTGAGTCGAGAGCCCCGATCAAGGCTTCAAAACACTTGCTGGTCGATTGTGGGGTTTAACGCACCGTAGCTACACCTGGGTTATGAGGCACGCCATAGTGGAGGGCGCCGATTTAATTTTGACCACCTGGGCATTTTTAACGTGCACTGAAATCTAGACACACAGGTGTTTTCGCTTTGGGCCTTTATAAAAAAAGACAGCCACCGCAGCCGGGATCAAACCCGTGACCTTCGGCTCAGCAGCACAACGCCTTAGCCACATTAAAACACTTGCTCCTGGTATGAAAACACACACGCACCCACAGCTCCATATGTAAGCTTCACATGAATATGGAGCTTACAGCGGGAACAGAAGTGAACAAAATCATGCTCCCCTCCTTCAAATGACGACGATGGCTGAATGCGAAGCTTTCTCGTGGTGGATTCTTTGGTTGGCCAATCCCACACAGCGAGTATGTGCTACTCTGGAAGTATACACCACTTTTATAGAATACCCACAGCGACTGGTGGGGTGCGCTTCGTAGGCCTAACTTTTGGGGTGTACGGCGCGAAATCGTACCTGCTGCGTGGCGTTCGCTTCGACCATGTCAAAATGGAGAAATCGGATAGCTGCCAGCTTTATAACATGAGGGACCCAGGTTCGATTCCAGCCACAGGAAGCGTTTTTCTCTTTCAGAGAGAGAGAGAGAGAGAGAGAGAGAGAGAGAGAGAGAGAGAGAGAGAAAGAGAGAAAAACTTAATCACAGTTTGAAGTGAGCATATTTGTGGTCGGGGTCTTCAGCCCAAGACTCCGTTGGTACGACCGGCTGTCTTCGCCCTTTCCGCTAGCAAAAGCTGCGTTTCAGGAGAAGAGCTGGCCAGCGTACTCTCCCACTGCTCGCGTGAGGGGTTGGGGATGGGGGGGAAGATCTGGGTTCAGTTGACATTCCCAGACAATATGGTACAGCGTGCCTGGTGCTTGGCAGTGACTACATAGGGGGTCGTAAAGAGTAGGGTGGATGGCGTGTAGTCGTGTTGGGTGGGGGTAGGTATTAGTCTGTAGTTGTCTCAGGATGACTTCCTGTTCTTTCGTGGCCTGATCGGGTGACTGGGGGATAGAGTTGTCTCGCTAGTCGATAATGTTGGGGTTGATGGCGTATGTGAGGAGCGGTTGCCAGGTTCGCTCCGACTGTTCTTGCGGTGCCCGGTGTGCGAGTTCTCGGGCCAGGACGTGTGCCGTCTGGTTGCGCGAAGAGCAGAGTGGGCCGGGGTCCAAATGATTGTGACCTGCTTCTGCGGTGGCCGTTGAAGCAGAACCCGAAGCGCTTGTCTTGAAAACCTACCTGCTTGGTATGCTCGGCAGGCGGCTTGGCTGTCCGTAATAATTACGCTGGCCTTTGTCTGGGAGAGGGCAAGGGCGACAGCCGTCTCTTCACCTGGCTGGTGTTCGACGACCGAAGCGTCAGACTGGAAAGGGAGGTCGGTTGTGGAGGTAACGACCGCCGATCTTACCCCGTACCTCGCGTATTCCGCCGCGTCTGTATATACGACGTAGTCTTGTCCTCCGTACTGTTTTTCTAGCGCAGTTGCTCTTGCTAGGCGTCTTCCCTCATGATGTTGAGGGGCCATGTTCCGGGGTATTGGACGGACAAGAATTCTGGTCAGTTCACCCACAATCATTCACCATAGTCAGAGAAAGTTGGCTTTCCTGCAGGCCGTATTGGCGTACAACGGCATCAGTGACCACACTAAAGCTTCGCTTTAAAATTATTGACTTGCATGCACATTAACGGCAGGGTTAATTTGAAGAAACAGAACTTCAATATGCGTCATGTAGAAAAACGAATTTAAAAAAAAATTACCTTGCTTCAGCAGCAGGCAGTGGCCTCAACTTGGTTTTGCAAGACGACTCGGAATTTTTGCTGGAATCTTCAAAATACGAAGATTCGAAATGGGAAAAGCTGCTTGGTTCCGGTGTCCACTCTAAAGGACATCCTGTGAGTTCCAGTTCGCACTCGCGGTCGGATGCGTCAACAGTTGACAATGAAGAGCAGATAGACTTGGATGGAGACATCTTAGATCGCTGCTAAAAGAAAAAAAAGGCAAGTTTCATTAGTTTTTTTTTTTTTTTACCTCTTTCTTGTTGAATGCTCGAACATAACACATGTATACTGTTAAAACAACTCAAAAAGAATTTTCTGAACCTATGGAGAAGACATTTGAAATGCTACTCGTTTTCGTTGTGCCGTGCTACATTACACAAAGTTTCACTGGTACCTGGTATCGCTGGACCAGAATGACAGGTTCATCCGAAATCTTTAGCCTCTGCAGCAGTGGGTTTGACATAACCGTTCGCTGTATCTCGTATTTCTGAAAAGTGCAAGTACAGTTGGAGTGGCATCATGTGCAGTAGCCGTAATGGACCTTTTTCTAGAAGCGATCTGCGCACGTGCGGTTGCCAGTCTGCAATTTTCAGCAGTCACCTTGGGCAATATAAACAAAAGGGCACACCCTTATCTGGCTGCTCGGAGAGCGGCTATACTCTCTAGCTCTGCACGTTCCTGTTTACTCTTTTTCGCCAGCTGTGGCAGTTTCGTATGTGCACACAAAAAATGCTTGCAAAAGAAAGGGGCCAGATGTCTAAAGCTACAGCAAAGTTGGTGTTAGTTAACTTCGAGATGTTCTTTTCCCCGGGGCTTCTCCTCCAAGCCGCAGTAGCGCTGAGGATCTGACCCCGGGTATCCTCAACCGACAAACTCAGCCTTCGATACAAAACTGTACATTTATTTACAGCCCGGCGGGCGAATAAAAAACAGTACTCGCGCGGAGCCCGAAGACAACGGACCGAGCTCTCCTGCGCCCGGGCCGCGTCTCTCTTGTCTTCATCTTCCCTTCCTCCTGACGCTGACGGCCGGGGAAGAAGGAAAAGCCAGTTGTCTCCATCGGTGGCCATCGCATGTGGTGGTGGTTAAGAGATCCGGTGCGCGCAGGCGTTCGAAATGCGCGGCGTCTCAAGGCGCCGCGCGACACGTGCATTTCATTTGTGCGCTGCTCGCCCCAGGGCCCCCGCCAGTTCGTGCGTCGAAGCGCCCGACACCTCCACCACCACTGTGAAACATAACTTCAGGAATGTTTCACACACGAAACACACACCACACACACTTTTGGCACGTGCACCATCGTTCCTTCAGTTGACGACACAACAATAGCACGGCCAGTGCCCCTTGACCCTGGCTGCAGATCACCATGACAAAACAGGCACAATCCTGATCTAGCTCATTCAGAGCGAGCGGCCTTTAGAAGGTGGTATGCACCGGCCGTCGTCGTCCGAAAAGACCCTTGCCATGCGGCGCACCTCGTCGCCCAACAATATTAGGGGCCTCTCTCCTCCTCGCTTCCTCGCTCGGGAAGGGACCACTGCCGGCTCGTCAGCATACGCCGCAGCCAAGCTGCACTCAGGCGAAGCTGAGTGACGCAACAGTATCGGGAACCCCTCTCCTCCTCGCTTTCTCGCTCGAGAAGGGACCGCTGCTGGCTCGTCGGCCTGCGTTGCAGCCACGCTGCACTGCGGTGAAGCTGGCTGACGCTTCCTCCCCTTTCTAGGCGAACCCTCTGGTTCGGCCGCTTCTGCGCTCGGAGCGCCGTGCTCCACTACGCACTGCTGGTCAGCGTAATCAGGAGAAGGCAGCTTAGCGGTCACATTACCCCTGACACTGACTGTCGGTTCAGCTACGCCTGCAGTCCTACCTGCAACTGCCTGGGGCTGCATTACATAAGCAGCCGTACACTGATTTACACTTTCCTCCTCCAATTCGTAGGAGCTCCCCATGGCGATCACATTTTCGCGACATGACATTTGGGGATCTCCAGAAACAAAAGATGCAGTGTGCGCGACATCAACTGCATCCGATTCCTCCCGTGATTCCCGGGCTGCTGCATCCTGCAAAGCTCTTGGCCGCTCGGCCATGCTCCCGGAATGTTCTGCGCTTCCGCACGATGCGACGACAGGCTCACGCGCAACTGAAGCCAGCCTCAGCCCCTTGAGTACTGCCGCTTTAAGAACTGCGTAGCTCTTCCGCTGCTCCCCTGAGAGTCCAGCTAGGCACCCTCTAGCCCTCACGCTCAAGTAGGGAAGAATTACCCCTGCTCGCCATTTTGGCGGAACACAGTAGGAGTCTAGCCTGGCCTCGGCACCAGCGAACCAATCAAGCACAAGCGCTTCCTGGGAGGGCATATCTACGAGCACCCCTTCCAGCATGCTCATGCAATCTAATCTCCCATCCATCTCGCTGCACCCTTGTGCTCGCTGCCCGATCGGTGAGGCGGTGGCGTTGTTAGCGCTTCTCAAACGCTCACTCCTTAGACGTTCCGCTGCTAACTCCGCCTCAGCGATCTTCAATTTCGCCTGCAGTAGGGCCATCTCGTCAGCGAAAGACATGGCTGACCTAATTCTGACGCTCGCTGCCTCGTCAGCCCTCACACTCAGCTCCATCTCACCATATCTAACCGGCCCCCATTATCTCAGGGCTGCTCATGAAGCACCCCCTACATGTCATGGTGAGCCACGCACCCAGGATCAAGTGAGGCACTGACCTGCATAGCTTGGTGCCTGTAGAGATGCCGCATCGTGCAGATGGGGTATCCATTTATGCACCGCTCCTTCCGCCGAGGTGTCCACCAACAAATCCCGCTGACTTGTCGCCTGCCGACAGCTCGCTGCTCCTGCCGCTCCTCGTTCAGTGGGCTGCTGATGCCTCCACTGACCGCTGGTCAAGCTGCTTCTCCACCGCTTAGCAGGCCGCAGAGATTCCCTCGGTCGCCGTTGAGAAGTCCGTTGAGCGCCGATCGAGCCGCTTCTCCGCCAGGCTGGCGAGCTCGCTGCTCCCGCCGATCTCGTTCAGCAGACCGCGATTTCTCCGCGAGCTCCGTCCGTCGAGGGGCCCGCCTCGCCCGCCGGCCGGCTGAGTCGTCGCTGTTGAAGATCTTGCCGACTGCGCCAGTTAACTTCGAGATGTTCTTTTCCCCGGGGCTTCTCCTCCAAGCCGCAGTAGCGCTGAGGATCTGACCCCGGGTATCCTCAACCGACAAACTCAGCCTCCGATACAAAACTGTACATTTATTTACAGCCCGGCGGGCGAATAAAAAACAGTACTCGCGCGGAGCCCGAAGACAACGGACCGAGCTCTCCTGCGCCCGGGCCGCGTCTCTCTTGTCTTCATCTTCCCTTCCTCCTGACGCTGACGGCCGGGGAAGAAGGAAAAGCCAGTTGTCTCCATCGGTGGCCATCGCATGTGGTGGTGGTTAAGAGATCCGGTGCACGCAGGCGTTCGAAATGCGCGGCGTCTCAAGGCGCCGCGCGACACGTGCATTTCATTTGTGCGCTGCTCGCCCCAGGGCCCCCGCCAGTTCGTGCGTCGAAGCGCCCGACAGTGTTCTTCACTAACTTCAACTTCGATTTTGTTAGGTGTGCCTTAGTGTCACTAGATAACGTTAAGGTATCACTTTTTTCTCCTACTGTTCCGTGCCACCACCATGATCGTTGGTCAGTTGGCATCACGCGGCATTTGTTTACACTGCTAAGGTTCATGGGCGCCGCCCTTTTGTGGTTTAAGCGTTTTAGTCTGTCAACTCTGGCAGTCTTAGCTTGTCCTCCCGGCTCTGCGGCTGTGCGCGACTGACGTCGTTCGATCCTAACACGAATTTAAGATAACACTTTCAGCAGCATAAGTATGTCAAGATGCCGTTTAGCGCATCTTTGGCAGTGCTATCGACGAAACGACCCAGTCGCAGTTAGCGGCGAGGCAGTAGATGCGGCAATCTCGCAACACTGATAAACACCAAAATGGCCACCGTTGGTGACTTGCGTGCCTGAGTGGCGGTACTGTTATACCTTACCTAGTGACACTAGTGTGCCCATCTTATCGGTAGATCACACACTGATGCTACCGAGCGCAGGCAGTCTCTCTCATCACCTGCACGTCAGGGCTTACGTCATCACTAGGCGCAGCCAATGCCCGACGCACGCGCGTTTCCCCACCCGAACATATGCGCCGCGCAGTCTGCCCACACCTGCTCGTCGGCTCCTTGACTCCTCGCCACTTCCCCTCACACTTGATTGATTGCGAGGTTTAACGCGCCGCCGCTACACAGGCAGTGAGGCTCGCCGTAGTGGAAGGCTTCGGATTAATTTTGACCACGTGGGGATGTTTAACGTGCGCCGAAATCTCAAGCACACGGGCGTTTTCGCTTTTGGAATTCGTGTGAGGCACGGGTGACAGGTGGGTGCTGGAGGGACTGAGGTATTATTTTGAGCACAAGTTTTTCGACCGCGAGATATTTAAGGGGGAGGGGGGGCGGGTGCAGCTGACTGCCATTTTTCGTTCGCCGTGGCAGCCTCTCGGAGGAGCGCTACTAGAAAAAGGTCCATTTGCCACAAATCGCAATGTAGTTCTATGCGAGTGAGGTTACCTGCAGGAACTGGACTGCATTTCCATCCCACGAGCCATTCAGCACACTAAAATGAAGACCGATAAAATAAAAATTCACATGCTCCCAACCAAAAAGGGGCAGAAGACTCAACCTACCTTTCCAGCGCCTCTGCGTCGCAGTGGTCTCTACTTCCAGCCATCCCAAGTTAAAAAAAGTTCTAACAAACGATCCTAAAGACTTCTACAAAACAATCACACTAGGCGTGCAACAGGAAGGGTAGGAGGGGACTTTGGCAGGAATCACGAAGAAACAACGAGACACGACAGTTCGGAAGACCGCGCCGATCTGTAGCCCCGCTCATAGAGTTTCTCACTAACTCACCTAGAGTGGAATCTGGCGCTAGCGTCAACGTGATTCGGCGGAGGCGCTCTACGCCTCCATGAGTGCCGCCATAGGTGGTGGGTTCGGCCGGAAGTCGGCGTGGCTTGGCCGGCAACGACTTTGTGGCTACGCAAATTGAGTTTTGTTTAAAAAATTGCTGCCAAAAGTGCCGCTGTTAACAATTTTATTTTGTATAAGACACGTGTTAGAGGCTTATGTTTCAAACAAATTTGGGTGTTACAAAGAAAAAAAAAAGCAGAAGTGCTGCCTTTTGTCTCACGCCACCAGATACAGCGGGGCCGTCCCGGATTTATTTTTAAATTATTACATACTCCAAACTGGGTGAGCTTTTTCTTTGATTTTTTTCTAATATTTTGCTGAAAAAAATGTTTAGATTGTCTGAAACTGTGCTCTTGCTTCCTCTCAATACAGTATTATTATCGTATGTTACGCGTTTCAGCAGGCGGTCGTGGGCAGAACAGATGCAACGTAGAGATACAGGAATGATGGAATCGCGTCGTATTTATTTGCTTTGTCCAAGCAGATTTAAATAAACTTAGAGGCGATGCCTATTACCGCAAGTAAGTCTTCAAGCACGCGCGATGAAATTGCATGAATGCGTTAAATGGCAAATAAATCCTGGCTTGTCGAGTAGCTATGTGTTGTCTCATTGCGCTTGGCCAAGGCAGTGAATCCTTCAAGGGGTAAGTAAACGCAGCGGCGGCGACGAGCGATGCGAAAATCGTAACTGAATGTGTGCAGAAAACGGATAGTGTGGGCTAACATAGCTTATTTAGTGGCTGTAGTGTGCGCGGCGGCGGCAAGCGGTATGAACAGGCCGCTGGGACGTTCGCTCGCTTTTTGCTGGCCAGATGCAGCCCACAAGCGAGCGGCAGCGGCGATACAGTGAACTGTAGCGACGAGCGACGACGACAGAGGACATTGGCGGCAGTGTATTAATTTTTTTTCGCTTGTCGCTGTCACCCAGTACTACTCTGCTGTTGTACCTTTTGAGTTACGTTTTCGGCGTCGCTTGTCGCCGTCACTGCATGTGGTCACCCCTTCATCTTAAGAAACTCGCCGCTAACGCGAGCACATGCGTTAAGTGCTAATCACGCTGTTATTTAGACATATCTGTGATAGCCATTGAATGCCAGAAATTGGCATCCCGAAAACGGAAAAGCACACCGAAAACAGAACTAACAAGCACTTCAGAGCCGAGAAGCCTAATCCATAGTCCTTTGTACTAGCCACTGGCTGCCAATCCGATTCGCACACTACCCACAATTCCCATGTCGGCGTGCGATCGCAGCGACACTTTCCGCTCTAGGTAATATTGAGAAACTCTATGGCCCCGCTGGCCCCGCCCTCTGCCATGTGACGATGCGTGACGTTGACCGTCAAAACCACTGTCAAAACATAATTATTTTTTTTCTTTTTGGGTAACAAAAAATTTGTTGTGTGAGCACCGATTATAAATAAAACAACCAATTTTTATAGTTATAAAAATATAGGAGCTTGTTTCTTTGAAACATTTTGTATAGCAATGGCAGCTGTCGCCTGCAGCGCTATTCTGATTTGTAACGGCCAGCATATGCAACAGATCACGGGCCTACACTCATATTGCTGCCCATGAAGTTGCTGCCTCACTACTGTTAATTTAGGCTACAGGTAGCGCGGGCATTTTACAGTTTACTTTCCTCAGCTCGTGCAGAATTGTTTGTCAACTACCCGTGGTGGGCGCGTTACATGTTTCATGTGCTCCGGTATGCTTAATAAGCGTTGGTTCTTGATATGAGTGACAGGGCTTGGCCAACCCGCGGTCGCTGGCGTTTCCGACGGCGTGCCGGCGGCTCGCGGTTCTCTCCGCACGGCAGGCGCGTTCGGGACCATCGGACTGCCGATGACGACGACCCGAGCGATAGCTCAGCCTCTCCCCAAGCCTGCAACCCCGCCCGCCGTGCGCCCTTCTGCTAATTCTCCCTACCCTGGCTGGCAGTTCTACTTCCCGAACGAAGAGTACCCTCCCGATGCGGCCGTCTTGGAACGCCTCTGTCCGTCTGGAGGCGTACTTCTCTGAGAAGATGTCCAAGCTCGTGGGACCTGCGGGCCTTATCGACCGTTCTCGGACTTCGTACGAGGTCCACCTCGAAGAATTGGAGGCAGACGAGCTCCTCCGGGAAAATTGGCCTGACCTGAAGGACTCGCTGAAATGCCGACCGGGCTACGCACTTAACGTGCTAGGTGTGTATAAGTTTTTAGTACTGGTAAATTGCTAGTTACCTTCCAACAAGTGACCACCCGCCGTGGTTACTCACTTAGCCCTGGTTCCGCTTATCGACCACGTATGCTACAGCTGTTGTCATTGCTGCGCAAGTTAAAGGGATCCGATATACTGTGGGCAAAGCATTTCGTGGGCGAATCTGATTCTGACAGAAAGCTGAGTGCTTGTGATCGTGCTATGGAATATTTCGTTTCAGCCTGAGGATGAAGTATTTCCAGATGAATGCACAGAAGTAAGGGCAGGGTCCTCGGAGGCGTTGCCAAATCACCCCCCTACCCGGCTGGGTAAAATCAAGACAGACTGATCAGTTGCAGTTGCGAAACGACACCAGCGAGGATTGCTGTACTGGATGGGAGCAGTCTGTCTTGATTTTCACCCAACCGGCCAAACCGCTTCCGCTCACTCACTAGCCAGCGTCACTATCAGTAATTAACAGTGACGCTGGCCAGTCAGTGAGCGGAAGCGGTTTGGCCGGCTGGGTAAAAATCAAGACAGACTGCTCCCATCCATTACAGCAATCCTCGCTGGTGTCGTTTTGCAACTACAACTGATCAGCCTGTCTTGATTTTACCTAACCGGAAAAACCGCTTCCGCTCACTGACTAGCCAGCGTCGGACATGGGTCGCCAGGTAGGGGGGTGGTTTGGCAACGCCTCCGAGGACCTTGCCGAAGAAAGTTAGTACTCTTTGCCTGTGTAAAGTATTGTTCAGAAGTTTTGCACTCAAGTGCAAGATTAAAAAAAAGCACAGTTCAATCGCATGCAAGCAGAGTAGTTTCCTAAGCGTTTGGTCTCGACAACCTTTGTCTTTAAGTCAATTTCATGTTACAACCCAGTCAGCTATGCTCATTTGATTATCCTCGTAATCATTTCGGTTTTGCGTACCACAGAAAATTCGCACATGGCCACTTTTTATCCCAATCTCTTGACACCTGCTTTCACCAAAACGCGGTATGCATTCCGACCGTATTTCAAACTCTGTTTGCCCAGGCCTCGCCTTGCATCAAGCTCTCACAAAACACGATCGAGAGCTATCCGACGAGTGCGCAGACACCGTTCTGCCCGAGTTGACGGTGCGCGTCGCCGGCTTTGGACCGGTCCTGCCATTGCGGGACGTCCGCAGCACGACTTGCGGCTGCATGGTGGCCGTTCGGGGCACGGTCGTCCGTGCGAGCGAGATCAAGCCGCTGTACCGCACCATGGGCTTCTGCTGCCTTGGATGCGAGACTCGCCAGGCCGTCGCGCAACCGGGCGGCTATTTCACAACGCCCAACAGCTGCCCCGAGAGAGGCTGCCGATCCAAGTTCTTCCAGGAAGAGGTGGCGTCACCCTTGACGCAGCTCGTCGACTGGCAAACGCTCAGACTTCAGGTACAGGCACATCGATCCTTCATGAACCGCTTCTCTGGAGAGGCACTTCTTGCTTCTTCGTATGTACTTTATATAAATCCCAGAAACCGACAATTATGGCATTGTGGTGCTGAGCACAAAGACGCGGGTTCGATTCCTTGCCACGACGACCGCTTTGCTGATGGAGGCGAAAAGCGAAAATGTCAGTGTGTTCGAGCATGTTAAAAATCCCCAGGTGGTCAAAATTAATCCGGAGCCCTCCACTACGGCGCGCCTCATCGCCTATGCAGAGTCGGCGTGTTAAACCCTACAATCAATCAAGAAACGGACAACTAAGACAGAGCAAACGATGAACACAACATTGTTTATTGCCTTCTGTGTCCCTGTGACTTTTTGTTTTGTGCTGTTCTATGCTATAATTACCTTGGAAGCAGTAAGTAGCAATTGGTGTGCACAAATTTTTGTCACTTTGCACAGAAACGCTCGGATTTAAAGAAAAACTGAGTCTATATATCCGACATCTGCACAGTTGCAGTTTCATTACAACTGTTGTGAAAATTTTTAGTGTAACAGTGGGCAAGCTTACACCAAGAAAAGGTTTGACGGCACCAAACGGCGTAATGTGAAGGCCTATTGAAATTGACCTTGGAAAAAGCTCAGCCTGCGTTCAGCATCCTGGCTTTAAAGGGGGACGGATGGCAACATTATGTCCGGTTTGCTGGAGTTTCCAGCAAGCTCAGTTCCAAATTTCCAGCTCAATTCCCAGCATGCTGAAGCTAATTGTTTTTTTTTTTCTTGTTGCTGTTGTTGTCAGCAGCATATATGATGTGACGGTGCTGCTTGTTGCTTTTTTTACTTCTACTGCAGCATTTCGAAAGCACACTCATTCTTGTATACACGTCACCCTCGTAACTGGAGTAGTCAATCCGTTTCTACCTATCTATGTCACACTTCTCCAACATATTCTACCGATGACAGTTTTCTCAGCCATGAAAGCAATTGTCCCTGTAGCTTCGTGTGCTTATACTCTGCTTTTTTATACACGCTGCATGGCTGCAAAAAGACTGAACGAGTACAGAAACATTAACTGGCCTAACTTTAATCGCAGCTCCATTTCACCGGTAAGATTAGTATAGTTGTCAAGTTGAGATTAATTAATGCCGCAGTTTGTGGCATGTTACTGTGCATTCTACGTCGTAGCCCATTTGTGAGCTTTGGGGCCTCGTTTCTTCGTTTTGGTTCAGGAATTGGAGGAGTGCACAGAAGGGGGTCGGATACCGCGCATTATCGACTGCGAGCTCACAGACGACCTAGTTGGGACGGCCGTGCCTGGCGACGTCATCACGGTGACAGGTGTCGTGGAGCTGTCACGCTCTGACACCCCCTCGAATGCGACTGGTCCCGTGGACTGCCGTCTGATGGCCAACCATGTCTTGGGTGAACAGCGTGAGGCTGCCGCGACTACTACCCCACTTGGACCTGACCTTGGTCGGCTTGACTACTACGCCATCGAAGCAATCCACGATGAGCCAGAGTTGTTTCGCCTTCTGGTGAACTCTCTTTGTCCTGCTATTTATGGCCATGAGGTGAGAAACCTTGCATTATTACTAGGGGTGTGCGAATATCATTTTTTTAATTTCGAAGCGAATTCGAATAATAAAAACAAAGTTCGAATCGAATAGAATATTTTTCGAATATTTTTCGAATATGAATACTTATTGTTTTTTTGTAATATTAAAGTTTTCACCATCTAGAGACACAAAAACTGCAACTCTATTGCACAACAAATGATACAAAGTAAAATTACAAATTACACAATACCATTGCACTCAACAGGTTAAGGTCTGCACTCACTTAAATGTTAACATGGAGAAAGGTTCACTGCTCGAAATGTTCGGGGAGCAGTGACAACCTCCTGCTCGTCACGACTCCACCAGATACCGAAAGTAGCCGCTCACTTGAGACACTAGTGACTGGCATGCCTGAGCCCGTGCACATTGCCACGCGCTGATACAGTAAAATCTCGATGATACTAATCTTGCGGGACCGCGAAAAATATTCGTATCCGAAATTCGTATGAACCAACACAGACCAAAAAATTGAGCGCTGAAAAAAGTTTTCGTTTATTTCTTCTCTTACTTTCGCGTGAAGAAATTCGTGATTTTTTCTGCTTTTTTTAACCCCACATGTCTCAAAGCAGTCCTTTCTGGAGCACGTAAAGCTTCGCGCTCGTCTCCTCACTCGCTGTGCCCAAGCTCGCTACACGCCGCAACAGTCAAGCGTGAACCGCATGGTGCGTTTTTGCACGCGATTCGCTCGCCTCGGCTCAGCGAGCGCTGCATTTTCACGCCCGCATTGACGATTTCGCGCCTGCGGTAGCACCTACCTCGGTCAGAAAATGACGCACGACGCGCGCGGCAGAATGGAGGAGCCTGACTTCTTGCGATGAGATCGAGACAGCCGGCTTGGCTCCGCCGGGAGATGGTTAGGCTTAGCACCCCGGCAAATATTTTACGGGCGCTTTCTAGCGGCGCGGGTGATGTTTTATGGTCACGTTTTCGCATGCATTTATCAGCTCCTTTAACCGCACAAGCAACTTCGTGCCCCCTTGAGTCGCATATTTAAGAGCGGTTAGAAACGGTCGCTCGAGCGCCCGCGCCACTTCGCGGCTGGAGCCGACGCCATGTTGACGCCGCCGGCCGCGCCGCGCGCAGCGTGGGGGTGGTTTCGCGGCGGTGTCAGCGCGCGTTGGGCGTGCGCAGAGCGTTTTCGCGAGCAGAAAACAACAACACCGATACAGTCTGCGAAAGCACGTATCGTTCGCCATGTATATGCTTCGCCACTTTGCTGGCTGAGACCGCTCTGAATTTTTTTTGTTTTAGTTTAGTGGTGGTTCGAATATTTCGAAACCATAAAAGTGTCATTCGAATCGAATCGAATACCAAAAAATTCGAATCGAATATTCGAAGTTTCGAATATTCGCACACCCCTAATTATTACCCTTTTTCTCTCACCGGGCTAAAGAAGTTGAAAGCCATAGATTTCTGAGCTTCCCGACTTGCTTTTTTTTGGGGGGGGGGTCAATGCCTAGCCAATCAGGTGCGAGGTGGTGGATGGATGTTCGAAAGAAAGCACTGATAGGAACATCTAAGTTTGCAGGCTTGAAGACCCTGTGCATGCACGTTGTAACTTGCGATCTAATTTGCTGTTTATGTGTTGAGTTGACTTTTGTACATCCTTTCACATCTTTCTCTTTGTCATTCATGTCCTAACATGCACCTAAAAATGAGCACCGGGTGTCTTTGTAATACGTATATGCTCCTTAAAGCAAAACAAATATTTTTTGTGCAAAGCCTCGGCATCACCCTCAATGCCGCCAAACATTTAAATTTGAAATGAAACTTTCACATCCCTCAACAGCATGTGGTTTGTACCAGAATGTTCCCTGATAACATTTTGGATATTTCATACATACAGCGAGAATTCCTATTTACCATCGACTTGAAACTGAAGTACTGAACCAAACTTTGCAGTATTTTTCTTGCATGGTTAGCCATTCTTGCTGTTGAGTTGTGTAGCTCAAGCAAATGTCACAACACCGTTTGAGGGTTAACTCCTGTTTTGAAGGGATTGGCCACAGCGGTGGCTCAGTGGCTAAGGCGTTGGCTGCTGAGCCCAAGGACGCAGGTTTGATTCTCGGCTGCCGCGGTGGATTTTCTGATGGGGACAAAAAGCGAAAACGGCCGTGTGTCAAGATTTTGGCGCGTGTTAAAGGAGCCATGAAGAGAAAAATGCAAGTTTGGTTTTATTCGAAAGATTTCGTGTTTTATAGTGCCCCCAGCGCTTGTCGGATACAAACGGTGCTTTATTCACTGAGAAATTAAACAATTTAGGTTAAAATTTTTGATTTTCCCACTCAATCGTGCGTTTTTTTCGTGGTCCCAAATGACATTCTCAGGGAAACCGGACCGCTCTGCAGCCTAGAGTACCTTCATTCACAGCATCCGCCGTACAGGGTAGAGACACGTATACGCTGGCGCCCGCCATTTCGGTTGCTCGCTCGCCGCCGAAGCAAGTCATTGTGTCAAAAAAAACCCGGCTAAAATTATCGCCGCAACGCGGTTACTGAAGAAGGTTTGAATCATTATTGTCTGTTCGCGTTGCTAGGTCTCGTGGGAAACGAAAAGAATAACGCGTTGAGCCCGTTGACCCAATTGCGGCGGCACGGGAACCGTTCAAAGGTTGTCTCCACCCTGTACAGCGGTGTTGGTTTGTTCCCGCGTTTCTTTACGTTCCGTAACCTAGATGGCGCCACGATACCGTGGCAAGCGTTTGGTTTGTTGTTGCCCGCATTTAAACCTGGCTTGTTTTTGTTCTGGGAGAAAATATTCGTTCCCTGAAACAGTGCTCGCTCGACAAATGGGGTCACGTAAGACACCGTTGCTTACGTCAATCGGCCAGTGTCGTCTGAGACAACCCCAAGCCCCGTAGTGCTGTGCAGCGAAACCAAGCATGCTGTGCGCAGTACGAACAGCAGAACGCATCAGTACTTCTATGTTTACATGTGCTTTCGTAACTTCCACTGTTTGTCCCATCAGCCTTAGTGCTTTGTAAAGAATGTGCCCTAAATTTAAGCGCAAATCGCTCGTTCGTCTAGTTTGTAAGCTCTACCTAATTTGCGTCTGCTTCTGCCAGCCTCCGCCAATCGCAGAGCTTAGCTCATGTGACGTCATAGGTTCTGTTGCGGGAAATGAGCTGGTGGGTCGCATGACCATTCCCTTTTTTTCCTAATTATGTAGCTTATTTGAGCGAAGTTTACGTTAAACGTGGTGTCAGTATGATTCTAACGAGACAATCTTTTGAATGAACCAAACTTGTGTTTTCTCTTCATGGCTCCTTTAAAGATCCCTAGGTGGTCAAAATTAATCCGGTGCCTTCCATTACGGCGTGCTTCATAGCTCATTGTGTAGCTTCAATGCAATCAATCAATCAATCTTTTAAAAAAATTAATAAACTGTAAAGTATCTCTGGAGGATGTATTTGTCTGGACACAAATACTACATATTTACTCCCCTTCAACCCGCATCTCATGTTAGTGAGGCGCAGATGACTTATTAAAATGACTGTCATTCGAATCCTCATTGTCTGGCACTGACCTGAAAAGCAGGTTAGTGATAAGTAAGTCATGGTGACGGTGCATTAGAACGCACGTGCAGTTCTTGCCAAAAGTTTCTATGCCACACCAGAAGTTTCTGGGCCACACATAATTCAAAGCAAAAGCTTAGCCTTCAGTAAAAATGGAGTGCTCTCACTGCCTTTCTGGCTGACGCTTTCCAGTATGAGTTGAGAAGAATCTTGTATGCTAAATTCTTTGTGTCCTTATCTGGCCTAGAAAATTTTGGCAAAAACTGTGCGTCTTTTTTTTTTTTCTTCTTCTTCTTTCTTTTCTTTTAGCTAGCACGCGTCGTATTCTGTGATGCGAAATGCCTCCCTGCATGGTTGCAGGTGGTGAAGGCTGGCCTGCTGCTGGCCCTTTTTGGGGGCGTGAGGCGTTACTCAGACGATCCTGACCACGTGCCGGTACGTGGCGACCCCCACGTGCTGGTGGTCGGCGACCCTGGCTTGGGCAAGAGCCAGTTGTTACATGCATGTGCCCGGGTGGCACCGCGGGGGGTCTTTGTGTGCGGCAACACTGCATCCACTGCAGGCCTCACGGTGGCCATCAGCCGCGGATCGGTCGGCGAGGCCTCCCTTGAGGCCGGTGCCCTCGTTCTTGCTGACAGGGGTGAGTGTGCGTGCACCGTTGGTGAGACTAAGGGGGACTTCACCTGATCACATCCCTATGGGAGTTACTAATTCATGACCCTCAGGCTTAAAGGAGCCATGAAGGCAAAACACAAGTTTGGGTCATTCAGAAGACAGCCTCATTAGAAGCATGCTGACACCACTTTTAATGTAAACTTTGCTCAAATAAGCTGTATAATTAGGAAAAAAGGGAATGGCCAGGCAACCCACTCGCTCATTTCCCGCAACAGAACCTATGATGGCATACCAGCCAGCTCTGCGATTGGCGGAGGCTGGCAAAAGCAAACGCAAATTAGGCTGAGCTTATGAGCTTGCTGAACGAGCCATTTGCGTTTAAGTTTAGGGCACACTCTTTTTATATCAGTAAGAATGGTGGGACAAACAGTGCAAGTTACGAAAGCACACGTAAACATAGAAGTACCGATGCGTACTGCTGCTGGTACTGCGCGCACTATGCTTGGTTTAGCTGCATAGCACTGTTGTGCTTTGGGGTAGTCTCAGACGACAGTGGCCGCTTGACGCGAGCGACGGTGTCTTACGTGACCATATTTGTCGAGCGAGCACCATGTTTCACGAAACGATTATTTTCTCCATGAACAAAAACGAGCCAGGTTTAAATACGGTCACAAACAAACCAAAGGCAGAAAACGGCTTGCCGCGGTGTGGTGTCGCCATCTAGGTTGACTAACAATAAACAAGTCTTCGCTCCACAGCAGGTTCAGCGGGAAGACTTGTTTGTATGATGTCATTGCAAACGTCGTTCAAACACACGTTTTGGCACGAGAATCAAAATTCTACCTTAAATTGATTAGTTTCGCAGTGAATAAAGCATCATTTGCTTCCGGACAAGCGCGTGGGGCACTATAGAACACGAAATCTTTCTAATAAAACAAACTTGTATTTTGTCCCATGAAGACAAAATTCGTGTTTGGTTCATTAAGAAGCCTGCTCCATCTCAGTAACAACGGTATCATTTTTATCTCCAACTTCATACAAATGATATCTATTTTGTGGAAAACAGTTGGAGCAGTTTTAACTCCCCGGCCACTTTATGGTGATTTTTTTGCGACGTCGTAGAACCTTTTGTTTGTGCGATTGCCGGCCACTGGCCTAATCTGCAGCCAAGAAACACCACTGGGTGATTGTAGTTGGGCCTCCAGCTTCGCTTGATCATATCACTCGAATGCTACTGTGCAGTTAACTTGCTGTTAGTAGTAGTCCTCTCTATGACATCGTTGCTGAGATTGTGTAGTGGAAAATTTGAAGGTTTTGAATATTTATTATTTACGTCAGGTCAAAAACCTCTTGGTGGCTGGAATTGAGCTGTCAGTTACCAAAGAATAGTTCTCTCAATTAAATGTAGCTGTGTTTTGTCTGGCCACTTTAATGGTACGCAACCCATGTTGAAATTTTTAAAGGCGAAGCTCCTTAGGGGCTCGGGCTGTCGGCGTCTAATGTCGTCATCGCAACTGTTGTCTAATGTAGTCACGATACTAAAACACCGGGACACTCGTCTACACCTCACGCTGGAACGCTTCATAATGCGTATAAAAAAAAAATACCGGGACACTTGTTTACACCTTGCGCTAAAACGCTTCGCGCTTCAAAGACTGCAAGACTTTTACAGCAAAGCTGTTTACCTCTACCCCTCAATGGTTCCATTTCCATTGGCAAAAATTCTAACGTGCCAAGAATACACTTATACACTGCATGCTTTGCCCCTCCCCAGTTTTCACGTTAGTGGAGATGGCCCGGGATATTTTTTATATTTATGGGCACCTTTACCGTGGGTTTGAAAGTAAAGTATGTCAGTCAATACTGAGAATTGCACCTGCCCAATCATGTAATCTTTGACCTAGCTTCCTTAAAATACTAGTCGATGTGACTGTAGACCGGGCATTGCTCGCCTAGCATCATCTACTGGTTCACTGAGCGCTCCTTTTATTCCCTTTACAAACTGCTAAAACAAATCCATTGTTCGGCCTTAGTAGGCTAAGGGCAGAATCGCAGGTTTTGTCATGAAAAACCTCAGCTCAAGCCCTAGCAATGCTAAATCTATTTTTCGAGACCCGTCATTTTCTTTTACTGTGAAATGTTCTTTTAGCTCAGTTCTACGCATTATTTTCGTAAATAAGGATGCCTTGGTATTTTTAGGTCAGTTTAGGGGCAGTGCACAGTGTACCGACACATTTAATTCACTTTCTGCAAGTGTGGGGCTTGTATGTGTTTGAACCAGCACGAAACTCTTATAGGCCATGAAGTAGGGCATGGTTCCCTGGTCCAAGCAATGACCGATGCCCGAGATGCCAGAAGTTGCTGGACGTCCAGGTGGTCGCTAGTGATCAGGTTCTCCCACAGCTCAGGGAGGGCAAGGGGGTATGTGCACACTTTAGTAAAATGTGGGCTAGTGCGTCAGGCTTAGAGCAGGAAGTGCATTGGAGAGGAAATTGAGTGGGAAACATGTGGCGTAAGGGGGGACACTGCTCTTAAAGCAGCATCCTTTAATTTTCAAGTAAACTCTGTGAAACTTGCCAGTCGTGCTGCTTTTTCCACACTGATTTCGAATATGCCATTGTTTTGGGAGTCAGTCAATTAGTTCCCAGGGGTAATTAGAGATAATTACTGATTTTTGGAGGAACAGTAGATAAGACAGTGTTAGCCATAAAACTGTAACCTTTATATTTTCCGACACTATCAACCCTGGTGAGTGCAATAAGACAATCGGTTTCTTGATGCGCTGCTTGGAACTAATTTTACAGCTCATGAAGCTTTGGTGGCACCAGTGGCGAGGAACCATTTTGAGTGCCCATTTCAAACACCAAAGTTTAATTGAGCTGTAAAATCAGGTTCCAAGCGGATGCATCACAAAACAGATTCTTATATTACACTCACCAGGGTTCATAGTGTTGGAAAATATAGAGGTTACAGTTTTATGCTAACACTGTCTTGTCTATTGTTCCTCCAAAAATTATCTCTAATTATCTCGGGAACTAAGTGACTGACTCCATAAACAGTGGCATAATTGAAATCAGTGGAAAAAAAGCCTGCAAGGACTGACAAGTTTCACAGAGTTCACTAAACAATAAAAAGAAATTGTCTTAAGAGTCCATGTCTCCCCTGGTGTAAGCAAATTGGGTAAACAAATTTATTTGCTTGGATGCAGTGGAGAGTTGTTTGGAAGGGGATATCGAGTTATGGCTTACATATGTGTGAACAGATTTTCGCCAGGAACCTGGTGTGCCCAATACTACTCTGTGGTCGCTCCCCCTCTCCTGTTTACTGAGCCAGGCTGCTGCTGCATCGACGAGCTGGACAAGATGTCCGCGGCCCAGGGGGCACTGCTGGAGGCCATGGAGCAGCAGTGCGTGAGCATCGCCAAGGCCGAGTTGACGGTGTCCTTGCCGGCAGGGCTGGAGTTCTGGCGGCAGCCAACCCCGTCGGGGGACACTACCGCCGTGGCCGCACCGTGGCCGAGAACCTGCGCATGGGCAGCGCACTGCTCTCGCGCTTCGACCTTGTCTTCATCCTGCTCGACCAGCCCAACGTGGTGAGCGAGCTTCACGAGGAGAGTTTCATCGCAGAATGTGGCTAAGTGTACACCAGGCCCATTCGTCATGCAGCTTTGTCACCGTCACGGTCGTGAACCAGAAGATGACCCTCTCGTCGGGATCCCATGATTCGTAACAGGTCGTTCAAGTTAGTGGAAGTAGAACAGGGAGTGGGAATGTAATCCTGCAGTGCTTTTCTCCAAAGGCAGTGGGAGATGAGCTGACACATGCGAGAAAAATGGCGCACGCATTGCCCCCTTCTGAGAATCAAGATCATGATCCCTCCCTTCCAGAGGCCCGATGTGCCCCATTTCTGAGGTGTACTAAGTTGGGGGACTTGGTTAAACTAAACCCACTGGAAAACAGCGCAAAGACAGGGATGGTGAAAAAGACAAACACGAGTGCTGTTTGTCCTTTTCACTGCTCCAGTCTTCATGCTTTTTTCTGAAGTAGGTTCAACCCCTTTCTGTTTGGTTGTGCACCTCTAGGATCAGCGTGTGCCCTGCTCTGACTTTCCCAGGACCTTGACCGACGTCTGTCCGAGCACGTCATGGCGCTGCACTCGAGGGGAACGACAAGCTCGGTGCTGTCGCTGGCGCGCAAGCCGCCGGATGGGAGGAGGGACCTCGAGCTGTCAAGTGCCTCGCAGACACCCGAGCCATCGAAGTCGCTCGCAGAGCGGCTACGCGGGCCCGTGGCAGACCCAGTGCCAGCAGCAATGCTGAGAAAATACATCACCTACGCACGCCAGTAGGTCTCCCCTTGGTCTCTGGCTTTGTGCTCACCTGACCTGCAGTCTGCCCGCTTTATAAGAGCTGTGAGGTGCCTTGATAGTTAACGGGCACCCGCCGTGGTGGCTTAGTGGCTAAGGTGTTGTGCTGCTGAGCACGAGGATGCGGGTTCAAGTTCCGGCCGTTGCGGCCGCTTTTCTGATGGAGGCGAAAAGCAAAAACGCCCGTGTGTATCGAGATTTCGGCGCACGTTAAAGATCCCCAGGTGGTCAAAATTAATCCGGAAGCCCTCCACTACGGGCGCGCTTCATCACCCCCGATGCGTCGGCGCATTAAACCCTACAATCAATCAAATAGTTAACGGGCACTGCTTTTCTGGTGGAGGGAAAAGTGGAAACACCCACATGTCGAGGCTTTACGCTGTTAAAGATCACCAGGTAGTAGAAATTAATCCGGAGCCCCCCCCCCCCTCCCCCTACGGCACACCCCGTAGCCCAGGTGTAGCTTCGGCACATTAAACCCAAAATTAAATTAATTATCATGAGCAGGCATTTGCAGGGCCACTTTCTGGCAACACTTCTCTGAGGAACCGGCAATGTTGAGAGAAGGACACAGAAGTTAATTTCTGATTTATTGTAGGGTTTAATGCGCCGACGCAACGCAGGCAATGAGGTGCGCCGTAGTGGAAGGCTCCGGATTAATTTTGACCACCTGGTGATCTTTAACATGCGTTGAAATCTCGTGCACGGGTGTTTTTGCTTTCCGCCTTCATCAGAAAAGCGGCTGCCGTGGCCGGGAATCGAACCCGTGGCTGCGTTGTGCAGCTTAAAACCCTTGCAATCCTTTATTTTGCCATTTAGCAAAGTCGGGAGCATTATTTTTGCTATAATTGGTGGCTGATGAGGAAACATCATGTGGCACATGTCACTTGCACCAACTACCGCCATGACGTCGTACTAGTGGTTTGCAGTGTGTTTTCATGCTGTCTCAGCTTTTAAAGATTTTTAAATTTTTAGTCACTTCATAGGTAACAAAAACTTTTAGTTTGTTCATGTAGAAGCTGGGCTGGTTAAACTTCCCAGTGGGTCATCGCAGTCAATGTGAACAAGCTGGCACGGAGTGCGAGGAAACGGCACTTCTGAAGCCGCTATCTTGTTGAAAAAACACGCCTGGGTCAGCAGAAAAAACTAAAAGCATGGCCTATGCATCCTAGATTTTAACGTGGTGAGGTAATTGCCATTGTTGGGCATCTGTGCAATTCACCTTGGTGTCCCTGTAATCTCTTTCACCGCCACTCTTGATTTAACTCGGAAGACCACACACGCACACTCCATGCCACTGTTGCGTATACTCGTGCTGGCTCTTTAACTTTCTGCTACAGTGTAGACCATTTATAACGTAACCGCTTATAGTGCGGGACCGGATATAACGCGGGTTTTTCGTGACCACCGGTTTGGCTCCCATAGAACTCAATGCATAAGCATACCGCTTAAGATGCGGTTGGCCGAAGCACCATACCGTTTATAGTGCGGTTTTTCGGCGGGTCTGCTCATTCGATCGGCGCAGGGGGCATCGTTTTAGGGTAGCAAAAGAAAAAAAGAAATGATGAAATCGGCCATCTGACGCAGCGCGCGCACCCCTTGCTCTCTAAACTTCGACACAGAAGCAAAAATAGGCACCCTTTAGTTTCGCGCGTAACGTGATAACCACAGCTTGTCCTGGCTTGATGCACCTCGGAAGATAGCGACCGGCTCCCCGTCCGCGCGTGGCAAGTTATTTCTATTAATCGTGAACCGCATGGCCCGTTTTCGCACATCGGCGTTGCGCAGTGGCGTTTTTTTCATGCTCGCGTCTACGATTCCGCGCTCGCGGTGGCTTCTTCGCGTGGCAGTGGGGAGGAGCCTGACGACTTGCACCAATGGAAAAGACGCGCACCTAGTGGCGGGAGATTCGAAGCGCTCCGAGCCGGCTAGACCGCGCCACAAGGTGTTTAGGCTAAAGGCTAAAGTCCCTCGATCAGATGAAGGGACTTTAGTTTAGGCTTACCGCCGCGGTGTTTTTTGATGGGGCGCTTTCACAAGCAGCGTGGATGGCAGTCTATATTCCACTTTGCGGTCCACATTATCAGCTCTTTTCTTGCATGAGTATCTTCGCTTGCGCCTCGGGCGGCATTTCAGCGAGCGCTTAGAAGTGCTCGCTGGAGCTGCCTGCACCGCTTCACGGCCAGTGGCCGACGCCATGTTGCCGCCTCTTACCGCGCCGCACACATTACTCAGTTTACGCGCCGGCGTCGCCGCGCTTGCGGCCGTGCGCTGCACGTTTTTAGCGAGAAATCGCTCCATGCGGTTCACGCTTTAGAACGTTGTGCAGATAAGCCACCGCTCTTCCCGAACAAGCGAGCCGCGCGATGATTTCCCACCACCAGTACGTTTGCGCTGATAAGCAGCCGCCTTCGGCGGCATCGTGAACGGAAGGTGGGGTAAAAAAAAAAATCCCGATGTCCTTTCTTATCATGTCCTGCGGCTCTTCATAGACGCAAAAAACGCAGCCATGGTCTTTCAAAACACAACGGAAGTTAAAGCCGCACTCGCCGTTTGTAAGACCGCGCTTTTGCAATGTGTGAGACCCGGCAGCAGCGGCTGATGTTAAAAATAATACGAAATAAAGACCTTCCTTCGTTTTTAGGCGCTGTGCGTTTGGGTGATAAAAAATTTAGGATGACTTGAGAGGTAGGTGGCGATTTGGTTGAATTCGCGCACGTTTTGGTTATAGTGCGTACCGCTTATAGTGCGGATTTTTGCGGCTCCCGCGACATACGTTATAAGCGGTCTACACTGTACTCCTAAGAAAACTTGCATAAAAAAAAAATAATTGTGGGCTCGTCACGCCATCCATTGAAAGGTCACATAAACAAATAGAGCTTGTCAAGTATATTTTGGACCACAGATGGAAGCGCATGTTTCTTCATCTGCGTTGATTCGTCTTATTTCAGCAGCATAGCTGTGGTGGTCGCAGCGAGTCAGGTGCAACCAAATCTGCAAAGCGAGTCTCGCTATCTGCGTGTTAGCTGCCAGCTGCTGCTTTGCATGGTGCGTTGTTTTGGAGAATATCATACCAAAGAGTTTTTCAAACACCTGGACTTCCTAATTGGCAACTAATTGCTTTGCCAATCCATTGAGTTGTCATTTCTTAGGATTCCGTACAACTTTTCTTATTGAGTGAGGTTATCCTGAATTAAGTGTTTTTACCTGTCCCGCCGAGCCTTGTACCAACTTACTAGCACAAAATTTCCGCCAAATGAACATGCCAGGACCAGCAGTGCAAAAACTCAGCAGTGAAAGTGTTAAGAGAAGTTGTACTGGTATTTATTCCCTGCCTGTAGCCAAAACTGCATTCCTACACATGCAACACGCTTTATGCTACAATTCCAAACAGGCGGCACAGCAACTTTCGATTGACTATTGAACGCTCGCCCACAAGTGTGCCCTGTGTATTCACAATGGGGAACTCTAAAGACAGTTGGTTAAACACACTTCGGAAGGCCTTTGAAACGGCCGTGTAGCCATAGGTCGGTGTACTCACTTTTGAGTACACTCATTCGTACTCATTTGTACTCAAACTCATGAGTGAGTACAATGATGAGTACAGGTCCAGAAAAAAAAGTGAGTACGGTGGTGAGTGAGTACAGCCCAGACTAAAATTGGGAATATGCTCACGGATGCATGGACGCACGAGTACTGTACTCGCAATTACATGCACTTGCGAGTATAGTACTCATGAGTGTACAACTTTGAGTTTGATCACGCACTTGAATTGTGACGTCCATGCACGAGTCTCACGCATTTTGCGGTGCTGCAGTGCCCCTCAACTCCTAAGGAGGGTAAAATGAGGTGATAAGTGGGACAATTGCTGTTCTTTCCATCTCTTCCACAGTGTTGCTGCTGTCGGCAATTACCTGCCACGGGGTTGCAATAGTGAAAGTAAGGGCAGGGATGGTGGCTTCACTGTGCTTGCTCCACTCAAATTATAGGTCAATAGACATAGTTCATCACCCAAATGCAAGTGTTTGATTGCGAAAACAAATTAGTAAACACTTTTGAATACGAGTAAATGTGATTACAGATTGTATACGAGTACGGATGAGTTGAGTACAAGTACTCGTGAGGACTAATAAGTTTGAGTACAGATTGAGTATGAGTACAAGTGAGAACAGATGAGTTGAGTATGGGCGAGTACAGATTGAGTACATGTACTTGTGAGGACTAACGAATTTGAGTACAGATGAGTACGATTATAAATGAGTATGTGATGAGTGAGTGCGAGTTATTTTGAGTACCGACGAGCTTTTTAAGTCTGAGTTCGAGTGAGTACAGCTTGAAGGAAAAAAAAATGTGGTTGAGTTTGAGGGAATTCTTTCTGTTTTGCCGACCTATGCGTGTAGCACAAATAGTCGACAGGTGTGTGTGTGTTGCTCTGTCCAGGTACGTCCAGCCGACCGTGAGCAGCGAGTGTGCGGTGCACCTGCAGAAGTTCTACCTGCACCTCCGCGGCATCCGGCAGGCGGACTGCGTGCCGATCACCACCCGCCAGCTGGAGTCGCTGATCCGCCTGACCCAGGCCAGGGCACGCCTCGAGCTGCGCGAGGAGTGCACGGCGCAGGACGCCCTCGACGTCATCGAGGTGGCCCCCACTCTTCGCTCCCTCTTTTCTCTTGTACCGAGCATGGAGTTTCTTGTTAACACATGCTAGAGGGAAATCTAACGCCTAGCGTATAGGCAAGCCGCATTTGCTTGCTGTCGTGCACCGGGTACAAACATTCAACTTGTCCTTAGTGTGGCTCGCGGACAAGCTCAGAAGTTGCTGTGGCTGCAAAAAAACAACAGTATTATTGTGAAAGATTATTTAAGGTTGTTTTAATTATTGAAAAATGGGGCTGCAAGAGATTTATTTGTGAGGGATCATTTAGAAGCATCATGCAAGACGGACAAGAAAAAAATGCTACTAATTCTCATTGATTTTGGCTTCGAGAACGAAAATAAGCCATGTGGCTAGCCAAGCCAAGTAGGCAAAGATAAGTCACTGGAACTTGGAAATTACCGTCCTTCTTTTCTCCCCACCACTGCATCCATTTTGGTCACATGGTCGGCGGCGACCACATTCGATCTGACTGCTCAGTGATGAAGGCGTAAAGCAAAAATTTCCTTGTGTTCGATTGATTGATTTGATTGATTGTAGGGTTTAACGCGCCGATGCAACGCAGGCGATGAGGCGCGCCGTAGTGGAGGGCTCCGGATTAATTTTGACCACCTGGGGATCTTTATCGTGCGCCGAAATCTCGTACACACGGGCGTTTTTGCTTTTCGCCTCCATCAGAAAAGCGGCCGCCGCGGCCGGGAATCGAACCCACGACCTCGTGCTCAGCAGCGCAACGCCTTAGCCACTGAGCCACCGCGGCGGGTTCCTTGTGTTCGAGATTTTGGTGCACGTTAAAGATCCCCAGGTGGTCAAAATTAACCCTTTGAGGGTCGAATTTTTTTGGAAAAAGCTTTCCCTGTTGGTCAAATTAGTTTATCGCGGATTTGGAATGTACAAAATGTCTAAAGTCTAGATTAAATAGTAAAAAATTATCAGGAACAGTATTTCGGGGTCAGTATCACTTATAACTGAAAAATAGTATTTTCCAGAATAGAAAAATAGAAAAATAGTATAGTAGAACTGAAATAGTATTTCAGAGTGTGGTATTCCTTGAAACACGGGTCTACGCACAGTGCCTTATCGCAGTCTGCATGCATAAAGCGCGTGTCCGAAAATGAGCTCTCTTCTTCCGAAGAAAGTCTGACTCCTGATTCAGACTCGGTGAAAGGAGCAAACTCAGATCCAGAAGAGTCATCGCGGTCGGTGTCATCAGAATGGGCAGTTTGTTGGGCCATATCACCGCTTTGTCGTGCATCTGAAGAACTCGAAGGCAACTCAGTAAATGAGGAGAGCGAGAATAACTCGTGCGTGCCGGTGATAAACAAGCTAATAGCAGTGCCAATATAGATAGAAATCAACTTCCGCCGCCCCTGCAACGGAGTCTCCGTGTAGGTTACTTCAGTTCCAAGCAAGGAGGGCAAGAATAAATAGTGAGCGTGGGTAGTAAACAAGATAAGAGCAGCACCAACATAGATCGAAATCAACTTCCGCCGCCCCTGATAGCGAGCGCCGATCAAGTTTCGGGCGCCTTCGATGTGATCACGTGGCGAAACTGAAACCACGAAACGCGTTGACACGTACAGACGCCGTAACGCGCCAAAGCCAGAGAGTTCTGTTTTTCACCGCAAGAAGGTAGCACAATCAAATTTCAAACACTTCTTGTAAGTCCCAGGAGGTGGCAGCACCTCCCAGGGAGCATGCATCGTTAATATAATCGTTAATATGGCGCAAAATTTCAAACGGATGCTCGAAATCGTACCCGTACGGCAAAGACCTTGCGGGACGGAAAACCGCCGCAGTACACGTACGGCAAAAACCCTTAAAAGGTTAATCCGGAGCCCTCCACTATGGCACCCCTCATTGCCTACATTGCGTTGGCATGTTAAACCCTATAAACTAATCAATCAATCTGACTGCTCAGTTCTCCCCGTGAGCGGTGGCTGGGATCGTGCAGACATCGGATCCCATCATCGCTCTCATACGTGTTTTTTCATTACACTGCATGCTACAATGCAATGTAAAGGATAACGGAACGCCAGGGTGCTGTGCTGTTGGCTGCAGCAACTGAAGGCAGTCCAGAAAGGCACTTTTCTTCTATTGCAAGCAGCAAGGCAGATGCAAAGCGACGAGTGAAATGGACACACAGAATTCGACAGGACAGATTTGCCCCCACAGGAGACACCAGACTGTGCGAGGGCTTTACAGAGGGCATTACTATTGTTTCTTTTTGTATTTAGATCACATTGGACCACGACGGGTGTTGCTGACAAAACGGGACAATTGAAATGTACAAAGGTGCAAATGTTATGTGTTGTTGTACGCAGCCGACTATGCAGCTTACGCCGGTATTGTTCAAGGCACTGTAAAAAACGTCACACCCATTTTACTTGATTTTGTATCCTAGCTGGTGGCGCCCACAATGGCATGCAATTGAAGCGACAGATTTCCCTTTAGCATATGTTAGTATGAAACTCTGTGGTTCTGGGAGATTTCGTTCATTCCAAGAGTGGTGCATGCAATTGCTGTCAGTGTTGAATGTGGGTGGTGTTAGAAAAGTGATCTTTGTAGGGGATCAAAAGAGGAGCTCTTTCGTTAGGTTGTACTGTCCAATTTCTGTGGTCTCCTGTTGGGTTGGGTCCGCCTCTAAGCAGGACAAAGAGCTTGCGACCACACGTGCTTGGGAGCTTTGAGAAGCCCTAAATGTTTCGAGGAAACCACAGAAGGAAGGAGGCAGGCGTACATTGGAATAACGAACTCAAAGGGTTTCAGAAAATAGAGTTATGTAGTTCTCATATACTTAGATCCCATTATATTCTCTTTTCTTATATCCTCTCACATACAGTAGAACCCTGTTGATACGTTCCCAGATCATACAATTTCCTAGTTACTATGCTCTCAATTGTGAACACTAAAAATGCCTCACAGCGTTACGGTGTTTTTTTCCTGGTTACTGCGTTGCCGGATAACATGATTTCTCTGTAAGTAAGTTCAAAATTTTAGTAATTTTATCTAACTACGACCGGATGGTACATTTTACAGTGAACAAAAAACATGCTAACATTTGGTGGACCGAGCCTCAGTGCGCGCGGCGCAAAAAACAGGTGCTGAGCGGTGGTCGGGCCACCAGGGTCGCAGTGGTGGCTTTCCTGCAGTGCTGGGCTTGCCGGAGTCACTTGGTAATGCAGTTGCCTTTAGCCAACGTTGCCTGTACAACAATGTCCCAACGTGCAAAACAGTAACCTTGGAAGAAAATGTGACGAAATCACACCGTGAAGCAGCACTGGCGCTGGACGAAGCCTCCGAGAAAGATGGCAGTGACGACGGCCAAATATCCTCTGGTCGTTGTCGGCTTGGAGGTGGTACGGAGTTACTTTCACGCAAAGGACAATTCCAGTGCGGACAAAAATCTACAATGTTTAGAAAAGAAACTCTTACTCTCAAAGGGCCGCAGCCAGTGATGTTCCGTGCAGGGAATTTTCTCTTTTTTCTGGGAATTTTCGCCTGTAATTTTGGCCAAAAGGGAAAAAGGGAATCTTGAATAGATCCAGGCAAATTTAGGAGCCGTGGAGTAAAAAGGGAAAAATGTCAGTAAACCGGACCTGGCATCATTTTTACTTTGTTTTCTTTTAAGAAGTTCCCATAACAATTTGTCGGATTTATGTTCAAGTATCCAAAGTCGTGGTCTGGGAAGCCACAAGCATCCAAGACCACTTCTAATCCAGTTCATTTAACAAGAGGAAGCATAGAGTAAAGAATACTCAATGGCAAGAAGCTAGAAAACTGTGAAGCGGCGGTGGCTTAAGGGCTAAGCCTGCTTTGTGTGTGCCTTAGTCCACATGCTGTCAACCAGAGATGGGGCCAGCAGTCGCAGCGCTGAGATAAAATTACCTCAGTTACCCGACAATATCGTTCTTCTTCATAGGGGCAGTTTTAACGTGGAGCTCATACAAAGTAAGCGTGCTGTTTGGTACATAACATGAAATGCAGTCAAATGCTGCTGAGCGTCAGATGTATTGAAATTTAGTTAACACTGAAACTCTGATTCTCTGAATGGTGTTTATGCCTGGAAGGCTACATAACGTAGACATAGGTGGCACAGGGAAATTTGCAGGGAATTCTTGCACAACTTGTGGAGGAAAATGCTAAAAATAGGGAATTTCTGAACTTAGGAATGGGAATTTTTCTCCCCAGTGCGGAACATCACTGGCCGCAGCATGCGCCAACAGGTGTTGACAGACATGTACAAGTGAAAAAGGCCATTAAATGCTCATGTTCATCTCTCGGTTGCTTTTTTTATTTTTTAAATGCAGCAAATCATACGTTTTCCTGGATAGTGCGTTTTTACCTCGTTTTTTCTTTTTTTAGACTTATCAACGAGAATCTACTGTACTATTTCTTTTTTATTTATTATTGCCCGAACCCGAGGCATGAAACCTGAAAGTGCATCCTTCACTCACTCCGATTATCTATTTCATTTCAGTTTGTCTATTTCAAATTTTGGCCGATACTTTATTTTGTTTCTTCTGCCCCAAACAACACCACTTGTACATTATCGGCGGTTATGCGACTGACATGCATAGCCAGAATTGAAACGCCGTGCTTTGCCAGATTTCTTGCCTCTTGTGGCGACTTCATAGCCTAGGATCGAATTATGTGGCAGCCGAGCTAAAAGTCAAGGGGGGACACCCAGATGACACCTTCTACAAGTACCCAGGGATCCAATATTGAACTGCCAGCACATTCTGGCAGCAAGCAACACCACTTGCGTTCCCCTTTCCAGCTAATGAAGCACAGCATTGCGGACACGCAAAGCAACGAGCTGGGAGCCTTGGACTTTGGGCGGCGTTCTCACGGATCGGGCATGAGCAAGCCGGCCCAAGCTCGGGCGCTGGTTAGCGCTCTCACGAAGGAGTCACAGCGGACCGGCAACCGGATCTTCACTACAAACGAGCTCCGCACGACGGCGGAGCAGCGTTGCGGAATTGCCCCTGCCTCCGTGCGCGTCATCATCGACGCTCTGAATGACCAGGGTTTTCTCCTCAAAAAGGGCGCCGGCCGATACCAGCTACAGACCACCGATTTCTAGGTTGTGAATCACTAGGTGACGGGTTAAAAATGGTACGTACGTAAACGTTTTATTTGTTTAAAAACAAGTACAAAACATGCAGCTCCTGTATTGACTGTGGTCAACATTCTTTCAAGTTTTCTGACTGTTCTGTAGCCGTTCTGTTTGAGATTCACATGCAAGTGCTGTGTGCAGTTCTAATAACTTGGTCATACAACGTTCGTGAAGACACTTTAGTGGAGCGTTTGACTGCCCCGCAGGCTGTTTCGGAAACAACACAAGGCAGAGCACGTAAACATCATTTTCAGGTTTTTAAGTGCTTTCCGCTGGAATCTGCAGCTGTTTGAATGTTAGCGCTGAGGCTAACACTGAATGTTAACATTCATGTTCCACAAAGACCGATTTCAAAGGTACCTGAAATTAAATGGACTAGCAAGTCTTGTTCCCGTTGTTGTTGGTGTAGGCTTGTGATGTTCTTCTGTTGAGCAACTCTCCGAGAGAAGTCGAGGAGATGTTTGACACAGATTATATGACAAAAGGAAATAAAATATCTATAATAATAACAATAGCTCTTTGCGTAATCTCATAAACAATGTCAGGCAGCAAAAAAAAAAAGCGAGAGAACATGTTTTTTCTGTTTCAACGAGGTTCCCACTGGTGATGTATACTCTGCTTGCTTCGAAGTCTTCAGGGCATGACTTTTCAAGCTCATGGTGGACAGAGTTGGATAATTATGATTTGGCGCTTAGCTGTCGTGTGTAGGTTGTCCAATCCTCATAGCACGTTCACAGTACAGTGTCATTGTGGTCCTTTGAACTAAAAAGAAATCACATTCTGATGTTAACTGTCAATACAAGTGTGTCATAACGCCACAGAATAAGAATTTTGAGTTATGTCTGCAAGCAGTGAATCATCGGCATCAACGATTTGAATTGGAAATGCATATGTACTTCAACACATGGTACATATCAATGTTGATCACTAACTCGCCATACTTGCATTCACCAAATACTTTGCACTCTCTGGCTGGTTCGTATTCAGGTGTAGAGCTGTTAGCGTTTATGCCAAAGAAATTAGTACATTTCTCAGTTCTTGTTGATGCCCTCTGTATATTTCTTTTTACTAATTCTTGCATTTTCACGGCCTTCACCTGGTTTTTCAGTCTGGCGTTTTTTTTTTTTCCTAACCATTTTAATCTGTCGTTACCTATCTAAGCACTTTGTTTCCAGTTGAGCCGTTTTCCTCATTGTGAGGCCTTTCATTGCGATACACGACTCTTCTGAGAATGCAGGTCACAGATACTCCCCCGTATTCTGAGTCTGCCCTCTACTCCATGTGTTCTTCCGACTCGACTCGGAGGAGAACACCGCACTGCTTTTAGATTTGAAAATTGCTTTGAAGGATCTCCTTGACTGGAAACTTGAGCAGAGGAGAGAGTCAGAATACGGGGAAGTACTGCGTCCTCTGTCAGGACATCCACTCCCCCACTGTGGAAAGCACCGACGGTAGCCCCACCCACACAATTGGATCACAGCACGCACACCGTCTTCGGCCAATCCCCCACCGAGTTCCTCCCGCCCCTTGGCATCAGAGCTTGGAGCGCATCTCGCCCATGAGCTTGTCCAGCTTCATGGCCATGGGCAGGTCGCCCTTGAGGGACAGCTTGCCGCCCATGAAGGCGCTCGTCGGGTTCAGCTTTCCCGTGAACATCTTGATGAAGGTGTCCCGCTCCATGACGAAGGTGACGTCCGCCTTGCCCTGCGGTGGCTCCCCCTTGCCCACGGAGCCCTTGCCGTTCTTCAGGTCCACGTACCACTTGGTCGGCTCGCCTGGGAAGGAAAGACGGGCATGTGTGAACTTCTCTTCCTGGGTTAGCCTACTGCAGCAGCCTAGGCTTTCCTTTTTTCTGCAGTGTTTTATAGGGACGCCAGACACCTCGTTTTTAAATGCGTAAGCATTATATCTACACTCAACGAGGTAATCCATCTGTCCATCTGTAGCACTTTTCCCACGTAAGAAAGTGCTACTATTAGTAAGTATCTAGGGCGTCCACGTTTTCATTGAAGACCACTTATGTGGCCCTTGAAAGATCATCATCTGAGCAATGCAGTGTCCTTAGCATTGAAGCTGACCTCAAAGGGGCCATGCAGACACAATACAAGTTCGTTTTATTCGAAAGATTTGGTGTTTTATAGTGCCCCCAGCGCTTGTCCGGCTGCAAGTGATGTTTTATTCAACTTGAAATTAATCAATTTAAGTTAAAATTTTGATTCTCCAGCCAAATCGTGTGTTTCGTGATGTCTGCCATGACGTCACAAAGAAAGGTCTTCAAGCAAAATTCAAGTCCGCTGTTCGGTCTGCAGCGGACTGCGGCGCCTTCTTTACCATCAGTCCTCCTAGATGATGCCACCATACTGCTCTGCATCGCTGTTCACCTTTGCTTTGTTTTTTACCATATTTGCACAAGGCTTGTTTTTGTTACGATAGGTAGTAATTGTTCCGTGAAACATGGGGTATGTTCAACAAACAGGGTGACGTAAGACAATGTCCCTTGCGCCAATTGGTCAGTGTCGTGTGAGACAACCCCAAAGCGCCGCACTGCTGTGCAGCTATAACAGTACCAGCAGCAGTGAGCATCGGTACTTCTGTTTGCCTGTACTTCCGTAACTGCGATTGTTTTCATTACCATTCTTGCTGGTGTAAAATGAAGATGCATTACACTTAAGTGAAAATAGTTCGTTCGGCAACCTATAAGCCCTGCGTAACTTGCGTTTGCTTTTGCCGGCCTCAGCCAACCGCACAGCTGCGCATATGACGTCATATGTTCTACTGTGGGAAATGAGCTAGTGGGTCGCATGGCCATTCCCTTTTCACCTAATTGTATAGCTTATCTGAGCAAAGTTTGCGTTAAAAGTGGGTGTCAGTATGATTCTGACGACGCAATCTTTGAATGAACCAAACTTGTTTTCTGATTCCGTGTCCCCTTTAAACAAGTTCAGTGTTAACGCGGTATGTAATAAAGCCCTAGGATATTGATACCCTGATCTTGGGCTGCTTACGTCCCCTAAAGAAATGTTTTCGCAACAATGCAAATGTGTATTGCAGTGAAGCTGGTCTTTGAACTGGTCTGCTGTATAGAAGAGAAGTGTGTGCTTATGCATTATCTAACAATTTGCGCTTGGGAGTTCATGGAAGTATATTTACTTCTCTGAGCATCTAAATGTCAGGAGTGTTAAATGATGAGGCCAGACTTGAGGAAACTGAAGGAATGTGTAAGAGGATTGTTGGTATTCCCAGTGAAAATGGCAGCACCCAGTTTTGCAGCCACTTTGTCGGCTTGAATTGCAGGTTTGAGAAGCCGCCTAGCAATGCTTGACTGGCATGGCTTAATTTAGATATTAAGAGCATCCTAGTTACTATTCCTACACAATGCCTGGCATGCCGTATTTACTGGAATGTGGGTTGGCCCTCTAAGTGTGGAATTATGAGGAACCTGCTGAAATTCACTAAAATGATTGCCTCACTTGAATTGTTATTAATTATTATAGCTCCATTTACTATTGTAAGCACAGCCGTTCATGATTATAAGTTGATTTTTTTTCATTTGGGCGGCCTATATTAAATTAAGTGAGGTACTTCTGACACCAGACGAGTTTTGATGTCGGTGTGTTAGGCCAAAAAAGATGTGGACAATGCTAAATGTGGGTACTTGGAAAATGCGAGTTTACAACAAAGCATACCGTGTATCTATTCTCTTGGAACACCTCGGCCAGTGAGTTACTTAGAACCTACCCTAACCAAACCACCACACTCAAGGTGCTGGTCAGGCTTTGATGCACAAACGCCTTGCAGAAGTTTGTTAGGGCAATACGCACCTTTCACTTCAAAGACAAAGACGCCGCCAATTTGCTTGACGAGGTCATCATTCAGGTACACTTTGATCATGCTGAAAACCCCTTCCACAGTCTCTGCAGACACCACGGAGGCCGCCATGATTCCTTTCTTGATGCCTGCGTTTGGGAGACAGAAAAGGTAAATGGGTGGGGGGTTCATTTGTAAGAATGCAGAGTATGGTTGTCTATGTAATGAGCCATTGTTCCTCGTCAGAAAGATCCTGATCCTTTCTTTGGAGAAGGACGCTGATGAGTTGTACATCTTTAGAAAGCACAACCCGAAAAGCGTTCCTGCAGACTAGTCAGAAATTTAATTACAGCTTGGTCACATTAGCTACTTCCAGGCTTTGAAAACTACTACTGTATGATGCGCACTATAAAAACTATCAGCCAGAAATTTTTGCAAAATGCATGCCATTCTCCGCACGCGTCGCAAGCACGGAAAAAGGCTTGCTTGACCCGATAAAAAAAACTTTTTTTTTTTTTGTTTTTTTTTTATTATTATTATTATAATTTAGAAATTCTGAACAGACAGTCACATTTCACCCACTGCATCTTGTATTCGCTGTTTAATGCATTAGGGAGGAAAGTACTTTGCTTGAACAGTTCACTTCAAGTTAGGCACGCAAGTACCTATTTATGGTCAGACACGGTACCAGTCGACAGTAACTGTGCCTGTCCGATTGCTTACAAAAGTGCTTCGGTGTACATTGCATTAGACAGTGTCAATCATAAGCCGTAGCAAACCTCGATAACAATCACAAATGCAGGCAGTACTGTTTACTGAGTGTCATTCATCTTTTGCACTTGATTTGCAAAATTTGATCCCTTACTAAAATATTTTAAAATTTTCCCGAATTGCTACAGATAAACAAATGAGCCCATCACCTGTGTCAACACGAACATTTGAGAACTTGGACGCGTTATGGGATACAGCAACTGCTTAGATAAGTGTCTTCAACGAATTTCGCGCGTAAGCCACATGAACATGTATTTCTGTCCACGCAGTCAAACAAAGCGGGTTATGTGTCCCAGTCTCGATGCAAGCACTGGTTTTCAAGAACACGTACCCGTTTACCCAATCGCGAACACGCATAGCAAAATTCTCCCCACAGTCCACTTCAGCCACGAAACACTTTGCGAGGCTTGTAAAGCTTCACTCCATCGTTAGGACGCATACATTACGGCGCTACGTGCAAGCGCTTCTTCTCCTCAATAACCAGGTTATTAAAGGAAAAACAAGCTTACAGGGAGAGAGCTAACGGCGCTACCCGCGGGGTGGCTTTCTTGGAACGAAAGCAAGAAAAAACGATGGGAAAAGGTGGGCCCCGCAAACAGGTTTGCGAGCGCGAAGCAAGAAAACGACAAGTGCTTCCGGCGGCGCTTTTGAAACGGAGCAGGCAATTGCGCGTTTGTTGTGTAACTACAGGGCGTATTGAAGGCCACATGATCGGTTATGTAAGTGGGACAGCGTGAGCCTTGCGAAGCGCAAAAACTACCCCTGCGATGACGCGACATACCTTCCGTCTCGGCCATGTTCGCGACTTGTCTTGTTGAGCGACGCCGATGTGGTCAAAGAAGGCGCATTCCGTGTTTTTTTCTGAGCGTAAGCAACGGCAACCCCTTTGTGTGCGCTACACCACGCTGATAGAGCGGGTCAAGGACTGAGCGCGATCATATGATCTGTAGTTTGGACCTGCTACCGGACCCGTCGTCAACAAACTTCGGGCGGTGCGATACGGCGTCCGCAGTTTGCGACGCATCCGCAACGTGTCGCGTCGTCCGCGCGCGTAG
This sequence comes from Haemaphysalis longicornis, assembly GCA_013339765.2. Taxonomy (NCBI): domain Eukaryota; kingdom Metazoa; phylum Arthropoda; class Arachnida; order Ixodida; family Ixodidae; genus Haemaphysalis; species Haemaphysalis longicornis. The sequence continues at coordinate 23,432,495 of CM023449.1, forward strand.
CAGACGACGCGGGCTTTTTCGTCTGCGCGCGTCGTTTCCTGCGAAACCTAAACATATCGTGGCGCCTTGAAATTGAACGTTCTGTCGTTACCAGTAACTATGGGACTCGTAACTGATGTTATTTTTTTATCTGTAATCATCAGTAGCGGGAAGGCGAGAAAACCGTCGCAAAATGTATAATTGAACGTTATGTCGTTACCAGTAACTATGGGACTCGTAACTGATCTTATTTTTTTATCTGTAATCATCAGTAGCGGGAAGGCGAGGAAACCGTCGCAAAATGTATAATTGAACGTTCTGTCATTACCAGTAACTATGGGACTCGTAACTGATCTTATTTTTTTTCTGTAATCATCAGTAGCGGGAAGGCGAGAAAACCGTCGCAAAATGTATAATTGAACGTTCTGTCGTTACCAGTAACTATGGGACTCGTAACTGATGTTATTTTTTTATCTGTAATCATCAGTAGCGGGAAGGCGAGAAAACCGTCGCAAAATGTATAATTGAACGTTCTGTCGTTACCAGTAACTATGGGACTCGTAACTGATGTTATTTTTTTATCTGTAATCATCAGTAGCGGGAAGGCGAGAAAACCGTCGCAAAATGTATAATTGAACGTTCTGTCGTTACCAGTAACTATGGGACTCGTAACTGATGTTATTTTTTTATCTGTAATCATCAGTAGCGGGAAGGCGAGAAAACCGTCGCAAAATGTATAATTGAACGTTCTGTCATTACCAGTAACTATGGGACTCGTAACTGATCTTATTTTTTTATCTGTAATCATCAGTAGCGGGAAGGCGAGAAAACCGTCGCAAAATGTATAATTGAACGTTCTGTCGTTACCAGTAACTATGGGACTCGTAACTGATGTTATTTTTTTATCTGTAATCATCAGTAGCGGGGAAGGCGAGAAAACCGTCGCAAAAATGTATAATTGAAACGTTATTGTCGGTACCAGTAACTATGGGACTCGTAACTGATCTTATTTTTTTATCTAATCGATCCTAGTAGCGGGAAGGCGAGAGAAAACCCGGTCGCAAAATGTAGTAATTGAACGTTCTGTCGTTACCAGTAACTATGGGGACTCGTAACTGATGTTATTTTTTTATTCTGTAATCATCAGTAGCGGGAGAAGGCGAGAAAACCGTCGCAAAATGTATAATTGAACGTTCTGTCGTTACCAGTAAACTATGGGACTCGTAAACTGATTGTATTTTTTTTATCTGTAATCATCAGTAGCGGGAAGGCGAGAAAACCGGTCCGCAAAAATGTATAATTGAACCGTTATGTCGTTACCAGTAACTATGGGACTCGTAACTGATCGTATTTTTTATCTGTAATCATCAGTAGCGGGAAGGCGAGAAAACCGTCGCAAAATGTATAATTGAACGTTCTGTCCGTTACAGTAACTATGGGACTCGTAACTGATCTTATTTTTTATCTGTAATCATCAGTAGCGGGAAGGCGAGAAAACCGTCGCAAAATGTATAATTGAACGTTCTGTCATTACCAGTAACTATGGGACTCGTAACTGATCTTATTTTTTTTCTGTAATCATCAGTAGCGGGAAGGCGAGAAAACCGTCGCAAAATGTATGTACATGGAGTGCATGTATCTGTGCAAGACAAAATGGCGTCTGTCTTTTCTGTTAATCCTCCGCGCATCTGTGGAGTAAACTGAAAACGCTTTAGACATAAAAAGTCAAATTCTGAGTGATAATAAATATGGCTAGCCGTCTGTACGTTCGAGATTCGTCAACGTACACCGGTCTGTGCGCAAGTTTGCCTAGAGTGTAATAAACGTCCTTGACGAACTGAATGTGAGCAGCACTTTTACTACTTAGAAAATGTAATCATGAATAAAAAGAACTGCGTAATCATTGTCCCAAACGTACAATATTTATTTATTGTTACAATTGTCTCTAACGAAAAACGAACAATGTTACCCAAGATATTAATAGGTGTAATTGTTATTATATCATTAATTATAAATTCGTGGTATCACCGTTGGCACACATTTTACTCCCTCGTCGTAGCACGTACTAGGCGCTTTCTCGAAGCAAGTGATCGCCTCTTCCAAAGCTATGCACGCAGAAGGAAAGAAGTGCCGATTCGAACGCGGAAAATGACTCGTAATTAAAGCCTATATGAGGATAAAGGTGCACATGTACGTTGCTTCATCACCAGTGGAGGAGGGCCTTATAGGAAAGGCTACGACATAATCCTAGAACAAAATAAAAAGGAGACTGTGAGGGACGGGGGACATCCTGTCGTCCAATGGCGACAGTATGTACCATTGTGGCCGTGCGTACATTTTTGGCGCACGGGTTCTTTTCTCTCTTTTTTGTTTTACGAAGCGGCGTTTGTTATTCTTGGTGCGGAGCAATTGTTTCGATTGTCCGTTTAGCGAGGGGTAACCGACTTCAGAGGCGCCGCGAAGGTCGTGTTTACGTGCACGGTCTGGCATTTCAAGGTCTGGGGCAGGGGTGAACGCGTCATGCACTCGGAGAGACCGTTTGCCGAGAATGACAACTTGCCAGCCGGCCTCTGGCGATTTTACCACAATGTAGACAGCGAAGCACTTAACCACTTCCTTGTGTGTTTGTCTGTGGACATCGTAGCGCGCTGGCTGAGCCGATACTGTTTATCAGCGCCTGCTGGAAGAAGTAGGAAGCGTCGCACCGTGTTTTACGGGGCTGGATTTAATCATTCGCTTTGTTACTGTGCCATATTGGCCTAGCAACGAGGAGCGAGTTTGTTTTCCCTACTTCTGACACCGCCTCTCCCTGTTTTCCCTATATTTCCCCAAATCACGCAAGCATTCAGCGACTGCAGGCGCCGTAATTGCTGTGAGGCGCCTCTCGGTGTGGTGTAACGAATCCACGGATATCCCCCGACTGCACCAACTGTAACTGACTTCACTTGCTCAATTTACGGGGGCTGTGACTCCCATAGGCATGCACACAAGTATGGGCCTCTATAACCACCACCCCTCCCCTCCCGCTGCCAGCCCTGACAGGCGCAAAATTTGTGATGGCTTTTTTTTATTTCAGAAAGAATCGTTTTCACAAGAATAGCTTTACTTGTGTCACTTACAGCCCCTGGGTTTACGTTTTTTGCTGACGGCACTGCGGCGGTACTGTCGCTGATCCATTATTGTATACCAAAAGTACTCCTACCGTTGAGGTCTGAACATACATTTCTATGCTTTGTACATGATGGAAACTTCACCTTTCACACACGTACTGTAACGCCCCTTATTTTCACCTCACCATATTTCCACGAATGTAGAAATTTGAAGAAAAAAATCGAGAACTTTTGCAGTATGCGGAAATTTTACATGTTAATATTGGAATCACGTTCGCTTCACTCGCTGACTGTATACGCTCCCTTTCCACAGGCGACTACCGAGTTGAGCGTCTACCATGTGGAAGGCACCACGTGCATCTATGTGCCTTGGTGAAGCGACCCTCGGCCTGGCGCTCGGCCCTTGTATACAGGACTACAACGCTTGGGAAGTTGACCCGGTTTGAACGGGAAATCGCCGCTATAGGGGCGGCTGGAAAATTCCGTTTATTTTTGCCCAACGCAGAAATCATTTTCGAAAATACCTTTTTTTTTTTGGGGGGGGGGGGGGGGGGGGGGTACGCTTTGGTGGGAACTGCCCCCCCCCCCCCCCTCATACCGTATCCTGCGCACGCCTATGAAGGCCTTAGAAACCGCGACAAGGTAGAACTAACAAAAAAACACCCCAGAAAACAGGAGGTCACGAGTGCAGCTGGCCTCCCTTTGGGCAAGCACCGCAGCTTTTAAAGCGGGCAATGACGTCAAAATACAGTTTCGTTTAATTTGAAATAACTCACTCAGCTCCAAACTAGCCGCGAAAGACGTTTTTTAGCAGAGGAAACACAAGAAATATGGGAAAACTTCCGAATTTCGTGCTACAGTGACGTGATATGGGCAGGGGTGACGTCATATGGGCCAGTACTGAAAACAGTTATCAGTGTTAACTGCACCATAGCATTCAAGTGATACGATCAAATAGACCCGGAGGCCCCCCTACAATCGCCAGCCATGTTTCTTGTAGGCCGCTTAGGCTGGCAACCGCCAATCACACAAACAAGATTATCTGACGTCATAGACGAATCGCCGCAAAGTGGCCAGGGGTGTCGCCACCGCTTCGTATGTTTTCGCTAATATCTGTATTATTTGTACGAAGTTTGCGGCAAAATTCTGATCATTGTTGCGGAGACTTTAAAAGCAGTCTTTTTGACGAACCAAACTTGTATTTCGTTTTCATGGCCCCTTTAACTTGCAAAAAAATATACATTTGAGGCGGAATGGCGCAGTCGTACGTGTTGAGATCGTGTTGCGAAACATCTGTCGCGATTCGCTGGTTTTCTTCGTCGAAAACTTAGTCACACCGCGCGTGGATCTAAGAGGAAAAAAATCCCCCGGGTGAGAGTTAGAGAGAGGAGAGATATTTCGGAATGACTGCCACGGGGCCATTCGGCGCCAATCCGTTAAAGAAAAAGAAAAGCGTTTGCGGAACGAACAACCGGTAGGCCTTCGAACGCGCGCGCATGCCACGGTTCGTGCGCGCCTTTGCTTCTCTTACTCCCGTCCCCGTATTTCTCGCACAAGAAATAACCTTGCTCCTCTTTTTTTTTTCGTTTTTCTCCTCTGCTGTGTTTTCGTACGCGTCCCCCCCCTTCCATGCGCACTCTCTCACCGCCCCCTCGTTATTACTACCTTTGCACCCATTGAGGTCAACGCCGTTACAAAACGTACGCGCCAGACTGCCTCGACTCCGGCAATTCGAAAAAAGCGAGGGAGTCTGAAAAGAACGGAGGGGGCTTCAATGTCACACACTTATTGTGCGAGCGCCCCGAAGTAAGAAGGCCTGCTCTAAAAGAGCGGTTACATAGTCGTACGTTTAGGTTCTGCTGCCGCTTTGGTCCCGAGTGGTTATTGCCGATCATTTCTCGATTTGGCCGGTTACCTGTAATAGGTTATCCTACAGAGCCACTAAATAAGCTAGCTGTCTGTCTGTATGTCTGTCTGTGTCTGTGGATCACTCGATTCTACGGCCCGGCCAAAAGCCTGGTGAAAGATATTGCTTGAACACGACGCGTACAGTGAAATCTCGATGTAACGAACTTCAGGGGACCGTGGAAAATTGCTCGTTATTCTGAAAGGTCGTTATAGTGAAAATCGCAAAATTTAAGAAAACAAATAGTATTTCAAGCCTAAAACGACCTACGTGTACAGCAGTGCTATCCTTGGAGTCATTTTTCACAAAAAAAATGCACTAGTGATCATGTAAACAATGCACGTTTATTTAAAGTGGTTGGCGATTTTCATCTAGCGCGAGTAGCACAAGCTTCCTAGCACGAAGGACTCAAACTCTTACACATTCCTGGGGAGTGAATCAGTGGCCGTGCGGTTTTTCCCCGGACATGTGCGGAGTTTTTGTATGCTGTCCACCACATCCGCAGTCGTCGCGTGCTCGTCGTAGTCTTCGAGTGCTGCTGCGGTACCCTCAAAGGCATCGTTGTTCATGCCATCCTTGCTGCCATCTTCACTTCTTCATCCTGAACGCTCACGGTCTGGGCAATGTCCTCTGTTGTCAGCTCCGCTGATGTCCGTGAAGATCCAGGCAAGCCACGTGAGCAGCGGCGGGAACGTAGAAAAAGTTGGGGTGAGCGCGAATAGCGCGGCCGCGGCTTTCGGGACGGAGAAGGCTACCCATGCTTCATTTTTTTCTCTTCTCCTCACCTTTTTTCTCCCTCTTGCATCGGCTGCCGCATTCCGCGGAGAAAGTTGCAAGACGTCCTCTTCTTGGCTGCGCTTTGCCGTGCCATTTTTGCATTTTAGTATCCCAAAAGACTAGTACCTTTAAAATGGTATACTAAGAGGTGCGCATACGCATGCACCCATTCTGCTCACACTCGAACAGGCTCTAAAGCCGGCTTCACTGTTACGATACCCTATCTGCAGTGGTGCACCCTTTACAGGCGGCGCAGTTCTTTTTCTTTGTATTTTTTTTTGCTAACGCCACCGAGGCTAGCTCAAGCTTAAACAGCACCGCTGGTAATAAAATATGCGAATTCATATTGTTTTAAAACATCGTCAGGTACAAAACATCCCCCCGCTTGCAGAAAATGTTTAGTCCGCCCATGTAAACGGGTATAAAGCACCCCCAAAGTTGGAGGTCTCCTACACCCTTTTTCTTAGTTGGCGGTCTTTCGCACTGTTTTTTCTTAGTTACCAACACCCTAATTTGTAGCTTTACACGCTTGTGAAAAAAAGGGTGTTGAAAATAAAAAAAAACCCCTTCTTGGTGTTTAATTGGTGTGGAATAGGTGTTTGGTATTTAATAAAACTCTATAACTTATTGAATTTAATAAATACATCACAATTCAAAATATTTCGCAAATTCGCATGCTGCCTTCGCAAACTCGCATGCTCACATTAAATTGCCTAATTCCCAAATTAGTGCTAAAATATCTGATTTTCGCGACAAGCCCACCGCCTGTATCAGAGGACTTTCCTCTGCAGGGTGACTGTAAAAGCAAGAAAAGCAGATGTATTTCACAGTAATTATGTACGCGCTCTCCTCATGCATCCCGGTGTTGTCGAAGTGCGACGTGTGCGTGTTGAATGTGTCTATACGTCGTGCTTGCATGCTCAGCCGATCCACTTTATCAGGCGCAGCTGCGCTGCCCACACTGTTATTTTAGAGCGTTAAGCAATTTTACACCCCTATTTTAGGGTGTTTACAAGCACACTCTTTTTTTGTCCTTACACTCTTTTTTATACAAAATAAATTTTAAAAGTGCGCGCCATGGGATAAGATCTGCACACTCTTTTCTGCAAAAAAATGGTGTAAAAAAAAGTTGCGTGCAGTGCTGATTTTGCTTCGTGCATCCCATGGTTTCGCAAACGGGGTGTAAAACGGAGGCACCCAAAAACTGTGACGGGGAAGTATGTTACAGCCTCTGAAGACAAAAAAAAAAAGGAAGTTAAAATTTAAGTTCCATTTATACGCCCATCCTGTCTCCAAAGTTTTTGCCGGCCTCGCACGTATGAAGCGTGTTTTGGTTTCCCGTGGAAAAATGCAATTAAACGAACTGCACTGACAGTTTCTTTTTATACTTTTTATGATGATTGTTTTTTTACAGTTTGGGGTGTAGGACAACCGATGTCGCGAGCTGATGCGTGATTTGTTTAAAGGGGTGGGTATCTTTGGGTGGATAAAAGTGTGAATACTTGTAAAAAAATACTGATAAGGTTAGCTTTCCCGATGAGTCGTGTGACTCATAAGTCTAATCTGCACCGAACATCGTCAAGATTGGTCGGCAGTGCTTGTAGCCCTCTCAGCACTTCCCACGAAATCGCCCGCGCAACATGAAAAGTGGTGGATGCGGAAACAAGGATTGGTTAAGTTTTGAATCGATAAGTTTGAAGTTAAGAATCGATAACATCGCTGGAGCTCGTGTGACTCAGAAGTGGTCTAATCAGCGTCGTACATCAAGATTATTAGGCAGTGCACGCGTGTAGCCCTCTCAGCACTTCCCACAAAATCGCCCGCGCAACATGAAAAGAGGTCGACGCGGAAACAAGAATTGGTTAAGTTTTGAATCGATAAGTTTGAAGTTAAGAATCGATAACATCGCTGGAGCTGTCCGCTGTATCAGAGTCCTTCAATGCTTTTGAAGGACTCTGGCTGTATATACATATGTAGCTCGCGGGAAAACACGGCATGGACTCCGCGAACATGCCGTCTCCCCTCCCCCCTCCGTCTTTGTGATAAGGCAAGGACACATGGTACACAAACATGCAGACGGGTTAGATTACGCGCACGCCGCATGCGTACGTACGTCACGACGCACAATCATCATTGTCCCAATTCTCACTATCCGACCGAGTGATGAGTACATAGCATACTACCATAGTCCCTCTTCTCATAAGCGATGATGTGTGACGAATGCTCCCATCACATGTCATCGTATAGTGTCCTTACGAGTGCCTCCAAAACGGAACTAACGCTCATGTTCTTATCGCTGCTAAACGGATTCGTTAATTCGGTTCGCTCGCGTGCATTCAAACCACTGTTAACCTGGTGTCCTGGCTGAGTTCGGAGAAATGCTGTGTTCACACCTTCAGCTGTGGGAGCGTTTTGATTGGACTACTTTCAAGCATTTATAATCCTCTTCTACTTCGTCAGGCGTGAACACCTCATCTCACTCCGAGCATATTGCACATCCTCAACTTCCATGGGAGCGAACCTCCACCTTCAACTTACCGCGAAGGCTACCCCAAAGCTAGCCTCGTACAATACCCTCAAGATTATTTCCAATCCGTCCACACACAAAGCATCGCATCAGGGTATATGTTTTTTCCCGACCAGCTTCTTCTGAAAACACGCATTAAAAAGGCGCTCGATATCTGCACTACAAAAGGCAGTAGAACTGTCCGGACCACTTCCATTTGGTCTTGAATAAATTTGTTCTCCCTCTGTCTGTGTCCCGTGTGAGCGGGAGGGGGTGGGTAACGTTTTGCATAAGCCGATTACACGCCATCTACCCACCCGAGCCAGTTACCTTCAAATAATTGCCCCCACTTCCCGATACCCCATCGCATGGGCCTGCCAAAATACCTCCCATTCCCAATCCATCCTTGAGTTATAAAACATTGCGCTCACAGCTGATCGGATTTGAACGACGAGCTTATGCTGGTCACCGGCGCTCGGGCAACGGCACAAACTTTTGCTATATTGCAATAAAAGCTGCTGCGAAGAGGCGGCAACAAGCCAAATATAAGTTTGTGCAGGCTGTGCGTCCACTCCCGATCTTTCAAAAGCATTTTAGCGCCGTTTTCCTTGTGTGTCGCCACAGCGACTGCTACGGCCATCGATGCATTTTGATCGTGACTAGCAAATCCAGGGGTGCACTCAAGCGACAGCCTATCGCTGCCGTTAAAACGGTAACCTTCGCGCAGTACCCCAAGGGTCGATTTCATATCGCCGGTGTCCAGGAAGTGTTGCTTTTTTCTCTTTTCCCCGAAAGGTCTTCATCAAGGCTAGCAAGTTGCCGTCGGATTCGCCTCGTGTCGTCATGCGTGATGGCCGTGCGATATTGGCTGACTAGTAGCGCGAGTTCGGTCATTACATCCTCCAAATCACGACCTCGATTTTGTTGGAGCACTAAGCAATTATAGTATTGAGAGATTAGTGTAGTCCGGGGGTGACTATCCATCCCGACAAGAGCCTTAACATCGTGGACGAACAATGAGTTCTCAAAGAAGCATTCAATTGTTTGAGGAAAACATTTGCCGCTCACACAGGGGGTCACCGCATTGGTATGACGCGAGTACGCGTGTGCTTTAAGGGCAGCTTCGGGAGTGAATGGTCGCACAGTGCGCTCAATTGGTGGTTTACCAACTTTGTTCCCTGTGGGCGTGTTAAAACCTTTTCAAAAACAGAATTCAATCAAGCAGTCGAATTACTTTCAAATCCTTGCGTCCATAGTTTCCCAATAATACACCAAGCACACCTTTCGCTCCTTACAACTAGGTATTGCAGTAATAGACATGATCCCATCCCTTCACTTCCCCTTCCTCATGCGCGGCTTCCGGTCCTCCCCTTTACTCCGATAAAGGCTTCAATCAACCAATCAATCATTCAATCAATCAATCCTTTCAGAGCGCTAAATGCTGACGCATCGTACCCTTGTCTTCCTTAATTCAGACTAACAGAAGTTACGCGGTCTGCTGTGCGGTTTCGTTCGAGATAAATAAGAGGTGTGTAAAAAGCAACTGCACTTTTTCATGTTAAACTTATTCGCTTGTAACGAAAATGATGCCGTCGGACAACTTTCCTTCAAACACAGTTAACCATCGGTATGAAAGAATTTCAACTGTAGTACAGGGAGGCCAAATCATCCCTGCTCTTGAAGTTCCGCTGCTAACGAAGTCAGTTTGCTGCCTTAATCTTATAACGACGGTTTACTGCATGCCAAAACTTCCTTATTTTGCCGCTGTTATGCGTGGAAGCATGTCGCTTTGGGTATGGCGTTGACGTGACGGACCGTAGCCGGCGTGGCACGTCACTACGTGCGTAAATGCAGTGTTGCGTATAATTTTTTTAATCGCGCAGGAAGAGGTATTTTTTCTTGTACTAGGAAACATTCATTGTGCAATAGAAAGACAGCATGGGAAATTTATACGTTTCTGCGCCAATTTGGCAATACAAAGTTTGGATCATCAGAAGGAAAAAAAGAGCAAAAAAAGAGGGTTGGTGCGAATGTGACCAGCTCAGCGCAGGAGCATAGTTCCGTACTTCAACGAAGACATTTGTAGACATAACTATTTTGCTAATGTAGGCACGGGAAAGACATATAGTTCTACAGCTGACTGTATACACCCTTTGTGACTTGTTGGTGGATCGCAAGAAATATAATAAAAACCTAGTGTCGTGACTGCACCTTGAAAGTAATTTTCGGACACTTACAAGGTCTTTGTCACCGTTAAGAGCGCGTTGTCGTACACAATTTGCGCGATACTACACGCGCTTTTTTGTGCAGCTTTTTGCCTTCAAATACATTCAACGCGAATATTTCTAATTATTGCAAAATGAGATCGATTCAGACGGCGGGGTCCGACAAAAAAGCAAAACAGGACTATAGTGGCTCTACACTATGCTACATGGCAACGCTTCGTTCTGCACCCCCCCCCCCCCCCCGCCTTTTTTTTTTTGTGTGTGGTGCCGTTTTGCGCTGTTAATTCCAAAGCGTGCTTAATTGACGCTTGCATCGATAAGTCCGAACGTCCCTAAACAAAATAGTTGCATCTGTTATAACAATCGATTATGCCGAACTATTTTTCAGATCGCCTTCGAATTACGTACATACATCCGGGTTCGACCGCGCAGCCTTTTTGTGTGCAGTTAACCCAAAAAAGCACGTGTCGTACGCTTATCCATTCTTTGTCATCGCGTACGGGGCCTCGTTTGTACAAACTACACAAAATATAACGTGCTTTTCGTCAGCGTATTAAATAGCACCTCTTCGCGTACCTCGGGCGCCGCGTTGTATCGCGCATGCCGGAAAAGTCCGGCGACTGGGCAGCAGCAGCTGCTGTAACGACGTCGCTTACCTTCGCTTGGCGCAGCCGCTGATGCGATTCCTAGCGTTCTCCCGTCGCGCGTCACGCCGATCTGAGCTGGCTGCGCCGCCGTCGAACGCTCGTGGCCGATCCGACGGACGTCCTTGGAGGACGCCGCAGCGGCGTATCGAGTGTTGCCTCCCCTCCCCCTAACTTTCGTTTCTAATCTTCCCGCGTTGTCTACTGGCGAGGCCACCCAGATGTCAAGGCCTGGGCGCCGCGCATTAGCGCCGTCATTGTGAACGCACCGTCCTTCGTCATTTTGATGACAAGCCGGAAGCTTGCAACATAAGAGCCGGGCTAGTCGGCTAAGAAACAAAAGGGAAAAGCGCGCGGAGAGGTTAGCGCCCTGAGGGCCCCCGGACTCTTCGGTGCTTTCAACGGGATTCGCCCCTCTCTTTCTCTTCCTCTTTTTTCCCCCCCTTTTGTTTTCTCATCTTTGCATGATCAGTCCAGATTTACGGTGGGAGCACGCGCACGTGTAGAGGAAAGAAATCGCCGACAGTGATTGTATGTTTTCTCGTTGCGCATTGCATAGAGGCCTGCAGGGTGTGAATTGCGCAGCTTACGCTCTTCTTTTTAAGTGCGAATAAGCGACCCCAAACCATCCACCGCCGGCGGCGGCGGCGTCCGCAGTGCTCCTCTATATTAGAAAAGAAACAGCATCCGGCGCCAGGTTTCGATCCGAGGACTTTGCGGGCCGCAGCCCGACGCTCTACCGAATAAGCCACGGACGCGACGCTGATATCGGTGTCAATAACGCGCCTTATATCTTTAACGCCGCTGCGCGTGCATTCGCACTTAACCATGTTCACCCTCGGGGAAATGCTTGGGAGTTTTTTTAGTAGCTGCGTGGATACCCGTTGGACAGCAGCTATTGGAGCTTTATTCTCTATGCAAAGCTGCGGAGTGCATAAAGCCATTCAACCAACGCTGTATAGGAAAAACTAATTATGAGCTAGCAAAACAACGGAGACAGTGGTGTCGATTCGATGTCCTTGCAGTTCAAACTAAATTCGCCAGGAAGACAATGCATTTGTTCATTATACGGCTCGGCTATGTACGTAGCTAGAACATTTATCTTCTTTCGCAGCAAAGTTGATCGTCACAGCTAGCGAGGGCTCGAACTGTTGCCGGATGAATCGCGCGTATGTTTTTGAGCGTACCAAACCCGGACGCATTCGCACAAGTCGAAATCTCTAAACTTTTAACGCCAAAAGCATTAAATGCCGCATCACGCGCAAATCCAGCGTCAGCGTGACAGAGCCACGAACCCAAAAAATGGCCGAAGGTGCGTAGAGAATACAAACTCTGGGATTCGAACCCTGGGAGTACGGAATGCGGCGTAGAAAGGGAGCCACACAGCCGGTCGCCCGTTCGCTGGGCTGATCACGGGCAACTACTCTGAGCGCAAGGCGCGAGCTGCACCCGTGCCGCCTCTTTATTATAAACATCAACACCCGGACGTACGGATTGAGAGTCACCCACAAATACCCTGCACCACGGCTGATCCTGGGCTATAGCCAACTCTAAGGGGTCCGGAGAGGAGGGGGGATGGATTCACGAAGGCTCGGGCCTCCCACCCGCCCACCTCGTCTGGTCTTGACACGATTGGACAAGTTATGGCTCCAAAACCAGAAAATAAAAAAATCAAAGCCCATTTTATCTAAAAAGGAAGATAGTTGGAACGTGAAGCTTTCTCTGCGCGAAATTAAGTTATTGGGCGTTCGCGATTGATTTGTTTGAATTCGACTTATTGAGAAGTTCGAATAGCTTAGAGTACAAGTACAGGCTTGCGCTTTGCAGGCCAACCGCTTCGACCATGTGGGAATGGCGCAGTCGGTTAGACGTCGGCTTCATAGCGCGAGGGTCCCAGGTTCGGTTCGTCCACGGGAAGCGTTTTTTTTTTTTTTTCTTCAAAATAATTATCTGCGACTCCAAAAACGCCATAAACAATTATAACAGAGGACGAATATCAGCTGAGGCGGTCAAAATCCTTGCATAAAGCCCAATGGACCATCAGGTTTTACTAATCTGGGCCCCGGCCCATCAGGCTCTCAATGAAGGAGCAAACGAGCTCGCCCGAGGACTCACTTTCCGGGCACCCCTAGCTTGCACAGAACACACATTGTCCGAAAAAGACAGGATGTTCACTTACCGAGAAATAGCGCAATGTTATAGGTTAACGAGAAAAACTCCCACCTCCCCTCGCGGGAACCCCTGTGTAGATGCGACGCATAGGCGGAGCGCCGAAGGGACCGCGTTTTATAGCGCGCATAACGTTGAGGGGACTGCGTAAGTCAGTCCCAGTCGATGACGATGTTGGCGTACTTGTAAAGCGGCGTGGACTCTAGGTGTTTGAGCCAAGCGTGGATGTTGCTTCGCCGGAGAACGGCACACCGGTTATATGCGCTGCGCGCCCGAAGGAGAGGAAACCGCGGAAGAGAGGGTACTGCACATGCGCCGGCCCCAGCGCGTCTGCCGTGCTATGACGCAACGTGCCGCGGCTATGACGCAACACAATCCAACACAATCCACTTTAATCCAATCCAATCCAATACAAGCCAATCCAATCCAATCCAATGCCCCTCGCGAGAGAGTGTTCGTTATCGGAGAGGAGAGGGGGTGAGCAGCGGAGAGCGCAGCTGGCGCGGCGAGGATAATGGGGGAGGGGTGGACAACGCCGACAACAACGACGACGACGCCCGGGGGGACAAGGCGAGTGAATCAGATGCTCTGCATCTAAAAGAATACCCAGACGCAGACCGCAAACTCACCGAGAAGGAAGAGACAATCTGGCGAAAATTACAGGTTGGAACCTGCCCAAATCCGCTACTGCTTAGCAAACTCTATCCGGGTCAATTTGAACCCAAATGCAAACATTGCGAAAGCCTGGCAAGTAGGGTCCACATGATATGGATGTTCCCACAGATGTCAGACGACACACACACCATAGACCCTTGGGAGGCTCTGATGCTCAGCTCAGACCTAGAAGCCCAACGGAAAATGATCAATCATGCTCAGGCAACAGCCATGCAGGTCCCAAGGGATACTGGCCGACTCCTAGCAAGGGTTTAAAAAAAAAAAAAAAACATTGATTGATACTAAATAAAAGTTTTTGCATCATCATCTTTAGGTGGTTCGCGTTTCATCATTATCATCATCATCATATGTGGAAACCCATTGTGCAAAGCTGGCTTTCCTGCAGTGCGTTTTGGTACCACGATCTACGGCGCAAGTGGGCATAGAAAGTTTCGCTTTAAAAGTAGCCGGAGTAGTTCGAAGCACGACGCGCAATGGCACACGTCGTTCCTGCCAAGGCTAATAGGTCCTAATTCCTAGGACGCGTTCGATTCCTGGCCGCGGCGGCCGCTTTTCTGTTGGAGGCGAAGAGCAAAAACGCCCGTGTGTACGAGATTTCGGCGCACGTTAAAGATCCCCAGGTGGTCAAAAGTAATCCGGAGCCCTCCACTATACGGCGCGCCTCATCGCCTGCGTTGCGTCGGCGCGTTGAACCCCACAATCAATCAATCAATCAATCAATCAATCAATCAATCAATCAATCAATCAGTTCCTAATTCCTCATTCGCCTTGCTTGTTTCTTTGTTCTTGAAGCTTGTTACTGCCATATAGAGTTTTGCTGTTCCTGTGATGGCGAGTAAATGGATTGCTTCCCATAATTTTAATCACGACGGTGATTGCGTCACGCGTCGTTCACAAGTTCACTTCGAGTGCTACGCAGATGGTATGATTGCTCTTTCCGCACCAAATAAATATTTACCTTAATCATCACATTATAATATAAATGATGTTCAAAAGTGCATAAACTATTACTTGAAATTAGTGGTGTTTGAATAAAGATCCACTTTGGAAGGTTAGGGCCGACTTCTGTAAAAATACCATTCAGATGTCGAAAGAAAAACGCTCTCGGCGGTTTCTACAACCACAAAAGGCACAAGAGAGATGAAAACGGAACAATGCGAGAAGGATCATAACAATGGTAATGGGAGCAGGACTCACTCAGTCACTCTGCTGGATACGTTTCTGCCGTCTCTACTGCGATGGACTCTGGGGCGTCTACCCCAGCTACAGTGTAGTACACTGTACCTCAGCGGCAGCGGTGTTGCCCACAGAAGTATACGCTTCACGAGACGAAAACGCCGCACGGCGAGCTGCTGTAGCTGACACCACTGCAACCTTTACGACGCGAGAATTATACGCCAGATCTATGTCCCCCTGATGTCAGAGACAATGATTGCAACAGGAGGTGACACGACAGACCTACCATTCGACATAGAGGATCGCATAGCTTGAAATAAAATCTAATGCCTCCCCAAAATAAGAGTTGTCTCTGTGAATTCTCCCCACCAGAGAAGCTGTTAACAAAGCACTGCCGTCGCTATCGTGAGTTTTGCCCGGGAGGAAACGAGCAAAAACAACGTTTATTGTTCCAGAGAATGGGGAGAGAGGAGCGGGAATGGTTGTCGACTTCTCGATGATCCATGGTTCCATGGCTTGCCCATAAAAATGTTTTACATCTTCTGTGAGGACTAATTTCACGGTAGATAAAACCTTACTATAAGCTACTATGTCATGAATGGGCCTAGGACCAGCTAGAAAGTCACGAGTCGGTAATACGTGCGCAAGTAGGGATAGCTTTATGCGTGGAAAATGAGAGCAGAAGGTAAGAGAGTAGCGGAAACACAGAGCGGAAACGAGACTACAGGAAAGAGCGTCAGGATGCGCAGCAGTCCAACGAGGTCTCCTCACGAAGTACGTGGGATCGGCCGATGCACCACGGCGCGGCTTGCTCGCTGAGAAGTCTCACGTCACGTCGGGTCCGGACACGGGACAGCGGCCGGACGTCAGGGACCGTGCACTGTGGTTGACGGCTCGATGGCCCAGCGGCGGTTGTGAGCCGGTGTTTCCCCGAACCGCGCTCTCTGGCCCAGCGCGTCACCCGATCCAGGCACGGGCCAGCAGACAGACTTCGGTAACCGGACCAGCGGCCGACGGCTCTCCGGCGACAGCAGCGGTTGAGACCCTGGCTTCTAGCTCCAAGCGATCACAGGGCCGCGCTCACTCGCCCAGCGCGTCAAATGCGTCCGCTGAACCCTTGCTGATTCGTTGTTGTTGTTGTTGTTGTTGTTCCTTTTCGATTGGCACATACCCACGTGGGGGATTGGCCAAGAAACGGGGTGGCTTTTCGGGCTAAATCGCCCACCTCATGGCCCTATATACTCAGCCTGTAGGAATTGGGGAAACGGTTACCGAATTATATAATAAGTCTAAAGAATGAATCAGTGAATGATGTCATTTTTGGGAGAAAAGGCTAAGAAATTTTGACCGAGTTAGCAGGACATGCGTCTGGTCTCAGATATGTACGCGTGAATGGCCGCAATAATCCCTCTATGACAAAACCCCAGGGATGTGGCCCCGAACGAAAGAAGCACCGGCATTGACAGAGGAAGGCCAATACGTTGAATTGGTGCGGCTAGATACCGTTTCCGAATGAAAGAAAAACCGCGGCAGTACAGGAAAAAGTGTTCGATTGTTTCAACTTCACCGCAAGCAGCACAAAGACCGGAGGAGGTGAGACCAGCGCGATGCAAATAAAAATTAAGCTGCGGTATTCTGCATCTGATACTTGTTAAAGTGACCTCACACTGGCGGGACTCGCAAAATCTCGCATTCCAAGTGTGAGCAAGATGGGCATAATCATCCAAGCCTGTGATAGTACCTTCCTGTGTCATCCCTAGCCGTAGATATCTGCGGAACCTTGCTCGCGCCAGGAGAAATGGGGTAGGGCTGAGGTCCACCGTAGGGCCATCTAAAGCTGAACCGGCCAAAGAGTCAGCCGTTTCATTGAGCCATAGGCCCCTGTGCCCTGGGACCCAGATGAGCCGGATGTCGCGTAAATGGGGAGGCACAAGGCGGCTGAAGGTACGGATAAGTAATGAATTTTTTGGAGATGTTAGCGCGGTACAAACCGACAGGGAATCAGAAATAATAGCAACATTTAAATATTGTGGAGGTAATTTTTTTAAGGCCATAACTATCGCAAAAAACTCAGCTTCGAATATGGGAGTAAAATCAGGTAAACGATAAGAAAATGACCAATTAAGTTGTGGGCTGAAAATTCCCACGCCCGCCCTCTCCGCACGTTGCGATGCATCCGTTGCCACTACCACATGTGAGCGCAAGTTCCCCAGATGCTCATCCAGCAAACCGATTAGTATCCGTGTGGATAGCAGTTTGGCGTTATGGGGGAATACGTTATCGAGGGACAGAGGAGCAGGTACGACTTCAGGTAACATCGGAAGAATTTCCGGAAGACTGATGTTGAGCGGTGAAAGCAAGCTTTGGGCATACACACATTGAGGACGATTGTATCGAGGCCATGGATAGTTAAAAAACAATGCTGGCTGAGCCACCATCAATGACAAAGGTTTGCTCAAAGGAGACTCGAAGATTCTCATCATTGTCTGCACTGTTAAAAGTTTAAAGCGAGACTCTAGACACGGCGAGCGGGCTTCTAAATACAGAATGTTGTTTGCGACATATCGCGGTAGGCCGAGACATAATCTCAGTGCTCGTCGCTCCAAAAGAATAAGAGGACGGAGTTTGTACGTTGCTGCACCCGAAAAGAGGACACACCCAAATTCTAAAATGGGTCTTACATAACCGCCGTATATAAAGAGTAGGGTGTCCCTCCGCATGCCAATTTTTCTGTTGCTAACTCTACGCAACAATGCTAGAGCTCTTTCCCCTTTTGTCGAAATGTGGTTTATGTGCGGGCGCCAATCAAGCGTACTATCATAGATAATACCCAAGTACTTCAGAGCAGTCACCTGAGGAATGTTCTTCTCGCGATAACTCAAACAAAGGTTAACAGGAGTGGATAATGGAAACACCAGGACCGCGCATTTAGCGACGTTAATGGACAAATTCAAACCTGTAATCCACCTCTCGATAGAACCCAGATATGATTCATTCTTCTGCACGCACTCGATGCAGCTGCGCGCTCGGTCCCTTCTTCCTCGTCTTCCACAGGCACTTCATCACATACTAACATTTAAGGTGGCATGCAGACAAAATACAAGTTTGTTTTATTCGAAAGATTGCGTGTTTTATAGTGCCCCCTGCGCTCGTCCGGCTGCAAATGATGCGTATTCACTGAGAAATTAATCAGTTTAGGTTAAAATTGGGATTCTCCCATCAGATCGTGTGTTTTCGGGACGTCTTCAATGAAGTCATAAGGGCACGCATTCAAAGAAACTTCCGCTGCGTCATTCGGCTCTGCAGCCTTGCCTGCCGTCAGTCCTCCCAGAAGGCGCTACCATAGTCAGCCGCGGACCGTTGTCCGCCGTTGCTTTGTTTTTGACCGTATTGGCACCTGGCTTGTTTTTGTTACGGTAGAAAGTAACCTTTTCGTGAAACATGGGCTACACTCGACAGACAGGGTCACGTAAGAGAACGTTGCTTACGCCATTCGGCAATATATATATAGTGTCGTGTAAGACAACATAAAAGAGGCTGTGTGCTGTGCAGCTAAAACAAGCGTATAGTGCGTCGAGCACCAACAGCGGTGCGGATCGGTAATTCTGTTTACGTGTATTTTCGTAACTTTCATTGTTTACCGCACCATTCTTTCTGCTGTAAAATGAATATGCATTACTATTAATTAATGCGCCAATGGCTCGTCTGCCTCATTTGCATTTGCTTTTGCCGGCCTCAGCCAATCGCATACAGCTGGGCATATATGCCATCATAGGTTCTGCTGCGGGAAATGAGCTAGTGGGTCGCATGGCCATTCCGTTTTTTTTCTTCTCCTAACTATATAGCTTATTCGAGCGAAGTGTGCGTTAAAGTGGTGTCTATGATTCTAACGAGACAATCTTTCAAACGAACCAAACGTGTGTTTTATCTGCAGGGCCCCTTTAAAAGGATACGCAACCGCCACGCAGAGGGTCCATGGGCTTGTGACAGGAGCGTATAAATTCGCAACTCACAGGTGCTTGGGTAGTATCCGAATTTTTATTTTGTGTTCCTCATTTCAACCATCGGCGTATATATTTTGCAGAACGCGATTGAAAGCTCTGCAGGTAAATACGATTTAGCGTTAACGACATGTGTGTGGCTCGAAAGTCCTTCTGATTATTCAGTCCGCCCAAAGGTATTACTGCAGTTGATGCGGGACGGAGCACACACACGGACAAGGCAAAAATCATCGCATAAAGCATTCAAATATAGGACTTCGCACGCAGTTACTATAGGCCCTTTTAGTGTGCCAGCCTTTCACCCTACACCTCTGCCCGTTTCGCGGAAAATTCTCGAAGCCTCATACACGAATAATTTTTGGCGGACCGTCTTTCGTGAAGCCTCCCGTATTTTACAATTTACTGCTCTCGCCTGTGCTCAGGTTGACGCTCGGCAGAGGAAAGGGGCGACGCGGGCATTCGACGGCGCCACGCTAGGCCTGACGTCACGCTTTGAGGTCTAACGTCATCGATTGGTACCCTTAGCTCGACGTGTAATAAGTATTACGTTGCTTATGGACATGTCGCAAGGCTCAGCTTGAAGGTTACCTAGCGTTAAGCCTAAACACGGAACGTTAGGCCTAACGTCACTCTTTGAGTGAAGTCTGAAGTCATACTTATCGGAAAAAGTAGAGAGAGAGAGAGCGATTCATCCTATACTTCAAGCTGTGGATACTTGTTGATGTCGTTAGACCTCAAAGTCAAAGCTTTGGGCGGTGCATAGACGACAGTTGCTGCTGCTATTAAAGCAGAGTTATCCGTATCCACAGAGTAAGACGTACCCGCAGTGGGGGATTGGCCAACTCTAAGAAATCTGGGCCACCCGCCGCGGTGGCTCAGTGGCTAAGGCGTTGCGCTGCTGAGCACGAGGTCGCGGGTTCGATTCCCGGCCGCGGCGGCCGCTTTTCTGATGGAGGCGAAAAGCAAAAACGCCCGTGTGTTCGAGATTTCGGCGCACGTTAAAGATCCCCAGGTGGTCAAAATTAATCCGGAGCCCTCCATTACGGCGCGCCTCATCGCCTGCGTTGCGTCGGCGCGTTAAACCCTACAATCAAATCAAGAAATCTGGGCCAAGACTCATGTGTTTTTTTTCTTTTTGACTAACCTCGACAAATTTACCATAAAACGCTCTCTCTCTCTCTCTCTCTCTCTCTCTCTCTCTCTCTCTCCCTCTCTCTCTCTCTCTCTCTCTCTCTCGGCGTACTCTGAAGCCGGCGAGAGCGTTACATACCCAATGCCAATTCTTTTCCGTGTCCTCCCTCCCCCAAATGTGGGGCACAACACCTGCACCAACAACGCTATGGCAGGCTTACAGGCCATCGGATGTAAATGAACAGGGGCAATGAGCGTTCAAAATGTGCACTTCGAAAAAAAAAATCAATAAATCAGTACATAAAAACACCGGAAATAAATGGTGATTCCAACATGGGAAGAGCACAAGAGCACAACACTGCAGTGTAAAAGAGGTCCCCAACCCCAACACCGACTCACATATATATAGTGGCAGGATCCGTAATGGACAATTCACGCACAAAGGCAGTTTCCACAGCATAATCGGTCTCCACAGAAGCACACCACGGAGAACGGTACCACCGCGCACACCCGAGAATAAAAAAGGGGCGCCAGAAGTCGTCACAGGTGAGAAAAAAAAACTAACGTGAAAGCTGGGGAGGGGCGAAGCACGCAGTGTATACAAGTGTATTAATGCGTAGCATTCTTTGCCGCGTACGGCCACAGCCAGGACCGTGTAACGCTTTGCATTTCCACAATGTTGCAGATTTCGCCAAAGTTCCAAATGTAATCGTTAGAATAACGCAAATGAAGATAATTGGTCGAGTGACATTATGAAAAAACTAAAAAATAACAAAGATATAACAAAAATTACGGAAACTCAAAGCGTATATACCGCATAGCATTTCCACAATAATGCAGATTTCGCGAAAGTTCCACCTGTAATCGTTATAATAGCGTAAATGGAGATAATTGGTCGGGCGATATGTTGAAAAACTAAAAAATAAGAAAAATATTTAAAAAATACGGAAAATGGCAAAACGTATAACGCATGGCATTTCCACAATATTGAAGATTTCGCGAAAGTTTCACCTGTAATTGCTATAATAGCGTAAATGGAGATAATTGGTCGAGCAGGATTCAGAAAAAAAAAAACAAAAATTTGGCTGGAAAAAAACTCACTCAAGACAGGCGGCATAGGAATGCTAGGCATTAATAGATAATTCTCTGAATTTGTGTTCCGCTTGTAACGAATACTAAGAGCCCGCTTCAGGAAAAGCCCTGATCACGACGATATTTCTTTTTGTTTCCTCGAGGTGCGGAAATATGTCAAGGCATCGATAACAACCCGTGATATATGTCGCCCCCAAGAACCACATATGCGCTGGCGCAAGGCGACCATTGTTCTTGACCTTGACAGCGTCCGAAACAATTGTGCCGCGTGGTGACGAAACGAAGTAACCGAACAGCTTGAAGGGCGTCGACGATAAGCTAAGGTACAAAAAGGTAAGGGGACGGCAAATGCAGACGAGAGCGCAGCTCCCGCATTTCCATCAGCACCGCACAGAACGAATAAAGACGGCATCATAGATGCTGGCATCCAATACATACCGCCTTCCATAGCTGTCGTGCAGTATGTGATAGGGGGCTAGACGCGCCATATTAGGCCTAGCGTTTAGAAGTTTTGGGGTTTACACTGCAGTGACCGTTTTAGGGCGCAGCCCTTTGGCGGCCGTCTCTGTACTGAGCCGCGTTGTCGGCGTAACCGAGCGAACCATGGCAAGACCGACGAGTGAAAGAAAAAGCGAACGATGAAAGAAAGCAAAGGAGGAGAGTGTCGTGAAATTGGGAGGGGAGGGCTGTTCGCCGTTGCGGCGCAAGCCAGTGCTCTCCGAAAGTGTGCGGTGGGGGAGGAGAGGGGGCAGTATACCGTGCTCGCATCGCAAGAGGCGCTCGACGGCACGACGCGACACAGTTCGCGCCGCCGACGCAGAGGCTCATCATCGCTGCTGTCGAGAGAACCTAGGGTGCCTGGATGTTCCTCCTCGCCCGGGGCGGCGAGGAGGAACATCCAGGCACCCTAAGAGAACCCACGAGTGAGTGCTGCCCCAGCGCACTGCTGCTGCGGCCAATTGACGCATTATAGGCAGTATCGTCATATTGAAGTAAAATTGAGAGTGGAGCTAGTTGGTGAACATACATTTTTGAAAATTAAGCGCGAACTATAAAAACATGGACAAGAAGGACAAAAAAGACGGTATCGTCCTTCTTTCTTGTCCGTGTTTTTATAGTTCGCGCTTAATTTTCAACAGAGTATCGTAATCGCTAGCCACTTTTTTTACTGCTGGACCATCAAGCCGCAATTATTAATCGACGGGTTTCGCGGAGTGGTTGCTCGGCCGGTGAAAGCAGTACGTGTAAAACAGCAGATATACGTCGGCCGCTGTAACTAGCGACGGACGTGTCGATAGTTTTTCTGGCGGCAAGGTGAAGGCCCACTGGGGAGGCAAAGGGTGTGGTGATATCCAGAGCCGACTGTGCAGCCGCCATAGAGTTGACAGGTCGATTATCAGTCCCGGATCGTCCGCGGACTGCCCGAGACGCGATCCGGCGCTCGATTTTCCCATGTATTCCTATGGGACTTCCGGTCCGAAGGCAGTCCACGGACTGCCCGCGGACCGTCCAGGACTGGTAAATCGAAAAGGCGCCCAGAGTTGACAGGTCGATCAGGGTGAGTGCCTCAATCAGAGGGCAATGCCATCGACGCCCACCGAAAGTTTAATACCAGGTACATAAAATAGGCGACACTCAAGTGCGATGAAAACCATATTAAATATTCTCGGAACCAATACCGAACCTTGGGGCACACTGCGAACAGATACGAATCCCAACGCTTAAAGGCGTATGACAAATACCCTTCCTGGAAAGAGGGACTAATCTTGTATTTTAACTGCCCCGCCACTTGCGGTTCGAGAGCTCTCTCGCCTCCCGTACGCCGGCGGCTTTCACGCGCGTGTGTACGTGTTGTTTATGTGTTTCCACCGAAAAGAAAACGCCCATGCATCGCGCATTCAATGAAAAACAACGATTAATCCTACTAGGGGCTTCTCTGCAAGGTACGCACTCACACACGCGCGTGAAAGCCGCCGGCGTACGTGAGGGCACGAGAAATCTCGAACTGAAAGTGGCGGTAGCAGACGACGTTCCCATGAGCCTTTGCGTTTCGTATGCCAGTTATAAAACTTTTAGCGATTGTAGCGCTACTAGTTGACTCGTGTCCGTTCCGTGCAGCATGCTGGAGCATCGAAACTCCAAAACAGGACCACTATGCTTTTCGTAATGTTCATCGCCAGCGCATCTGCCGCGACTGGACTGGGATCACAGCCAAGAAAGAGCGAAATACATATCAAGCTGTCGTTCCTGCTTGTGACAGAGTCATTGGAAAAGTAAGCACGACTAAATTCTTCGCCACTCATTACTGTCTCGTGTCACAATCCGTCTCGTGCTGTGTTTATTCCTAGACCTTTGGCTTGAACGTTGAAACTGGAACCGCAAGTAAACTGTGTCGGTCAACTTCTGTCGACTGTTTTGTCAGTCATTGCGCACAGAGCCAGCATATAAATCGTAGAACTAAATACCAATGCCGCTTGTCGCACTTTCGATCAGTACTGTCACTAGGTTGAAACCGCAGTAGTTACTGGAGAGGCCGAAAGTAACCGGCAGCGTCGGGCCACTCGCGCAGACCAGCGTCGCATTTCTCGCCTTAAATGCGTATTTTATTATTTTTTTCGCCGGAATGCTGTTCGCATATAGTTAACGGCGCTTTCCCACGTTATAGTATGGCAGTAGCTGACGGTTGGATGCGGGGTTGCTGGCTGCTAGAAATTATAAGGTTGGACGCGATTGATCCAGCCGCAATGCATGCATCGTAACTGGCGATGCAAGGCCCTTTTGCGCCCCGGCATACCATCATCGGTGCCGATAGTTGCTGTTACATATGTTCGCTACTCGAGCCTTTAATTGCGCTCCATTTTCGCGCTGCCGCATACACGCTAACGTGAGCACTGAATGTTGGACTTCTTTGGCGTGCTTCCAACTCAGTGTAACCTAATTATTTATTCTTAACTCGTTTATTCTTCTTTTCTTCCACAAATTATCCTGTGTAAGTGCTCTAAAAAATTGGCCGACAAGACTTTTTCAAAGATCTTTTATTGCCACAATATATAGTGTATACAGTCAAACCCAGTTATAGCGAACTGTAATATGCACCGCGATTAGTTCGATATATGAATAGTTCGATGTAGCCGAACCCGTCTATAACGAATTTTTTTTTGTTATGAGTTCGCAATACGCGGGATTCTCCCTGCAATTTTCACGTCATTTGCACCAGTTCAAGTCCGTGTCCTTGAATATCGAAGTAATATTGGAAGAGCACATCGACTGGCGAAAGCGCTTCATTAACTTTCATGAAAGCATCGAAGAGGCTGAGGATGTCCCTTGTGACATTTTCAGTCTCTTCGGTATCTTCAGCAGCACCGGCTGCCATGACGTCAGTGATGCTGCCTGTGCCTGTGGGGCTCACAGACACAGGGGCAAAGTCGTCGTTGACACACAGGAAATCCTCAAAGAACACTCCTTTAGGCACAGCATCTGGAACGTTAGCGAGCTCTTCACGCAGATCGCTGATGGTGCCGTCTTGATCCGGACTCGCTGACTGGATGTGCTCCGTCGTGAATTCGTGCATTGAAAACAGTTACGGAAGGTGTCAGGCGTGACGACGCTCCATACGAGGCTCAACTACTCAATCGTGGCCAATCAGAATCTCAATCGCCGCTCCGAGACCATGCATTTCGGTGGCAATTATAGGCGCGCCGAGTTCGATATATCCGATGTAAACTTCGTTATAAGGAATATGTTTCGCATGCATTTTCGTAACAGATTTTCTTTTGTTCGATATATAGCATAATTCGCTCTATCCGGGTTCGTTATAATCGGGTTTGACTGTACCCACATATAGATATGTTGAGACTTCCTTTTGTTAGAACAGCTGAAAATTGTTTTTTTAGAACAGATTAGAAATTTTAGAAACAATTTAGAAAGTTAGAACAAATATTTATTTATTTGCCTGAGATCCAGGACCATAGCCAGAAATTTTTTTCGAAAGGGGTTGTGGGGTCATGTGAAGGAAGGAGTTTTTCCTGACCGAGTCCTGCTCATGCGCAGCTTTGAAAAAATTTCGGAGGGTGGTTTGAACCCCCCACACTCCGGCTCCAGGCTACGTCCCTTCTCAGATCGTACCTTCCGTCATGTACTAGAGGTGTGTGGGGAACGACAATGGGTTACGATGCAACACAATTTTGCCAATTATTATCCAGACGAAATGATGAATTTTGTTGCAGGGAGCTGCGTAAAATGCCTAGTCCTTTTTTCAATGTTAGTCTGAGAAAAAAGCAGGTCCAGTATGCACTGGTCTGTGCTTGTTACTGGTACGCGTAGTCGTCGCTTTCAGTTATACATGCAGCCATTACTCGTATTTAAACGAATCCGAATTTCATGATGCTTTCCAGCACACATTTCTCTATCAGCTGCTTCAAAATCTGTTAGTGTAACTCTTCCATGCACCCTACAAATGGTTCATTTAGCTTCTATGGGTCATTGCTTTGTTGGAATTGAACAGGCAAATTAGCCCGAGTAAGTGTGTTTAAAATCCCTGCCGTGGCATCGATTTTTGTGATTAGAAGTGAAAAATGAAAACCCCTGTGTGTCGAAATTTCAGTGAATGTTAAAGTTTTCTAGGGGGCCTAAAGTATTCCGTAGACCGATCCACTACAACGTACCTCTTTAGTCGTAGCTTTGGCATGTAAAACTGAAAAAAAAAATTTTTTTGATGGTGCAAAATATCTGAAAATCTTACCAGAAACTTGACTCTTGCACTGCTATTGCTTATGCGACATGCATCAGCAAAGTATGTATCGGGGTACAAAAATTTCTTGCAAGGTGAACTGAACAGTGCAATATTTAAATATAAAAAGTGGCTGTGCGAAAATTTAACAAAGAGCTCAGTCTGAGAATCGTCATGGATGCTTGGTTTAAGCTTGTGAAAAAAATGTATGAAATTGTTCATGCTGCACTATATGACAGCAGCCTGTTTACATTTACCTGGTTTTGACTGGTAATGTCCCGCGATTTTTTATTGCTATTTTTTTTAAAGAAAAATATATTAACAGATGTGTTTTTATTTACCCTGTTCTTACAGGTAGTACTACCTTGCAGCCAGCAGCTGTGTGTCTTCTCTTGCCGCCAGGGACATGTGATGGCAAACTGCAAGAAAACTTTTTCATGCAAAAAACTTTCTTACGGTGTGATGCATATGACCATGTGTTGAAAGTGAACTGTGCTTTAGTAGTAGATAGTGGCTAAGGCAACAGGAGGCTATTAATAGTTCTCTTCATATCAGGAGGGTAATCCAATCAACAAATTTAAAATTTTAAAAATTAAAAGATAAACAAAGGTTGTGCTGTGTTTAAGTATCTGCGTGTACAAGATTTTGGCTGCACATAACCCCTGAACCCGGAGATTATAAACTAATTTATAGCCGTCTTCTATCGTGTGCAGAGGGCTGTGAATAAATTTTGAAAAAATTGTGGCATCATTTGCAGCTTGCACTTAAAACTCCAATTTTTAAAAGTTGCGGAATTGCTTCCCTTTAAAGAGGGAGCGAGACAATAATAAATAAGTGTGCTCAGCTGCTAATTCAAATCAGCCCTCTTCTACACTGGGCCTTGTAGCTTAGGGGTAGCTTCTACGTGTTGAACTCAATGCTGCGAACCCAGGTGGGGTCGAGAGCTGGGAATTAACGGCTGCGATGCCCAACTCAGAAAGCTAAAGAAAATTTTGTAATCTTAAGGTGAATGTGCTGAAGTCAGGAGGAGTGCCAGTTAATTATTCTTGGTTACCAAGTTCTTCAGGGTGCAGCCCTTTGGCGCCCGTTTTTGGGCTGAGCGGCGTCACTGTCGTCGCAACTGAGTGAATGATGGCAAGACCGAAGAGTGAAAGAAGAAAAGGAGGGGACCGTCATGAAATTCGGAGGTCAGGGCGGTTTGCCGTGGTGGCGCGAGACGCTTCTCAGAAAGTGTGCGGGGGGAGGTGGGCAGTATGCTGTGCCCACACGAGACGCTCGACAGCAGCAGTGCTTGGGGAAAATGTGAGGAAGGCGTGCATGTGACGGTGATGTGCGTTCGCTTCCCAAGACGCAGTTCGCGGTCCCTTCCTCAGAAGCACTTGGCGCCGCCGACGCAGAGGCTCAACATAGTTTCCTTCGAGAGAACCCACGAGTGAGTGCTGCCTCAGCGCGCTGCTAGCCATCAGAAGTGAGTACTGAACTGCGAGTGAGGCAACCGGTCGTTCGCTTCGTCAGCCGCTGGAGCTAAACGAGCTGCCAGAGCAGAGGCTCAGCACTGCCAACTCCAGAACTCCAAGTTAGTGCTGAACAATGAGCGAGGCAGCCGGTGCAAAGGCTTCGTCAGCCACTGCAAATACAAGTTTTCTGTAACCATACAAATATGTCCGTGTGAAATTCTTTGCCTCAACATATTTTGCACAGTCAAAACAGTTAAACAGCTGCACCCAAATATCGCATTAGGGAGTACCGCAATCGTCAGCCAATTTTTTTTCTTTCGTTTTTATTGACATGTGCGATGCTCCTTGTCGTTGCTTAGTAAGGCTTTTTCTTACTTGCTTGCAATTTTTTCACTCTGTGGCTTTGATTGAAAAGCTTCACACTCCGACAGAACGGCAGATGCAATCTTAGGAGGTGAGGCACATAGGACACTAGTGCTGAACAAAGTGGTAGGCACATCTACAATCATACCGTATCAAACCTGCCCCTGCATATAATCCGCAGCCCAACTTTTAGCCCACTGAAAAAAAAAAGAAAAGTCCTCACGTATTGCCCGCACGTTTTATACAGGAAAGGCTGCATCAAAGCTACTGCTCAAGCAACACACCACATACTATGTGGACAGATAAAGCGTATATTTAGCAAGTAGAATACACTGACTGCAAGGCGAAAGTCACAATTCACTAATAAAATTTAGTTGTTAGAGTGCACTCATCCTTGTTTTTTTTTTTTGTCCTTGTATGTTTTGTGCACTTGCTGGCATGGAAGCCTTATTCAGTGTTACTGTGTAGGAGCTTCATGGCACAACCTGCATTGCCGTGAAGCTGCGCTAAAATAAAAAACCCCATGTATTATCCACACCCCTACTTTTCCACTGAAATTTTCGCATTTTTGGGGCGGGTTATACGCGTGAAAATACGGTACATTCGGGCTTTGCTTGGCACATGGAAGTTGGGTTCATTTCCGTGCAAAAAAGTCAGTCTTGCTTAGAAAACCACCTCTTTGCTTGCTGCTTGAAGCTGCTCTGGAGAACTTCGTATGCACATTTAAGGTGAAGTAAATAAAAAAGAATTGCAAGTGTTCTGTGGCATTTTAGCACCTCAGTCGTGCACCTTTGTTCACAAGAAAGATTTGTTCCCATCGTCCTTGCCACCTGTAGTGTGCACTCGTTCAGCTATTGCCACTGGCACCTTTTGCCTGCTACACTGACAGTGGCCTGCCGCAGAACACGTTCAATGGGCGTTAAGTGAGCATGTGCCCTTTTTGTCAGCTGATTCTGTAAACTCTGCGGCCTGTTGTGGTGAGAACACACTGCTTGGGAAACTTCTTGAGCTTTGCTGTGATTGCAGTAGCTCAGCGGGATCAGAGGCCTTCTTGCTGAAAAGAGAAGTGGAGGTTGTTCTAGCAAGTCTTGGAAGCAGCGGAACCATTGGAATGGCTTGATCTGGTATGCGGAACACTATGGCCCAAAACCAGTGAAATGCCTGTGCAGTTGCTGCCTACTGAAGGGTATTAGGTGTAGCAGGTGTAACTGAAGGGTAACAAATGTCTCCATGTGTGTTTTTAACCTAACCAGACATTCTTTGCAGCTGCTGGATGAGATAAGCAGAAGATCCGTTGATTGCATCGTTGGTCTGAACATTTCCTTGCTGGCTGGCTAATTACAGTGTGCACCATTTAAAACTTAACTGCTTATGTGTAGGCCTGGATATAATATGTTTTTTTTTTTGTGATTACCAGTTTACCTTCCGTGGGGCTAAATGGGTAAGCACACCACTTGAAACTTGGTCAGACCCGCCGCGGTGGCTCAGTGGCTAAGGCGTTGTGCTGCTGAGCACTAGGACGCATGTTTGATTCCCGGCCATGTCAGCTGCTTTTCTGATAGAGGCAAAAAGCAAGAACGTTCGTGTGTACGAGATTTCGGCGCACGTTAAAGATGCCAAGATGGTAAAAATTAGTCCGGAGCCCTCCACTACGGCGCACCTCATCGCCTGCGTTGCATCGGCGCGTTAAAACCTGCAATCAATCAATGAAACTCGGTCAGGTGAAGGACAATAAGGGATCATAGTGCATTTACTTAGTAAGCCAGATGAATGACTGGAACAGGGGGCACACATAGCACTCCTAAGAGTCACCAATTCCTAAACTTGGTTAACTAGGAAGAACCTAAGTAAATACAAGGCGCTCTTTCAACACAGATTCATTAAAAGTAGGGTAGTTTTTGTGTGTGTATCAGAGCGTTTTTTGTTAGTGTAACTTCTAGAGAAGACGGTGTGCCACTTGTGAAGCCTGAAGTTTGGTACTGAATACGGATGTACCCATAACCGATTATTTATTCAAAAATTTTTTTGAATAGTTATGCGGCAAGAGGTTAAAAAAAATCAGTGCCATTTCACCCTGTGTAGGTGGACGATCAGTGGGTCTGTTTGCGGGTTATTGGCGGTCCACAAACTTCCACTCAAACTGTGGCGTCGTGTCGGCGAAGGGTTCAGAAAGATTGTGAGTAGGCTTCACTGCACAACAGGCGATGTGGGAGAACCAGGTTACAACGACCAAGCCTACACTGATCTCTTTAAAGGGGCCATATAGACAAAATTCAAGTTTCTTTCACTACAAGCACCTCATTGGCTTTACGAGTGACCCCGACTGTGAGGCATGCCATGTACCAGAGACTATCTCGCATGTTCTCTGTCACTGTCCACGCTATGCGCATCCTCGAGAACAATTAGCGAGAACATTGGCCCGTTTGGACTGTCGTGTGGCGTCGGAGGAAGTGCTGCTGGTACCTTGGCCAGACGCGAAGTGTTCCCACAAGGCATTTAAAGCTGTGCTGACATTTCTGCGCAGCAGTGACCTCTCAGAGATATTGTAGTTGAGGCAGTATCGTTATAGGCATCTTCTATACATAGCCATTTATTTATTTCTCCGCCATCTTCATCTCTGTTGTCCTCTATCCACACTTTTTCCTCCCCTTTCCCTTCCCACACACAGAATAGCTGGCCAGATTTACTACCATCAGGTCGACCTTTCTGTGTTTTTTCATTTCAATAAAATTCCTCTCTCTCTCTTTTTAATTCGAAAGATTGCCTCATTAGAATAACACTGGCTCTGCTTTTAACGCAAACTTCTCTAAAATAAGCGATATGATTAGGAAAATAGAGGTTGGCCATGCGACCCACTGACTCATTTCCCGCACTAGACTATGACGTAATATGCACAGCTGTGCAATTGACTGAGGCTGGCAATAGCAAATGCATATTGAACAGGCATTATAAACTTGCATAATGAGCTATTTGCGCTTAATTTTAAGGGACATTCTTTTTATACCATTAGAAATGGTGGGATGAACAAGTGAAGTTACGAATGAACACGTAAACATCGAAGCAGTTAGTGCAGAACTTTGCCGGTTGACACTGCCTTACGCAGCCGTTGGACGTGTTGGACTTGTCTGACAACACTGACAAACTGACGCAAGCGGTACGGTCACATGCATGACCACGTTTGTCGAGTCGTATAGCTTACGTTTTAGGAAACGATTAGTATGAGACCTAAAAAAATGCAACAGGTATAGAGGTCCACCCCGAAGGAAAGTGCGAACACTGGTACTTCAGGTAGGGTGCCTGAATGTTCCTCCTCGCCGCCCCTCCGTGACGGGTGGAGACAACTGCGTCGTCTGCTACGGAAGCCGCCATGTTGAACCCCGCCGCTGGGGCAGCGCGCTGCAAGCACGGGGATGTCCTATCGGATTCTTATATGCACACGCATTCCGTGGCCACAAACCGCTTCCAGAGGGAAGGAGAACTTATTTGTGGGCTTGTTTGTACGTCTTAACAGTGAAAACACTGCGCTAGCTAAGTCGACAAGACGAAATAGCGGGAGAAACACGGCACACAGAGGCGCATCCGTGCCCACCGCCTATACGTGCGTCTCCTACTTTTTTGTTTGTAAACTTAAGTCAGCGCAATGTCTCTAGAGTTTTAAATGTAACACGCATAATAAAGCATCAATGAGGCTCGCTTCTTGATCGTTAGTTTTGGTGTTAAATCTCATCTGCGAAAAAAGTGCGTCTTATATAAGTGCGTTCGACCAGCAATGTATTGTGAAAAGAATTCGCGGGAGAGGTATGTTACATGAATCGCCCTGTTCTTCTACTAAGTCTGTCTGATTTCGCAGTTAACTGATATTAATCATGAGCCTTCTTTGCCGAAAATCATAGCCGCAAAAAGCATACCTTGTATATGCAAGATAATGCGCAAATGGCGAAGCGAGGACTCAGTTGTTGTAGTAGTGTATGTAGTTATTTCTCCAAGGGGAAAACGAAAGCTAAAAGTGAATGGACGAAATAGCAGAGGCTTATCTAAAGCCCCGCGGTTAACACATAAAGAAAAAAAAAAGAAAAATCTGCCAAGAAGCACCAAATGTAAACGCTTTGTAAATGAACAAAAATGCCTAATCGGCGAAGCCATTTAATAGGTACAGTAAATAGTGGCGCAGAATGCAGAAGTTAATTTTGGGTGAGGGGGTGGACCTTAGAGCTGTGCATGGGCCAAAATGTCTAGGCCCGGCCCGACCCGCCCCGATAGAGACACGGCCCGGGCCCGGCCTGAGCCCGCCAGAGTGGTTGTAAATATCATCCCTAGTCCGACAGGATATTAACATGAACTTTGAAGATGTTGTTTGTTAACCTAAAAACCGTAAGCACAAAGCGAATACGACTGTCGAAGATTTAAATTTCCTTTAAACTTGGATCGAACTTTGTACAACTTATCCTCACTTAGAAGCTTTTTTTTTTTTTCGGTAGCCGTGTAATGCCAGCCTTCGAAATCAAGGCACACCCGAGGATACCATTAAATGATTCCGAGTAAGGGGATTTTTTTTATTATTGTAGTTCTTCAACAGATATTGCACCTTGCGTTCTTCCATTCCTTGCTGAAATTTGATCAGACGATGCGTCCGGTTTCACCGTTTAATTTTGTGTCTTCCTCTAGTTACGTTGGCAGGCATGATTTTTATCTGCGCTTCAGTTTCTTTCTTGCCTTTAGTCATGGCTCTAAGAAATTCTTACGCGAAATAATTATGGGCTCTGCTTAGAAATGGTTCTTCAAACTCTGCACACATCTGCGAAATCTCCAGGCCACGTTTGTTCTGTTTTCGAAAAGGAGAGAGCAACTACAATCATGTTGTAGTCGGTGGCTGGATGTCCTCGTTTCCTGGCCCTTCTCTCCCAATAAGCTGATGATTTGAGTTGATTGTAGGTTTAACGCGCCGACGCAACGCAGGCGATGAGGCGCGCCGTAGTGGAGGGCCTTCCCGGATTAATTTTGACCACCTGGGGATCTAACGCGCGGCCGAATCTCGTACACGCGGGCGTTTCTGCTTTTCGCTTCTATCAGAAAAGCGGCCGCCGCGGCCGGGAATCGAACCCGCGACCTCGTGCTCAGCAGCACGAACTAAGCTGGTGGGACCCAGACGTTTCTTTTATTGATGTGAAGGCTTTCTAAGTGCAATCGTTTTTTTTATCATGTCTTTTAACGGCGCGGTAGTGAATCAGCACTTCCTTTTTTTGTTTTCACGTTACCTGAATATCACAAAAAAACTTTCTCTTGCCAACAATTTAGAATTTGCTGCACAGGATAGCCGTGCCTCAGGAACTGCCCGGGCCGGATCGGACCGGCCCAGCCCGACAAAATTTTCGGTTCAAGCCCGAGTCCGGCCCGGGCCCGAAATATTGCGTTCTACCCGGCCCGAGCCCGGCCCGCGGGTCGGGCCGAGCTCGGGCTTTCGGGCCGGCCCGGGCCCGTGCACAGCTCTAGTGGACCTACCTTCAAAAATGGAGGAGGGGAACTTGTAAGAAAACAATCAGAAAAAAGAAAAATCGATTCACAATCGATTAATAATTAAAAGTAAAAGAATTGGGAATCAATTGGTAAAAAGTTAAAAACAAACAAACACAACCAAACAAAGCGAGAAGTCATGAAAGGGGAACTGATTACAACAGCAAGTCTCCCAGTTTGCTACACACAGCCACATCTCGTCATAATACTCAAAATGATGCAATGAAATCCCAAAAGTACGTGTCTGGTTCAGCACCTTCACTTGATCAATTAAAAATATTGCACAAGATACCACCACAGAAACATTCGCCAACCATTCCTGCAGTGGTTTGTGCACAGAGGCACGCAGCAACCAGGCATTTTGAGCAGCTAATCGCGGCCACACAGTGACAGCACGTCGGCCGCTGCACAATTCGGCGGTTCCGCCGCAGTAGCGGGGATGGTAATGGCGGTCGGTGGCTCCGAAAACCGGTCGAGGCGGCGAGGGACCCTGCAAAGAATGTCTCCACCCTTCACGGAGGGGCGGCGAGGAGGAACATTCAGGCACCCTAACTTCAGGAGTATTGCAGTGCCATCTATGAAAGTCGGCGATAAACAAGATAACTAAACGGCCATCTGTGAGATGGTAGCAGCCCTGGTCAGCAGACTATCCTTGGTTTTAAGGCCCTGCTCTGGAAGCATCATTGTCGAAGTCACAAAGCACACAATTGAGCTGGAGAATTGAAATTTTGGCTTAAAATGTTTAATTTCTTAGTGAAGAAAGCATTGTTTGCTGCCTAACAAGCACTGAGGGCACCATAAAACACCAAATGTTTAGAATAAAACAAGGTTGTATTTTGTCTGCATGGCCCCTTTAAAGTTAAATTCAAAGGCGAATGTATTGCCGGGAAAATGTATTTTCAGGGCACTATATGCCGTTTTACCTTGAAATATAAAAGGCCAGAGGTCAAAGGGCGAGGGTGTGCCGAAGTGACGAGGAGGAGAACGCATTTTCTCGTTATACAGATGCGAAAAATTGGGGAAGCTGGCCCATAACAGCTCCTCTGTAAAAAGGATGACAGACACGCTTGGTTTAGGATCTGAAAAATGTCAGGTTAACCTAAATATTGGCATTGGTGAGTTTGAGCTGACAGGGCTCTACTGTACAGTGGTGTCCATGACTAAACGGAACATAGTGCCTGGCTGGCACCAGCAGAATGCCTTGTACAGGTTCCCAAACATGAATGTGCTGGTGCATCGAGTTCTTCCGGTTGTTCAGCTGAAGAGCACATTTCCAACGCACAGCCTTCTGCTTTCTGCAAGAGTATGCATTGTTTGCTGATGTTCTGCTCAGCACGGATCATGTGCTGCTGCCTTTTCATTAATATTCAGTGGACTGCACTGTTTGCTTAGTTCACCAAATGTAACACGTTTATATGGTCTATTTCAAGTTTTTGTCTTAAATTTTCTTGTAGATGATGCTGCTAAAGAAAACCCGGAATGAGCGATATTCTGCATGCATTGACAAAGAATCAACCAAGAGAAGAGTGGAGGATCCAGACCGGCACCCTGCAACAGATCGCAGGGCAGACTGCTTGGAGAGTCAACTGCTCTTCCTTGCGGATTTCCACCGAAATTTTAATTCATGCTTAGAACGCTCCCCCTACAAAGCATAACTGTTGGAAAGTTAGTTTCGACTTGACTTTTTTTTTTTTGTAAGAGCGGACGTACAGATGTGTTTAAATGTGCCGTGGGATTTTTCGTTGTCATTCATTATGCATACATGAAGTAGATTTTGTATTGTTGCGCAGTTGGCAAGTTCCGAAGAGCTAAAAAGTAACATGTGCTTGGTCCTGCTAGCTGGCATACAAATTTGATGTAACCTGCTTTTCATGTACTACTTACACTAGATTTTGTTGGCCATAAATATCAGGTTAAATATCTCCATTTTAAGTTATTTGAGGGATTGTGTAGTAGCATATGGCTTTGATTATAGTAGCTTCTGAATTACAAGTATTTAATTTCGATTTCAAAAAACTGTGATGTTTTCAGCGATTTGCTGCTGACCTTATTTGGGTATGCCAATTTAGAGCAAGTTGTTCGCTTAATTGTTTAGAGCTCGTTTGCCATTTTTCATATCTGGTAAAGCATATTTTAAAATTATGTGCAACGGTTGGTTAGGCTAAGTTGGCTGTGGAAAACTGTATTGTTGGACGTTAGTATAATAAAATTATTGTAGAAATGATGCAGTGATACTTATAAAAATATG
This sequence comes from Haemaphysalis longicornis, assembly GCA_013339765.2. Lineage (NCBI taxonomy): Eukaryota > Metazoa > Arthropoda > Arachnida > Ixodida > Ixodidae > Haemaphysalis > Haemaphysalis longicornis. The sequence continues at coordinate 23,468,194 of CM023449.1, forward strand.
GTGCAATGTGCATTGCTTTAGTGCTCATTTAGTGCTCAAAATGTGTTTTGATCCTATTTCTTTTAGAAAAACTTGTTTTGTGATGTTCAAGTGCATATGTACAGTTGCCCGTTCATGTTGTTCAGTGACGTTGTTGGACAGTTGTACAGTGCAGAAAAAAGAAAGTAAACATGATTAGAACCTTGGGTGGTTTTTTCAGTTAGACGGCATGTCTGGGAGACGTTATACCTTCGATTGTATGGTTTTCATGTGAAAATATAGCATGCTTTCTTTGTGCTTACATTGCTTAGCATATTTTTGAGACAAGGTTGTTTTAAGCAATTCCATGTCTATACTGTATGCAGTGACATATGTAGAAGTTGTTGTAGTTTAAAGCAGCGTGTTCATGACCACTTTAATATTTTTGGGCATGTATGTTGTTTGCATCATGATTTCTTTTCCATAAGCGCCAGATGTCGCTGAATATGCCCGCATAAGTAAGCGTAATTTGTGTAATCGTTCATATGAAAGGAAAGAGGCTTAGTATCATGTCAGACGCATTACAATGACTAAGTTCAGTTCTGCACATTTTAGGCTGAAGGATATTTTACTTCAGCTTTAGCTATGGAAAGAGAAAGCAAGAAAATCTCTGCATGAAAAAGTTGTATAAAAAATTATCCGAAAACTTTTGCTAACAGAGAAAAAACATATATTATATCTTTATGAGGTTAAGGTGCATGGCTTTAATGAGCACTTTTTATTTTTGAGAATGGAATTCGAATGAACTACGGCTTGTGCGACCAGCGATGTCTGTTTGGTGCACCATGCGTGCATGTGTCTGCTGTATTCATGGAGTCTGCCTCTGTGCCTCTCTATTCCAGGGTTGGGGGTGCGCATTCTTCCTGAAGTGATGATCTCTGCCTGCGACGAGAGCTCCGACAGCTTTCACTCTCAGGCACCATTCAACTGGAGTCGCGTGGACAAGCAGCAGGCCAGGCCGCCAGGATACTTCTACTGTGGGCGTTGCGATTACATCACCATTAACAAGTGAGTGAGTGCGGCGTTTGCACAGCAGCATGTGTGATTTGTTGTAGGAAGCTGGTCTATTAGCAGGTGTGACACACCAAGTTGTTACGCAGTTCATAATCTATATTATTTGTGCTCAGACATTACCCATTGTACACGTGCGTATGCGCTATGCCTCCTAAGGGCACTTGCTCTGTATGCGAATGTTGTGTAGATTTCCTTTTGAAGGTAACACATAGTCATTGTTTCACTTATTGTAATGATGATGAAAAAAAAAATGCAACAGTGTGAACGAAACAGGACCTGACTGATGACTGATTGTAGGGTGTAACGCGCCGTCGCCACGCAGGCGATGAGGTGCGCCGTAGTGGAGGGCTCCGGATTAATTTTGACCACCTGGGGATCTTTAATGCGCGCCAAAATCTCGTACACACGGGCGTTTTTGCTTTTCGGCTCCATCAGAAAAGCGGCCGGGAATCAAACCCGCGGCCTCGTGTCCAGTGAATGAAACAGGAGCGAGGAATAGAAAATTGTAGAACGCAAATAAGTGCTGGCTACCAACTGTTTATTTTTCTAGCATACAAGCAAATTTACACCAAAAACAGAACAAGTTGCTCAAATAAGAAAATACGGACGGCAAACAATAAAAAAAAAAAGATCAACAAGTTTTTGGTTACAAGAACCCATCTAAGAGTTGGATCTCTTTATCAAACAGTGACAAGGATGGTGTGCTTATGCATTTGTCATTCACTTTTTAATCTAATAGGCTTCTGTTATCTCTCGCGGTTTTATCTAAAGCTCGCTTTAAGGAACCTCGTTTCTTCCAGTAGTGGCTGACAGCCGCATCTTTGGCAATGGTCACTCATGTGACTGTCTGAATTGCTGCGTACTGCAAGACTGTGTTCTCTTGCCTGCTCATTAAAGCATCTGCCCGTCTGTCCGATATAAACATGCGCACAGTTCAGCGTTACCTCGTAAACCACGTTACTTATTAAGCAACCGGGGAAACGGGTTCACCGGTTGCACGTTTCTTCTTGCATTCTTCCCTGGCTTCTTTCTTTTCGCATAGGGCATATTTTTGATAACTTGCACGGGGCAGAAAACAGAACCTTCACCTCGTAACGTGCCGCAATCTCCTTAACATTGTGGGAGATGCGGTGTAAGTATGGATTAACATGGGTTTTGCAGCGTTCCTGCTGGGTTTTCACTCGTTTGTCCTTTTGCAGAAGAGTTTCACAAACGTTTGTGATGAATATGGTAGTACGAAAGGAATTACAAATGCCGCTTCGAAATGCTCTTTGACAATGCCTTATGTACGAGCATACTGACTGGGGTGTTGTCCCTACAGTTGCAAGAAACAAAATGTGATGTTGCTCCAATTTGTGATTTAGAAATTGAAAATTGAAAGGCTGCAGTTTTATCCCATTTCACAGTGACAGCCTCGTGTGGCACCTTCGTGTTATTTGTAATAAAACTTTGACCTATTAATATTCGTTATATTGGCTAGGATAAAACTTCCAATGATTACGGAGTCATTTGAGAGCTCTAACAGCATATTGTCGGGATAGTGTTGATTACTAATTACAGCTGTTTTCGATAGTCGTACTCCTCCTGTAGACGCCCATATATTGACAGCGGGCAGGAATTCTGAATTATTTACAACTCTACGGTGAACCAACTTACTGTGATTAGTAAACTCAGTCTAATGATAGTTGTATTACCGGCCAACGGCACTGTGATTTTTCCCCGAGGAACCTGCATTAAATTGAGAACTACAGAGCATTTGTGAGAGAGTTGGCTTTGCCGCAAAGTGCATTCTGCTGGCGGAATACATCTCAAAGAAATCCCATGGAGTAAGCCATATACAGCTTCCCGGTAAAACTTGAATTAAACGTGCTTTTAGCGAAGACAGTGGGCTTCAACAGTTCTATCACACCTCTGTGTGTGGGTTCTGTTGTGTATCGTCTATGTTGTGCTCACATGCCCAACATGTTGCCGCCTCTTATCATCTACTGAAATGTGTGTCCCCCACCTTACGAGCTTCGGGAGCGAGCTCTGACCAGCTCTGATGGTGTTGAGGGCTGTTGAGGCTGGAAGTGCTCAGAGGGACTTGGACTGAGAACTCCTCCGTGTGGCTATTGGCCTCGAGGACATACCGTGGCGCCAGCTGTGAGTGACGCCACCAGCAGCTCTGGAGAAGAGATTCGACGACAACCCTCACGTCTTGTACATGGACGCATCCCTACTACAGGGAGGCGACCGAGCAGCAGTGGCCGTAACGTCTCGAAACAAGCTAATTACCACGGCATCCACGAGGACACGAGACCCAACCACAGCGGAAGAAGTGGCCATGGCACTAGCGCTGCTTCAACCCGGCATCGAGGTCGTGGTCACTGACAGCAAGAAGGCCTACAGCAGCTACCGGAAGGGCACCATCTCCTCCTTGGCAGCAAACATTATGAACAAGAGAGAGCCACCAGAAAGGGTAGTCGAGGTCGTATGGACACCCGCTCACTCCTCATTAATCGGCAACACAATTGCCGACTACTACGCCCGAGAGATGGCACGCCGGGCACAAGAGGAGGCGAGTGGAGGAGAAGACGACCCGACCCCCGTCACTAGCTTCAAAGAGATAACAGAAATGTACAGGGAGGACAGGCGCGCACTGCCGGCACCCCATCGTACACTAACACGGAAAGAGCAGACAGTATCAAGAAGAATTCAAGCGGGGTCGCTGGCCCACCCAACATTGCTACACACCATGTTCCCACAACAATATGAAGACAAATGCCCCTTCTGTCGCCGAGAAAAAGGCACCTTGCGACACGTGATTGCAGAGTGTACATCACTCAAAGCCCCCATCCCACAAATCCCATCCCCAACCAACACCCCCCTATCTCCTTCCCCCAAAGAGTGATGGGAGATTCTACAGTCCAGCCCCGCCGCAACGACCCACGCGGCCCTAGTGGAATGGGGCCTGGAGGTGCTGGCCGTTTATGGGCCCTGTGAATAAGGGACCACCCCGTCGGAGGCCGCCTCAACGGTGACTTCAATGGCTCAAATAAAGTTGTATCTATCTATCTATCGTGTAGGACACCAGGTCGTGTTGTCGTCTGCTACAACACATTTCCTGTGCCTATGCGACTGCTTGGTTTTTGTTATGGCCACCGTGTGCCCCCTCCCCACGATTCTGATGCAAATTACAGAAAAAAGTTGTCTACAGACCGAATAATCAGGGCAACCAATTAGCAACTCGCTTGTTCCCGGCGACACCACCGCGTTTAGGTTGTTGCTAGCATCGCGACCCACAGCTCATGCATACGCAGCCAGGTAACGCCAAGGACGATGCAGCTGATGCCGAGAAAAGTACGCTGTAAAGTCATTATGAAATACTTGTGACATGACATTTATAAGACTGTGTGTGCAAGGAAACACCTTGTAACAGCGACAAAAACGCGTCGCTCACTTTTGATCTCGCCGTGCGTACTGCTTGCATTGCCTGGTAAATGAATGACTCGTGAGCACAGTGATCAGATTGCTTCGCCACACATGCTTAAAAGGGCTGCTATGATCTGCAGTTTGGGTTAAGCAGTGCCTATTTTCCCTACTATGTTTTTTATAGTTATGCCCGGATTTGATGCCCAGCCTGTACTCTGCATGGCTGATAGGTTTACTTTTTGCTACAACTTGTCTGCAATGTATGAATGGTATGAACGCAAGTTTTCAATGCCTTGAAGCAGGTTTGGACATGGCTATATTTAGTTTTCATTGGGACCTTGGCGTGGTAATTTATAATTGAAACGTGGGCTTTTTTCTGTTTACAGTGAGCCTGCATTTCTCTAGCATCAATTTCGAAACTCGCGCCTGCTCACAGAAGGCGAGGTTGTGTATGAGGCGAAACACGTCGTTAATCATTTGAGGTAATGGGGAGTTTTAGAATAGGAGAACCGAGCGTTGGGGACCCCTAAGAAGTTAGGGGAACACAAACGCAACATGCGTGGGCGTGACGAGAGGGTCTTCTCCAACAGCTCGCAGCGGGCTTTGGATGGACGTAAGCGAATGTTGTAAATTGTAGGCTTAGCGTTGTGGCAGATATTTTATCGCCGCTGTAGTTACAGTTGTGAATGACAGTCCCTATTACAACTTTTCACCGCACTGTCACCCCTTTCTTGTTTGTGGAACTTTGTATCTGCATTTAAATTCATTTAACCGATCGATGATCAAGATACCTGCCACGGCCTTGGCCGATTCTTGCGCGCAGGTATAGCCATCCTTCGGCCACTTGCCACACCGCATGTGAACGGGCCGGCGGTGCTGAAACCAACCTTCGCGGCCAGTTGGCATAGATCGTGGCAGATATTTGAGCGTCGCTTTGAAAACCACAGCTGATGACACTACCTAGAGCAATTTTTCACCACACTAACATCTACTTTCACCAATGTGGAACTTCTTTTCCATGACTAGTGTGATTTTAAAAAGCAGTGACAGGTTGTTGCTGCCACAACCTGCGTCGGTTCGAGCCGCCTCGTCGGCCGTGCGGGCAGGCAGAGTGGGTGTGTGTTTGTGGAGCATTTCTGGAAGCAGTTAATGCTTCATGATTTCTTGCTTTATACATTTCTTGCAAACAAGGGAAATCTAGAAGCTTTGCTCAGCGATCATCGTAGTCTACATTGTTGATTGGGGAAACAAACTGCAGCGTATGCTTCGGTTGCGTACGTCATACACCACCATGCTCAAGTTGTTTGCAGAGAATGTACCACAGTTGATATGGTTATAAAGTACCTGTGAGGTCAAACAGCGCTTGACGCACTGAGAATTAACTTCACACGACGGGAATTAACACGAAAATACTTTCAGAACACGCGTCGAAAGGGAAGTGTCACGCGCTGCAAGCCAACTACACAGCAAGATAGGAACGGTGATCCTATGAGTGACATCAAAACGATCACAGCGCTAGCTTCTCCAGTGGTGGGCCTTGCGGCCCATAAACATGTTTACACACACTCTCTTTCCCTCCCTGCCTCCCTGGACCCTTCCTTCCTTCCTTCCTTCCTTCCATCCTCGACACTCTGTCCCCTCTCTCTCTGTCCATCCCTCTCCCTCTCTCCCCCTCTCTCTCCTTCCTTCCCTACCAACCTCTCTCTCTGTCGTCTTAGGTCCAATCTCGTCAGGCACGAGCGGACCCACACGGGCGAGAAGCCGTTCACCTGCGAGCAGTGCCAGAAGAGCTTCGGCCGACGCGAGCACCTGGAGGCCCACCTGGAGACGCACTCCAACCTGAAGCCGTACGAGTGCCCCGAGTGCGGCCAGCACTTCAGCAAGACCTCCAACCTGGCACGGCACCGGCTGCAGCACCTGGGCGGCTCGGAGCACCTCATGTGCCCGGACTGCGGCAGGACCTTCAACCGCTCGGACAGCCTGCAGCGGCACCGCAAGGTGCACACGGGCGAGCGGCCGTACGCCTGCCACGTCTGCGGCATGCGCTTCGCCCACGTCAGCACCGTCAGGAGGCACGAGCAGAAGGTGCACTGCTTCCCGCACTCGCCGCACGAGTCCACCCTGGGACTGTCCGGGCAGCAGGACGACGCCGGCTTCCCGCTCTCGCCCCACGACCCCACCTCGGGGGCGACCTTTCCACTCTCACCCCACAACACTTCCCCCATTGCGGGCTTTTCGTTGTCGCCCCACAGTGCCACCCCGTCCTTCTCGTCACTGGGAGAGACTTTCCCCGCATCTCCTCATGAACTGAACAGTCCTTCCAAAGGGGTGGGCCCTCACCCCCCCGGTGCGTCCCCAGTGTTGCCCCAGCAGGGGGTAGAGACGTTCCTGCCAGCTTGTCGGGAATCTGCCGGGGCGGGTGACACACCCCTGCGGGAGGGGAGAGGGACTGGTCAGCAAGCTGCCCCGTCTGCACCTGTGAAAGATGAACAGGAACAATGTGGACTATAACCAACTCCGGTCTTGTGAGAAAGGGAAACGTGGTGGTGCGGACTTGACATGGTAAGATGATCATTAAACCAGGGCAAATGAAGTCGTTGTCCTGGTTTAGACGCTTAGTGGGAACGAAATTGAGGAAATGAGTTTATTTAAACTGGAAAAAGCATGTGATAAGAGGTATAGTATGAAATAAGCGTGATAATGCAACATATTTAGGGTTGTTCGTTTTTCACAAAACCTGATTTTACCTTATTTTTATACCCCAAACGTGTTTCAGGAGAATCAAGTTAAACCTGATTTCTGCCCGAATAGACCTTTTTAAAGTAGCGATTTGCAGAATTGTGGCCTGATGGTCTGCCGTTCTCAACCGGTTCTTGCTGGAAGCAAGGCCCGCAAACACAGCTTTCGAATTTGTCGAGTATTGGCATGACTACCACTCGCTATCCCATGCTGGAAAATGCTGCACTGACATTGTTGTGCCTAGCTAATGGAAGCTGTGATGTTGAGAGAAATTTCTCCCGGCTGAGATGCATTCAACGATCGAACAGGTCTCGAATGGAGACCGTCATGTTGCGCATGCAGAGGATAAGGTACGTAAACAAGGACGTGCAAAATATCGATGACCAGCTTTTTGTGAATAAGATGGTTCATTTCTTAGAAGTTATCAATGCTTCTTACTGTCATCATTACTGATCCCTTTCCAAATGAACACCAAATTTCGGAGAGTATTTGCTAGAAAACCCTGATATCCCCCTAATTACCAGCTTGAAAGACATGGCAACTTTAATGCGTTAGAGTTAAGAAGCTCGTGATACCTAGTGATAAAATAAACTGAGTGTATTATTTAGTGCATCGTTAGAATTTACCCAAAGAAATCCATATTTCGGAATGGTTTTACAAAAAAACACTATTTCTCTCTGTTAATCAGTTTGCAAAATAGCACCCGATTTTTACACCCGATTAATACAAAAACCCAAAAACAAACAACCCTAAACATATTACAGGCTGACTGAAGACAAATGGCATGGAAACGTTTTACCTGACAGTGTTTTGGGATGATGTCTCTAAAACTTTTTAATGTTTTGCTGCACATTTTTTTTATTTCATGGTCATTTTTTCCTCTGAAATTGCACAACTCCCGAGTAAAGCGCAGCACTATTTTGAAGCTATGCTAAGTCAGAGCACTGTTCCAAGTGAGTTCAAGTGCTTCACAGGAGAGTGTGTGTACAGACAATAGTGTTGTATTACACTAAGATATAAACTTTCACATTTGGAACGCAGTGTTTAGTACTCGATTCTTAGAGCATCACTTCCCAAACCACAAGTGGTTGGGCTGTGGTAACCTGATTAGGCCTTTTTCTGACCAAAATTAAATCTGTGTTTCATTTTAGCTATTCTGTTGTACAACATCAGGTGCCGGTGTCCTGATACCCAAGATTCTGCTGTCTGGGCTGTCAGAAAAAAAAATTCAACATCCCTTCCTAAAGATAGTTGACAGAAGCATGAAACCTTTTTAACATCAAAAGTGCATCAAAACCTTTGCTAAAAGTGCATCCAACCATCTATGAAATTGCGTCCAATCGATCAGCATACCTTCCAAGACCCAAATCACAAATAAAGAGCAAACCTGTGCGACGATTTTTCATGCACTACCGTATTTTCGCGTGCATAACCCGCACCAAAAATGCGAAAATTTCTGTGGCAAAGTAGGGGTCAGATAATACGCAGGGTTTTTGTTTTAGTGCAGCAATGCACGTTGGGCCATGAAACTCCTACGCAGTAACACTGAGCAAGCCTTCCGTGGCAGTGATTGCACAAAACATACAAGGACAAGGAAGAAAAAACAAGGACGAGCGCACTCTAGCAACTGAATTTTATTAGTGAATTGTGATTTTCGTCTTGCAGTCAGTGTATTCTACTTGCTAAATATAGGCTTTTTCTGCCTGCATAATATGTGATGTGTTGCTTGAGCGGTAGCTTTGGTGCAGCCTTTCCTGTATCAAATGTGCGGGCAATACGCAAGGATTTTTTTTTCTTTTCTGGTGGGCTGAAAGTGGGGTTGCGGATTATATGCAGGGGCGGGTTATGAGCGCAAAAATACGGTAAGTAAAGGCATCTAAATGATATAAAAGTATGCTGATACGTATTTTATGAGATAAAGGTATACTATTGTATTCCTTCTTTATGCTCGATACGTGTGTTGTCTGATCTGAAAACGTTCCTTTTTCATGATTTCCAAGTAACTGCTTTGACACAATTTAAGCCCGGTTTAACGCATGCGCCGTGTGTCCAGAGATTTTATCAGAGCTTTTCGGTTGACCAACCGGTCTCTGAGGAAATGCATTAGCTTTCTTACAGGACGCCATCGGTCCCGGTAACAAAGCATTCACTTTAAAGAGCCGTGACTTGGGCTAACGAACAATGCCTCAATTTGGAATTTCAGGTTGTCCCAAGGCCAAACCTGCTTCACTTGTTGACCAACCTTAATCTTGATGTTACTGGTGGCTCGCTCCATTGATGAATCTGGCCATGGCATCAATTTTCACAGTCGGCAAATAATGCCATATTTCAGGGCATGAGGTCGCCCAGAATAGGCGGCAGGAGCATTGCTTTATTTGTGTTTGTAGTGCTCGTGGGGGTGGTATGTGCCTCTCCATTCCTGGTAAACAACAAGGTCAGACGCAGCTGCTGGTATTCGGGAAGACCAGTGGGATGCTATCCACTCCGGTTTTTGTTGCCTTTCTTCCCTTTTATTGCAACAGCCGTCACATATGCAAGGAATTCTTCTGGTAGTGTTCATCCAGAGAAGTAGCATGTTGTTGCCGCAAGAGTGTCCGGAATGGCATATACACTACCCCAGCCAGCATGAAGGGGGAGGGGGGGTCATGTTGGGTGCAGCGGCTGTGTAGCAGTGCAACAGGCTTTGGGTGACGTTGCCGTAGCAAGGATCACATGTCGCATCGGGCAGCCATGAACCTCCTTCCAACCTTGTGGGTTCACATCGGGTGTTTGATCAGGTGGCTTAAGGGGGGGGACGCTCCTCTTGAAACAGTTTCTTCTGATTCTGAAGTAAATTCTGTGAAACTTGTCAGTCTCACTGCTTTTCCCGCACTGATTTCAAATATGCCGTTGCTTTTGAGTCAGTCAATTAGTTCCAAAGATAATTAGAGGTAACTAGCCATTTTTGGAGGAAGAATAGAGAAAACAGTGGTAGTCATAAAACTAATCTTTTAGTGTCCTCGATAAACATGCACCGGGGTTGCCCCCAAAACCGGCGCGGTGCACAGTGCCCCACGACGGTGCGCACCGGCACGGAGCGTTGATCGAGGACAAACTGGGCGGTTCTACCCTAGCGCCACCTCTTAAGCTGTGAAAACAACTCATTAAAACTTTCACTCGTGGCTACGAAGCAGCGCAATATGACACAGCGCCACTACAAAGTGATATTTATTGAAAGCCAATGATTATATGTCACACAAGCCATATCCGTCACACGTGTTCTTCCACTGTTTCCACTACCTACAAGCTGCTTCTCATCTTCGTTCTGAGAGCCATAACGCAAATGCCTGTTATGTTCCGCCCTTCCGCCACAGCAAAGCATGCAAGTCTTAGATGTCTAGGCACCCCAGTAACTGTTCGTGTAATTCATTCGAACTAAACGAATGCAAAAGCTCCAACTGGCTGGCCTTGCAATCAGCCTTCTTGCTGTAAGGTCACGTCCTCATTTCCAATCTCTAGCCGTTTATTAGCGCCTGTTATGAGCCAGTCGCATCGTTGCCCGATGATTTCGAAAGCAATCCACCCTTGTCAGCAACAATCTACAGCCCGTTCCACCTTCACACGAGTGCGCTGATGCTGCAGTTCACTGGACCGATGCTCCGTCGCTGCAGCAGACGGCGGAGGAAGCCGCTTCGCCGGCGTCGTCTGCGATGCATTTCGGAATTGCACACCGGTGCACCGTCGACTCTCACGGTGCGCGATGGGGCAACCAAAAATTGCCCCGCGACGGTGCGCCCCGGTTTATCGAGGGCAGATGATGCGCACCGGTGCGGTTTATCGAGGATGAAAAGGCGCACCGGTGTGCCCTGGTGTGCACCAGTGCGGTTTATCGAGGATACCATTTATTTTTCTAATACTAGTATGAACCCTGGTGAATGCAATATGAATGCATTTTTTTATTTAACACTTGAAACTAATTTTATAGCTCATTGAACTTTGGTGTTTGAAATGGGTGTTCGAAATGCGTCATAGCCACTGGTGCCACCAAGTTTAATGAGCTGTAAAATTAGTTCCAAGCGTTCCGCTTTTCTGATGGAGGCGAAAAGCAAAAATGCCAGTGTGTACGAGATTTCGGCGCACGTTAAAGATCTCCGGGTGGCCAAAATTAACCCAGAGCCCTCCACTACGGCGCGCCTCATCGCCTGCGTTGCATCGACACGTTAAACCCTGCAATCAATCAATCAATCAATAAATCAAGTTCCAAGCTTTACATAAAAAAAAAACGTGCTCTTATTGCGTTCACTAGGGTTCATAGTATTAGAAAAAATAAAGATTACAGTTTTATGACTACCACTACAGTTTTCTCTATTGTTCCTCCAGAAATGACTAGTTATCTCTAATTATCTTGGGAACTAATTGACGGACTCAAAAAACAATGGCGTATTTCAAATCAGTGAGGGAAAAGTAGCAAGTCTGACAAGTTTCACAGAGTTTACTGAAGAATTAGAAGAAATTGTTTTAATAGGAGTGTCTGTGTTCGCAGTGAAGTGGTTTCTCTGATTTGGCCTGTAGCTTATACTACCAGTGTAGTGGTACACATGTTGGTCACAGGGGTTGAACCTTTTACTTTGTTCTGAGGTCTTCGGGTGATGGGAATCTGCAGATATGCTTTGTGTGAAATGACAAAAATATAAAAGGAGTTTTACGAAAAAAGTGTTATTGCATGTTAGACAAATATGGTAGCTTGGCATACTTACTGAATGCTGCCAAGCAGAGACAATTAAATACCAACAAAATAAATACGTCAGAAATAACGAAGACAAAAAATTACAAGGGAGGGGGGATTATAGAACTTTTTAAGGGAACACTACGGACAACCAATAAGTTGGTTTCAAACTAAAGTTTGACCTTCCCATAGCCATTGTAGCATTGATTTGGTGCCAAAAGATGCCTTAATTGCTGAGAAATCACTAATCAAGCAACTCATTTCCCTTGCTATGATTCCATGATGCAAACAGCGGCTGCTGCAGCCACTGTTAGTGTCACGGTAAACTGGAACCACGCTAGGCAGCAGCGATATATGGCGGTACGTATAAAAGCAATACAACGTTGCCACGAATGATGCGGTTTGGTCAGTTTCAGTCAAATCAGTCGTGTTTTCCCAAACTCCCACGTCATTTGCAGTTTCGGATCGCAAAGCAAAATATTTCTTCATGAGACCCATGATCAGCATGGACGCTTTGTTGTAGAAAAGCATATTGTCCTTTTTAGGCAGCGTGAAGGTTGGCGTCCTATGAACCGCTCATGCAGAGAACACCTCTTTGCATAACAGCGTCGCCACACACGTGGATGAGTGGCACCATCCAGCTGCAGTCAGGGAAGACGTTGGGTACTCCAGATGTTGTGTGCACTTGAAAAGATTGACTTGAGCCAAAATAAACATTTGTGTTTTCTTTCTTCTTTTTTTTGCACACCAAAAGCACGCGCAAAGGGTCATAGTTAGGTGGCTATGCACAAGGCGCCATACAAGCTAGGGTCACACAATTATTTGGCCGAGTATTGCACCGAAACCAAAACGGACTTGGCGTTAGGGATCGCTGCGGGATCTATCTACCGGTCACGTGATCTTATCAGAAGCACACTGCGTCATGCATTCGCAGAAACACGTAGCTCCGACACCAGCGGTGAGACGCTTTTGCTTTGATTGATTAATTGATTGTTGAGTTTAAGGCGCTGACGCCATGTGGGCGATGAGGCATGCCTTAGTGGAGGGCTCTGGATTGACCACCTCAGGATCTTTAACGTCCGCCGAAATCTTGAGCACACGGGCAATTTCGTTTTTCACCTCCGCCAGAAAAGCGGCTGCCGCAGATGGGAATCAAACCCGCGTCCTTGGGCCGCCTTTTTTTTTTTCTTTGGCGATATATGCGCTTGCTTTTGTAGTTGGCTTTTTCACTGTCTTTTTAGGGAAGAGTTTCCCCTCCAAAGTGAGCTGCGATAAGCATTTGCTTTGGCGCCAAGCTTCGAAACAGCAAAAATTGCTAAGACAAAGCATGGCAAATCATCAGTGGCCAATGTATCCGGGCTTGGCAATACCTCGGTTGGTGTTTGGGAAAGGTGACAAGCCAATAGTTGGCAAAGCTCTGGAAGGCCAATATTGGACAATGCTTGGCAAAGCATATTGCCATGATAATGCCAATGCGTGGACCCCATGCTATTTCCATGCACATATCTGGCCGGTCCTTACGGCCATTGCCTATTCTACGAGTTGCCTCACGGCCTGATTTATGTGTTATGCATGTCATTGTACAGAAAATATTTAACGGGTACGCGTTATATGCCTACTGTAGTCACACAAACAATTAAGCGTAACAGACAGAAATGGTAAGTTTTGTTTTCTAACAATATGCGGGATCAGAAACTACAAGGCAACGCCCTGCACATTGGGTTGGGAACGCACCAACTTTTACATGTTCTTTCGCAAGACATATTTGCCAGCCTGGAGCTGGATGAAAAGCCCTGTGACCTTTTAACGCGTTATATTTTTAAGGGGTAACCAAATATTAAAGCGACATTTGGGAGCGACGCTACAAATGTAACTCATCGGGTGGTATATTAAACTGGTTAAAGTAACGTTGCTGTCGCCGCCGCTCACATCTGCCTCGTCAGAAACGCCAGAAGCGAACGAAACTGATAATCGAAGCTCAGTGGCAGCGTAATTACTTTGTCGCTCAGCAATATATATACGTACCTTACGAAAATAATGAAACGAAAGATTTATTTATAGTAGCTAGTGTTTAATGACGCCATCCATGCAGCCGTCACAGCGACGCGTCCGTCCATCGCCGAAGCCGCGGAGAGAAAGGGGGCGCGGAAGTGCACATCACAAAGTAGTCCACCGAACACCATTACGTGAGCACACACAAATGACCCATGCCTACGTAACGTGTAATACAATCTCCCGCGCTATTTTGAATACGCTGCACTTTAGTTTGAACAGGCCCGGTTTTGTGACACGGTGCTGCGACCATTTTTGTAACTACTTTTTCCTGCGCTGTTGCCTGTTCACCCCGAAAACAGCGCCCGTCCTCATCAGCTTGCTCGTGACGTCCCTTGCGCTGTTTTAATCATCGCTCAGTGTTTTTAACACGAAAATGTTGTATTCCCCGATACACCAAGATTTCAGTGGCATCATATCCATCACGGAAATGACGCCAGTATAACGAAGCAAGTGGCCTGTAAAGGGTGCACCTCCCTGCACACAGGGTCTTCTTACGGGGGAAGCAACCTTTGGAATCAAAGAGTACGTTACACTTAGGGTTGTACGTTTTCAGGTTTTATATTTTTTTAGCACGAAAGTGTTTTATGCCGGGATACACCAAGATTTCACTGACGCCATATCCGTCACTAAAATTACGCCAGTACACCTTTGCCGAAGTGACCCGCCCGCAGGACGTCGCTCGCCAAGCACACCCACAAGACAGCCGCCTACCCGCAAATCATGCTCAGCTGCAGATTTCGCTGCACATTTTACTTTCGTGTTTTACCGACTCCTATGACAGAGGAATCAACCACAGTGTTTCTTGCGAGCTCCTCACGTGGCACAAGCCCACACGCAAGACCGGACGACGCCGCTGTACACAAGCCTTTATGCCCTGTGTTGCGGTAAGACGTCCCGGCTTGTCGGGCGCCGGTGAGGCTCGGCGGAGCCATGCCAAGGCTACCGGAGGGAGCGCGTAGCTATGCGCAGCTGCGCCTGGGGTTGCAAGGCAACGCGAAGTGACGTCATCGCTCTGAGCTTTTTTTGGTGAACGGACAATTAATGCTCGGTTTAAACAGCTCTGCTGTTAAAAGCTGCGGGCCATGCTTTAGTTCCTGCACCATTGCCGACCTTTTCTTTTTTCATCACAAACATATTTACTTACATTCGTAAATATGAAAATTAATGGGAACGGACACGTGAGGTGTTTTTCCCCCCCGAAATGAGCCAGATCCAGAAACCGAAACTAAGTCGGATAAAACTGCAGTGACAATAAAAAATCAGCGACTGTCCCCTCAAAAGGGAGTGGCAAGAAAATAGTTGAGACAACGCCCTGAAAACGTGTACGCAGATCGTAGTTCGTATCGAAAATGAGCCACATCCTGCTGTTTTCATGGATCACAATGAGCAAAATCTATTTGCCCAATGGGAGTTTGCGTTTGGCTTTACTGTTCAGGTTGATTCGTCGGTGCTTTCATAACTCTTTTTTGCGTTTCGGAGTTGGCTTATCATGAATTCAGGACGGCAATTAGGAGATGGGCGAGAGATCTGTCCCCAGACGTTCACGGCGAAGCGAACGGAAGAAGTGAACGAAATGAAACTGAAAGATGTGAAACAATGATTTCATTTCGTCTTACCTGTCCCTACAAAATAACTCTGGTTATTTCGTAGGCCACAGTGACTAACTGTTGCCGAATAAACTTCGCGAATGTTGTGCCTAAACCTACTGTACTTTTCTTGTTTTCTGAAAAACTATCAGCTACATTCACCTTCCAGTGTTTAGAGTTCCATGAAATGTCCTTAAGTGTGTACGCACATATATTTGCACTTTTGCACATCTCTCAGTAAACGGAACTCCTGTTAAATTAAACTCATTTTTTTGGTCCCTTGGAAGTTCCGTTTATCGAGAGTCAACTGTAGGATTTTTTTACTCCCATATTTACCATTTTAGTACTTAACTAAATAGCCGCCGCTTGCAAGCCCTGACAAATCTCCCCCCCCCTCCTTTTTGAGAGCACGGACCACGTAATTAAGGTGAAAAAGAAGATATGAGCAGCCTTCTTGTGAAGTGTTTTGTAAACTCATGACAAAGCAATGAAGAGCTTGCTTACTTCGCGAGTGTCTTCAGGCGTGCCCAAGAAAATTATCCCAGGGAAAAATTCAAAAAGAGCTGCCCATGGTGCCAAGAGGACTCACGTGCTTTCCATGTATAGTTCTACTATTCTTGAAGCCCTGTTGCATATTTTAATGCCTTTTCCAGCAAAACTCAATCTCCCCATGCTTGAAAGTCAATTTAAATAAAGTTTTCATAAGAATGCCTAATCAACTTGAGTGTTTCAATTCAATATGTCATCCAAATCCAAACTTATCGCCCCAATATTGCTCAATTCACAGCATAGTTTTTAATTAATTGTGGCCATAAACTTCGCCTAGCTGTCATGTAAAATATATCGTATAATAGCTTTGACGGCGTTGCAAAATTTAGGTCCGGTAACAAACTTCCGCTGGTTTCTCAAAATCACGTTAGGTGGTGGATTTGGCTCATTTCGAGAAAAAAACGCCTCACATGACTATACATGACAAAAGCACACATGTTCAGGTATACGGGCTGCTCAGTGCACCTTTTTTAGCACGAAAGTGCTTTATTCCCGGATACACCAAGATTTCGCCGACGTCATATCCGTCACGGAAGTGACGCCATGACAACGAAGCAAGCGGCCTGCAAAGGGTGCACTCCAGCACACAGAGTCTTCTTGCGGGGAAGCAACCTTTAGTACTAACGAGTACGTTATACTTAGGGTTGTTGGTTTTCGGATTTTATATTTTAACAGGAAAGTTTTATGCCGCGATGACCCGCCGCGGTGGCTCAGTGGCTAAGGCGTTGCACTGCTGAGCACGAGGTCGCGGGTTTGATTCCAGGCGGCGGCGGCCGCTTTTTTGATGGAGGCGAAAAGCAAAAACGCCCGTGTGTACGAGATTTCGGCGCACGTTAAAGATTCCCAGGTGGTCAAAATTAATCTGGAGCCCTCCACTACGGCGCGCCTCATCGCCTGCGTTGCGTTGGCGCGTTAAACCCTACGATCGAAACTTCGATCTAATCGAATCGTTTCACGCCGCGATACCCTAAGATTTCACTGACGTCATATCCGTCACGGAAATGACGCCAGTACACATTTGCCGAAGCGACCCGCCAGCAGGACGTCGCTTGCCAAGCACACCCACAAGACAGCTGCCAACCCGCAAATAATGCTCAACTACAGATTTCGCTGCACATTTCACTTTCGTGTTTTAGTGATTCCTATGACAGAGGAATCAACCACAGTTCTTTTCATGTTCTAGCAGCCAAAGGAAGGCATAATTACAAGAAAAAAAAACTGATTACCGAAAGAAATAGTCTGAAGGCACACGCGCACGAAACCGTCACACTGAGAGAGAGAGAGAGAAAGAGAGAGAGAGAGAGAGATAGAGTAAATGCTTATTGAAAAGGAGAAGAGGTCGGCCTGAAAAAGTGATCTGGGCCTGCTACTTCCCACTGATGGGAGGGTACTTGGGACAGAAAGAGAAAGGAAGGAATATGGAAGGTATGAGAAATGACAATGAAATCGACAAATGAACTGAGATGCTTGGCGAGGTCAAGGTGGTCAGCACGCCTTGCAAAAAGAAGTTTTGGGCAAGGTAAAAGCGCTGAGGAAATTTGGGAGCTATTAGAGACTGGCAGATCGGAAAAGTAAACCTAAGAAAAAAACTACACAATAAAGAACCGTGAAATGTATAGCTGGACACGTCACATTTCCGGAATTTTATAGATGTGCGTTACTCTGGCAGCATCGGCTGCCCACTGCAGGGGCATTGCCAGAAATACTTTTGGGGGGTCTTATACGTCACCGGTAAAAATATAAAAATTGTGGTTGATTCCTCTGTCACAGGAATCAGTAAAATACAAAAGTGAAATGTGCAGTGAAATCTGCAGCTGAGCATGATTTGCGGGTCGGCGGCTGTCTTGTGGGTGTGCTTGCCGACCGACATCCTGCTGGTGGGTCGATTTGGCAAAGGTGTACTAGCGCCATTTCCGCGACGGATATGACATTGTTTATTGTTTATTGAACTTCTGACAATAAAATTGCCAAGGTGCTGAGGCAAAAGGCGATTGAGGCATTGCAGTCGCCCCAGGTGCAGCAGCTGCCGCCAAAGACGACTGCAATACTCGCCTGACTAGGCCCCTAGCACCTGACAGCACAAGCGACAGCAGAAGCAGCTATACATGCCAAAATACATACAACAAGCATGCACACTTCCGGTGTAACAACAGCAACATACGCAAAAATAAAGCATACTAAGAAGACATACCTGAAGAGAATTACACGCTTTTCTTGCGTAACAAAATGTAACAGAAATAAAATTACCGTGCCCACTCTTCGTGCCCACATCAGCGAAATCTTGTGCATACGGTAACAAAACACTTTCATGTTAAAATATAAAACCCGAAAATGAACAACCTAAGAATGAAGTACTCTTTAGTACTACAGGTTGCTTCCCCGCAAGAAGACCCTGTGTGCAGGGGTGCACCCTTTACAGGCCGCTTGCTTTGTTGTACTGGCGCCACTTCCGTGACGGATATGACGTCACTCAAATGTTTGTGTATCCGGGAATAAAACACTTTCGTGTTAAAAGATAAAAAGCCTGCACACACACAATAGTCTTAGCCATTATTCTGTTTAAATGAACTCAAATACCTAGTGGTTTGGTTCACTGCTAGTATCTACCAAAAATACGAGCGCACGCAGTGCTTTGAGGAACCATGGGCCCCTTCGATTATCAGTTCCGGATCGTCCGCGGACTGCCCAAGACGCAATCCGGCGCTCAATTTTCCATGTAATTCGTATGGGACTTCCGGTCCGAAGGCAGTCCTCGGGCTGCCCGCGGACGGTCCAGGACTGGTAAATCGAGGAAGCCCCATGTTTGTCAAGAAACCAACGCTCTTCTTATTTTCATTTTTAAATCGTAATTTATACAAGCTAAAGAATCGCGAAAGGAGCGACGGAACGCAGCATTCAGATATTTTAGGGGTTCCTGACGTACCCCTGGCAATGCCCCTGCCACCCTGTGCACACAACAAAGCGCCCTGCTCTCCTTGGTTTAAATGAAACCGTTGAGCAGCAGAGGCGCGCGAAGGCCGTTCCGTAGTCTCTACATAGCGGCGCCAAACAGGCCCTGGGCTTTAGCAAACAAAAGGTGAGCCTAGTGAATGGATTGTGGCATTCAACTGAGTAACTTTAGCATGTTAATTGGTAAGCATGTTTGCGCTAATAGCGGATGTATATGGAGCTTGTACAAGTCCACAGAAGAAGAAAAAAGTCCGGTGTCTTTGAAGCACGAAACGTTCTAGCGCGAGGCGTTGGAAAACGAGTGTCCCGGTGTTTTAGTACCGTGACTACATGAAACGACGACGACGACAGGAGACGCCGCCAGCCCGAGTCCCTAATGGGCTTCGTGCTTAAATGCAGAAGAAACCAACCCCTCTCACTGGCTACGCCTCACCATCCAAGGAAGAAGTCAAGAAGAAATAGAAAAACTCCGCCTACACACCAAATGGACTTATCCAAAATCTCTGTGACCAAATTTTGCTTTCTGTGAGGCCACTCATCAACAGTATACAGTACCGATGCTTCCCGCATGTGGCTGGCTGCTCACGCGCTCTGCTGCGAGAGACGACTGTTTTTCGCTCCCTCGGATGCGCCTTTTCTCCCTAACCAGTGTAGCTAGATGCGGGAGTATAGTTAAATCAGCTATAAACCCAGCCAATCTCTCTCCCTTCACTCCTAACCAATCACCTATCCGGATTTCTGGCGCATGGGGTTGCCTAGGAGGAGTTTTCTGCATACGCGAAACCGGCGATTTTTGTAGCGTGAGCTACACTGGCCGAGGTTGAGCAGTTTCGCGTGGACCCCGAAGGGCCGTGCTGCGCAAGCGCGAGGAGCATTGGATTGGATTGGATTGGATTAAATTGGATTGGATTTGGATTAGATTGGATTATCGGATGCGAAAGCGATTGCTGATCATTTTAACTCCTTTTTTCATAGTGTTTTCTGTCAGTCTTCTCAGCCTGTAGCTTTTGCACATGATCCAAATATTCCAACAGGAAATTTAGTTTCGTATGAAGGAGTTCTAAGCATGGTTCTTCGAATAAAAGTAAAATCTTCCGGTGGGCCAGAGGGAATACCGACTGAAGGAATACAGAGGGAATACCGAATACCGGAAATACATGTGTGGGTGATGGATGTCGGAACGGGTCGTCAGGTCTGGTGCGAGGTGCTGGCTGGACCTCTGACCCTTACATATATAAAGCCTCGCTTCACAACACAAAGACGCGTTTATCACAAGCCTCGCACGCGGCCTCGGCGGGACTTCAGCTTCTGTCGAGACAGCGGCGCAGCAGCACGATCGGTGATCCTGCATCTAGTAGCCGCAGTGAGCAACAGGGTGTGGATGTGGCGTGCTCAACGTAGGTGGAACACGTCGACGGAAGCCGCCAAAAGGAACGCTTTTGCGCTTTCATCCCTTATTATTACACTAAGGAAACTTCTCCGAGTGTTTGTTATTTTATACTTTGTTTGTATCCAATGTTTTCTTCGTTGAGCGCCCTTTTAGTGGCCGGCAAACCAAATGGGCACGAGCCACGAACTCCTTTTCCGGCAGCACCGCAATCCGCATCGCCTGCACGGGCAACACCGAGAATTCCTTTGGGCAAAAGTCCGCGGCCAGCGTCGGACGACCGGTCTCGCCGCACTAAGTTCAGGCGCTCGCGCCAAGGAACAGCCCAAATGGGGAGGATGATTGTGTACAGGTGATGATATTAGGAGTCATAAGAGTTAATACTGACAATCAATCAATCAATCAATCAATCAATCAATCAATCAATCAATCAATCAATCAATCAATCAATCAATCAAATGTTTATTTTTCTCTTGAGAGAGAGAGAGAGAGGGAGGACAAAGGGAAAAGCTGCACTTTTGCAGCTTGCTGGAGCCGAAGACCCCCATTTTATTTTGTCCGGTACGGTTTTGTAATATCCTAACAGTTTTCACGTAGCGTCTTGAGTAGACACAATTTTATACAAACAAGTATTTTCCTACTTGGAAAAGCAAGAAAAAAAGTGGTAGTTTTGGTGAATAATGCCGCGAACCATGCATTGCGGTTTGTTTATTTGTGTTTTGCTTTTCGAAAGAAGGGCGGCCCGTTCTTCAAAGCAAAACACAAATAAACAAACCCAATGCATGGTTCGCGGCAATGTGAAGTAAAACACATCGTAAATAAGGGATTTTCGAAAAAAAAACTATGGGCAATGCAATACAAACACGCATACATATACATATCCGCATCTATACATTTATATACACACATATGCATATTTACAAGATATAATAAAGGAGAAAAGTATGTTTAACATACCTCGAAGAATTTGGTCAGCATATATGTCAGCATATAAATCATGGTTATTTAACGCGCATAATGTATCATCATTTCACACTGTTTCGTTGTATAAAAATTGGAAAGGCAAATGAAGGCAAGATAACAAGAAAACAGTTACAACAAAACAGATCAAGAGGAAGTTCTTCTAGAAGGTTCAAAACATTCAAAACATAAGCAGCATGGTCAAAAGGACTTACTATATATATATATAAAGTTAGTAGAGACAGAGACAAACGAGAAAGACGTAGAAAATAGAAATAAGTTTACTGACGTTTCAGGGAGAGGACTCCCTTTCTTCAGAGAGTCCTCTCCCTGAAACGTCAGTAAACTTATTTCTATTTTCTACGTCTTTCTCGTTTGTCTCTGTCTCTACTAACCTTATTTTTTTCGCGCTCTGTGTGTTTTTATCTTTTCAGACTATATATATATATATATATATATATATATATATATATATATATATATATATATTATATATATATATATATATAATGTATATATATATATAATTCTAGATCTGCAAAATGTGTTTACCCGTGCTTAATGAGAAACTCCAGCTGGTGTTGTTCATGTACAGCATTTTTCTTTTACATTCGGGATAGCTTTCATGAATGCGCATGTAGAGATTCTTCACAGCAGCCCAAGTATCTCTTTTGCCCCAGTTTTTGTCACGTGCTTCACAACAGCAAAGAACTTAGGATCGATTTCAGTATCAGTTGCTACCACGTATCCGGTTTGTTGACATAAATACGATTTCGTGAGTAACCCCATCACAGGCTTCAAACAGTCCGTGCACTATAAAAAAACAGTCTCAAAACCACTTGGTCCGTGAGTGGAGTCGAGCACTCTCCAAAATACTCGCTGTCAGGAGGCGAACTTTCCAGGCCTTGCTGGAATCTGGAAGGACACTGCAGTCCGGGGATGTTGGTTCAACGTCTTGAACATTCGGCTGAAATGACGACTCGCCGAGCCGAACTAGAGCTGTCCTGATGCAAGCAGCTCACCCGGCCTCAGTCATTCATGGGCCCTGACGGGGCGTCAACCTTGGGCATCTCTTCGTAGACTACGGTGTCCCGATGCACTTTGGAGACATAGCTGCGAAAAAATTTGTGCATGTCATAATGAAGTTGCTAGGTAAGCGGGGTGGCTAATATGAGAGCAGACATATAACTGCGGTATTGATGCCTAAAGCACACTGGCACGCCAAGTTCGAAGAAGTGCGAATTTATGTGCTTTTGTAAAAACGCTATGAAAATGCGCTCGGTTTGTTTATCACGAGCATTGGGATAGTAATTTTTATTAGAATGTCAACTGGGCTGTTTCCGTTAACTGATTGTAATTTTAGGATTAGCTGCAGTGGCTTCTGAACCGGAGAAATGGTGATCTGCAGGGGTTTTCTTCGTGCCTGCATATATTTCACGAATGCCGTCCGTGTGTGAAATGTCTCGTAAGTCATGTACAGAGTCTTGGCCAATAGTGGACTGCAACCTTGTAAAAGAGTTGTTTGATTTGAGAACTGTTTTTACGGCAGTGAATCTTTATCAACAACTGTACTTGAGACGGATGTGTTGAGAAGCAAAACATAAAAACGATACTATGCCAAGAGCTTCAGGAGGTGGTTAACCTCGCATGTACTGGTTTCATGCTTACCAAACAATTCATGGGTCAACATCAGGTAAACAGTGGAAAAAAAAACATTCAGGGGGCAATTGCACCTAACTCAAGTCTATTTTGACTGCAGTTGAAGCTTTGTTGGGACATCTAGCCAGCATTAATGCCTGCTTAAGCAGCCTAGCAGTTGGTTTGAAGGCACGTGGGTACACTCCAACTCACAGATGCTTTTAACATTTAAGCTATTGGCAAGCCAGAATTTGGCAGAGATCAGAATAGCAGATCCCACAATGGGCGATGAGGGACTTTTGGGCGGGGAAACGCTTGGAATTAGCTGTAAAGACGGAACAATGTTTTACTCTTTCCTTTGTGCATGAAATCCATTACAACACGACTGAGTAGCAAAAGGGCGGAGTGCTTTTGCTTTTCACCTTCTTGCCAATTCTTGGCAGATGAACCGGGTCCCAGCAGCACATGGATAGCTGCAAACATTGCTACTGGTGTAAGTAGAAAAGTTAGGGCCAGGTTAAAAGGTATATGCTAGGACAGTGGTTCTTAACCATGAGTGTGCAGACCCTTTTCAAACTTGCAGAAGATATGAGGGAACCTATGATGGACTATGTCGATTTGTGTCATAATGTCAAACAATTTCCGTTTGCGGCTTAAGTCGTTCACATACTTCTTCAATACCCGCCCTTTGTGTCTGACTTTTATGTTGATGTGTGTCATTATTGTCCAACAGTTTGCCCTTGCAGCTAGAAGTCACACTTGTGTGTCTCGCCTTTCCACATAGCTGGCATGTTGCGCAAAAAGCCAACGTTAAAAAGCACTGGGGATTGTTATACTCCCTAATGCGAAATTTGTGCCCGGCGTGAACTGCAGTCTTCTTCGTCACGGCGCATAGCTACTGCGTCTCAGGAAGTGATCACGCGATGATCGAACGCATGGCGGCGCACGCTATTCTGCCGTTATCTCTAAGCGCGTCGCCGCCGCCGAGCATGTTGCGAATCGTGTTTGAACCTCCCGCGCAAATGTCACGTGGTTATGATGAGCCACAAACGGAGGAGGAGCGTCTGCCGAAAGATGTGAGGGGAGGGCGCTCCTCGGCGGTGGCGCATGACGACAGTGTGAGAGATGACGCCATTGTAGCGTGTGCCGCCCTGCCCTCACACTTTCGCCGGACGTTCCCCTTTGCTTTCTTTCTGCCTTCGGTGCCGCGTTCGCTCGCTCCGCTACGCAGACATCACCGCCCCCTGCCGCCAAAGAGCTACGCACTAATACATGCTACACAAAAAATTAAATGTGCCAGTCACGCAGCGAAGCCACCTTTTTGCATTGCCAGCAAGTTTTGAAGTGGAAAAAGGAAAAGAAAAGGAGTGGGAAGAGTTCTGGGGAGGGCATTGCGGAGCCCCTGGCGTTCGTGGACCCCCATTTGAGAAACGCTGTGTTAGGACTGTAAACACTTGTTTTGCTTGGTTTAAATTAAGCTTTGCAGCTTAATTGAAGGGTCCAAGATACCTTTCGCGTAGGTTTAAACTAGACTTTGCTATTAAATTAGCAATTACACAGACCTTTATGATACAAATGAAAAAAAAATTATTATAGATGTCGCAAAAAAATTTAAATATATTTGTGTTTCCCTCCGTGCTTCACAGAGCCCCTTGCATTCCTCTAACTTACTGCAGTTATCTCAAATATACCCAAAATATACATAACCTGCCGTTTTCAAAACAGCATGTTGGTAACCGCTTTTACAATTGGTGTTTTTCAACACAAAGACATAGAAAAATTTTAGTCTATGAAAGAGTTAATCTTTATTCTTGACAACCAAATAAACTCATTTAACCACTCGTTACAGCTGGAGATATGAGTACACGTAAGCACACAGTGACTCCTTCGTTGGGAGCATATTTGCGAGGATGTCACAACAGTTTGTTTAAACCCGTAGAAACGAACACGAAATGTGGAAACTAACACGACCTTTCAGACGAATAATTTTTGCACCAAAAGTCCGGAAAAGCAATCAAACAATGGCAAGCTTAAGCTTTACAACCAAGAACTCTGTTTCAGCGAGCTCACTCCAAAGGAAATCGCCTGTAGCGGGCACCATTTTAATTTGTTGTCGGCCGGATGCCTGATGCCATCAACACAGAGGTTGAGGTGACATTCAGATGGCAACAGTGAGCTTGTTCTGCTCTTCCACTACTTTCTGATGGGAGTGTGCGGCTGCGGCTGGAAGTTGTGGTTGGTGACGGGAACTCGCTGCTCACCCTAGTAGGACGATTGCAATGCAGGCGATGCAGCTGGCAACCAGGTATGGCAGGCCGGGCAGGAAGCCGATGGACCAGTTGAACAGGGAGGTGAGAACCACCTCGCCGAGGATGGGAACCACAGAGACAAACAGAGAGAGGAACGCAAACACCTTGCCTGCAAGTGGACCAGCAAACAGACTTGCGCTCAGTCTGGAACAATGGGTGGCTCGTGTTAATCAGTGCACTCTTAGCAAACAACAAAGCACTGACAGAGTTTAGGTTTAACGTTCCGTCTGCACAGCTGGTATCACAGAACCGGGCGAGATTCGGCGAGCAGCACGAAACATGACCCAAAAACGTAAAAAGCAGCAATGGCGGAAGAAAGCCAAACTCAGAGAGCAAAAAATAATGGGGGGAGGGGAAGAAGCGGCAAAGAGAAACACAACCCCAAACCGAAAAGGGGCGCAAGTCGGCAAGGTCGAGGCGAACGCTGCTCAGAACAAAGAAAAAAAAAAAAGAACTCGCAACGAAAAACAACAGCCATGCTCCTCCCCCACTCCCCTTATCTACTCCTCCTCCGAGAAAAGCCCGCATGGGCTACTGAAAATACGAGAAAAACAGGTGCAAAGTGTGGAATCTCGTACACGCTGTGAATCCAAAATGCAAAAGGCAAAATATTCGGTTACTGCGCATTCAGCCGAGAGCATGCTACGGACAGGTTAGCTTTGTTTAAAAAACTCCGAAGGAGAACCGCTCCGCATGACTCTTTGGATGATAGAATTTTTCCTATAGGACATTGGATAGCCAGGAGAGACATCTTGCGCCTGATCCACGGGCTTTTACGTGACACACGCCTCAGTGACTCCTGGTGATTTCCCGCGCATAGCGGCTAGAAAATGTTGATCGGGGAGCATTGGCCGCAAGGCTAGATACACCCGTTAATAAGCGTAATCACCACCACCACCAGAATGTTTAAGGAGCCATGCTACTCATCTCAGGGAGTCTGGCCATTGGCCTTACGGAAGGGTGGAAGTCAAGTCAAGGCATGCTTTTCGAGAGACTTGCTGGTTGGCCTACTGCAAGGAAGCAGAATCAGCTCTTCCTAGCGATCCATTGGAATCAACGCACTGATGTCGGTGAACCCTTTGGAACACCACATCAGAAAACACATCAAGCTTGAACTCAGTCGTCGTATCCAATGCCGCACAATGAACACACTCCTACAGGCCAAACCATTCTCAAAGCCATTCATGAGGAGGTAAAATGGCAGTGTGAGAGTTGAACTGTACACATTTCAGCAGGGCCCGTAGTCACAGAAAATGCTCGCACAACTGAAACGAGGGGGCAGCACGATGAGGCTCTTCTGATTAAAACATTCCAGACATAGCTTTGGAGCCTAAGACCGCTGATTAAACTTTTCGAATACGACCGAATCTTGAAGCATCTGCAACTCACCGACTTCATCCGGTCCCACCAGCTTGGAGATATGGGTACGCACGCCTACTTGGCCCAGAAAGGACGGCAGGCCCACCAAACACTCTGAAAAAAGGAGGAGAGAGAGAGAGGAGAGAGAGAGAGAGAGAGAGAGGAGAAGTACTACTAAGCACTTCATAGTATGTGCTACAAACAGCACTGGACCGAGACAATCATGGCTATGCACAGCGAATGGGAATTTCTAAAGCTGCAAAACTGGCAACGTAAACACAGTGAGATTATCTAATTTTACTATGTTGCTACACTGCAGATGGTATACGATGAAGGAAGTCTGGAAGGATTATAAAAACCATGCATATTGTCTCATATTCATGACTTCTCACATAACTCATTAAAATTAGAAGGGTGGAATTTTCAAGTACACACGTTGTGTAATAAGTATGTAATACCCCGAAAGTGGCCTTTAAGGGAAAAAGAAATTATGATGATGATGATGATTCATTGTTAATCAGGCTGGCGCAAACCATACCGCACTACTTTCTATGGTTAATAAATTAGACTGAAATAATCAAATAATTACAGGAGAATCTAGCGAAAAAAAAGCTTTAAATTACAAAGGGGTAGAGTGCCCGAGAATACACGGATTGTCATTTGAAGCTTTTTTCATTCGAGCGCCTTAAAACAAATACCATTCAAAAAATAAAGTCTTAGAGCGGCTAAGAACACGCAGATTGCTGAAGTTCCCACGAGAATTTTTTCATTGGGAGAGGATTTAGGGAGAAAGGATGTAGCCTTTATTGTGGCAGGAAGACTCTACGTCAAGTGCGGGAAGGAACTCCATAAAAATGCAGGTGTGGCGCCAAATTTCATCAGGTGCGTCCGTGGTGGTGCCAAGTGCGAGAATGGGCTGAGCAACACAAGGCTGCATCCTACCAGCCGGTTGCTTGAACCTGGTGCATTTTAATTGAAACACTGAACTTCACTTGACGTTAACCAAACTGCTGCATTTGGGACGACTTTTGACACACTGCAGTTAAACCTGGACATAACGAATTTGATGGCTCAGCGATGGCTCAGAGCGCAGTGATGGCTCAGAGGTACAGCACTCGCCTCGTATGCGGGAGGTACTGGGTTCGAATCCTGGTACCGCCGGACACCCACCGGTTTCTTTAATGGGTACAGGCGTCCCTGGTCGAGTGCGGACCCTTGAAAGGGGAATCCACGTCTGGAAAGCTTCCTTTACCCTATCGAGGGGCCCCTGACCCTTGTTCATCTGGCGGGGCTCCCAGCCATCATGCCGCGTTGCGCCATTGCCGGGGGTGAAAGAGTCTGGCGGCATGTCCTGTCACAGGCGGTTGCGAGTTGAGCGTCCACCGTGGCTGTGGAAGGCACCATGTGAATTCATGTTCCTTGGTGGCGCCGGGCACCTACCGGTAAAATAAGTACAAGTGACTCCCCGGCCTCGCGCTCGGCCCTTGTGTGGGACTACAACGCTTGGGAAGTTCACCCGGCTTGCACGGGAAATCGCCCCTATGGAAAGGGGCGGCTGCAAAAACGCAGGAACTTTTTTTCCCCCTGCAAAACCGAGGTGTACGTACGCATGTAGTAGAGCCACTCTTTATACGCGAGTCCCAGAATGATCAGCTGTGTTGCGTAGCAGCACGTTCCGATGAGCGCCATGGCCGGGTCGCTGATTCTGAACACTCGAGCAAGGAAGTGGGCGAGAGGGATGTTCAGAGCCACCCCCACCACAGCCGCCACAGACTGCACCGTCGTGTAGTGTGGCACTGTCCACGAGTACATCTTCCGCGCGTAGTAATACGCGATGCCCACGGCTGCAGGGTGAAAAAATGATAAAGATTATTCCGTTGATTCCACACCACGTGAATCGGAAATGTTATGACTGCGAAATAATTTAACAGCAGTATATTGTACTCTGGTAGGCCAGCCGCCCAAAAAAGATGAAGTGCGACGCAATATACGTACACAAGGTATACATACCACGAGTAAAGTATGCGACCCATTCATCAGGCTTTGAATATGGTGCAACCACAAGCGCTTTGGGGATCAGTTCTGGGCCCGTCACTCTTCTTGATTTTTATCAACTACATGTCTGCAGGAGAATTCCGCTTTTATCTCCAGGTATGAGTATGCTATAATCATCCTAATTCATAATGCTTCACCTCCCCCTCACCACCATTTGGCGACCTACATTGGGGCCCCTGGGCATGGTGCCAGACTATATCTTGCTTGCGGCAGCGTCATGAGGTTCTCGGGCGACTTCATATCTTCGTACCTGTTGTACATGTGTGCTCCTGCCTGTGCGCAATCACATTTGGGTGAAATTAAGGCTCACTTGCAGTCTTTACTTCACCCCTTACATCACAAGCGCCGTAGCCACGGCTTTCCGCACGCTGAGTTTCATTTACTGTGCTCCTAAACCATGCGGCCCAGCAACGTCAGCGACACCTTACAGCTTCAATTTAAAGCGTCCAAATGGGCACCACACATGCTAGGTGCATGCACTGGCTCTGCTGCATACTCCACGGCACTTCGTTCGCAACTCCTGCGGCATTCATAGTATGTGTAAACAAAGGATCTGGTCCACATCAGGCATCAGAAATCCAAGCTGCTGTGCGCGAATTCTATTAGCTTCTCTGACACTGCCCCAATTCAAGCAT
This sequence comes from Haemaphysalis longicornis, assembly GCA_013339765.2. Lineage (NCBI taxonomy): Eukaryota > Metazoa > Arthropoda > Arachnida > Ixodida > Ixodidae > Haemaphysalis > Haemaphysalis longicornis. The sequence goes on from CM023449.1 coordinate 23,497,563, forward strand.
CAGAAGAAGGAATCAAAAGATACCTGTTCAGAGTATGGCCAGCGCATTTTTGCACAGGATGCGCTTTTGGCATTGAGGATGTTGTGGCTCCTGCCTTAGTGAACTTGTGACGTGTACTTCCCCCACATTTGTTGCACTTTGTGTATTTACCCGACTTCCTTTTGTTGTTAGGAATGCTCTTCAGTCACTAGGAGTTGCACAACTTAAAGGTAATAACTTTTCTGTCTAGCCTTGCACGCTGCCAAGGCGGTACACAGTTTTCTTTTAACGTTAGTATTGTTATTTAATTACAATGGTAGCTCGCAGTAGAGTGTAGGGGGACACTTCTCAACAAAGTATTGCTATAAAGGGTATTTATTGCTAAAGTTACGTGTTGCCTGACTTGCTGTCCGCTGGACTCTTAACGCCCCATGTCAAACTGTCAACATCGAATTTCTTCATGCAGGCATGTGACAAAGCACTTCAATGTCTGGGTACTAAGTTGGATATGCTTACAAGTTTGGTCAAACACTTTAACATCCAGTAAGTCAGACATACTCACAAGCGTGGTCGAACAGGACGCAGCATACAGCAGCGAAGAGGCACCACAGTTGTAGCCTTCCCCTGCTTGGCCTAGACTTCACCACCGTCCCGAAGCTCTCGCGCAAGTTCCCCAGCTGGAATAGGTTTTGCAGCTTGACTCTTAGGCCGTCTTTTTCGTAAGCAGGCTTTGCAAGATCCTTGATGGTAACACAGGCCCACACAAGCGCAACGGCCACCGTACTGAGAGCTGTATAGAGTACCGCTTTCCAGCCGTAATGACCATACAGCTGCCCTCCGACGTAGCTACCCAGGGGATTCGACAAGCTCATGGTTGCCGTTACCGCGAAGAACCTGGCACGTCTTCTCTCTGCCCGCGTGATCAGCGTGGCTTCGCTGCAGACAGACGTGACTACACAGATGAGGCCACCACTGATGCCATTCGGTATGGCCGATAGAATGTTCACGTACAGTGGAAGTTCCATGTAGTACACAGTGACAATGGTAATGGAGAAGTTCGCTGCAAGTCCCAGTGATGAGCTGATGAGTGGAGCCCTGTAGCCGTACTTGTCGCACCAGGGGCCGATGAAGATTGCGAGCACCGAAGACGGCGCCAAGGCTGCGACGATCTGCATCAAGTTCGTGGTGCTGGCCACCTTCTCGGCTGCGTTCTTCACGTCCTCGAAATCGTCCAGTCGCGAGCACACGCTTGCGTTCAGGTGCAATCGGTAGAGGCAAGCCTTCTGGAGCAGCAAGTCCTGGAATGCGCGGTAGTGCAAATAAAACGCTCAGCGGAGAGCTTGGGATTAATAGCTTCTAACTACACATTCCATCAAAAAGGCTTAGTTCTGCACACTTGCATGCACGACAAAGATCGAGACCTAATAATCTATTTTGTTGAAACAATGGCAACTATGGCTGGAGCCCAGTCTAAAATCACAAAAGGAATACCACAAAAACCAAACAAGAATTTCTGTCGTACGACAAAAAACTTTGTTGTGACAACAGAAATCCTGTTGTTACGACAAAGCCATCGGTTGTTACGACACACATTTCTGTCGTAACGACAGTCAATTTTCTCAACGACAAACATTCTTGTAGTGACAACAGAAGTGCCATTTTGCACAATGGGAAATTACATTCAAACAATGTGCAATTACTGATGGAACATCGGGATCACGACAAGACAGGAATTCGGCACGACGGAACATCAAAATGAGGACAGGAATACCACACACGACAGAACATCAAAATACCGACACGACAACATTATGACATGACGACAGCACCACATGCGAAAATACGAGAAGCTACAGACATTTTTCTGGTCATCTTCGACTGGGAGTACTTTATCATCGAATTACATTTATGAGTGCCCGTTTTCTGCATCAACAACGCCATAGGTGCCAACCCTATGGTATTATCTATTCAGTTGTGAATTCCAGGGGAATGAGGTGACTGTCCCCCAGAAGAAGAAGGGAAAAAGAAAAGATAAAAAAAATTGTTCATTCCTCTGTCATAGGAATCGGTAAAACACGAAAGGGAAATGTGCAGCGAAATCTGCAGCTGAGCATGATTTGCGGGTCGGCGGCTGTCTTGTAGGTGTGCTTGGCGAGCGACATCCTACTGGCGGGTCACTTCGGCAAAGGTGTACTGGCGTAATTTTCATGACGGATATGACGTCAGTGGAATCTTGGTGTACCCCGGCATAAAACACTTTCGTGTTAAAATATAAAACCAGAAAACGAACAACCCGAAGTTAACGTACTCTTTAGTTTATAAGGTTGCTTTCCCGCAAGAACACCCTGTGTGGAGGGGTGCACCCTTACAGGCCGCTTGCTTTTGTACTGGCGTCACTTCCGTGACGGATATGACGTAAGTGAAACCTTCGTGAATCCCGGAATAAAACACTTTCGTGTTAAAAAGCCGGGAGGTTAGCTAAGTGTAGAGACCGGTTTGCTACCCTGCACTGGGGGAGTGGGGTTTAGGGGATAAAAGAGAGGGCGGGAGAGGAGGAAGAGGTACGCGTGAGAAAGCGCGCACTCTAGTCCCGTTTTAGGTATAATGTCTTTCATGCAAATTCGTTTCGCTCAGGAAGCGTAGAAGTCTTCGCCTTCTGTGAAGTCGATGGTAGAGACCGATGACTAGATAGTCTTTGCTGTCTGCTGAGCGTGGTGGCGAGCACGCTTCTCTCCGACGAATATGCGGGGGCGCATATAGGTGTTTCCTAGTCAGCACAGTACGGGGCAGCGACACAGCACATGCTCTATAGTCTCTTCGGCCCCACAGCCGTCACAATGGGTGCTGCTGGCCATCCCGACGAGGGAAGAGTAGGCTTCCGTGAGGTCACTCCCAACCACAGTCTATAAAGTAAAGTCGACTAAGGTCGAGACACCCCCATACCCCCCCCCCCCCCAATTAGGAAGCGACAATTAGGAAGCATACCGACAGCGGGGTGAGTTGGTAGCCAATTATTCTTAAAACAGCGCATAAACGCGGACGAAGAAGAGAGGGCGCACGAGAATCAACACAGGTTAACAGGAAAAAAAACGCGCCAGAACACCGCATGCAGGGCGAGGCAACTGTCAACGATATAGGTTTATGGACGGGAGATACCGGGCTTTCGCATGCCGACGCGATGGAAATAACGCGTTGATTGATTGTAGGGTCTAACGCGCCGACGCAACGCAGGCGATGAGGCGCGCCGTAGTGGAGGGCTCCGGATTAATTTTGACCACCTGGGGATCTTTAACGTGCGCCAAAATCTCGTACACACGGGCGATTTTTGCTTTTCGCCTCCACGAGAAAAGCGGCCGCGGCAGTCGGGAATCAAACCCGCGACCTCGTGCTCAGCAGCGCAATGCCTTAGCTACCATTACACGCTAATGAATTGCCGAGAAGACGTTTTTTCAGTGGAAGCGTAAGCGATCGTACGTGAAAATGGCCCTAGAGCCTTTAATTATTAGCATTCTAATACGCGGCCAAGTGTGACGTATCAAGCGTACAGACAGGTTGCTTCGTTGAGTTCGCGTAGAAATGCTTTAAAGGGACCGACAACTGATTTTTGTGGAGTATATGCTTTGCGTCCGAAATAAACGGTGTCACTTAAAACACCTTGAATTGAAACGGCTTCCCTGATGAAGCTCTACGACGTTTGAAACAGAATGTTTACGTCTACCAGCCTTACGTATGCTGCCAAAAAGATAACAGTGAGCCTCGCAGCAAATATTTTCACTGTACATGAGATGAAAAGAAGCGTTTAAAAACTTGCCTCCAGCTACAACAATAATAGAATGTAATGTTTCCTATTCCTTTCATGCGGTTTTTAAATCATGCATTGATTTGCATGCGTACGATAGTGTCACGTCTAGACGCTAGATGGCGCCACCTTTCGAAATTCACAGATTTTAGTGCCAAATCAAAATAATTTTCGCCAATTTATTCAGAAATTCCTTGGGTTACCCCACTTTATAAAACGCTGGCTTTCACATGAGCTAGGGTACGCATTCAGCGCATAAAAAATTAGCAGTGGCTTAGCTCGGCTATGCCAGGATATACGTAGCCTGAGCTAAGGTTCAGCTGGTTATTCTTAGCTTTCCTGGTTGTCGTAGGATTAGCCTGATTATCATGCTTACTGCTGCTCCAGTGGCACACACACATGGCATACGCATTATGTGACACATGCATATTTATCAAGCGGCTCCGGCGCGGCGTCACCAATCTCCCCAGAGCTAAGCTGGTTCCACAGGCGCGCGCCGGTGTTTCTGCGACGCACGAGCCATCGGTTCCCCACGCGGCCACTCCTCGCATGATCATCAAGTGGACCGGACCGCCACGTGCGGAACGGAGGTCGGCGAAGAAGCTGGGCGCGTGGGGTGTGGGAGAGACGCCGGGCAGCGAGAAAACTTCTGTGCGCAGTGTGACGTCACTGCTCCTCGCGCATGCGCAGCACGGCTCTCCAGGAGCCACGTGAAACTGCTCAACCTCGGCCAGTGTAGCTCACGCTATAAAATCGGTTTTGTCCTTTTAAAAAATTGGCTGTGGCTTAGCTCGGCTAAACCCTGTTATGCAAGCGAGAGCTTGCATAACCATCTCGCCACAGATGGACCAGCGTAGAGCCACTATAGATGATGTTTTAGAGTATCGGCACCCTTTTCTGTCATTGTTGTATGCGCCGACAGCGGCCATTAGTCCCACTGCGTCACGTGACATTTGTTTACCCCGGCAAGACCCATGGGCGCTGACATTTTGGTGCATCTGTGTTACCGCGCGCGCGCTTTTAGATAAGTCGTGATTTTCGGAGCGCAGTGCGGCTGTATGACACGCTGAGAGTGAGTTTTCAAGCCCGCAGACAGACTAGCGATGCCGTGATGCTCTGTACTGGGCTGTTTCAACCGGCGAGAAGGTGGAAAACGCCTGCATCGCTTCCCGCTGGGAAAGAACGACAGTGGCCTAGCGTAACCTACACCCACTTAAAAAGCGTAGCTTAATTAGTGACTCTAGCGTAACACCCGCCGCGGTGGCTCAGTGGCTAAGGCGTTGCGCTGCTGAGCACGAGGTCGCGGGTTCGATTCCCGGCCGCGGCGGCCGCTTTTTTGATGGAGGCGAAAAGCAAAAACTCTCGTGTGTACGAGATTTCAGCGCACGTTAAAGATCCCCGGGTGGTCAAAATTAATCCGGAGCCCCCCACTAAGGCGCGCCTCATCGCCTCATCAACCCCACAATCAATCAATCAATCTACTCTAGCGTAACATAGAACCACTAAATAGGCCACGCTAGCGTAACCGAGCATGACTCTCTCGCACCGGCGCGCTGTCTCTACATCTTCGAAAAGTAAACACAGCTGTCATGGTTGTCAAGCGGTGCCCAGACCAATTCCGCCCGCCAATGGCAGCTTCCATAGGGTGCATAAAGCTGGCCACCGTGGCGTCAGGCACCAAAATGGCTGCCGCCGTCCTTCAGTGTCGTTTCTCTTAAGCGTAGCTTTTAAGTGCGAATGCACTTCTTAAGCGAGCCTGAAGCGTCCGCCGCCGTCCGCATAGCAACAGCTGCGGGTGCGCGCGCTCCTCGTCTTCCTTGGCAACGGGGGGAGATGGGCGCGCGCTGCCTGGCCGCTGACATGGCACATACCCACGTGGGGGATTGGCCCAGGAATCGGGGCGTGATGAAGGGCTAATGCCCCGCTTAAAGGAGTACTGACACGAAATTTCAAAGCTGAGATCCGCTCTTAGCAATCAAGTACAACGACAACACAAATAGGTGTCTGTGAATAAATGCATCTTTCTTGTCTTTGTAGTTGTGGACGGGTCGTCATGAACCGGGGATCGAAACGCCGGAAGATTTCCACTCTGCACAAAGACTCCATCGAGACTCGGCGACTATGTGGCGTCCTAGCCGCGCCGACGGTCCCCTTCCTCGAGTCAAGCTGGAAGTGTTTCCCCGGGTAGACGTCGTCGACGATCGACGCTATCACCAGGGCGGTCCCTCAAAAGTCGGTGAGTCGCGTGGTTGGTCACATGGACACGGTAGGAAGGCGGCGGCCGCCCAATACGAAGGGACAGTGTGCACGATTTTTGATGTAGCTGGTTGGGCGCCGCGGCTGCGGCGAGTCACGATCACTTCAAAGTCAACGCACGGTGAAACTCGCTGTACTAGGCCAGCAGGGCTTTCGCCGTAAAATGTACTTACCTGGACGGGAGTCATGGTCATGAACCGTGAGATCATGAACAGCGCCAGGAAGATTTCCAGTCTGGCCACAAGGACTCCATCGAGCACTCGGCGGCCGAAGGATGGCGTCGACGTGCCGCTGCCGACGACGTCGCCGACTTGCCTCGAGTCAGAGCTGGACGTGTCCTGGCTAGACGTCGTCGACGATCGACGACTATCACCCGGGTGCATGCCTCCACTGCCGGAGCCGTCACCGCTGGCGGCAGGCCTCGAGTCATCCTCAGTAGTCATTTCAGTGCATGAAATGGTGTTTCGATCTTCTTACGGGCCTTCAACCTGCTCGAAAACGTGGTGAATTCCAAGGGGATATAACTCGAGACACCTGATTCCGGCGAATCGGCACCTGTTCAGGAAATACATCTTATGGCGAGAGCTAATTAGAAGCCTGTTGAAAAACCTCCAATTCAGTTTACTGCTTCTACAATAAATTTGAACTGTGGAAGCAAAGTTTAGGCTTTGACTTCTAACTTTTTTCTTCAAAATAAATGTCGGAAATAAAATACTCTAAAGTGCTCAGAATGCTTGATTGATTGATAATTGCAGGGTTTAACGCGCCGACGCAACGCAGGCGATGAGGCGCGCCGCTAGTGGAGGGCTCCGGATTAATTTTGACCACCTGGGTATCTTTAACGTGCGCCGAAATCTCGTACACACGGGCGTGTTTGCTTTTCGCCTCCATCAGAAAAGCAGCCGCCGCGGCCGGGAATCGAACCCGCGACCTCTTGCTCAGCAGCGCAACGCCTTAGCCACTGAGCCACCGCGGCGGGTACTCAGAATGCGAACAGATCCATATAGGTATGTCATGCTTAAAGCGGACAAAATTGGTATCCTAAGATATGTCGCAAAAGCATCTCTCAATCACTGAATTTGCAAAACTTGCGCGAGCGTCCAGAATGAAGGTAGTCCGCGGAAACAATTCCGTCCAGTTGAACTTAGCTGTGAATCCCAAGCCGTACCTGCTTATGACGTCGCAAACGTAGCGTTCTGTACTTTCTTCTTGTTTTTGTATTTGGCGATAATAAGCTATTCGAGTGCAACTATAAATACATACAAAATAAAATACTGAATAAAATATAAAGACTTCTTTTGACTCCTTGAATACTGCAAAAAATTGCTCATTTTTCTTTCTTCTGACACGTGGCCTCACGCTAAATGTTTCCGAACAAAGCATCGTGAATTTCGCAAAGTTGGTTGTTTGTTACGCACGCTAAAACGGATCCGACGCCAGCGAATCGGTCGCGACGCAGCTGGGCGAAAACGAGGAACACTTACGAGGCAGCGTGTACGAGCGGATGTCAAGAACGGGCAGAGCGGAATGTTGCTGTCTGCCGCACGCTCCCGCGCAGACTGAAGCCATAGATACACGCGCGCAGCGGACGCTCATCCGTTCTGGCAGCACGCGGCGCGGGCGATAACTTCTCCTGACTCACTCCGTCCCTTGACGCGAATGCACTCCGTGCCATGGAGCAGGTGCAATTTGACGTTTCGCCCGGACTCTCTTGTTATGAGCACTTTTACGCGCCTGCACAAAAACAAAGAGGACGACACGCAGAGAAAGAAACGCTTAGAGGTTCGCAGTTTTCACAAACAGTTTTTTGTAATACTGGTTTGACAACCTATCAGGGGTTCAGCCAGCTTCTGTTCAACATCCGTGAGCCCGCTCGAATACACCTGCTTATAATGTACGCTTATGACGAGACAAGTGGCAAATTGAATTATGGTAGTCATCCGGTTCTGACGAACAAGTGACGCGGTATTGGTCATCTCACGCCACTAGCCTCTTGCATGCGGGCTTGGGGTGTCACAAAAACAGGTTGTCAGATGGTATAGTAACCGAAGTGACGGTAACCATGAACCGGCCGGGGTGTGAACCGCTAAATGTTTAGCACGGCATTGCAACAAGGTATTTGAAGAGCCCGAATGCTCCACATGAGTCTTCTTCAATACTGCATAAAACTATAAATAATGGGATACCTGAACGCTGTGTCCCTGCTATCACACGCTGTTTCAGGTTTTGTGAAGTAAGAAATCTTTCTGCCATCACATAAGGGCGCCGTTATACAACGACAGCTGCGTTCATATCGTCCCGCATGTCTGAGTGTCGGTTAGAGCTTGAGGCCTTCGTAATGCGCATGCGCGGAAACAGTGGACATTCATGCCGAAACATATGGTTGCTGGATGGCAAAGACGTGACGGCGTAAGTCGTTCTGTAAATTATGTGTCGGTAGGGCTACGGCGAGAACGCGACGGCGCTTGTGTGGTGCATCAGGGAGCTTGTCCATGGGCGCTGTTGCAGTACGCACATAGGCACAGCCACAAACACAAACAAAAAGAAAAACTACTAATTTTTTTTCGAGGAAGCGGGGGACCTGGTATACATGCACCGTAAAACCCTGTTGATACCCCCCCCCCCACTCCACGACTGCGTTTCTTTACAAGTACCAGCATAAAAAAAAACGAGAAGTTCGCAAGAACGGAGAATTTCATGTTTGTGCTCACGATGAAAACTTTATGGAGGAAGTCACTTTCCCTCTCTTGCTAATGATGTACTTGGTTTTAGGTCATCCCAATTCTCTTTTTTTTATCTTGGATTTTAGTTTTGAAATGGATTTTCAAACGCTCTAATTTTCTATTAGAGGAGCCTGTAAACAATTAAGGATCTTTTTTTCATACCCTTGATGTTTGGACGATCTCCTGTTTGGGTATGTGCCATTTACCGAGGAGCATATTCATCAGCATCTCAAGCGAATGGCATTTAAGCACGACCAACAGAAGATGCAGGCCGCCAGCAAGGACCTGGAGGTTAGGAGACGCATCTCATCTCGCTTTTATTTGTTCGCGGCGAATTGTTAGCTGGAACTGGTTTCGGTTTTGGGAACTGGTTTTCTTATTAACAGCACGCAGTTAGAGTGCCACCCCGACTGGAGATATTGATAAAGAGAGAGAAGCATTCATCTCCCAGTCGGTCTTAGGTCCAGGACAGCTAAAAGGATGCAGAGCGGCGCATCGCTGTCTTGACAAAGGCCAGAGTGGCCTTGGAAATCTTTTAGACTTGAAGGCAAGGGGCCGTCTGCGCGGCTGGAACATTTTTTGTACTTGTGGGAGAGCCAGGCACATCCCCCAGGAAGAGATACGGGCATGGCAGTATTAGAAGGAGGTGCAAACCCGATAGAAATGGCAGGAAGGGAGGGGGGGGGGGGGAATGGGGCACTGCAGAATTCCGTAACAAGCAGAAGCAATACTGAATTGCTACCGCTCTCAAATTGCGGTCCAGCGTTGTTCCCAGTTATCGGCTCTGTGAAATGTAGGGTTGTTAATGTTCTATTTTCGTTCTATGTTCATTTTAAACAATTCGGATTACGACTCCTTTTGCAGCTGTTTTCGTGATCGCAGTGTCAGCTGATTCGTTATAGAACTTCGGTGGGAAATATTCCGTAGTAATAAATGATATTAAACTCTGGACAGTATTAAGTCCCCTTAGCGGTAAAAGGTAAAAATTTCGGATGCATTTGTGAAAACATCAGTTGTGGCCGTTTTGCGGGAAGGTGCTGTTCTAAGAAAACATGTGTATTCAGAAAAGCATAAAAGCAGCTTTAGATTTCCCAAACGTATTTGTTAGTGGGAAAGCAGTATACCGATAAAATTGTTAAGACAAAGAATCACCTCAGTGGCTAAGGTGTGCTGACGCGGGTTCGATTCCCGCCCGCGGCGGCCGCTTTTCTGATGGAGGCGAAAAGAAAAAACGCCCGTGTGTACGAGATTTCGGCGCACGTTAAAGATCCCCAGGTGGTCAAAATTAATCCGGAGCCCTCCACGACGGCGCGCCTCATCACCTGTGTAGCGCCGGCGTGTTAAACTCTGCAATCAATCAATCAATCGATCGATCGATCGATCAAATCAATCAATCAATCAATCCAATCAATCATCAATCAATCAATCAATCAATCAATCAATCAATCAATCAATCAATCATCAATCAATCAATCAATCAATCAAATCAATCAATCAATCAATCAATCATCAATAAATCAATCAATCAATCAATCAATCAATCAATCAATCAATCAATCAATCAATCAATCAACAAGGAATCACAGGGAAGTTTTGGCAAACAGTTCTTCGTGTTTATGATGCTGGGATGCGAGTCTTCGCTGCTGCATTGTTGTGATGCTTTTCGGACATGCTGATGCAACTGCAAAGCTTCAATCTGTGAATGTCCTGTTCAGGATTTCTTCTTTCCCAGCTGACTTCAGAATAGGTGCATAGCGATGCCGTAGTGTTGTCCCGAGAGGGAGGGCTGGGTGAGGTGGTACGTGTGAACTGCGGAATTTCATGTCTTCCATCTCTAAACGCCACGTGATCGGAAGACAGAGCTATGTGCACCTTATGCGTCTATAACAAAGCTTTGCATCTTGTGAGCGAGCGAGCGAGTGAGTGAGTGAGTTGTTAGCAAACGGGCGGACCTCCTCTTGTGCCGGCAATTTCTCCGCCCAAGTGGCACCTTTGAAAACTATTCGCAGCCAATTATTTAGAGTCGCAGAGGTTAGTGTCCTTGAAAATGTTCAGGAAGAGGCATAAGATGTCCCTCCAAGCTATCCAGTGTCTTTTTTTTCACTAGTATTCCGTCGAAGTGTGAAACCGGGGCGGCTCTTAGTGCACTGGGCCGTCCATTAAAAACGTTCTGATGTCACCAAGCACACCACATGTTGAACACGAAGGCGATGAGGTTAGATTCAGATCACAAGGCCAGGCAGTGTTCGGGCTGACTTTCTTCAGATTCGTAACAGTAGCGACGCCTCTGCTCCTTTCATTCCTTTAGTCAAACATGGTAAGTACCGTTGAGTGCACAGCCTGGTATTTTTTGCTGGAGTTGCTTTGACCAGGTGATGTACTAACGTATACACCTGCCCAACGCCGTCTGTATTATCATTGCCTAACGCGTGAGCGAAAAATGGTCAAACAGCCACTCTCTGGTTGCTCTCTCCTACCCTTCCCCGCTCCGTAGCCTCCCTGCGTGCTTTCATGTCTAAGGTCCCAGGGACCTTATTCATGTCCGCCGGCCAGCGCCGCTTATCGGAAACTATGCAAAATATCTGAAAGTTTGTTTAGCGTTCCCCAGGCGGCGCTCCTACGCCTTCTTCTTGGACCTTATTCTTCTTTTCACCATGCCTGTCTGTCTTGGTCTGTCGCTGATAAAACCGCCTTTTCCTCGGAGCAAAACCACTTGTGCTGCCGCAGGCTGATGCCGGCTTTGCGCGCTTATTTCTTTCTCTATGAACAGGCCCCGATATTTTCTGAGGGGGGCATCCCCCCTCTGTCCCCTCCGCATTTCGGTCTTGTTTTGTCCTCGCTGTTCGCACTCCGCGTCGGTACGCGCTATTAAAATTGAGGACTGTACTGTAGAAGCGTCCGGACACCATGGCGGGACCCTCTGATGCTTATCCTTTTGTTTTCTCTAATCTTCTCAAATTTATGAGCACGTGATATTTTTGGAAATTAGCGGTAGAAGTGAGCGCCTGAACAAAAATGTGCACGCAATTTTTTCTTCCATAAATCCTCCAGAGAGAAAAAAAAATCGCGCCAATCCACCCCGTGAATGTGGTTGGAAAGCAAAGCTGTAAACGACACCCATAACGATTACCCATGCGACGTCACTTAACTTCACTCACATCGCTCTACAAATAGCAAAACCAGAGAGAAGTGAAATGCACTTAACCACAACTTTTATTACTTCAAGGGAAATATTCTTGTTAAGGTTACATCAATGCATAAAGCATGAACGGTGTTTGGCTTAATTGTATTGGTGTAGCAAAGGAGTGGAAACTTTTTTTTAAAAATTAAAGTAAGCTCCAACCCGGCGTAGACGATCTGTCTTCTCCGTCTCTGCGCCGCGAACGGAGGCGTCGAGAGGTAGAGACGCTGGGTAGGTAGAGAGGGCCGTGAAAGCAGCATCTCCCATTGCTCTTGTTGGGTAGTTGACGGAAAGAGAGAAGGGTGCTCAGGGGTAAAGTCGCACACCCCGAATACGGGGCGAAGTGTTCCTACTTCTGAGCAAAATTTACATTCAGCGTCGTAGTGATTCGGCTACATTAAGTGAAGACGCGTAGGCTGTGGGAAGGAGCCTGGAGTGTATGAGCCGTAGGGTAGTTTGTTGTTCTCTGGAAAGGTCAGAGTAAGGCGAAGGTACGATCTGTCTCAGAAGGCGATAATGCTGGGTTATTTCCCTGAACGTGACAAGCGGGTGACTGTCCTCGTGCAGCTCCATGGCCCGGGAGGTAAAAGGGCAGGCTTGTTGGGTGGGCGTATTTGTTGCCCTCCATTGAAGAGTGAGGGGGTGTCCAGATGAGCTGAATGGAAGCATTTGGGGAGTGGTTTTTAGCACGCGCAATGTAGGTCAGGAAAACCAACCCTACTGGTAATTCCAGTAGGCTTGCTGGATATCGATGACTACCCTCCGAACCCTTGGTAGAGCGAGAGCCAAGGTGATGGCTGCCTCTTCTGCTGCCGTCATTTCTTGGGTCCTAAGCGAGGTACACGCAAGGAGGTTGGTTCTGGAGGTAGCCACGATGATGGCGTACTGCTGCCCTCGATGTTTGGAGGCATCTGTGTAGATAACTGCATGACCCCCACCGAGGGTGGTGTCTAGCGCTTGAGCCCGTGCTTTTCGGTGACCCTGGTCATGTGAGGGGTTCACATTTCTAAACAAAGGGAGCATCTTTAGTTTTAGTCGCCAAGAGTCTGGGAGTACGTCACCCGGAGTGACATTCTGGGCTGCCCAGCCAATCTCGTGAAGCATGCGGTTACCCATCGCAGTTCTGAGTCGGACCTTCTGGTTAGAAAGATGGCCTTCTATCAGCTCCTCCACCGTGTTGTGGAGCCCCGTGCTAAGCAGCCTCTGTGTGGACGCACTCATGGGAAGACCAATGACCTGCTGGAGCGCCTTTTAATCATTTTATAAAGCATCTATCTGTCTTCCTTGTCGAGAAGAAGACAAGGGGTTGACGTAAATAACTCTCGAGAGGACAAAAGCTTCAATTAATCAAAACGTACCGGATTCCTTTAGGTCTCGCTTCTTGGTGGCAACTCGCCTGATCATGCGTATGATTCGATTAATGCTGTTTTTGAGGCGATGCAGGGAGACGTCACTCTTGGTGTTAGCCTCGAGATGTAGGCCCAGGATCCTGATGTTGGGGCTTAGAGTGATGGCCTGGCCATCAAGGAGTATTTGAATGTATTCTTTGGTTTGGCGTGAGGGCGGACGACAAGTAGCTGTGATTGCTTACGTGAACACTTGAGGCCACAGGATTTAGCACATTGGCGTACTAGAAGTGAGATGCCATGCATTGGTTTGAGCTTCCTATAATTTTTGCAACTCTTAGCACATGAGCAGGGTGTGCACAGGGCTGCTAGACGGGCGTGAGTGGTCGCGTGACGCTTTCACGTGGCATTCAGCTAGAACGCAGGGGGTAAACTCGTAGATGTGCTTGGTGAGTACACCACCTGTCTTCCTAGTCTTTGCGTGGGCTCGTAGCTAAATCGGCAAGACAACGGGCTCTCGCTTCGGTAGTCTATTAGTTCCTGGTTCGATTCCCGGCGGTGCCAGTAAATTCTTTTATTTGTTCGCTGGAGTTTTCTGGTGCAACGCCGCCTGTATAAACAGTGCCTAACGCGTGAGCGAAAAATGGCCAAACAGCCACTCTCCTGTTGCTCTCTCCTACCCTTCCCCGCTCCGTAGCCTTCCAGCGTGCTTTCGTGTCCGCCAGCCAGCGCCGCTTCTCGGAAACTATGCAAAATAGTGGAAAGTTTGTTTAGCGTTCCCGAGGCGGTGCTCCTACGCCTTGTTTTTCACCATGCCTGTCTGTCTTGGTCTGTCACTGATAAAACTGCCTTTGTCACGAAGCAAAATCCCTTGCGCTGCCGCAGGCTGATGCCGGCTTTGCGCGCTTATCTACTCGGATCACAGGCCCTGAAATTTTCTGAGTGGGGCATCCCCCCTCTATCCCCTCCGCATTTAGGTATTGTTTTGACCACCCTGTTCGCACTCCGCATCGGTTCGCACTTCTAAAATTGAGGACTGTACTGTAGAAGCGCCCGGACAGCGTGGCAGGATCGCAGCTGCTTATCCTTTTGTTTCCTATAATTTTCTGAAGTTTAAAAGCACGTGATATTATTGGAAAGTAATCGTAGAAGTGAGCGCCTGAACAAAAAACGTGCATGCAATTTTTTCTTCTCCAAATACTCTAGAAAGAAAAAATATCAGTAAAATAATGGCTGCCCCATCCGAAAATATAGTTTTCTGTTAGCTATATGTCTACCCGACAATCAGTATGTTCTTAGACTATTTCAGTCCGCCTCCGTCTTTATCTTTGGAAAAATGCAGCAAGTATGAAGCGAGCGACACGTTGAACGAGATCCCCAGTGCGCCACAGAACTAGCGCCCCGTCACGGCTAAGATGTAAGCGAAACGGCCCTTGAAGCCCAACAGGCAAGCTGACCGACACACGTCGTAGAAGTGGGTGCAGCGTTCGCGACTCGCGAGCAGTGACGTAAGGCGAGATGTCCGCCGGCACGCGCCACATAGCGGATCAGTGCCTGAACTAAGCGTCCCTACCCTTCCCATTGAAAAGCGCACGACGCGTCAGGCAATGTTAATACAGGCGGCGTTGTCTGGTGACACCAACGGTCGCGAAAGAACTCTTGGGGGGTAGAGGAAGAAAGCTTTGCTTTAAAACATCAGCGAAATAATGGCTCCACCATCCGAAAATATCGTTTTTTCTGTTCGCTCTTTGTCTAGCCGACGATTAATATGTTCTTACACCATTTCAGTTCCGCCTCCGCCAGTTATTTTTTGAAAAATGCAGCAAGTATGAAGCGAAGACACGTTGAACGAGATCCCCAGTGCGCCCCAGAAATATCGCCCCGTCGCGGCTAAGATGTGAGCAAAACGGTTCTTGAAACCCAACAGGCAAGCTGTCAGACACACGTAGTATAAGTGGGTGCAGCGTTCGCAATGTGCGAGCAGTGACGTAAGGCGAGATGTCCGCCGGCGCGCGCCACATAGTGGATGAGTGCCTGAACTAAGCGTCCCTACCCTTCCCATTGAACAGCGCGAAACGCGTTAGGCAATGTTTATACAGGCGGCGTTGACCTGCCTCAGCCCGGCTTTCACAAAGACTGGGTACGTGTCTATAAACGCAGGACGTGCCGGACCACAGACGCGTTTTCCTCGACCACGAAGGTGCGCCGAGGGTAGGCGACGAAGTCGAGCCAAAGCAGCTGGGAGTCATTGGCGCTGAAGAGGCCGGCGCCAAAACTATTGTTTGTGTCTCTGTTGCAACGCAGACGAAAGGTTAGTTGGGCACGCGGAGAGACGTGTTATCCCGAAACGGCACAGTGATCGAAATTTGTGTGCAGTAAATTTGCTGCATCATTTAATGGCGCGCGTCCTGAGGCTGTGCTAAGGGTCCGTTTAAAAAGGTTTTGTAGTCATAATTTGGTAAGATGGGGGTAACAGTTTGTCTTTGACCGGGTTTGATATCACGGGTATTTGTGGAGTATTTTAGTTGCATACTAGGCTCGCCAGAAATATAGTCAGCAGCAGACATTTCGCTGCAGGTCCCTTATTAGTTGCGTGACATGCTTTGTATGCATGATGTGCCATATAACTGGAATTCACGTCAAGCATTCGTTTACCGCACGGTAATTTTTTTATTTGATTTTTTATTTCTTGGCAAAACCAAGGGGAGGTTGAGACAAAACGCGAACGTGGCCTGACAGAGGCCTCAGCCACCCGATTTACAGCGTACATAAAAACACGTCTGTTCACAAATTTAAGCATGATAGCACAATCGTAATAGAGAAATAGCACAAAGCAAAGTCATTACTACACTTCTTATTTATTATACAAAGCATAGGTCTCAAATTCACAAGGGCATCACAATGTACACATAAACGCAGTAATTCGTACGCATGAACTTTAATTCCAATCGTGGTTCTCAACAAGAACTGTCCGAATATCGTACGTAACCGAAATTCGCGTTGTATTACTGATGTCGGTACTCTCAAGGTCTGTGAGCCGACCTGTAGTAAAGCGAAGCTTCCTAGGCCTCACTGATGGCGATGTTAGTCGCGGAAAACGCACTGCAGGGAAGCCAGCTTTACACAATGGCTTCCACAAAACGACGAAGAGAGACGACGACGATGACGACGATGATGATGGTGATGATGATGATCGAAGGCACTAGAAGCGCGTCAAAAAAGGCTTCCCGCGGTCGGAGTCGAACCTGAGTCCCTCGCGATATGAAGCCGACGTCTACCCGATTGCGCCATTCTTTTTTTTTTATTTTTTGCATATTTTGTCAACAACACACACACATCACAAAATCAATCTTTGAGGTTGAGGAGAATAAACCTCCGCCAAACTTTAGCTGGCGCTGACATGTTGGTGCACTTTTATTACACTAAGCTCATTTAACAAACACAAAACTTCGTGATCACAATTATCATTATTCACCACTTCTCGAAGACTACAGACGTCTTCAACAAAATAACTATTTACAGACCGCGCGTCAACTGAATTGGGACGGACGTCCATTCTGCTACGCCATATTGCGTGCAAACCTAAAAGAAAGAACAGGTCGTATGGAATGCTGTCCATGTTTACTAAAAGGTATCCAATTCCTTCGGCTGTTAGTGGCAAATCTTTTTTTATAGTTCTTTGAAGGACGTCCCAGAAAAAGACTGCGTCCCAGCAATCCAGGAAAACGTGCTCCACATTTTCGGGTTTTTTGCACAAAAAGCAGTCTGAACCCCACGGCAAAAACAGCCCCCTTCGCTCTTCCCATGTCAGCACCGGAAGGGTCGAAACAGATGGAATTTTGGACTTTGACTCACGTTGCATGGGAGGAAGCTTCGCGGTTTACTTTTTCACCAACTTTCGCTTAAGAATGGGGCTTTGGTTTCTTGTACATGTATTTCTGACGCTAATTTCTCTGTACCGTATAATATTTTCGGGATGTACCCCGTTTCCGTGGCTGGCTAACAAGACTTGTGGTATGGTAAAGAATGCAAGGTTTATGTACGTATGTATAAACTCTTCCGGGCCTTGAGGACAGAAAGGTTCGGAAGAGGCCCGTGGCCATCCCGCGCATTGGAAGAAGTTTTAGAGCTGTCACTTTTTTATTTTGGCGCACAGAAGAGGGCCATGCAGGAACAGAGTCTTACGAGAGAGAGAGAGTAAACTTTATTTGAAAATAGGAAGACGGGAATGTGGAAAGAGTTATGGGTGAAGTCCTATTTCCAGGACTCCAGTAGCAAAGGCTCCCAGCTTGGCTCTCTCTAGCAGCTCACGCTGTGTCGAAAGGTCCGAGCTGGACAGTGCTAAATCCCAGGACTCTCTGGATGTTTGGTAGGTGTTCTGTTGCCAAATTATAGGGCAGTTCCAGACTGTGTGGAATAAGTCTGCTCGTAATTTGCATTTGTGGCATTCTTCGTTATATCTCTCTGGAAACGTGAGAGATAGCACCGGAACATCCACCCGCACCCAGTGGGTGAAAGGAGCAGACCGAGCAGACAACCGAACTGAGGTTTCTGGGTGTCGAGGGTGGACATAATAGCATTACCAACATTACGTCGTGGCTTCTGCTAATCTTTTCGTTCCTCCATGCCCCGGTCATGTAAGGCGAACGCCTTAGATGTTTTGCTTCATAAAACGCCTTGTGAGGTACAAAAAATCGTGAGGTACAGAAAGCAGGAGCAGGAGTAGGAATAAACTTTTACTGAGCACACGACGATGTGCACAGCCTGCTATGTCCAGGAGGCCGCGAGCCCGAGCTGCGTCCAGAGCTCGTTGCACCAGGGCTTGCTGCCGCTGTGGTGCTCAGATGGTCAGCTCTGCCTCCCGCTGCTCAGGGTTGAGGAATGGGATGGGGACAGGATGGTGAGGACAAGAGAAAACAAGGTGGTAAGTGGTTAGCGGTATAGTGACAGTGTGGGCATGCAGTTGTAGCGGAAATGGGACGGCGAGATGTGGTGTAAGATGGGGTGATTATGCAAGGTTTCAGTTTGCAGGCGGCGGTAAAGCGTGGTGTGGTGTGTTGGGAGGGACGAGTGGGGCGGGGGTATATTATTCGGGCGTATCTGCAGTGGGGCAGTATGAAACATAGGCGGAATCAAGGGGAGGAAGCGTTTCTTCAATGGTGGGACGGTGGAACCCTGTGTCGGTCCTTGAGGTTGGAAGCGCCCGGTAGTGCGTATCGCGGGCTGCGGTATGAGCCATTTCATTCCCAACAAGGCTGGCATGGCCAGGAGTCCAGACAATGGTGACTTCTAGGCTAGGTCCGGAGGCAGGCAGCATAGCATGGGGAAGGCTTACTGCGGGGCGAGACCGGCCTGATTAGGGCGTCAGGCCTGCCGTGAATCGGTAATGACGGTGGAGTGAGGCTGATTTTGATGTGCAGTAATGGCATGGGCGATGGCTAGGGCCTCGCCTTCTGGTGTAGGCATATTTCGGTGAGTGG
Organism: Haemaphysalis longicornis; assembly: GCA_013339765.2. NCBI lineage: Eukaryota > Metazoa > Arthropoda > Arachnida > Ixodida > Ixodidae > Haemaphysalis > Haemaphysalis longicornis. Next base: position 23,516,327 of record CM023449.1, read on the forward strand.
CCTTAGTAAGGATGCAGCCAGAAGTGTCCAGGATGACTAGCGTAGCCGGAGAATGGGAGGAGAAGCGTGCAATATCCTTCGTAGAAACTTACTCCACCTTGGGGATTTCCCCTTGATCTGGTCGACTAACACCTGTCCATCACATCGAGTTGTTGATCAATTCGCTCTCGCGCTACAAACTGCTAGTCTTCAGGTTAGCTTAGTTGGTAGAGCTACTGCTCCGGTTAAGCGGTGGTCCCGGGTTCGAATCCTGGACCAGGATGAATTTTTCTTCAACTGCGAAGTTTGTGAGAAAGCTGTATAGCTTTCCTTTGTAGCCTTATGGCTGCACTCAGGTGAATGTCAAACTTTCCTTCATAGAAAGTTACTTCACCTTGGGGATTTCCCGTAAATATGGTCGATTAATATCCGTGTAGCGGGTATGCAGGTCGTTACCGTAACGCTTCTCATGGTGGCGTACGCGAGCTTCTCTGCCCGCCTGGCTGTACGTCGGGTGCATGTGCCTGGGTAAAAGCGCGGTTCTGAGTTTTTGCCTAATGGAAGGTGGGTTTGCTGTAGGTTCAGACGAGCAGGGGGCGGGCTGCGGCCTATATTATGAAGAACGTGGCGGCCTGTGGGATTGAGGGCAAGTCTTTGCAGCTGAGATACGCGCTGGGTTTAGAGGTATTGGTCCAGCGCGCGCCTGGAAAGAAAGACAACAGCGCCGAAAGAAGGTCGAAGGACGGTTTTGAGAAAGGGAGACGCAGCGTGTGCCGGGAAAGAGAAACAGCAGCACCGGGCAGGGTGGGCCGCTGCCGCAGGTGCAATACTAGCCACCTTGAGAGGTGAGGCCGACGGGGGAGTACAGAAGGCTCCGGCGATGCCTCGCGAGCGGAACGGGCTTCGACCGGTGCTGTCCTGCTAGGGGCCGTTCAAGTGGGAACGGACGCGGCCGCAAAATTCAACAGGAGGTTCAACAGCAGATCAACATCTGGAAGGCCAGCCAAGTTTTCGCCTTCACAATTTGAAAAATCTAGGCATCCCGCGTAATCGTTCATTGGGACGATGGGGATAACGGTGGCTATCGGTATACCGTGGCCTACGAACGTGCGTTGTACATAGAGCCATGGATGGATCCTATGCTAGTATTTTGACGTTGAAACGGGGACTTGGGTCGTGCAGATGGCTTCCTGGGCTCGCACGGGCCTCTGGTGCCCCAGTCGCCCGTCAGCCCCGGCTCGGTGTGCAAACAGGCGGCCGTGAACTTGGACGTGAACCCGCTGGTGCGCTACCCGCTCATCCTGATGAACTGCGTCCTGTGGGTCATCGGCATCGTGCTCATCGTCACCGGCCTGTACGCCTACTTGGGCACGAGAGCCACTTCGCGGCCCGTGTCCTCGGAGCCTGTTTTGAACATCTACAGGTGGGCACGCTCCCGGCACTCCCGCCAACACGCGAGACAGCGCGCGCCTCGTAGCACATGGGGGGGGGGGGGGCGCTGCGGTCGTCGACGAGAGCTGACGTGCTCACATCGGCTCCGGCTTTTATGACCATTATTGCAGTGCTATTTATTAGTTATCGCCGCATAACTATTACCAATGTGTCCGTGAAGGTGCGGGTCATCAACCAGTACCAGTCGCTAAGAAAAGGTACGCTTTTCGCCAATTTTTCGGGACTTTTCTGGTGAGGCCCGGCGGCGTTCCGCCAAGCCTAATCGAACAGCTGGAGTCCACAGCTAGCTAGGCCTAACCTTGGTGAGGGAGGGCCATCGTCCTCGGGCGGCGGCTGTACAAACATGACGACCGAAATGGAGACGTCCATTGTTCGGGAACCGGCGAATTCCGGCGTTAGCCAGATGTGTATTGAAGTTGAAGGGGAAGAAATTTCTTCCGAGGAATTCAACGACGGTGCGGGCTGGTCGCACGTGGGCCAGCGTATAAAAGCCCCAAGCGGCGAGGTCACTGCCCCTCGCCAGTCGAGGCCTACGACGAAGAACTTCGCCAGGAATGTGAAAGCTTCGGTGACGAGGGCAGCAAGGATGCCGGACGTTCTACCTAGGGAGGAGACCAAGGTGGTGGTGCGGCCTCGGGGAGGCCTTAACATCGCGAGGACTCAGACCGCCATCGTGGCATCGGCAATCATGGAGGCGGCGAATGTATCAAGAGAGGACGGGGCAGCGGACACCTTCTGCCCCAATTTGCAACAAAACATCATGGTGGTGAGTACCCCCGACGATGCACGTGCTTTACTTTACTCCAAGATACAATCGATCTGCATTGGTGGCAAGGAACATGTGGTTGGCGCATACCAAACCGCGCCATATGGCACCGTGAAAGGAGTGATTAGAGGTATCCCGATTGAGGACTCCCCTGCCGCGATCGACCGGAACATTGTAAACTCGAGAAATCCCCTGGCACTTGGAGCGAAGAGGATTGGTAGCTCGACCACAGTCATCGTTGCTTTCGAGGGCCTGAAGGTCCCGAATTACGTGTGCTACGGTCCCGTTCTCACCAAGTGCAGCCTATACCGAAAGCAATTCGATGTGTGTAAACAGTGAGGAAAGGTGGGCCACCGTCGCGACGTTTGTCCGAACCCTCACGTGAAGACTTGCTTCGCTTGCGGGGCCGTAAACCCCAAGGACAACCATACCTGTACCCCCACTTGCAAATTGTGCGGCGGGCCACATCTGACCGGAGACAAGGTTTGCAAGAATAAGTACAAGACCCCATACGTAGTTAGAAAGAGGCAGTGGGAGCGCAGGATGGCCGAACAGCAAGCGATGCAGCAGCAACAAGCGGCGCTCGAAGCTGAGGAATTTCCAACGCTGAAATCAGCAGCCGCAACAGCTACCGGCCCAGCTAATCGCCGTGCATCGCGTTCCGCCTCGAAGAGCAGGGGCAGCGAGAGCAGACGGCGTAGCGTTAGCCGTAAGCGATCACAATCACGTGACCGCGTGAGTTGGGCCGATGCAGCAAGAAATTATGCTATGAAAGCACAGGGGGGTACCACCGCCACCACCTCCAATGCCACCGCAACCACCAAGACCGTAGGCAGAAACAACAGCAAGACGAAGGAAGACGAGGCGATGAGGGTGTTGAAGGAAGCCAACGAGGAACTCCGGCGCAAGAACAACGAGCTCGAGACGACAGTCATTAGGCAAGAGGCGACAATCAGCAAGATGGCAAAAGAGATCGCGGAAATTAAGAAGCTTTTGACGACCCGTTCCACCAATAACGAAACGCCCCAAGTGGTGCCATGTGAACCCACACCCAGCAACAGCGGTGCTGTACCACCAACATCCGCAGCGAAGGAACCGGCGCCCAAGAGACGAGCGATCGAGAACCTGAAGGAGCGCAAGCTCAACGATAGGGTGGACAACCTGGAAGACAAGGTCGATCGAATCGAAAAACACCTTAACGGCCTCGAGGACTATATTAAGACAACCTTCACTAAATGATTTTCGACAAGTTCGCCGACATCGAGCAGACATATCAGCAGCTAGCGAACGCCATACAGCAAATCACAACGCAGCAGTACAATCAGCAACAATCATGGCCGCTCCATCAACAGCAACAACAGCAGCAGTGAAGGGTCTGGTGACCTGGCACTGGAACTGTAACGGTTTCGCTAGCAAGAGGGCAGTCTTGCAGCAACACATTACACAAGTAGCACGCAAGCCTGATATAATCATGATACAAGAGACTCGCACCGACGCGGTATCTCTCCCCGGTTACAGGGCTTACACCAAGTCTCCGGAGGTCACCGGCGGTAGAGGAGTATGTACATTGGTTCGCAAGGGAGTCACCTTCATCGAACACGAATTGCACAAGAGTAAAATAGAATACACTCTCATCGAGGTCGTTTCGGGCAAGAAACACAAGAACAGCACCTTTCTTCTTAACGTCTACAGTAGCCCTTCGCACAGAAAACAAAAGTTCAAGACACTCCTGCACAAAGCCAGCACCACGGCGGGGACCCACAGGCTCGTCGCCTGCGGGGACTTCAACGCGGCGCACCCGGCATGGGGATATAGCAAGCAATTGGCCAAGGGGCGAGATCTGTTTCAAGACACAATAGACCTGGGCTTCACCCTCATCACGGACCCGACGGATCCTACGAGGATCGGAAACTCCGTGGCCAGGGACACGACGCCCGACCTCACGTTCGTGAAGAATGACGAGAAGGGCAAAATCACCTGGCGCAACACGGGATCCGAGCTCGGCAGCGACCACTACATCGTGGAGGTCATCATACCGGAGAAGGTCAACGCGTCGGAGGACACCAGAAAGCACAAATTTACTGATTGGGATGCCTTCCGTAGCCTGTTACCCACGGAGGAGGAGGACATCGAGAACATAGAAGAATGGTCGGCCCTCATCGCGGAGAAGATCACGGAAGCGACCAAGATCATAGAAACGGACGCGCAGGTCAACAAGATAGACAGCCGCCTGGCGCACTTAATAGAAGCGAAAGAATCCATCTTAAACAGGTGGAAGAAACAACGGTTGAATCGGCGACTGAGAAAGAAGGTAGCAGAGCTGAATCGCGCCATCGAAGCCCACTGTCGCGTGCTATGCACGCAACAGTGGAATGAAATCTGTAGCGCTGCGGACGGGCAGATGCATTGCGACAAGACCTGGAACTTGATGCGGCATCTGCTCGACGAGACAAAAACCAAATCCCATCAACGCGACCGCCTCGCAAAGATCATTCACAGAGCAGTAAAGGAACACGGGGAACCAGAAGTAATCAGACAAATCGACAGCAAGTACCTCCCGGTCACCCCCACGGACAGGCATCCCGAGTACGAGGGTCAAGCCAACGAGAAGCTCGACCGCGACATCAGCGTCGAGGAGGTGCGAGCGGCCCTGCATGACCTGAACAGCAAGTCGGCGGCCGGCCCGGATCACATCTCGAACAGAGCGCTCAAGAACCTCAGCGATGCGGCCATCAAGAACCTCACCGGTTACTACAACAAGTGCTGGAGGGCGGGGTCACTTCCCCAGCAGTGGAAGGCTGCCAAGACTATCCTAATCCCCAAGCCGGGCAAGCCACCGAACACGGACAACCTCCGGCCCATCTCGCTGACGTCCTGCGTGGGCAAGCTGTTGGAACACGTCCTCATGTGTAGGTGGCAGGACTACTTGGAGGAGTCGGGACTGTACCCCGCCACGATCATCGGGTTTAGGCGTCGCCTTGGCACCCAAGACGCGATGATTCTGTTGAAGAATGAGATCATTGACGACAACCTAACGAAAGACACCAAGGCCATCCTGGGGCTGGACCTGCAGAGCGCCTTCGACAAAGTGAAGCACTCTGCGATCCTAGCCCAGGTGTCCAGACTCAACATGGGCGCAAGAACCTATAACTACATCAAGGACTTTCTGACAGGTCGGACCACCGAGCTCTGCGCCGGCGATCTGCGACTCCAAGAGAAGAGGCTCGGCAGTGTCGGGACCCCCCAGGGCTCGGTTATCTCGCCGTTGTTATTCAACCTCGTTATGATCGGGGTGGCCGAGCGGCTCTCTCGAGTTGAGGGGGTCCGGAACACCATCTACGCCGATGATATCACTCTGTGGGTTACGGGAGGCAGCGATGGTCACATCGAGAGCACGCTGCAAGAGGCCGTCGACACTATCGAAGACCAGCTAAATGGATCCGGCTTGATCTGCTCGCCGAGCAAGTCGGAGCTGCTGGTATTACCACCGAAATACGTCAGGCGAAACAAGAGCGAACCCAGGGACTACGAGGCGATAAAGATCGTGACGAGTAGCGGCCACGTGATCCCGGAGGTTGACAAGATACGGGTGCTCGGCATGATTATAGACAAGCGTCGCGGCAACGGCGAGACCGTTGCCCGCCTTACAGCCAAGATCACCAACGCAGTGCGTCTCATCAGACGGGTCGCCAACCGCAACGCCGGGATGAAGGAGGAGAGCTTGATTCGGCTTGTGCACTCCTTCGTAATCAGCCACGTCGCCTACGTTGCAGCCTTCCACAATTGGATGCAGTGCGAAAAGAATAAGATCAACGCCCTGATACGCCGAGCGTACAAGGCGGCGCTCGGGCTGTTCGAATGCACAAGCAGCGACAAGCTCCTGAGCCTGGGGGTACACAATACCCTCGAGGAAATTGCTGAGGCGCAACGGTCCGCCCAGCTGGAGCGGCTGTCTACGACCGAGACCGGTAGGCGCATACTACAAGACTTGGCCTTCACGCCTGCGGCGAGGAAGGCGAGCAGCGACGCTCGTGTCCCGGACGAGACCCGGCGTCGGATTCGGGTAGACCTCATCCCGAGGAACATGAATCCGGAGTACAACAAGGAGAGAAGAGCGGCGAGGGCCAAGGCCCTCATCGACTTGTACGCCAAGGACGAGCACGCAAGGTTCGTGGACGCGGCCGAATACCAGGGAGAGAGCGAGGCATTCGTGGCTACCGTCATCGAGGCGTCGTCCGGCGCGACGAGGGCGGCGGCGAGCGTTCGGGTCCGAGAGGCGTGCCAGGCGGAGGAGGTGGCCATTGCCCTGGCCATTGCCGACCCCGGGTGCCAGACAGTGTTATGTGATTCGAGGAGTGCAGTGCGGAATTATGCCAAGGGCAAAGTGTGCGGTGAGGCTGTGCGCGTTCTGTGCTCGGCCGACCTCGAACGCGAGAACAGGTGTGTAAAACTCAAGTGGTTCCCGGCGCACGCGGGCAACGATGCGTCGGACAAGCACGACAACCACAACGAGACGGCACACGCAGTGGCGCGAGCGCTAACCAACCGCGCCGCTGCAACCGACCGTCCACTGTGGTGTAGCGCCAAGGACCGTTTGACGACGTTCAACGAACTTACACAGTTCTACCGCTTGGCTCGAAGGACTCTCCCACCCCCGCACCCGGGGCTGAGCCGAGCGGAGGCGGTGCTGCTCAGACAACTGCAGACTGGGTCCTTGCCCACCCCAGTGTTGATGAAGTATGTGTACCCGAAAGTGTATGTGAGTGATGTGTGCCGCGTGTGCCAGCGGGAGAGGGCCACCCTGACGCACATCCTATGGGACTGCACCAAGTTCCCCGACGAAGCGTCGACAAGTACAACGATTCCACCGCGGCTCGCGGCTGCGGCGAAGTGCTACGACCAAGAAATCCAAACCTGGGCCGTCCAGCAGGTCTCGGCGGCTCTTGAAAGACAAAGGCCGAGCGAAACCGCCGGGACGTTGCCCCAAGGGCGACCGAACGCGGGAGTAGCACGCGCCGTAGTCAAGTAAAGACCACCCGCTGAGAAGACGTAGGGGCCCGCGTCGCGGCGCCATTTAATGGTGGTGTCGCTCTGCAGGCGACTACAATAAAGTTGCTTCTATCTATCTATCTATCGTAGCACATGCTGTCGTGACAAGCTTATAGGGGTTCGTGCTGGAGATGTAGGGGAGAGGCTGTCAGCGGGCGCTGTACCGGCTCTTGCGATTTCATTTAATATCACTTATTTCTACGTTAAGGTTGCTACGATGACAAAATACAACTTTGTTCGATCGTAAGGAACTAGTCTTTGTTAACTAAGTAAGCTCCTTTGCAGCTACAAAAGATAGTTTTTTAGCAAAAAAAAAACAGAAAATACAAAAAAAAACTCTCAAACTTCGCGCTACAGGGACGTGAGGTGGACCCGTGTGGCGTTATATGGGTAGCACTAAAATCAAAGTACTGTGTTAATTCTGCTGGTTAGCATTCATATGATACGACCAACATAACCGAACTAGAAGCCTCACTGCAATCACCCGTTGTGTTTCGTGGTGGTGGATTAGGTAGGCGGGTCTCAATCGCACAAACAAGACTCATCACAGAGAAATCACCGAAAAGAGGGCGGGGAGTCGCCACTGCTTCATGTACTTTCCTTAATATCTCGATTATTTCATTAAAGTTTGCTATAAAAAGGTTTTTGTAGGGACAAAGGCGTCCTCTAATGAACCAAACTTGTATAGAGACAAAGCCGTCTTCGTGGCCTCTTTAAAAGCCCTCGGGCCTTACATAAAGAAGTTTTGATATGGTTATGGCCTTCGTGGCATCTGGGTTTGCTACCTGTTATGCGCATCAAAGGCGAGGGCACGCTGGCAGTTCCTGGTATGCCATTTCGAGATTTCGGGTCTTCGAGCAGGAAGCTTTAACTGAACTTCATGTAGTGCACTGCATGGAAGTTATTAAAGACTATGGTCTTTTTTTGGGCTACTTAAATACAGAAAGTTTGTTCTGTCTGTATGTCTGTTTGTCTGTCTGTCTGTCTGTCTGTCTGTCTGGCTGGCTGGCTGGCTGGCTGGCTGGCTGTGACTCGATTCAGCCTACCGGCCAAAGTGAAATAGAAGCTGCGCAATAGTCATATATACTCACAGCCTAACCTAAACGTCTAAGTCGGTGTCAGTGTTCATACTTGTCAACATTGTTGAACAAGAACAATACATTACGCAACGATAAAGTAAGAAATCAATACACAACTGATATTTGCAGTGTTCCTTTATTGAAAAAAAAAAATCATGGATGCTTCGTTTTTGCGATAGCAAATGAAATGCTACATCAACTGCAGAAAACTGTCGCCTGCTGTTGTCCGCGCTACGTGGCGGCATTTAAAAAATCAAACGGCAACACCAACGAAAGGTTCCACTAGATAGGTTCCACGTTCCGCTTGGAACGCTCGTGGAGTAGGGCAACGTGGTTCTATAAGCGTTGTAGTTGGGAGCCTTGATTCGCGCGCGTCTCCGCCATACGGCCGCGCTGGCGTCGAGGCACCCGATTTGAAGCAGTGGAACGCGGTAAATTTAAATTGACTTGAGCATACCTCTCGCGTGTTACCTTGGTAGGAACGAGAGGGGAGAGGAACAGCATGAGAGGCGAGCGGGAAGGAGAAGGGAGGCATTTACGTGGCAGGGACACCACTCGACTATCATCTTTTGTCGACATTTGCAACGAGAGGAGCAGATACGCCACCATTCTTGCGAATTAGTTTTTATGGCAAAAAGTCATCACGAAGGCAACGCGGGTCCGCACATTTTAAAAGAATCATCTGAAGGGAGCACGAATATTTCCTTGACGTTTCCATGACGACCTTACGTCATGGGGCTAGGCCGTATCGCGAATGCATGCTTCGTCGTTTCTAAGCAGATCCCTTTCTTCCAAACACCGTCCTAGTGCAGAGTGCTGTAATTGCGGTAACGTGCATACAGGTACGTCTTTGGGAACAAGCATACGCGACATTTCTGTCACTAAATGTATACACCTGCATCGCGTCCAAGATAATTAAGCTATCTCTTCTAACACCCACGTCAACCCTCCCTCCGATCCAGATTGTTTCGTTCCCTTTGACATGTTCGGTCTCACATTACCCGATACGTGGTGCTTCTTCCAGGAATCCAGTAGAATCGCTTTATGGGGTCGGTATTCGCATCCAGCTAAAGCCTTGCCCTAAATCTGAAGGAGATATCTTTGCATACATGATTGTGACTTTTAAGAGCAGAGCTGTTTAAGTGTCGAGTTCCTCCGTCCAGCGTTACCACGAAAGAAAAGAATGAAGGGAGCTCACACTAACGCACAAGACTCGAAGGTAGCGAAGCTGTACGCAACCTTCACGCCCATCCCGAAGGTTTAGGTCCGCGATTGCAGCCCATTTGTTCTTTCTTCGCTGCAGCAACGACTTGTACTCCGTCATTGGTACTATAAGTGCGAGCTTCCTTCATTTTTTTAGGGAAGTGTTAGTCATTGGACATGAGGGGCGTACGCTATGACGTCTTGTTCTCGTTCCTAGCTAGTGTTGTCACGATTACGGCGAACGCTGGAGTTCTTGTGGCTAATGTTGGCCAATCACCCTAAGTGGTTATGCTTGGCTTGAGAAACGTTCGCCGGGGACGCTGGGCGGTCACCACGAGGCACGCACCCGCGAGCGCTCGACATCTTCTTGGTATTTTATTTTGCTGCCGGGTGGTCGCCACAATCTTGGCCAGTCTCCTAAGTGGGTATGCTTGGCTTAACAAAGGCGCTCAGGGGACTCTCGGAGGTCGTCGCGATCGCACGCACACACGAGCGTTAGGTATTTTCTTGGTTTTGTTAAGTGTCGAGCGGCCGCCTCGAGGGCCGCGCTGGCGTGTGCGCGCTGGGCATTTTCTTGGCATTTTTAACTGCCGACACGAAAAATTGCGATTTGCTAAACAGTTTCGCTGTTAAAAAATACAAACAAAAATACTGAGCGCGCATGAAGGCGCGCCTCGCGAGGACCGCGTGGCGTCGGCCAGCTCCACCTGCGAGAGCACTCTGGCCAGCGTCGGTGGCGTGATCTCTCCCGTGCTGTTCTCCTCGCCAGTTTACGTGCGCTCGCGCGTAGTGGGGAGCACAGACGCCGAGTTCGCGAAGCCGGTTGCCGCGGGCTCTAGCGCGTGCTAACGCGGCCTACTTTGGGAGAGACGTGAAAGGCTGCGGACAAAACGATCCGGTCCTTTCAGTCATGGAATCCTTTCAGCGGCAAGTTCGGAAATCTATGTGAGGTGCAACAGCTGGGCCTCCGACGAAGGGAGAGGGGCCGCCAGCTCCCCTGTTTCTCCAGCCTTGCACTACTAGTGCAAGCTGCGCCAATGTTTTTGGCAATTAATCGTGCAAAGGTGCTTCTCGTACACTTACTCTGGATTACTTTCATCTGTGTGAAAACAGTAGAACTATTCCTTAAGCCTGGTTGAACGTAAATCTTGGATAGTTTTATCTCTGATGAAAAATGTGTAAACACCACAGGCCACCTAGTGGTCCTCCCCTACCACCCAAACCCAACCCCTTCCCGCTCCCTGGAGCAGTTGGAGAGGGTGACGACGTTCCAGAGACGTTGGTAAACCCTGCGTCTCCCGCAGTAACGGCTGCAAGGCTTGCGGGTTTCCGGACTCGGAAGGCCACCCACATTGCCACCTAGCGCTGAGATAGCCGTCACAGAACACGGCTGAACACTTTGTTGTTATAGGTTGAGAAGTAACACTACGGGCCGAAGAACCAGGCGTTAGTGATGCTAGCCGGGTGACAGAAACAATTTACCATGCCTTGCTAAAGAAAGTTGAAAGAAGCGCGAAAGCTTTCTAACATCCAAAGTGCCTCAAACCTGCATCAAAACCTTCGCTAAAAGTGCGTCCAACCTTTGCTGAAAGGGCATCCAATCGACCGTCATACCTTCCAATACCCACATCACAAACAAAAAACGAACCTGCGCGACGATTGTTCGCGCACTAAGTACACGCATCTACGGACGATATAAATGTTGCCGATACGTGGTTTATGAGATAAATGTATACTATTGCACTCCTCCTTCATGATTGATGCGTGTATTTTCGTATCTATAAGCATTCCCTATTCGCTATTTTAAACTAACCGTTTTGACAAAATGGAAGCCCGCTTTCACGCACGCGCCATGTGTACAGATATCTTATCGGAGCTTTTCGGTCGACCGATCGGTCTATGGGGAAATGCATCAGTTTTTGGCGGGACTTCATCCGTCGCACTAAGAAAGCTTTCGCTTTAAAAGGACAGCCCTGCTATGCCAGACACTCGGCGCCAGTACCTCCTGCAATGTGGACCCCCACTAAGGCGGCCAGGTTGGCGGCTTCGACCAACGGGGTCCCGCAATAGGGGCTCCACCTCGAACGTACAGCCCCACTATTCGGCTCACACCTGTGTTAGCTGTAGTAATTGCTTTTAACCACCACCATCACCACCGGCCTCTTTTCGCTTTCCTACGTACGGTAGTCGGGAATCGTGTATTTGTAGTTATGCTTTATTACAAACCAGAGGACTGTGCTGCTGCTTTCGTCACCGCAGCCAGATGATCGTTCGGCTGGAGCTGACCGTGATGGCGGTGGGCGGCGGCCTGTTGGCGCTGTCCTTCTGCGGCTGCGTGGGCGCTCTGCGCGAGAACACGTGCCTGCTGAACGCCTACTCGTCGCTCATCACGGCGCTGCTGCTGCTCAACCTCATTGTGGGCCTGCTCGTCTTCTTCCTGCCGTCGCAGCTCAAGCGCATGCTCAGGGCCGCCGTCAGCCCGCACCTCATCGACCGGTACCGCGACAGCCCCGACCTGCAGCACTTCATCGACTCCGTGCAGGCACGACGGGGGGCCTTGCATGGTCGCTCAGCATCTTTCCTAGACCAACGACGCGATGGTTTCGATTGCGCCTGATAAGACACTGGATAACGATGAAATGCATACAGGACAACAGCAGATTGGTCCTGTCGGTTTTTAACACGAAAGTGTTTTATTCCGGGATTCACAAAGATTTCATTTACGTCATATTCGTCACGGAAGTGACGCCAGTACAATGAAGCAAGCGGCCTGCGAAGGGTGCACCCCTGCACGCAGGGCATTCATGCGGGGAAGCAACCTTTAGCACTAAAGAGTACGTTATACTTATTGATTGATTGATTGATTGTAGGGTTTGACGCGCCGACGCAACGCAGGCGATGAGGCGCGCCGTAGTGGAGGGCTCCGGATTAATTTTGACCACCTGGGGATCTTTACGTGCGCCGAAATCTCGTACACACGGGCGTTTTTTGCTTTTCGCCTCCATCAGAAAAGCGGCCGCCGCGGCCGGGAATCGAACCCGCGACCTCGTGCTCAGCAGCGCAACGCCTTAGCCACTGAGCCACCGCGGCTGGTTACGTTATACTTAGGGTTGTTCGTTTTCGGGTTTATATTTATACACAAAAGTGTTTTATGGCCGTGTACCCCAAGATTTCACTGACGTCATATCCGTCACGGAAGTGACGCCAGTACACCTTTGCTGAAGCGACCCGCCAGGAGGACCTCGCTCTCCGAGCACAGCCACAAGAACGCTGCCGACCCGCAAAACATGATCAGCTGCAGATTTGGCTGCACATTTCACTTTCATGTTTTACCGATTTCTATGACAGAGGAACCAACCACAGTTTTTTGCTTTTATGTAGTGTCTTCCGGTCGCGGTGGCCGCTTTTCAGATGGAGGCGAAAAGCAAATACACCCGTGCTTCTAGATTTCGGTGCACGTTCAAGATCACCAGGTGGTCAAAGTTAACCCGGAGCCATCCACTACGGCGCACCTCATGGCCCGCGTGCATCGTTCAGTGTTTTTTTTCTCGCGCAGTTGAAATCATGATGCGTAAACTAGCCAAACAATGCGCTTCAACGACCTGAACGTGAGACGACTGCAGCGCACTTTCAATAGACATTCTTTCAATAGACAGAAGGTGTGCGTTTGTGTAAATGTGTGGAGCTAATCATGCATTACGAATTTGGAATGGGTGCAGATTATGAGACAAATAAAAGTGGGACACTCTTAAACTTTTTTTTTAGCTTAGACAGAAGTGGCGCTGTCAGTTTAGTGCGCAACCCGAGAATATGCTCTTGTCCAAATGTTTTCAGCAGACTGAGCAGGCCATAATGCGAGTGCGTGCGTGAATGGCAAAAAAATCAGTGAGTTTTTTTACTGAAAACAGTGCCTGCGTTCGTGCACCACCTAATTCTGCGCACAAATATCATTTTATAAGTTGTTAAGTATGCTGTTGGGTAAGGCTGTGAGAGCAGTGACGTGACGGGACTACTGGTGCGAAATTTCACGCTTATTACCTGATTCTAGCGGCGTCATCAATTTGCGCTGCCACAGCTTCAACGTAGTTTTTTCTGTTCTCGAATTTAGCTATTGCCACCTTTTTTCGCAGATGGACCTCCAGTGCTGCGGGCTGACCCAGAGGAGCTTCCGTGACTGGAACAACAACATGTACTTCAACTGCTCGCGATCCAATCCCAGCAGCGAGCGCTGTTCAGTTCCTTACTCGTGCTGCAAGCGGAACAGCACCGATGAGGCGAGGCAGCAGTACTACCATTTGCACAATCTAGCAACATGCATTTAAATGCAGAATGGGTGTACGCTCGTGGCCTGAGATTAACTTTTAAAGCGAGAGCATTTTAGTGGGACCGATGGCGTTCTGTCAAAAACTACTGCATTTCGCCATATACCGGTTGGTCGACCGAAAACCTCTGATGAGATCTCCGGACACACGGCGCTTGCGTGAAACCGGCCTCAATTGTGTCAAAATGGTTACTCGGAAATCGCGAAAAAGGAACGGTCCTAGATAAGACAATACACGCCATCGATCTTGAAGGAGTATACAGTGTGTTGCGACGATAATTGGAACACTTTTAAAATTTTTCCTGAGCGAACCGCCGCTCTGTTCGCGCTCCAACTTGCCACGAAGGTCGCATTTTGGGGTCTATTTTGTTTGACACCGGGAACAACGATGGTACTTACCTGTGTATTCTGAAAATAAATAAATACGATTTTCGCCTATGGGAAAATGGCGGCGATTTGGACGTGCGAGCCCGATAACCGGGTTTTCTGATCGTCTGTTAGCTCATTTCTAGGTGCATTTTCTGATCGTCTGCTGCACCGTTTGGCTCCGTACGTGAATCCCAAACATGCGTTTCACTCTGCATGTGGTTCCGTCGTTCCAACATCAACTTGCGCTGGCTCGCACGTCCAAATCAGCCGCCATTTTCCCGTAGGCGAAAATCGTTTTTATTTATTTTCAGAATACACAGGTAAGTACTATCGTTGCTCCCGGTATCAAATGAAATAGACCACAAATTGCGACCTTCGCGGCAAGTTTGAGCGCGAACAGAGCGGCGGTTCGCTCAGGAAAATTTTTTAAAGTGTTCCAATTATCGTCGCAACACCCTGTACAAATGTATACCTTTATCTCATCAACCACGTATCGGTATACATTTAGATCGTTCGTAGATGCGTCTACTGAGTGCGCTGGAAATCGTCGCATGGGTTCCTTCTTCGTTTGCGATTTGGGTCCTTGAAGGTTTGACGCTTGACTGGACGCGATTTCGGCGAAGTATGTATACGCACTCGTAGATTCTGCGCTTCTCTCACCTTTCGTTAGGAAGGGGTGGTGAATTTTTTTAAAACGCTTTCGCGCCCTATTGGAAATTGCAAGGTTTTGTGCACTGTGAATGGCGTTAAAACAGCTAAACAGCTTGCCTTTCAGAGTGTGTTCTTGTTATGAGGCGTCCTTACTGAATTTCAGGACGCGCTGCGGTGTTGACGCGCGTATATTATCGCTGCCGATAGTTTGAGAGAGTGATTGCGGGCACCCAACGCAGCTGTGTTGCTAAAAATATTGATTTAGCGGGAGCTAGTATTCTTGTTTGAAATTAGAATAAATTAATTCCCGAACGTAAAACCACAACCAGTAAATCAAGCAAACATAAAATGGAAGCAACAAAAATGTAAAAATGAACAAAAAGGAAAATATAGAGAAATATGAAAAGTTTTTTGTGACCCTTCCGGGTCTGTTGATATAGGTTTCACATTGGTTAACAGGCATCGACTGCTCAGTCATGGTCCGTAAACAGCCCGGTTCCGCCTTAACCGACCCCGCGCTCCGCCGAGAGAGGATGATGATTATTATTATTATGCGTTTACACCCTTTTCCCGTGAATGACTCCATTAAATTGAGAACTTTGTAAAATCTAGACTGCTTTAAGCCTATGGGCAACCGGTAGAAATAAAAAAATCAAATTTCGTAAAGGAGAAGTTGAACTGTTCTACATAAGGCCGTAGAAATTGTGACATCTGTAGTCAAATATACCTGCCGCGGTGGCTCATTGCTGCTGGGAACGTGTTACAACGAATTATGGCACCCAAACACTTAAACGGCAAATTTCTGATCTCCTGAACAGTCATCCTGTACTGTTTGGCACGATTGAACGCACTTTCTCGGTAGCCACTTTTAGACGGAAAACAAAAATGTATTTTCTCCATAAAGTGCAAGAATTTTTTTTTCATTTTCGTGTTATTTTGTGTATATGTGTACTCTATTCTCGTTTCCTTCGCAAAAGCGGTGTGATTGCACGGTAATTTTATTTTATTCTGGTTCTATATTAATATATATTATTCTGTAGCGCAAAAAACGTGTATCTACGTTCAGTTATATATCTCTGTAGTACGTAATGTTTTTGTTTGTTATTATGCTAAAAGTTTGTATGTATATTTGTATTTATTTGAGGCATGTTATTTGAGGCCTGTATTGAGGCATTTGTGGTTGCTTCGTTTCCTGTCGCTTGCGCTGTCGGGCGCTAGGGGCCAAGTCTGGCGACCATTACAGTGGCCTAAAATAAAAAAAATCGTGTTACCCGCACAGGTGGCGAATTTGAGCTGCGGACACGGCGTGCTGAACAAGACCGACTACGACGCCTGGTTCACCGTCCACACGGCCAACTGCATCGACGCCACGCACCGCTTCATGCGCGAAAACGTCACCATCATCACGGGAACGTGCCTAGTGTTCGTCATACTGCTCGCATTCGTGCAGATGGTGACCCAGGCTCTGGTCGACGAAATATCCATCATCCGACGCATCTACGAAAAAATCTACGACCGCATCTACGACGTACAGCAAAGCGCGGAAAACACCGCGGAATGACAGTTAGCGCTAGAGCTTGGTTTCTAGAGGCAACGATTTGCTGTTTATAGGATGAAAAAGAAACATCTTCACGCTTCTATGCTTTGTGCCAGTTTATGTAGTGGTGAACGCACAACTACTGCATGTACTCTCATCCGGAAGCGTAGCTATAGCGTTCATATCAATACATATTGCCGCGAACCACGCCTCTTACTGCGTCCAGCCTCGCAGGTCATCCCTCTTCACTGGGTCGAAGGGCACTATTTTTGTTAGGGCGCAGCCCTTTGCCGCCCGTCCCTGGGCTCAGCCACGTCGGCGTCGTCGTGACCGAGCGAACGATGGGAAGACCAACGAGTGGCGAACGATGGAAAGGCCGACGACTGAAAGAAAGCAAAGGAGGAGAGTGTCGCGAAATTGGGAGGGAAATGGTGGTTCGCCGTGGCGGCGTGAGATCTCCGAATGATGCGGTGAGCTGAGGGGAGGGGGCAGTATGCTGTGCCCGTACGAGGCGCTCGACGGCGCCGACGCTTGGCGAACACGTGAGGGGGGCATGCGCGTGACTATGATGTGCGTTCGCTTGAGGCGCAATTCGCGGTTCCTTCCTGAGACTCACTTCGCGCCGCCGAAGCAGAGGCTCACCATAATTGCCGTCGAGAGGACAGATGAGTGAGTGCTGCGTCAGCGCACTGCTGCTGCGCCCGAAATATCGCATTAGGGAGTATCGTAATCGCCAGACTATTTTTAAACACATTTCTTGCGTTCTTTGAAGTAAAAAGAAACGTCATTCGTGGTCGGAGTGGAGCTGATTGAGTTACCGAAGACCGGCTCTTTCAGGTTGGACAAAGTTATATTTTGTCTTCATGTCCAATTTACGTACTCAGGAGCCAGAGGCGTAGCCAGTGGGGTGTTTAGGTGTCAGAACACTCTGTCGTGGCCGAAAAGGACAAAGAGGGCTTGCAAAGGGGGACATGATCATCATCATGAGCTAGTAGAGAAGGAAGGAGAGATCAAAGCACGTCTTTAGCAGAGCCATGGCCTTGGGTCCTGTTCCTGAACATTCTGGTGCCGAAACCCGGGAGATCGAACCACGAGCAGACTCGACTTCACGGGGCGCATACGCCGAGGTACACTAGGGTCGGGATTCCTTTGGTTCGAGCTGATTCGGGAAGCCTCATCCTCGAGCTCTGCTCGCCGCTCGTGCTCGTGCCGGAGCCACCCGGTCGCCCGGCATCTCTGCCGTCTGCCATGGAGGAGCTACGCCGCCACCGTGACTTCGTGAGGCAAGGCGTCACAAAGGGCGTAGCTGGAATTGAATCGCTGCTACCTGGATTCAGACGCACCGAATCGAGCAGATCCACTCGTACCTGCGTGCCCTCAACAGTAAGTATGAGGAAATGAAGGGTCTTGACCAGCGCGTCCCAGGAGACCATCGATTTAAACAAGTTAGAAGGTGACTTCTTCACTAGCTATGGATACCACGAAAAGGTCACCTTCATCCGCTCTCAGGTCTACTTCGCCAGACCCTCCGCGGTTCCTTCCCTGGTTGTTCATAGTAGCCAGCGCCGAGCCCCGATTTCCCCGTCACTTGGCACGGCAAGACCGCGGCGCTCCCCGGTGACAGCAAGAGAACCGTGGAGGTCGACAAGGTTGCGAACGTGCACTCTGCGTGTGGGCCGCGAGTCTGCGACCTACACGTCCGCGCAGCTGGCGAGGACTCTGATCGCCCTGAAAAACTGGCGGAAGGCGCGCCAGGTTCCCTTGAGGGACAACTGGGGGTACCTAGCAGCCTCGCAGTCGTCCTCGCAGACGCCCAAGAAACCAACCTCTCAAAGGACCCGGTGACTACGATGTGCAAGGATGCAGCCGACCCGGACCCGCCCAACCTGATTTTCTTCGGCTGTTCGGACGTCGCGGCCGGTCGTCGACGTTCCCTGCTGAAACACCGCGTGGCTGACCGTCGCGAGCAAGCGCTGTTGCCACTTGAAAGGCGGCGGCCGTGGGTTCCCCAGGCTCTGGCATTTCCACTGGCACCTCCGCTGGCGTTAATGCCTGCTGGTATCTCCATCTCTGATCGGCGCACCGGCGTCCCGATTTGCATCGCGTGAACTGTCAAATCAACCTGGTTTCGGAGAGCTCGTGAAAGGGCACCCGGCAGCTTCAATGGCCGCGCTCGACGGCCCCGAAAGGGTCCTGGAAGCTCCCCTATCTGCTGCTTCGATCGTCGTCCCTGAGGCACTGCGGCGCAGCTCGCCATCCTGATCCGCGTTGCAGCTCACGACAAGTGACCGCAGGTGACCAGCTACCGCCCACGGTAACCTTCGCTGGCTACGGAAGGGCATACAAGGGGCAGACGACGCAGCTCGCTAACCGAAGAATGCGCACCAAGCGGGCGGGATTTACGTATGATCCCGGTGGCTACGGCAGGCCAGGAGGCGACAAGGGCAGCTATCAACGTACCCAGCATCATCGTGCCAGCCCCGACCAGGATGACCCGCGCAACTACCCATCACCTAGGCCAACATCTTCAATGAGGATTGTGAATGAGGATGCCGTCAGCCGTGAAGGAAGCTTGACGCACAAGTTGAACAAGATAACGGCAAGTGGCTTGTCCCGGCGGTGCCTGGTGCTCTGAATAGCTACGCAGCAGCGTATCATCCGCGGCTGGCTGGACTACACCGGTATGCGACTTATGAGCGAGTGGACTGTGTAATACTTCGTGGTGTGGGGATCCTGACATTTCTGCTGCCCCAAACTTCCCAAATTTGGAGCTCAAGAACGGAATTCAACTACGTCATGCCGTCGTCGGGCGCGCGAAGCTAAATGCCTTGCTCGTGTGGCCCTTAGAGAGATCCTGAATTCTGATGAAGGTTGTGTGCTGATTCGTATACTTGAACATCCTCGACTGCGTGGGTGAACTCAGTGTGCGGGGCGAAATGTCACGCCAGTATCAGCGCTACAAATACTTTTGTTTCCCTTTGGCTCCTGAATTCCCGTCGCCGCGGGCTACCCCTATACTTTGTACTGCTGCCCTCGACTACCCGTTTGCCTATAGGACATGATGGCACCTACTGTGGTCGTCTAACGCCTAGTAGTTTCTTTCTCCTGCTGGAGCTTCGCATGTTGGCGGCGAGAGGTGTGTATGAATGATAATGAAGGTGCGGCTCGCACGGGCACGGCATCACGGGCCCAGCTCGCCCCTCGCGCTCGTGGCAGTCGTTCGTGTTCAGCCCCAGGAATCGGGCGACCGGCCGTGTGGCCGTGTGGGAGGGTGTCGCGGAAAGCTACACCCTCGAACACTCTCCCGAAATTTTCGAAGTTCTGCATTTCCTCCCTCCTTCAAAGGTTTTTTCTCCCACATTACGTCCACGCCGAATCGTTAAATATAGATAAAAACGAAAATAAGAGCGTTGGTTTCTCGATAAAAATGGTTCCTCAGATCCCTGTGTGTACTCCTATTTTAGTAGGTATTACAGTGAACAAAACAACTATCCAATTGGCTTTATTAGAGCAGAAAAAGGACTAAGATGTTGTGTGAAGGCTCTCCTTCTTTTTATTGTTTTGCCGGTGGCGTATAACACCCCCCGAAAAAACTGTGGTTGATTCCTCTGTCATAGGAATTACTAAAACACGAAAGTGAGATGTGCAGCGAAATCTGCAGCTGCGCATGATTTGCTGGCCGGCGGCTGTCTTGTGGGTGTGCTTGGCGAGCGTCGTCCTGCTGGCGAGGTAGCTTCGGCAAAGGTGTACTGGCGTCATTTTTGTGACGGATATGACGTCAGTCAAATCTCTGTGTATCCCGGCATAAACTCTGTCGTGTTAAAATATGAAACCCGAAAACGAACAACCCGAAGTATAACGTACTCTTTAGTACTAAAGGTTACTTCCCGGAAGAAGACCCTGTGTGCAGGGGTGCACCCTTTACAGGTCGTTTGCTTCGTTGTACTGGCGTCACTTCTGTGATGGATGTGACGTAAGTAAAATTTTCGTGAAGCCCGGAATAAAACACTTTGGTGTTAAAATATTGCTGCCACGCAAGTGCCAGCAGCCATAGCAAGATGTTCCGCGTGGCCGTGCCTTTGTCGGTGAAACTGTGCGCTCTCCTGGTCTTGGCGGTGGCCCCTGGTCCCTGTGCTGCCCTTGCCCCAGCTGGATGTGCACGAAGTTCAAGCACCCGTGCCCACCGCTGCCTAAGCACTGCAAGGGGCGAATCACGTTTGGCGCTGGCTTCTGCGGCTGTCAGGCAGATCAGGCAGATCAGTGAGTATGTTCTTCGACTTACCAACTGTCCGTAGTTGGTAGGTAGAGTTCTACGATTGGTGAGGAAGCAACCGAGGAGAGAGTTGTGTCTTTATTGAGACGAGGAGAAGAATAAGCTGTTTATTGGACCAGCGAAAGTTGTTCGGTTGACCACTGCTGGTTGGGGACCCCATTAGACCAGGAAGCACTGGGTGTGGGCCGCTTCTCTAGCCCGGTCTACCAGATGTGTTTGGTGATCCGAGTTTTAAGCTGGTCATCCGACCTGTCCACTGCTCAACTGAAAAAACAAAAAGGAGAGACAATGACAGATAGGCCGAAAGGAAAGGAATGATAGTTTCCATGCTGATGGCGTCTGTTCCCGCTGATTGCGTCTTTAACGCGAAAACGCCGAAGCGAAAGAAAAAAAAACGCTTTCGGTGGCCGGAATCGAACCTGAATTCCTCGAGTTCTGAAGCCAGTGTATATCCGATTGCTTCATTTCGTTTTTTTTATGTACTCGAGCTCCATTTCAACATGGCCGCAACGGTTTGGAAAACTCAGAATGGCAATCAAAGAAGCCATCAAGAGAAAGCTCTGCCTTCAACCATCGTCGTCGTTTGACGTAGAGCTGCATGATTTTTGTATATGTTCAATGTTTGCGATAAAATTAAGGTCCTTTTTATTGGGACAAAGCATTCGTTGTAATGAGCCAAACTTGTAATTTGCCGTCATGGCTTCTAATAATTTGCATCGTATACGACTGCTTCTGTAGGACACCGAACAGTTCGACAGATTTCGATGAGATAACGTTAGAGAGCCTGTAGCTGCAATTATCACATGAGTAGAGTAACTAAAACTTCCCTTCAATTTTCGAATCGCTCTTCTTTGTAGCCATCGACAAGTGTCGATGTCTACAGCTTCTGACAGCTTCTGTAGGATACCGAACAGATCGACAGATGTCGATGAAGTAAGTATCGGCCCAGGCGGCACAGAAAGTGCGCCCCAAGACCGGCCCGTCTATGGCCGCTTTCTGGCATGTCCGGCCAGCATCCAGGTTCTGGCAGCCACTGATCATGCGTTGAACGGCCAAAATTCGGCAACCAGCGCTTCGGCATTTTTCCGTCCGCCCGTGTCCGGACGCACAACGGCAGCTAACCGGCTGCCAGATATTCAGTTCTCTTACGGCTGCCGATGTTGAGAAAGAGAACGGCCGAAGTACGGCCTTAGGGCATCCGTTTTTTCTTCGGGAAGCGGTAATCGGCCGAAGCACGGCAAGCGACCGGCCACAGAATATACGCATTCTTGCGGCAGTTGGTGTTCGAAAGGAGACCGGCCGGAGCGCGGCTGCCGTGCATTCGTTGTTTCAACGGTGAACCGCGCGTCCGGCGGACGTGCGGCCCCAGAATATACGTTTTGCATTCGGTTAGCTGTCTTCGGCCGAATTACGGCCAGCGAATGGCCACAGAATATTTGGCAACCGGTGTTCAAGAGGAGACCGGCCTACGTAAGGTATCTGGTTATACGTCCTTTTTTCGGCAAACGGCATCCAGCCGAACAACGGCTCGCGCCTGGGCGCCGAGAATTCATGCACAGACGTGTTTGGAAGGAGACCGACCGGTTTTTTCCTGGGGGGACAAAGAGCCGTTAGGGAGCCGAACGACGGGGACGCGTTTTTCATCCGCTCCGTGTTTCTACGTTTTAAATGAACGAACATCGTTTGTCAAACAGTAATGAGTGTTCTCGGTGAACGGGCAAGGTGCAAGGACTCACTGGACATTAGCAGGGAACCTTTTAGGCCATCGAAATGTCATTTATTGCCACAAGAAGACTGTGCCACACCGACGGGTGAGCTAAGCCTCGCCAGTCATCGCCGCTACCACGCTTCTGCCTCCGGCTTCGTCGACGCATCATCTCGAGGCTATTCGCCCGCTCAAGAAATGGAGAGCATTGGAGACTCGATCCGCCAGAGATGTCCGATCCGAGATGGAGATGGTTCACCAAAATAACTGGCTTCAAGGGCGTCGAGCAAGCGGCAACCACGCAGGAGCTAAACCCGCCACCATGTCAAGGACTCCCCACCAAAGAAAGGCAAGTGCGAGCAAAAGCGCAAGTTATTCTGCTTACAATTAAACTGCGACAAGCAATTGTTGCACTATGTTGTTGGTGATAAACGTAGAAGAGACTCGCTCGTGCATTGGTAGGATCAACTTCATGCCCTGCACTATGTTACTTCAGGGGATTTTACGACTGCCTATTTAGAAAAAAAATTATTTTAAATTTGCGATAACAACAGAGCCTTGTCACTGACGGAAGCCTAGCTGTTAATTTAGTTCCGATGTTTGAAGGGTGAGCTTAGCTACTCTTGGGATATGACTCATTTGGGTAAACATAATCGCCAGCATCCTAGCAAACACGGATTTTGTCAGGATTTTCTTGCTCAACGCAGATTGTTGAGTTCACGCACGATTTGGCTCTTGCAATAGATAAGCTTAAAGTGGTTGACTGTATATTCTTGGACTGCAGAAAGCAAATGATGGTGTTGCATATCACCTTCTGCGTAGTACATTTCATCCTATGAACTGAATGAATCGGTTTTTTGCATTGTTATTACTATTGGCCCTATAGCTTTGTTCAAACGTACTGTGTAGTTAACCGGACTATAGCGAATGAACGTGATTCCGTATACCTGCAGCTTTATTCGCATTTAATAACATCCTGGTGTTGCTGATTCAGAACAGTTTTTTGATGCTAAACAGTGTGTTAACGGCACCTTTACAAGAAACCTTCATTCCAATGGGATACGTATACCGTAAATTATGCTGCTGTGACAACGGCCGAGGAATATAAATACCTAGGAGTTTATTTAGAGAGTGGTTAGAGGTTTTAAATAGGGAGGTTCACACCATAAAAAGTTACGGCGCATATGTTTTTGGCTTTCTGAGACGAAATTTCAGTGAACCTCCCATCTAACTGAAAAGAACAACCGTATTTCACTCATGTGCGCTCAATCTTGGAGTACGCATGTGTTTTCGTTGATCCCTACACCAAAGAGCTCGTTGATACGCTCGAAAACATACAGAATATGTCAGTGCAATTCGTATTAGGTAATTGGCACGCTCAACTTAGCATGAGAGAAAGTAAAAGTAAACTGAAATGGCAGGACGTGAAAGATCACAGACGAAACCACAGGTTTAACTTTTTTCGTAATATCTATCATTCGAAAACTGTTGTAGAAGGGGAGAAGTATGTCCAAGCGCCATTCTAAATATCGCAAAGTGGGACCCGCTAGCTTAAAGCCAATTATTAACTTTCCTTTAAAGGTGACGCCTTGCGCGAGTTCATTTTATTTGACAATCAATACTGCAGTGTAATTATCTTCGACGTATGATGCATTAAACTGTTTATATTGACGATTTTCAGCGCGCTTGTAGAAGTTTTTGTTATTTTGTCTCGTATTTAATGCTTAGTGTTATGTATCTCCCTTCTGTAATGCATGCAAAGGAAAGCGGGCATCAAATAAATAATAAATAAATAATAAATAAATAAATAAATAAATAAATAAATAATAAAACAATGAATAAATAAATGAATAAAAATAAATAATAAATATAATAAATAAATAAATAAATAAATAAAATAAAATAAATAAAACAATGAATAAATAAATGAATACAAATAAATAAATAAACAAATAAATAAATAAATAAATAAACTTCCAAAGGCGCAAGTTTGCCTCCGACGGGTTGAGAACCCTACGCATTCAACCCTTGACCAATAAAAATTTATTGCCCTATTCGTGGAGTATGCAAGGTTTCCTGTATACATGCTACCATTGCTATGTATTGGTTTGAAACAAATTATGTAACTCTAATTTTACGCCTTTCCTTGCCTGAACACAAAGGGTGACAACTGCACAGCCACCTGAAGCAGGGCCTCATTCGCGACGCGTCTAGAATTTTTTGAACGTAGTATGACATTAGAAGAAAATTAAGCTCTTTTGGACTATTAAGTGGTGTGGGCGTATACTAATGAAAACAACATTAAAATAGATTGAAAATGAAAGTACCTGTTCGCTCCTTCTTAGGATCAGCCTGCGCAAGATCACCAGAAAGTTATCGAGTAGAAAATGTCTTTGCAAGAAAAATGGGCCAAAACTGGACATACTTTTTTGTGAAGGAGTTATATTAAATGCTCCTGAGTGTTTTGTTGAGAACCAAAACGCTTCGTAAAGGCATTCACGCCGGTTTATATACATCAAAATTGGTCAAGCAACTGTTATAAAAATAGTTTATGTAGTCATAGCATGAAAGTGTTCCGGAATATTGCCTAAAAGAAATTATGCTAAAGCGGCGCAATGTATCTCTCTGAAATTCAACCCACTATGGCGCCCTCCGCCCACCCCCCCCTCCTCTTTCCCGTTTATTACAGGTAAGCCGCCCCACAGAGGATATGAGGATCTGGACAATACATCTATTCAAGCTCTACAAAGAACTGAATATTTTCTGTGTTCGGCAGTAAAAGAGGCACAGCAATTAAAGGGACCGACAATTTGTGAGCACTGTTTAATAAATGAATTTTGCTGTCTTACTGAGGCTGGTAATTAAGCAAAGCCGCGCTGAAAGCTTGACGGCTGGTGCTTGCGCGCGAACTCACTTTGATGTGGCGCATTGGACCCAAAATGCTGGGTTTGTGCTGCTTTCTGCACTGCGCGAATGAGTCATCTGCTTGCGCGACATGCAGTGACCGGCCTCAGTATACAGCTAACGTACTGTGGCTGAACTCCAATGCCCGTAGCACGGCCGTATTTCCGGTAGCTGTAGTCTGGCTGGAGTCCGACGACCGCATCTCGGCTGTCCTCCGGCGGACGTACTTCGGCCGTACACGGGTGGCTTTGGAACGGCCGGAGCCCTACGGCTGGAATCTGGCCGTATGACCGTAAGCCGGTCGACTGGCCGACGGACACTGGCCGTTGGACAGCCATCGGAGTACGGCCGTATACGGCCAAAAGGCCCACATTTGGACATGGGCCGAACATGGCTGCCGGAAAACGGCCGGACAGAAAATCACCGGCCAAAGTACACCGGCCTGTTTTAGGCCGAACAGTCCTGTGCTGCCTGGGGGAGTTCTTCTATCAGATACCGAAATGTTCAGATACCGATGCGATTAGGTTAGAAAGCCCGTAGCTGCAATTCTCAGGCCAGTAGACTCATTAAATCTTCCTTTCAATGTTCGAATCGCTCTTCTTTTCAGCCATCTACAGGTGTCGATGTGGTTAGTATCTGACTGCTTCTGTACGATACCGAACGTATAGACAGATGTCGATGAAGTATGTATGGGACTGCTTTTGTAGGATACCGAATTAACAATTCGACAGATGTCGATGAGAAACGGTTAGAAAGCCTGTAGCTGCGATTATGACGTGGGGGGGGGGTCATTAAAACTTCCCTTCAATGTTCCAATCGCTCTTCTTTGCAGCCATCGGCGAGCCATGCACAATACCCGGGCGTTGCCCCGGCTCATCTGAATGCGGGAAGCATCTTTACTGCGATCCGGCCCAGAGAGTGTGTTACCCGTATCCCAGGCTCAAGGGGCAACTGAAGCCATACTACAGCCGTGAAGATTTTGCGAACGACGGGGACCCTGATATTCTGAATTCCTCCTCCACTCGCGAGCCTCCCGCCGAGGAGATCCCTTAAGGCGATTTTCGCCTGTAAAAGCATTGCCTGTATCCTCCGCTCAGCCCAGTCGAGGAAACACATGGAGTGAAGGAAAGGCTCGGAACACGGCCAGGGGTTCCACAATAAATACATAATAGCGCAAGACCCCCGCCTCGCCCCAATTTTTTGGACCAGTGTGATTCCGGACGCAGTGCCGGTTAAGTTCCGGATTGGAGGGAGCCCTTTCGAGATGTGTCCAGCGGAAAGACTTTACGGTGCACTGTGAAGTCATATACAACCTTAAGGTGTGAATCACTGTCTACAACTAACACCCTTGCACATTCGCAAAATACCCTTTAGGGTATTTTGTTGTTTATAGCACCCGTTATGAAATCCGCCTTTTTGAAGGGTGTTCTATTGTTAATTACACCCGTACAAGGAGTGGCTTTTCTTTGTTTTTTTATAGGGTGTGAGGTTGTTAGTTATAGACAAAATGGGTGGAGATCATTTTACCGTGTGTGACGCTCCTATACTACGCTTCTTTCAACACACGGGTGCTTTCGATTTTTGCCTCCAGCAGAAAAAAATTACGTCCACCTCCCCTCGCGGGAACCCTGGTGTGATGCGACGCTGAGGGGAGTTCAAGCGCAACCGGAGAGCAACCGTCGACCCGATAAGGCCCGCCGGACGAGCGGCACAAACGGTTATATGCGCAGCGTGCCCGAAGGAGAGGAGGGACCGCAGGGGAGAGAGAGTACTGCCATGCGCAGCACCGCGCGCAAGCGCCGCCCCCCGGCGGAGGATGAGAGCGCGCTGGGCCGCACACCGCCATGATGTTGAGAGAGAGTGTTCGCTCTCACCTGGGCACGCGCCGGCGCCAGTGCGTCTGCCGCGGCTATGACGCAACACAATCCACTTTAATCCAATACAATCCAAATCCAAGCCCAAGCCAATCGAATCCAATCCAATGCCCTCGCGAGAGAGTGGTTGCTGTCGGAGAGGGGAGGGGGTGAGCGGAGAGAGGTGCGGACGCCGACGACGACGACGGACGCACGCAGGAAGGACAGGGCCGCCGACAAGAGATGCTCTCAGCGTCGCATCTAAAAATTACCGGTAGCTTAACTCGGCTATGCCATGATATACGTAGCGTGAGCTAAGGTTCAGGTGGTTATTCTTAGGTTTCCTGGATGTCTAGGATTAGATGATTATCACGCTTTCTGCTGATAAAACGATTTCAAATCCAATCCAATCCAGTCCAGTCCAGTCGAGTCGAGTCCGGTCCGGTCCGGTCCGGTCCGGTCTAGTCGAATCCAGTGGCTGCTGCTCGCGCATGCGCAGCATGGCTCTCCAGGAGCCACGCGAAACGGCTATCAAGCTGGCCAGTCTCAGCGTTAGACTTGGCTACTGCGCAATGGAGGCGCACAGCTGGGCACGCGCCGGCGCCAGTGCGCCTGCCGTGGCTATGAAGTCACTCTTCTGGAATGCGCAGACCGGCGAATGTGCAGACCCAATTCTCTACACACCCGTACTCCAATTGGATTGGATTTCCAATACAATCCAATCTAATGAAATCCAATGCTCCTCGCGCTTGCGCAGCACGGCCCTGCAAGGTCCACGCGAAACTGCTTAACCTCGGCCAGTGTAGCTTACGGTATAAAAATGTCCGCCGAGCGGCCACGATCTAACCTGCGTCCTCCTATTCAGCAGTACAACGCCTTAGCCACGAATCCACCGGGACGGGTAGCACTGAACGGCGCTAGGGCGTTGATGTCGGCTTCCATCGGTTTCAAACCCCGCATTGGGCGTCATTTCGTTATGAGTCGATATGACCGTCACTTCAAGAGAAAAAGAAAATACCCGAGGAAAATACCCGGAATAATACATGGCTCTTAAAGGACGTGACTAGTGCGAATATGAATTTATTGCTTTGAAAGTGGATTGTAAGCGGAGGTTAAATCCCTACGAGATAATCTTTCAAGCACCCGAAATAACAGAAATTTAGAATGGCGTGTTGACACGCTGTCTAAGGCATTTGGTGCTCGCTGTCAAAGAAAACAAAACGGGAAACTCAAGCGTAACGGGTTATCATGCAAGAACACAAGCTGTTTCACGAGTAGCCGCAGTGTCAATATTTTGTTCGCACTTGCTGTTTCCACTCGCAATCTCGCACTCAGCCCACTAAGGACAGGCATGCTATTTAGCCTGTCTATAAACATTTTTTACGCATCTTTATCCAATCACAACACATCTGCACGAGTTTAAAGCAAAGCTTTATAGATCTACCAGCCAACTTTACAGATATACCAGCCAACGCGGCATAGGCGGCGGCGGGGGGAGGTGGGGCGGAGGGTTTCATTCACGGAGCAATGTAGAAATGGCGAGGCGAATTACCCAGCATTCCCCGCGCGGAAGTGCCTGCTCGCCGGTGGTGGCGTCGGCGGCACGGACTTTGTCGTCTGCTGTAGGGATGGTGGTTTTGGGCCTACTTTGGTGCAGCGTCGCGTCTATTGCGCGGTGTCTTCGCACGGCTTGATTAACTTGTTCGACAGCACCTCCAGGGTAACCTGCACCCGACTGAATGAAGTGGTCGTACGGCAAACGTGCGTTGAGGATTGGTTTGCAGGGCGGAAAAAGAAAATGTACAAACCACTTACAGACATCTGACCGCCACAGAAACGCTATATTTTGCGCACTGCTTGCCACGAATGGGACTCCGTTTTCTAAATTGGTAAATACCAATTCGGTTGCATTTTAAGAGGTATTACAAAAGGTGAAGCTAGGAACTGGTTTTGATAAATAGCGGTTATAAAAGTTCTCTCAGCTATTTCGCAAATCTGAAACCTACTAAGCTAACTAATTTAAATCTGTATAAATGGGAATCACTAAGCTCACATGCCGTATTGTTTCGGTGTCTGCGCTTGTGTCGGCGGTGGTGTAGCCTCAAGCTAGCACATAAGGATGGCTAGGTTCCGCTGTCTTATACCTTCGAAAGACGCTCCTCTCCATTTTGTTTCTCCCCACTCACGGCCGCGCTACAGCGGCGGCGTCCGTCGCTCTGGCCCGGCCGTGGCCGACGCTGCTGCTGCGTTCGGGACGCCGCCCCCGCGTATTGCAGGTAACGGCTGGCAGAATCTCTGGTTTCGCACTTTGTAGAGCGGCGTGTGTGCATACAAGTGACGTCGTGACGTCGCATGGCCAATTTTCGGGGGTGTCGTTTTTAGAGCTTTTCTTTACAACCGCATTGACAGCGTGGATTGGAGCCAGTTTTTTAACACCGAAGCTGTTTAGCGAAGCAATGTTTTGTGTCCGCAGTTAAAAATACCACGAAATTGCCGAGGGCGCGCACGGGAGCGCGGGCCTGACGGCAACCGCCCGGCAGTTAACAAAGCCACGAATGTCGAGCGCTCTTGCATGCGTGCCTCGCGACCAGAGCCTCGCGACGACCGACCAGTGTCCCCTGCACGCGTTTGCCAAGCAAAGCAAGCCCGCTTAGGGAGATTGGCCAAGATTGCAGCGACCGCGCGGCAGTTAAAAAATTAGCACTGGCTTAGCTCGGCTTTGCCAGGATATACGTAGCGTGAGCTAAGGTTCAGCTGGTTATTTTTAAATTTCCTGGTTGTCTAGGATTAGCTGATTATCCTGCTTACTGCTGCTAAAACGATTTCCAAGCCAATCCAATCCAATGCAATCCAGTACGGTCCAGTCCACTCCAGTCCAGTCACTGCTCCTCGCGCATGCGCAGCATGGCTATGGTGGCTGGTCACCAGGCGCGTAGCCAGGATTTTTGTTCGGGGGGGGCTAAGGTTGTTCTCCGCCCCCCCCCCCCTAAAGAAAAAAAAGCGCGGTAGTTTGCAAGCGCCCTTGAAGGCTATGAAGATAAAATACATGTTTGGTTCATTAAAAAGTCTGCCTTGTCCCGACAACAATAATACCAGTTTTATCGCAAACTTCAAAGGAATATTCGATATATTAAATTAAACGTTTGAAGCAATGGCGAATCCCCGCCCACTTTCCGGCGGATATTTCACTGTGACAGTTCAGGATCTTGTTTGTACGATTGGCGCCCAACGACTTAAGTCACCGCCAAGGAAAATGATTGCGCGATTGTAGAGGGGCCTCCATTGATCTTATCATTTGAATTCAAACGTGCAGTTAACACACTCATAACTACGTTTTAGTGCCCGCCTATATATATACCACTCCTGCCGATATTACTTCACTGCAGCGCTAAATTTGAAGATTTTCGACATTTGTTGCATTGCTTCGGCTGAAAAAAACGCCTGTGATTGGAATGGAGCTGTGCGAGTTACCAAAGGCTAGTTGCTATTCAATTGAACAAGGTTGTATTTTGTCTTTAAAAGGCCCTTTAAGGTTCTCTCATGATATTGGTGTTTATTATGATTGTATTTGTGCCAGCTGAAGTTGTAAACTGGGTGGAAATCCGCAGACCGCGTGATACAAATCTCTGCCCGTGATACGGGACCAAGGAGGTTAACCTCCTTGTACGGGACGCACATTGCACGCACGGGAACCTTGTGCAGGCATTGCATTAAACGGCCATAGTTTCATGCAATTACTTGCTCTATTTCAACGTGTGGAGTATGATGAGTGTGACATCCACAATAAAATGACGTAGGCCGTAAGAATTAGATTTTTTATTTAGTTGTTTTTGTTCACAATGCAAAACAAATTTTTTTTGCATTCAACGCCCGTACAGTAGCGGCCAGTGTAAGGCCAATGGAGCTCATTCTGTGCAGTATACATGGAATCTATGCGCTTGCGTTATGTGTAGCGCAGGTCTCACCTTTAAAAAAACGAGAGGCTATGAATTATGCATACAAGAAGCGTTATATATCTCGCAATTATAATTTTAACAAATATCAACCTTAAGCACACAGACATCACGCGCAATAACAGCGCTGTTAAGGGCGAAAATTACACGAACATGGCAGGATTAGTCCACACGCAAAGCGGAATAATTCAGCCATCGGTATTTGTTAAGTCATGCCAGTTTAAATTTGCGCTTCTGTTTTGAGTCTCAACGCAGTCCATTTCGTAGCTTCTATCAGGTCTCCGGGCGCACATGAGAAGCTTGTGCTTTGTAACATAATGAATCTGGTTTGCATTTCGGCACAGCCCAAATGTAGAGTCTGCTGTAATGAGTTTGGTGTTCTCAAATAGTTGCATTATTACCTGTCAATTTTTCAATGCTTCGTGCATGAATGCCCTATAGTCTGCCTGAAGGGGCGTACTATCCAGTAACTTTTCTGGAGCAGCCACCCCATTTAGTTACCACTCCCAGATGAGGTAGAGCAAGTCACTGCAAAGTTCACTATTCGATGCTGTATCGAACTTTATATTTAGCAAGAAAAAATAGTAACGCGCGCAAAGACGACGATGTATGAATATACTTTGCGGTGAGGCATGTTCTGTGCAATCTGAGCAAAATATTGCCGTTTTGAATTTTGTCGTGAGATCTGAGGAAAGAGTTATAATGCGGTCCTACCATTTTGGTTTCAAACTTTAATGAAAGGACATACTTTTGTAGCTGACGCGTGCACTGCCATTTTTCAGCGGAGTACACACTGCCGGTTTTAAAGATAAACGATAAAAAGTATCAGTGCGTGAGCATGGGCGGCTTTGGAATGTATAGGGCGCACTTGAGTTTTGCAGTTTTCGTTAGAGACGCGGGAAATGGAAATTATGTTGGGAATCTCCTTGGTCCACCAGAAAATGGAGGATTGGGAAGCTGTGCAGAGCCAGCATGACCTTCGGGCATGGTGCGATGCCCGAAACAAGTCAGCATTTTGTTTTCCGGAGTGCACCAAGAAAACATGCGTATTGGCATGGCCCCGCATACAGAAAGCCCAAAGTCTACCATGCTTCAGCATGAAGCGGACAGTAATGACACAGTTAAACTATTTCCTTGGTTGACAGCGACCGTGATGTTGAAACGGAAGCATGGTTTCAGGCTACGACAGGATAGATTGGCTAAAAATTGCAAAGTTGTTTACCGTGATAATTCCTCGGTAATTTCGGTTACTTGAGAAATGCTGACGATTGCTCAAAATGTCCTTCATGCAACATTTTAGAATGTATACGTAGCAGTTGTGGATTCAGGAAGAAAGACAACAGCGCGCACCCGTATGTAGGGGGGCGGGGGGTGGAGGGGAGGACGAGGGCGGAGGTGTGCTGGTGCTCTTGAGAGGGCCTGCGGTCTGTAGCCCGTTTATTTAATTAGGGAATTCTGTTGTCTTGCACGACCGATCGAGCCTTGAAAGAACGATACTCCTGCGTCCACAGAACTTCAAAGAAGGCCAGGAAGAGTTAAAGGAAAATTCTACCAGAAAGGCACGTTCGTTTCTTCGCCACCAGTAAGAAGGTCCTTCACTTGCGCTGTGCACGCTGCTATGGGTTTAAAATTGGGTGTAGCAGTGGATTCACGCGTAGATATGAAACGCGGTAACAAAAGTCCCGATAACGCGCACACAATGCGACAGCGGCTACCTCACATGAAGTTTCGTCCTAGTAAAAGCAAACTATTAAAACTGCAGCCAAAACAAATATATTTTTCACTCTTCATGTACTCATACTAACGCTGTCCCGATACACTCTGAGTAACCCTCTCCAACTTCGTGCATAATAAAATATTTAGGCGTTTACAGGGGTTGAATATATGTTTTCCCTCATTAAAAATCACGTATCCGCTCCACCGTGGGCGCTTTCAACGACCAATTCAAACGCAAATACTGCATTCGAAATAAAACGAGATACACGTTTCTAGGTCGCAGACGCAATGTACTGTGGCATCGTGTAAATATAAGGAAATGATTATTTAAATATCAAAGAATGCATAACTGATCTGCACTACACAACTTAACGTACAATGCAACCTCCATCGCCAAAAGACATCAGTGATCATGCAAGGATTAATCACCGGAAGAAAATGACTTACAATTCGAGGCCTCTTTTGGGTGTTGGCACTTGGAACATGAGCTTCTCAAAACCAGGGGCGTTCATATTGCCGTTGTGTTTCAGGCCCCTGAATATACACTGCTCTGGCAGCCGCCGTCCAGGGAAAAAGCGGCCGTGGACGCAATGGAGGGGCTTTAGTTGTGATCAAGGTAGAATATGGCCATCTGATCGTTGTTACTGTCGCGACGCCGTCTGCCTGTGTCAGGGCTGGTGACCGTCGTGCCTTCACATTTAGGATAAAGTCTGGGACTAGCTCGGGGAGCCCCAGCGCGCCTTTTTTGTCGACCCGCTGTTCTCCAGATTCCTAGGTTAGGGGAGAATACCGCCGAACAAAGCTGCCTAATCGCAGGGGTGAAATTGATTGTCGCAACATCGCCGTCGGAAGGGGACACTCAGTGCGCGCAATTTTGAGCCCACTCCAACAATACCCTCCCGGCCTCGACAGAAACGTGAAAAAGGAAGAATGAAGGGCTGACGCGAGGAAGAGGGGCATACCTTGCTTTGTGTCTCATTCGCAAAGTCCCTCTGCCCGCGCACGACATTCATCCAGCTAAACTGCATGTTTCATTCATTACGTAGCCCCATGGCATTCTTCAGTTACCTTGCACGAGTCTTGAATGTGTGCCCACTGCCGCTTGATCTCCCCCTTTCTAGGAGATGGAGCAGCCGTGGTCAGCCACCGCCGCTTGCACGTTGTTCTGCTTAATATACAAAGATCGACTGTTCCCTTTCGGGCCTGCATCGTACCAGTCTTGAACCATCAATGGCCGGCGTTAATCTCCTCTGCTGAGAACGACTCAGCCGGCCAATTATTCTCTGTGTTGCCACATGCCTCGCACAAAGGGACACAACGCATGCCTTTGGCGTCCCGTGCGCTGAGCTTACCCGAAGGCGTCGTGGCTTTTGGGGCTGCCCCTTCGCGATCATGACTCATCGGTTCGCACCCCTCAGGCGCATCGTTTTGTCACGGCCGGACTCGACTCCCTTTCCGCAGCGCGGAAAAAGAGTCGAGTCCGGCCGTGGTTTTGTGTAAACACCCTTGGGTAGGGCAGACATTGAGTCTTGAATGCTTCTATGAGTGGCACTTTCGAAGGATATGCAGCTTTGTTCACAGGCGACGTACCAGGCATACAGGCAGCACGGCGACGGCCGGAAAAATTTCGGGGGGGGCTGAAGCCCGGTCAGCCCCCCCCCTGGCTACGCCACTGCTGGTCACCCAAGCACGGCTCTCCAGTGGCCACGCGAAGCGGCTATCAAGCGGCTCCGGCGCAGCGTCAGACTTGGCTACTGAGCAACCGAGGCACACAGCTGGGCACGCGCCAGCACACGTTACTCATGTGGATTGCGCAGACCGGCGAATGTGCAGACCCGATTCTCTACACACACGTACTCCAATTGGATTGGAATCCATCTTAATCCAATCCAAATCCAATACAATCCAATGCTCCTCGCGCATGCAGAGGACGGCTTTTCAAGGTCCACGCGAAACTGCTGAATCTCGGCCAGTGTAGCTTAAGCTACAAAAACAAAGTAACTGCCAAGGGCTCGTGTGTGAGTTGTTGTTGTTAAATCTTTTATTCAAAAAGGGAAGGCCGGAGGCCCTGTGGGGGAGTTGGGAGGGGAGGATTCATGGTTGAAGGGGGCTCGTATGAGTTCGTGGTCTTCGGGAGGCGGCATCAGTTTTTCACAGGACAATTGTTCAGCATTGAATGGTCCATTCACTGGTGTAGGCCATCGCTACATAACTCGCGCTAGACCGCTCTTAGTGGCGAACCGTATTATAAGGTTAAGGGTGTGTTCATCTAATGTGAGGGGATCGATACGGGTTGAGGGATCTGGGTTTGGGGAAGTGAAATTCCGGTATCGAGAGAATTTGGGGCATATCCAGACCAGGTGGTGCAAATCAGCTGTGACGGCTTGCTGACAGTATGGACATTTTGGGTTGATGTGGGGGTAGTACCATTTGCGAATTGTTTCCGGTGAAAATGATTGTCTCGCGGCGACCACCCGGCTTCCTATGCGCATGCTTGTCAACCCAAGTATGCCCACTTATGGATATTGGGCAAGAGTGTGATGACTGCCCCGCACTAACAGAACCACGAAAATGTCGTGCGCTCGTGTGTGCGTGCCTCGCGACGACCGTCCAGTGTCAAATGCGCACGTTTGTCAAGCCAGACATGCCCACTTATGGAGATTGGCAAAGATATCGGCGACCGCCATGCAGTTAACATAACCACAGAAATACGTAGGGGAACCCGCACTCCCCTCGGCCTCCTCCTGCGGGAGCGAGGGCTAGGGGCGACAGCGGCGGCACTCCAAGTAGCCCGCGCCGACCAGACGCAGACCTCGGGGTCGGCCCGACGCCGCGGTGAGCGGTGAAGACTACGGGACGGTGAAGCCCTGCGTGGCCTGATCCGTCCCCGACTGTCGGTACCTCAATAAAGTCCTTTCTCTCTCTCTCTCTGTGTGCGTGCTTCGCGGCGACCACTCACCGTCCCCTGAACACGTCTGTCAAGCCAAGCATACCCACTTAGGGAGATTGGCCAAGATGGGCCAAAGAGAACTAACTCTAGCGTTCGCCGTAATCGTAGCAGCACTTGATCGGAACGAGAAAGTCCCCAGCGTTCGCCGTAAGCGTGGCAGCACTCGCTAGGAACAAAAAAGACTTGTCATAGCGTACGCCCCTCCAAGGTGGTGTCCATTGATTATGACTTTCAAAAAAATGAAGGAAGCTCACATTTAATAGCAACAATGATGGAGCAAAAGTGGTTGCGGCAGCGAAGAAGAAGAAATCGAGTGCAATCATGGAGTTGAACCATCGCGATGGTCATGAAGGTTGCCTTACAGCTTAGCTACCTTCAAGTCAAGTCTCGCAGACATAGGGAGCAAAATACCCCCCAAAAACTCCTAATCCTACTTACTCCTTGCCCCAGGGCTTGAGCGTGGAGATATTCCTGCCCCCATCACACATAGTGTACACGATTGTCGCACCTTCTAGCGCGCTGTTTGCGCGCCCATTCCTGTCTACGTCCCCTTGGTTTTATGTTTGGCGGCCACGTGTAACCAGTACAAGTCTGACGGTGTCCTCGCTACTCCGAAATATAGAGACGTTCCTGGATCGACTGTACCGGACTACCGGCTCACCAGAGAAGCTGCTGTATATAGTGGCCCAGCGAATGCCCTGTTGTATGTGTGTGTACGCGTTTCACTAAGAAAACGTTTTTGTGGATTGTTGGAGAAACTCAGGTAGCATTCTCTTATCTCGTCATGGACGTGAATACCCACTCACAAGTCCATAGTTGAAGCTACTTCCGTACCAGACGGGTACGCGAATCGTTTTGTTGAACTGAAAGCTCGTGCTAGCGAAATGCAGCCACCCGCACCTTAACCAAACTGGTATATATTTTTTATTACCGTGCGACACCCTGCCCAAAAGGCGTTGTTGAAGGCCTACGCTGTAAGTAAAACTGTGAGTATAGTTGCGAAGGAGCTCTGTATTCACGTTGGCAAATTGTTTCGTGTAAAATTTGAATGACGCTGTCTATTAAATGCTGGCAGTGTGTCACTTTCGATAGGTTTGCCGAATACCTGTGCAAATGGCAGTCTTAAAAGGCACGCATCCAGCCGTTGTTACAATATACTACGTGCTTCACCTTACAGTTGTCCGTGTACAGACGATGGTCAAATATCATGGTTACCTTCCCCAGCGAACTCAGAGCTTGCATACTGCTACGAAGCATTGGCTATAGTAGTTTTCTGGTAGGCTCTGGAATGACTGCGCTCTAGATGCTGATTCTAATAATGCCTAAAATGTAGACCATCGGACTCGTTAGCATTCATGCTTTATTTGTTTCGCGAAAGATAGTGCTCGTGTCCTCGTTAGTCAGGCCCCGCCATGCGGTGCTTCGCTTTCCCGCTGTAACGTTCGCAGTAGCGGCGCCTGTGAAAAGGTCAGTGTCATCACAACCTCTGGCCTCGGCGATGGCGAACAGAGAGCGCCACGTCTGCTTCAAGTCCTGCGGCGTGAAGCCGTGACTCGCCACTATCCTAGGCCTCTTGCAGGGCCTGAAAAGCTTCCTGTAATTGAGGAAACCCTCGTCGTGCACTCTCTTGATGCCCATCTTGCCGGCCACCATTCCCGTGAGGAAGACGTCTTCGAGGTACACGAAAGGCACGGCGGTGCTACCACGCAGCAGGAGCGGAGCGCAGTCTCGGGACCAGAGGTACGACGGCCCGGTCAGATAGTCCGGGTATGTCGAGTTGCGGTACTCTCTGACCGACATGTACCACTTGCTCGTGCGGTTCCTAATTGGCGGCCACTTATGGGTCAGCATGCCCCACATGGTCCGTTTCACGCCGTGCAACCTGCGTACCCGATCCGCGAGGCCCCAGACGTTGAGCAGCATGTCGTCGTCGATCTTCAGGACGAGCTGGGTGCCAGGACAGTACTCGTTGGACCATCGGACCATCGTCATCGACTTGAGGGTCTGGTTCCGGTACGTGTCCGTGAAGTCAGCCTGAACGAGGTCTCCGTGCTTGGCATCCTCGTATAGAATTTTGCTCTGGTCCGGTTTGAGGTTAGGCCTGCCGAGGAGAAACACGAGCCGAAAGCCACGTCGGCGCGCCGCTGCTCCCCACGTTTCCCGGATGACCTCGCGTTGGGCGAAGTTGATGGAGCTGCTGATGACCACAATGAGGACGGTCGGTACTGGCGAGCCAGAGCAGATGTTGGGCTTGTTAAGGATGTAGCTGAATGTGTACCAATCTTCGGCGTTTCCAGCGTGATAGGATTTTGGAGGTAGACGGTCGTTGGCCAACACTGGGGGGCTGTCTCGTCCTGAAGGAGGTTTAGCTCCCTCGAAAGCCGGTGAGGAAAGGTTGTGTCCTGTTCTCACTGGTGTCATGCCCCAGCCGAAGTGTATCCGGGAGAAGGTGCAGGTACCACGTAAGGAAGACCACGTAAGCGGCGACGCCGCTTGTGGCGCACACAAGCTGCTTCCTCGACAAATTGCAGAGGACGGTATCACCTGTCGTTCTTCCCGTCATCAGGGAGGGCCTGAAGAAAAGAAAACCCGAAATTCAGAAAAGGGTAGCTCACGCGCTCTCGCTGTAAATATTAAAAGTGCCATGAGGACAAAATACACGCTTGTTTTACTCGAAAGATTTCCTCTTTTAAGACCTCCTAGCGCTTGTCCGACAGCAAATGATGCCGTGCTTACTGAGAAAAAATAATGTAGGTTGAAATTTTAATTCTCCCGCCAAATCGTGCGTTTTTGGGACGTCAACAATCAAGTCATAAGGGACCGGGCGGCCGTTGTATGGCACCACCATCGCTTCAGCGAACAGCGCCGCCCGTGGCGAACCGCTCGTCAGTGGAATGCCGGTGGCGGTCAGCGCAGCGTTATTGAGCATGGCTTTCTGTCGTTTTTTTTTTGCGATGCGGATTGCAAAGCCAACGTAACCACAAGGACTTTTTTCAGATCGGTAAATATTGAGCGTGGATGTGACCTTTACGAGGCATGCCATGAGTGTGATTTACGCCCATACTCAGTATTTACCAATAGCAGACGACGCTCCATGCGCCAAGCTGGAAGTCAAGCTGGAAGTGAATATCCGTCCCTTCATGCAATTTTTTCATGCCTGCACGTAGTTTTCGCGATCGAGGAGTATTGCCGCTAATGCTCCACAAAGCCGGTGTGTGCAACCGATCTAGGAATGCTGCGGCGCTGGCCTTTGGCAGTTGATGACGAAACGGCATCGACGTCGTGCACAAGCGAAAGACAAAGTTGGGGGATGCCTTCTAAGATTTACCTCAAAACAAATTGTGATGGACGGCGATTCCGTAACTTCATTAAATACGACTGAAACGTGTTTAGTTTCACAGAAATGTTCTTACTACAGTCATCGGAAATCGTTTATAGAATAATTACCGCATGATAGTAGAACGTTATTGTTTGTCGTGGCGAGCATTGCTCTAGCAAGAATTGCAATGTTGCTGGAATGTGGTAAATGGTTTTTCAAAAACAATTCCTGCGTGGCTGAAGGACGCGAGACAGGAGGGTGCCCTAAACCTGTCTCAGCTTCACAACTGAATGCTGCGGTCGGTTTACAAGCTGCCACCTACGCTTGAAAAATCATGCACTCCTCTGTCTAACTACGATGATGGTTTATCGCAAAAGCTTTCTCGTGTGGGTTTTTTTGGTTGCCTTCTGGATTTAAACTTTGACTAGTTGAGCTTCGAATTTGACCAGCACGCAGTTTAGTCTTTTGATCGCAGCGTCTTTGACCTTTTCCAATTCGATTTTCGCATGAAGCAAGCTGTGCGTTTAACCATCGTAATCATTAGACGGAGGGCTAGATGATTTTGCTGTTTAATTTTGAACTTCCATGCACCCCTCTCCAATTCTAAACTTTTTCCAGCGTGTCGGAAATGTGTCTGTGCAGGAGGACTCGGGCTGATGCACCCATATTTGAGGCAACTAATCCCGCGTTTTTGGTGTTTTCACAAGGCATTACACGATTTTTTAAATACTCTGTAAAGAATACTTAAGCATTAAAAAACACCGGCTGACGTTAACGTTGCCACATTTTTTAACTATCGGTGCCAGCGTTTATTCCACGCAGGTGGTAAAACGGGAAGGGGAGGAGGGATGGTTTGTAACTTGGGCTGTTGGGTGGGTGAATAACTTTGGCTCTTGATAAAATGACCACCACAAACGTGGGAGTTCCACTTCGGCTTTCAGGCTCCCATGCTGTCACAGTGTCGCTCACCAAAACCGAAATCACAAAGCTCACGGTTACAGAAAGGGTAAACTACCGCAACATTTCTACGGCTACACGGTAATCCATCTCGTACGCAAGTGCCTTTCTCTTTAAAGCACACGCATCGAGGTATCCCATCGCTAAGGCTGGCGTGGAAACCGTTGTCATTGAAACCAGTGAGACAATTTAAAGTGGTAGAAATGAACACTAATATTCCTAATAGTTTCATTCCTACTCAGATCGCGCGGAGCTGGCGGAGCCAGGCGCAGAGCCATGCAAGAAGCGCTCATGTCAATGTAGCCCATTCCCTACCTTAGAAGCATCCAATAAGTTTAAGTAGCCATTAGGGCATTTAAGGAGAAATGAATACCAATAATAATAGTTTTATTCGTACTCAGAACAGGTGGAGGCAACCGCAGATCACTGCAAAAAATTACGCCCACCTCCCCTCGCGGGAGCCCTGGTGTGATGCGACGCTGAGGGGGGTTCAAGCGCAAGCGGAGAGCAACCGTCGACCGAAAGGCCGCCGGAGAGCGGCACACCGGTTATATGCGCAGCGCGATCGAAGGAGAGGAGACCGCGGAGAGAGAGTACTGCACATGCGCAGCACCGCGCGCAGCGCCGCCAACCGGCGGAGTGAGAGCGCGCTGGGCCGCACACCTGCAGATGTTGAGACAGAGTATTCGCTCTCACCTGGGCACGCGCCGGCGCCAGTGCGTCTGCCGCGGCTATGACGCAACACAATCCAACACAATCCACTTTAATCCAATCCAATCCAAATCTAATCTAATCCAAGCCAAGCCCTGCCAAGCCAATCCAATCGAATCCAATCCAATGCCCCTTGCTGACAGAGTGTTCGCTATCGGAGAGGAGAGGGGGTGAGCGGAGGAGAGTGCGGACGCCGCCGACGACGACGACGGACGCACGCAGGGAGGAACGGGCCGCCGACAAGAGTTGCTCTCAGCGTCGCATCTAAAAGCGCTCATGCCATAGGCCTCCTGCGCTGCCCTGGGGGCGCCGCGCAAGCGGCTTCCGGGCAGTACTTCCTGGTAGTACAAAGCTGCGCGAGTCCCATAGGATCCGGTGTTGACAGAAGCAAAATGAGCTCAATGCTCCCGATTGTTTTGCGACATGGCCATAAGCCCATCCCCAACGTGTCCGATCTCTTCTGGCGATCAACTTGGAATAAAGTTTTGCAGCGCTAAATACGTTTACAGCACCGACGAAAGTGCCGGGACGGTGACGGCGCTCTGCCACAAGCAGGTTCACCGATCGATGGTTGTATGAAATGAAATTTTAAGCGAGACTTCTATTTTAAACTAATACTCTAGGTGACAAGGACTTTTCAACAACAGCCGATCAAAAGAGAAGAGTGACGAAATCGGTGATGATGGCGCTTTAAAGGGACACTGAAGTGATATGTAAACATTGCGGGATTACTAGCGCAAATTGTAGTCCGGAGTCCCCAGGCCATGTTTCGACCACTCTAGGCGCGTTTACGCGATTTTATTTAGTAGAAAAACTAATTCGAAAATGCTGTCCTCCTCTCTTTACGCTCGCCCATTTTCTGTGGCGTTTTCGTGTGACGTCAGGAGGGGATGAGCTGGCAATTGGCTGCGTTACTGCACGGCTCCCCGGCCTTCAGACAGAGTCAGTCGGCCCAGCGTTTCGTCCGCCGGCCGCCGACGGGTCGTCGCAATTCGTTCCCTCAGTTGAAACGAAGCCAGGACACGTTTGTGAATGGAAGAATGTGCCTTTCTTTACTTGGTTAGTTTGTACACTGTATCTAGCTCCAAGTCAAGGTCGCTTCACACAAGCGCGCGCTGCACAAGCGCACATGCGACGCTTCGCTGACTGGTACGCCAGTAGGAAAATATAAGGCCTCTTGAAGGCGGGAGAAGAGTCAGCGAAGTCAATATAGGTACTAAGGAAATAAAATCAACTGATATTTTTACCGTACAGCGTAAAACTAGGGCGCGGGAAGCACTTTTTTGCGCTGGGCGAACAAGCACAGCGGTCAGCAGCACGACTACGCATCTGCGAACGCTTTTCCGTCTACGAAATGCAATTGCTAGACGTGAGCTACTGTGGAAACTCGGGCGACGCTTACTGCACGAGCGCAGTACAACAAATAGTCACCTAAGCTGCTTGAAATGCCAAAACTAAATAAAAGTGTAAACCGGTTGTACAATATATACCCTATATTAGCAAGGCATTTGCGTCCCGCTCCGTGGCCTAGCGGTCTGGGGCGCTAGGTACGTCACCGCAAGTGTTTTGCGAGTCACGAGTTCGAATCCCCGCGGGTACGTGCTTTTTTTTTTGTAACTCAACTTTTTTGTTTTCCGCCGATGTTTTCTATATTGAGTTCACCTTTTTTTGGGCCGCAACGTTCATGGCTACACGAACTAGTTCACAAAACGCGCGCGGGCTGGCACTGGCGCGCTAGCGAGTTCTCGTTGGCGTGCTGTTGCCATAAGCACCGACTGCTTGCAGGCAGTGGGCGCAGGCCAGAATGAACAGACCCTTGGACTGGTGCGAACATGCTTTTTACGATACAGGCATGAGGGAGGCAAGCTCCAAATATGGGGGAAAAGCGCATGACATTTGGGCGTCTGCGGGTACGCGGAGGGCGTTCATGCACTGCGTAGGTCTCGGCTAGTGACTACTACAAGCCGTCCTGGGAGGCTTATCTTGTGCATTTTACAGCCGACAACATGGCAGAAGCGCGGTACGATGATTACTGAGATATTGAGAATGCCCATCCAACAAAGCCATTGGTTATGTTTTACAGAACCGAAACCGAAACTTGTTTGATTGCTAACCTTGGGCATCGTCCAATCACGGCGCCCCTCCTCCTAACGTCACAGCCTTAGTTGGTGCGGCCGCCGCAAACCGCGCATGGTAGTTTTTCTTCTTTCGCGCTTTGTAAAATAATTACCGATTTGTCAACCGGATAAACGATGAAAAGTGTGCTAATTTGAGCCAGTCTACGCAGTGCAAGCAAAAACGGGAGCTTGACAAATTCACTTCAGTGTCCCTTTAAAAAGCCAGCGAGTCCGGCGGACCGCTGCTCGCCTGCTGCGGCGCGCCGCTGTTTTGCGTGCCTGCGCACTATGCGTGCACTTTCATTAAACAGTGCTCGTTTGCGTCGCCGTTACGAATACATCGTGCAGCGTTAGCTTGCCGTTTTGTTGCGTGTCTCAGTGACAAAATTCAGCGAGCGTCAGAAGCGTGAAATCTGTTTTGCTATTCCGAAATTAGTAGCCTTAAAACGGAGTGGTCGAACGAACCGAGAGGCCGCTCGCTTTCCTTGTTTGCGCTCACTTTACTTAATTACGCTCTTGCATCATAATTCCCAGTTCGCACTTAATAGGCTAGAATGAGGGTAAACAACGTTTTGAAGTGTAGGGCCGAGTTGCATGCAGCCGACACGGCGGAGGGCTCGACGGCAAATCGGGTGAGGGGGGGAGGAGGGCTTTGAATGCAAAGCGAAAAAATTCAGTGAATCGCCGATAATATTTGAAAATAATCTGGCGAAGTGTGACGATGGGGGACAATTCAACTGGAAGCGACCAATTTTCTGTTCTTGTCTCGCTGTCTAACTCCAATTTGAGGAGAAAACGTGTCGGCGTTCAGATTGTTAGCGAAGATAACTAAAGAGTGTGATGATCGTATGTAAATATTCGGGGCCGCGCGCCGTGTATGAGGCTGTGTTATGTTGTTATACTATACAAATATAGAAGTACACATTTATGCAGGCAGCGGGCGTGCGATTTGGTGATTGTATTGCGTCCTATAATAGCGCTTAATTTATTTCACGCAATGCCTCACCTACTCGCTAGTATACATGTACCCTGCCGTTTGTAAATCCCTGGGCGTAAAACGTTCCGCAAGGATCATTTAGTTTGCGTAAATACAATACAAAATTTCCGCTCGTTTTTAAGGCAGTGCCAGGCCAGCAGAGTCAGCTGAGTCGGCTGCGCAATTATTGGGTACGCTTGCATGCTCCCGCTGACGCAACCTGTTGCAGTTACCTCAGGCTATAGAATGAGCAGCATTACGTGTTTATGCTACTCGTGAACTTTCCTCTGTCGACCGCACGCAAGAAGAAAGAACGGTAATCGTCCTCAGGAAGTTAGACCACCCGACATGGCGATACTGTACCATCCGCGGCGACCGCGACAGCTCGCTGAAAAGAAAGCCGATAAATCGGCTTGTTCGAGCAGATATTATTTTGTTTAGCCTCTAAAACTACTTTAAGGGCTATTTCATACAGTATGCAGTCATTTAAACGCACCATAAAGCGATTAAACTAAGTACAACCAAGT
The DNA here is from genome assembly GCA_013339765.2 of Haemaphysalis longicornis. NCBI lineage: Eukaryota > Metazoa > Arthropoda > Arachnida > Ixodida > Ixodidae > Haemaphysalis > Haemaphysalis longicornis. Next base: position 23,560,694 of record CM023449.1, read on the forward strand.
TTCACTCTGCCTTGTAATGGAAAACGCATGGAGGGCGGCGAGGGTCTTCTTTTGTACTACCTAGAGGCGTCGGCCACCAGGGGCGCTGCATGTCGCCAAAACTCCAGCGCAGGAGCCCTATTGCAGCCGATACCCAACTTTAGAAGCGTCCGACAAGTTTACGTAGTCGTTACTGCATCTAAGAACCCAACACATCTGGCTAGACTTCGTTTCATCTCAAATGTCCGCTCACAACACCACCAAAACATTCAAAGCACCGAAGCAAACACGACAAAAACAATGGGAGGCTGTAAGTCCATTGCACGGCTCATTCCACTAACGAGGGGAGCGCCGAGCGGTGGCGCCACCCATTCAACTGCCCGGTCCCACTCACGTACGACAACGTCGCTTACGCCAAACGGCCACTGCGTTTAAGGCAATTCGAAAGCGGCGGACTGCTGGGCAGCAAAAACAAGCATAGTGCGTGCAGTACCAGCAACAGTACGAATCGGTACTTTTATGTTTACCCGTGCTTTCGTAACTTCCACGGTTAATCCCCCCATTCGTACTGCTATAAAAAGAATGTGGCCTAAATTTAATCGCAAATGGCTCGTTCGGCAAGCTTATAAGCTCTGCCTAATTTGCGTTTGCTTTCGCCGGCCTCCACGAATCGCAGAGCTGGATGGTATGACGTCATATGTTCTGTTGCGGGAAATGAGCTAGTGGGTGGCAGGGCCATTCCCTTTTTTTCTAATTATTTAGCTTATTTGAGCGAAGTTTACGTTAAAACTGGTGTCAGTCTGATTCTAACGAGGCCGTCTTTCGAATGAACTAAGCTTGTGTCAATGCGGCTGTCAATGCGCAGATGGGGGCTGGCCACCTGGCTGATCATTGCCGTAGGTGTAAGGGGTGCACACCAGATTTCTGCGGGACGCGCATCATGGACAGGTCACCCTCCCAAACCGACCGAGAAATTGTGGAAGCCTTTTTGATAGGAAGAGAGGGGGAGGATGCGTCAGCGCACCGTCCTTGGAACTATCCGCAAAGGAAATCAATTTTTTGGAGAGAGGAAGGTGGTTGAGCGTGAGCGAAGGATGACGGCTGTTTGCGCGTGTCGGTTAAAAAAAAAATTCCGCCATGCGATATGAACCGGCGCTGCAATGTGGCCTGTGATATGAGTGATAGTGTTTCATTATTATTTTTTTTACGATAACCCATTCCTTTTTCATGTACTTATTGGTGTTTTCCTGTTTATGTGGCATAAACCGAGTTGAAGTTCTAGCGTGTGTTTCGTCTTCTCTTTAGCTGTGTCCCTGTCTTAATGTTCGCTAGTACGATGAATTCCTTAGTATACAGTAACCAACTCACCCAAATTAGCGCTTTAGTAGTCCTTATTTCTGGTACAGTGGGCCATGTCAACCTGTTTCAATGTGGTAATCCTTCTGTCACTTACATTAACCTCATCGCCATTGCTTCGTGTTGCGCACAAGTCTACAGCTTCGCCGTTGGCAATCACCTGGTTCCTCCGGATGTGCAACTGTTTTTCCTTCCTGCAATCCCTTCATGGCGAAGAGCGAGAAGATTCATGAGAATGGCCCACTCGGAACTGTGGAGGCAAATTCGCCACCTAAAGAACTCTCTGCGGGCTCTGTCTGCTCACCATTCGGTTCGTCTTGACGACAGCCTCAGACTGTTTCAACGTTGGATTCGTGAAAGTGAATCCGTGAAAGTTTTTCTGTGGTCCCGATGCCTCCGGACGCTATGTTCCTGGAAGCGAGCTTCTTCGGGGAAGAAGGTTCTGCCACAGAAGGTAAAGTGCTTTGGGGATGTAACTTTGACGAGCAAAGCAGAGTCTGTGTTGAATTGTGGTCCGAAATTCTGTTGTGAACCGAAGATGCATCCTGTTCGATTGGTGTCAATGGTCAGGAAAGTAGCATCTTGTGCCGGTCAGGACAACAAGGAGCGGTGCATAGCGGAAGGAGTAGAGTGCCTTGTGGGTGGTAGTGCGAGAGCGCAGCGGTGTAGTCGTCGTGTGAACAACACCGTAGGATTCTTGCGGGACAATAACTTGGCTTTGACGCTGTCCGACAAGGAGGGTGGTTTTGTTGTCATGACAAAAGACTTGTTCAAGGAAAAGGCCGAGAACGCCCTAAAAAAGAATTTTGCGTTAACCCCAGCCAATCCTGTTAAGGTTAAAAGAGAAGCGCTGCGCCATTGTGTCGACTTCAATTTACCCAACTTAAGAAAAGAGATTGCGGGTGCAAAAACGAATGCCCTAGAAGTGTTTTATACGGCAAAGACACACATGGATTTGTACCTTTTCGTGCGATTGTTGCGGAAAAAGGCTCCTGGCAAGGTGCGCTTTCAAAGTTTTCGCAAAAGCAGTCGAATGATTTAAAGCTTGGGGACCCATTTCTGGTACGCAACTCGGAAGAGGTCATTAGTTCTTTCTCGGAGCGCGAAGAGAGGGGGGCCGGCCTTTTTGCCTTTTCCATTGACGCGGAAGAACTGTTTTACTCCATTCCAAGGGGTGGAATACTAAGCGCTGTACAGGAAAGCATTGACGCTAGTGGTATTGTATCGTTCCAGAATTCTGCGGGCATGCCTGCCAGTAGCTTTATAGCTTTACTAGACTTTTATCTGTCAGCTACTGTGGTCAGGTTTGAAGATAGGCTGGTGGTGCAAAAAGAAGGTGTGTGCATTGGTTCGTGTATCGCCCCAGTCCTGAGCGACTTGTTCTTGGCAAAGTGTGACCGGCAGATTGCTTGCCGCCTTGAGGGCAGCCCTATTGTGAAGGTCTGCTGGTATGTAGATGATTATCTTGTGGTGTTGAATGAAGTTGTGCCCGGTGATAGAAATAGCATTGTTGCCCATGTGCTATGCGTTTTCACTGAGTGTGCAGGTGGTTTGAAGTTTACGTACGAGTTGCCGGAGATGGGTGTCTTGCAGTTTCTGGACCTTGGGGGTGATCAGCCTTGCTGGCAGTATGCTCCGCGTAGTAAAAAGGGCATCCTACCCTATCAGTCAGCTTATTCGAAGCTTGTGAAGCGAGGCATTGCAAAGAACATTCTGAGGGCGGCGCTTACCAGGTCTTGCCAGCATAGAATGCAGGTTAGCCTGCTGGAGCAAGCGTAAAGACTGAAAGCGGCAGCTTTTCCACCTGAAATGGTGGCCTCTGTGGCAGAGAGCCTTGTGAAGGACCTCAAAACAGACCACGTGTCCGGTTCTGAATGCCAAAGGCAGAGAGTTCCTGTGGTAGCCTTGCCTTACGTGCACCAAGTGTCCCACCGCCTGAAAAAGGTTGGTGAGAAGTGTGGTGTTTTTTTTTTTTGGCACCTGAGAGGCTGTCAAAAATGGTGCGTAGGGTGAATAATCCCGGCACCAAGCCCAGCTGTGCCGTATGGCATACAAGCAGGTTTGTGAATTGCGCGACGGGGGTGGTCTACAGAATCCCCATGTCGTGCAAAAAGTGCTACATTGGCCAAACAGGCAAGTGCCTCAATGTGAGGCTGAGAGAGCGTCAGGCGGCTGTCAAAGCGCAGATGGGGGCTGGCCACCTGGCTGATCATTGCCGTAGGTGTAAGGGGTGCACACCAGATTTCTGCGGGACGCGCATCATGGACAGGTCACCCTCCCAAACCGACCGAGAAATTGTGGAAGCCTTTTTGATAGGAAGAGAGGGGGGAGGATGCGTCAGCACACCGTCCTTGGCACTATCCGCAAAGGAAATCAATTTTTTGGAGAGAGGAAGGTGGTTGAGCGTGGGCGAAGGATAACGGCTGTTTGCACGTGTCGGTTAGAAAAAAAAAATCCGCCATGCGTTATGGACCGGCGCTGTAATGTGGCCTGTGATATGAGTGATAGTGTTTCATTATTATTATTTTTTTACGATAACCCATTCTTTTTTCATGTACTTATTGGTGTTTTTCCTGTTTATGTGGCATAGACCGAGTTTGAAGTTCTAGCGTGTGTTTCGTCTTCTCTTTAGCTGTGTCCCTGTCTTAACGTTCGCTAGTACGATGAATTCCTTAGTATACGGCTACAGGCCGGGCTCCTTGATGCCAGTGCTGCAGTACGGCGGAGACGCGCATGAATCGAGGTGCCCCATTTCAACGTTTGAAGAACCGCGTTTCCCTAGTCCACGTGCGTTCCAATGAGAACGGGGAACCTATCTAGTGGAACCTTTCGTAACTGTTGGCACTTCATTTTTTAAAATGCCGCCAGAAGGTATAGTGGCGCGGGCGACAGCAGGCAACGGTGTGAAATTGTTTTTCTGCAGTGGATGTAGTACTTCATTTCGCGCAAATCAATCTATGAATTTTTTTAAGGGGACACCGTGTGGCAAGAGAGAGACTTACAATCTTTGAATACACTTAAACACTGCATGCTTCGCCCCTCTCCAGGTTTCACGTTAGCGAAGATGGTCCAGGATTTTTAAATTAATTTTTTTTCCATACTCTGAAAACAAATGCCAGAGTTTCTATTACACACGCCGAATTTTCGCTCCCACGGGCACTAGAACAGGGTGGCCTAGACATATCCAGCTTCGCTGTAACAAACAAAAAACGACACGGCCGTATTGTTGGGTGCAGTGTGCTGTGCTCATCAACAGGGAGCGGTGAGACCCGCTACAGAAAGCAGTCTTTCACCACGACAAACCTCGCGTATGAAGGAGCCTGAGGCCCAGACGGCTAAACTGTCACATGACAGCGTTGTGGGCTAGTTACTTCTTGCACTTGGTTCAACGCCTTATAAGCAGGGGAAAAGGTTCGACGAACATGAACGAAAACCAGCCACCCGAGCCTGTCATTTCTGCGCAAATTCAAACACTCCTGTTAAAAACTGTTTTCACATCGCATAAACGCTAAAATGCCGCGTGGAGGGTTACGTAAAGCATCAAATGAAGGTGGAGAATCTTCATTCATCTGCCTTTTTCATAGAAAAGCTGTCATTCAACACCGTATAGATAGCGCGGAAGCATTGTTTTTCCAACGTCTAAAGCAAGACAGCCAGTGGAGTATTCCTAACCCGGATGCCCTTTACTTCGTTCTGTGTTTCCTTGCTATACGTGTCCTGCCTGGCTGCCCGTCCTTCTAAAACCGATTCGACATTCGCCATCCCGGACATTCCACTCGGACAAAAACATTGTGTACACTTCGCATTCCTCTGGCGGCTTCGGTGGAACGGCTTTTGCGGAATGCCGCCCAACGATCATCTGCGTTACCTTTCGGTTGCTACATATTGCTTCGGTTCTGCCCGTCACCGCTTTGTATGTTGCTTCCCGTCGACCATGTCACGCCCGGTGGTCACGCGTTCTTCTATTTTATTACAGCGAACGCGACCGCCGCACTCGTTCACGCCACGTCCTCCCGGCACAAAGGCGAGTCAGCCCTCCTACAGTATCGTGATTCCTCCTAGATGAAATGCCTGCCTAACTTACACATTATTTTATTTCTCTATTACAGTCAAACTATTTGTGCTCGCTAGGTATTGGTGTTCGTGAAGGATAAGTGCTTGATAACGTGTTCGCTTCACTCGTATACTTCTCTCGGTGAAATAACCTTCCCACACTGCTGTCTTGGTGGTGCTGATAGAACCACCCGCAGTGGCGGGCGTGGAAATAATGGACTTCAAGGCTGAGGGTTAAGGGTAGTGGGAAAGAAACAAGGTTCGGCAAAATGATGCACTAATGCAACAACGTTTTAACTTATTCATCGAGTAACGCTAAAATATCATGTTGGGCCCAAGGTGTCAACGAGAAAATGTGCGATTGGACGAGGATAAACAGAACCTTAGTGAACTTAAACAACAGCGCAAACGACAAGGACTAAGAAAGAAGCACAGACAAGCGCTGTCTGTGCGCTGTTGTTTAAGTTCAGAATGAACCAACTGGCCCCAGTCGAGACGCTAATTCAGAACCTTAGTAACCGGCTGCCAGTTCAGCACTATTTGAAAGGGTGCAGCGTGATAATATTCACATGAACGCGCAAAATATTTTCCTTCGTTTCACTGGTGCCGAACTGAAGCGCAGCTTATCCATAGCAGTAAATGAGCCGGTCGGTTAATGGGCTGAGGTTAAAGTTTTCTCCACCGAAGTTGACGAAAATATTGAAGTCTGTGTGTCCCCCCCCCCCCACACACACACACACCACACACACACCACACACACGCACGCACACACGCACACACACGCACGCACGCACGCACGCACGCACACACGCACCATCGCACACAGCGCACGCACGCACACACACACACACACACACACAACACACACACACACACACACACGCACACGCACACGCACACGCACACGCACACACACAGTCGAAACGTCAGCACACCACTGTTTTTGTTTTAAAATCGTGCGTCTACCAGTTTCTCAAGTATTTATTCTGGCTCCTCGAGAAGTTTCTTTTACTGCTTACCTATATATATATATATATATATATATATATATATAATCACGGATCCCCTCTGGCGGGCATTTTTTCTCCATTTTCTTTCTTTCTTTCCAAATTCTTATTCTATTTCAATCAATGACCTACCACATACTCCCCTTTGCTTTCCGAGGTTTTCTTGACTGCCAACTCTTATTTCTGTCCTATATATATATAGCGAATCAGAATAGGAAATGAGGGGCTCGTTGAAAATAACACAGAAATAAGAGTTGGCAGTCAAGAAAACCTCGGAAAGCAAAGGGGTGGATGTGGTAGGTCATTGAAATAGATAAAGAATTTGGAAAGAAAGAAAGTGGAGAAAAAATGCCCGCCAGGAGGGATTCGAACCCACGACCTCCAGAATACCGGTCTGGTGCGACAACTACTACGCTACCGGCGGGGCGATTTTCCCCTCCACTTTCTGGGGTATTTATGTTTAGGTATTTTTGTTTCCTGTGCTTGGGGGTGGTAGCCAGCGCCACTCGGAATACTCGGGGTGAAGGGGACCTTCTTTTTAACCCCCGGGACGTGACTCGAGTGTCTACGACATGTCGAGAGTGGTCGACCGGCGTTGAACCCTCTTAAGCATCCTATGGCACCAAGAGTGCCAGAACAAAGGCCCTCGCTATGCGTGCAGCGAATCAGAATAGGAAATGAGGGGCTCGTTGAAAATAACACAGAAATAAGAGTTGGCAGTCAAGAAAACCTCGGAAAGCAAAGGGGAGGATGTGGTAGGTCTACAACGCCCTCTTTGGCGTTGTAGACTGCCGGCTTTTCTTTCTGTATTTCCTAACGAGCCCCTCATTTCCAAACCTTATTATTGTGCGGTTCTGGCCTCGGTTCTGGCAGCCTTGATGCCAAGGTAGCAAAAGACGGTTTCCCGCCAGTTACTCGCTTATGACAGGCTGTAGACGTTCGCGTCACGCCCCGGGGTTGAAAAGAAGGTCCCCTTCTCCCCGTGTAGTCTGAGGTGGCGCTGGCTACCACCCTCAAGCGTCAGATACAGTTGTTGTAAATATAAATACCCTAGAAAGTGAAGGGGAACACAGTCGCCCAGATAGCCGAATTGGTAAGGCATTCGAGATGTAATCGAAAGGAGTGGGTTCGGTCCCCACTCTGGGCGCGTGTTTTGCTTTCTTTCTTTCTCACGTAATTTTAATAAAAGAAAAAATAATGTAACGTCACTAACGGTAAAAAATAGTCTAACCATTCCCCTATGCCTTCTTTGGCGTTGTAGACTGCCGGCTTTTCTTCTATATATATATATATATATATATATATATATATATATATATATATATATATATATATATATATATATATACACACACACAGAGCAATAAAACTTTGAAGATGGTAGAGAACACAAGGAAGGAAAACTTCGAACAAGGTAGAAACTACGACTGTTGCCAACGTTTCAGCAGAGAGACTTGCCTTCAGGGCAAACCCCCTCCTCACTAGCACGCTTTATATTGGGGTAGGTCCCTAGGTGAGAGGTGACAAGTGGAATGCAGGAGCCGGATTGGCTTGGGAGTATGCAGGTGGAGAGATTGAGGGGGAAAGAAGGTTGCATAGTTTGAGCCGCGAAGTCAGTAAGAGGAAGTCAGGTGGGTGCATATTCAGGGAAATTCTTGGAGAGAAAGGATGATAGGGTGTTTGCTGCCACGCCACGTGGCCTGCAAAAAGGTTCTCAGAAACGCCGGAAGCAGAACAGGTGGTGAGAGTTCTTATCAGAAGGTATCTGCAGGCCCCAGGTCAAAGGAAAAGAAGGGAAGTGGGAAAATAACTAGGTCAAGGAAAAAAGAAACAAAAGGAAAAACCACACACGCACACACACGCACGCACGCACGCACGCACGCACGCACGCACGCAAAAAGGTTTCTGGTCGACAAGACGGGAGTTACTACAACGAGAAGAAAACGGAACCGCAAGTCCTCTGGCAGCGCGCTCAAGAATCCGGGTCTCTTTTAGCAGAAGTCAAGACTTCTAATGACTGTAGCTGCTTAATAGAAACCGCCCGATTGCTTGTCATGAACTCATAAAGCGCTGCTTCATTTTTAGGATTCGAAAGAAAGTCATTGAGATTTATAATGTAATCCATTTTAGCTTTAGCAACTGCATGTTTGAACACTGCTGCGTACTTATAGATTATGCTATTTACCGGACAGTGTTTGTGCAGTAGAGACCTCAGAGCTGCTTTTCTACGGCGATAATGTCGGCTCAAATCAGTGTTCCATCAGTTAAAGACCTTTGTATGTGCGGAACAATTGACTGTGAACTCCGCGCTTTTTGCTGCTGCTTGCAAAGACTCCATCCTTCGCTGAGCATCTACAGTGGAATCAGTGGTCCGCATTGATGTAAAGCAATCCCGCAATGCCCCTTGATAAACTCGAGCGTTAATAAATTTTTGCTTTCAAACCTCAATTCTAATTAGGGGGATACCTACTGCAAACTCAAGAGGAAAATGACCACTGCTTGAACCGCAGGGTATGTACCCCAGGACACGACTTGTACATTGCCTGAGGAGAAGGTAAGTCCAAGGCCGATCGAGATCTCGCATAAATGCAATTTCCCAGGGAATTATGACAGGAAAGAGCATTCTCTCCAGCCAGTGCCAGAGCTCTAAACCACGAGAATCCGTTCTGAAGCCCCAAGAAACGTAGTGAGCATTGAAGTCGCAGGCAACAATAACCCTTGATTTACTGGCTATATAACTGTCCAGTTTCTCCACTATACGGAAGCCTACCGGAAAATACACATTGACGAGGGAGATCGGAGGACTCCCAGGGAGAACCAAGTCTACCGCGAGAACTTCGCCACTGGGTGACATCAGTTTCAACGACGCAAATGCTCTGTGACAAATTTTGAAGAAACTAAGGTTAGTAACGCACCCCAACAATTTCCCCCAACATTAAGAACATTCTGCTCTGGCAAAACACCCACTCACGGTAGCGATGGGCAGTCGTAGCAGCCTCAGAAGTACGCAGCGAGGAATCGAAGCAGAACGACAAGCCGACGTGTCAGCGCCTTCCGATGCCGGGTTATCTCGCGCACCGCTCAGTTACGATGATGATGATGATGACCTCAAAGATTTTAGCACGTACCCACAAAGGGGAGGGGGGATTGGCCAGGGATAAATCGGTTGTTGAAATGCGGGAGGACCTCAAAATACTTATTTATTTCCGGAAAGAGGCTGTAAAAGAAAACTTAGTTATGAATAAAACCCGAATAACCCATTAATTAGCACCCTTCAGCAATTCAAACGACCTGAAGCTAAAAGAAAATCTTGAATGCAATTATATATATCCCTTTTTGCAAACCCCAAAATTGTTGCGCCAATAGATAATATAAGTGGAATCGAAAAAATCAACGCCAAGCGCTTTCTCAGGCGTTCTCGTCTTCTTCCCTCACTTGCTGATGATGATAGTAGCGTCATTACTCCACTCATTAGAGGGCATCGACTCGATGCCATGGAACACAAAACGTCAATGTTCAACGCGGATCAACATACGGAGCACTGCGAGTTTTATTCGTAGGTGCGTAGTCCATGCCTCAACGTTTGTAGCAAGTCTTGAGCCGTACGACGTGTACCACTTCGGTCTTTGGACTTCGACTGGAGGCTGTGCGCGCTGCGTCAGGTTATACATCACAGTTGAGCTTAGCAATGCAACCATGCATCTTGTATGGGTCGAAGTACCACCTGTGGATCTTTAACGTGCGGCGACATCTCGAAGACACGGCCTTTTCGCTTCTGGGCTTTATCAGGAAAGTGGCTGTCGCGAGATTGCTAGTTAGGAACGGAACCCCCAAGCGCTCTTGCTGGCGACGGCTACGGCCACCACCCACTAGTGCAGCAAAATGGCGAGCTGGTAAATATGTACGTCGAAACCTTCAGAAACAGAGCAAACAGAACAACAGGAAAGTACCGACCTGTTGCTCTGTTCGTGCCACGTTTTCAGCGTTGCGCTTTTTGAAGGTTACGTCATGCATTCGAGACTGCGTGTGAAGAGCGCCTCGCATTTCACGAAGAGACGGCTGAACCTAGGCACTTTTATTTGTGAATATTTTTTTCACGTGGAGACGAAAAATCCACGAAAGCTAGCCATACACAGCGCCACTGTAAAACTACTCAGACGCCGTTGGGAAATGCAGTCTGGTTTCTAGGACCACCAAAGGCAAAAATAAAATCTGAAAGGTCGGCGCGCATAAAACCCCAGTCACACAGAAATGCGAATCGATCAAAAGATAAACAAATAGGCTAAAAATATCGCCTTTATTCATCCTTGTCCTCTTTGTCATCATCACAATATCCACACTCATCATCATCATCATCATAGCCATCATCGTCATCACGCCGTCACGGTCGTCGTAACCACAACCATGAGCTATTTCTTGCGCACCCCTTTCAAACGTAATTCCGAAGCGTACCCGGGAATTCCCTGAAGGCACAGAAGACCCACCGGAATCCCTCATTCACCCCCCAGTCCCGAGTCGTTACACAGACATCTTGTACCACTACCGTCGAAATCGCCTCGTCTACCCTCCTCCTCACCCATCTCTCAACATCAACGACGCACGCCTTTGGCGACGACTACAAACCCATACATACTACAACACAACAATTCTACACAACATATCACCAACCATGTATCCCTACGAATGCCATTCCTGTAAAACCCCCAACACCACATACCACCTTGTCTGGGCTTGCCCCTACCACCCAAATCCCATCCCTTCCCCCTCCCTGGAGCAGTGGGAGTGCGAGCTGACCAGCTGCCTGCTAGAGACGCAGGTTAACCTCGTGTCTCGGGCAAGAGCAGCTGCCACTGACTCGTGGCTATCCGAACTAGGAAGGCCACCCACAATACCACTTTCCGCTCCAATAAACGTTTCTCTCCTCCTCTCCTCCTCCTGAGCACGAGAGATACCGTCGAGCCCCAAGCACGCGAGTGCGAGAATGGAACAGCAGTCGTCAGTGAGTGCTTTATTGACGCAGAAGTGGAAAAGAAGTCGACTGGGGATATTTGAACTCATTTGGGAGTTCACCAGAATACAACCCAGTTCGGGGGAAGGGGAGGAGGGGAATGAAAGGGGATTGGTGACAACAAATGGGGACAGAGAAAGAGAGAGAAATAAAGAGATAAGGAGAGAGAGAGAAAGACTTTATTGGTGTCCTGCGAACGAGGAGAGGTAAGGGCCATGCAGGCCCTTCCTCCCCCCGCGACTTAGGTCGTCCTCAAAGCAAGGGCCCGCTGGCTTGTGCGTAAGGCTAGGCCGGCAGGCATTGGCTACAGCCGTTTTATGAATTTGGTCTCTTCGAGGAAGACCAAGACAAGTCGGAATGCTTCTCGCCGGATGGAGGTGGGGCCCGTCGGGGAAAGCAGGTCCATCAGGGTGTGGCTGGGCAGCCCGACACGCTGGAGTGCGGCCCGAAGCTCTGATCGCGGGACATCGTACTGGCGACAGGAGGAGAGCAGGTGCTCCGGGTTCTCGGGTTCTGGGCAGTCAGGACATGTGGGCGACGACCGGTGGCCTTGTCGGTGCAAGCGGGCTTCCACGTTGCAGCAATCGAGCCGCATGCGTAGGAGTATGGAGAGGGCGTCCCTGGTGATGCAACCAGGCAGGACCTGTGGAGTTTTGCCGCTGATGACTCTGGGGTCCGGGTGCATCGTCTCCACCTCCCGCGTCAGGAGGGGTTGTGTGGCGTGGAAGGGTCTCAGGTCGCTGGAGGCAGGGACCCCATCCTGACGAGCAGCACCTCTGGCCAGGGCGTCAGCCACCTCATTGCCGGTGATTCCGACATGAGATGGCAACCAGTGGAGCCGTAGGTCTCAACCACGGGACCCCACCAGGGGTAGCTTCGTCGCTAGCGACCACTCCACCGTAGCCGCTGGATGGCTGGTACGCCGCTCGCAGTCGCAAGAGAGCGGGCCGGGAGTCGGTGAAGATGGCGGCCCACTGAATCCGGTTGGCCTCTTCCAGAAGCAGGTCTGCAGCAGGGCGCAGCCCGGCCAGCTCTGCAAGGGAGGAGGAGGTGGGGAAGGGCAGGCAGCACACACGACTGGTGCCAATCTCCACTGCCGCGCAGGCGGCTCCAGCTCTGCCCATGGAACGGTTGCACGGAGCCATCTGTGTAGCGCTGCAGGAGGCCGGCCGTCTCGTTCTGCAGCAGGGCAGCAAGCTGCCTGATGATAGCCTTGGTTGGTGTTGACCGCTTGCAGCGAATCCCAAGGAGCGTGGTGCTGATGCGAAGAGCTCGCCCGGTGCAAGATGGTGGTGTCTCGAGTGGGGGACGCTGCGGCAGCTCAATGTGAGCCTCGTAGATGGACAGCAGCATGCCCATCTGCGAGTAGGGGCGGCTGCGGTAGCGCTGCAGAAAGGCTGCCCCGTCCGGTGTGCTATGGAGCCGGTGGATGCGGTGTAACCCCGTCTGCAGGGCCCGCATGTGGTGGGTCCAGGTGCCGGCCTCTGTGTATGTCGCCGCCGCCGGGGATAGTGCTCGGTAGACCCAGGCAGAGGCGTATGGCCCGGCGCTGGTCCATCTCCAGCTCCTTCCTCCGCAGTGGCTGCAGGTGTACTAGTGGGACAGCATACAAGCGCAGGGAGTTGCCGCAGACATTGGCCTCGTGTAGCGCCAGCACTTCAAAGAGCTCCCACAGCCGGTGTTCAGCCAGCTCTGCACAGCGGCGGCCCAGGTGGTTGCAGTTACACTGGAGGACGCGTGGCCATTGGCCTGCGCTGCAGGGTCTGCTAGCCATGCTGGAGGGGAGGGGAAGGGCTCAGATGGGCAAAGACGGCAGTTGCCGCCAGGCGTGCGGGGTCCTCAGCAGGAAGTCATCCCCACCAGGCTGTGCACCAGAGCCACCAGGACAGGTATACCTAGTTGATCCGGCCCGGGGGAGCTGGGCCTGCTGGAGGCTGGTGCACCCATGTGTGCGCGGCTGAGGGAGGCCGGGCAGGTGGCCGCCTGGCTGGCTGCCACTGGGCGCCAGTCTGCTGCTGGTGTTGGCGTCCCTGGGTGGCAGCAGGCCTGCGTCTGGAGGCTTAAGCTGCTGGCGGATGCGCCTCCTTACCACTTCCGCGTAGCTCAAGTGCAGTCCCATCCGAACCGACGCATCGGCCTCAGCTCGGGGCAGCGGCTGCGGTGCCCGTGCCATGACCGTGGCCACTTCCCATTCGAGCTGCCACCGAGAGCAGCAGGGATCCGTCACCGAGTGTGGGCCACCACAGGTGGTGCAGCGGGGGGCTGAGGCAGCGCACTGCTGGCTGGGCTGGCCTCCACCACAGCGTGCGCACCTCTCCTTGCCCCTGCAGCAGGCCATTACATGGTCCTGGTGGCCGCAGCGACCACACTGTGTGGGTCGCGGTCGGCACCCTCTCACGGGCAGCAGCAGTTTGAACACTGCCACGTACGTGGGTGGGGAGGGAGCGGCGAACACCAGCAGCACCGCCCCGTCGGGTTTCTGCACTGCACTGTTCACTGCCACCTGACTGTCAATGTTTGGAAGGATCTCCGTGGTAAGTTGAGGGTCCATGCCAAAAACGAGGCCACGGCTGGTGCCTCGACTGGCTGATCGTCCGTCGCGAACAGCAATGCCAGCCACGATCCGAGTGGCCAGGAGGGCCGCCAGGCACTCGTCCGTCTCGACGTCGGCAGCAACCACACTCAGACGGGTATTCACCCTCACTTGGGATACTGCGGGAGTGGCAGTGAGCTCGCGACCGATGTCCTCCCGAGATGCGAGGCAGCTCGGACCGCCGGTCGGAACAGACGGGCGCCGGCAGCGGCTGCGCGATTGGGAGCCGCGCGGCCAGTTTCTTGGCCTTCCGCCGCTTTGCCTTTCAGTGCTGGAGGATCCATAGGCCCTCACGTTTCTCGGGACCAAGTTCTGAGGCCGAGGAACCATCCGAAGGACCGCCGTACGTGGCGATTTCCATGGGGAGCGGCCCGCTAGGCCGGAGCGGCTAAAAGGAGGAAAGAAATCCTTGGTGAAAATTTAAAGCGCAACAAATTTAGACAAAAGACGAATGACACAAGGACAAGCGCTTGTCCTTGTGTCATTCGTCTTTTGTCTAAGTTTGTTGCGCTTTAAATTTTCACTATGGAGTACCAACTAGTTCGAACCCTCACGTTGTTAAGTTAGAAATCCTTGGGTCACGTGATCAAAACGTGACGTCACTTGGATTGTTTTTGATCGCCTAGGGACAACGCCGAAGTAGGCGCAGTATTTCCCTGTGTCCCCTGAGTGAACGATTTGCGCTGTCAGAACAAGCGTGTCAGTTTGTGTTGATTGCTACTAAATGAAGTTGCAGATGCGTGATTATACCGTGAATGCTAGTATTGGTGTGATCTCCTTATCCGATTAGGTGTCTTACATACCTACTGCGACATTTGAAGAGAGACTTGCAGCCTGAGCTCAGCGTAGATCAGCCGGATCAGCCATGCCGGTCTCCGGAGAGAGAGAGAGAATCAACTTTACTGAGCTCGAAAATTCGATGGTGCGCGCAGGCACCAGACGGGGTGGTTCCCTATTCACGGGACCCATATGTCTCCAGCAACTCCTGGCCCCTGGCCGTCAGTGCTGGCTGAGTTGGCAGGGCGGGGCTGGACAACAAGGTCTTCCATCGCTCGGGGGGTTGGGGATTGGGGGTGTTGGGGGAAAGGGAGGTGGTGGGTTCTTGAGGTCTTTGCACTCGGCTATGATGTGTGCCAGAGTGCCTCTTTCCGTTTTGCAGAAAGGGCAGAGTGTGTCGTGCTGCGCCGGGTACATTCGGTGTAACAGAACGGGATGCGCTAGCGATCCCGCCTGCATGCGCCGCAGGATCGTTTGCTGTTGCCTGGTTAACTGTGGGTGTGGTTCGGGAAGTTTGCACCTCGCGTTTCTGTACATCTGAGTAATGTCTTTAAAGCTGGTCACGGGATACGGTAGCTCAGCCGGCTCGTCCTCGGCCCGGATGGACAGTTCTCATGCGTGGTGGTCGGCGAGGGCGTTGCCTTCCACCTTCGAGTTAGCCGGTACCCACACGAGCTCGATGGCTCGTCCCGGAGGCTTGTGCTTGGAGAGAATGGCTCGCGCCGCGGTAGAGATCACTCCCCTTCGGAAGCTTCCGTAGGCTGACTTCGAATCTGTGACCACGGTGTCCACGCTCCGTTGCACGAGTGCGAGTGCCACGGCTGCTTCTTCCGCAACGGCTGGGTCTGTCGTCCTCAGCGACGCGCTGACGATCAGCTTGTCGATGGACGTGGCTACCGCCGTTGCTCGGTCGTCGTGTTTTCTGAGCGAGGCGTCCGCGTAGAGTACCCTAGGGTTCTCCTCCAGCTGTCGAGCCAGGGCCTTGGCTCGCGCGGTCCGCCCCCCTTCGTTCTTCCCCGGTTGCATGTTCCTGGGGAGTGGCTTGGTTTGAATGGCCTCTTTCCACTGCTCGGGAAGGGCTGCCTTGGATTGGCAGTGGTTCTATCTGCCATCCTATTTTCCGCAGGACGACCCGGCCGTGCTCCGTTTGGCTTAGCCGTACCCTTTGGTTGGACAGGTGAGCCTCGATCAGTTCCTCCACCATGTTGTGGGCCGCCATGTCCAGCAGTTTCTGCGTGGACGAGTAGATCGGCAGGCCCATTGCCTGCTTGGTTGCTTTACGCATCATCGTGTTCAGGGTGTGTCTGTTTGCCTTCGTTAGCTGGAGGTACGGGGCAGAGTAGGTCACCCTCGACACGATGAATGCCCGCGCTAGGCGCATTGCGTCGTCTTCCTTCAGGCCTCTGTTACGGTTAGAGACCCTTCGGATCATGCTTAATATCTGTTCCAAGGTGTTCTTGATCTTCGTCTGTCTTCGTTGATCTTCGTCTTGATCTTGGTCTGTGCAAACGCCGGTCTCCGGCGTTTGCAAGCGTTTCAAGCGTTTCGTTGTTCCTTTTGCGTTGGAGCCCATTACATTGCTCAAGTTTGATCGAACCGGTGGCCTGTACTCCCCGAAGCGCCGCCCTGGATGTGCGAGGTGCAGTCCCTCGATCGTAAGTATGCGTGTGTTTGATAGCGTTAATCTCGCGATTATGTCGTGCGCACGCATCAGAGTTCTAGCTCTTAGGGCAGTTAAGTTGCGTTGCGGGAAGTGAATGGGAAACGTCGCTTCTGTAAAGTGAACGTAAAAAAAAGGACGATGCTATATGTACTAAGTAGTGGAGTACCACCGAAAACTGCTATACGCACTACGCATATAGCGCTATCTATGAGGCGCTGTCAGAAACGCTCCCGAGCTTCCTTGGTGGCGGGCTGACGCGACCTTCGTACGAACGGCAAAGTACCTGGTTTCGGTCACAGCAAAGTTTGCGCTGTAGTCATGGGCGTGAAATAGGTTATGGCTGCTCACAGGGCCGTTTACGACACGTTTTAGAATGTAATTGAGGCAGGATCAGAAATTACGCGGGCAGCCGGTGCATAACATACGGTGTTGATCAACATATCGTATGTTGTGTCGGGCCGCCCGCGTCATTTTTTTATTTTACTTTTGAGTTTTGTGTAATCAAGTATGTATCTATAGTAGCAGGCACTACCCAGTATCAGGCACTCCCACTGCTCGTGCCTACCCTCCCCTCCCTACGCGTTCCCTCCACCCTCCGCCTTATCACCGCTACCCCCCAAGCGCCCTCCGGAATAGAGCAGCTACTAGCGGAAATTAAGCAGCAAAACGCCACAATGCTCGCGCGCATAGAAGCTCTCGAAGCAGCCAACCGCGCCTCCCAGCAATCCCGAAATGAAGCTCCAACCCCCGCACTTGCTACCACCTTCCCACATCCTCTAACGCCCGACCTGGCTGCGTCTCTCATCAACGCGAAAATCACAACTGAAGTCCGTCCCATGGTAGAACAGCATATAGCGGACGCACTGCTTACCCTCAACAAAACGTTCAAAGAAACCACCGACTCCCTACTTCGTCTTACAGAATTCATCACCCAACGTCTTACTCCGCTCGAGCAAGCAAACCAGACAACCGTCCATCCCCAGGTCAAGAAAGCCAAGCACTCTCCAGAATACGATGCCGACTTAGCCGCCAACACCCCCCTTACCCCCTATGGCCACTAATCTTAACGCAGTGACCATATATCAATGGAACTGCCGCTCGTTCAGCAGTAAAAAAGCCCAACTCGGTCACTACGTCACCCTGTCCCCACCCGACATCATCGCGCTTCAAGAAACGGATACCCCGAAACCCAAACTAACCGGCTACGCCACGTTTACCCATGACACCGGACGGCGGTTCTGGTGGCGAAGGCATTAACCGAACAAGAACATCCCATATCCTCTCTGATTGCCCATACTTTTGTAGAAATCATTCCTATGCGACCCGGTAAACCAAGTCCATTCATCCAGAATATCTACAGTCCTCCCCAACATCCCCTCCTATCGATTCGCTCCTGAACGAACCAGCCAAGAGAGCTGGCACAAACCCCCTGCTTTTTCTCGGCGACTTCAACGCCCTCACCATTCATGGGGGTACCCTCAAGCGACCAAGAAAGGCACGGCACTCCTTCATGCAGCCCAACACCGCATGTTTACACTATGCGACGACCTCACCCTTCCAACTCGACTGGGAACGAGTGTCACTCGCGACACAACGCCTGACGTCACATTTGCCCGCAATGCACCCTATCTAGAGTGGGCGCGCTTACCAGACACTCCTGGAAGCGATCATTACATCCTAGCCCTCGCCTTGCCCCATCTTCCCCTTCGAAAACACATCGGACAAGCAACCCTCGTAGACTGGTCATCTTTCCGCAAAGATCCTACATCCCTTCCTCCTACGGACGAAGACCTCGAACGATGGACGGCCAACCTAACTGCTCTAGTGCGGAAACATACCAAAATCATTCCCCTCACAACTGCCAATACTTCAGTCGACTTCCATCTCGCTCATCTATGGGAGGCTCAGCGAGGCCTTGTAAACAGTTGGAAAACTCGAACACATAACCGCTCCATCAAACGCAGGATTGCGGAAATCACCCAGCGGGCCGCTCAATACGCTGAGGTGGTGAGAACCCAGAACTGGCGATCTTTCTGCGACAAACTTGGAGGCAGGTTGAGCACCAAGCGCACATGGCATATTCTCCACCACCTCTTAGGGTCCAAACCCTCCAAAACAACAGCGCATCAGCAGCTACAACGACTTATTCACAACCATCCGCTTCCACATAACCACTTACTAGATTCAGTCCGCACAAAACTTTCTGCTTCCCCTGAAAACTCGCCAATTCCTACGACCTTACCATACTTTGGCCTTCCTAACCCCGATCTCGACGTTCCCTTCATGATCCAAGAATTGGAACAAGCCCTCGATCGCTCGACGCGCAACACCACGCTGGGAAAAGACCGCGTAACAAACAAAACGCTCCGAAACCTAGACGATGAACTCTCTCATGCATCGTTACCCTCTTTAGCAAACACTGGGGAGCTGGAACCCTCCCGCAACAATGGCGGCATTCAGACATTATACTCGTACCGAAGCCCCACAAACCTGTAGCCATCGACAACCTCCGGCCGATTTCTCTTGCTTCGTGCCTGGGCAAGCTGTCCGAACATATGGTGAATTATTGCCTAACAACTACCTCGAAGACAACGATCTCTATCCCCATACCATGTTCGGCTTCCGTGCCCACCTATCTGCTCAAGACGTACTCCTCCAACTAAAGGAACAAATTATTGATAACCTAAGCAAAACCCAGCCCAGCACCATCCACGCTCTTGATGTCCAAGGGGCCTTTGATAACGTCACGCACGAGGCCATCTTGCGAGGCCTTCGAACAACGAACTGTGGAGCGGCTACTTATAATTTAGTCCGAGCCTTTCTGAGAGATCGTACAGCCACAATACGCCTGGGTACCATACAATCAGACCCTTTTCCCACGCCAGCAAAAGGCATCCCTCGAAGATCTGTCATTTCCCCCTTACTTTTCAACATCGCCCTCCTCCAACTTCCAGCCAAACTCTCTACAATCCCCAATCTCCACCATGCATTCTAGGCTGATGACTTAACAATCTGGACCAACACCGGATCGGCGGGACAACAGCAAGACAATATACAGCAAGCCATCGACTACACGCTCGAATATCTACGAGCCGAGGCCTCACCTGTGCACCCCAAAAATCTGCATTGTTCTCCGCACACGCACACGCTGGCCGTCCTGCACAACCAACCCCTGACCTGTCCGTCAGTCACCATATCCTCCGTTCCCGTCCCGCAAGTGACCAGTCTTCGAATTCTCGGCGTTACCTTGCAAGCCGTCGGTTCAGGAACCGCTCTTCTTCCGCAACTCCATCCAACCATCACGCAGCTTACGCACCTCATCCGAAGAGTCTGCACCCAGCACCACGGCCTCCGAGAAAAAGAAACCTGCCAACTTATTCATGCGGTCCTGATAAGTCGTATCATATATGGGGCACCGTACGTCCAACTGAAACCAAAGGAACACTCCAAACTTGACGCACTAATTCGCAAAACATACAAAATTGCCCTTGAACTCCCTGCATTTACTCCTACCACGCATCTACTCCGACTCGGCCTCCACAATACACTGTCTGAACTCCTAGAAGCACAGCAAGTCGGCCAGCTCGCTCGCGTATCCCTCACCCCCACGGGCCGCACCGTTTTGACACACCTGGCTCGTTCCGTTCCTACTTCATTGGACGCACCACAACGCATGCCCCCCCAAATCCGGGCACACATCAGTCTCGCCAATTCCGCACCATATGCACCCTACTTACAACGTGGGTCGAAGACAAGCACGCGTTCATCTCCTAGAGAGACGATACTCCAACGACCCCGACACCCGATACACGGATGTCGCAACCTACTTGAACCGAACAGCCCATGCAATGGTTACCGTCAATGCTCAAGGCTCTATCCTGACATCCGCCACCATCGCTGATACTAACACCACTACTGCCGAAGAGACAGCCATAGCCCTCGCCGCCACCACAGCACCTACCGGCTATGTAACCATCCTTACCGACTCACAGCAAACTTGCCGGAACTTTCTGACCGGATGCATTTCACCTCCCGTCCTCAAGCTTCTAACGACAATACAGACCCTGCCCTACATCCAAATTGTATGGACCCCAGGTGATGCCTCACTCCCAGGGAATGAGGCGGGGCACGCCGCTGCCCGCGATATCCTACTCCGGGCATTCACTTCGGGGGCGGGCGACTTGGCAGCACCGTCCTCCAACCTCTCCGTTCCCAGTCGCTACACCGATATACTGTACCACTACCGTCACGGCCGCAGCCTTTATCCACCCCCTCATCCCTCCCTCAGCACTTGCGACGCCCGATTATGGCGCAGACTCCAGAGGGAAACATACTTTAACACCCCTATTCTTCACCATATATCCCCCAACACATACCCTTACAACTGCCCTACCTGCAAAACTCCCGATACGACTTACCATCTTGTATATGGGCATGCGCCGACCACCCGAACCACCTTCCTTCCTCCACCCCGGAGCAGTGGGAGTGTGGGCTGACCAGCTCTCAGCTCGGGACTCAGGAATACCTATCTCCCGGGCTAGAGCAGCAGCAGTCGCTCGCGGATTTCTGAACTGAGAAGAGGTCACCCATCCTTTTTTCTTTTCTTTTTTGTGGGCTCAAATAAAAACGTTTTTTCCATCACCACCATGCGACACTCCTCAAGAGGCATTGTTGAAGGCCTACGCTATAAGTAAAACTGGGAGTATAGTTGCGAAGAAGCTCTGCATACAGGTTGACAAATTTATTTCATGTAGACTTAGAATGACGCTGTCCATTAAAAGCTGTTTGTGTGTCACTTTCGATAGGTTTGCCGAATACCTGTGCAAATGGCAGTCTTAAAAGGCTCGCATTCAGCTACTGTTACAATATACCACGTGCTTCTGCTTCACCTTACAGTTGTCCGTGTAGAGACGGTGGTCACATATCACTGCTACCTCCCCCTGCGAACGCAGAGGTTGCGTCGTTGTATCGTTACGAAGCATTGGCTATGGTACTTTTCGAGTATGCCCTGGAATGACTGCGCTCTAGATGTTGATTCTAATAATGCCTAAAATTTAGGCCATCGGACTCGTTAGCATTCACGCTTTATTTCTTTCGTTCTCGTTGGTCAGGCCCCGCCACGCGGCGCTTCGCCTTTCTGCTGTAACGTTTGTAACGGCGGCGCCTGTTATTACAACCTCGGGCCTCGGCGCTGGCGTACAGAGAGCGCCACGTGTGCTTCAAGTCCCGCGGCGTGTATCCGTGGCTCGCCACTATAGACCTCGTGCAGGGCCCGAAATCCTTCCTGTAATGGAGAAAACCCTCGTCGTGGACTATCTTGATGCCCATCTTGCCGGCCACTATTCCCGTGAGGAAGACGTCTTCGAGGTGCAGGTAAGGCACGGCGGCGCTACCACCCAGCAGGAGCGGAGCGCAGTCTCCGGACAAGAGGTACGACGGCCCGCTCAGAAAAGCCGGGTACGACGAGTTGCGGTACTCTCTGGCCGACACGTACCACTTGCTCGTGCGGTTCCTATGTGGCTCCAACTCATGGGTCACCATGCCCCACATGGTCTGGTTCACGCCGTGCAACCTGCGTACCCGATCCGCGAGGCCCCAGACGTTGAGTAGCATGTCGTCGTCGATCTTCAGGACGAACTGGGCGCCAAGACAGTACTCGCTGGACCAGCGGACCATCGCTATAGACTTGAGGGTCAGGTTCCAGTACGCGTCCGTGAAGTCAGCCTGAACAAGGTCTCCGTGCTTGGCATGCCTCGTACACAATGTTGCTCTGGTACAGTTTGACCTTAGGCCTAACTACGAGAAACACGAGCCGATAGCCACGCCGGCGCGCCGCTGCTCCCCACGTTTTCCGGATGGCCTTGCGTTGGGCGAAGTTGATGGAACTGCTGATGACCACAATGAGGACGGTCGGTACTGGCGAGCCAGAGCAAATGTTGGGCTTGTTTAGGATGTAGGTGAAGGTGTACCGATCTTCGGCGTTTCCAGCGCGAGAGGATTTTGGGGGTAGACGGTCGTTGGCCAACACTGGGGGACTGTCTCGTCCTGAAGGTGGTTTAGCTCCCTCGAAAGCCGGTGAGGAAAGGTTGTGTCCTGTTCTCACTGGTCTCATGTCCCAGCCGAAGTCTATCAGGGAAAGGTGGAGGTAGCACAGGAAGACCAGGTACACGTAAGCGGCAACGCTGCTTGTGGCGCACACAAGCTGCTTCCGCGACAACTTGCAGAGGACGGTCATCACCTGTCGTTCTTCCCGTCGTCAGGAAGGGCCTGAAGAAAAGAAAAAACGAAATTGAGAAAAGAGTAATTCACGCACTCTCGCTGCAAATCGTAAGGGGCCATGAGGACAAAATACAAGTTCGTTTTACTCGAAATATGTCGTGTTTTATAGTGCTGCTAGCCCTTGTCCGGCTGCAAATGATGGCGTATTCACTGAGGAATTAATCAATTTAAGTTGAAATTTGATTCTCCCGCTACATCGTGTGTTTTCGGGACGTTAGCAATGAAGTAATAAGCGCGCGTATACAAACGCGCACTTGTTTTTTGATCGCATTTGCAGCTGGCTTGTTTTTGCTACTGTAGAAAGTAACCGTTTCCTGCAACATGGAATATCCTCGACAAACAGGGTCAGGTAAGACAACATCGCTCACGCGAACGGCCAGTGCGTGTAAGACAACTCGAACGCGGCGGACTGCTGTGCAGCTAAAACAAGCATAGTGGTCGCAGTACCAGCAACAGTACGGATCGGTGCTTATATGTTTACCTCATTCACTCGCTTAGTGCACGAATGCACTCACTCAGTCCATGAGTTAGTGCACTCATGGTTGCCTGTGTGAACCTTCATATCTTGATTATATATCTTTATGCATGGGCATTATTGTATGTAATGTGGCGTGCACGCAGTTTTACTTGTACGTTTTTAATTTTTCAACTTCACTACCACTTACTTGGACCACATCTTACATTTAATAGTGACACATTGGTCGTATGTTCCTGTTGCTGTCTTTTCAGTCTGCACTGTCATTACTTGCTGGTTTGTTGCACTAAACCCTTTCTTTGCAATCTCCTTTTCCTTTTAGCTTGCTTCAGCCATGAATGAAATGTCACTGTGAAACCCTGTTTTGTTTTGATATTGCATCGCGCATCATTCTTAAACATTTATCCGCTTTTGCTTGTGCACTTGGGCTTTATTCTGACGAAAGCTTGTCCCAAGCTAAAACGTGAATAAGGTGTGTTTGCTTGTCACCAGTTCCTGTTCTTTTTTTACCGGGCCCATTGAATCAACTTATATATATATATATATATATATATATATATATATATATATATATATATATATATATCTATATATATTATATTCATATCTATATATTATATAATATATATATATATTGTGAGCCGCGGTAGGAAGGCGACCAGCGACCAAGGTAGTCGAAGGAACCCAAGGATGGGCGATCAAGCCAAGCGCTGATGATTATCTCTGAAGAAGCGGGATCGTAGGTGAGATGAGTATGTCAGAAGAAATGAAGAAGTGATCCCCTCAAGCCGGTGGGGATTGAATAGTGACAATTTGCTGATAAATTCGCCTACGTGGCAGGTAAGCTGGTAGCCCAACAAGCTCAAATATATATATAAATATATTATATAATTATCATATATATAGATCTATCAGATATATATCTATATTATATATATTCAATCTCATATATATATATATATAATATATATATATATATATATATATATATATCTATAGTTAAAACAATGGGTATAATAGCTTCTAACAAACTGTTTAATTGGTCGACGTTTCGATCGGATGCCGATCTTTCTCAAGACAACATTTCGTATTTCTGCGCACGTATTTATAAGCTCGTCGTCCAACGGACGCCGAAAAAGAGAGAGAGGGGATTTGGGGAGAGAGGTAGCAACAAACAACGCTCTCGGCGAGGTGAGGTGAAGGTTTGCAAAAAAGAGATAAAAAAAAAAGACAAGAAAGAAAACGCAAAACACAAACAAACCTAAACATGCAGAAAAGAGAGAGGAGTACACAGCTCTTTCAAAAAACATGTCCTCCATCGTTCGTCAGCTTGTAGAACGAGTGACAGGTAGCGCCCGCTTCAGAGGGGGGGCCGCTCTGCCTTAAGAAACGAAAGCGCAAAGCAGTAACAGGGACGCTCTCACACCATCACTGGGAGGCACAGAATTCTAATGGTCACTGACCTTACGGGAAGAGTTTACAGGAAGCGGTCGCAGCCGCACACATATCTCAGTGACGCCTACCCTACAAAACAAACAGGCAGGCTCGTTAAGAGTGTAGGTACGATCTCCGCACTGTGGCTCAAAGCATGCACGATTCTGCCTACCGGCAGGACGGGCGAGCGCCATTCATCATTCTTAGCTCTATTCTTCTGCCCTGCCCGGGCAGCCGACAGGGTCGTCCCTGACCATGAACCAGGGAGAAGGGGCTTAACTAATCCCCTAACCGCACGCGGGAGTCGCGCGGGTCCTTTGTTGGAGTAAACGGCGGCGGGCGCCTCGATGTTGTTTGTGGCATATGCCGCCTGTGAGGACACCCCAGGAAGGGAATAAATAAAATAAGAATAGCTTGATTACTTGTTTAAACAACACAGAAACTTACAATTTAGATAGGGGATTATTCTGCAGCCAGATTATCGACAGCATGTATAGACGACATAATGCCCGGGCTAACATTCATTCCTGCCTTTACGGTGTTGAATTTGTAAATAATGTAAGATTCACGTTGTTCGCGTTCTCTTGTAGTAGAAAATCCACTTTGTAAAAGTGTGACCCTGATGGAGTCGAACGGGTGGTTTTCGGAGTTAATATGTCGTGATAAGGGTAGATCCGGGAGTGAACGAACATGTGCGCGATGGTTGTTGAAGCGCATGCGGAATGCCGTGTCCGTCTGGCCAATGTATTGGATGCCACAAACACCGCACTCCAGAAGGTACACCACATTAGAAGAGTCGCAGTCGAGTGTCGCGTGAATTAGATGCTTGAAATTTGAGTTGGTGCTTTCTGCCACCGTGGTTGTCTGCATGTGTTTACATACGCGGCACCGTGCCTTTCCGCATGGTCGACACTCACACTTGGGTGCCCTCTCAGTTTTGGCGTGTACAAGGTAATCTTTAATATTTTTGGGGCGCCTGTATACGACCCGAGGAGGGGTGGGGAAGATTTTCGAAAGCCGTTCACTCTGTTGTAGCATGTTGAAGTGCTTTTTCAAGATTATATATATATATATATATATATATATATATATATACAGAAAGAAATGCCGGCAGTCTACAACACCAAAGAAGGCATAGGGGAATGGTTAGACTATTTTTTGACCGTTAGTGAAGTTATATTTTTTTAGTAATTTAAGTAGAAAGAAAGAAAGAAAGAAAAACACGCGCCCAGAGTTGGGACCGAACCCACTCCTTTCGATTCGATCGCCTTACCAATACCCCTCAGTGTATATACACACACATACACACACACACACACACACACACACATATATATATATATATATATATATATATATATATATATATATATATATATATATGTGTGTGTGTGTGTGTGTGTGTGTGTGTGTGTGTGTGTGTGTGTGTGTGTGTGTGTGTGTGTGTGTGTGTGTATACACTGAGGGGTATTCACAAAGCTTGAGATGTAAAACACAGGATGAAAATGAAAGGCTAACCATTCGAGCCGGCGGACGACATAGTCTTGCTGAGTGAGACTGCAGAACACATGCAAACAATGTTTGAAGAACTACAATCAGAAAGGACAGCCGTAGGACTAAAATTAACTATATGAATAAATCTAAGGTAATGCGGAATGAACATGCCAAAAGCGTCCCCTTCAGCTTAGGAAACGAAACGCTAGAAGTTGATAAAGAATATAACTACCTCGTACAGATGGTTAGTGATGACCCCAACCATGAGAGGGAAATCCGGAGCAGAATTGGTATGGGTAGGGGAGCACTCTGCAAGCCCTCCAAAAAAATAAAAATTAAGCTACCTCTGTCACTCCAAAGAATAATCTACAACCAGTGCACACACACTGCCGGTGATGACATACGGGGCTGAAACTTGGCGCCGTATTAAACAACTAGAAAGCAAACTTAGATCAGCTCAACGGGCCATGGAACGAATAATGTTGGGAATAACACTCAGGGAAAAGAAGTAGCCACCTGGATCAGAGAACAAACTAGAGGTGAAGTTATCGTAGTTAAAATGAAGAGAGAAACTGACTTGGGCTGGCCTTGCAGTGAGGCGAACCGGCAACCGGGGTACAATTAGGGTAACAGAGTGGATACCGAGAGATGGGTAAACGGGAAGGGGGAGGCCAATAATACGATGGAAGGCTGAAATGGGGAACTTCAGGGGTAAACTGTGGGCTCGAGGAGCGCAGGACAGGAGCGGTTGGAGGGGAATTGGGGAGGCCTTCGTCCTGCAGGGGTGATGATGACGATGAGGATGATGGTGACGATGACGATGGTGATCTGCGCAAGAATGACGGCATATCCACGCATAAAATGACCCCGTTGGAGCTGCTTTGCACAATTTTCACCCTTCCTTGTGAACTTTTGCACAGGCATACACGAGCTGTATGTAAACGGAAAGTTTTTCTACGTAAGGTCAAAGCCGATAAAGTTTCCGAAAATTTAAAGGAACCGAAATTCTCAAAAATAAAGAATGGTACTCGAGCAGGCAGGTATGGTAGCAGCGTGGTTTACTTGTTTACGTTCAACATATCATGGCTAAAAATGGGGTCGTGGTAACCTCAAATTCTCGGTCCTGGCTGGTAGTCGGATAGTACGATAGTCATTTGTACTGACTAGTAGACGTACTGATTGTTGATTGGTATGACTGCTGCATTTTATGCGAGCAGTCACACGTCGCACTGGAAACGAAATGCAGCTGCCAAGGTGGGGAATAAATTTAGCACCACGTTGTGAAGCACGCCTGCCCTACTCAGCATTTTTTGGCACGCTGGCTCCCATTGTCGCCGGCTGCTATGGGCACGTCGATATCTACATAGCCGGTGGTGGCTTAAGCTACGCGCACACTAGCGTCGAACTTGCCGTGCCGCAAGCCGACGGCTGCCAGCGTCACGGCGACGAGCCGTCGGTGAAGGCATGGTGAAGGCGACACCAACTCCCCGCCATGGTGGTCACGTGGTACACCCGTCCCGCGCTAAGAATGCATTCCACCCGAGAGCTGCTCTCGAGCGAAATGCATTCTTCTACAGACGGCGTGCGCTCGCGGATGCGGCGGTGGGGAAGTGGGAACAGGTTGGCCCGCACGTGACGAGCGCGTCATCCCACTCTCTACCGCTCATTGGCCTTTGCGCTCGGCGGCACGGCAAAAATGGGCCTCGGATCCGTTTGCTGTGAGGGAGGGAAAGCGCGCCGTCCAACAGGTTTCCAAGTGGGCGTGTGGTGGCGGAAAGAGTACGCGTGGGGGAAGAAGGCGAGGAGGACGAGAAGTCCAGACGGTCGTGGCACGAAAGCTGGAAAGAACGAGGTTTTGGGAGCGATCTGCGGGACGAGAACGTTCGGGGAACCCTCGTTGCGAGCCCGAGAACGTTCGGGAAACCCCCGTTACGAGCGGCATCTTCCCCGTTGACGTCGAGGCAGCTCAGCCGAGACTGGCCACGGAGCACCCGGGCCGAATCGCTCATCGGCCGCAGCACCGGCTCCGCGGAAGCGCCCCAAGCATAGCGCCCAGGAAAGGGGGGCCCGACTTTGCGACGGCCAGCGGGAACGCCAAGGAGGCAGTGCCTGCCGCCATCCCACCGAGCAGGTGTACCGCCGCAGCTCACTGACGCCGTGTACTACCACACGTGAGGGCGAACTCTTGTGAGTTAAGAACTTCGTTTTTTAGGACACTCACTCTGGGCTGGATTAGGTTACTGTTCATTTATGTATCTTGTCAGTTATTTGTCCCTTCAATACATTGTCCTTGTCTGAGGTCACAGGACTCGCTTCTTCTCCGTCAGTTAAACTTAATTCGGTCAAGGTCACTTCGCATTGCCGAGAACAGCAAAAATGAACATTACATCCGAAGTTTAAATGTTGATACTCTTCAAATGATAAAACTGAGTCTGAACGAGTAGCGTCTGAATGCCAATATCGTCCTAATCTCGAAGATGCAAAAAGAGCCAGATTAGGTATACCGAATTGAACGGGAGCTGCGACAGCGAGATTAGGTAAATGGTCCGCTAGCTCATTGACCCTGATGGCCGTATGGCCCAGGGACCCAAGACAAGCGTACCTCCTTCACGTGCCTTGGAACAAGAAACAATTCTGTGCGGTAAAATGGAGAGTCGGAAGAGGAAGTTAATGCCGATATAACTGCCATCGAATCGAATAATATGATGATTTCTGATACATGCTGCGGTACTTTGCATAGAGTGAGAGCTATTGCTAAAAATTCTGCCATAAAATGGGTGTGTAATCCGGGATTCGTAGCGAATAACTCCAATCTAGAGATTGTGAAAAATGCCTATACAAACTTTCTTGAAATTTTGAGATGTTTCCACATAAATCAGAAAAGCAGCAGGATACGTGAATAAATATTCATTTAAAATGGCAACTAATAGAGAGCGTGGGAGAAGTTTTTCAGCCGAAGGGAAGGGGTTTTGAAAGAAAAACTGTTTCTCGCTCAGTAGTGGATACCGGAAAAACTTCATATATTTTAACAGAATTACAATCCAGGCATCTTTGAACGGATAGCACTTGGGAGGAAATACGTTTACTAAATGCCACTGAGATGGAAAAAATAAACTCGGATCACAAATTAATACAGGCTTGTCAGCTTCAGAGGGGGCTTCGTGCATGAGGAGGTAAGTTTGAACCGTCAACAAGAGAAATCGGACCCTGAGTTCAGCAACGCGTGCATCAAAGTACACGACTCGGTTCGAGACGAACCGGGGAAGCCAAGGCAAAATCGAAGAATGCGCCTCTCCAACAGGTATTACGGTCGCAGATTGTAGATAGGGCAACTGCAAAACAAGAAGAACCCAAACTCCATGACTGGCGGGACGTAGGATCGGTACAACAGCAAAAGTGTGTCCCGACACATTCCTGCTCGTTTCCCACATATCCTTTTCATGTGACGAAATGCTCTCTCCGCTTGTGTGACTGATGCCTTAATATGTGTATGCCAGTCAAGAGCAGAAGTTTCTGTAACACCAAGATACTTGAGCGAATCCACCTGGGGAATGACTTATTTTTGTATGCGAGAGAAATTTAAACTGGCTCTGCAACCGTGAAGACAAGTGATCATTCTTCGACACATTTAACGTTAAATGAATTGAAGCAAAACAGCGCGAAAAAAACGA
The DNA here is from genome assembly GCA_013339765.2 of Haemaphysalis longicornis. Taxonomy (NCBI): domain Eukaryota; kingdom Metazoa; phylum Arthropoda; class Arachnida; order Ixodida; family Ixodidae; genus Haemaphysalis; species Haemaphysalis longicornis. The sequence goes on from CM023449.1 coordinate 23,590,483, forward strand.
AGGACGCAGGGAGAACACACACACGAGCGCTGTTAAGCCATGTTTCGCTGTTAAGCCATGTTTCCGACAGAGATAAAAGGCCTGCAAACGTTCATTTAGCGATTGAATGCCGACTGCGGCCGCAAAGATCGCTATATCGTCCGCATAAACGTAGGTTGTTAACATCTGGGAGTAGAGGAATGTCACTCATAAGGATGTTGAAATGTAATGGCGATAAAACCGATCCTTGAGGCACACCTCTAGTTCGTGGAAATCTTTCTGAAAATAGCCTTCCGTTCGCAAAAAAGAATTCCCGATCGGCCACAAACTCCATAATCCAACCAAAAAGTTATGCAGGCAGGTTTATACGGGCTAGTATGTTAAGTAAGATACTATGCTCGACACAGTCACAAGCTTTAGCTGCATCTAAGGTCACTAAAGCCGACAGCATTTTCCCTTTTTGGGCTAAGCGGATACTCGGCTCTAAGTCCGCATGAGCGTTCCAAATAGAATATCCCCGCTTAAAACCAATCAGAGCATGACTTTACTCTCCTGTACTGAATAAACGAAGTCATCCGTTTAAAAACTATTCGCTCTATTAATTTTATCATAATCGAAGTCAGAGCAATCGGCCTTAAGTTGTAAAAATCCAAACGCTGACCTGGCTTTTTTTGGAGCAAAATTATCTTGGACACTTTCCAGTGGAGTGGAATCGAACAAAACCTGAGGGATGAATTTATTACGTTCAATAGAACCGGTTCGAATTCCTCAGCCAAAAATGTAATAGCACCAACAGTCACACCGTCAAGCCCCGGCGCCGCTGATCGTGTGATGGACAACGCCTCCGTCAGATCCAAAGATTAGACTGGCATAAATCATCCGTTTCTGGAGGACTGATAAGACGGAAGTTACTACAACGAGAATAAAAGCGAACCGCAAGTCCTCTAGCAGAGCGTTTAAGAATCCGGGCCTCTTCAGCAGAAGTCAAGACCTCTGATGACTGTAGCTGCTTCATAGAAACCGCCCGATATCTTACCATGAACTTATAAAGCGCTGCTTCATTTTTAGAATTCGAAAGAAAATCATTAGTTTTTAATGTAATCCATTTTAGCTTTAGCAACTGTACGTTTCAACATAGCGGCCATGTACTTGTAGTTTGTCCAATTTACTGGACAGTGATTGTGCAGAAGAGACCTAAGAGCTGCTTTTCTACGGTGATAATCTGAGCTACAATCAGAGTTCCACCAGTTAACAATTTGTGCGGAACGACTGACTGCGAACTCAGCGCTTTTTGCTGCTCCTTGCAAGGACTCCATCTGTAAGGATTGCTGGGCCGGACTGCGTAGAAAGTCGCGAGCCTGGACTACGCTCTCGCAAATGCACACACACCAAACTATGATAAATGGATTTGTTGTACAAAGCCGGAATAGACACTACAGCACACAGACGGACTACACGCGGAAACACAAAGGTGCGGATGATTGCGGACAAAGTCATGAGGGGAGTCATACGCACACAGACGGCGATCGAACGGACGAGACGGTCTGGATGGGACAACTCCGAGGCGCACTCCTCTGGCTGGCCACGGGCACGGTTACTGGAGTCGTTGTGGAGGTGGCTCGGTGGGAAACCACGTGTCGGTGGCCGATGGCTAGGGGGCGGAACGGAAGGGCTTAGGTCTGCGCCACGGCGAGGCCTCGCTGCCCGCGCTCCACGCCACCGGAACACCACTCACTCCGACAGGCGCAACAGCTTCTTGCGGCCGTCGGCCGTCGTCTCGTTCACAGCCCGGGCGGTGACTGGGAGACCAGGCGATGGTCCTCGGGCCTACAACGTGAGGGTGGCCGTCCTGCTGCCTCCGAGATCGAACCGCTTCCTTTCTTCTTTCTCCTCGTACATTGCGTCTTTCTTGCCGGCTACACCCGTGGAATTCGGTGGATTGGCCTCTCGATTTCTTGCAGCGACACCTCATCACAATACCCCCCCCCCTTAAGAATGTTCCCTGGATAACTATTCTAAATGCCGTATTCGGCAAGCCAGTCTGTGCCCATCAGAGGCCATGAGGGGTTATGATTGCAGAGTTGAAAAACGTATCAAATGAGAAAAGTCCACGAAGTGCACAGCACAGTCACTCAGGTGAGTTCGCAAAGGTTCATTAAAACAGTTCCTCAAATAAAAGTCCCTTTTGTAGGGTTAGTTATACAATACAATGTCGTAAAACAGGAAATGTCTACGGCGTATTTTACTGTGCCTACGGTCACTATCAGAACAAAACCATCCTAGAAGACATCACACCCCTACTAGTCCTAGTGCACAAAAAGGTGACAGAAAATTTTCAGCTTACGCGCGAGTATTCCGGGGAGAGCCAAAGGTTGTTCGGAAGGCATATCGCTGCCTCTTTCTCCTTGGGTACCATCCACTCCTGCTGTGAAAGACTTTGTTGTATCGGTGTCTGAACCTTCTTGAACAGCGTTTTGGATCAAGTCTAGAGCAAATTAAACTACCACGGCCTTCCTGAAAGTTAAAAAAGAAGTGTTTTTTTCCGCTTTCTACGCTTTCCCTCCTGTTTCGATCTGCATTCTTTTCGATCTGCATTCAATTTTGCTTGCCATTCAATTTTTAGCCTGAATCTTTTGAAGCACAAAGAATTGCGATGGCTAAGGAACCGACAGCACCCTCGGGGTTGGGCCTCACTGTAATGGGAACCACGGGAACGTTTTCTGGACAATACAATCGCGCTTTTCTTTCGGGTCTCTCTTTTCCACAACAGCTTTTCTGAGCAGGGTGAGGGCTCAGATACATTTGGAGGTCCTCCCGTATTGATGAGCGCATTGTTGCTGGGATATGCCCATACAGTAGTCAAACACTGGGCCTCTTGTGCCTGATGACCCCTATGGCAGTGAAATTAAAATTGTCAGTTTTGGGGGACCTAGTGAGAGGTAGCAGACTCGCCTCTTCATGTGGTACATCTTTCGATCCTCATGAATCTTTTCCCGTCCCTTGGTTCTCTTTTACTTTCTTTTCCAAAAGCAGCCTGTTGCTCTCAGATTCACTTGGCTTGAATCGCATTCGGGAGGCCTTAGTTTCAATCCCCCAGGCCCAAGAGAGAGAGGAATTTTATTGAAATGAAATAACACAGAAAGGTCGGCCTGACGGTAGTATATCTGGCCAGCTATTCTGTGTGTGGGAAGGGAAAGGGGAGGAAAGAGTGTGGATCGACAGGCTTCCTGCGAGTCCGTGATGACTGTCATGTAGTCGGGGCGAGTGGAGGTAAAGGAGAGCGCAATGGCGGTCTCTTCAGCTTCAGTTTGTGTTGAGGCTCGCGTGGAGGCTGTGGCGACGGTGCGTTTTTGGCTTACAGTCGTGACGGCGTAAGTCAATCGGTTGGGGTATGGGGATGCTTTGACGTGAAGCGGGTCCGGGAGATGCTGGCACTGGGTGCGGATGGAGTTGGTTGGGGCGGGTGCGAAGACCGTCATGCAGGCCTTGGTGCATGTTTCGGGGTAGCGGGGCGACTTTAATGCGAGCGCGCAGTAGCGGTGGGAGGCGTGCCAGGCGGTGAGCCCGAGTCGGGGCCGGATAGCAGGTAAGCCAAAGTGCTGCAGCCAGGCGTAAGTTTGAGGCGTCGAAATTGCGATGTTCGTTGAGCTTCACACAGCTCTGTCCATGTGTTCTGTATTCCCAAGCGTAAGAGCAAGTTATTAGAGGTGTGAGTGGGGAGGCCGAGTGCAGTTTTGTACGTTTGTATAATTAAAATGTCCAGTTTCTTGTTTTCTGCTGGTTTTAGGGACAGGTAAGGAGCTCCGTATGTGAGGCGACTGATAAGGAAAGCTTGAACCAGACGGGGGGTTTCAGCTTCTTTGATACCAATACGTTGGTGGGTTATGCGCTTAACTAGTTGTGCCAATTCAGTAACTGCTCTTTGAAGTCCCATGGTGGTGTGCGAGCCTGAGCCGTCTCGTGAGATTGTGAGTCCAAGTACCCTGAGATGGGTTACTACAGGAACGGGGCAAGTGTGTGAACAGTGTCCGGCGTCAGCGCCTTGTGGTTTCCCCGAGTTCTTTGCTGAAGGGTTAGCAGTGCGGATTTTCCCGAGGAGCAGAACAGACAACATTTAGAGAGATACGTGCTAGTTATGCCTATGGCTCTGTAAGTGATTCTTGTAGTTCGCCCATGGAACCTTAGTTGGTCCATATGGTGAGATCGTCTGCATATAGTGCATGGTGGAGGGATGAGACAGTGTCTAGCCGGAGGCAGATCTTTGAGAGCTATGGTAAATAGTGAAGGAGAAATGACGGAACCTTGTGGTGTTCCTCGGGGAAGCGCTGGGAAGGAGGGTGTGCGTAAGTGGGCGATCCCCACTGTAGCGGTGCGGTTGGCAAGGAAAGTTCTCACATAGTTGTATAGTCACGTCCCAACATGGAGAGTTACCAGGTTCTTTATTAAGACGTCGTGGGAAACGTTATGAACTCGCTTTTGATGTCGAGAGCGAGGATACAGTGCTTGTGATGCTTCGGAAGGTTAGTGAGAAGGTCTTCTTTGAGCTGCAGGAGGACGTCTTGGGTAGACAGTTGAGGTGGAAGCCGTCAATCTTCTTTGGGAAGAGGTTTTTATCTTCTATGTACGCCGTAAGGTGATTGTAAACCACGTCTTCAAGGCAACTTCCCGAGGCACGAAGTCAATGAGATAGTACGCATGTTGGGTATCTCGGTTGGTTTGCCAGGTTTGGAGATCAGTGAGATGTCCGCGTGTTTCCAAGCGGGCGGAAGCGTCTCTTGTGTCCAGTGATCGTTGATGAGATTAAGGGGTTGGTCGAGGCTAGCAGGAGGAAGGTTGCGTATTAGGCGATTCGTGATTTTGTCATGTCCTGGTGCTGTGTTGCGCGTGAGGTTGCGGATCGCTGCCTCGAGTTCTTCGTAGGTAAAAGGCGTGTCCAGCGTTGCGTTTCTGTTACCAGTATACTTCGAATAGCAAGGAAGAAGAGTCTGGGGAGAAAGTTTGTACTTTTGTCGTAAGGTAATGAGCAGGATTTGTTAATCTCCTGGGAAGGCATGCATGAGTCTGCGGATGTGGTGTCGAGTGGTGTTCTTCTCTCGGGTACCCATTAGCGATCGAAGTAGGTGCCAGATTTTGCGCGTACTAAGCGTTCCTTGTAACTGCGTGCAAAATTGTAGCCAATTCTACTGAATGAGTTGTTTGCCGTAGTCTTGCGCTTGCTTTGTGAGGCGATCTATGCGTAATTTGAGGCGCCGGTTGTTTTTGTTACGTTTCCAGCGTGTTACCAGGCTGTGCCTGTCTGTCCAGAGGTGATCGAGGGGCGGATCTACAGCGGGGTACTCGGTCGTGAGCGTGATTGTTTGGTGTGTTTTTAAATGAGCACGTTCAATCGTAGTCGTCCATTCATCGAGGTCCGAATGGGCGGGTGGAGTAGCTTCTAGAGAATCTCGGAAGGCTTTCCAGTCTGTGAGGCGGGCGACGCCTAGTTGGGTCTTGGTTATGCCTGAAATGGTGAGGTGAACGATGCTGAGATCACTTCCGATAATGTGGGGGAGGCATTGCCATGTGTATTGGGAGACGTTGCGAACAAATGTGAGGACCGGGATGGTGTCCCGGGTGACGCTGGAGCCGAGGCGGGTCGGGATAAGGGGAATGTTGCAAAACGTAAAGCTGTGACGGTGTGCTGCATCCCAGAGGGTAGTTCCTGATTCCGCATTGCGCGCGTAACCAACAACACACCGCTAACTGTACACGTTCTTAAAAAACGCTATAAGTAAAACTGTCGAGCGTTCTCGCTACACGGGCTCACAGAATTCGAGTTATTCTCTCGTTTTCTCGCACGTAGCTGCAAGCGCCTAGTGCTTTAAATGGTACTTCTGTTTTCTGCACTTTTTATTTCAAAGAACCCCGGATCACAGGAACTCACCCGCAAGACTCTTTGTGTGGAAAGTACGCCAGACATTGGAGACAGGCTGTTTTTTTCTTGCAGGGAAGGCCAGCCGCCTGCATTTGGACGCTCGGACTTTCCATCTCCTTACGAGCGACAGGGGACAGCCGCTGTCGGGTAAGTCGGTATCGCTTAGTTGCGCTAAAGTCAGCGTTTACTAACATAATATCTTGGCGGAATTGTGAGCTCCTTCACGGAACAGCAGAGCGTCCTTTGTGTTCATTTTATGAAGATCTTGTTTAGTGTTACGACACTGGGGGCGAGAGTAACCTAGCCGTGGACATGTTTTTGTTTCATAAATAGGGCGCGCGATAAGAAAACACCGGCTTTCTCCAACTGCGGCATTACCCGTGAAAGGAGACTGACAAACTCCCGTTACCAGAGCTTTCACTGCTCCTATTAATAGCATACGGAATTATTGTGTTCAGATTAATACTGAGCAGCGAGTTTTATGTTGTGTTGAAGGTTGAAGTGATATCAACCTGGCTAGGCGTAAGGTTTACAGCCTTTCATGCATTTTCCTAAAAATTTTGACAATTTCCTGCAATTTCTAGCTTGATTTGTGAAGTGGAAAAAAAGAAACGCTGGATGAGGAAACCCACAGATGGCAAGGTATCAGTAAACTAGGAGTAACGGAACTTTTCTGATATAAACGCACTGGAAATGCCGCTAAAATTGCAAAAAAAAAAATGAAGGAAGCTGGCAACAATGCGTAAGTCTGCAAGGTAGCGAAGCTTTACGCAACCTTGACGACCATCTCGACGGTATAAGTCGAGAATTGCACCTTTCCTCCATCATTGTTGCTATAAGTGTGAGCTTCCTTCATTTTTTCGGAAGTGATAATGCTCGGACATCCCCTTGGAGATGCGCGCGCTATGACGTGTCTTCCTCGTTCCGAGCAAGTTTTACCACCTTTACGGCGAAGCCTGGGTTTTTTTTTTTGGCCAATCTCCCTAAGTGGGTATGCTTGGCTTTACAAACGTGCGCAGCGGACGCTGGGTGGTCGTCGCTAGGAATGCACACACGAGCGCTAGGCATTTTCTGGTTTTCGTTAACTGGCCGGCGGTCGCCTCGAGGCTCGAACACACGTATACACACGCTCACGTGTACGCATTCGGTAATTTCTTGGTATTTTTTACTGCAGACACGAAAAATTACGATTTACTAAACGGCTGCGCTGTTGACCTAGTTCCCATCGAGCGGCCGTGCCCAGGCTAACAAAAACTTGGCACTGTGCCGTTTTTATGCGCGGGTGAGCGATAAGTGACTGTGATAAGAACGAACAACATGGGCGGCTCGTTGACGGGTGCTTGACACACTTGTGTTCTCCTTGCGCTATGTTGAGCGAAGTGATCGACATTTTCCTTGTCTTTCAAGGTTTCTCAGACACTGCGTTGGTATTAGCTGGCGCATGCGTAACGCAGCTCTTTATTATAATGCTGGGAGAATTCATAAGAAATCGTCGTGCACAGTACTCGAACACAAAGAGTTATTGGGCGGTGCTTAACTTCCAATAACCATCGTATTGTTCAGAAACGAAAGCTTTAGTAGGCCGAGATTAATCGTAAAAACACAAAAGGGAACCTGGAATTTTGAACTGATCCACGTTTCACATGTTTGATGGGGGCTTAATGTTTGATTGAAACGTCCATGATCTTCATTATGCCTCTAAGATGCTGTCAACGGGTGTAACGAAGGCGATGATGCAAAAACCCAAAGTAAGGCCACGCCGAGCACAAGTACGAACCGGCAAGCACAAATCACGCGGCTGGCACCACAATACTCATCCTCGCTCAGACCTAAAGGCGCGCTGCTGCTACCACTCGTCGGCAAGCAAAGGAGTGCCTCATCATCAGCAGCCAAGCCCTCATCACTGTGGAAAATGCCTTTAAGCTGATACGCTTACCTAGGGTCCATCAATTCAGTACCACTGATATTGCCCCCAGCAAGCGGTTTTGGTAAAAGAAGCACGAATAGACAGAATAAACACAAAAAATGGCCGCGTATCTGCTCCTTTCGTTGCAAATGTCGAAAAAAGACGATAGTGTTTGTCAAAATTTGCCAAGTAAATAGCTCCCTTCACTTTCTTGCTCACCTCTCATGCTGTTCCTCTCCCGTCTCGTTCCTCCCAAAGTAAGCGCGCTAAAGGTTTGCTCAAGTCGATTTAAGTTTACCGCGTTCCACTGCTCCTGGACGGGGGCCTCGATGCCAGTGCTGCCGTACGGCGGAGACGCGCGTGAATTGAGGCACCCTACTACAATGTTTATAGAACCGCGTTGCCCTAGTAAACGTGCGTTCCAAGCAGAACATAAAACCTATCCTGTGGAACCTTTCGTAACTGATGCGGTTTGATTTCTTAAAATTCCGCCAGAAGCTATAGTGGCGCGGGCGACAGCAGGCTACAGTGTGGATTTTTTCTGCGAGTCACGGGCAGACAGACATACATACGGAGAGACCAAAATTTCTGGGTTTAAGTAGCCCAAGAAAGACTATCGTCTTTAACAGAGTAATTTTGGAGGGCAGCGCACGCGAAGCACAAAATTAATCAAGCGCGTGATCCTTGGTTTCGTTGAGAGAGAGAGAGAGAGAGAAAAGAGAGAGGAGGAGAGAGAGAGAGAGAGAGAGAGAGAACCACTTTATTTTACGGCTGGGTCAGGGGGAGGAGGTGGCAGGCGCCCAGGAGGGTCTCCGCGACCAGTTGGGCCCTGGAGACGAGGGTGGTCTGGGTCTCCAGGGTCGAGCTCCGCAGGGCCTGCTCCCAGTGGGTGGGTGTGGGGAAAAGTGGAGCGCGGGCAGTCACAGAGAGAGTGTAGTTGAGAGTCCCGGGCGCCGCAGAGTGGGCAGAGTGGGGAGGGGAACAGGAAAGGGTGTGAGTGGGAGAGGAGGCTCTGCAGGGGAAGGAGTGCGTTTGGAGGAGGCGCCAGGTTTGGTCTCCTCCTGGTGGAGGCAGTGGGGGTGGGGGGGGGGTGGGGGCGTAGTAGCGCGGAGGAGGTAGGAGGCGGTAATGTTGTGTGATCTACCGATACGAGATGGGAATGTCCCGGGAGCTGGGAAGGCCGTGTTGGTCTCCAACGAAGGGCGTGCTCGGGTAGTCATAGCTCGAGCTTCTCGGTTGGCCGCCTCGTTGGCACCTATTCCCGTATGGGCGGGGACCCACAACAAGATCACGGGGTGGGGAGGTAGTTTTGGTATGAGGTGAGGGGGGGGTGCAGGGCGTTGCAGGTTCGCTGCGCGTGCCGCACGTGTGGCCGCATGTAATGTGGAGTGAGAGTTGCGAGGTGGTGGCTTAATTCTTATGAGTTGGCGAAATTCTCGGGGATGGGGACGGCGGATGGGGGGGAGAAGGGGGGTTGAGATGGAGAGTCGAGCGAGTATGGAACGCCCAGTGTGGGTACGGGCCAGTCGGTGGATAAGGCGTGCGGTGGGCTTCGACCAACTAAGACGTGGTGTTATGTACGCCAAAGCTGAAGGAGGCTGTCGGTAGGGGCATTTCGGTGGAAGCAAAAGAGCAGCCCTATAGACTTTGCGGAGAAGGCAGTCCGATTTGGCTTTGTCGGTTACGGTGAGCCTGCAGTATGGGAGGTGGTACGTGAACCTGTTGATTACGAAAGCATGGAGCAGCCGAAGTCGCTCGGGCTCCGTCAGGCCGTGGTGCCGAGATGCAATACGTCTGAGGAGTCCTATGGTCTGAAGTGTGTGTGAGCGGAGTCGTTGGAAGGTGAGTGAATTGCCGCGGTTAGCTTGTATAGTGATGCCAAGTATGCGTATGGAGGGGACGATAGGCACTCGTGCGTTGTCGGCGATGGGGGGCGCAGTGGGTGGGCGTGAACGTGTGGGATGTAGGATGAGAAGTTCTGATTTGTGCGAGACAGTACAATACTGTATGGGAAGACATTTTCAGTGTCTTCAACTAACGTCGGGCATCCATGGGTCATGGCAATAATGTGTAGGGACAAGTAGCGCACATGGAGAGCGACCGTGGCTGTCTAAGCAGCTGAATGGCGTGGACGTCACACCTAGCAGCAGCCGTGGGGTCCACGTGGCCTGGAACAGGCGGCAGCGCGGGTCGCGCGGACGGCGGCAAGTTCTGTTTTCATTCTCTCTTCCACTCTCTTTTTAAAAGCAGAGCTGCTTAGGCCGACACAAATCCGTCCGTCGTAGAAAGAAAACCCCGATGCCGCAAGATATCATACTTAAAATGAAGAAAAAGAAATAGGGTGGCCACCTGATCCGGCGAAATGGCAATCGGGGAACCACCCACGGTGACAGAGTGGACACCCAGAGACGGGTCTAGAAAAGAGGAAGGCCAATTATTCAGAGGAAGTGCGAAATAAGGAAATCGGTGGACAAAGAATGCACTCGAGCGGCGCGGGACAGGAGTGGTTGGAGGTCGATGGGAGAGGCCTTCGTTCTGCAGTAGACCTAGTAAGCTGCCGCTGCTGATACAACAGCCGAGTGTCCGACGAAGGGAGGGGGCCGCCAGCTCTGCTCTTTCTCCAGCCTTGCACCAATAGTGCAAGGTGCGGAATTTTTTTGGTCTTTCTTGGGCTACGTAAACGCGCAATTTTTGGTCTGCCTGTCGATTTAGCAGCATGGCCAAAAGTTAAAACAACTTTCGAACGAAGGTCTTATATAATCCAAGCATTACCAAACTACTAAGACAAGTAGCATGACCCATAGCTATCCACACTGTTCAGCAAAAGAAAGCATTAGGCATGATTGAGGCAAAAAAATCAATACGCAAGTCGGTATTTGGGTGTTCTTTTAATGAAAGTAGATGTGGGCGCAATCTTTGAGATACAAATCAACAAATGAGTTGAAAAAAACATTTTACCCTAAAATACAAAAAGGGCTCACACTCAGGCGTCCAGCTCGTGGCTCGAATGCCAAGCGCAACAGTAAATCCGAAGCTTTTAACAGATGGCGTGCCAGCAGAGCGAACGCGGGAAAATTGAATTGAAATAACTAAACCTCGACTGCGTTTATCATTACCATCGGAAGGCTGAGACAGAAAGAGCGTGAGAGGTGGGCGAGGGAGAGAGGAAATGAAACGTTGCAGAGGCGCCAGAAGACTATCGCCTTTCGACGACATTTGCCGCCAAGCGAGCAGATACGCAGGCCGTATATATTTTTCGTTTATTGAAACGTCGACTAGGCGCAGTTTACTGGATCTGCGTGGTTGAATCAATTCGAACGTAGTTACTAGGGTCGCTAGAGCCGACAGGGGAAGACAGCGTCTCATGATTTATTTCCTCTCTTTTCCAAGCGCTGATTTAACCTCCAGGCCAGAAAACAAGTGAAAGAATGCTTCAAAGCAAAGTACATTAAGGTGAAACCTCTCCAACGTACAGAAACGGATCCAAATCTCTTCATTATTTAGTACAAAGGAAACACCAGGCATATTTGAGGAGAAAGTAGAGATACAGAACCGACAGCACCAGTGTTCTTTTACCTTAAAAATACACGTTGAATTGGTTTTTGCAATAGAAAATAGAAATGAACTCGTAAAGAACGGTGGCTCAGGGAGGAGAGATAAATCAAACATTAAAACAGAAGAGCTCGAGCTCAGCTTCGGCAAGCGCAAACAAAATTGGTGCAGCTTGCACCAGGGGTGCAAGGATGGAGAAACAACAGAGCTGGCGGCTGTTGGATGGAATGCTTGCCCAGCGACTCGCGCATGACGTCAGGTGCATGACGCGAGGCGCGTGGCAAGAGCGCTTTATACTTTTCACTACGCCACCACACGTGCGGGTGTAGCAGATTGTCCGACATCCTCCCCTTTCAAGGAAGGTTACTGCTTGGAGTCCGACGCAGCCGGGTCTCCCTTTCCGGAGGTGCACTGGGGGACGGGGGAGGAGCCAGAATGTTTTGTTGTATCTTTGTTTCGTGACGTCATTTCGCCATTTTGTTTTGCATCTTTAGCTTTTTCCAGCTCAGAAACGGTACAGTCAAGTACAGCTGAGCCACCGCACTGTGCGCACTGGAGGCTGCCTGGAAGATGCACGTATGTTGTTGGAGGAGCGCTGAGTTGACGGGACGCGCTAGAGGGCTTGGTAGACGTCGTCACTGCGTGACGGGAAAATGTCGAGCTTGGGCCAGCCGAACCGACATGACGCAGAGGGAAGACGACACGAGTGCTGCCCAATAACTCGGCGATCGTGTTGTACCTTCACTGTGTCGCATCAGTTCGCGCTGTTACATGGTTGGCTTGATGAGAAGAGGGGTCGTTAATACGACCCGAAGAAAATAGCATTTTAATGAGACTGCGTCGAATTTTGGCCTCGCTCTCGACTCAAGTCATTCTACGGCGTATACCATCATTTCGGTCGTTGTCGAACCGCGGTAATTTACGCACACCAGCCAGCTCGCGAGTACGGAGTCCCAAAGAAGTTCGAGTGTCAGTCTTGAAGAATTTACTAGCGCACTGCGAACAAGGACAGAGGAAAGAACTGGGACATCATACAGCACTGATAACGCTTTCCAAACAGTAAGTTGCCCTCTGCAGTCATTGCGCGACTAGTAATTTATTCTTTGATAGGCTCAACTGGGCTTGGTACAAATACTCAAATGTATCCGTGGGGACAATAATATACCACTCATTCTTCATTCGCATGTCGCCACTCTTCTCTTGATACATGCAGCGCTGACAGCTCACATGTGCTCTCTTACAAGTGATATAAATATTAGTTTGGTGCTTAAAAACAGCGATCAAAAGACTTTCGGGGCAGGAGCATGGGTAAGCGAACATTATTAAAGTACCAGCGGAAGAAAAAAAAATTAAGCAACCGAGTAACGTTAGGTACTCCGCTTCCAGCGCAAAATTCTTCGTTTTTAAAATTGATTCATCAAACGTGATTCGCTGGAAGTTTTATTAGAACAAACGGCATATCCAGGCGTGGTGAGCATAGTAATTTTAAAATGAAAGGTGCGCATGTGCTTGGAAATCATGAAAGAAACCTTTGAATAGAAGCAAATCTTTCGGGTTATGAGTGAAGCATGATTTCAAAAGGAAAGATGTTCTCAAAACATTTGTTCTCAATTGTTGCACCCCCAAAAGCCTCGTACAGCTTGTGCGGATGCAATGAAAGGTTTTTATATACAAGGTGCCTAGCCTGTGATGTGGTGAGATGAGTTCTCTGCTTGATGAAAGTACGGCAGTGCTACATACGACTGTGTCCCGGGCTAGGCGTTCACGCGTTCATGTAGCCCGGGGTTCATGATTTCATGTCTTTGGTGCAAAAGCGCGAAGCTTGTTTGGCGCCATGTATTAGCCGCAGCCAGTGGCTGGACTCTCGCTTGCTTCCACAATAAACGGCATTTAGACTGCATAGTCTGCATCGTCTTAAGTGCGTGCTGGTGATGGTGCCACAAAACATAGCCAGTGCACTTCTCTACAGCACACGCTCACAGGTGTTACGTGGCAAGGAGGCGTCTATTTACAAATATTTACAAGTCAGGATAAGCTGAGAGGCATTGAGGTAATCAGCAGCGTAAATCTGGAGCCAAGCCTTGTGGTTCTTGTCTTCTTCCACCGAGTACCGAGTATGTCTATCGCTAAACGGATTGCCCCGTCACATTACCCCCGGAAGAATGAGCACCGTCTCTGCTCGCTAAGAAGAACCAGTTCAGGGTAGCTGATAAGGAGATATGTTACGGCTTCTTGTGGTAAATAAACGTGCAAGGTTGAGCAAAAGCGAAGCTGGGGATTGTCAGTGGAAGCCGAAAAGGGAAAGTGAAGGCGAAGGAGAACTGCAGAGCAGTTGATAAAAGCGGCGGGCTCTGACAAAAAGTTATAGCCCAGAATTAGATCATGAGGACACTGCACGAGCACGGTGAACATTACCGGTGTTTCATGATCAGCGCAGCGTACCCGTGCAGTGCACATTCCAGCAACTGAAAGCACGTGCCGTCGGCGGCTCGGAGGGCACGTGTCTTGGCCAGTGTAAGAACTTTTCATAGATGACGGCAAACGCTTGTGCTCATAACAGAAATATGGCCACCGATATCACTAAGCGCAGACAACAACACCATCGACAAGTGCGTGCAGTGACGTGTGTAGTGGTCAAAGTCAGTAGAGGATTTGTGGTCTGGGTGGTTGATGCAGCGTCACCTCCTTGAGCTGCATTACCTTTCCGACAAAGGTTGGCAAAGACGAAAGGGCGGTGAGGCATCGGAGAAAGGGACTGATGTTGCTGGGGCGACGGAGAGTGATGGCTTAACTGGGGGTGTTGTGTCACAAAAATAAACTGCGTAATCACGATACATTCTCAGTTATAGAACTAGACGTGTAACTGGGACACAGCAGACCTTCAGGATCCCGTTGAGCCGATTGTGTATCGAGTGCCCTCATTGTAAATGCGTAGGGAGCAGTTGTGACAACTGGGAGAAGTCAAGTCCAATTCTCAATTGAAAGTTACCGTGTAGCACACGCATAAGATCCCATGCATAGCGTACCCGTCTTTTCCATTTTATCGCGCGCTTTTTGCGTGCCCATTCCTGTCTACGTTCCCCCTGGTTTCATCTTCGGCGGCCACGTGTGACGGACCGGACGTTGAACTGACGGATGGGACTTTGCCTGCCGTCTACACATGCTCTCTGCGTCACGTGCTGGCTACATAATTGACGACGACTTCATGTCTTACTTAGTGAACAAGGAACCCGTATGCGGTTCCGGAACATCAAATATATATTTTTATACATGGTCAGTGTTCCCTTTTCTTTGGTGCGTTCTCATGCCTGACCAAACGACATTTCGTCGAACCCTTGATTACGTGTGACGAGTACAAGTCTGACGGTGTCCTCGCTGCTCGGAAGTACAGAGACGTTCCTGGATCGACTGTACCCGAATACCGGCTCACCAGAGAAGCTGCTGTATATGGCAGCCCAGCGAATGCCCTGTTGTATGTGTGTGTGTACGCGTTTCACTAAGAAAACTTTTGTTGTTGATTGTTGGAGAAATTCAGGTAGCATTCTCTCGTGATGGACGTGAATACCCACTCACAAGTCCATATTTGACGCTACTTCCTTACCAGACGGGTACGCGAATCGTTTTCTCGAACTGAAACCGAATCGTAGCGAAATGAAGCCACCGGCATGTTAACCAAACTGGTATATTTTTTTATTTCCGTGCGACACCCTGCTCAAAAGGCTTTGTTGAAGGCCTACGCTGTAATTAAAACTGTGAGTATAGTTGCGAAGGAGCTCTTTATACAGCTGTACAAATTTGTTTCATGTAAAACTCGAATGACGCTGGTAGTATGTAACTGTCGACAGGTTTGTCGAATACCTATGCAAATGGCACTCTTAAGAGACACACATTCAGCCGCTGTTGCAGTATACCACGTGTCTCACCTTACAGTTGTCCGTGTAGAGACGGTGGTCAAATATCACGGTTACTTCCCCCAGCAAATGCAGAGGTTGCGTCGCTGTATCAGCCCTTATTCACACAGTCGCTTTTCACCCCGTAACGTCACCGTCACGTCACCCTCTTCCGTCATGGGCGACGGTTTTTCGGGAGATTTCTCGCCGAAAACGGTGCTTCGGTGACGGGAAGCCAAGCTGTACGTTTCCTTTCGATCAACGCGACGGGACCATGCCCGTGGTCAACCAGCCAATCAGAAAACGAATTTTTAGTGCTTAATTAGGCGTAAAGTTAGCGCACGTGAAAATGTAAGCCATTTTCTTTACTTTTTAGATTAATCATGCTCAATTCTAGGCTAAACTGATTACTAGGCAGACGACCCTGTACTCTGATGGAGAGCTCCAGTACGAACGCTACTCCGTTTATGTCTCCGTCGCGGTTTTTTGACGTGACGGAGAAGGTGACGGCTGTGTGAATGAGGGCTCACACTGCACTTCGTCACGAAGCATTGCCTATGGCATTTTTCGAGTATTTTCATTCGCAGCCTTTTTAGCAGTGCACAGGGCTGAAGAACCGTCGAGTTGCACGCCTGCGGTCACACCGTTCTCCCCGTTGAGGTGCCTGGCAACCCCGGATATTCCTCTCCATGTTCCGGCATTGGAAAGAAGTCCGACTTGACACCACTGGCTCTCAGAAAGTTTTCCATGCAGTTACTGCACGGACAACACAATGACCGGAAACACGCATACACAGACGGTTCTGTGACGTCCTCGAGCTCGGCAGGTGCGGTAGTTATACCATCAGAATTAACCAAAATCCGATTCCGTGTTGGTCATGTTATGAGCTCGATGGCTACTGAACTCGTGCAGCCATCCGTGAAGCTCTTCAACACATTGTGGAGGCTCCTCCCCAAAAGGGGTATATTTTTACTGACTCCAAAGGCGCCCTGCAAAGTTTCCAAGTAGTCCTGCGCTACGGTCCTTTCCACCAACTTGTGACAGAAATTCGAGAATTATTTCACAAGGCTGTAATAAAGGGCCATAATATTCTATTTCAGTGGCTGCCAAGCAACTGTGGAATAACCGGCAATGTTTTGGCTGATTCAGCTGCCCAGACAGGCCATGCCAGTGAAAGCACCATCTTGCTTCCGATTTCAAGGACTGATGCAGCTATAGGGTGCTTGGTCAGTTCGCGCGCCGGACCTCGATTACTCAATGGAATACACCGGTTTTTGTTCATCCGCGCCTCCACAACCAGGACCCTCTACTCCAGCGCCGTCTTCTGTGTGGGCTGCCTCGATCACAGCTACTTTGTGGACTGTGGTTGGGAGCGGCCTTTACGAGAGCCTCCTCCTTCCTCATCGGGATGGCCAGTAGTGCCCGCTGCGACGCCTGCAAGGTTGAAGAGACAATCGAACATGTGCTTTGTTGTTGCCTCCAGTATTCACCGGAAAGACGTGTTTTGGCCGTAGAGCTCAGCCGATTGGACAATCAACCGTTCAAACTAGAGGACATTAACGTTCTAGGACATCAACCCCTACAATTCACTTCGCAGAAGGCAACAAAAGCCCTTCTGCGTTTCATGAAGGACACACGCTTGGATGAGAGACCGTAGTGCTCACAAAGAAACTAAAGTGTGTGCGCGGCCCCGCTCCTATTCCCTCTTTTTCGCCTGCCCTCACTTTCATCCCCTGAACACCATTTCTCCACTGTCGAGTAGTAATCCGGGCTCTAAGCCTGGATAACCTCTCTGCCTTTCCGTTCGTTCTTATCCTCCTCCTCCTCCTCTGAAATGACTGTGCCCTAGATGCTGATTCAAATAATGCCTAAAATTTAGACCATCGGGATCGTTACCATTCATGCTTAATTTATTTCGCGCAAAATCGTGCTTGTGTCCTCGTTAGTCATGGCGCCGCCATGCGGCACTTCTCTTTCCCGCTGTAACGTTCGTAACGGCGGCGCCTGTAGCAAGGTCAGCGTCATCACAACTCCGGCCCTCGGCGCTGGCGAACAGAGAGCGCCACGTGTGCTTCAAGTATAGCGGCGTGTAGCCGTGGCTCGCCAGTATCCTAGGCCTCGTGCAGGGCGTGAAAAGCTTCCTGTAATTGAGAAAACCCTCGTCGTGGACCCTCTTGATGCCCATCTTGTCGGCCACTATTCCCGTGAGGAAGACGTCTTCGAGGTACAGGTAGGGCACGCCCGAGCTCCCGCGCGCCAGGAGCGAAACGCAGTCTCCGGACAAGAGGTACGACGGCCCGGCCAGAAAGTCCGGGTACGACGAGTTGCGGTACGCTCTGGCCGACACGTACCACTTGCTCCGGGGGTTCCTCTGCGGCGTCCACTTCTGGGCCAGCAGGCCCCACATGGTCCGTTTAACGCCGTGCAACCTGCGCACTCGATCCGCGAGGTCCCAGACGTTGAGCAGCATGTCGTCGTCGATTTTCAGGACGAGCTTGGCGCCAGGACAATACTCGTTGGACCACCGGACCATCGTTATCGACTTGAGGGTTAGGTTCCGGTATGAGTCCGTGAAGTCAGCCTGAATAAGGTCTCCGTGCTTGGCATCCTCGTACACAATGTTGCTCTGGTACGGTTTGAGCTTAGGCCTACCGACCAGAAACACGAGCCGATAGCCACGTCGGCGCGCCGCTGCTCCCCACGTTTCCCGGATGGCCTTGCGTTGGGCGAAGTTGATGGAGCTGCTGATGACCACAATGAGGACGGTTGGTACTGGCGAGCCAGAGCAAATGTTGGGCTTGTTTAGGATGTAGGTGAAGGTGTACCGATCTTCGGCGTTTCCAGCGCGAGAGGATTTTGGGGGTAGACGGTCGTTGGCCAACACTGGGGGACTGTCTCGTCCTGAAGGCGGTTTAGCTCCCTCGAAAGCCGGTGAGGAAAGATTGTGTCCTGTTCTCACTGGTGTCATACCCCAGCCGAAGTCTATCCGGGAGAGGTGCAGGTACCGCAGGAAGACCACGTAAGCGGCGACGCTGCTTGTGGCGCACACAAGCAGCTTCCGCGACAACTTGCAGAGGACGGTCATCACCTGTCGTTCTTCCCGTCATCAGGAAGGGCCTGAAAAAAAGAAAAAGACGAAATTGAGAAAACAGTAACTCACTCGCTCTCGCTGCAAATCTTGACGTTTGTTTT
This sequence comes from Haemaphysalis longicornis, assembly GCA_013339765.2. Lineage (NCBI taxonomy): Eukaryota > Metazoa > Arthropoda > Arachnida > Ixodida > Ixodidae > Haemaphysalis > Haemaphysalis longicornis. The sequence continues at coordinate 23,608,916 of CM023449.1, forward strand.
CCAGTAAGGACAGTAAACGTTTTGTGCTTGCATGTTCCTACAATATGGCGCAGCATTGCAGTTCTGGTTGCACCTCACTTCAAGCCGTCCACCGGGACAAAGCTTGCGAGGCTATCGTCATTACATTGTAGCGAACTAGGCTTTGAAATCACGCCTACAGTCCTTTTTTCCGCACGGAAGCATCAGTTTGTTAATTTCGAGCATGTATAAACACTTTTCATACTTTAAAACTTCATAGTTCCCTGTAATTTTCCGGACTGCGTTGCGCATGCGGAGGCAGACGATCGTGTCGAGCACGGCTAATTATAGCGCCGGAAGCATAGTCGCACGTTAAAAAATGACAGCTGCGCGGATGAAGGCGGTTGAAGAGGTCATAATCACTTCACCTAATGGTCCACGAAAATAGTTCATTGTTTCGTTGCGGTCCGTGACAGTCAGAGCGAGCAGCAGCAAAATGGCGACCGATCTTCAGATGTCTCGTCTATTCCCCCACGCGTCGTGCGTGATAATGAGCCTTTCTGTATGCTGACCATCCAGGGATATATAATAGCGGGCGTTATGATGCCACCTAACCGGTGTAACCAGCCGTAACTGCTGATACTATATGGCGTTAGGCTCTACACGGATTAGGTTGCAACATTTGGCAATGAATCCATTGGTGCGCCCCCTTCCTCCTCGACGTCGCATAAATGGCTGTTTTGTGCCCTTAGCTACGTACGTGACTTCACTGTGAACTTAGAGGCGGTGCAATCACTGAAGGAAGCAAAAGAAGCAGCCAGCTGGCAGTTTCGACTGGGCCTTTCACCAATTTTACTTCCAGATGTATGTGTAGAGCACCTGTATACGCAAGACTCAATCGCGGAGCGGTGAGGAAGTAAGATCAAATGAACGTTTTTTTTTCTGGCGGAAGAATAAAAACCTACCGAAGCATTCAGAAAAGTTGGAATTTAGCCTCAGAAATATAGCGCAGAAACATTTTTAACACCTAAAGTACAGTTCACTATACCTTAAGCAAGAAAGCCAATGGAGTGTTTCTACCCCGGATGCCATTTTCTTGCTCTGTGTGTATTTCCTTGCTATGGGTGTCCTGCCTGGCTGCCCATCCTTCTAAAACCGATTCGCCATTCGCTATCCCGGACATGCCACTCGGACAAAAACATTGTTCCGCGTTTTGTATTCGGATGGCGGCTTCGGTGCAACGGCTTCCGGAGAACGGCGCCCAACGATCATCTCCCTTACCTTTCGGTTGCTACATTTTGCTTCGTTTCTGCCCCTCGCCGCTTTGTATGTTGTTCACCGTCGACCATGTCACGCCCGTTGGTCACGTGTTCTTCTATTTTATTACCGCGAACGCGGCCGCCGCACTCGTTCACGCCGCCTCCTCCGACACAAAGGCGAGTCAGCCCTCCGGCAGTATCATGACCCCTCCTAGATGAAATGCCTGTCTAACTTGCACATGCTTTGGTTTTTCTAGTACCGTAAATGTATTTGTGTTCGCTAGGCATTGGTATTCGCGAATTATAAGTGCTTGATAACGTGTTCGCTTCACTCGTATACTTCTCTCGGTGAAATAACCTTCACACACTGCTGTCTTGGTGGTGCTGATAGAACCACCCGCAGTGACGGGCGGGGAAATAAAGGACTTCAAGGCTGAGGGTTAAGGGTAGTGGGAAAGAAACAAGGTTCGGCAAAATGATACACTAATGCAACAACGTTTTAACTTATTCATCGAATAATGCTAAAATATCATGTTGAGCCCAAGGTGTCAACGAGAAAATGTGCGATTGGACGAGGATAAGCAAAACCTTAATGACCGGCTGCCAGCTCAGCACCAAATGAAACGCTGCAGTGTGATAATATCCCTATGAGGATGACGATGAAGAAGTTGTGGTTTTTTTGGCACAGCAATCTTTCGGTTATAATGCGCCAAACACAGGGTAAGTGAAAGTTTAAAGATGTTATTCACGGTGTTGTGAAGATTACAACCATTTTTAAAGGAACTCAAAGATGTAAATAGCTAAAACCGGTGTATAAAGCCGGTGTCTTCAAGAAATTGAAAAATATCACTCACATTCACCACTGGTTCATCACTAAGTAAAAGCATGGGATGTAAAGGTATGCAAAAGATGTATCATGAAATGTCTGATGCATGCTGCTTCAAGGTGTGGGCAGCTTATTAGAACATGTAAGAGGACCTCCTCAGTTATCACACCCGGGTTTCTGGTCTTTTTGGTTCTGGAAGCCGTTGTGTGAGCACGGTGTAACCTATTCGCAGTCGACATAAAATACCCTAAAAAATTCACGCATCTCCATGAAGTGAATCATGACGAGTGGGCGAAGCACTGGAGATTGTTCTGACCGTAAATCACCCGTGAGAGTGCTTACTGCTGGTAAAACTATTTCCATTCGAATCCAATCCAATGCAATTCAATTTAATCCAACCTAATACAATCCATTTCAACCCGATCTAAATCCAATTCCATTCAATCCAACCCAACCCAATCCAATCCAATCCAAACCGATCCAATGCTTCTCGCGCATGCGCAGCACCGCTCTCCAGGAGCACTCTCTCTCTCTCTCTCTCTCTCTCTCTCTCTCTCTCTCTCTCTCTCTCTCTCTCTCTCTCTCTCTCTCTCTCTCTCTAACCTTTTTTGAACCTTTTATTTTGATCTTGCTAACCGTTTGTGAACCTTTTGTTCACAGATGTGTCGATTTACACGGTAGTGTGCCATGAGCACGGACGCCGGACAAGCCTCGGCCTTAACGTGCTTCGCCCCTAAAAGCAGTTTTATTAAGGACGGAAAGTTGGGCTAGTTGGTTAGACGATACTGGGTACATTGTAGTAGCGCAAAAGACAGACCACACGAGTAAGAAAATCACAGAACGAACGCTAGGTTTTTTTTTTAACAAAGCTCTCCGCCACACTGGCAATGGTTTCCTGGGGGAAACCTGCGCTTTTTAAGCGCTTGACCTGTGTCGTGACGCTAGTGCCAACCTGTTATTCACAGGACTTATCTAGAGCAAGGCGCAGGCAGTTCTTTGCTATTCCCCTCTTTGTAATCTTTGAGTGGGCCGAATCATAGCTCAAAATTTGTTTTTTAGCTTATCGTTTGAAAACAGCGCGGAAGACGGGACTGAGCAAGTAATAGACGACACAAGCGCTGTGTCGACACAAGCGCTGTGTCGACACAAGCTGACGACAACAGCGCTTGTGTCGTCTATTACTTGCTCCGTCCCGTCTTCCGCGCTGTTTTCAAACGATATGATGTACCAACAAGCCCTTCAGTTCACCCTTTTGCAATTTGTTTTTTAGATCGCGGATTGTACCTCCAGCATACGTTTTCACGGTTTATGCATATGCATATGTCAAGGTACCGCAGATACCGTTTTCTCGCATTTCGTACATGAACTGAAGTCCTCCTGCGTTTGCTCTAAAAACATCTAGAACACTGTCGACAACAGGGGCATTTACTAGAGGCTCGACCCCTTTTACAATAAGCAGGTAGTCATCAACATATCTAAAAACCGTGGAAACAATTGCTGGGCCGAGGCACGGGGCAATACGCTTGTCAAAATAGGCTACAATCAAGTCACTTAAAGGGGCCCTGAAAGGCATTTTGAGCACACTAAATGAACTAGCGCAATCGTTTGATGGGGTCGTCAACGTCAGCTGTGCCAAGTATTACTCTTTTACGCGCAGCGGAAAGCTCACACTTTTGTTGCAAAGTTTGTCGCTTTTTTCTCACCCTTCCCTTCGTGTTTTTGGACGCCGCCATCTTCACATGTCTACATCATCGATTCCCATATGTTCGTCATGAGCTAGACATCCTGCTATTGGGCGGCTTTTTCACGCACTTCCGGCAAAGAGATGAGTCGTCTGCTCAGCGTCGGCTCGCCGGCTGATCTGCCAGCGGAGTGGAGTGCTTGGACATTTTACGACAAACGAAGCAAGTGTAAACAAACGCTTAACCGTTCGTATTGAATGCAACACGGCCATCACACGACATGGATATTCTCTTACCTGAGTACCTTCCCTAAAGAAAGCGTTGAAGCCCCGTGGCACTTCTTTCGTGCAATCGCAGAGAACGCCCTGAGCCGAATGCCCGGGTTTGACGGATACATTTTATTCAACTTCAAAACAACCAGAGATGCGTTTCGAACGAACACAACGTCACAACATGCGTTGCAAGTCTGAACCGCGATTGACAGACGATCGGTTGCTTCCTCCTGCCCGTCGTAAATTCGGCACTCACGTCGCGCCTTGTTTGCGGGGACGAACAGCAAGTCACTGAACTCTGGCACGCAAGCGAGAAGGCTTTTAGCCAGGCACACTACACATACCCCATGCGAGGTTGAGTCGTTCGTCGTTCGAAAAAGATAATCCAGACCATGGGAAGCACTATCCACCCGCAGAAGTACAACGTCGCATTTCATCGCGAAACGAACGCTACACACAGGAGCCGATGCACACACACACACACAGCTTCGGTCGCTGCATTGGCTTAGCTGCAAGCTTCGTTCGGACAGTCAGCGATGCTACGACGATACAGAGCTGCGTGAGGGCGACGTGCTAACCACTTCACGTATTTAAAAACACAGGGGCAAAGAACTTGGTTCATCGGAAGCAAAAGATCTTTCCTCCATTATTGTGCCTGAAAAATACTGGCTAGTGTTGCTAGTGTGCCGAGGGCGGGCACCAGGCGGGCGCCGGGAGCGATGTACGCGGCCGGCTGCCGCTTGGGGCGCTGCCGTGCGGGAGTGTGCGCGTTCGTCCGGCCCGAGCAGATCGCGCGGTTGCCTCCGCGCTGCGTAGCAGACGGCAGGGGCAGAACTTTCCAATCCCGCTTGCGACGAACGCGAGCGAAAGCGACGGGAATTCTGTCGCGCGACGAAAACTTCTCCCGACAGTTCGACAAACACGATCGTCGCGCGACAAAGCGACGAAATTCCCATCGCTTTCGCTCGCTTTCGTCGCAAGTGCGAACGGGCCTTTATGCGCAATCTCCGTCCCACATAAAATAAGCTCTTGCTTGTCGCCTGAGCATACGGTTGATATGTGACTACGTTACACTGTGCTTGCAAGTGTATTTAAACGATGTCACTAGGTTTGAAACGTAAGCGCTCGGCGTGCAGCTTTGTAAACGCAAGCAGCCGCACGTACGCACGCTATTTGCTGCTAATAGAGAGTTTTAGTACAGCGTTTGTGCCTTTGCATACGCTAAACGCTAAATTTTTGCGTCCCGCTACGTAAACATCGCGAGGGGAGTTTTAGTAGAACGTCTCATCAGTTTTGCGTTGCGACATACTAATGCATACGGCGCCATCTGTGAAATGTTTTCCGAATGACTAGGCGGCTGATCTGCTCGCGGAGTGCCAGAGTGCCTGAACAATTTTACGACTATCAAAACAAGTTCAAACAACGTTATCCCATCAGTATTGAATGCAACACACGGGTGCAGCTTGGCAGAACACGGATGCTTGCTACTCGAGTGCGGCGTTGGTTTGCTCTGCGCCTTCCCGTTCATCGCCACTGATAAAGCAGTCCGATCCGGCGCGTTTTGTGCACGGGTTCTGTGTCGGTTTAAAATGTCTTTTTTTCACATGCCGCCGGTAGTAGGAATTACAACCGCCGCAAAATAAGACCCGGCACCAGCGGGCCCAGATCTGAGACCGCGCTTTTTGGATAAACAGTGCGCGGTGCACCAAAGGGAACGAGCGCACGATTCTCCCTGCGCGGCTGCGAGTTCGCCGCCGGTACCAACTGCAGCTACGTACACCGCGAAAGGGCAAGGCCAGGCCGCACACATGCGGCCTGGTCTTTCGTTCGCTTTTCCAGCCTTTAGAGGAGTGTCCATGGTGTCAACAAAGATGAAAAAGCCGAAAGAGCTGGCCCGTAGCAGACGGCAGTCTGTGGGAGCACAATAGCGGAAGTACGTCACCGCTGAGGAGCGAAGCATCATGGGAGGGGAGGCCAACAGAGAAGAAACAGTTGAAAGGAGGAGGAAATACGGCGCGACGATAATGCGCGGTTTTCGATTTACGATTTCTCAGCTAATACTCATCGCTTTAACAAAATTCTTGCAGGAGGAGATTGCTAATACATTGCTTTATTTGGTTACATGTACATCCATGCATCGGCGGAAGGCATTTCAGGACCCCTTTAAATTCGGTGTATTACAAGAACCTATACATATTCCTTCCCTCTGAACAACGTAGTCATCACCAAAGTACATCACAATTGAAGAAATATAAATGTATGGTTTCACTAGGTGTAACTTATTTCCCGTTTGTTTGTCCCATTATGTTTGCCAGTACACTGTAATTGACTTTCGTATGGAATTACGAATGGCCTATAGGCGTTTCCTAGTCAGCACAGCCAAGCGACGCATGGCGCCATCTAGGGGCATGTTCGAAGCTATGTCCACGTGCATGTGTCCCTCAATTTAATCACTCAGAACCGCTTTCTTTGTGAAAAGCCTGACAACACTAACCTAATAGTGCTTGGAAAGCGTAATGATGTGATACAGTAAGAGTTCGTGCGTAAGAAGCCTTAAAACATACGGAAAAGTAACCTGTTGACAACGATGAACCATCCAGCGCTTTAGAAGTGGTAAGATGCGAAACGTAACGCTACAAGGTCTAGGTTTGAAGGCACGACAGCCTTCTCGGAGACTCATTGATACCCTTGTGAGAGTGTTGTATTTGTGGATCCAGTTTTAGGCTCTTAGGCTCACTGCGTGAGCATCGTGGCGCAATCAGTCAGTGTTCCCAGAAACTCCGGGCGTTCGGCCAGGCATAGCTGCCGCTGGCCCGTCAGCTGCTGACGTGTTCAAAATATATGTGTTGTTCTGTGGCTCGGCGTTTTCATTGCCTTGTGTTGCCACAGAGACCGCGAGAAAATACGGTAAGTAGAGACAGAGACACACGAGAAAAACATTCAAAAATAAAAGTTTGCTGACGTTTCATGAAGAGGACTTCTGAAGGGGTACTCTGAAGAAAGGAAGACCTCTTCCTGAAACGGCAGTAAACTTTAATTTTTTTGTTTTGTTCTTCTCAGGTGTCTCTGTCTCTACTTACTATATATATATATATATATATATATATACAAGAGAAGAAAAACTTCGAACAAGGTAAAAGCACGATTGTGGCCTACGTTTCAGCAAAGAGAACTTGCTTTCCTCAGGGAAGCAAGTTCTCTTATATATATATATATATATATATATATATATATATATAAGGTTAGTAGAAACAGAGACACACGAGAAGGACATTAAAAATAAAAATAAAAGTTTACTGACTTTTCAGGGAGAGGACTCCCTTTTTTCAGCGAAGAAAGGGAGTCGTGAAGAAAGGGAGACCTCTCCCTGAAACGTCAGTAAACTTTTATTTTTATTTTTAATGTCCTTCTCGTGTGTCTCTGTCTCTACTAACCTTATTTTTTTCGCGCTCTGTGTGAGTTTTTGTTTCAAGACTATATATATATATATATATATATATATAGTCTGAAGGGCGCAGTATTCAGAGAAAGCAAGTTATAAAGCAAGAATAACTGCTAGTTTTTTCAGGCCGACCTCCTGGCTGTCTCTATCTGTACGAAAAGACGAACGGTTCTAACGTGCCGTGAGACATTTTCTTTGATTGATTGATAGGTTGATTGATTGATTCGTCGGTTTATCAATCGATCGAAGGTGGTGGTGCAGAGTTAGCCACTTCTACCCAGCGATATTTTCTAGCAAAGCCCTTTGAGCGTGTACAAACGCGTAAACAGATGAAACAACCTGATGTCAATGGAAAGATATATTTCACCCGCCTCCCGAAGAGCACCTCCAAATGTTCGCTGTCATTACTATGTCTATTAGAAACCATAAGATGCCATAAGCTTCACATAAATCATCGCCGAATTCTTACAGCGTTACGAATATTTTGCCCGAAGCGAGTTAACGTTACAAATTTTCACTGTAACGGCAATGAATATCTAAAAATATGCCTCCCTCACTCGCACAGGCCCAACGCATTTCACTGTCGGCTGCCTCGGCGTTAGGCTGCGGCGAATGGTTGAAGGAACAGGCGCTAACCACCGACGAGGTCACCAGACGAGTACATCGAATGGATAGAGCTAACCACGGCCATAAGCAGACGACAGGCTAGTCCCTCCGGGAACGCAGGCCACCCAAAAACAGAAGCAGAAGGCGACAGTCGGCCTGCCAGTGGTTCGGGTCAAGGAAACGCTTGATGGAAACATCTATGACGCACTTCCTGAAGAAGTCTCGCCGGCGCTCCCTGACAGCGCGGTCGATACCAATTGCCCGAAGGCTATAGCTACTCGACAAGTCTCGCGTCTTTGGATAATGGCCCACTGGGTGATGATCGGGAATAAACGTATATCTACAGCTGTTTAGGAAGGGCGGGGTTCAGTTGTAAATGCTGAAATCAAGCGTTGCAGGCTGGGCAAAACAGGGGGGATTAACAATGGTGTCACTAATGTCACTAATACGACGTCTCAACAAAGATTATGTATATTTATATATATATACATACATACCTATATATATATATATATATTTTAATATATATATATGAAATAAAGCATTTAGGAAGAAAGAAAGTGGAGAAAAAACTCCCGCCAGGTGGATCCGAACCCACGACCTCCAGACCGGTATTCTGGAGGTCGTGGGTTCGGATCCACCTGGCGGGCATTTTTTGTCCACTTTCTTCTTTCTAAATTCTTTATCTGTTTCTATGACATACCATATCCTCCCCTTTGCTTTCCGAGGTTTTCTCGACTGCCAACACTCATTTCTGTCTCTGTCTTATTTTCAACGAGCCCCTCATTTCCTATATATATATATATATATATATAGACATAAGGGTTGGCAGTCGAGAAAACCTCGGAAAGAAAAGGGGGAGGATGTGGTAGATCATTGAAACAGATTAAGAATTTGGAAAGAAAGAAAGAAAGTGAAGAAAAATGCCCGCCAGGTGGGATCCGAACCCACGACCTCCAGAATACCGGTATATATATATATATATATATATATATATATATATATATATATATATATATATATATATATATATATATATATATATATATTATATATATATATATATATATATATATATATATATATAGAGAGAGAGAGAGAGAGAGAGAGAGAGAGAGAGAAGAGAGACAGAGAGAGATAGAGCTCTATAACTTAAATTTCGAGCAACAGCAGGCTATACTGTGCCACTTCCGAACATGAAAGCCAGTGGCATATTTTTCGAAAGTTGATATACGTCGTCGGAGTAACAATCACACCCCCCTGAAACGGAGAACAGGAGGCAGTACAAGAGGAAGCATTTTTGTCAACGTGCGGACGCCGTGTTTGTTTTGTTTTTACATTGTACTATACCGCTGCGATGCGCAAAAAGTGTCAGAGAAGAAAGAGGTCGAGCGGAGTGTCTGTGTGGGGGGGGGGGGTGCAGTGTTCAGAAAATATCGAGAGGTGTTGTGTGCTGACAACGAAGCATCTGCCCTGGCTACGCCCATAATGAAGGCTTTGCGATAAGCATTCCTATCTAGTCTATTTTGAATAGCTTAGATATTTAAGGCTAGGGCTGCTCATACTACACCACATTGAGGTCAATGAAGTATTAGCGTGATTATAAGAATCAGACCTCATTAGACGACGGTCGCGTGTATTGCAATCTCGTTTAAATAAAAGGGAGAAAAGAAGCCAGCACTCATTAGGCGCTAAACACTAATGCAATGCACGCACGCATGCTTGCACCGCTCTTTTACGGCCTGAATGGGAACATGCTGCTCTGCTGAATACGGTGCACAGTCGTTAGAACGTCTGCTGTTTTCGAGGCAGTGTGAAAAAGCCGTGAAGACAAAATACATTATTTTAATTGAGAGAATTAGCCATTGTTAACTTGCTATATATATATATATATATATATATATATATATATATATATATATATATATATATATATGGGTTCGGTCCCCACTCTGGGCGCGTGTTTTTCTTTCTTCTTTCGTATGTTAAAAAATGTTAACTTCATTAACCGTAGTAAAAAAAAGAGAGCCTAACCACACCCCTATGCCTCCTTTGGCGTTGTAGACTGCCGACCTATCTTTCTGTATATATATATATATATATATATCGTGAGCACCAGCAGAACCTACAGTCCTGGGACAATCGCGGTGCTCCGACAGAACGCGCTATCGACATCGCTTCATCTTTATCATCTCGGCATCATCATCACCGCTTCCTGACGGGGTCTTGGTTCCTCGTATCTCGGAATAAACCGTTCTCCTTCACGAGTCCTCGACCTCCCTCAATATATATATATATATATATATATATATATATATATATATATATATATATATATATATATATATATATATATATACATTGTAACGCTTTATAGCTTGTTCAATGTTGTGCACGGTAAGATGGCATTGACTATGTCACAGGCCAATCCCTCCGGCGAAAACGCCGGGGCGACGAAGAGAAGAACGAGGTGCTTTTCGGGTATCCAGGGCTCGGACACGACGCTCAGCGACGGTCCTCATATATATATATATATATATATATATATATATATATATATATATATAGGGCATTTGAAATAAGGCACTTGAAGTTTATTAACGTTGAGGCTTGGGGCAAGCCTTTGTCGGAATATAAACGAATGTTTACCTGATATTCATTTATATTCTGACGAAGGCTTGCCGCAAGCCGAAACGTTAATAAACTTCAAGTGCGTTACTCGTTCGTGTTATCGTTTAAAGTACATTTTTACCGGTCCTATGGCACCTTCTTTCTGCGCGCACATATTTACATATATATATAATTCAGTGTGTCGAACCGAAAAAAATTCCGGTTCGGTTACGGTTTTGGTTCAGTTCAGGCAAAAGCATTTTGTTCCGGTTCAGTTCCGGTTCGACAAAATCAGGTACTGAACCGGTTCGCGAACTGGTTCGATGAGTTGAATTATCATTGAAATTAGAAAATAAAACATTTAGTAGTTTAAAAAGTCAGTGAAATCATAATACAAAGAAAAATTAAAAATGCTGCTGTCCCCCAAGGGCAGTGGCGCAATTGCAAAGCAAATTTTAAACAATTAGGAGATATTAGAAAAACAGAGGGAGTGGCGACGATTTACCATCTACTTTTTCGCCTAGACTTTATGTTGTCCTAGCGACTATTCATAAAGCCACCGCCAACAGATATGACGGTTGGATATATTTTCTGCCTTTTCCTTTTTTGTTGAAATCGCAATCGCCGCTATGGAATCACCCATCACGCTAACCATGAAGCCTTATATTTAGGCCTGTATACTGGCGCGTTCAAATACCAGCGCTTAATACCAATGGCGCACATTTTTATATTTGTAACGAAACAGAAAAATCGTACAAGAGGCACATGAATACTACCAATGATTTAGATAATTTGGTCACCCTGAATAATTTGTTAGCTGTCACCTTATCGTATGTGTTAGCCACACTTTTGTTAAAAGTAAGCTTTAGTTAACCCTCAGTCACTGCATTATTGCTCTGACCACTGCAATTCCTTTTGCGATAGATACCGGATGTGTGCATTGCAATCAGTATGTCATCGTACCCCCTGACACCCGGCCATCGTTCCGTGTCCTACACTGCGGAATCTTGTAACGGATTATGCTGTTGCAAAATGAGAGGGAAATTTGACGCGCGGAGCATGAGATGGGACTTTTTTGGGTAGGCGATCTCTAATTCGTCCACAGCAGTACTCCCCTCCGGAACGGGTAGCAGTAGAAGTAATGTAGCCAGTTGGGCAGTCGGTACAAGTGCACCTTAAAAAAAAAAAAAAGCAGATCTGAAAGAGGCAAAACTGCAGAACAAGCAGAAAAGATGATCGCTGAGCGAATGGTACAGTGTGAGGTACCGGCCTGCCTTTCTGCACGTGCCATCTGCTGTATTACTGTTTCTGCTTCCAAGACAATGTCGAGGGCTGCAGTTTCTTGCCAAGCGATTAAGTGCGCATTTTAACAGTTTTCCATGACATATCTGTTTTTATTTGTATCTGTAAAAAACGGAACTTGTCCACTGTACTGTCCTCAAAAACTGACCACGGAACTCACTTTCTTCGCATTGATGACACGTTTGGTTGTGAAAGGCAGGGCAAAGAAAAGTATAGAGCACTATCCACGTTTTGGAGCTTTTTTTTACTGATTTGGTTTTACTTACTATTTGCGTAATATTTTAAAACAACGTGATTCTCCTTTTATCGGTTGTTGTTTTCCGTGTAAACACATTTTTAAAAAAATGGGGCATTTGATGCCCCTGCTATACCTCTGCTCCGAGGCGCAGCTGTTGTTGCAGGCCGGCAGACTTATTTTAACCAGCTGGTGATATTAAACGCGGATCAAAATCTCGATACACAGGTGTTCTCGATTTCCACCTACTTCAGAAAAACGGGCGTGGGGAAGGGAGATCGAGGCCACGTGTGGTCAGAAGCAAACGGCTTAGCCACTGAACAGTGCCTGCGGTCACACTTGTCAAGTATTAACAATTTGCAGGTGTCGGACCTTTTAAACAAATTATGAAACGCAAAAAGTTTGCACACATCGGGTGTGGGCTTTCGCTGTTGCGCAGTGGAGCACTCCTTCATCCAGCTTGCTCCAATAAAGTCCAGCTAGGGAAGGGCAAAGCCATTTTATATCCCCTGCAAACTGCCGAGAATGACATTTTGCTTGGTCATCTTGCACTACGCTGGTTCGACACTAGGCTGGTTTTTTCTGTTCCATTCCACGCACTGAAAATATATATATATATATATATATATATATATATATATATATATATATATATATATATATATATATATATATATATACATGTATAGTAACTTCGCGTTTTTTTACCGCGAAGACGTTTTTAACAGAAAAAACGACGCCATACCGAACACTTCAGATCTTGCGCTGGGACAACGTCAGCGGTGACGTATTAGAAGGGGCACTAAACGCAGGGTTATTAGTGGGTTAATACAGTTCGGCATTCCAGCAGAAGGACCAAAAAAAAAACTGAAGGCACTAATACAACCGCACAGTCACAGTTTTGCAAACAAGCCCGTGTGACGTCATAATTGGAGCCAAGTGAGAAAATGGCTGGTGAGTCACCACTACTTCATCAGTTTTTCTTATTGGCTTCGTTGTTGGAAGTTCGAGTTAGAATCCATGGGCGTCATTGTTATTGGGTCAACGCGGTCTTTAATGCTCAAAACCTATATTTTGCCTTCATGGCCCCTTCACGAGAGGACAGTTGTTAAAAAAACAACCGTTTGTGCCTGTGGATGTCGCCATGACGGCATTGAGATGTTGGCGCATCTTTAAGAAATGTAGTTCCGCTTTGTATACAGGGCAGGAGGGTGCTATGAGACCAAGCAGATTTTGTACGGCGTTCTGAGAGGGAACGAGTTGGAAACGGTTATACAACAGTATATAAACGTCGGGAAGTGTGCGAATACTTCATTAGATTATTTTCTTACGCCACGAAGAACGTGTAGCTACAAATACCATACGTGAGCGCGTTGGGTAGCTTAAGCTCGAAACCACTTGGCCAGGAAAATTCGTTCCGTAAATGTCCATTTAGACGAAGGGCGAAAGAATGATGCACCCAACACAAGCGCTGACTTCTGACTTAAGTTTATATTGCAAGTCGTGGAATAAATACCAGACACACGAAATATCGTATTAACAACATGTACGAAAGCAGTAAAACGAAGGTAGCAAATACAGCTGCCAGCCCTAGCCAATTTGGCAATGCTATCACCACGCCTTCAATGCCCTGGTTTTGAAGAATTGAACTGAATTGAGTTTATTTCAAAACCATGCTGCAGGAAGACCAGGAAAAAAACTATTGAAACAGCGTGAAGGGCCCTGGATACCTCTCTCGCCTTTATTGATGGCGGGCTAATAAAATCAACTGCCGCTTTTTATATTCTCACAGTTTAAACCAGCTCCCTCGTGTCAAGGTTTGGGAGCCTACACATCATATGAGTTTACATTGTAGTGACTTTCTGCTGCAAAGCCTTGTGCGTGTACCTGAATTTGATAAAACGGCAGTAATATTTAAAGTAGAAATAGAATAGAAAAAGCTAGAGAATACGAGAATAGAAAAAGCTAGAGGTAACTTTGCTGGCGGGCGATTGATTTCTCAGAAGGAAATCGCATTCTTGGAGGACAGGGCATTGCATATAGGGCGTAAGTTATAGGGGAGTCATAGCGTGTCAAGTGCGAAGAAAGATGAACAGAAACATGCCTTTTTTGCAGCGTCTAATTGCACTGCAACTGCAGGAAACTCGCACAGCAGTGCAAAACATTCACGTAGCGTATCTTTTGCCAGACAAAACGGAATAAAGGTTTGTACAGACCTCACGCATACATTCTTCGACACAGCCAAGTACTGCACACCCGTCAAAAGAAATAGCGCCACGCTACAACCACCATCCTTTGCGCGAAAACTCACTATTTACTCATAGCGGCATATTTCTGGCTTAAAACGGGGCAATAAAATAATTAGATGTTTCTTGGATAGGTGTCCTACGCATAGAATGCACATATTGCCAAACGAAATCATGGTGCTCATATGAATTCACAAACTTTACCCGCCCATTAACGTTCTAAGAACTCGAAAACGACCACATTTGGCTCGTTTATATAGTGGTATAGTTCACACTCAGTATAAACCGAGCTATTTGTTCCAACGTTATGTGTCAGGAAACAATAAAGTGGGCGCTGAAGAGACGAAGACGAAATAGACACAAATAACACATACAGGCGCCTGTATGTGGAGCCTGTATGTGTTCTTTGCGTCTACTTTTTCTTCGTCTCTTTAGCGCCCATGTTATTCTTTCTAGTAAGCATGAACCAACTAGCTCAACAAGTTTTGTTAAGTTATGTGTCTCTTTTTCTATAGAAGTGTATGCTGCTTCTGCTCGTTTTTGTGCGTGTACTCTGCTGTCTCGAACTGTAGTGGATTGAAGGACCCGTCCGCTACTTTTCCCCCATTGTCCTCCGTAAACGTGCTCGTGGCAATTAACATTCATTCATTCACTCACTCATTCATTCATATGGACAGCTGCGTTGTCGACACTCTTACAAGCCGTTGTTCAGATGCAAATCTCGCCCAATCTACGAATCCATGGGCGCTAACTGAGTCATATTTCATCAGCGGTTATCTCCTCCGGTTATGAGGCGTTTGCACTACATTCAGCCTGCTTTGCAGCGGAATAATATTTATTGGGCATAACTCACTCACCTCCTGTGACGGCACCAATCTCCGGTAGGAGCTGCAACTGTATCAGAGACAGCCGTCCTACGAACGTTGTCAGCAGTTCTGCCTCTCGGAGGTTCTGTGCCGTGGACATTGCCCGCGCGTGGATCCTGGAGCAGCAGGCCGCTGGCGAGTCGCTCGTTTCCTGGTGCTTTCTAGCGGCAGTCGTCGGCACGAAGCCACGTATAGTTTTTCCTTGGCCTGCTGACAAAAAAAAAGAAATACGTTACACTTGACAGAACGTCAATCTGTCACTTTCGGTGAGGGTAAACTGCCGTGGGGCTTCGGCGAGGCTGACCTCTCTTCGACTGTTCGGTGAATAATCGGTGCCTACTGTCCAGCCGGGGCCTCTACTTCACGGAGACACCGAGCTACGCGCTCTTTAACGCCTTAAGTTTCCGTTCAGAACCTGAGCTTCCGAGGTTGCATTTAATTCGTGTGAACAACGCTCTCGGCTCAGTATGTCAATCATTCTTTCACATTTTCTGGACGAAGCGACGTTGCAGTCGGAAACGCTGGTTACAATTTTACGGCTGTGGATGCATACTCGCTATGTTGTTCTTCGCCGGCTGCTTAAGGCTGTTTCTTGAAGGTGCTGATCCGAAGATTTCACATCATTTAGCGATGTGTGGACAAACGACCCCGATAACGGTTTGCCGAAACAATGCTGTCTGGGGCCTTCGTAAAATTACAACACTCAGAAGGGCACCTTGACTGCATCCTCGAACACTCTTCTCAAGGATGAACCCGTGCTTTCCGCGTTGGAGGGCGGTCTATAGTGAACCGATAGGTGCTCGTCTTTGTCATGCTTCCGGTGAATAAGAAGTCTTCAGGTTTTTAGCGCGGGCGTTGTTCCAAGATTTGAGCGAAGGTCATCGTAAAGCGAGGCGGGATGTCCTTGCTCTAATCACATACCTCCAAACAGCGGTGTTGCATCCCATCGGATAAGATGGGATGAAGCAATCGGTGACAATGGCGAAGCTTCCCTAGAAGTGATGAGACTTTCAGCCAGCGGTTGCAACTTCCCTCATGTCTTCACGCTTAATGCAAACTAGAGCTTCAAATACCGAAACATTTGAGCACACGAAACGAGAGGTGAAGCGGAGCGTACGGGCTTGCTTGCACTCAGCGGGGATGAAGCTTCGAACACCACTGTAAAGCAACGACGAGTTCGGCTTCCCGTTCAGCGTTCAGGTACAACCAGCAAGTTTGCAACTAACTGCCTTGGAGTGTTGTGGTTCCACTTCCTCCGTAGGCGTTGAACTGCAAAGCGACGCGGAACTCTTTGAACTGCGGAGAAGTTCCCGACTAAAGGGAGATGGTCGGCGCGCGAGCGAGCTTCACCATCCACCGGTGGCTGAACGGGCAATGAGAGCGTGCTCCCCTCGACTCGCCGATGCGAGGAAGCGGTTGTCGGCCTTCTACACCGTTGCCACGCGACAACGCTCGCGACCGAGCCGACGGACGCGTGCGGCTTCGCGCAGCGGCACCGCCCCTCCCCTCTCTTCCCTCGCAGCCTAAGCCGAGATAAGTGCGCCATGCGGGAGGGAGATTTCATCGAAAGCCCTGACGCGGTATTCTCGTGTTTTGTCGGTTTTGTGCCCGTTTCAAAACTGTCCGTTTTCAGCAAGCCCTGATTGGCTAAAAACGAACCCCCGGATGTGACGCCATGCAAGCACGGCGGAGCTATGAGCGGCGGCTTCTCGGAGCAGACGATTAGGAGCAGACGATTTTTCGTCGCCTTGTTGTTGGTTCACTGGCGGAACAATAAACACATAAAGATAGTTTAAAATAGGTTTAGTCGTTTAAAATGTGTTTACCAAGAACAGTTGCGCAAAAGTCAATCGAAAGCCCACCTTCAACTGGAATGGAAGTACGTCACAATCAAACGACTTAAAACGGACATTTTCAAAACGGACAAACACGAGAACACCGCCCCTGATCCGCACTTGTTCTTGCTTCAGCCACCTCCATCTCTCCGGTTGTCTCTGTTTTCCAGCCATTTTTTTCGTGGTTTTCCGAAAGGGATAGCTGCCTCGAGGCTACTCTGACAAAAAGAGAAAAAGAACAGCCAAAGAGAACACCTCTAAGCCTTTAAGCCACGTTAACGTCCAAGTTGCATTGCAGCCCCTTAATCCAACTTCCCATAATATTGAGCTCGGAAAGTGCGACTGAAATGAAAGTTCTCACGCCCAACCGGTTCGACGTCACTTAATACACACTTCGTCTCAGCTTAAGCATCAAGGATTACGCCATTCGTTTTGTTTGTGTCAGTGTTGTGTTTCGTCACTCGCCGATGACAACGCACGCTGCGTTCGTCAGATAAAACAAACATGGGAAGCATGGCCATCCGACCATCGCGATGTTGAGACCGCAAGAAGTAGCAGGATTATCGGCAAAGTAAACAAGTCAGCGAACTGTTTCGGCCTGATGGGGGGCTGGACAGAACGTTGAGCTGGCTGGTTATAGGGCCCGTCCTGAGGATTTCACGACGGGTCCTATAACCAGCCAACTAGCTCAGATCCAACTATCTCAGATTCTGCCTATTCTAAGATTTCAGGGGCCCCGCTATAAACTAGATAATCCTACATGAGCATAAAATGAAATTTAACGGTAAACGACTCTCCAAACAGAAAACTTTATTACTACAGGAAGCTAGAGACTAGAGAAACTTTACCCAAGGAACGCGGTAGAAGCTTAGCAGGGAACCGGTTCACCCCAGTTACATATCGCTGAACTTATTTACGCAGACGAGAAAGAACGAGGTAAACAAGCAAAAAAAAAAAAAAAAACAAGGAAGGAAGGGAGGAAACAAGGAAGGCAGACAGACAGACAGACAGACAGACAGACAGACAGACAGAAAGACACTCTTAAGAAGGTGTCTAGCTCCCAGTCTTTAAACTTGGATCGTTGTTAAAATGGCGGTTGAGTGATTTACTGATCGTGTGACGCAATTAGGGACGACACAGTACACGTTACCCCTTACAAAAGTTACATCGGTTTGAAGGTGCCATTCGGAAAAGCTGTTTACAGCGCACTTCTAGTTGGTGTTTTTATTGGGCTTGTGCATTCGCGAAATCCAGCTTTCTCCATCCACAACAAGCTTTAAATACTCGGACCAAAAATACAACCACCTGCTGTTTGCCGCCGGTGTTTCATGTCACCTGCGGTTCAACATTGCCATTTTAGGTACGTGTAGTATGTTAGAACGCATATTGGCTCAGGTGCCAAATAATCAAGCGGCATCCGCAACACCCTCTCCCCGCGGTCTCACTGCAACATCGTGCCGAGTTTTGCAAAAACGACTCCTATACCAACCTGCACATTGCATGCGAATACCTCTCCCGCGATTCCTACGGCCTCGACCCTTGGAACAAGCATGGTGCCACCGAGCGGAACCGTAACACCCCCCAGATGGCGAGAAAGCCTCCACACTGCGTCATCGCAGTGAACCGTACTATACGTCCTCTCATTTTCTAAGGGACCCAATACAAAGCGTTCAAGAAGGGAGGAGAAGCCTGACAGTCATGGTATAGTGCAGCTCGAAGGAGAAGGAATTGATGCGGATGCCTCTCTGCCGTTTAGGAGTAGTCGCTGCGGCCTCGCCGAAGGCCCCGCCTGTCGCCCCAACGCCGTCCGCATATCGGGCGCGTCCCATAACGTAATGGTCTCGTGTCCGGCAATGGTTTCGGGGGCCCCCCTTTTGTGATGGATAGGCTTCCGCGCGAGCGCGCCCTGCAATTCGAACGCGTTGCCTCATCGAATGCGGCGTGCAGGCGTTTGCGCGCGTCCGCCGAACCGTTGTGTGTTATTATCGGCTTTTGTCGTGACTGCGTCCGATTCCCGTGGACGTGGTCCGAGTGGGCGTGGACTGGGCGCGCGAGGCGTGAAGCGCGTCCAGCCGCGCCTTCGTGGGGAATGAATGCGAAAATTTGTCGCGCCGGCCCAACTTCTTTCTTTGCCGTTACGGTTGCCGGTCTTTTCGTCTGACGGTTAGCGTGCGGCGTGCCGCACTTTCGCTTGCACTTTGCCGTCGCCTTTAGTGCTGGATGGCAGTGTCACTCAACTCAGCCGGTGTTTCGATTTAAATTACAATGTCTGGAAGTTTGGGGGACAATCGATTCGCTGTAGTCTGCGGCCGCTCGTGAATGAAACGGAATATTCCACACGGGACGGCTGCGTCTAGCATTGGGCGACCAAATTTGCCTAGACTTGCTAATGGCTGGTTCGGTCCAAGAGGCAGGCCTTGTGCTTTGTGCGTGCGTGCGTGCGTGCGTGCATGTGTGTGTGTGTGCGTGCGTGCGTGCGTGTGTGTGTGTGTGTGCGTGTGTGTGTGTGCGTGCGTGCGTGTGTGTGTGTGTGCGTGCGTGCGTGTACCCGAGCGGGTAGGTATTTGTTTAAGCATCACCTGCTCTGAGTGGCTGGCTAGGAGACGCACCAGCGTACGGGAGTCAGCCTTTCTGTCTAGCCTCTCGTGCCATGCAATAGCCAGCTTTTTCGCTAATTATTATTATTATTATTATTATTATTATTATTATTATTATTATTATTATTATTATTATTATTATTATTATTATTATTATTATTATTATAAATGTCACCAGTGGCGTACCTCAAAGGGTCCGTTGTGGGCCTCCTTCTGTTCTCAATTTTCATTAACAACTTATAGGAGCACATTTTTCGTTTTGTATACTGACGATATGAAAGTATGCCAGATAATATACCAAATGCTGCCTTGCACTTCAAAAATATATATCATCTTTCGCACGCTGGTGTGCTGAGCAGGGCTTAATTGTCAACCCATCAAAGATTGAGTGGTCACCTACAGCCGGAAGACACATACCTTCCAATTTTCTTACACTCTAATAATGCTCGTCGTTCAACGAGGTTAGAAACCTTAGAGTACGCTATGATAGTTCACTCAGTTTCACTCTCAGTGTCAGACAGATTATTGGTCTGTCACTCCGTTCTCTGATTGCTGTGTGCAGGTTTATCCGAGATTTCACTTCTTATGTTCGTTTCTTAAAGCTTTACACATCAGCCTTCCCTCGCCTGTTAGAGTACTCATCCATCGTTTGGAATGGAAACCTGCACGTCCAACTATCTATATCTTGAAAGGATGCATAAAAGATTCCTATAAATAAATAAACCCTGGCTGGGACGCTCTTCTGCTTCTACCTCCAGTCGACATCAGCTACCTAAGCTTCTTCCTTTTGAGTTGTCGCGTAATCGAGATGATATTCTTTTTATGCATAAGAAGAGGGCCCGGGTTACTTCCTGCTCAAACCTGCTATCCTAGCTTATGCTCCGAATATCCTTGAAGTGCACGCGGTCGCGCTATACATTCCACGCTGGCGCAACTGTAGTCGTCACTTATCTGTCAACCGACTGCAAAGCCTGTACAACTTACTTGGTGACAGTTTGGATGATTTCAATGGCTCACTGAAGTAGTTCCGTGCAGGGCTGATGAGTGCCTTCCGTAGCTATCGATGTATGTTCCCACTCCTTCCAGATAATGTTGTTATGCCACCTACCTGGTTTTGTTTTTTTCTTTACATATTACTGCATTTTCATCAACTTAGTGTCATCAACTTTTCATCAACTAAGCTTGTGTCCTTAATTACTTAAAAATATATCTTTGAGAGAGTGAGAACAACATCTTTATTGGCCGGCTAAATTAGTCGCAGATACCAGCCTCCTGTAGGGGAGGCAGCATCTATGACTGCTGGCGTTGGAGGGCCTCCATCGCGAACTGGACGGCTCCCCGGTGAGAGTCTAACTCTTCCTTGCCCACCGCACGAGCAAGATGGCGTGGAAGCACGTCTGTTGGGTCCGGAGTCACAGCACATGTCCATAGCATGTGCGCCATAGTAGCGCGACTAGCACTGCACAGCACACACACATCACTCGTCTGTAGTTCGGGGTGGACGTGTTTCGCCCATTCAGGGGTCCACGTCGCACGCACTTGCAACTGTCTGAACAGTACTGCCTCTTGCCTAGAGAGGTTCGAGAGGTTCGAGAGGTTTGCACCCAGCTGAGGCGACGTTCAGCCCTGTTACGGGGCTTCAGTCGCCGACCCCTTCTCCGCTGCACACCTGAGTTTTGAGGTGAAGCTTCAGTGCAAAAATCCGGAAGTTCAAGTATTAAAGACGATAGTCTTTATTGGGCTACTTAAAAGCAGAACTTTTTGGTATGTCTTTCTGTCTGTCTGTGTCTGTGTCTTTGTCTGTCTGTCTGTCTGTCTGTCTTGGACTCAATTCAGCCATCCGGTCAAAGTGAAGCTAAATCTGCGCAATAGTCATATACCCACCGCCAGATCTAAACGTCTAAGTCCGGTGGCAATCTTCATACTTGTCAACATTGCTGAACAAGAACATGACTTTACGCAAATCTGAGGCATGGAATCAATACATAAGTGATATTTGCAGTGTTCATTTATTTAAAAAACTTAATGGATGCTTGGTTTTTCGTTATTAAATTAAATACTACATCAACTGCAGAAAACAGTCGCCTGCTGTTGCCCGCGACAATTTTGCTCCTGGCGGAATTTAAAAAAATAAAACGGCAACACTAACAAAATGTTCCACTAGATAGGTTCCACGTTCCGCTTGGAATGCACGTTGAAAGTTTAAAGTTGAAAGTTTATTGCGACAACATGTACAAGACTGGCTATACAGAGAAGAACAACGTGGTTCTATAAACACTGTAAAAAAAAGGTGCCTTGAATCACGCGCGTCTCCGCCGTACGGCAGCGCTGGTATCGAGGCACCCGGCCTGGAGAAGTAAAACGCAGTAAATTTAAATTGACTTGAGCAAACGTCTGGCGTGTTATCTTCTGAGCTGAACGAGACGTGAGAGGAACAGCAAGATAGGTTAGCGGGAAAGAGAGCGAGGCAGTGGCAGTGACGCCAGTCTACTGTCCCCTTTCGTCGACATTTGTAACAAAAGGAGCAGATGCGCGGCCCATTTTTGGATCGGCCCGTAGTTCCCGGCCGTTACTTTTGACCACTGCATTATTAGAGCGAAAGCATTAAATGACCAATTTAGTAAGAAAGAAGTACTCGCCATTCCGGTCTGAGAAAGGGGATGAGCAGCGAAACTTTCTAGCACACGACATAGGGATCCAAAAGAATTCAGATGAAAGGATGGAGGGAGTTTTATTAGGTGTGGACTCTGGAGGACCTTAGCACCGCACAATGTCCCTCCGCATCCGTGCGCAGATAATTTTCAATAACAAATAACCGCACAGGCACCCGCAGGATTCGATACTGTGTCTGGTATACCAGGCAGAGTTAGTGCCAGTCTTCTTACACATCGGTTTACGACCGTGAGTTAGTACCCAAGAGTCAAACGGCTTACTTCCTCGCCTGTAAGGGTACGGAGTACCTTAGGACCTCCCAATGTCCGTCCGCGTCCATCGTGAGCACACCACAGCAATTCACGAAAATCAAGCGAAATTCATTTGAGCTGTGAGTTGTAGTTTCATTTAGGAAAACAATCAGGTGGCAACTCACGGTTTCAAATCAAATGCCGGTCGGTGGGCGCAAATTGGGATGTTACTCGCGGCGCAATTTGGATTTCATTTCGAGTCCCTGTACTCCGCACCCTCGCCATCATCCATGGAGTGGAGATGCTGCCATTTTTAAATGCAGAGCATTTCAGTAACTCACGATGTCACCCGCGTTGACGTCCGTAGTCGTAGTCGGCACCCCTCCCTCTACACTATATAAAAAAAATACTATCCGGCGCCTGGTTTCGATCCCTCGACCCTGGCGGGCGAACGCAATGTACATGGTGCTCTACCCACTGCGCCACAAAGCCGACACAGATGGGAGGCTACGAACGCGCCTTATATCCTTGACATCATTCAAACTACGTCAAGAAGCGGCTGATACAACGCATTCACTACCACCAACTCCCCAAACACTAAACGTTAACGCAATACACCCACCCCCTATGCGACGCATTTACTCGAGTCCCCGTCGCGGGGAGATGGGCCCAATTTTTTTCTAAGTAGACTTTCACACGTTGAGCTTTTCGTCGCGCGGTAAAATCCCTGATTTTAGGCATGCAAGCTTCGCTTAAAAAACGCTATTAATGCCCGTGACTGCACTATCTGACGACAGGACGTGTTCACCTACAACGTTTAAAACGGGCTGGAAGTCGCTTTCTTTAAAACAAGCTCCCCACGACTGATAGGATACACACTGGAACGTGATATTCTATGGAGAAAGCTTTCTTAATGGGATCGATGGCATCCCGTCAAAAAACTAATGCGATGTTCCCATAGACTGGTTGGTGGACGATAAATTTCTGATAAGATCTCTGGACACAAGGCGTGTGCGTGAGTCCGGCCTTTCATTGTGAAAAAGGAACGTGAAAAAGGAACGGTTCTAATGAGACAATACACTGATCGATCATGAAGAAAGACTACAATAGTATACCTTTATCTTATAAACAACGTATCGGTATGCATTTAGATCGTTCGTCGATGCGTTTACTTAGTGCGCTAATATTACTGCGTGGTTTCGTTCGTCGTTTGGGATTTTAGTATTTCAATGTTTGACGATTGATTGGACGAACTTTAGGCGATGTTTGGACGCACTTTTAGCTTCCGTGCTTCTCTCAAATTTCTTTACGAAGGGAGGGTAAAATTTTATGATGACGGGATCTGGAAACCTTGACGAGAATGCGATGGTTGTAGAGCTGGCAAATACGTCATGCAGCCACCGGGCATCTCACTGCACCGGCGATATGCCGTGACCGCCCAACAGCTGCCCGTGATGGTCCGCCGCACGCTAGTCCTGTGGTTCTACGCGAGTCACACGACCGCATGCGACGCGTGTCGCGTGATGTTAATGTAATAGCGCAGAGCCTCCAATTCATGTTTCGCTGCCTCTCGTTAGGGGAGAGCGCAGCACGAGAAGAGATCGATGTCCTCCACCAGACACTGTTGCGTGGACTGAAAAACGATATTATCGCCGCCAACTCCATTAATATGCATACAACGATGCGCGTTTACCCATTATCCATGGGACGAAAACAGGTGCAAACCACCCCAACATTGTTTCCCATTCGACAACGTGTGGCAAACATGATATATAGCCCGCGAAATCGATAAGAAGCGTGCGTGTGCTTGTGAGGGACCTTTACGGGCGTGTTTCAATCGGGAATGTGCCATTTATTATACCGGACTTCGTAATGACGAGCTAAGTATACGAAACACGCACAACTTATTTAAATTGCGCATCCCGGTGTATCCATTCTCCGAGTATGGGCGTCCCGATGTGTACTGTTCCCATTATTTCGTACGCGTTTATTGCGCCTATTTCTGGCGCGCATGGGCATAGTATACGTTCCAAATTTGGAATAGTAATTTTCTGGAATAATAGCACGCAAGCTAATGTCTTTCTCTTTTTCTATCTGTACAACGTACTTTCTGCAGTAGCCACTCTCCTTCGCAAGGCTGGCATTCTGAGAGTGCTGTGTCATAAAAAAAAAGGAAGAAAACATTTCTTTTGGGGCTCTTGGCGCTGCTGCACTCCTGAGCTGTTGATCGGCGAAGTGTTTTGGCCCGATTCTGAACCTTAGCTTTCTAGGCAGCTTGGTCAGAATTGTTTCGCATCCGATTTACGCGTCAATTTTTTGAACGGTTCTCGCAAACAAGGCAAGGTAAGGGAGGTCCAGTATGAGAATGAAGTAAAGAAATAAACGACAAAAGAAAGGACAAAATAACAAACGAAAAGGAACAATGAGCCAATGACAAGGCAGATAGAGAGAGAGGGGAGGGGGGAGGGAGGGAGGGAGGGAGGGAGGAGGGAGGGAGGGAGAGGGGGAGAGAGAGATGAGGCATAAATCTTTATATAACGAGCTTTGGTAATGTTAGGGCAACCACCCGCTAGGGGGACGCTCCTATAGTCCTGGATGTGAGGGGCAGCCTCAACTTCAGGGCCATAGAGGTGACGAAGAAACGGCTAGAGTGGGGGGTGGAAGAAAAGTAGGGAAGAGAGTGGGACTGTAGGAAGAGCAATTACCGAATCATAATTTAGAACAGAAGGGGGGAGTGGTAAACAGGTGTGCAAGGGCAGGAAGGGGGGGGGGGGGGGAGCGATGGGAGTTTAATACCGGGGGGGGGGGGGGGGGGCGGGGGAGGGCGGCTATACCATTAGGTTAGTGAAGGGCAGGACAAATAAGTAGAATAACACAGGCAAGTAGGTTGGTGACAACCGACCTCGCGATACAAAAGCAGGGCCTCCAATCATCATCATCATCATCATCATCATGTCATGTCGCGTAAGGTGGCAGTCGGGGCCCGTCAGAGGATTAGTTCAAGTAATATCTATCGAGGACCCGCTCACCCCTTATGCTTTTTGCCCCAGGGACCCGCCACCGTTTCTCTTTCGGTGGACGGAGGAAGGCCGTGTCTGGATGCTAAACTGAGGCCCCGTTTATTTGCACTGCCTATTGCATCGGGAACACGTGTTGCGTGCACAGCGTAAGGCGCCTTTTCGAGAGATGAGCAGGCGCCTAAGAAGCGTTTAACAAGCGTTTAATTGTTCGAATCAGATGAACGCAAGGTGAGCGCATTCATGGTCTAGCTCAGATACAGGAGCGGTAGAACTACATTGTCTTTACAGCAGCCTTTCGAAACGTTGCCACCCACAAGGGTTAAGCATGATGCTGAAATTGTTTTCAAACACTACGGTTGGAGCTCACTGGTCGTAAATACTGGACACGGGCCTGCTTTTGATCTTCCCGTTTGCACGTGCAAGATGAAAAACAGACCAGTGTCCAGTATTTCCGGACATGATCCCTGCCCATCGATCCTAGCCTCGTCCAACCATTCCCGCGAACCAAATGTACATTAAAACCACTTGGTTAGCAGGAGCGACAAGTGCGGAACGGGTCAAAGAGCAGGTCTCTGCAGCACGCGGGATTCCAGGCGCCGATCGATTGCCGCCGTCCCTGCTGAGAAGGAATTCTCTAAGCACACGCGACCAGCGTCGGCTTCGTCGCGTGACTTTGGCGGCGCACGAAGCAGCGGCCTCGATCCCGAAAGAGAAGCGCCTGGTGTGGTTCTTAGAAGCGTCCCGTCGATGGCCGCAGGTGATCCCGGCTCGCCCTCTTTATTAACCGGACCCTCTTCGTCGTAGTTGTCGTTCCTGGCCGGTTCCGACCGGTTCGCCACGTGCGCATACGTGTTTGCTGAGGACACCGCTGCTATGGGACGTCGGAAAGACACGGGCTATAATTCTCTGGTCGTTGTGCTGACCCGAAACACATCTTCCAGAGTGCTAGGACAAGTCAGACACCCTCTCTTTCTGCCTTTTCTCCCCCTTTTCTTTCTTCTCAGTAAGCGTAGGCTTTGGCGCAGCTCACCTGTTCCAACCGATACCTTATGCATTACGATAAAACAAGGTGTAGTCGGGTGAAAATGCAAGAGAACCAACTAGAGTTGAAACCTTAGTTTGACACCATATGCGGCGAGTAGATTTCTGATAAATGCACGGTATGAGACAATATATGACACCGTACACGCGTTGTGTAGTGTCGTACTGTTTCACAAAAATCAATCTGCAGTTTAAACCATTTAAGAGAGTGAAATAAATAATTTCAACCGTTTCACCTTTAAAAGGCATCGCGTAAGCTGATTAGATAAAGAAAACGCAGAGTTGTTTTCCAGGACGGCTATCAGCTCGCACGCTACAACACGCCAAGCAGATGACAAAAGGACAGGCGGTGTTGTGCCAGAACGCCCGGTCCAAATTCGTTGCACGGGGTGACGCGCCGACAGCGGGGCCGATTCACGCCTCGAGCAAACCGGACCAAACCGCCCGCGGCCGACAGGCCCAAATTTACATCGACGCAGAGTCACCTCTTCTTTTTCCGTCGTGGCGGCTGGGCCTAATCTGCATCGGGCGAACGACCGGCAACCGACATGCCGCTACATGTCCTGGAGACGGCTCCGCTGATACGGCGACGGCGTCGCCTTCCCTTTCTCCGTCATGACGGCTCGGCTGACGCAACCGCTTCGCCTCCATTCGTCGGATTTCAAACTTCGGCCAGCGAGAGTCCTGATTGGAGCGATTCAAACTGCTCGCGGCTGCAACGGACTCCCAGGGATATAAAAACCCGACCGGAGGCAAAGCGAGCGCGGCACTTTTCAGAGACACCGAGTGAAGAGGTGCTGTTGCCTTTGTGCGAGCCATGTAACGCTGTGTTACCCTTGTACATACTCTACATAAATGTTGCTTCAACTTTTCGTCGGCTCGAGAACTTCGTCGCCCTGCTCTGCGCCGCGTCGATAGCGGACGGAGCAAAGCGACGCCGCTACACCGGTTACTGCGCTCGGATGGCCAGTCGCAACAGCAAGCAGCAACAACAAAAAAATTAAAGTCCATCGGTTGATCATAAACAAATTGGCCGCATATCTGCTGACTTCGCTGCAAAAGCCATAGATAAACGGTGGTCTCTTGCCGCCGCTGCCTCGTAAATGCCTCCCTTCTCTCCCTCGCCCAAGTGTCATGTTTCTGCATACACTCCCGTTTCGCTCCTCCTACGACGAACACGGTGCAGGTTTGCTTCAGCCGTCTACTGGATGGCGCACGAGCAGCGAATTGAATCTACTAGAGGCATAGAGTTTTATACTAATATATACTCGAGTTTTATACTAATATATACAGGCCGATCAGCTTACTGTCAGTCGTGTTCAAGGTACTTACCAAGGTAATCGCTAACAGAATTTCTGCAACCTTAGGTTTCAGTCAACCTAAAGAACAAGCAGGGTTCCGTAAAGGTTATTCAACAATGGACCATATTCACACGATCAATCAGGTGATAGAGAAGTGCGCTGAGTATACTGAATCCCTATATATAGCCTTCATAGATTATGAGAAAGCATTTGACTCGGTCGAAACCCTAGCAGTCATTCAGGCATTACGGAACCAGGGGGTAGATGAGCATTATGTAACAATACTAGAGGATATCTACAATGGGTCCACAGCTACCATCATCCTCCATAAGGAGAGCAGTAAAATACCTATAAGGAAGGGTGTCAGACAAGGAGACACAATCTCTCCAATGTTATTCACAGCATGTTTACAAGAAGTATTCAGAACGTTGGATTGGGATCAGGTGGGAGTAACGGTTAATGGAGAATACCTCAGTAACCTCAGATTTGCTGATGACATTGCCTTGCTAAGTGACTCGGGGTACGAATTGCAAAGCATGCTTTCCGCACTGGACGAACAGGGTAGAACCGTGGACCTGAAAATTAATATGCAGAAAACTAAAGTAATGATCAATAACCTCGGGACAGCACAGCGGTTTGAGATAGGTGGGGAGGCAGTGGAAGTGGTAAGCGAATATATCTACTTAGGGCCAAGTTGTGACCCCATATCCCAACCATGAGGCAGAGATAATTAGAAGGATCAGAATGGGGTGGGTTGCATATGGCAGGCATTCTCAGATAATGAATAGCAGCCTACCATTGTCGCTGAAGAAGAAAGTGTATGACAGCTGCATCTTATCGGTACTCACCTACGGGGCAGAAACTTGGAGGCTCACTAAGAGGGTTCAACTTAAATTGAGAACGACTCAGCGGGACTATGGAAGCGTAAAATGATAGGTGGTAACATAAGGGACAAGAAGAGAGCGGAGTGGGTCAGGGAGCAAACTGGTGTTAAAGACATATTAGTAGAAATTAAGAAGAAGAAATGGACGTGGGCAGGGCATGTAATGCGAAGGCAAGATAACCGCTGGTCATTAAGGGTAACAGAGTGGATCCCTAGAGAAGGCAAGCGTTGCAGGGGGCGGCAGAAAGTTAGATGGGCAGATGAGATTAAGAGTTTGCGGGGATAAATTGGTCACAGTTGGCACAGGACCGAGGTAATTGGAGAATAATGGGAGAGGCCTTTGCCCTGCAGTGGGCGTAGATAGTATGATGATTATGATGATGATGATGATGATGATGATGATACTAGAGGGAAATTCTGTCGCTGCAGTCGCGGGCTGCCAAGGGCGGCGCCATTGCCGCTAGCGACGATCCTCGCCTACTTGGCTTGGCTAGCCATATGGCTTCTTTTTTTATCTCGAAGCCAGAATCAACGGAAAAGGGTAACATTTTTTTCTTGTTCATCGTACAGGAAGTTCCAGAAAAATCGCTGACAAATTGATCTTTTTGGAGGCTCAATTTTATAACAAAACAAATTTCACGAACCTTCCACAGTAATATCGCTGCTTTTTTGCAGCCAAAGCCGACTTTTCAGCCTGTTCGTGAGCCATGCCAAGGCCAAGGGGAACGTGCCTGCCAGTACATGACGAAATGCTCGCTGAAGCGCGGCTTCCCCAGACAGTGGCGCCAGATTTCCCTCTAGTATATATTAGCATGAAACTCTGTGACTGGAGGGTTGCACTGCTCGTGCGCCATTTAATGGAACCTTTCGTCGCTGCGGGACTAGCGCGCGGAATTCCAACATAGGTAGCCCCAGCGAGGCGAGCGCGCTACTGCGAACTCCGTTTCTTCAGTTGAAACATGCTACGAAACCACGAAAGCGCTTCCAAATAGGCAAAGTTGTCACACACTTCAACGAGCTTCAGAACGGAAGCAAAAGAATTGCCGTGGTCTAGCTTTGGTTAACCCTAGTTGATAGCGAAAGCTTCACTGCCCTGGTTAGGCCCATCGTCGAGGTGTGGTTTGGCAGTGATAAACAGACATGTTTGCAACGAATACACTGCTTATTCGTAGCAGTGTGCGTATATCAAACTTCGGGAAACTATTTGTAACGTTTTAAAATATAATACCTGAAAACGAACAACCCTAAGTATAACATACTCTTTAGAACTAAAGGTTGCCTCCATGTGTGCAAGGGTGCACCCTTTAAAGGCCGCTTGCTTCTTTTTACTAGCGTCACTTCCGGGACGGATATGACGTCAGCGAAATCTTCGTGAATCCGGGCATAAAACACCTTAGTGTTAAAAAAACGCCTCAAGTGTAGTCGCATTAATAGAAAACGGGACAGAAAACTCATTTTTGTATTGTCCCGAAGGTAAGGGCATGACTTGAAAAACCTTCAACCGACACGTTTTTCCTGACAGCTCCCTAGAACGTTTGAAAGGAGAATTTTCGGAACTACCAGTCTTACGTATGCTGCCAAAACGATTGCCTGCGAGCACTGCAGTGAGCTGTGCGTCAGCATACTTTTTATACTTGTAACTGCACGCCACATGAAAAGAGGTATTTAAATATTAATACCTCGCTAAAAACAAAATAAAAAAGCAGCCTTGCGTATTTCTGTATGCGGTTTTGGAATCACGCATTGAAACCGACAGAGTTGTTTGTATACGAACGGTTGTGTTAGGTTGAGACATCCTCTCAGATTTGAAATTTTTTTTTGCCAAATCAAAATTTTCTCGCCAATTTATTTAGTAATTCTTTGCGGCTACACCTACATAAAACGCTGAATTTCAAATGAGCTGGCGGCATAGTCTCCTAAAAATTCGGTTGTCTGTCACTTTAACCAGTTTCGTATTCTTCACAGAACCTCGACAAGTGACGTACACTTTGAAAGCTACTATTTATGACTCTGTAGCGACGACTTGCAAGCCTGTGGCGCTGCGTGCACAGGCTCCCTTCAGACCCTGTTTTGTGGTCTACGTCGCATGGAAATCAAGTGTCGGTGACATGCGTCCCCGAATGCAGTAGCAGCGGCAACAAGCCTCATTTGAGCTGGAGCGAGAAGAGGCGGCAGTAGCCCTAGCCTTCACCCCGAGGCCGCCCCCCTCCATCGTAATCTCCGATTCCAAAACGGCCGTTCAAAATTTCTCCAGAACAATGATCTCGCCGTTGGCCCTCAAAATCCTTCTTCAAAATTCTCCCACCACCCCAGTCGAGCTGGTATGGACTCCAACCCATACGTGTGTGGGGGGGGAACTGGGCAGCACACAGGGCCGCTCGAGAGCCCACCGTCCGAGCTGGTCCTGGCCTTGAGCCCTTCCACGAAGCCCTATCAGCCCGCGACAGACTTGTTACCTTCCACGACATAACCTCGCACTACCGCCTCTCCCGCCGCCAACTACCCCGCTCCGACCTTCTCCAATGAAGAGGAACGGCAATGGCGACTCACCCAGACACACGCACTCCCGTGCCGATATCGACTTCACCTTATCTACCATTCTTTGTAACCCACCCTTTTGCGCCCCGACTGTGGGTCCCTCGATACCCAAGACCACTGCATGTGGCAGTGCCCCCAAAACTCATTCCCCTCTTTCACAGACGGAGAGCACTGGGCGAAGGCGTTGTGCAGCTCGCACCATGAGGTCCAGGCTAAGGAAAATCCAGCGAGCTGCAATGGTCACCGGCCGGTTACCACCGCCGGTCACCCGCCACCCAGACTAGCCCCATGGGGCTCAAATAAAGTTTTTTTCTATCTCTCTCTCTCTGCCGGAAGGGCTTCTGCTTGCCAGTGGGCGACATTCAGACATCACCCTCATCCCGAATCCGAACAAACCGCTCACTCCCACCACTCTCCGCCCAATCTCTCTGACCTCTTGCCTCGTAAAGCTTCTTGAACACCTGATACATCAACGCCTATCCGATCACTTAGAAAAGCAGAACCTCTATCCTCTTACTATGTTTGGTTTTCACCAACACTTTTCCACGAGAGATGTGCTCATCCAGATCAAGGAAGAGGTGCTTGACTACCTCAGCCGCACCACCCCGAAGACCATTCTCACCTTAGACTTCAAGGGTGCCTTTGACAATGTTACACACCAGGCCATACTAAATAACTTAAACACCACGGGATGTGGACTGCGAACTTTTCAATTCGTCAGTGCCTTCTTGCGAGACAGAACAGCAACTCTCCACCTGCGCCCCTTCACCTCAACTTGTTTCCACACTCCGGCCAAAGGTACACCCCAGGGTTCGGTTATTTCACCTTTACTCTTTAACATCGTCATGCTCCACCTCCCGGCCAAGCTGCAAGACATCCCTCGAATTCACCACGCTTTCTATGGCGACGATCTCACCATTTGGACAACCCGGGTCTCTAGCGGTGAGCAGCAAGACAGCCTACAGCAAGCTATTGACACAACAATGGGGAATATCTCCAACCTATTGGACTAGCATGCTAACCTACTAAATCTGTCATTCTCGTTCTTCGTTGTCGTACCAGGGGAGAAGCGGTAACACAACTCCCGATCCCCAGGTCAGCACATCCGGCGCTTCCATCCCACAAGTTCCCACGCTTCGCATCTTGGGAGTTCCATTCCATCAACACGGATTCGGGTCAGCTCTCCTATCACAGCTACACAGGGCAGTCTCCCAGCTGACGCATCTCATTCGTCGTATCCGGGGCTCCTCATATGGACTGCGATAGTCAGATACATGTCGCCTCGTGCAAGCCTTGCTCACCAGCCGTATCACTTACGGGATCCCCTTCGTCAATCTGAAACTCCAAGAGGCTAACAAGTTGGACGCCCTCATAAGAAAGACGTACAAATCAGCCCCCAGCCTGCCTACTTACACCGCGAACGAACGTCTCATGAAACTTGGCCTCTACAACACCCTGAATGAACTCATCGAAGCCCAGCGCGTGCTTCAACTGCAAAGACTTGCCCTCCCCCCCACAGGCCGTCAGGTTCTTCATAATATAGGCCGAACCCCGCCCCCTGCTCGTCTTAACCTACAGCGCATCCCCCTTTCCATTCGGTAACAACCTAGAACAGCGCCCGTACACAGGCACATGCACCCTATTTACAACCGGTCGCGAAGAGAAGCTCGAGTACGCCACCTCGAGAAGCGTTATGGCAATGACCCGCAGACTCGCTACACAGATATTGCACACCCCTTCCCCAATTCTACGGCTACGCTTCTCACCCTGGACGCTTCTGGCAACACCCTTACTGCGGCCACTTACCGAAATATGCCTACACCTGAAGCCGAAGCCCTGGCCATCGCCCATGCCATTACTACAAATCCAAATCAGCCTTATCTCACCATCATTAGCGATTCACAGCAAGCCTGCCGCCTTTACCAGGCCGGTCTCACCTCACAGCATGCCTTACCCATGCTACGCTACTTGCCTCCGGACCTAGAAGTGACCATTGTCTGGACTCTTGGCCATGCCGGCCTGGTTGGGAATGAAGCGGCTCATGCCGCAGCCCGCGATATGCACTATCCGGCACTCCCAACTTCAAGGACCGACACCTGGTGCTACCCTCCAACCACTGAAGACACGCTACCTCCCCTTGATTCCACCTTCTATTCCATACTGTCCCACTACTGGCCACACGAAGCATATAACCCCCGCCTCACCCCTCCCTCCCAACACACCAAGCCACCCTTTATTCCCGCCTGCAAACTGAAACCCCATCGTATCCACCACATCTCGCCGTCCCTTTTTCCCTACAACTTCCCGCACTGTCACATACCTCTCACCTCTTACCACCTTCTTTTCTCTTGTACTCGGCACCCTAACCCCATCCCATCCCGCAACCCTGAGCAGGGGCAGTCCGAGCTGACCAGCTCAGCACCAGAGCGACAGCAAGCCCTGGTGCAACGAGCTCCGAACGCAGCTCGGACTCGCGGCCTCCTGGACTTGGGAGGCTGAGCACATCGTGGTGTGCACAATAAAAGTTTATTAGATGCGAAACATTGTCGGGGCTATGTCCCTCCCTTGTCGTTGTTTCGCCGTCCACACCCCCGCTGCACATGCTCGGCTTGCTGAACGCCCGGTGGTGTCTTACCCTTCTATGAATCCTGGAGCGACAGTGTTGCCGGTGTCTTCCTGGGCCGGCACGAGACTAGCACGCTTCACGCGCCTTCGACGTTTCATCGTCGTCGGCAGCGGCGTGCGTCGGCAGCGGCCCACAACCAGCCGGGGAAAGTGCGTCGACCTCATCTTCAGCAACTTTAGGGTTCATCCACTACAACAGTCCTTGACTTTACATTTCAGAGACCGTAAGGCGGTCATAATCAAAGCGGGACGCCAACCACAGCTCGACGTCACCTACATTGAACATGGTGATGATAATGCCTAAGTAAAGATAAACGCATACCCCGTAGAGCGTCTCTCTCTCTCTTTAATGTCTCTCCACTCTAACACCCCGCCCCCCTACAATAAAATTACACCATCTTCCCGTAGGGGAACCCTGAGTAGTATGCGAAACATCCATGGGGTCGACGCAATTTCCCATTTCGTAGTTCCGATAAGTGAAAAGTGTGGTAGTTACCATGGAAACGAAACGGTAAATATAACGGTAGCTACGTACTTCAACCTCACGGAAACTACGAACTGAAAACTAATGGGCACTTGAATCGACCCCATGCCTGCTTCGCATACTACTCAGGGTTCCCCTACAAAAGATGGGGTAATTTTTCCTCCTCCTCCTCCTCCTCCTACTCCTCCTCCTCCTCCTCCTCCTCTTTATCTCTCTCTCTCTCTTTCTCTCTTCCATCCTATTACTTTGATACGCTCACGATGATGGTCGTTGGCCCCCTGAGTTGGCACGTACCATCATTACCATCCTCAACCCCATTTGAACTAAGTGCTATCCCTCTTAAATGGCATCTCGATGTGACATTCCATCCTCAAATAAGCGCTAGCAGCCGTTTTCAAGCAGTGGCCAATCCCCGCCTGTGGGCATGAGCTGCTGCATTAAGGAGGCGAAGATGAAGACTGCCCCGCGCAAGCTGGATGGAGGCGGCCGGTGGCGAGCCTGTAGAGAGAGATAATGATGAACCACCGGAAGAAGCCCAAGTAGAAAAGATTTGGAGCCAGTTGCATGGAGGCATCCTGAAGGTCTACAGCTCCAACCCAATGGGCATGTCCAGGGGCCACTATATGGAACTCTACAGCTGCGTGTACAACTACGCCTTGAGTACATCGTGGCACTCCATAATGACCAGACGACCTACAGGTAGGCACCCGGAGCACTCGTTAATTTTGGGGCTCTACGAGCGCATAAAGCATTTCCTCGAGAGCTACCTGGTAGGTCACAGCGGCAAGAAAGTTGACCTAATGAACGATGACGTTCTGCGCTTCTACGTCAGCGCCTGGGAGGAGTACAGGTTTTCCAGCACGGTTCTGGACGGGATCTGTGACTTTGTCAACCGCACTTGGACGAAGAGAATGCGCGCTGCCGGCTACGCGCAATTTTTCCGAATTTACGATTTGACCTTAATATTGTGGAAGCGCTACATAATTTCCAAGTTTAAGGACCAGATAACCAAATCAGTGCTGACTTTGATTGAAAAAGCGCGAAACGGAGAGGAAATTGACACGGGACTGATAAGAGTCGCTCTGTCGTCCTTCGTTGAGGCGGACGTAAATGAGGACGACCCATCGGACAAGAAGCCAGGACTGAAGACTTACAAAGTCGCTTTTGAGGACAGCTTTCTGGAGGCCACGGAGTTCTACTACAATAGGGCAACTACCCAATATCTCCAGAGCCATAGCGTCGCCGAGTACCTGAGGCTGGTGGACATCTGTCTGAACGAGGAACGGCGAAGGGTACAGCTTTGTATGCATGAATCCACGCTAAAGCCTCTTCTTACGATCTGTCAAAAGGTTCTCATCGAAAGTCACCTAGAAGTTTTCTATGGTGAACTCAAGAACCTGCTGAAGTCCGACCCAGAGAACTGCATTGGGCGATTGTTGAAGCTTGTGTACCGCTCCAACTGTGAACCCGAGCGACTGAAAGCACTTTTCGAAGAGCAGGTGGAGGCGGATGGTCAAGCGAGTATCGAGAAGGTGGCCGATAAGGCGTTGCAGGACCCGAAGCTGTACGTGTGCACGTTGTTAGAGGTGTACAAAAAGTACACAACGCTTATTTTCGCTGAATTCGCACACGCCCAAGGACTTGTTCAATCTTTGGACGAGGCACTTCGCAGGCTTGTCAACAACAATGCTGTGACAAAGCTTGCCGACTCATCCGCGAAATCTGCCGAGCTTCTGGCTAGATACTGTGGCAGCCTACTTAACAAGAACCCTAGAAGCCGGCAAATACAGGACTTTCACGATGGTCTCAATGAAGCGATGATTGTGTTCAAGTACCTAGACGACAAAGACGCGTTCCAGAACTTTTACGCCAAATTGTGTGCCAAGAGACTGGTAAACGAGACGTCTATAACAGACTTTGCGGAGAAGTGCATGATCTCAAAGTTGAAGCAAGCTTGCGACGTGGAATACACCCTGAAGCTCGAGCGTCTGTGTGAAGATGCTATCTTAAGTAAGGATCTGAGTGCCGAATTTAAGATTTACGCGGAGAACTTCGGCCAGCGTGTTCAAATGGACTTCACGGCATTTGTCATCCCTTTCATCTCATGGCCCTTCAAGGAGGACTATGCATGCTGTATCCCTTCTGACCTGCAACCACGCGCGGAGTTATTCCTTGCATTCTATTCCGGCAAGCACAAGAACCGGAAGCTTTCCTGGTTCCACAACGTCTCTTGGGGGGACCTGGCGATGAGGTGCCCCGCGACAACCTACACGCTTCGGGCTTCCATGTTCCAGATGGCCGTCCTGCTGCAGTTCAATAGCGAGCCGAACTTCACAGTCCAGCAGCTGAAGCACAACACCGGCATCGTGATGGACACCCTCCTCATGGTCTTGCAGTCCTTGCTCAAGTGCCGCCTCCTTGTGCGCGTGGAAGAAAGAAGCGAAGGCGCTTCTTCGCAGGCCACCTTCCGGCTGGAGCCTAACACGCTGCTGCGCGTCAATGACCACTACTGCAACAAAAGGGTGCGCGTGAACATCAACGTGCCCTTGAAGACAGAGGTGCAGGCCCAGAGGGAAAGCGAAAAGAAGGCTGCACTCGAAGACAGGAAGATGTGCATTCAAGCAACAATAGTACGCATCATGAAGGTGCGCAAGACTCTTACGCATGAAGAACTCGTCGCTGAGGTCTTACGCCAGCTGTCCTCCCGCTTTAAGCCCGACGTCCTCATGATCAAAGCCGGTATAGACATACTGATAAACAAGGAGTACATCAAAAGAGCACCAGCTGAGCCCGACGTTTACAATTACGTCGCTTGAAGAGAATTCCGGGTCATCCGGGTCATATTTTTACGAGCAAATTCGGCGGACGAATTAGTTGGCGAAGCAAATTTTGTATTAGAAAATCTAAATAGCTGGACTGAGAAAAACCATCTTAAAATAAACACGAGCAAAACTAAATCTGTAATATTCAGAAGTAAAAATAAGAAGGTAACATTACCTCAACAAATACTGCTGAATTCGACCCCGGCTGATATTGTACCAAACATTAAAACATTACGAAGTGGTGTTCCAGGAAAACCTATCTTGGAACGAGCACATCGACACAATATCAAGTAGGTTATTTCAAATAGTGGAGCTAGTTTACCGGAATCGCCTGATCCTTCCGCGGCATATAATCATATTAATTTACAACTCTTTATTTTCCTCAAGAATAAACTATTGTCATCTAGTTTGGGCATCCACTAGTCAAAAAAACATACAAAAATGTATTCTCCACAAAAAAGGTTTCTACGTGCTGTAGAGGATGTGCCTTCACATTATTACACCTACCCGTTGTTTGAAAAGTACAACATAATGCCTTTTGAGAATGTACAACTTCATATTAACGAAAGCCCATAAACAAGAAATAAAGAGGAAACATGTATTCTTGACTGGACTGAACCTTAAAAGAAATTCTCAGCCTTATAAAACGCGAAACTGCGAAACTTGGAGCGTTAAAACTTGTAGAACAAAAAATTACACCATCGCACCGAATGGAACTATGTGGTGATGCAAAGCAGAATTGTTGGCGTCCATTCAGCTCACACGGACGGTGCAGCGTGTCTCAACCGAAGCAGCAACTGAGGAAGCGGCGCGCAAACTGGGTTTATATATAGAGCAGATGGAGTGGAGAGGAGGAGATGAGAGAGGAGACGCGCATGCGCGCTTATCACGCAGCTGGCGTCTTGCCGTTATGTTGAGTGATCTGGTGTTTAGTAGCGCCAGAGGTAATTCCACGTCCGGGTCCACACCGGTGGCAAAGGCACGCAAGTACTGTTGTGTTACGGTGAGTAGGCGGTGGTGCTCGAGGCGCCGAAACTCGTCCACCAAGTTCTTGTCGATGCTTGTCGTCTCTGTGGTAGAATCGGTAGTCTCCGTCAGCGTTGGTGAGGTAAAGGTTGCTGACGTTGGTGCACCGGCTGAGAGCAACGTACACGCCCTCGTCTTCGCAGCTTTGTTGTTGTTGTTGTTGTTCCTTGGTAATATTGGCGCATACCCAATCAGGGGATCGGCCAAACATCAGTCGTTAATTCGAATGAGATTACTGCCTAGGTGGATGATTCAAAGAAAATTAGAAAAATTTGGAAGCTTTTTTTTTCTTGTGTTGGAGGAATTGAGTTTGGAATTTGGTCAATATTGAAACAAAAAAAAGGAAATAATAAATAAATAACTAAATAAAGAAAAATAAGAAGAACAAGGAGAAGAAGAGGAAGAAAGGGAGAGGAGGAGGAGAATTAAAAAAAACAATCAGAAATGGATGCTTTTGGAGAGCTCAGGTGAGGTGCCAGAATAAGATGCGAATTAGGTTGTAAATCTTTTGGAATTTTCTATGAAGCGCAGAAGAGCAGAACAAACATCCCGGCGGCAATATCCCGTTTCTGAAGCCCCAAATGATAAGAGAGCCGGCAGCTTTGTCTTCTTCTCCTTCTTCGTCTTCAGCGGTTCCCCTACGGGCAAGATGACGACGATGGTTGAAGGCGAAGCTATCTCGTGATGGATTCTTTGGTTGGCCAGTCCCTAGGGGAATCCTGCCACAATCATCATCAGAGGCGCTGCGGACGGGGCACGGACGCGGGACATCCCCCGAGCAAGAGACGCTAACATCCTCCTCTAAAGTTTTCAGTTCGTCGTTTCTATTGACGTTCAGCTTCGCGTGCCTTCGTTGTATCAGTAGGTTCTTGACGTAGTTTTAATGAGTCAAGGACATAAGGCGCGTTCGTAGCTCTTGCTCCTGTCTCGGTTTTGTAGCGCAGTGGGAAGAGCGCCGCGTACCTCCCGTTGCGGTCAGAGAACCGTGGGATCGAAACCGGGCGCCGCTATTTATTTTTTTATAGTGTAGGGGGAGAGGTGAGTACAACGGACGGACGCCGGACATAGCCCCGAGCAAGAGATGCTCTTCAAGCCTACAAGCAAGCCCAAGTCGTGTCAGCCGCCGACAGCAAGGTCTTCAGCCAGAGTTTGGACTGCTTCCGTATAAAGTGAAGAAAGAAGACGTCGTGAAAACCACCATGATCAACGCAGGCACCGTGACCAGCGCTTTCAATCCTGCCCTCGTTCTTCAGCAACCCAGGGAGCCCCCATCATTTCATGGGTCGCCTGCGGAGGACCCCGAAGACTGGTTGGAGCAGGTCGAACGGGTCAAGCTGTTTAACCGATGAGACGACGCGGAGACACTGAGGCAAGTGTTCTTCTACCGTGAGGACTCAGCACGGATCTGGTTCGAAAACCATGAGAGCTCCCTAGAGTCTTGGAATGATTTCAGAACACAATTTTTAACGACGTTCACCACGGTTGTGCGGAAAGAGGGGGCCGAAGTATTGCTGCAGACGCGGACACAACAACCTAACGAAAGCATTGTTGTGTTCGTCGAGGAGATGAAGAGGCTTTTCAGGCGTGCTGACCCTTGCATGGCGGAAAAAAAGAAGTTACGCTTCTGAGATGCGCGGTGTGAAGGAGGAACTGTTTGCTGGACTTGTCCGCAATCCACCCAAAACCATCACCGAATTTGTGACCGAAGCCAGCACAATTGAGAAGGCCCTCGAAATGCGTGCAAAGCAGTATGATCGCAACTTTGTTAGCGCGGCCAATGAGAACTATTTCGACGGCACGCGGATTCCGGCCGACAGCCTACGCGAGACTATCCGCGCAATAGTGAGAGAGGAGCTCCGGAAACTTCTCCCAACGCCGCTTTCCCAACTTCCCCCAACGTGATTAGGGAAGAAGTGCAGCTAGCGCTGGGAACTTCAACGATGCCAGAAGCACCCCGCGAGCCGCAAGCCATGGCCTACGTGGCTGCTGTCCGTCGATCTCGCCCGCCTGCCCCCTATCGTCCCGAGGCTACATACCGTCGTCCCTTGTCGCCGGCCCGACCACCTGCGGTGCAAACCCCCGCCCCAAGGAAGACCGACGTGTGTTGAACGCCAGATAATCGGCCGCTGTGCTACCACTGCGGGGAGGCCGACCACATCTACCGTCGCTGCCCCTACAAGAGGCTCAGTTTGCGAGGGTTCTCCGTCGACGCACCACGCCCCCGGCCCGGCCAGCGCCCTACTGAAATCGAAGATTACCTGTCCAACGCCAACCGAGGTCCAGCGCGCTTGAACCGTCCGCCGTCAGCCCTACCCATACCGATCGTTAAGCCGTCGAAGCAATGCAGACTTTACGCGTGGGAGTTCCCCAAGCCCACGTAGGGGAAACTAAAAGCAGCAACTTCTGGAGGTGAAGTTGCTCTACGGCGAAAAACCGGAAACCCTCCACCAATGCAAGGACGCGCCGAAGACAGTGATTCACGACATGCCCTCATCCCGACGACCCAACCTTAACCCTGACGAGACTCCCGAACACGACAACAGCTACACGTCGCGACGGGTACCCGACACGACCGAAACTGCCGCTGAAAAGACGACGACAACGACGACGCACAGTGCCCGACCGTCAACACGCACAAGCCGAGATGCGACGCCCCGACGCACCCGGAACTCGAGGAAGGCGGCGTCTGACGTTAAGGTGTCCATCGACGGCTTTGATGTAGTCGCCCTCATAGACACAGGAGCCGACTACTCAGTAATGAGGGGACCATTTGCGTCTAAACTGAAGAAAGTTATGACCAGATGGGATGGTCCGCACATACGCACAGCAGGAGGCTATCTCGGTGACACCAAGTGGAACGTGCACATCGCGCGTCACCATAGACGGCACAACGTACCCTGCGGCGTTCCTCGTTTTGCCTAACTGCTCCCGCACGTAATGCTCGGAATGGACTTTTTGACGGACAACGGTGCATTAATCGATCTGCAGACCAAGTCCATGACGCAGGAACCGAACCACGAACACCGTGCAGCTGTAATGATCGCCGATGATCACACCCTACCACCCCGCGCAAGCTTGATAGCTTGATGATCACCGTCTACTGTGAAGGTGCTGCTCGTGACGTCGACGCTATCGTGTAGAGCGACCGAAGGTTGCTTCTCGACCACGGTGTGTCTGTCGCAAGAGGCATTGCGCGGTTT
Source organism: Haemaphysalis longicornis (assembly GCA_013339765.2). Classification (NCBI taxonomy): domain Eukaryota; kingdom Metazoa; phylum Arthropoda; class Arachnida; order Ixodida; family Ixodidae; genus Haemaphysalis; species Haemaphysalis longicornis. Next base: position 23,650,495 of record CM023449.1, read on the forward strand.
AAGAAGCGCAAATTCCACGTTTTGGTCACCAATTTAACCGAGGAGTACCAGCATTTAAACAAGGGCGCTGCAATTGCGTTCCTCAAAGAAACGCAACAAGCTAGTGACGTGATCGCAGTCGCCGACTTCGAACGCGCACCCGAAGATACCTTCAAGCTTCCGCATCCCTTCGACGTGAATCCGGCGCTACCGCAAGAAAGGAACAAGCTATTGGCTTTGCTGCGTCGCTACAGCGAGTGTTTTTCGTCGAACTCAAATTTACGTCAAACACCTCTGGCGAAGCACCGGATAATAACCGAGGATGGAGTCCGACCTACCCGACAGTCACCGTACCGCGTCTCTTCACACGAGCGCGAAGCCATCCGCACTCAAGTCGACGACATGCTCAGCGACGACATTATACAGCCATCGAAAAGTCCGTAGGGCTGCGCCGGTCGTACTCGTGAAGAAAAAAGACGGCACACTAAGGTTCTGCGTTGACTACCGGCGATTGAACAAAATCACCAAAAAGGATGTGTACCCCTGCCACGAATCGACGACAGCCCTCGACCACGTCTGCCACGCGAAGTACTTCTCATCGATGGATCTGAAGACAGGTTACTGGCAAATTGAAGTGGACGAGAGAGATCGAGAGAAGACTGCATTCATAACCCCGGGCGGCCTATACGAGTTCAAGGTGATGCCGTCTGGGCTATGCACGGCGCCAGCAACCTTTCAGAGAGTCATGGGCACTGTGCTAGCTGGCTTGAAGTGACACACCTGCCTCGTACACCTCGACGACGTTGTGGTATTCTCTCGGACTTTCGACGAACACCTTGCAAGGTCGCAGTCTGTAGTCGAGGCCATTCGTACGTCGGGGTTAACGCTACAGCCTGAAAAGTGCCGTTTCGCGTACGAGGAACTCAAGTTTTTGGGCCATGTCGTCAACGCCGCGGGAGTCCTGCCTGACCCGGCGAAAACTTCAGCCATAGCGAACTTCACAAGACCGAAAGATAAGAAGGGCGTGGGCAGATTTCTCGGACTATGCGCATACTACCGGCGCTTCGTCGCAAACTTCGCACGCATTGCAGAGCCACTCACGCACTTGACGAAAGATAGCACCCCTTTCAGCTGGGAAAACAACCAAGAAAAAGCATTCTGCGAGCTGCAACAATGCCTGCAAAGCCCACACGTGCTCGCGTATTTCAACGAAAACGGCGAAACGGAAATGCACACGAACGCCAGTGATATAGGCTTGGGTGCCGCCCTCGTCCCAAAAGCAAAGCCGGGGCGAAAACGTAATCACCTATGCCAGCCGTGGTCTGTCCAAGAAAGAAAAAAACTACTCAGCCTCTGAGAAAAGGCGCCTCACGATTACAGTCAAACCCGGCTATAACGAACCCGGATAGAGCGAATGATGCTATATATCGAACAAAAATATTTCAGTTACAGGAAATACATGGGAAACATATTCCTTATAACGAAGTTCACATCCGATATATCGAACTCTGCGCGCCGAAAATGGCCGCCGAAATGCACGGTCTCGGAGCGGCGATTGGGATGCGGATTGGCCGCGACCACAAAGCAAGAGTTGCGACTGAGACATTGCGCCTCGCACGGACGACGTGACGCCAGACATTTTCCGTAACTGTTTCCATCGCGCGGGACTCACGACGGAACCCGCGCAGTCAGCGAGTCCGGACCAAGACAGCAGCATCGGTGAACTGCGGGAAGAGCTCCCCCATGTTCCCGATGATGTCTCGAGTGAAAGCTGTCCGACGCTTATAATGAAGCGCATTCGGGAGTCGATGTGCTCGGCCAATGCGTCTTGGATTTTGGAGGACGCGGACTCGAACTGGTGTAACAATGTTTCGTGTGGAGAATGCTATGCTAGTTGAAGCCGCCAAAACGAAAGTGAAAACAAAAATCATCGCTTTTTTCTATGCAAAGTAGGCAGTTCAGGCGGAAAGTAGCTTTATTACTTGCAATAAATGGATTATTTGGGTATTTATGGTACTGGCTACTTTAATGTGTTTGTTTCTGCATGCGGGGATGGTGGAGTTGGGGAGGGCGAGAACGGGGGGGGGGGGGGGGGGGGGGGCTCCCTCGGATTGCGAACTTGTAACAATAAGTTCGTTATAGGCGGGTTCGGCTATATCGAACTATTGGATATATCGAACTAATCCCGGTGCATATTGCAATACGCTATAAACGGGTTTGACTGTATATGGGCCTTTTCGAAATTCGCAGTGTCTAGAGTGCCGTCCGACGACATTCGAATATTTAACACTAGGCTAGCACCGCCGAAAGAGTCTGTCGTTGTAGTGTAGAGGACCCGTCTTAGCGTCTTGATCCTAATGTCGGTGGTTCGAGACCAGCTGTTGCCTGGGTTGTTTTTTTTTAGATGCGACGCATCTCTTGCTCTGAGGCATGTCCCTCCTGCGTCGGCGTAGTACGGCGTCCGCACGCCAGCTGCGCATGCGCGACTCTCCTCCCGTCTTCTCTCTGACAGCTGTGCGCGCAACGCTCTCACTCCACCTCATTATCATAAACAACAGCTCTGTGGGCGCGCTTCGCTGGCTTCGCTCCGCTCCCGTAGCGCAAGTGAGCGCATGCGCGACTCTCCTCCGTTGTCTCCTCTCCTTGAGGCGCTGTGAATATAAAGCGGGTATCGCGCTGCGGCGGTTCAGTCAGCGCTCGCTCTCGTTCGACTCCGCGTCACTGTGCTTGACAACTGCGTGCTTGACTTCATTCTACCGATGAAGACGTGATGGAAGCGACGGTCCCTTCATGAAAAGTAAAATTACGCCCATCTTCCCACGTATGAGAACACCCGCATGTGATGGAATGCATCATACGCGTTCACAACACGTTTCACCCGATTTAGAGAATCAACCCAATGGAAACGCCAATTCAACCCCCCGATGCGTCGCATCACACCAGGGTTCCCTCGCGGGAAGATGGTCGTAATTTTTTTTGCGTTATTTAATTGAGGTGCACTTTTTATGCCTTAGGTTAGTTTTGGTGTTTTAAATGATTTCTTTGTGTGCGTTAGGTTATCTTAGGTTTAGGTTAGGTTGCCTAGCTTTACGTTATCAAGAGCGATGTACTGCCAGACTCTGCAATTTTGCCCCCAAACGCCGGTGGACGTCGATATAGTGGAGTGCTTATAATACCGTCGGACGGCACTCTAGACTCGGCCTTCGAAATTTCGTCCGTATACGTGTATGGAGGACCGTTCAAGGTTGTGACAGACCACCATGCGCTGTGTTGACTCGCCAGTTTGAAGGATCCCTCTGGCCTTCTTGGTAGGTGGAGCTTGCGCCTGCAAGAATTCGACGTTACAGTAGTCTATAATCCGGGAGGAGGCACTCAGACGCCGACTGCCTGTCTCGCGCCCCCGTCGACCCACCACCGCAAGACTCTGACGAAGACAGCGCATTCTTCGGAGTCGTGACGGAGAGCGACCTAGCGGCCCAGCAGCGTGCCGACCCCGATTTACGCGCAATGATCCACTACCTCGAAGGACAAAACGTCACCGTGCCTAGGGCCTAAAACGGAACTTACCAGCATTCAGCCTGAAAAACTCCGTCCTCGAGAAGAATTTCAGCCCCGGAACAAGAACGAATTATCTTCTTGTCATCATTACAGACCTTCGTGACGAAATTTTGGAGAGAGAGAGAGAGGAGAGAGAGAGAGAGAGAGAGAGAGAGAGAGGAGAGAGAGAGAGAGAGAGAGAGAGAACTTTATTACGCAATAATGCGAGAGTGGTTCCTCAGTCCAGGAGCCCATGTGCTGTCCAGGCTGCCGTAGCCCTAGTCACAAGCAAGAGCTGGTCCTCAGGTCGACAGCTGGACAGCAGTACCTCCCACTGCTCAGGGGAAGGGGACGGGTTCAGAGGCGGAAGGTCCGAGTTTTTTGTGCAGTCGAATAATATGTGTGCCAGAGTTCCTGGTTCGTGGCAGAATTTACACTTATCAGAGTACTGCGTAGGAAAGAGTAAATGCATACGGATGGGGTGGGGAAAAGTACCTCCTTGAATTTGTCTGAGTGTGACTTCTTGGCTTTTGGTCAAAGATGTGTGAGGACTAGAGAAGGTCTGTCTCGTGGTTCGGTAGTATTGGGTGATTTCTTGGTAGGTGAGGAGAGGTGCGGAAACAGCCCCGGTCTCAGCGGCTCGGTGAGTGAGGTCTCGAGCCTGTTGATGAGCAACATTGTAGCCCGTTCGGAAGCATGCCACGACGACCCGTCTTCCGGACATCTCGGCACAGCTCGCACTATTGAAAAAATCAAGACGAAGTACTACTGGCCCCGCCTTGCATCCAACGTCACCCACTACGTCCGGAGCTGCCGTGACTAGCAGCGACGAAAAACGCCACCGACGAGACCCGCCGGACTTCTGCAGCCGATCGCCGTCCCATAGAGGCCCTGCCAACAGATTGGAATGGGCCTTCTGTGCCCGTTCCCTACGTCACGATCCGAGAACAAGTGAATTGTCGTAGCAACAGACTGAGACTACATCACGCGCTACGCAGAGACCACCGCTCTTCCGAGGGGTACTGCACACGAAGTCGCCAAGTTTTTCATAAACCAAGTTGTGCTGCGACATGGAGCCCCTGAAGTCTTAATCACGGACCGCAGAAGAGCCTTCACTGCGGAGCTCATGCAAGGAATCTTACGCTACAGCAACACGGATCACCGAAGAACGACGGCTACTACCCCCAAACGAACGGACTAACGGAACGCCTGAACAAGACAATCGCGGATATGCTGTCTATGTACGTCGAAGTTGAACACAATACTTGGGACGAAGTCCTACCGTATGTCATGTTTGCGCACAACACGTCTATCCAGGAAACTACGCAGATGACACCGTTCGAGCTTGTCTACGGAAGACGGCCGACTACGATGCTCGACGCCATGCTTCCCAAAGTGGAAGACGACGACCTAAACGCCGACGTCCAAGGATACCTTCAGCGTGCAGAGGAGACCCGCCAGCTCGCTCACACACCACACACCGACATTAACATACCAGCCGTGCCTCCGGCTAGGCTTTGTTATTTAATCATCACTTTAGAGAAATTAACAGCTCTAGAAAATCCAACTAATCTGGTACTGGCTGCTGGACTCTCAGCCCCTCAACGAGCTGCGTGACACTCTCCCGCAGAAACTGCCGGGCCGGTCGGGCATCCACGTCGCCATGGAGCCACGCCATGCGCGCCCTCTATATGCTGTGAAGGCCCAAAAGCATTATTAAATCGTATGGGACTCCTTCGTTATTCTCTGTGGGTAAATACCGTATACCATGCGGGGTAAGTGGGAAGTCTTTGTGTAAATTTCGCTGCATAACATCCCAAAAGTGAACCGCCATCCAGCAGTGTATAAAAACGTGGTCTATGTTATCCGGTTGTTTACAAATTGTGCAGTCAATACCCCACGGTGTATCTAACCCCATTTCTTTTAACCATGTTTGCACAGTAAGTGTCCCCGAATGAAGTTTGAAAAAAAAAGGACTTCACTCCCGGTTTTACAGCCATACGCTTAACTCTTTTCAGTACATCCTGCCCTGGGCCTTCTTTGTACAGTTCTCTATATCGCGGTATCGGGAACAGACTGTCGCAAACCTCTTTATATAATTTTTTTACGTGACACTGTACTCAAATATTCCATCGAAAAACGAGTTGACAGAAACCTGAGTGACATGACAACTTCTTTAAAATATCCTGAAATCCTTCCCTGTATGTGCAAACTGGATACGACAAATTCCGGCAGTGCTTGAGACAGCCGTACCTGGCAAAGTGTTCGCAAAAAAGGATCGCTTGTATCGCGAAGAAAAAGGAACCTATTCACCAACTGGCGGACAAACAGGTGCGACAACCCAAGCCCGCCCTCCTTGACGCGTCGAAAAAGGTTATCTCTACTGCACCTTTCCCATGTAGATGACCAGATAAACACAGCAAATGCACGATGCATTTTCTGTAGATTCAAACGCGAGCAGTGCAACACTTGCATAACGTACCACACTTTGGAAATAAAAAATAAATTACAAACAGTCGCTTTAGCGAACATTGAAATAAAAACCCCTTTCCACTTTTCTGCCCTGTCGCGTATGTCCTGCGTTCGGGCATGCCAATACGGTTCGCTGTCCTGGTAGCACTCCAGTGGCACGGGATTGGTTTCCCATCTCACGTTGGCAAAAAATTCCGGTGTCAAAGACCAGTCCCCATGCCAGAAGCCCAAACATTTTCCCCAGTTTACCCCACTACCTGTGATTGACCCAAAACGTTTAACAATGTCCACCGCTTTTGTAACACTTTCTTTGGTCGTACAGAAAAGAGTAATGTCGTCTGCGTAGGCCAGAAGTTTTACCTCTGCTTCGCATAGCTTAAACCCGCGAATGTGTTCACTTTCATTTAACCGCTTGACCACCTGAGGAGACCAGAAAACTCGGAGAATTCGGTGTACCAAATAAGGCTACCCACGAATAGTGTCGGGTGTGCTTTGTTTTGGTCGTATTTGAGAGATTTGAGCAGTGGTAACGCTTGTTTCTTGCGCACCGATCTTGGAGCCGAGGACAATAATGCTAGTTCTACAAGCGATGTAACCACAGGTCCCTTATTTGAGTCAAGAAAAGCTATCGCACATCCCCGGTCTCCCCTGCGCAAGCCACCGGAGCTACGAATGGAATGGAATGCGCCGCTAGAATTCTGGCGTTGATAACGCTTGCTCGTCACGCACCGACCTTGCAGACAAGCCACATTATGCTTATACTGGATGCGATGTAGCGAGAGCTCCCTTATTTAAGTCAGACAAAGCTATCGCAGATATCCGATCTCCCCGATGTAAGCCGAACAAGCCACAAATGGATGAGCGCTTGCGAACAGAAATTGCTTGCAATTAGTCTCAAGGCAACCAATTCCCGCAAGTTAAAAATAAATCGTTTATTTTCTGCTGAAAGGAATGACCCCAAACCACTAGAAGACGGACGCTGTCGCCCGCTTTCCGATGCTCTCTCGCGCTGCGTCGACGCCGATATCTGGCGAGCGTAGCCATCGGCGTCGCTCGGGCGTCAGCTCGCGTCGGCATGCATTTCTGTCGACGACGTCGACGCGAGAAAACGCCCAAAGTGCGCTGCATGTGGTTGGGCCTTAAAGCAGCCCCGACCACTGCAAAAAGAAAAGAGAACCAGCGCACATACTAGTAGCCACGCACAGTGCAGAAAAACGGTGCAGAAAATGATGCGAGATAACACGACATGAAAGAACTAAAAGAACCTAGCTGAAGTTGGAAACTGCTATCACTGGTTAATACAGTGCTAATTTTTATCAAGAGGTTTGAAACCTGTTAATAAATTATGTTCATTATTACAACCAAAATGATTGAGTTTTGTATCTTACTTCGCTGCATCGGCTTTATCCCCTGGCATCAATCAACGCCGCCTATACGCCTCAAGCGCGGCCTGTAGTGGCGCCACTGAAATCCCTCTAGCGGCCCGTTTCGAAAGCAGCCACGGGAGTCCGCCTCCAGCTCCCCACTGCAGCAGCTGCTTTTGCGGCACGTTCACGACCGAGGCTTACCGTTTGCGGGCGTTTGAAATACATGTTTATGTGGAGCAGACACTCTGTTCGCAAATGGGGTGTGTTTATGAGAGTGCAAATGTTTCTGACGTGATCTTAGTGTGGTATATTCGGTCTCTATAAGCGCCGAGTGTGTGTCACAGGCCAATGTCGCGGAACCGGCGTATGATGGAGCCGATTGTAGTTACACTGCCATGAATTTAATAGCAGTGTCTTCGTAACTACCGGTTACTCAGATGTTCATGCTACGGGGCTATACACTACGATGTAAATCAGTTTAGTGCGCTTACATAATCAGCGGAGCAATACCTGACAGCACGCCAGTTACGTTTGTCAATATTATACCTCAGATATTGATCACCAACATTTAAAAGGCAGTTTGTGTTAATTTCGGGAATATTCACCAAAAGTACGATGGACAATGCACAATTATACTCGGGGATCAGTACACGACAAAGTCGTCTTGTCGTTAGGTGAGCGCCGCCAAACTTTCATCTGCTACATATATCCTCTGCGGGCAGCGTGGAGACGGGCTTAGAATATAATCTGCGTACGCGACTAAATTCTTCTTCGAAATACCGTCATATGGCACAGGGAGCCTGCAGATCAGAAACTGAAATCAGACGGTCTATCACATGCCACACACTATTCCAACGACACCTTTCATCGCTTGTTGAACTGTCTACCATGTATACTTCCAAAATTGCGTCCGCCGTACGATCAGCTGTCTGTTGAAGTCGAAAAACAAAAGGAAAGTGAACGCGAGATTTGTGTGTGTGATTACTAAAACGTTCATTGCTTGATTACGCTCCGCATTTGTACACGCGTCTTCCCCCCCCCCCCCCCTACACGATGTCTCACGAAATAGCAGTGCATTTCGCGTATAGTTGGTCTGGTGAACCCTAGCTGTCTTAAGTTTCGACGAACGTCTTTAGCATGTCAGAAGCTGCACTATTTTTTTTTTCATTTCCGTTAGAGCTATTATGTTTCTTCCGCACTTACACAGCATTTATTTTTCCGTGGTTTCATTAACTTGCCTTGGATCTTGCTATAAGGCGTGTGTGGGCACATATTTAACGACGCACAGGACTGGAATATACTTAACATTTGCGCATGGTTTATATCCTTAGAAAATGCACCAGTTATTGTCCGGGATTGGGTAATCACATCAACGAAACATTTTTCTGCGACGTATATATTCGAAACGAAGCCGCATTCATGTCCACCCTGCAAAATGAAGCCAACCTCTCACTGTGCCAGTATCAGGTCTAAACAAGGCGACAGTAGAATTCATTTATGCTTGACGTATTTGTAGGTGACAGGAGTGATATTGGTGATATGTTGCTACCGTCGCCGACGCCCGGAAGAGCCGCGACGAAGCGCGCAGAACCGCGTCCCCGGGCAGCTCTTGCAGGCGATCGCGTACCCTACGAATACGCAGCTGCTCTTTAGGTGACCTAAACGTACTCTTTGCTATAGACGTCACCATAATGCGCTTTTTAGGGCGCGGAAAGGCGGGCAGAAGCAAAACTGAACCAGAACACTGCACGAGCCCCTATCAGCCACGCAGCGCAAATCCCGTCAACGCCGCGGAGAAACGGCGGCAGGCGGCGCACGATCGCGAAGATCGCGACCACGGGCGGCGCTGCGGAGCGCGCCTCCGTGACGTCGGCTTAGGGATTCTCGCATTTGTCGTCTGCTTCACTCGGGCTCGCTCTCTCTGCTGTTTCTTAGCGCGGTTGAGATTTTGTGCTTGTCCGCAGCAGATCTCGCGTTGTGCAACTTTTTTTCGTAACAAAAGACTAAGGCGTGATCTTAAGTATAGTTTTTGATACCGCTCCGGAACAAAACATTGCCGGCGTCGCCCATGCAGTGCTGCGAAACTGGTCCTGTGCGGAGCGCGAAGAGTCGGAGCTAGGCGTCAGCCTCTGTATTCAGCAGTCTTTCGAACAACGGTAACAGCCGGCGGCTGACCACCGACAACAGCGAAAATGGAAGACCAAAACAAATTCCAGGCCTTCGAAGCTGCCGGCTTTTGCAGAAGGCATTACGATTCCAGCTAATCGTACGTAAGGTAAAACAGATTTGGCAACGTTGCCTAACGCTTGAAAGTATTGTATCAAGTCACTTTACGTTTTCACGGCATGAAAGTGTGCCGACATGCACTATGGGGCACAAATAATGTAGGTTGATTTCCAAATAACCTGCTGTATGTACAGACGCGTGCTTTTTTATACCAGGCTTCTAACCAGTATGCAGGCTTATTGAGCAAAACAAGTAACCTGTATGGCAAACACACAGAAAATCTATGTTTGTTCAGACTTGGAGGGATATTTCGGTTCATTTGCCACAGCCATATAATTCCAATATTCAGATAGGCGTTATAGTCAAAACTGCACTCGAGAGGAGGAGCACCAGGAGGAGGAGAAAACTTTAACAGTAAAATCGAGCTGGTTAGTTGGCAGGCTCCTCAGTCCAAGACGATAGAGTAAGATTCATTCTTCAATTCACCGAACGTCATCCCGAGTAGGCCAGGATTTGTTCTTTGCGACTGAAGGGGTTGGAAAACAATAGAGCTGTGTGGACATATTCATTGGTTAAGAATTGTGTTATACATAAAATTGGCATGTATACTATTTATTGCGTTCGTTAGCAAGTATATCAAGTTTTCGACACCGTAATCATATCATAACTGTTCGGGTTGAGATTGAGTTCGTTACGATAACGATGGTTGGACAGAAATTAGATGCACAAAAGCCGCCTTCGATTAGTGTGGACAACGTTATCTGCGCCGTAGCACAAATCTCATTGCATTGCATATCCAAACGAACTTTGTGAGCCTCGCAAACATCCCCAAACCTCCTACGACGTTTGGGACGGTGCAGAAAAATGAATGAGTTGGGCACAGAAAAAAAAACAATTATCTGACCCAAGTCAACAACAACGAAAGAAATAGAAAACATCCGTTTTATTTCCTGCTTTGCGACCCGCTGCTTGATGCGTAGCATTAGACTGTTCAGTCTTCATAAGAGCATCTCATATATAGTTAACGGAAGCCCAAGCATTTTGAATACTTATCGAGGAGATCTGAGCACTGAAACTCGCAAATACGGTAGATAGAACGAGTTACACACGATCGTCTGAGGGATGCTCTCTGATAGTCGTTCTCTCTCTCCTCGTGTGTTGTAAACTTGTGCGGGATAAAGCTTGAAATTATTCAGAGCTGTCAGAATCTGACTGAAAACACGCTTTTAAAGCACCACAGCATCAAAGCGGGCGATTTCTAGCAAAGGCACTGCTGCCAGTCACAACCGGACGACCGCGGCGCGGGTGTACCAGCGGCGCGAATGTAGCAGACGACAGCGCAGCGGGTCCCAGGCCGACGTCAGATCCAGGGGGCGCCACTCAAACATCTCACCGCTAATAGGCCGACTGAAGCCGTAGCCAGCCGTAGCCGCAGCCCTCACTGTTGCAACAAACATTACGCCGAGTTTCTTTTCTTGCGCTGGTCGACCGTGTAACAAAGCGTAACCATGTAACGTTTTCGTTGAGTATGTTTTGGAAGGTAGAAGAGAAGTCGTTGGGCCTACGGACGAGCGTAATTTTTTTCTGGAGGACGTCGACGACTACGAGCGTGGCGTGGGAAGTGTTTTGGCTCGGCGACAGCGAGACGCGGGGAGATTATTCGAGGGCACCATCGTTCACATGACCGGTAAGTGTTCTTACCCTTAAATTAAGCGCTCTTTAGCAGTTTCGCATCTGCCACTAACCGCAGAAAGTAAGGAATGAATGTCGGCGTGCCGGCGGAGCCGTCGGAAGGCGCGGAGATCCGCTTCACCGTACAGTGTGTTGCGACGGTAATTGGAACACTTTAAATTTTTTCCTGCGCGAACCGCCGCTCTGTGTCGCGCTCAAACTTCACACGAAGGTTTTGTTTGACACCGGGAACAACGAGGTTACTTACCTGTTTATCCTGAAAATAAATAAAAACGATTTTCGCCTATGGGAAAATGGCGGCGATTTGGACGTGCGAGCCCGAAAACCGGGTTTTCTGATCGTCTGCTGCACCATTTGGCTCCGTACGTGAATCCCAAACGTGCGTTTCACTCTGCAGGTGGTTCCGTCGTTCCAACGTCAACTTGCGCTGGCTCGCACGTCCAAATGAGCCGCCATTTTCCCATAGGCGAAAATCGTTTTTATTTATTTTCAGAATACACAGGTAAGTACCATCGTTGTTGCCGGTGTCAAACAAAATAGACCACAAATTGCGACCTTCGTGGCAAGTTGGAGCGCGAACAGAGCGGCGGTGCGCTCAGGAAATTTTTTTAAAGTGTTCCAATTATCATCGCAACACCCTGTATAAGGCGCCGACGCCCGAAGAAAATGGCTCGTATTACCACCTTGCACATATTTCCTAGTAACACGCTCTATTCAAGACTGTGCTGGCTACCAGTTAGTCGGGTTAAGAATTCATCTGCATTGTTCGTGTCGGCGTCGAGTAGTCACCAAGCCACATTCTCACGTACAGTCGGCAAAAGGCTCTAACGCGCGAGCGGCGCGCTTCGGAGTGCGCCGGAGGCACGTAGTGATAACGCCTGGTTTGAGATAGGTAGAATGTGTGCATGCGAGGCCCGTATCAGCGCGATGGCTGTGTCTTCTCGCTGTACCCATCGCCTTGGCTTCCACGCCTTCTTTGACCGTAATAAGCGCTGAGTGCCTGCGCTGCCGGGCCGGGAAACAAGCACGGAGATTACCCGCCTTAGCGCGAGTTTTTCGTCTGCATTAGCCTTGGCGCACAGCTGTTCATTGCGTTATCGTTCCGCTAATAGCTGCATGAGTCCCGTGAGCGCCACTATCCGGTTTCTGGGCTCGGCTTTGCATGTCACTGCTGACGGGCTCACGCTACAATACCTAATGCACTGTGCGAGCGATCACGGACCGATATCTAGTCACTATAAACACCGGAAGTGGTGCGTTTTGGGCAATTGTCGTTCGTTGTCTGGCATACAAGAAAAAAAACTCCTGTCTAAATTGTGTAGGGCGCCGCAAAAAAAGCGTTGCACGTAGTTAAACGCAGCCAACGCTCTACTACCAATCGCTCATTGCCGCTATTGTTTCCCGGCCCGGCAGTGCAGGCAGCGCTTCGCACGACGAAAGAAGGTACGGATGTCAAGGCGACGGGCACAGCGACAAGGGAAAGAGCCATCGCGCTGATGCGGGTCGCGCGTGCTTACATTCTACCGGTCTCAAACCAGGCGTTATCACTAAGTGTCTCGCGCGCAGTCCAGAGCACGCCGCTCGCGCGTTATAGACAAGCCTTTTGCCGACTGTACGAGCTTCGAAATGGTGGTTTTTCTGTGAAGGCTGTCTTGCCAGCAGCCACTACAGTAATGTTATTTGTAAATGCTCTTCTCGAACATGACGCACATAAACGCCAAGGCGCTAGAATAGCCACCGCTTTCAGGTATGTTTATTAGGGGGAGTCAATATTTGCTTGAAAGTTGACCTCATAACTATCATTAAACACGTGTAAAGTGACACTGAAGTGTGCTTGTTGCTCTAAATAGGTGTCGTTTTGGTGGAAGAGGCTCGGAGCAAGTATGGCATGTTATCTCTTGACCTCTCATTGCAGGCAGACAAAAAAAACTGCTGAAGGCAGAGAAAAGATCAGCGGAGATCGACATCATTCTTCGAGCTGCTGCAGGGGACCAAGACCCTGTAGCAGTTTTAAGGAAGAGGGTCGTGCACTTGGAGGCCGAGTTGTGGGGGCTGCGATCACTCAACATGGAGCGGCCGGCAAGTTCTTTTCGCCAGTGCATAAACAATGCTCCATCTGTGTGCATGGCTTCTTATCACTATTATGAGCTGAGCAACGTACCAGATACTGCAGTTGCTATCATGCTTAGTTGGCTGTAATGTCAACTGTTGCAAGGAAGGTTTCACTTCCTCATACATGAGGCATTACTATCTAAGGATCCTACACCCTGATTGAACAGGGTCCTTTCTTTGGGTGGGTGAAAACAAAACTGCCCTGCAGCATGACCCTGTCATTTGGCTTATATATGAAGATTTTGAGCTATTGGTTTATCTAGTTGCTAGCCATTGTCTTTTTGCAGGCACTGCATAAATTACTGCCCGTTGAAAGTGCTTTACTCGCTGTAAAGGATTTTGACAATGAGATTGTTTGGAAGAGAAGGCCTAGTAAAAAATTCATAAAACTGCAATTTAGTGAAAGTGCAGGAACACGGCAGTGCTGCTTTATGTTTTGTAGCAGACTTGCTAACAATGCGACTATGAGTGGGCAACACAACTTATTGCTCTATATTTTTCATACAGGCCGAACCCTAAAAGTGACTTGTTAGTCTTATAAAAGGACCATCTGCACCCATGTAGAATGACTTGTTTGCGATTTGGGCGTGCTCAGAATGGTATTGACCAACCTGTAAATTCCTTTAAAAGGGGAGCAATTTATTAGAACTGATTGCCTGTGCTGCTTATTGTTTTAAGAGTGCAACGCTTTTTCATGTGACTCAGGCACCTCTCCAGGGAGTGAAAAGAGTGGACATGGCCTGCAGCTCCCTGCCAACACAGGCCCTGCAGAACCACCAGCACCCAACACCAGCTGCGCCAGCACGAGCCTGGCGGCACCGCCAGCACGAGCCCTCTACGGCGCTGGCTGTGAAGAAAGTAGGTGTTTAACACTTTCTTACTGTTAGTCCCAGAACTTGGCTTGTTTTTGCTACTGTAGAAAGCAATCGTTTTGTGAAACGTGGGGTATGCTCGACAAACAGGGTCACGTAAGACAACTCCGAAGCGGCGGACTGCTGTGCAGCTACAACAAGCATACTGTGTCCAGTACCAACAGCAGTGCTCATCGGTATTCCTATGCTTATGTGTATTTTGTACTTTCATTGTTTCTCGCACCAATCGTACTGCTGTAAAATGAATATGCATTACATTTATGCGCAAATAGCTCATTTGGAAAGCTTGCAAGCCGTACCTAATTTGTGTTTGCTTTTGCCAGCCTCAGCCCATCGCACAGCTGGGCACATAGGGCATCTAGGTTCTGTTGCAGGAAATGAGCTAGTGGGTTGCATGGCCATTCCTTTTTACCTAATTATATAGCTTATTTGGGTGAAGTACACATTAAAAGTGGTGTCACTATGATGATTTTAACGTGGCAATCTTTCGAATGAACCAAACTTGTGTTGTGTCTGCATGGTCCCTTTAGCTTAAAGTTTTACAAGCTGGCATATACTTTTGGAGGGAAGTTTTATATAGGGGAATGTTATGCTCTGCAGTAATTTAAATGTGAAAAGCACCACTTTTTCAGCATTCTTTTTACTGTGAAGCAGTCTGTGTCCTCTGGTTTCATTCCAGTGAAGCCATTTTCTGGGTGCCGCTTGCTCTTGTCTTTTTTGCTAAGCACACACACATAAGCGGTTGCTGGTTTACGTGTGCATGTGCGGGGATCCGAAGGAAGGAGGGTAGGTTGTGCATGCAAAACTACAGGTTTCACACCCTCTTACATGTGGAGTCTTACACATGGACGTCGAACAGCCAAATGCCACCTGTCTGGTGTCTTCACTGGTCGGGCAAATTGGGTTGTGTGCTACACACACAGTAAGGGGAAACAGACAGCCCCATGTTTGTTCGCCAGAATAAAGCTCGAGTCCGTTCAACTTTAATTCAGTAAAGCGACTAGTAAGTATGCTGCCTTGCAAATTATGAACAAACGTGGTTTGTTTCGTGCACTTCGTCGACTGCGCCCGGCTTCGCAGCTCATCTATGTGGAGCCATTGTGTTAGTTCTGTGAAATGGTAGAGGTTAAGGACACAGTTTTGGCAGTCTAATTTTCAGTCTTTTTAGGTTGTTTGCCATTGTCTTGCATTACATGTATAGTTTTGTTCTATCGATGCAGATCCCTGCTGGCACTACCTGCAGATGAAGGGCTGCGAACCAGGGGACATGCACAAGTGACACATGCTGCTAGCGAGGATATCTAGCACGAGGGCCCGTGGATCTGCACCAATAAGAAGGTACATGTTTACCAGTTTGGTTGCTGGAAACCTAGGCCAGTATCTCTAGTGTTTTAAAGGGACCCTGCAGCACTTACCATCGACTACTCGGAATGTAGGTTGGGGTAAAGTCTATTGTCTTAGAAATCTCCTCTCCAAGAATTATGAAAAGCCCTTTACTGTCACCGAAACTACGCACAATCAGAAATCGCGCATAGTTGTTCCCTCGCAACTCGACTGCAGACAACGCAACGAAAGCTGTCACGGTGCTCTCTCCTGGAGAGGGGGGCAGCTTGCGGCGTTCTCTTCGGCGTCCTTGGACATATCATAGGCGGGGAAGTATTCTCCGCAACGCAAGGGGGGGAGGGTCAATTTCTGGTTTGGTGCCACAAAAAAGCAGGTATGGCTCCCTGCTTGCAAGCGCCGCTCAGGCTGGTAGGGCGTTTTTGAAGCAATAAACATTTGTTGTCGAGTGGTCTCGTTGAAAGGAGAGTATTGAGTTTTTAACACAAACTCCGTGCGCACTCAACAAAAGAAATACCGAACTGCGCGTGCAGGTTCAGACATAGAAGAGGTTGGTACACAGCGCCGATGACGGCGAATCCTCACAGGAAATGTGAGAAATAAGTCGCAAAGTTGACCAGCGACAGGCCAATTGAACGTCGTTTAGGCCATGCCAAGAGTGCATAATGAGCAAAATTGAAGAGAGGGCGGTTGGTTTTTCCGAGTCTCAAACGATTTGCGTGCTCACCGCTTTACATGGACTTGTAATATTTGGCTCAGGTATTCCTGCAATGTAATCTAAACATCGTGCAGGTTTACTGGCACTGTTTAAAGAGTTTTGCAGGGTCCTTTTAATCCAAAATGGTCAGTTACTGAAATAGAGGCATTTTTGATTGTCTGCATTGATAGTTTGATTGTGTAAATTGACTTGGCAACTATGCGCCTTCGACCGAGAAGACTGGAGTTCGCGCTGCGCGCAAATTTTGCATTAGGGAGTATCGGCATTTTTTCTTCTTAATTTGTTTTAAATTTGCTGAACTTTTATCGTTGCTTAACTTCACTTAGATTTATGAGCTGGCTTATACTCTTTGGGGGAAGTTTTATGAGTATGATGTCACTCTGTAGTAATTTAACTCTCGTTACTGCTGGAAAATTGACCGATTTTTAGGGGTCCAAGAAAACATTTCTTTTCTGCAAAAATATTTGGTAAGCACTAATTAAAGGAACACAAAATGCAGAATATTTAACGCCTTTTCCAAAAACACCAGTTTTTATATGTTTTCACACATAGTTGCAAAAAATATTAAAATCAAAATTTTTGTCAAGTTGTCAAAGAAAATGATACGAAAAGGAGTTGTGTACAACAAACCGCAGACAGCAGAAAAAATTTCGGATATACATTCTGTAGGGAACATTCTAAAAACACATCCTAGAAAAATTGTTGGCTTGCGTGAAAAAGTTTGCAGAGATAAAAAAAAATTAGCTCGCACGGTGCCCGTGCCATGCGGTGAAGCCCAACCTGCGTTTCAAGATGGGCAATTTTGGGTGGTTCCCTGGAAGAAATCTGGCGATTTGACATTATCAGAGGCATCAATGTGTCCCCGTGGGACGTAAAAACATTTTGTCAGTGACTCACTTTGCATTTATAGCTAGCACAGTATTGGGGACAAGCACGCGATGCGGAAAAACATGCATGGAGTTGAAAGCGAAACTCCGTGGTTGATGCTTGTTGACGTTCGCTGTCAGTTATCTCTAAAAACATAAACTTGTGGGTTATTATCATCTTCTGACTTGCTATTGTAGCTTTGTTTACAGGAATGCAGTGCAATGCGCTAAAATAGTACCCCACAAACTTTCCCCAAGTAGCTGTTGTGCGATAATAAAGAACAGTACTACGAGCCTCCTGCATTGCAGCGCACCTAACATTTTTGAAATGAAACAGTACAAAAGGTATTGGAGACTCCATCCAAATATACATTTCAATTAAGGAGCAACACTAGACCTCTGGAGATACCCTTGTATGGAAACGGAACTGGCAGGCGGACAGCTGGCGGTGTGTAAAGCCGGTTTGAAGTGCTCTCCTCGTCGGAACTGATATCTGGTGACTGGGTGTTATCTTTTGACTTGCATCGGAAGTTCTTAGTGCAGAAAACAGGTTAGGGTGGGCTGAAATCAGGAGTGGCATGCTTTTTTTGGGGGATGTGTAGCGGACGCTCAAGGCGCCATGGCAGGTAGGCGTAAAGTTGAGTAACTGTGTAGTAACACTAAATATGAATTTCGCGATGGAGAAACGACACCGAAACTGTTGTTAACTGTTTGAATGGTCCTGGGGTAAGTAGAACTACAACACAACTTAGAACAATGTGCGCAAAGGCAATAAGACTGCCTAAAATCGTAACTTTGCAAACGGGCACTGCTTGATATTTTCAGCTGATTTCAGGGGTTATTATAGTCTGATTGCAAACCTGACGTTTAGAAATTATCTTCTGATTCACCCTACATGCCCTGATAATAAAAACCAGACGCTGATGCAGAGTAGCTACGGTTGGCATGCATTGTTCTTTAGTAGAAGTGACGCGCAAAGACCACTTCCCTTTCTGCACCCACGTGATGCAAATGCATGTCAAAAATCATGTTTTTGTTGCAAAATGAAAACAAAACTGATTTTGAAAGGACATTTTCTGAGCTAAGTCCTAATGGCTTTACTTGTTCCAGAAATGCCAGGAACGCTGTGAAAAGGGGCTTGCAAGGTATCGTTTAAATTTAACGATTTTGAATAGGCACAGTAATGTGAAAAGCACTTTATCAGCATATATAGAGCACTTCTTATTGCTCAGCATGCAGAGACGTGTTTGGTTTTGTAAAATGGCGCAGTTTAAGGACACAGTATTAGCAGTATGATTTTCAGTCTTTTTGTGCTGCCGGTCATTGTCTCGCATCAATATTTGTTTTGTTTTTTTGTTCTATCGATGCAAGTTCCTTCTGGCATTACCTCCAGGTGAAGGTCTGCGAGCAAGCCGAGATGCACAAGCGCCACAAGCTTCAGGCTAGATATCTCGCGCAGAATTTTGCTGATCTGCACCGATAGGTGGTACATGGCAATTTTGGCTGGTGTGAACGCCAGAGCCAGAGTCTCTACCGTTTTAGTCATTGTAAGAAATGGCGGCATTTTTAATGGTGGATGTAATTTGCAGTGTCGTTTTTTTGCTTCATGAGGTGTGCATTGAGAGTTTTTTTGTGTCTTTCTGTGGCTTTCTGCAGCTACATAAATAATTAGTGGCAGCCTATACGCCTCGAGCGCGGCCTGTAGGGGCGCCACTGAAATCCCCCTAGCGGCCCGTTTCGAAAGCAGGCGCGGGAGTCCGCGCCCCGCTCCCCAGTGCCGCCGCTGCTTTTACGACACATTCACGACTGAGATTTACCGTTTGTGGGCGTTTGAAATTCATGTTTGTGTGGAGCAGTCGCCCTGTTCGCAAATGGGGTGTGTTTACGAGAAAGTAATTGTTTCCGACGCGATCTTAGTGTTGTATTTTCGGTGTGTATAAGCGCCAGGTGTGTGCCACAGGCCAGCGTCGCGGAACCCGAGTATGATGGAGCCGATTGTAGTTACACTGACCTGAATTCAATAGCCATGTCTCCATAACCACCGGTTCCTCAGATGTTCATGCTACGGCTATACACTACGATTTAAATCGGTTTTGTGCGCATACATAATCAGCGGAGCACTCATACCTGACAGCACACCAGTTACGTTTGCCAATATTATACCTCAGATATGATCACCACCTTACAAGCCAGTCTGTGTTAATTTCGGGAATATTCAACAAAAGTACGATGGATAATGCATAATTATACTCGGGGATCAGCACACGACAGAGTCGTCTTGTCGTGAGGTGCGCGCCCGCAGAACTTCATTTGCTACATATATCCTCTGCGAGCAGCGCGGAGACAGGCTTACAATATAATCCGCGTCCGCGACTAAATGCTTCTTCGAAATATCGTCATATGGCACAGGGAGCCTGCAAGAATAACCAGAAACTGAAATCAGAGGGCCTTATCACATACCACACTCTTCCAACGACACATTTCATCGCTTGTTGAACAGCCTACCCTGTATACTTCCAAAACTGCGTCCGCCGTACGATCAGCTCTTTGTTGAAGTAGAAAAACAAAAGGAAAGTGAACGCGAGATTTATGTGTGGGATTACTAAAACGTTCATTGCTTGATTCCGCTCCGCATTTGTACACGGCGTCCCCCTCCCCGCCCCCTCACCGATTTCTCGCGAAATAGCAGTGCATTTCGCGTATAGTTGGTCTAGTGAAACCTACCTGGCTTAAGTTTAGACGAACGTCTTTAGCATGCCAGAAGCCGCACTGTTTTTTTTTTTCATTTCCGTTAGAGCTATTATGTTTCTAAATTCTGCATTGGCACAGCATTTATTTTTCTGTGGTTTCATTTCCTTGGTTTTTGCTATATGTCGTTTGTGGGCACATGTTTAACAACACACAGGCTTGGAATATACTTTACATTTTCGTATGGTTTATATTCTTATAAAAGGCATAAATTATTGTCCGGGATTGGGTAATGACATCAGCGAAACATATTTTGCTGCAGCGTATATATGCGAAACGAAGCCGCGTTCGTTTTCCACGCTGCAAAATGAAGCCAACCTCTCATTGTGCCAGTATCAGGTCTAAACGAGGCGTCAGTAGAATCCATTTGTGCCTGATGTTTTGGAGGTGACATGGGTGATATGTTGCTGCCGTTGCCGACGCCCGGAAGAGCGGCGACGAAGCGCGCAGAACCGCGTCCCCGGGTAGCTCTTGCAGGCGATCGTATACTCTACGAAGACGCAGCTGCTTTTTAAGTGACCTAAACGTACTCTTTGCCTGTAGTCGTCACCGTAACAAGTTTTTTTAGGGCGCGGAAAGGCGAAAAGAAGCGAAATAGGACCAAAACACTGCACGAGCCCCTATCAGTCACGCAGCGCAAATCCCGTCAACGCCGCGGAGAAGCGGTGGCAGGCGGCGCAGCGATCGCGAAGCTCGAGGCGTATAGCTATTGGTGGGTTTTCCCTGGGAATTTAGTATATTTACTATATGGTTTTTGCAGCTTCAGACAACTTTGCAGCTTTGGAATGGCACGCATCATCCATAATGCTTGTAGTTAGGGACGGTGCACTTCTGGCCTTCGGCAAGGCAATTTTAATGGTACTTGTACTTGTTTTTTCCAGCCTGGAGCTGCGTGTGCATGAAGGAAACTAAAATAAAATTTTTGTATTCTCTTCAGTTTGCCTGTGCTCATGGCATATTTGGGCTGTCTTAACTGTTTACTTACAGTGGACAGCCCAAATACAGTCCTAGGCTAGATTAAAAAATACTGATATTTGCTGCAACAGAATTGTTATGAATGCATTGCTACAGGTCAGGACTGCAAGACGCCAGAAATACATAACAACATAACACAGCATCAGGACTTTGACAAGTCAACCATGATTTTCGCAGTAGAGCATCAGAACTGTGACATACTACAGGATTACTACAGGACTACGACAGATTACTACAGGACTATGATATACTACAAGATCACTACAGGACTACTACAGGACTATGACATACTACAGGATCACTACAGGACCACTACACACGATAAAACAACAAAATTGCTACAGGAATACAACACACAACAATACGACTGTACGGCACGCAAAAATACAACATACGACAAAAATTTTCCTGTTATTTTCGACTGGGTACCAGTTGGGACCAGCAAGGACCAGCTGGGCCCAAATGGGAATTTAACTATACACCACCCGGGACCAGTTACATTTTTTCTTGGGTTACCTTCGGAGTCGAGGTATGGCGATGGTCCCGGGGACGTGGGCTTGGTCACAATCGGGTACACAGTGGTTCACCTGAAGTTGCTCTATATATACATGTTGCAGGGCCGCCTGGAGGGCTTGGAGCTGGGCGTGCCTGCTGCCTGTTTCGGGCAAAGGTTCTGCGCCTGGAGAGCCCCGTGTGCGGACGTGTCGGATCGCGAGCACTGCAGGTGCTTGCGCTAGGCGAGGGCTTTTCATTTCTCGGCCCAGAAGATAGTGCTGGTAGCCCGTACATGCCTGGTAATGGAGAGGGCTCATTGGTGTGAGTACCCTCTGCCCTTGCCAGCAGCTGGTTCACTCACTGTGAGATGCACGCGATGTGGACCAGATGGGCTGGTTCATAGCCATTTGCGGCACTGTTGCGGCCGTGGCAAAGCTTACGTAAAACACCTCTCTGTGGTTACCACGCACACACAGGCTCTTCATCGTGGGCGTCAGACTTAGACTGTGATATGTGAAGGCCCTGCACGCGAGGCTGGGCGCTTGGTCGCCGCATCAACAGCCTCCTGGGATGCTGCAGAGGCGCCTGCCAGCTGGCCCCCTCTCTGCCTTCTCGACGTTGCCCAGGAGGCGCATAGGTACGATGCTCCTTTGGTGCGCTCCAGTTGCAACGTAGTGAGGCTCACCAACCCCGTATTCGGAAAGCCAACTTACCGAATGACATAAGAAATTCTTTCGTAAGGGCCGTAAAAGGTAGCATGAGAGAAAGCCAGCGTGCATTTCAAAAGTCATCCATATGAGAATTCAGTGGCCTTGTCGAAGTGGAGCAGTGAGGTTCAGTTAATGCAGGAGGAACGAACCTTAGGGGGTTGTGGATAGACAAGCAAGTTGGCTAAAGCGGTGGTCTTCAAGGGGCTGGGGGATCGTGTTAACGGTGCCAGTTGAGAGTAAGCGTATTGTAGAGGGGTTGGCTGGAAGGCGAAGTGTTGCTCTGTATAACCTGCGCTGTAAAGCTTGATTGATTGTATCGCTTAACGCGCCGACGCAACGCAGGCGACAAGGCGCGTTTTTTAGGTGCGGAGCACCTTAGTACCGCACAATGTCTGTCTGCGTCCGTGCGCATAACATTTAAAATCTTAAAAAATCGCACAGGCACCGGCAGGACTCGAGCCTGTGTTTGGTAGATCAGACAGAGGTAGTGTCAGTCGTCTTACCCATTGGGCTACGACCGTGAGTTAGTACCCGAGAGCCAAACGGCTTACTCCCTCGCCTGTAAGGGTGCGGAGTACCTTAGGACCTCCCAATGTCCGTTCGCGTCAATCCGTGCGCACACCACCATTTAGTGAAAATCTGTGCGGAAAATATCTAAAAGGGTACAAGAGCACTCCAAAACACTCGAAAACAGGCACTAACATAATCTAGCAACGAGAAAACGCGCAAAAGCACTGGTGTAGTCAGGTTGCGATCAAGTTGTAATACACAGTGACTGCATCGAACTACGCTAAATGGCGCTATGCGGAAACACGAGACGGCGCCGCGGTGCACCGCGTATGTAAGCGGGTTCTGAAAATCCCATACCCTCTTCCCGCCATGGACGGAAACGAATGTAAGACGCGTCACGCTTCTGCTAACGTCTACGAAGACAACGAGCTTCCCCGAATACGAAACCGCGGCAAGCGGAGGCAAAGTGACTAAAATCGAATGACGGTCGGGGCACAAATCGGATTTCACTCGGGGTGCAACTTGGATGTCATGGTCCCCGTACTCCGCACCCTCGCCATTATCCACGGAATTGACATGCTGCCATTTTTTTTTTTTAACGTGCGCCTAACGTGCCCCGAAATCTTGTACACACGGGTGTTTTTGCTTTTGGCCTCCATCAGAAAAGCGGCCGCCGCGGCCAGGAATCGAAGCCGCGACCTCGAAAAACTAATTTCATGTAATCTGTGGTGCCTAAGGATGCTTATCGGCCTGCTCCCTTCCCTACTATGGAGGTGTAATAAACCGGGTCGCCAGCCCACAGCTGCGTCCGTTCCTGACTGCTGCATATGTGTAACTTTGGCTTTTTCTTCATGTTCTTTGTTTTTCAGATGTTGCATTCACTTAGCTTCAGCGCGCTGGCCTTGTTCGACAAGTCAGGACACCTCTTTGAAGTTCCAAGCCCGAAGCGCGTCCAAGCCTGCCCGTGTTCTGTACAAGCTTGCAATCCTTCACGCCGCCAAAACATGACGTCGTAGCATCTCGCCATGTCGCTCATACTCCTTGCTTCAATTGCGAAAATAAAAGAGTTTTCTAAATTTTTTCTGCCTCTATTTGCTGCCTCCTGAGCTCGCTGGCTACGCCAGCTTGAGCACAGTGGCGTGCATGTACAGAATTGAAAATAAAAAAATAAAAATATGAATATAAAAGGGAATTTGGATGGGAAACTACGCTTTAGAACAAACCCTCACTCACTAAGATATCTGAATACGAATAAATAAGATCGCATGAAAACTTACGTCGAAGAGAAAACTTACACACGTGATGTGAACGTTTCCCACAAAAGGTCTAACATTACGCTGCACGCAAGGGAGCAAATTCTGACTTTCCTAGGCCAACCTCTCCAATAAACATATTTCTCTCTCTCTTTCTCTCTCTGGTGCAAGGACTGACACCAATCTGCGGGTCTTATACTTCCACAGTTCCAGTGAAACGTTTAACTAAAGAACGCTTGAAAAGACCCCCTTGAAAGATTTGCCCGATAACATGTAAGTTCTCACCCTTCGAGCCGAAGTATTGTGCACTATGGTCAAAACACGGCAAGTTTGCTGAAAGGTCCGCGGATTTCTAAAGTACTGTCTCCGTTAATTAATTGCGCGAAACTCGGCAATGCGTGGCTAATTACAGCTTCGCAGGCTTGTGGATGTGAAGGGGCGTATATTTTGAGCGTCCCGAAAATCTTTGGCCTGAACGGGCGCTTTCTAACCATTCCTACAGCGCCGAAAAGGGCAAGGAAGGCGCCAAGAGGCCCGATTTGCGTCGCCGTTATCAGGAAAATCTTTTGCTGATAAGGGGGGTCTTTCCAGCGAAACTTTTTTCCCTCAAAGGGTGTAGATATAGCCCTGCAAAAGAGAGTCAGCACGTACACACTCAAGGGAGTCAAAGTTTACACCTTTTCGCGCAGCCTAATGTTACACCATCGTTACACCTTTGAGTGAAAAGTTTTGCTAAAGAATGCTTGAAAATACCCCCCTTATCAGCAAAAGATTTTCCTGATAACGGCGACGCAAATCGTGCCTCTTGGCGCCTTCCTTGCCCTTTTCGGCGCTGTCGGAATGGTTAGAAAGCGCCCGTTGAGGCAAAGACTGCATGCGGGCCGAGTTGAAAAAAGTTTTCCCGCCATTTTTTTTGTGGGGCTACCATGGTTGCCAGACCAGGAATGCCCTCCCCGCTAAAAGAGCGGCTGCAGGTGGTCGCCAGTTTACGTTCATTTTTTTCGCAGATCTGTCAGTCCGCTCTGGGTACAAACCCCTGCGCGCTCGCGCCGCGTGCTCTGGCTCGGGCCCGGGTGCGGATCTGTCAGTCCGCAGCGCGAGCCCGCGGCGCGAGCGCGCAGGGGTTTGAACCCAGAGCGGTCTGACAGATCTGCGAAAAATATGAACATAAACTGGCGACCACGTGCAGCCGCTCTTTTAGCGGGGAGGGCATTTTTGGTCTGGCAACCATGGTAGCTCCGCAAAAAAAAATGACGGGATATTTTTTTTTTTTGCGGAGCTAGCATGGTTGCCAGACCAGGAATGCCCTCCCCGCTAAAAGAGCGGCTGCAGGTGGTCGCCAGTTTATGTTCATTTTTTTCGCAGATCTGTCAGTCCGCTCTCGTTACAAACCCCTGTGCGCTCGCGCCGCGGGCTCGCGCTGCGGACTGACAGATCCGCACCCGGGCGCGAGCGCGCAGGGGTTTGTACCCAGAGTGGACTGACGGATCTGCGAACATAAACTGGCGACCTCTTTCATTTCTTTTACTTGGTCTGTTATCACATTACTGTTTCTTTACTTAATTCAGTACATGTATTTCTATCGTCGAATAGGACTCCTCTGGTTTGAAGCAAAATATGGGCAACATGTGAACATTATTTGTTTGCCGCTGTGCTTTCGGTGCCTCTGATTAGTGCTGAACGCTTTTGGTGAGTGGAGCAAGGGAAGACAACAATCGGGAATCATTTTATGCATTTTTATTGTCCACGAAGGAAATGTATTCTTTGCCAGGGCACACTTGCTTTCGAGATGAAGGAGCTCGCTGGCCAAGCAAGTAGGCGGGAGACATAACCAAACGTCTTTTGACTCTTGGCAGCGTCAACAGACACTGACGCCGCCATCACTACGAACACCGGAACGCGCGCACACTGTTTATTTCCGGTGAGTTTCCAGGCAAATGTCCCCCTGGGGGTGAAAAATCAGTCGGGGTTCCCCACAGGCTCACATCCTTCGCACAGGTAATGCACCACTCTGGCAGGGCTGCTAGGCTCCTCTGTGACGATCTGCTCGGGGCTTAGCGTCACTGAGGCGCTTTGCGACAGTTTTTCGCATTGCCACCATGCATAATCGAGCCCTTCGCTGCACATTTATGTGCAACACTTGTCGATACTGAATGGCTAATCTTTGAGCAGCTACATCTGATAACACTCTGGTATGGCACGCCATGATTTATCTGGACATAAATTGGTGCAGTTAGAGCCACTGAGAAAACTAAACAGTACGCCGAGTATTACACTCAACTCTACGAGTGACGACAAGAACGGTCAGACTTCTGTCCGCATGCTACTTTGCCGGCGGCTACGCCGAACTCCCCTGTACAAGTTACACACAACAGTCCGTTTACCTTTTTCGCAGTCCGGGGCCAAATCCTGGGACGTCACGTTGCCTAGAATGAACACTTTCACACCATGAGGACAAAGTACACGAGTAAGAACTTCGCTTCATGAACGGTGCGACGTTCACACGGGGTCAAGGGCTGTCCCTAACCGCACTCCTAGCGAATCATTTTTGGAATTATGCTCACTAGGAGGGCGGACTTGTTCGCTCTTTTTTTTTTTTTCTCTCCCAACTTTAATGAGCGCCATTATGACAACTAGGATTTGCTAAAATACTGTTCGAAACGAGATACAAGAGACCGACAGTACTTGATGTCGCTCGAGCCGACAGAGCCAGCGAGCCGCATCGACTGTGTACAAACGACAAAGGCAGTACCGCGGTTTCGAACAGGGTTTAATTCCAAGACAGGCGCAGCGACGGACAGCTCGACTCGAACGGCATCCGTGAAGGCTCGATGACGGCACCGTCCTCCAAGGTGGTAACCAGGACGCATAGATGCACAGGGCGGTCTGCACCAAGAGGCAAATCACGTTAAAAATGTTACGTTTAGGGAGGTCACCATTCCTTACCGATTGCAAACAGGGTTTATTGATTTCAAGACAGGCGCAGCCATGTACAGCTCGACTCGAACGGCATTCTGGACGTCTCGATGACGGCCCCGTCCTGCTCGGCGGTGACCGGTACGCATAGGCAGGAGGCGGTCTGGAACAAAAGGCAAAGCACGTTAGAAATGTAATTTCGAAGGTAATCACGGCTTACCGAATGCGGGGACCATGATTACGCCTGGCAGGAACGGGAAGGGACGCTGAAAGGCAAAGTAACAGACGAACAGCGACAGACCCACTTTTATTACCAGAAAACACCTCTGTACAAAACACGCGTCGAGCTCAGTAGATAGGACAGATGGAGACGTGTACCTGCCTAGCCAGAAGAGTAGTGCATGTTTGCGGGAAGGAGCAAGTGCAATAAGACACGACGCAAGGGTCAGGGAAAGGGGAGGGCGGAGGCGGTGCCGGACGGGAACCTGAAAAGGAACCAAGGACACCAATTCCATCACTCGCCTTTGCCACGACCCCAATTTGGAGCCGCGGACCGCAGAGCTGCGTTCCGTGCTTCAGCGATGCTCGTTGAAGGTGGCGACTGTATTCCGAACGCCGCGCGAACCGAGGACGTGCGAGCGGAAGGCATTATCGAAGTGCATATACCTCGGCTACCGCGGCGTTCGGAAAGGAAGACCGACTATCACCACAAGCTAACGGGGCTTCCGAGCTGAGTCCGACGCTAGAGGCAGTGGCGAAGGGCTCCAACACCGCCACTGCGCCGCTGTCCCGAAAGCTACAGCCTAACGCGCACCGCAAAGCTTTGGCGACAGTCGGAATCCCTGCGTCGCGACGGCCCAGGAAACGTCCGGCTCCGAGGCTAATGTGCTCTCGGTTAGGAAAATTCAAATACGCAAACGTTCAGCGTCGCGAAAAAAATGATACGAAAGCCGGTTTCGTGGGCACGCCGCACGTCGCACCGGGCCTTCAGCCACGGAACTCACCACTTGGAAGAGTCGTCGGTGAAGCATCATACCGTGAAGGAAGTCCGTGAGGCCCTCGTGGGTATTCGCTTGTCCGAGCGAGCCGGTTGGGAGCGGGGATGGCACAGGCACAACGAAAAACGACTGAAGAAAACGAAAACGACAACACTTATGGCATTAAACGCCTCTTAGCGCGAACCAAACTTCCGCAATAGACAGTGTACCGCGTGGAAAAAAACTCACCTGTCCATCACCGCCGTCACCGCGCCGCCAGCTACTCTGCGCCCGATGCGCAACACGCAGGCAGGCAAGATGGCGTACCCCTTGTTCTAAAACGCGCATATCCTGGCATTACAGAGCGCTGCTGTTGGTCGGCTACCGCCTACCCTTCCACTCTTTCACATCGATATCGTCTTCCAGAACATTCTGCCAGTTGTAAAACAAAACGAAAAAGTTATCGCATCAAGTCGCAGCCGCGCGGCCACCGGAGCATGCATGACAAGGCATTTTATGCTGCGTCACGAAGCAAGTTAACCTTCTGGCTTGGTGGTTTTTCATGTCGGCTTGGGGCTTCGGCTGGCGCGATTGCACGGTCCTATCGATCATGCGGCCGTTACCGGCCGTCTTCCGCGGCTTTTGAAACGGAATAAGAAACGCCACGTCTTGAAGAAACAGTCGACTGCGCGGGAACACAAATGCTACTGCGTACGAGTCATTGATTGATTGATTGATTGATTGATTGATTGATTGATTGATTGATTGATTGATTGATTGTAAGGTTCAACGCGTTGACGAAATGAAGGCGATGAGGCGCGCCGTATAGTGGAGGGCTCCGGATTGATTTTGACCACCTGGGGCTCGTATATACACGGGCGGTTTGGCTCTTCGTATCCACTAGAAAAGCGGCCGCCGCGGCCGGGACTCGAACCCGCGTCCCCGTTCTCAGCAGCACAACGCCTTAGCCACTGAGCCATCGCGGCGGGTGCGTACGAGTCGTGGCTGTAAGAAAATTAGTGCCCTTTCCACTCTGTGAAGAAAAATGACCTGCGAAGCTGGACGCATTCCACGGAGTGCATGAAAAGAAACACGTTTGTTCGTAAATAGCGACTGACCATACTTCCTAGCCAATTAGCTGAATGAAACTTGGAAGGACCCGAGGTTCAGTCTCGCGGACAAGCTAGGAGCTGACTCCCGCTTCGTAGGCATCTCACTGTTCGTGTAGCACACCAACCCAATCCGCTCGATCACTGAGAGGACACCGGACAAGTTGCATTGGGCGTTTTGACGTCCGCGTTTAAACCTCCCGCCAGCACAACGGAGGCGCCATCAGTAAGGACCGCGTGCACGCACCCCTCCCCCCAAGCCGTGCACGCCGGCAACCGGTTATGTGCGCGGGCTTAGAAGTGAAAGAAACCTGAACAAGTAATACTGCCCCACGTCGGCGTTTTAAGCGGGCAAGTTGCCCTTCATCCGGGAGGTATTCGCAGCTACTCGACGAGCTGGAACTAGAAGGCGCAGTGCGGCGGTAGCGGCTTACTATACATGGCGAAGTTGCGCAAAACAAACAAGGTCAAAGAAGAAACGACAAGAAAGTGCGCTTGTCCTTTCGTTTCTTATGTGCCCTCGTTTGTTTTTGCGCAACGTTGCCATCGATCGCCTCCAACTACCATGCCGGAGCACCGATAAGGCGAATGTATGCAAATGCGCACGCGAGCGAAACCAAAGCTTTTCGCACCCCCTATCAGCTGATGGGATACTCGTTACAGCGCTATGATGTAAAGGGAAGGTGGCGCGATAACGCAATCGTCAAAGCACACCTGGCAAACACTACGCTCCCGTAGGCCGCTCCGTGCTTGTGAATGTTTACAGCGGCGCGTTCGAGCAAAGCCGGCCGTGGTTCCAGCGGTAAGCGTCAAATTCGGCTCGCAGCTCGTGAAGGTGCTTCCAGAGCATGGGATCTACGTCTCGTGTCGCTTTGAACAGCGACAGTACTTCCACAATACGAGGGTGGGAGCGCATTGCTGGCGAAAAATCTCGTACGGCGCCTTCAGCAACTGCCATCTCTGAATACTCTTTCGAAGCTTAAGATGCTCTTCTCTTCCCGCAGATGGCGCCAGGTGTATCAAAAAGCAGGCGGCGTTCAAGAAAAAAAAAAAAATTGCCGCTGCTTGCCCTAGTGGTGCAGTGCTGAAAAAACAACAGAGCTGGCGGCCCCTCTCCCTCGTCGGAGACCCGACTGTTGCACCTCGCTCCTCGCCAACTTTTCTTTCCTCCATGCTCCTCGCATGGGTTTCCGAACTTGCTGCTGAAAGTTCTCCATGACTTCCCGGTCCGGATTGATTTGCCTGCAGCCTCTCGCATCCCCTCCGAAGAGGAGCGCGTTAGCACGCGCTAGAAGCTGCGGCAAGCGGCTTCGCGAACGTTGCGTCTGTAGCGCGAACTCGGCGTCTGTGCTCCCCATTTCTCGCGCGAATGCGCGTGAACTGGCTAGCAGAAGAGCACGCGAGAGATCACGCCACAAACGCTGGGCAGTGTGTCCTCGAAGGTCGAGCTTGCCGACGCCATACGCTCCCCACGAGGCGCACTTGCGCCTCATGAGGAGCTTAATCGTGAGGAGCTCACCAACCAAAAACACATCATGTTATATTTTATTGTAAGGACCTGCAGCCGACGCGAGAGATGAGACAGAAGAAGCGTCGGCACCACACGCAGGCGAAGTTCACATAGGCTTGCCTGCCTCCAGTGAATCACGGCAAGCGCCTGGGTCCCGTCACCCGCCACCTATACAATCGCCGTGGCCGCCTTCGGAACGGCCTCCGGGGTTCGGGGAGGCCCATTCGAAGAGCGTCTGTGGCCCCGAGGACGCCGGCACACGAGACTAGCTTATGTCTGTGCTGTGACGTGCGAAGAGTGAGAGAGAGAGAGAGAGAGAGAGTGAGAGCGGTGCGTGCGTGCGGCGTGCGCGTCGCGTGCGTGTGCCTGCGCGGTGACGCGCGTGCGTGCGTGTGTGCGTGTGTGTGTGTGGTGTGTGTGTGTGTGTGGGTGTGTGTGTGTGTGCGTGGCGTGCGTGCGTGCGTGCGTGCGTGCGTGCGTGCGTGCGTGCGTGCGTGCGTGCGTGCGTGCGTGCGTGCGTGCGTGCGTGCGCGCGCGCGAACGCTGGGAAATGAACACGCGTACTCTCCCACGCGGCCCGCTCCGAAAAGGACGCTTGCATTGCAGTGGATGCCTGCAGCCACCCTCCGCATTCTTTTCTATGTATCTTCTTTTTCCTTCTCTCTAGATTCTCCCAATAAACTCAGTCTGGAAACGGAACCCAAAGTAGACGCATCTTATGTTTTAGGCTCCTGCACGCGTGGCCTCGCCAGCCCGTAACGATACGTGCAGTAGAGTCGTAACTTGTTTTCGAATAGATTATGCCTCTAAGCAAGCTATCAGCAAGCTCGTAAGAAAGAGAACTACAACACTTCACGTGGGCAACACAACGGCATCCCGCTTGACGGGGGGAGCTCTGCAGCAACAGGCGCACCAACGGGTCCGCCACGCCGAAGACGATGACGACGAAGGCGGAAGCTCCTCATTTGGCACGAGCCTACGCGCAAGCCTGGATAATGCCGGGCGCTCCTCACGAGGCTCACGTGCACGTGAGCTCGGTATTTTTTTCCAAAGATTTTTGTCTTTATACTTTTTGCTAATGGCCACGGACCAAGCTCGAGCCTAAACGGCTCTGCTGTAAAAACAATACCAAGAAAGAAAGACGAATATCCCCCACTCGATCTTTTTACGCCTGCTTCATCTCTCCCAGCTTCTATTTTATTGCCAATAACTCCCCCGCCACCTCCGTACGCAGTTCTGCCTTTAGGCTAGCAGACTTTCTCCCAGTCTCGTTTCGACGACCTCCACCGTCTCTCCTACAACTCCTTCATAAGACTCCGTCTTTGTAAGCAAGCGCCGATACTTTTTATTGTCTCGTAACAAGCAAAGAATCCCTGGCCATCTCCACTGACGTGAAACCTGGGGAGGGGCGAAGCATGCAATGTATACCATTGAGGGGTAGAGGTATACAGCTTTGCTGTAAAGTCTCGTGTCTTTGAAGCACGAAGCGGCGTTCAAGTGCGAGGCGTAAACGAGTGCCCCGGTGTTTTTTTTTTTTTTTTAGTACGCGTTACGTTCTAGCGCGAGGCGTAAACGAGTCTACCGGTGTTTTAGTACCCCGACTACATGAGACTACGATTACAACGACGACAGGAGACGCCAACAGCCCCAGCCCCTAGAAATTGCTCCGGCGCGAGCCGCCCGGCACAAAGGCCGCGCTGAGAATTGTATAACTCCGCGCAGCTGCGTAGCCGGAGCCAAGTCTCGTCTAATTATGAATTTATAACGACTTCGTGTCGCCGCATCGGTGGCACACAGCGCCTCGTGACTCCACGGAGAGCACATCGTTTAGACTCCCGCAAGCCATGGGTCGGCCAGAGAAGCGCGTAACTGCCTAGGAAGATGCCCAGCGCGAACGCCATCGTGTCGCTCCTCGAGAACATAAAAGACGGCGACAATCCAACCCAAAGCATCGCGCCGAAGCCGCCGCGCCTTAACGGTAGCAATGGAAGATACCGAGCATCGCACTCGTTGCCCCCCCTCCCCCCACTGACAGCGGATCCCAGGGTGAAGGAGCTTGGTCGGCCCCCAGCTCCGCTGTTTCTCCTACCTTGCACCACTCGTGCAAGCTGAGCCCATTTTAATGCGTAGATTTCATTGCGAAGTGCCCCCAAAGCCGGGACTATGTACCGGCATACATTAGCACAAAAGTAGAGATTTCTCGGAAGTTCCACCTTTAATCGTGATTATAGCGTAAATGGAGATAATTGGTCGGACGAAATTTTGAAATACCACAAATTAAAAAAAAAAGATACAAGGAAATTATCTGACAGAATGAAAAGTATGCGTCCTATACATCTCCCCCAAAACAAAAAATTAACAAAAAAAGTGTGCAAAAGAACGTGCAAAATACGATTTTTTTTTATTCGAAAGTTTGCCCTGCGGCATAACGATGCACGATTCACAGATACACGAACAAGTTTGCTTCTCGTATATAGTCCAGAAGGTGCCGATGAAATGGTCCATGAACCCAGCGCTGCAGGTCTGGAGGGCGGCCAGGGTGGAGGCCGGTTGCACGAAGGTGCCGTAATCGGATCTGATGCAGTCCGGGGCAGGTCCACAGCAGATGCTGAACATTCCCATTCTGTACGGCGGAGTCGCAGAATGGGCAGGTAGATTCGTATGGGCCGCGGTACTGCGATGGCCAAGAGGCAGTCACAGACGGCGTAAGGGCCATCCCAACGCGTATTCTCCGCAGCGCAACCTCCTCTCGGCGAGTTAAGTCACCAGGGAGGTTTGAACCACACGGGGGTATGAGGGCTCGCGTGGTGCGCCGGAGAATTTCCTTCTGTTGTGCCAGGTTTCCACTTGGATCTTCGGGGAAAAGTGGCAGTGGTCGCATCGAGGTATGCGGGCGACTAGCCGTGTCTGCCTCCCTACTGTCGGGTACAGCTGAACGGGGTACCCATTCTATGCGGATCTGCAGTAGTGTGCTTAGTGCTAAGTGGTGAATGGCATCTGCGAACGCTGTAGCTTGTGTTATGGGGCGTATGTCGTGGATGGCTTGCGTAGAGTCTGCGCGTATGATTAGTCGACAGTATGGCCCTGCCTGGACAATAGGCAGTATTGCGGCAATCCCATCGTGTACCGCTGCTAGTTCACCAAGATACGCTGGTGGCATCGGGTTAGCTTCATAAGAGCAACATTGGTTCACCTCTGGTAGCTGGGGGCAGATGAGTGCAGTGTGCACCATGCCGCTTTTGACGCTGGCGTCTACATATGCAATTGCCGTTTCCGCGTCTGGGCTATGTAGGCGAGAGACTTGGGCCGTGGCCTGGCGAGGTACCGGGTGACGGAGGCGACCGATTGGTTTGTTGTCTGTTAACTGTACTCGCTGCCACGGAGGAATGTTTGAACCTTTCACAGTGGTACTTGGTACAACGTACCCCATGTACCGGGCTAGCGCAGAGGCGGCACCGGTCATCGAGATTTTACAGGCCCGGGCAGAGCGGCGTTGGTGCATCAGCTCATCAATCGACAAAATATGAAATAAAAATAGCGAAGAAAGCGACAAACCATGTGACGTCCTGCATTTCTAGGAAAATGAGGTTTGGTGGAAGTTATACCTTTAAGTGTTATAGCAGTGTAACGGGAATAATTGGTCGCACAGAATTTGGAAAAAAAAATCAGAAAATAGAAAAAATTCAATTGTAACAAAAATCTGACAAAATAACAAATCTCCCTCCAAAACCGAAGAATAAGCAAGAAAAGTCCGCACAAAGAAATGTTGTAAATACGAAAAAAAAAAAGAAACTGCGTAAATAGACAAACTGCAGTACGCCTTGCATCTTCGAAAAAGAAAACGTAATCAGCGAAGTAAAGACACTTCATAGCTATGAGGAAATGAATTTGCATCACTGGCCCAAAAAAAAAAAAAAACGGAAACTTAATAGGAATAAAAGAATACGACGACTTTCGCTACTCATAGCCATATTTCGCTGTAAAGAACTCTCACTCTAGACAAGCGTCACATCAGTGGTACGCATTAGTAGACAATTCTCTGAATTGCTGCAGGTTTTTTTTTCTATTACGCACGCCGAAGCCGGATGCCTGCTTTGAGGCGAAAACATTTCCTGTCTTATCAAACGCGAAGTTACCTCAGTCGTCATAACCGTCCGTCAATTAGACAGGTGCCAAAATGGCCGCCGCTCACACACTGGCGTTTTCGCTTTTCCCCTCCTCCAAAAAAGCCTCCACTGATGCCGGGACCAAACCCGCGTCCTACAAAAAAGTGGGGTTGATTATAGGAATCGGTAAAACATGAAAGTGAAATCTGCAGCGAAATCAGCATGCTTTGGGGGTCGGTGGCTGTCTTGTGGGTGGGCTTGGCGAGCGACGCCCTGTTGGCGGGTCGCTTCGGCAAAGGTGTACTGGTGCCATTTTGGTGACGGATATGACGTCAGTGATATCTTGGTGTACCCCGGCATAAAACACTGTCGTGTTAAAATACAAAACCCGAAAACGAACAACACGGGATATGACGTACAATTTAGTACTAAAGGTTGCTTCCCCGCAATGTGACCCTGTGCGCAGGGGTGCATCCTTTACAGGCCGCTTGCTTCGTTGTTCTGGCGTCACTTCCGTGACGGATATGACGTAAGTGAACTCTTGGTGAATCCCGGAATAAAACACTTTCGTGTTAAAATTAAAGGAGCCGGTACTTACGTAATAGAAACTTGACAGCTCAGGACCAGCCAAGGAAAGAGTCGCAGCGTCGTTGCGATATTGAAAAGTAAACGTCTTTATTTAAGTCTTGCCCCGTCGTACAAGAGCAAAACCGAAATAGTGCTTTCATTAGCACGGCACAGATATCTGAAGCAGCCCCCAGATAAAGTTAGCTCTGAGGTCTTATTGCTTATCAAAAACGACTCCAACACTTTACGTGCGCTCAGGCCGTCCGGTGTTTTTTGTAGCCGGCTCTTCACGGGGACGCTGCACAATTGAGCAGTCGTATCAGATCAGATCAAACGTAAGAACCAGAACGGGAACAAAAGAGAAGCTGGGTCTTGCGATACTATGTCAAAAATGATGGGATACCAGTAACACCGCAAAATTCAAACTCTCACCAACTTTCTTCACAGGTATAACGCCTCCTTTGCATTCATGCCAAATCGATAAAAATAAAACTCACCCCGTGTGACGCCTTGTCGGCAAGCCCGCGTCAATCAATCGCGCTGTGTGTTGATTAATTGGGGGTGACTTGACTGTTAAGAAATAAACATGGGTAACACGCCGACGCGGAATAGAGAACGATTGGGAACCATTTGGAATTCTTCGCCGATTGCAGCAAACAGACACTAAAGACTGATGATGATCATCTTCTTCCATAGCTTTGAACCATTGTCGTTTTGAATCTCATTGCAGATCAACAGGACTGAAAAAGAAAACTTGACTAGAAAAAGCAAATCATGCGGTCCTTTTTTGCTGACATTTTTTTTTGCGCCACTGGCTCGCCTCTTTTGAAGCACATATGTCTCATTTTTCTATCCGATTAATCTCTACCTTAGCACATTTCCGTGTTAATATAAAACATCTGTTTTTGCCAGCTCGTTCTCAGCCACTTTCATGAACTGTATATCCAACGAAAATCAAATCACCGCTGGTCTTCGAATATTCCCTGAAAACAAGACCCACAGAAGCCCTTGCATTTCCCCGCCCCGAAGCAACAGCAGCTGGTAGTCAGACGCATGACCTCGAAAGGTCTCAAGGGGAGTTCATTATATACGAAGAACTGCGAAACAGCTATCAGGTTGCCATTACAACTGCTTGGAACCCAGTTTGGAGCAGATACTGTCCAAACAAACCACAGATGCGACAGACAGCGAACATCACCTCACAAAGACAACCCAACGTCACCGCAAAAGTAGCACACTTAGGTCGCACAAGCACGAACACAGACAAATCACGAATACGCAAAATCATGACACTTTACACGGAGGTGTCCCACAAAACTAGAATGATAAGTACGCAGTTTCCCTACATATTCTATCGACGAAAATTATCTTAACGGTAAGAGAGGTGGCGTGCCACATCAGACTTGAAATCACACAGTAGGATAATCACTTCGGCCAGAAAAAAATCATGTTGAGAACGGATAGTATATAGTAAACTAGCTGTATATATCTGCATCGGCGCAAAGGATTAGACACAACCACGACGTAAAGACAGACAGAAGCGCCGACAATAGCGTCGCGTACCTTCTCCGTTCGCTGTGTTCTGTCTTTTTGCCGGGACATTCCGCCGAATGGCTTCGTCTGTGCGTTTTACTCCCCTTCCTTTTCCGAAGCGATATCGAAAGGGGCGGTGAAGATAAAATAATAATTTTGAAAGAACAACTACAGTAAAAAATAGCGAAAGTAAAGAATAAATGTCGTTGGGCTACGCTCTATCGATATTACAAACCCATAGAATATCATCGGAATAGACTGTGGATGGATTAAGGAATGGTTTTCCGGCTTGGAAAATCGTCACTACAGTAAGAGGAAATCTCACGATCGCTACCAAAAAAAAAAATATCGCCAGAAGGTTATACGAGTACAGGCCCTGCCCGGCCGTGCATGCCAGCGCCCCTGTCCATCGTATGCGTACTTCGCAAGAGTGACAAAACTAACTGTACTGGGTTCGTTCACATCGTCTCCAGCCGCTTCGTATTGATCCACTCACCAGCTTGCTAATGACTGCGTTGTTCTTCTGAGCTGCACATCGACAATCAAAGGGAAAAGAATCTCGGGAACGAGGAGGTTTAAATTTGGGAAGGGCGCTTGCTATGCATTACCGGGAACATAGTGGACATATTTTCTAGCCTTGCATATGTATACGTTTTTTATCGTCATTGTTCAGGTCTTTCGCAGGCGCAGGTGAAATTTACATACTTCTTTTCGGGAACGACCTGCTCCAGGGTTAGACGGAAAGGCCGGCTTCTAGCAGACGGAGGAAGCAGTACTGTCCCGTGAACAAGATTAAAATCGCGAGGAAGGCCGCGTGCCTTGACTGACATTTTTTGCGCGCCACTTTTGAAATAGCAGTAACGGCATAACACTTGTTTATGCTTTTGTTTGAGCACAGCTTTTGTTTATGCCACACGCTTGACACTGCGTTTTGTGGTACAGAGGGCTGAGCCATTACTGAGCCATTACTAAACATTACTGAGCCATTAAAAAGTAATGTTTTTGAAAGGCACGCTACCCCTTTGTTATGTTCTATTCCTACCTCGACCTAAGAGCCACTGTTCGTTCGGTCAGCCATCTTAGAGCCGCCCTCAAAATAGAGTGTGATCCTCCAGTTTCAGCCTTTCGGCAAGTTAATTTTGATGATTTCTGACGCGGCTGATTCTGGGGATTTTCATTTCTTCTCGCTTCTCGTGCATTCACCTTATTTATTATAATTACTGCCTCAAGTATGATTTAGCAAAGAGTTCACTGTGTTCACAAAGTGTTCACAGCGCTTAATTGGTAAGGTCACACTTCGTTTTGTGTTAATGGTCTCGAGTGTCGGCAAGAGAGCCTCACAACACATATGTGGAAGCGACAAAAAAGGTTCGACTTCGACAAATGGCACGCGACTGTCGGATCGCTGATTAAGGCGATTCTTGTAAGAGCTTTCTCAATAAAGCTTCAATCTCACAACCTCACTTCCAAATGATAAGACAACGTGGGGTTGGTCCATGCAGTTGCACTTCTTGTTATATATATATATTGATGTGCTAAAATGTGGGAGTTTAGCAATCATCATGTACACAGGATTCGCTTCACTAGAATTACATTTCCTGTGGCTCTGCTTCAGTGACTGCTGCTACTTACTGTATCTGTTTGTACCAGACTGTGCTCTATTGGGTAGTGAGGGAGCTTGTTGTCTCAGGTCATCAGTAACTCACCGAGCTAACTTTTTGTCAAAAATGTCGCTGTTCCCTGCTAGCAGCCAACTGTGTCATACAAATAACGTTGAAGCGTGATGCTTAATCATTATTTTTACACATATAGCGAAAGTTATTTTTTATTTTATATCTAGAGGCGCTTGCTAAGTTTCGTTAGAATAAAATACTGTCTCAAGCTTTCTGGGACTAGAATAGTCATCAAACTAACATTACAAACAGCTACTCGGACTGAAATATGCGCTCTCTGAACCCATCTCCCGCTGTCAAGAGTGTATTGAAAATGCACCTAGTCGACACTGTGAGTCGAAACGAGCTTCTTCTGCTTTGTGTTGCTTGAAATAGTCTTAAGGTCCTCTTCAGATTTACTCATACCAAAGCAAAGGCAGTGCGAAATTTGTGATCCCGTTTTCTTTGCCAGCAAGTGAAAATTTAGTGGGTATATATTTAAACAACTTATCCCAAGCCTTCATTACAGTAATATAAAATGCGAAACCGTAAGCCCGTACAAAGGAGTACGGACACAAATGATGAAGTTCAGAAAGCTATGTAACAAGCTTCCTTAGTATATAGAGATACCTCCAAGGACGTTTAAACAATAACCGTTTAGTAGAACACATTTTAAACCAATTTCAAAGCGCGCGCGAGTAAGCTCGGAACGGATACCATTTTGACATCGTCATTCGCATTACACCATGTGCGCCTCGCCTCAAACTGCCGATGTCAGGGCTCCCGTGACGTAATTAAGGCAGCATGCTGCTCTTGGTGCGCAGTGCTCCGCCTTGTGCATCACGTCACATTTGTTTGGGACTGACGTCATGCTTTTCGGGCGCGTGCGTCCAGGCCGGTTGAGGTGGGATGAGAACAGTGACGTCAAGAGCGCCTTCCTCTCATGGCGGCCGCCTCGGTGTTCGCTTCACCGAAACCGCAACTGACACAAGTACGCAAAGCTGTAAAACATTTTTAACGCGGTGATTGACGATCTAATGTTCCATTTGGTGATTAGTGGGATGGTTGGCACCCATAGCATGAAAAAAAAAACGTAAAACAAAAATTTCGTGTCCGTACTCCTTTAACTATAACCCGTGGCCGTAACAGGGATACAGAAGATTTGTGAAGATTTTGACGTCTTTCCATGCATTGTGTTTTTTAGGGTGAAATGTTATATAAACCAGAACTGCTGGCACTTAGTTTAAAAACTTGGAGGAAGATGTCGTGTGCAGCACATCACGTGCAAACATTTACTCCAACGCGTTTGACTGGAAATGGCAAAGGTATCATTTACAGCCATAAAAGGCAGAAAGGCGACCCAGCATTTTATACTTTATCAGATTGTCTGTCACAGGGATTCGCGGCATAAATCAGCAGCGACAACTCTGCTGTATCTTTTTGGTCAGTAAAACAAATTTTGTAGTACACATCCGCAAACGTGGTATCAATATATGTGGTTACGAGCACTCAATAAAATGTAAGAAGTTCACAAAAGTCACGAATATCAGTATAAACATTCACCAGGACAAATAAGTTCATTGGTTACCAAGCTCGTGACTGGGTG
Source organism: Haemaphysalis longicornis (assembly GCA_013339765.2). Classification (NCBI taxonomy): domain Eukaryota; kingdom Metazoa; phylum Arthropoda; class Arachnida; order Ixodida; family Ixodidae; genus Haemaphysalis; species Haemaphysalis longicornis. Next base: position 23,690,344 of record CM023449.1, read on the forward strand.
ATGAAATTTGTTGCCGTAATGAAAATAAAAAGATAGCCCGGCATAATTTACAGAATTATTCTGACTGGGTGAACTATATGAAAGGGATTCATCTGACAAAGTAAATGCTACAAATGCATGGACAGCGATTCTCACCGTACCCCTAGCTGCGCTGTTTTTGTGTTGTCTCTCTTAAAAACGTTTTCAGCTATTGCGCGAACAACCAAAACAACACAATTCGTGCCTTTATGATTCTTAATGTGATCGTAATCAACGTGACCACAACACATTTACAAACAGCATGGTGCTATTCCCAAAACAAAAACAAAATTTGCATTCAGATACGCCAGGAGGGAATTTACGTGTGAGCTCATTCTACGGCTTTACCGAAGATTTTGCTTTCTTTCGAGCAAGGAATAAAAACAACGACACATGAAAATTTTCTCGAACATCACGGAAGCACCTCACTTGAAACGAATTGGCACTGTTCACAGTGAGTCCGTTGTACCTCGCCGCACACTCATTACTGTAGCGTCCGTAGCGCGCGAAAATGTAGCGCAAGGCTTGCAGAGTTTGTCCAAGCATCGTGTCTCAGTCACATGCCGATCACTGATGTTCGCTACACAGTTCAATAAAGAAAGTCTCCTTCGTGTGGTTCAGCGGTTTGTACGCTTGCAATGCTAGAGTGAAATAACCTTCGTATTATTATACGAAGGTTTTTTGCCAAGCTGGAAAGTCCGAGGCGTCGTGAAGAATTGATATTTCAATCAGGGCGTCGCTAATTCGAAGGCGCTTTTTTTTTTTCGCAGATTCTTCTCCCAAAGCAGCTGTTCCTAAGAGCTTTATTCCGGTTAAGCTTCCGGAAATGTTTCGTCGGGTACTTCTTTTTCTTCCACTATATATAAGGCCGATATGGAACTCCTGTCGTACTACAGATGTGCTGCACGTATTGCAATTATCCAAACAAAACGTGGGTTGCTTAGACAGCAGCTCGAAACCACTCGGATACTGCTTTGAATAAAAAATTCGCATGTATGCAGGCCTGTGAGCCGCTTACACATACTCAACGTTGCTAGTCGGCCGTGAATAAGTGAGCTGCCGTTGTTGGAATTAAGATACGAGCGCCAACTTAGAGCACCAGTTGGGATCTTCAAAACCAGTGCCATAATTACATCTCTCTTCGGTTGAACCCTGCCACGACTGCGTTGCCGAGAGAACTACCCCACAACTTTCGTAGGACAATTCTTCCGCACTCAAGCGACGAGTAGGCATGTAGCAATATAAATTCTCCAGAGGTGTTTTCTTGACTGGACATCGCTGACTTGAGAATCAGACTCTGATCATAGGCACGTCTTCTCGAAGGTGCAGGCCCCTCGTTCAGCCACGCTTCTGAAGGAAGCTCCGTAGACTGGCAAACGGTCTACTCTTGATGTCTTGTATACTGCACAGTGGGACTCAAGTGTTGCTTCAGCAAGCACTGGCGGTGTCAGGCCGACGTCCGAGCTCAAGTTCGATTGCTTTTCGTTGGTAGCCTATTCCTGATCCTCCCTAACTTCAGCCACGCTGGTAGAGATGCTGGTGTCATGAGTAGAGAGGAAGAGGAAGCGGATGCAGCCTTTGGTAGTTCCCTCGTCATTGCGTATCCTCGAACCGGCCGAGTCACTGTGCTCCGCCGCTCAGCAGCTGGTGACCATGATGCTGGGCAGGCCCGACGGGCTGGGCGACGACGCGTCGTCCAGGGACGTGGTGCGCGTGACGCCCGTGCCTCCGGAGGGTCGCACGTCCTCGGCGACGATGCTGAGGCGGGAACGGCGGAGCGAGGAGCTGGGGCTCACCTCCCGGGACCGGGAAGCCGGGCCGCTGGGCGTGCTGGTCGCCACCAGCATGGACGTGACGCAGTTGCCCAGGCTCACCACGTAGCTCTCGCTGCTCAGTGGCAGGCTGCGCCAGAGGGGAAAAAAATGTGTTTGATCCCTCTTTCATAGGAATCGGTAAAACATTAAAGTGAAAGGTGCCTTCACAGGAGCAGTTGAATGTTAAAGTAACCTCCTTCATGTGCGAAGGGTTCGCGAGCTTGACCCCGCCGGACAAAGATTGGATTGGATTCGGATTGGATTAAATTGGATTGTATTGGAAGTCAAATCCAATTGGAGTACGGGTGTGTAGAGAATTGGGTCTGCACATTCGCCAGTCTGCCCATTCCAGAGGAGTGACTTCATAGTCCATAGCCACGGCAGACGCACTGGCGCCGGCGCGTGCGCAGCTGTGCGCCTCCGTCGCGCAGTAGCCAAGTCTGACGGTGCAACGCCGCCTGTATAATCATTGCCTAACGCGTGAGCGAAAAATGGCCAAACAGCCAGTCTCCTGTTGCTCTCTCCCAGAGCTCTCTCCTAGGCCTTCCCCGCTCCCTAGCCTTCCTGCGTGCTTCAATCTCCGCCAGCCAGCGCCGCTTCTCGGAAACTATGCAAAATAGTTGAAAGTTTGTTTAGCGTTCCCGAGGCGGTGCTCCTACGCCTTCCTTTTCACCATGTCTGTATGTCTTGGTCTGCCTCTGATAAAACAGCCTTTGCCTCGGAGCAAAATCACTTGTGCTGCCGCAAGCTGATGCCAGCTTTGCGCACTTATCTACTTGGATCACGGGCCCCGAAATTGGGCATCCCCCTTCTGTCCCCTCCGCATTTCGGTCTTGTTTTGTGTCCGCTGTTCGCACTCCGCATCGGTACGCACTTTTAAAATTGAGGACTGTACTGTCGAAGCGCCCGGACAGCGTGGCGGGACCCTCTGATACGTATCCTTTTGTTTTCTCTAATCTTCTGAAATTTATGAGCAGGTGATATTTTTGGAAAGTAACGGTGGAAGTGAGCGCCTGAACAAAAAATGTGCACGCCATATTGTCTTCCCTAAATCCTCCAGAGAGAAAAACATCAGCAAAATAATGGCTCCACCATCCGAAAATATCGTTTTTCTGTTCGCTCTTTGTCTAGCCGACAATTAATATGTTCTTACACTATTTCAGTTCCGCCTCCGCCAGTTATTTTTTGAAAAATGCAGCAAGTATGAAGCGAAGACACGTTGAACGAGATCCCAAGTGCGCCCCAAAAATATCGCCCCGTCGCGGATAAGATGCGAGCGAAACGGTTCTTGAAACCCAACAGGCAAGCTGTCAGACACACGTCGTAAAAGTGGGTGCAGCGTTCGCAACTTGCGAGCAGTGACGTAAGGCGAGATGTCTTCCGGCGCGCGCCACATAGTGGATGAGTGCCTGAACTAAGCGTCCACGTAGACCCTTCGCATTGAAAAGCGCACGACGCGTTAGGCAATGTTTATACAGGCGGCGTTGACCGGTGCGTCGGAGCGGCTTGATAGCCGTTTCGCGTGGCATGCTGCGCAAGCGCGCGGAGGGAGCAGTGACTGGACTGGACTGGATTGGATTGGATTGGAAATCGTTTTAGCAGCAGTAAGCATGATAATCAGCTAATCCTAGACAACCAGGAAACCTAAGAATAACCAGCTGAACCTTAGCTCACGCAACGTATATCCTGGCATAGCCGAGCTAAGCCACTGCTAATTTTTTTTTGCAGGTGGTACTGAAGCATCCAAATGGGAAACGCCTTCCCCTACCAGGCAGCGAAATGTTAAAAGTCACAGCTTACGCTGACGATGTAACGCTATATGTTCCACATGAAGATAGTTTGCGACATGTCTTACATATTTTTCATGACTATGGAAACTTGTTTGGAGCTCGGTTGAATTTGTGAAAATGCGAGTACCAGCCGATAGGCTCCTCTAGCCCTTTCATATCCGCTCCTTCGCCGATAGAGCCAGCCATGGTCTCGTTATTTGGAAGCGCACGGGGAAGCCATGCCAGTTCTAGTTAATGAAAGTTCAAACTAATGAAAGCGAATAATAAAAACAGCACACTACCACCTGGAAGCAGTAAGGCATGTCAACAGTTTGATGCTTGAAAAGTCTATGACTGCAGTCGGCCTTTTCTTTCCGGAGGCGACAGCCAACACTACCTGCTTTAACAAGAGAATCTACCAAAAGGCCTCGGCTTCGCCTTCTTTAAAACTGAAGTGACTGGCGGCATTCAATCCGTCCATGACTTCCGATCGAAGGGCCACGCTGGTGCTGCGTCTTCGCCCTCCTTGTCGCCACTGGCAGAGACATGTTCCTTGCTCCTGTACTGAGAAATTATGTCCTCATAGCGGCGCACGTAACACCACCGCCCTCATGGCCTCATCGACGTATAGTCTGCAGAGAATATCGCTTCGAAAACGTCCGACATGGGGGGTTTAGATTTGCTTTTACATGATTTCACCTTCTCTTTTAGCTCTTCTGGCTCTTCCGGGGGCGATGCCGCCTCGTGTGTAGCCGTGTTCCGCAGCCGTGTTCCACTCACCACGTCACCGACGCGGTGATGCCTAGTTCGAATCATCCGCGGCGGAATCTAATCGAATTGGAATAGAGAGTTTTTTTTTATACGGATTTTATGAAGCTTGGCCTGACCTAATTGTACAGTTCGAATTTCATCCATAGAGTTGTCTGTTAGTTCTAATAATTGAAGTTCGTATTACCCGGCTTTCAATGTGCTCATAGCGGGGATCACAAACGCCACTGAATTGATCCTGCCTGCACTTTCCGAATGCCGTGTGGTCTGGGAAAACGCGGCGAAGCAGTTCACCGCATTCGCCCCAACGTCGCTTCTACCGGACACTACTTGCACGAGACGCGCCGAGTTGCCTCCCCTGACTGTCACGCTCGCTGTGTTCGTAAGGACATAGAACATGTACTGTGTGTGTGTCCCCGCTATGACACCCCACGGCAAACCTTGAAAAAAAAAATTACGCGACTACGTGCCGATGCACCCCCTGAAACTTTCCGACGTCATCGGTACATGGTACTCCACTGCCGCGGCAACATGTAGTTCAAGGGCCTTGTGAACATTTCTCTGTAACTCCGGACTGAACGAAACTCTATGAAAGTTTGCTTAAACTTTACTACTGTGCGTGTGCTGTGTATGCGTGTTTCTGCGTTTGTCAATTTTTGCGTGCTTAATTGCGTTTGTTAGTGTTTGTGTGAGTTTTTGTGTGTTCGCTTCCTTCGCTCATTTTCACCCCTCGCATGTTCATGTGGAGTAGCAAGCCAAGCTCGCTGCCAAGCTGACTTCTCTTCATCATTAAAAGCATCCCTCCTTTCCCTCCTCCTCCTCCTCCTCCTCCCGCTGCGCTGGTCTTCCTCCCTTTGTCAATAGAGCCGTCCGTCAATACGTGAATAATGCCTCCACACGTCCCGTCCAAGTGCTGCAGTACTTCTGTCCTCACCTATGCTACCGGGATAAATCGCTTCGAGTGAATACCAGGAATGGCTAATGGGCATGCAAAGCTCTCAAAACAACAAGGCTGTTCCGGATTGGACCGTTTCTTCCGCCATTATGGATAAAGAACGCTCAGAGTGTTGAGTGCCGCATGCACGAGCGACTGTCCGGGGAAACGTCCGGGCAGTGTTTTCCCAGCAGCAGGCTGCTCCAGACGGATTAACTACCGCATCATCCTGTATGACGCCCTCAAGCGGAGTGGAGGAAACTGAGACTCGTCGAGGTCCTTGTTATTTGGTGCCGCTTGGGAAACACCAAGGAAAGGCCCTTTCCGTGAAGGTCTCCCAGGCACTCTTACCGTGTACTCTATCAGCTACTGTTGGAGCAGCTGGTAAAGTACAAACTTGGGATGAGCGCCGAGTGGAGCCGAAGCCTCGATGACGGGAAACCTCTTGTGTGAGCTTTAAAGCGAAACTTTCTTGGTTTCATGGATGGGGATGTTGTTATCAAAAACGCAATGCACGAAAGCCAACTTTACACAATGGCAAGACCCCAAATGATGATGATGATGATGATGATGACACGAGAAAACACGCTTCCCGTGGCCTAACTCGAATCTAGGTCTCTCTCATTATGAAGACTACGTCTACAGGATCGGCAATCCGACATGGTCGAAGCAGGTTGGATTTTAAAGCGAATTTGAGCACTTCACTTTGAACGACGCTGATGGGAAGGGGGCGCTCACCTTTCTGGTGCGGGATTCGTTTGCTGTCGTCTGAGCTTCAACTTGTACTCGCAGGTAGTTTTCCCTTTGATCGTTGACTCTTGGACTTTGACTGACTCTCGGGTCATTCGCCCATTTATAGTTGACGCTTTGGCTATGATTAGTGGGGCTTTGACTTTGGCACTTCGCCGTTTGACCTCCGCAGGCAAGAAAGCTTCGTGTCTCAACCATCGCTATCGTTAGACAAGGGGGCCTTGAATTTTTTCCCGTGTCCACGGGAGTAATCTTGTATCGCAGAGACTCCGAAAGGGGGCCAAGGAGGGCTCCCCACCCCTGGCCTTGTAACGATTAACCTAGTAATAGCTTTAAACTAACAAAAATAACTGATTGTAGTGGTGTAAAGCGCGAGACACAATACGACTGATGGAACAAACACATGTCGTTCATAAGCTTTATCACCAAGTGTCACTTCACGATGATATCTTTGACCCGCCTCCCGTCATTTTTCCACTCCGCGACCATCACGACGAAGTTAAACGTTTAAGGTGCCACTCATCTGCTCTTGGGCGGTTTTCAATTCCACGTTGCATAGTCGAATGAAATAATCTTCCATCTCGTATCGCCCCTCAAAAAGGCAACACAAAATTCGAGGAACTAATGAAAGAGCTAACCTAACATATGCTCTCGTTTGTGTTTTTTTTGTTATACTTCTTTCAAAACGTGCACTAAAATTTTCTTTGCTCTGTATTTTCTTTTTTGTTATTGTTGGGCTGATAGATTGTACATCATGTTCGCGTTTGAATTTGAATCATTTGTATCATATTTCTCTCCTTTTTTCATTTCTATTATGTATTTAATTTTGCATTATGCCTTTTTTCAAGTTTACAGTGTGTATTTATTTGCGTTTTCAGTTTGAATGTTCCTGCTTCGTTTTGTTTTATTTCTTTATCCTTACTTTTATTGCGCTAATACAATACGTGTTATAATCTAGCACCACTATGTAATACCCCGTCACGTACATTTTGGGGTATTGTGAACAATGAAAACACATAAATGTGCGGAGAAAGACGCGTTTCGGCATGCGTTTTTCCCGCCCCAAAACCGGTTTGCAGAGAGAGAGAAAACGCGCCAAGAAACGCGTCGCTCACCGCACGTGTGTTCCGCACTTCAGTCATTTTGCCAGAACGTACGACCCGCCTGCAAAAAGCTGGCGGAGAAGGGGCCCCACGTACCTGGGCCTCTGTATTTGTAGCTTCTCCTTGTTGTTTCCCGTGTACGACGACCAGGTGGAAGTGCGCGTGCGCAGAGACTGCTGCGCCTTCTTGCGCGCCCACTCCTGGATGGCCGTGGACAGGCTAGGCACACGGCCCAGCAGCAGCACGATGGCGCCGTCCAGGTTCTGCGTCAACGCATTGCGGGAGACACACCTTCAGTGTCAACCAATAAAATCACTCCAGGTTGGTTGGTGTCGTGTAAGGTTAAGGTGGATGAAAGGAATAAGAGTGCCCCCATAGGTGTTTCGGTTTGGACTGGGTGCTATTTCCCTATCGTGCTACGATGTTCTTACTGGTGACAAGTAAACGAGAGAGCTACTCGAACAAACGCTAGGCGGCTGATCAGCTGTCGTGTTGGATCGTGTTGGATCCCGAAGTCAGGACACGTCCCACCGGTCGGGTGCCCTAATACCGGCACCTAGAATCCGACCAATAAATTTTATTCGTCATCCTCATCATACTAGGACAAATTTAGGTAACACAGTTGAGCTTATTTCTTTTTATATCGCCTATCACGTTTTGTCTTGCATTTCAATTAGGGATGCTCTCCGTTGGTGTGATAGGATTGAGGAGGATTACGGTGGTAATTTATAGAAATAATTTTGGCAGAGCAGCCTTATAGTGTACGCATGATACCGTTGCGCAAACTTTATACGTTGAGAGCACATTTTAAGAAATACTGTTTTTTTCATTAGCTAGCCCCTCGTAAACCATGCAGAGGTGTTTTATAAGTATACGACGCGTCCCGCTTTTATCATGGCCACCATCTCGCTTTTATTATAGGCGCCGCGAGATACATTTTCGCTTTGCGCTCTCCTCGCGCGTAGCGAAATGTGCTACTCAGTTTACGGGTTGAGCGAGGATAGCTTCTGAATGTCCCGGAAGGGCGCTCAAAGAGGTCTCGGCGAGCGTCTGAGACACCCTTGGTACAAGACGCCGTGTCCTGCAAATCTTTTTATAGCGCCGAGAAACGTTACGCTCATGAACGTTTAAAAGTAACAGCCTTGCGTTTACCTCTCTTAGTATAGAAGGCTTAGCCTTTCCTAAGGAATCTTTCCAGAAGGCAATGATATCGTACAGCGAAGCTCCACCCACCAATTCTCTTCGTGTATCTGGTGTTTATCGGACCACGTACGTTTTACGGTATACGCACAATGGGATTCAGTACCAGCCAATAGCAGCCTCGTACTTTGTGACGACATTTTTTTCATGCTTACTGCGTGAACTTCAAAAAGCGAAAGTAAAGCGAACTAAAGATAAGATAGGTTTCTGCACGCATTAGTGGTTGTTTTGTTGTGTGTAGACACGTAATATCTCTCTGTGATGCTCATTATTGCATAATATGAACACTCCGCTGTTACAATATTCACATTAAAAAGTAATGTTTAGGAGGCTTTTAAAGGTTACCACATATGCGAGGTTCAAAACTCCCGCGGGAACTGCGAGAATGTTCCCTGCCCTTACGTGGATCATCTGCGCGACGTCCTTCTGGTTGCTCTCCCGTACGTTCTGGCCGTTGATCTCCAGTATCTGGTCCCCCTGCATAATCCTTCGGCCATGGCGGGCAGCGATGCTCCCCGGTTGCTGAATCAAGATAAGAAAATACAACTGTATCCATTTGGAAATCAAGCTTAAGCTGCTGGGTCAAGTTCCAATGTGCCCTTTAGGCGGCTTCGTTGCCGCCTTCTAAGACATTCCGAAATGTTAAAAAGATCATGCAGACAAAATACCGGTTAGTTGTATAGTGCCCCCAGCGCTTTTCCGGCAGTAAACAATGCTTTGTTCACTGAGAAATGAAGCGATTTAAGTTAAAATTTTGATTCGCTCACCAAATCGTGCGTTTCGTGACGTCTGCGATGTCGTAACCAAGACAGGTCTTCAAGCGAACGTATAGTACGCTGTTCAGTCTGGATCGGAATGCGGAACGCCTTGCTATATACCGCCAGTCCTCCAAGATGGCGCCCCCATAATGCGGAGGACCGCTGTCCGCCCTCGCTTTGTTTCTGACCGTATTTGCACCTGGCTTGTTTTGTTGCGGTTGGAAGTAATCGTTTCATAAAACATGGGGTATTTTCCACAAACAGGGTCACGTAACACAACGTCGCTTATGCAAATCGCCAGTGTCGTGTGAGACGACCCCAAAGCGCCGGACTGCTGGGCAGCTATGACAAGCATAGTGCTAGCAGTATACCAACAGCAGTATGCACTTGTGATTCTAGGTTTACGCGCACTTTAATAACTTCCATTGTTTACCCCATCATTCATACTGCTATAAAATGAATATGCATTACGTTTAAGCAAAAATAGCTAGTTCTGCAATCTTATAAGCCCTGCCTAACTTGCATTTGCTTTAGCCGGCCTCAACCAATCGCACAGGTGTCCATAATACGTTATAAATTCTAGTGGGGGAAATCAGCTAGTGGGTCGCAGGACCATTCACTTTCTGCCTAATTATATAGCTTATTTGAGTGAGGTTTGCGTTAAAAGTGGTGTACGTATTATTCTAACGAGGAAATCTTGCGAATCAACCAAACTTGCATTTTGTCTGCATGGTCCCTTTAAGCCCCGTTCCAATTCGAACGAAGCCGTCAACGGAGACAAGGCCGCGGAGACAGCATCGAAGTCAGCAACGATACAGACTACCTCCCTGTGTAAACTAATAAGTGAGCCACCTTTTTACGTAATACTGTTGTTACAAACGAACTTGTCCCTTTTATTGAAATATTTCGCATAATTTACTAGTGTTTAAGTTGCGTTTGTTCAATTTTTAAATCACGTAATGTTTACATTACTAGCGGTTATATTATTTACAAAACCTGCGGCTTGCGTTTGTCAAAATCTCTGCTACGAGGTTGCCGTTTGTGTTGGTGACCGCTTCCCCGTTCGAATTCTTCCTTTTCTAGACGCCTAATTAAACTGCTTCGTAAGCTGTCTACCAAGCCGCCTGCTAATTGGAACGCTGCCCATGTCACTCATTCTGAAACCGTAAATATGGGAAAAAAAGTTCGTCTTCGTTAGGCAGGTTAATCTACCTGCATCTTAGTTTTTGGAAACCAAATGCTTTTTTTTCTGACGCGACATTGTTGTTCGTTGGTAACATTGCACCAGTGTTGTTGCACATAGCATTACGCTGCTTTCAAAGGAGCTCAGCAACTCCTACATTAGTACCCTTGCACTAACGCAGATTAATCAAAAGTAGTTTGTACATGGACGATAAACAAAGCGACATTTTACCAACAAGGTGTTTGTTTAGATAAGCTCATTTAGTAATACTCTGCCATGTTTGTGGCGTCACCAGTTTGTGCCCGTTTTGCTGAAAAAGTGCGCAGCGGCTAAAGTCTCCGACGAGCCACGAATAGTTTGCCGTGCTTTATGTGCACTTCAATGGCAATGTAATTAGATGATAGTTAACCCACTTACTGTTTTGAATGCTACGCAGCACCAATACCTATGTTAGGTGCCCGGCGGTGAAAGTCCTGAATTATATTTAGTGGGACGAGTGATGTGGAATGTAATGGCGGGAAGGGAGGCGTATATGCCTCTGGGCATTGCCAGAAGTTACAGCTAGGCTTTTATAAGCCGAAGCTACATCTGCGCTGTGAGGCGCAGCGTATTGAAGGCCTGGGATTTAGTTTATATTACGTGAGGATCTTCGCGGGCTCTGAAATTTCGACAAATGGCTGTGTTTCCCGCCTTTATTAAAACAAAATACGACCTCGATAGAGCATAGCGCGACTTGTAACGTTGTATTGTTCGTCAGAGGCCTGCCTATTTCATGGTTCTTTCGTCGTTGGAAATATTACACGAGAGTTTGGGAGGGACTCTGAGGCGGCTTTTACTGTAAGCGGACGAGCGGACGCAAGCGCGCAGTCGTAAATCTCAAGAAAAGACCATATTCTATCATGACTAGCATATACATTACCTGTTCTGCTTAATACTTGCGAACACAAAGGTGTTAATATTGGAAGTGTTACCCGGAAACAGTTGGTGGAATGCTTTTCAGACAACACGTTGTGAATAAATCTGTTGTACTCGTGTTTTTATTCATGGTTCAGTGTCTTTTTTTATATATGAGCGCAACAGTTCATGCTACTTTTTTTCTCGCAAGTCCTTAAGCGTTAAATAGGCCATTCATGAAGTGCTTATTATTGTAAACACGCTGCCGTCTGCAAGGGTAGTCAGGCACCCTTTTCACCTTTAACCCCAACCTTGTATTGAAAAACTAACCATTTGATTTGATTTGATATGATACTTACAATGTATGTTATGAAGACCCCGCGTCCGTTGCTGCAGAAGGTTATAAAATAGAAAATAAGAAACATTAGAAAAAAAAAGAGACAAATGAGTAGGGAACGCATGCAAGCTGAAAGGCAGAGGAAACAAACAGGACATCTCGGTGTTTATTCAATTAGCTGTATGAATGTTCATTTGAAGTTTAGCCAGTGAACATTTTGGGCCTATCGCCCTCATTGTTTTCGGCTGTGCACTAAAGAATGTAAAATAAATTAATGCGAAATTCTCATTCTGGCCATTGGCCCTCTGATAAAATAAGATTCATACACAACAAAAAAGAGGTAGAAATTTATGTTTTCTTTTAAGGAATCGGGAGGGTTCCCTTCCAAAAAAATACTGGATGCAGTCAGAAAGGTAGTGAATGATAATAGTATTTATATTTGGTGGTACGATAGGTTGCTTTTAATTATGCCTACAATTGCGGCGAATTTGCGAAACACGTCACGTACTTCACGAAAGCTGGCGTCCAGGTGGCATATTAAGCATTAAAAAAATGGCAGCATCTCCACTCCGTGTATGATGGCGAGGGTGCGGAGTACGGGGACTCGAAATGACATCCAAGTTGCGCCCCGAGTGAGATCCGATTTGCGCCCCGACCGTCATTCGATTTGAGCCGTGAGTTGCACCTTGAATATTCCCTAAATGAAACTGCAACTCACGGCTAAAATAAAAAATCGCTTGATTTTCGCTTGATGGTGGGGTGCGCACAGATGGACGCGGACGGACATTGGGAGGTCCCAAGGTACTCCGCACCGTTACGGGCGAGGGAGTAAGCCGTTTGACTCTCAGGTACTAACTCACGCTCGTAGCCCAATGGGTACGATGACTGGACACTAACTCTGTCTGGTCTACCAGACACAGGCTCGAATCCTGCCGGTGCCTGTGTGATTTTTCGCTATTGTAAATGCTATGTGCATGGACGCGGAAGGACATTGTGCGGCCCTAAAGGTACTCCGCACCTAAAAAAAACTGTACAAATTAACGTGAAAAATTCCAATTATCGGTTGTAGAGGGCTGGAAAAGGCCAGAGTGAGTGGAATAGCGCCAGACATCTACCAATGCAGTGTCCCGCAGCTCCGGCTCTCACAGATAACACGCGAAAGCGTTCTATTGACGCCCCATTTCGATTTTACCGTCCTGAATACAGTGCAAGATAAGGCTACGTCACTCCTTTCAGTAGTCTGCGTATGGTATTGGCACTGGCATTCGAGCAGATCTGTCTAGTCTCCTTTCACGTTCGCCTTTCCCTTTGGGCTGTCGTGTTGCTCCCAATGACTGCTTCAGTGGCTTTTTTGTAGTTGGTGCTGTCTAACAAAACGAGAAAAGAGAATTCGGGCAAGTGTTGAAATTGACTCCTATCTAGACGGTTAACGCTTCTACAATTGCTTTGTCACTCAACACACCCTTTGTGCACCTACTATTCATAGCGCAGGAACATTGACCGAGGCCGGGAACGCTTCGCAGTTCTGAATTACGTGGTGGATCGAAGTTCTGAGTGCGTTATCTAGACCTTCCAGGACGTCACCGATTAAACTCGTTTCCGATGTCCACATAAAATTAGAGAGAATAGAGATTCGTTAAGCACTGGAGGAGACTAGATTGGACGACCATGATTTTTCGTACAAGCACACGAGGTCCCATTGCGGTTTCTAACCCCGGGACCTACTCTTGTATACCGACCTCAGAGTTACTCGATTTAGGAGTTGCGAAACTTCCCATAGGCGCCATGCATCACAAACAACCCTAAGAGTGGTCCACTGTTTTGGATCTTCCCGTACAGTGGCATCATCTGTTGGTGACAAAATAAACTATACTACATCAGTTCGCCGCTCGATGACCTGGGCGAAAAAAGGTATTGGTGCTTACGTAAATCTTGTAGCGCTGAAGAAGCCCAACGTGCTCAACAACGCAAGTTTTTATACGTATTCAAACTAAAGTAGTAAAAAAATGCAGCCTTGTGGTCAGCGAGATGCGTTATCACCTGCGCATTGTCGTCTGCTGCACGTCATCTGCGGTCTTCCGGCGGCAAATAAAGAGTGAAAAATTCTTTCGACGGCTTTACGCGAGCTTGAAAAGATTATTTAGAGCCACTTGATCAGCTACTGGATTAGTTTGGGCATACAGTGGATGTAGGCTAAGCGACAACTGCAAATTGAGTACTTCAGGTTGGACCTGTGTTGTGCCGGAGGGCCTCGCCCATGTGCCAATCGGTCGAGGCGGTTGCGCAGACGCAGAAACACTCGCAACAGAAAGCCGCAGTTAAGGAAGCAATGATTAACTTAGGAAAGTACAAAATAAAGAATTATCCATCTTTGAACAAAATTTAACGTTAAATGGTCAGTTTAAATAATTAGTTTGTTTTTTGGATAGTACGTGCAGTAGCCGTGGTGGCGCCACCGTACGCACGATCCAAAGCAGTGGGGGTCCAGGTGCGGGCCGGCGGAGTTTCGCAACTGCCCACATCGAAGAGCTCTGTACCGACCTATGTTACACAAACCATTGCGCTTTTGAAATAAACTTTGAACTTTGAAAGTTTGGAGCGGCTAATGGACAGTTATTTCTGAAACGCATATTGACAAGCAGTTTCCGCATATCGTACACTGTAGCAGAGTAACAATGAGCAGCTTTACGAGGGCGACGACATTTAAAGTAATGAAGGATGTTGGAAAGAACATACGGCAGAAAAAGAATCAAGCAGAAGGCAGGGACTCAGTGCTAACTCGAAGTTGAAGGAAGTGTTTTGTTGTTACGCAGTACTGAGACCCCTGTAGTAAACAAGCACAAACACGACGCCCTCACAACTGACTTAGAAAAAAAAAACTTATGATTTCATAATGGGGAAGGGGCAGAATGTACTATCGTAACTTATGCTGCATCTTAATGGCATGATAGAGATGTAGTTTTAAGTGCTTTTTGACTAATGAACCCGGATATGACCAGCAGCACAAACATGAAACAAAAAAATTAAAACAAGCACTTAAAACTACGTCTCTATCATGCCATTAAGATGTAGCATAAGTTACGATAGTACATTCTGCCCCCTCCCCATTATGTACACATAACTTTTTTTTTTTTCGAAGTCAGTTGTGAGGGCGTCATGTTTGTGCCTTTCTTTTTCCCATTTACTTATTCACTGTTCTGCTTTCTTCGGTAGTGTACTACCGGCGAACCCATGCTTCAATGATAGTTTTAAAGGTAGCCCATGACAGCAAAAGTTTCCGACGTACGTTCGCTGTATGAAGCTGATGCCCATGCGGTCTTTGATGCTCGCTTTCCGCATCTCCACCGTGATAAACTTCGAAGGCTCTGGTGAGGAGAAAAGAACACAAAAAATGATAACTATAAAATGATGCTTGCTGGACACATTTTTTTTTTCAGTGGAAAATGTCGAGAAATGTGTATCTGCAAACGATGGGGAAATCAACTCGGTTGAGTAGTTTAATTGCGGCATTACTTGCGCTATCATATGATATCGCAAGAGTGTTGTAACCCTTGTGAGAAATATTATTTTCACTCTTATAACATGATTGTAAAATTTTCTCGCGACACTTCAGTCTACTTTCGAGCTTTAAAGGCGAAAGCCCGGCGTACTATACTGACGGGAAACTTTTATATACACACCTAACCATCCACACACAACACTCACGCTATTTTACCACCCCTAATCGACCTTGATCTGTAATGTTCCACTTATTCCACTTAAATTCACCTTAGTCCATCTTAGTGCAGTATAATCTATCTAATATACTTTATTACACCCTATTTCCCATTTTAATCTACCTTTATTCACTTTATTCCACCTGAACTCACCCTAATCCACCTTAATCTACCATAATTCTAACAATAAATTTACTTTAATATACAGTGATTCCCCTAATCTTTTTTTAAAATCTCAATCAATTTAAGCCCCGTGTTTATCTTAATACACCTTAAATTCTACCTTTTACTGCGTTAATTCTTATCCACCTTAACTCATTTTAATTGCCCCGATTCCGCCTAAGCCACCTGAACTCACCTCAAGTCATCTCAGTCAGGGTTATCTCCTTTAATGCAATGTAGTGCACCGTAATCATCCCTTACAAATATTTGCCATCAATCACTAACCAATCATTAATTAATTTAAATCTACCGCAAATCATCTCAATTCGCCTTAATCTACCTTACACCGTTTTATTATACCTCAACCTCACCTTTATCCTCATCACTAGCCGTTACCTTCAATAAATAATCAATTATTATTTACTCTGGTAATCATTAAAAACCTCTTTTACACAGCTGGCGTGCTTTGTTCTGCTTCTGGCCTTCCTTGGGTTCTTGTACCGTTCATGTAGACGGCGGGGTCATTCAAGGTGAACTTCCAATGAGTCATTGAGGGCTTTCGCTTTTATCAACGCAAAATTACGAAAAGAAATAACGAAAGAAAGGAAGGAAGGAAGGAAGGAAGGAAGGAAGGAAGGAAGGAAGGAAGGAAGGAAGGAAGGAAGGAAAGTAAACAAAAGGCAGGAATGGCAACCAGGCTGTGGCCTAGTTTGCTATCCTACACGTGGGGAAGGGGAACAATGGGAAAAAAGATGAAAACAATAAAAGGGGAAGCTTAGGACAGAGCGTAAAGAGGTGTGGCCAGCGTTACGACACTTTGGAAGATGGAGTTCATTGATTTCATAGAGAGTAGTATTTTGATTACGAAAGTAATTTGAAACATCGGAACAGTCTAGATGAAGGAATTACTTTTTATCGTTTCGAATTAAAACAAATAATTTAGCAGACAATAGAGAGTCTTAGCTTGCTGTGTGTACCATGTGTATCGTCTGTACTGTGCGTACGGGAACCGACTGGGCATGTGCTGTGGATTAGTTCCGCTGACGGGGGGGGGGGGGGGGGGGGTTCGCCTGCTTCGCTTTGCAGGCGAATTCATTCTGGTGAGGGGTGGCCCTCCTCACCGCGCCCGCGCGCGCAGGCGCAGTCGGGTCTCGGAACACACGGCACACACGGTACACACGGTATAGTTTTGGCATACCGTGCGGCATCTCTGGATTGCACATGAGACGCGCGAGAACTCTTGTCAAGTGAGCGGGAGTTTCGACTGAAGCAAGCATTACACTAAAGCTACACAGAGTTGAGAGGTCGTGACGCACAAGAATAATAAAAACGAATTGCCATCCTATTTGATGCTAACGCGTAGCAAAAGTGAAAACTCCTGTCTGGGGCTGACGTATTTTCGTCGACGAATGCAGAAACTTGGAAGAGAAAGGCAAATATTTTTCTCCTGTATGTTAGCAAGAAAGTTGAGGCTTAACAGTTTAACAGCTTTACACGCGATAGTTTGATGATATCGAGTGTTCGACTGTAATATTGTTCCGGTCTCGTGCCAACGCTATAAGGCTGATGTGATGTCGGCAGTGAAGGAACACTTTGTTGGATGAAAACGTAATGTTGCCATCTCAACGCTTCAGCATTTGCGGATAATTGGTGAGCTTCCGCCGACTCCCTGCTTGGCGTGAGCAGACGGTTTTATTTCAAGTTTTTCTGCGTATGCAGTCGAGCTCAAAGTAGTTTGGTGGTAAATGTTAACAGTCGATGATGATGATTGTGTTTAATGGCGCAAGGGCTTCGAGTCCAAATAGGCGCCAAAAAATAAGTGTGTTGTGTCTCAGAGAGTTATACGCTGCATGCTTTCGTTAAAAGATGGTTGTGTAGAATTGGAGTATAGGGCCAATGATTTTCAGTAAAAAGTGAATAAAAACTACTTGATAGCGTAGAAAAAGATTTGGGGTAAAAATCAGAGTGCCTCGGGGAGAGTTTTTGCGTAGCGAAAAAAAGGACTGACGGCCCCCGGGTATCACGGAAAAAGTACCTCAGCAATGTCCTCATTACTGACGGACAAGCTGGGGTCATGTGCGATAAGAAATTTTCTTTAAAAAATCAACCTCAGCCAGGTAGTCTAAAACCTTTTTGTAAATGATTATTCCTTCATCAGAGAGCAAGTGTGCCCAGTGTAGTGGTGTGTTTTGTGTCTACAGATTAGCGAAGTGTCTCTGCCTTTCTGTTTCGAGTACCCTACATTCGACTACGATATGGAGTACAGAGAGAAATCCTCCACATTTATCACATCTTGGCCGTGGTGTTGCGTTCAAAAGGTATCCATGCGGGCTATGTATGTGCCCTATTCCTAAACGACAAAGAGCAACTTCTACAGATCTGTCTACTTTTTATGTTAGGTGTCTGCCTATGTGTGGTTTAATTGCGTGAAGTTTGTTTTCTGTCTGTCGCGTCCCAGTGTTTCTGCCAGAGTTAACAGTTACAGGAGTTAGCAAATGTTAACAGTTAAATCATCTTATTAAGTGAGCTACCATGCCACTGTTCGTGAGTTCCTAATAAGTGGAGCCGGTACAAGCGGAAAAAAATTAACATAACGGGGTATGCAGTATCGAACAAACAAGCACCACGGTTGCGATGTAAACGTACTTTCCCCAGAAGGCACTCTGAGGAGCAGAGGAGCGTCAGAGGAGCGTCAGAGCCAGCTGGGCACTGGGACGTTTAAGTCTCGCGTTGTTCTGGCGCGCCCTGTAGTGATTCTTACTTTTTATGCACTCGTCTTTCACGCGTGGTATTTTGTGAACGCACCCTACGGCCTTCGAATACCTTTACGCCAGTAAAATACACGTGCCACTCCTTCAGCTGTGGTAGTTTTGTCGTTTCGTTAAGAGCAAATCATAGATACTCACTTTCCGTGGTGGTGAATAGCGTCTGCGGGTTCTCGCGCAGCACCATAAGGCGGACGGGCGACGGGGCTTCTCTGAGTGCTCGCACGGCGTCCGTTGAACACACGTCTCGTAGGGAGAGTTCGTTGACCTGCGGGTGATTGTACGAAGAAGCGCATTGTTTGCTGGAAAAGCACCGAACTGTGGTGACTTCGATCCCTGCACTGCGTGCAGCTAATGACAAGGCAATCTAAATATATTGTCATTGGGTCTGGTGGTCCAGTTTGTCCAACGTTTGAATCATCTGGGACTAACATATTTACAGGCACTCCCTGCCTAAAGTCTTGCGGTAAACGTGCTGCCGTGGAACTCGTCTGGTAAAACTAGCTCTTCAGTCGTTTTGCTCATCGTTTTTGTGAGCCCGTACTCTGTCGTATATATATTAGGACCCTGCAACTATGACAAGGAACGTAATGTCTTAACTAATGACCTCGAGTAATCTAATATCTCCGACAGCCTGAAGTCGCTTGCGGTCGGATAAGCCTTGAGCTCTGTAGCGCGAGGTTGCAGACTTCTGTTTCTTGGAATGGCGGCTGTTTCCCTAAATAAGACGAACAAAGACATGCTTCTTATTCGTAGGAGATTTTGAAGTGGGTTGTAAGTCAATCAGTTTATCTAAATTATTCGAAATTTTCTTCTCTGGCACGCCTCAAAACCCAAGAGCGGCAGCAGCACGTGAAGCGTTCCTCTGAAGTCATTTTTTGAGGGTCTGAAAAACGTATTGATGAAGATGATGATTTTTGAATGCTAATGGCGCAAGGTAAAAAAAAAAAAAACGTGTTAACTTGAGCCCGTTTAACCGCGCCACTTTTTTTCACACACAGTCGCATTCATCACGAACATGTGGTTGCAGAAAATATCACCGAGCACACCGCCTGTGAATGAAATAATTGAACAACCAATAATATTACACATGCATTAGTTAGGCAGTTTATACATGTCAATTTTTTTAAATTGGGGTATGAATCTTGGGCGCTTTTTGGATAAAGCATGAATAAAATACACAGGAAAGTTGCGCGGAAGGCTACAGCAGTGAACTAACGCAAGTATTAAAGGGACACTGAAGTGAATTTGTCAAGCTCCCGTTTTTGCTTGCACTGCGTAGACTGGCTCAAATTAGCCCACTTTTCATCGTTTATCCGGTTGACAAATCGGTAAATTATTTTACAAAGCGCCAAAAGAAAAAAACTACCATGCGGCGGTTTGCGGCGGCCGCACCAACTAAAGCTGTGACGTTGGGAGGAGCTTGGGACCCGGTGATTGGACGATGCCAAGGTGAGCAACCAAACAAGTTTCGGTTTCGGTTTCGGTTCTGTAAAACACAACCTGTGCGTTGTTGGATGGGCATTCTCAATAACTCAGTAATCATCGTACCGCGCTTCTGCCATGTTGTCAGCTGTAAAAATGCATAAAGATAAGCCTCCCAGGACGGCTTGGAATCGTAGCATTCACTAGCCGAGGCCTACGCAGTGCATGGACGCCCTCCGCGTACCCGCAGACGCCCAAATGTCATGCGCTTTTCCCCCATATTTTGGAGCTTGCCTCACTCATGCCTGTACCGTAAAATGCGTGTTCGCACCAGGCCACCAGGCCAAGGGTCTGTTCATTCTGGCCTGTGGCCCACTGCCCGCAAGCAGTCGGTGCTTATGGACAGCACGCCAACGAGAACTCGCTAGCGCGCCAGTGCCAGCCTGCGCGCGTTTCTGTGAACTAGTTCGTGGAGCCATGAACGTTGCGGGCCCAAACAAAGGTGAACTCAATGTAGAAAACATCGGCAGAAAACAAAAAAGTTAACTTACAAAAAAAAAAAAAAAATCACGTACCCGCGGGGACTCGAACTCGTCTCTTGCAAAACACTTGGCGGCGACATACCTGCAGCCTTTGACAACTCGGCTACGAGACGGGCTGCGCCGAATATGGTAATATAAGGTATATATTGTACACAAGTTACATTTTATTTAGTTTTGGTATTCAAGCAGCTTAGGTGACTATTTGTTGTATTGTGCTCGTGCAGTAAGCGTCCCCGGTTTCCGCAATAGCTCACGTCTAGCAATTGCATTTCGTAGACGGAAAAGCGTTTCGCAGATGCGTAGTCGTGCTGCTGACCGCTGTGCTTGGTCGCCCAGCGCAAAAAAGTGCTTCCCGCACCCTATTTTTACGCTGTACGGTAAAAATATCAGTTGATTTTATTTCCTTAGTACCTATATTGACTTCGCTGACTCTTCTCCCGCCTTCAAGAGGCCTTATATTTTCCTACGGGCGTACCAGTCAGCGAAGCGTCGCATGTGCGTTTGCGCAGCGCTTGTGTGAAGCGACCTTGACTTGGAGCTAGATACAGTGTACAAACTAACCAAGTAAAGAAAGGCCCATTCTTCCATTCACAAACGTGTCCTGGCCCTGGCTTCGTTTCAACTGAGCGAACGAATTGCGACGACCCGTCGGCGTCCGGCGGACGAAACGCTGGGCCGACTGACTCTGTCTGAAGGCCGGGGAGCCGTGCAGATAGCTCAGCCAATTGCGAGCTCGGCTCCTCTCGACGTCACACGAAAACGCCGCAGAAAATGGGCGAGCGTAAAGAGAGGAGGGCAGCATTTTCGAATTAAGTTTTCTACTAAATAAAAGCGCGTAAACGCGCCCAGAGTGGTCGTAACATGGCCTGGGGACCCCGGACTACAATTTGCGCAAGTAATCCCGCAATGTTTACATATCACTTCAGTGTCTCTTTAACACCCAGACATGATCTAAATGAAACCAGAAGAACAGAAAATTCCTCCCGGCTAAGACGCGGGCATAAATATATGCTTCAATTGTCTCCCCTATCAACTCTCAAAGTAATCTCTTCTTGTTATTATGAAGCATGATGTGCACATGAATTGAAGCAAAAATGTTTCCGTCTGTAGGTATGGACGCACGAAACGCGATCTCAGTCGCAATCATCACCACCACCACCACCATCACCAACATCATCATTACCCTGTTTCTCGCTGCCAGGAAAAACAGAATGAGAGAAACGCCAGTTATGGTTTGTCACGAAGACAGCACTTAAAGAGTACGGGACAGGACAAAATAACACGATGTTTTATCGCTCTAGGGGAGTGATAAAACACTTGTTAGCGAGCAGCAGTTACAGGAGGAACGGTGTTGTCATATTCTACCTCTCGTCATAATCTGACGCTTCTACCAATTCCTTCGAAAGAACCATGAACCCTGAATTTTCTTTCCCCTCACGCTTGGAATGAACAAGCTAGTATTAACGCAAGAAGACCATCTGCATGAATTTTTCCGCAGCTTCAAAGCTTACCCTTTTTGACAACCCAGCAATAACGGGCAAAAAGCGAAGACAGTTACGAAAATTTCTCGTTAGGTTGCGGCAAATTACGCCTGAATAAAATTGTGGCAACTCTTCACGCGTTGTGGCGAATTACACCGGTGTCGCTGTTCCCGACGTCGACTCATCGTACCGATCAGTTGATAAGCGACCCCCAGGTTCAGATTTTTGCGGGACATCCGCAATTACGAACGATTTCTTCATTCTCCCCCTTCCTTTCAGGCGGGCCATGGCGCGATTTGAATAACAGGCGTTTCTAAGCCGAATACGAAATGCTGTGCAATTATCACACGCCTGCGTTGTGGTCGCTGGTTCGTAGCATTAGTGGGACGTTTTCAGGAGATCCTCGGAGTTTCTTTAAAAGCGGTAGATGCACGTGCCTCTGGACGTGCTATTCTTCGATCTGCATGTATCATACTGTAATGTTACGTATGTAAAACACATTGTCCGACTGGTCTGTTCTAACAAGTCGAAAAATGGTGTAAAAATGAGGGATGAGTGAAGGAGCTCTGAGCGCGAAAATTAAGCTGAATAGCAAGAAACAAAGAAACGACACGCGGGAACAATGGATAACCATTCGTAGATTGCGCTGGAATCATCTACTGGGATCCTTGCTGGCAGTACAGGGCAGCCACTTCGTCAAGCTGCTTGAGACAACAGCCTTTTTGTTTGTCCCATCCTTTGTGGTAAAGAAAAAATAACGATTTGATTTGATTAGATTATCAGATATAGCCAGCACTTTCTTTCACATGTTGCTGCAGAACTGTTTCGCAATAGACTTGTTGGTGAATGGCTTAACCTTCATTACTCTGATGTCATCCTTCACTCATAGCTAAATTGGTTGTGGGCCTTCAAAAATAGTTTTACTTGCCCTATTTTCGCGCGTATAAGCCGCTCCCGCATATAACCGCACCCTCACTTTCAGACCACCGGAAAAGAAAAAAAATCCTCCCGTATTGCCCGCAGAATTGATACAGGAAAGGCTACACCAAAGCTACTGCTCAAGCAACACATCACATACTATGTAGACAGAAAAAGCGTAAATTTTGCAAGTAGAATACGCTGACTTCAAGGCGAAACCCACAATTCACTAATAAAATTCAGTTGTTAGAGCGCGTTAGTTTTTGTTTTTTCTTCATTGTCCTTGCATGTTTTGCGAAATCATGACCATGGAAGGCCTAGTCAGTGTTACTGCGTAGAGTATTCACGGCACAACGCGCATTGCCGTGAAGCTGCACTAAAGAAAAAACCCTGCGTATTATCCGCTCTCCTACTTTCCGGTGAAATTTTCGCATCTTTGGTGCGGGGCATACGCGCGAAAATACGGTAATATAAGGATTTACCAATCCAGGTCAGTGAGCAAGTGGCAGAAAAAAGAGGAGATGTTCGAGCGGTGTTCCCCGAATCCGAAACGATTCCCTGACTCAGGCCTCGCCCTTCGGTTTTAAAGAGGCGGGGGAGGTTTGAAAATTGGATAGTGGGAGGGGCTAATACCGTGAGGGCTAGACTGTCTTCGTACGTACCGCCAGAATGACGTCACCCTTCTTGAGCCGTCCATCTTGGTACGCGACGCCGTCCCTGTGGACTTCACTGACGCAGATGGCTTCCTGGGAGATAACGGGCGACGAAACACTGGTCAGTGCCGTTTCAACACGTTATCGAGGTCACGTGACAGTCACACGGAAGTCACATGAGTAAGAGAACGTTAAGAACAGGGATGACTTTTACCAGCTAACAAAGATGACTATGATTGGTGCAGGGTCTTTTTTTATGCCACAGCGAGGAGATATCTTATTCAGGGCAGTAATTGTATGTTTGGCCATGAACACTCACCAAGTAAGTATCACTTCCTCCGGTGATACTTATTCCAAGCTCGTTCCGCTCTTTTCTGAGCACTATCGTGGTTTCCACGAAGTCTTGCACAGTACTGAGGGCAGCTGCGGTCACAAAAAATGAACAGCATTCAGTCACATAAAAATATTGCTCACAGTTTTGGCAAGTTACGTTTGTAAGGTATCCGTACACAGTATTCACGTATCTACACACAGTAAATACAGCAGATGTATCTACAACACAGGACAGCTTACAACGCATAAACATGGGTTATCAGACGCCAAGGGTGCCCCGTTGGGAGCCTTCGCTCACGCACACTCAGTGAAAGGCTTACAGATAGGTTGCTAGTAAAAAATTACGCGCAGTTGAAGTAACTGCGAATGAAAGAAAAACATACGGGCAGGACAATTTCGTTCGCCTAATTGTGTGGCCCACTCGACTGACCGCGTATGTGTAGTTTAGAACGCCGCGTTTAGCTTGCGTCTACGTCGCACATATTTGCCGGGAATGTACAATAAAGAACACACTACATTTCGTGTGCACTACTACGTCTTTAGCCGAATTTAATTCTCTCCGGTCACAAATGCGCTGAAAACAAGAAGCGAAAAATTCTGGGCACATTGGTAATACATAAAAGACACTGCAACACTTTTCACATCTGATTTATGGATTGTAAGGTTTAACGCGCCGATGCAACGCAGGCGATGAGGCTCCGGATTGTGGAGGGCTCCGGATTAATTTGACCGCCTGGGGATCTTTAACGTGCGCCGAAATCTCGTACACACTGGCGTTTTTGCTTTTCGCCTCCATCAGGAAAGCGACCGCCGCGGCTAGAAGTCGAACCGCCGCGGCTAGAAATCGAACCGCCGTCCTTGTGCTCAGCAGCACAACGCCTTAGCCACTGAGCCACCGCGGCGGGTAACTAACACATCTAGTACTTAGGTTAAAGGTTCGCAAAGTACTGCAGCCAAAGCTAGCTACTCTATGCCCAACAGATAACTTAGAAACCTGCTCAAAGAATTTTCTCCATCTTTCCTGGTCTTGGTGTTCTTCGTACCACTTGAACCACGTCCTCACAGTGGTCTAGGGGCTATTGGCCGGCTTTCCTTCAGTTGCAACAGTAAACGCATTGGACAGCCACTTTAAAAATAAAGCATTAAAAGCAAAGCAGAAATGGAAGGCAGATCTGCTGCGACGATAAGCTTCCGCAGTGCCGCTCGTGTGCTGGCAATAACTATAGCTTTCAAAATGCTCCCAGATGCGAAAGAAAAGAGTGGAAGCGTTTATAGGAACTGTTGCAGAGCCCATTTAGGCCCTTTTAGCAAACAACACGTTCAGAAGGCGGGCTACTAAACGGTGCTGCCTCTACGGAATAAAGTATGACAGGAAGCAGCCGATACTGTTCCAAATACTGTTGGCACAAAGACGGCCATCCTGTCAGTTAATCCCTCATGATGCGCCCTTCGATAACATTTCGCCTGCATATTCCGTTCTTTGTTTTCAAATGAACAGTTAGTCAGCGCTTGTATCGTCTTTTCTTCCCTTTGTCCCGTGCATCGTGCTGTTTCGTTAAATGACGTACCAACTTGCCCAACTACAAACCCTGCTGCAATTCGTGCTGGTTTGCCAAGATCAGCTCGCGCCAATCCCATTATGCATGCTTACTATTTCTGGTTATAGTCTCTGACGGTACTAAAGAGGTAATAGCTCTAATTTTATGTAAGACTGACGACACAAAGAGGGGAGAAATGTGAAGAAAGATATCTTACACGATGAACGTCTCTGGCGTCCAGGCGAACCCCTAAACATTTCGTCAGCTTGGTAGGCCCATCACTGCGGCTGCGTTAGACTTTGGGAGTGGAGAAATCCGTACTGGCACGCGTGGTTTAAGAAGGTGGATTGCTTTCTAGTTTCTGATAAACGGGTCCGGTGACGCAGGTCGGCCCGTCCCTTCATTCGTCAGCCACGTTCTGAGGGGGACGGCGTCTCGGTGACGCAGTAGCTGGGCCGGCTAAAGCTAGCCAGCAACGCCAACCGGATCACGCACCGTCGTTTCACCGCGGAAGCGCCCACGGCCCCGTTCTCACGGCTCTCCCAGGGAGCTCTAAACTTAGATTCGGTTTTTCTCAGGGGGTCAGCGCAGGTTGCGATGTTCTCACAAAACGTGGTGCCCACTGGTCGAAAGATATCGTCCTTGATTTCGTTTTTGATTTATCTGCGGGAGCACGCAACAAAGATTATTTCAATATTTAAATTTAGCCGAGCACAGCAATCTTGACGGAAAGGCCATGACCCCTATAACCCCGACAGTTTCCTAGACATCGGTGAAAAATAGCATGGAAGGCCAACAGATGGCGAAGGTGAGAACGTCGGTGAGAAACCATAATCTTTTTTTATCTTTATCTTGTACTAGATGAATTCAGTTTCGAACATAAGTTTTGTGATATAGCAAACATAGTTCTCTTTTTAAAGTAAGAATGAATGAGCCACTGTGAAAAAAGACAAGAGCAACGTGATGTAATCATGGCGTAGATGATATAATTAGAGGGGGATGGTACAGCGGTTAGAGAAGAAAAAATGCGGGTACCATTCTTTTTAAACTGGTTCATCGTTTCACTGCGATAAAGCCTAATCACGAGTGAAACGATGGCCTACAGATATTATTTCACAGTAGAACACATTCCGCCTTTCTTTTTCAATTATGAAGATGCAGTTAAAGAAATTAGGAGGACACCTAAGAACTTCTTATGATTAGATGAGCGCTAAAATAAAAGTGTCCCGTTGCCGAAATGGTATCCCGGTATTGTTGGCGCCGCGCGCTGCTACGGTCTCCACCTCCTGATGACGCCATGCAAATATGATACACAATAAAGATGTTTATCCTCCTCCTCCCCCTACGGTCTCGACCGTTCGTTACCGTTAAATATTTTCCCATTACCTACTGAGCTAAACTGCAACGAAATTTTTGTCCTTTAAAGGCACTATCTTCTGGTAGTATTACTGTAAAACGTGCTAAGTGCGAAATCTGGAGGCCCAAATATGCGTCGCTGCATTGCGGAGGAAGATAAAAATTGCTTTTTCCAAACGAAAACTGAAAAAGGGCGGCCATTACGAGCAACCGGAAGTGACGTTAGAGTCGAGAACCGAGTGGGCGCGGCCGGCATATTCTCCCGCGGGTTCCTGGGAGAAGACGGCGCGCATTCGATTGATTTCGGGTAGTTCGTTTATTCGAAAACGGAAAATAAGCATGCGCGAAAAAGGGTTGTGAAGTCGTTGCAACTATTATTGGTACTGTGAGCGCCTGAGACGCGCCTAGAGACATCCGATAAAAGATTAACACAGATATCTCGAGTCGTCGTAGTGAAGCTAAGGGCTAGGAAATAGGCACACAAACAGCAGTTTTGAATGCTAGATGGGCGCTCGTACAGGGCATATTGACTTTACTAATCCAACCACCCTGCGTTTGTAAGAGAAGAAAACAAAAAAAAAAAGTTACCGTGGGAGGAATCGGCCGAAACATTGCGGCTAACGTGCACGAATTCGATTTCAGCGCGTAATATCAAAGCTGATATTCAGAATTCTATCATTATTTTTGTTTACGCGGGAAGTTCTGTTCCTCTCAGCAAGGTGCCTGCGCCAAATCTTTAGATAAATAATAACGCCTACCCATATAAAACGTCATGCAGCGACGAAATCACTGCAATATCCTCGCTGGTGTCGTGAAATGGCCACCCTACCCCAGACTCAATGTTGACAATCTTCTTTTTACCGATTCTACCAAATGTAGACCATTTTTATCCTTTTTTTTCCTTACCGGTCAACGAAATGTTTTCAACAGCGACTTTTTGATTTTTGACAATGTGGTTTGGACTGAATCAATTCCTTGCAGCGCTAGGTGTAGCTGCCGTGGTTGTTCACGCCCTACCGCACGCGAAAACAGCGTATCGCCAGTATCCCCTCACGTCAGCCGTACTCGCGGATCGCGCATTTGTAGATTCTACCGGTGCCGACCTTGCACTGCGCCGCACATCTGCCATACTCGTTCGCGCCTCGACGGCCCGCGACAAGAGCATCTCGCGTCGCCCGTACTCGCCTATCGCGTACTCGTAGAGCCGCCCACCAGCGAGCGTGCAGTGCACCGTAGAGCTGCCGTACTCGCTCGCACGCCAACGCGCCGACCGTCCGCGCAAACCACGTATCGTCTTTCGTCAGCCGTACTCACGTCTCGCGTACTCGTAGAGTAAACCGAGAGCCTGCTGCCGCCGTCACGACCGCGAAATCAGCCATTGTGCAGCTGCCGTACTCACTCGCCGACGGGGTATCACCTCGCGTTGAGCAGCTCTGGCTCTCTTCGAATTTACTTTGTCTCGGAAACCCAGAGCTTCTTCAGCTTCTCGCATTCCGGACCCACGTGAAGGTCATTCTTCATGCAAGAGACACGGACTTCGCTGTTCATTAGCGCGAGGCCGCAAGTAAATGGGCTACTGAGGAGAGAAGACGGGGTAACAGGAGTCCTGAATCTGACGTCCCATCCGGAAGTCCGCCGTAGTGGCGACAAGTTGTGGCGACACTACGCTAGGTTTTAATAAAATTACCGCGAATGTGTGGGGTTTAAAATGAGGTCCCAAGGGAATTTACCGATGTATATCACACGCTGAAACAGAATTCGGGGCAGGTGAAGTTTCGTTGCAGTTGGTTTTTAAACTAAAAGGGCATGTCGTAATTCTATCCGGAGAAAAAGAACGTTCCTTGGCTATTAGGTGCAGAGCACTTTAGGCGCTTCGCCTTGCCGTCGTAGCTCGCTCGCTGGACCCAAGTAGAGCAACAGGCCGTTCCGTTGTAGCGCGCTGTCGTCGCTTCGTACCCCAGAGGCATCGAAAGCCACACGGTTTGTATAGTCATAAGCGTTCGAAATTCGTGAACCGCTGGCGCTTGTATATCGCCCCGTTGTTTAGCACAAAGAAAACTATGGGTACATTTGAGGTAAAATATACGTAATTAACCGGCAGCACCCGCATTCACAGGAATAGCCACAGGACAGCGCCTGTCCTGTGGTTATCCTTCTGTCTGTCCCGACTTTCGCGCTGTGATTAAGTATGAACACCTACCAACTCGCCAATACTTGCAACTGTCCCGCATTCATTTAGTTAGAAACGCTCGTTGGGTTGGTTTCTACGATAGTAAGCGAAAAAAGCGGCGGCGTGACAAAAAAAAAAAAAAAAATGGCGCGTTCGAAATGACTCAGAAAGGCTCCAGTTGCAGCAGAAGAAAATGGCGAGTTTGAAGTGGCACGAAATAGCTCCAGCATACGAAATTAAAGCAAGCACAAAAAGAACGAAATTCCCGCTGGCGCAGTTTCAGGCAGGGGGCGCGCGAGCACGGCAGAGGCGGGAAATTTGAATTGCATGGGGTTGTAGCAGTGAGCGGATGAGGGTGGTACGGCCCATTATGGCGAATCACTGCCCTGAACTTCCTACAGCTTTCATATTGAGTGGAACAGCTTTATATATTTTTATTTTGCTTCACCTCCTTACAAAAAATGCCAAAGGAAAGACAAAAAAAAAGGATTGAACTTTAACCCCGGTGACACTCCTGGTCTGCGAAGCGTTTAAATTACTAGTGAAAACAGTTTTACGAAATAAAATGACAACTGGGTTTCAATTGCAATTTGAGAATACCTGATTTACGAGTGTATTGATCGGGGCGCAGTACAAAAGGGCTCAAGAAACAAAACACGGTGATTTCTAATTTTCGATTCAGCCTTCTTCTGAACAGTTAGCTGAATAAATCAAGGAATAAGTGCAGTTTATTCTTAGAAGACAAGCATAGGCTGTCTGTGGCCCGGCGGTTTTGTGGTGCGACTGGAATAGCTTGGGAGCGGCGGCTTCATGTTAGTTCTATGAAAACTTCAACTTATACTTGTTTATAATACGTTCTAAGATAAAACTTCTTACAGTTATGGATTCATTTGAGCTGTTTAATGTGATATAATTTGCTTCGGCATAATAATGACTGTAACATGTGTTGCAGCCGTTTTCGGTAATAAATGCACGCTTTCTGGCAGCAGATGAGAATTCCGAATTATTTATAACAACTCAAAAGTGAACTACCTAACTAGGACATGCAAATGAAACTCGGCGTATTGATAGCTTCGTCTGTGGCACCAATTGCGCTGCGATTTCTTTCAAGGATGTTCATCTATACTCAATTGAAAGCTGAAAAAAAAAATCGCGAGAAAGCTCGCTTTGCCGCAAAGCATGTTTTGCTGAAGGACCTCGGCAAGAAGCAATCCCTACAAGTAAGCCCTATACATCTTCGCCATAATATAAGTTGCTTCCGCTTCTCAGAAGTGCTTCGCAAACATTGATTGAGGTCTCGCGTGCTTTCCCCATAGAGCTCGTCACGAGAGGGGGCCCTCGAGACTTGGTCGCATTGAATATGGCGTGCGATTCGCTGATCAGTCAAAGGAAAAAGACGGGCGGCAGGGTCCGTCCCTAAGGAGTACCGCCGCCGACGAGTTCGTGCGGTGCTACGGGCGCTCGCCGCTTCCGTGTAACGACGTCTCGAGACGAGGGGCGGGATGAGGACCGCGGAAGCACATTATTGAATCTCGATCGGGGGAATATTCCCTTGAAAAGCATTGCTCCTCACCGAGAAAGAGTTTGTGCCGAGATAATCGAACTCACTTATTGCTGGATCACTTTCTCCAAGGGTTCCTACCCAGTTTGTTATTCAACATTTAGTCAACATTAAGCGCATGTGCAGCCTGCCCTAGTTTCTTGATGAGCAGGGCAAGGGTTTAACGATGCAACACATGTTGCTGCGCGAAAAATCTGTCTCAAGAATGCGCCTGCGGTGCTTAGCATTTTATTTGGTAATGATGATTCTGATCATGAAGACTACGATTACCATTATCCTTGTTGCAACCCTAGATGGTTAAAACGCGAAGCTTTCTCCCATGAAACCTGAGTCAAAGTCGAAGTCCAAAATCCAAAGTCCTTTGACCTTGTCGAATGGATCAACCGGACAGACGTCGGCTTCATACCGCGAGGGACCGTGGTTCGATTCCGATCGCGGGAAGAGTGGTTTTTTTAGGTGTTTGTTGTGTTAGTTGGCTTTTCTGCAGTGCGTTTTTCGCGGAACGACGGAATGTACGAGTGAGGGCATAGAGAGCTTCGCTTTAAAATGTGGAGTAAAGTTGAACAACGAGCTGTGACGCAGCCCTTACGCAAGGTGATTGTTTTCTTATTTAGCATATACTGCGAACCATTTATGCTCCAAGCAGGATTAAGAGCTAGAAGGGTTGATGAATGTATTTATCTCGAGCTGGTTACGAAAAGATGAGAGAAAGCACGAAAACGAAATAACAACGCGCTGCATTCCGGAAGTACCCTCAAATGTCGTACGTCAGAATGGGGAATGGCATGCAACTGGCGAGTACTTCCGGAACTGTGTCAGTACCCTCCAAAAAAACTTGCGTCAGCTCAAAGTGCAGAGAAAAAGGAAGGTGATAAACTCGGCGTGTAGAAATGGTAAACTAGCGTCACGGGTTATGAAACCAACTCATTTGTAAGACGTTCAAATTTTAAAACAAAAGAAAAAAGTGTAGTTTTTTGGGCGTGTAGCACGGGGGGGGGGGGTGCTGACAACAGGTTGGCCGCGGGAATAACAGAGTTGTCACGTGAGGCTGGGAGAATAGCAATGGTTAGAGGGAAGCAGAAGCGGAGTAGGGATGATAGAGGACTATGAGAGCTGCCTTAGTCCTGTAGGTGTCGCCATTACCCTGTTAACGATTATGATGATCGTGCTCCAGAGTATAAATAAAAATTTCCCAGACTGGGTTGATGCTTAGTGCGGAAACCACACAAATACTGTGGTTGATTCCTCTGTCATAGGTATCGGTAAGACACTTAAGTGAAATGTGCAGTGAAATCGGCAGCTGAGCATAATTTGCGGGTCGGCGGCTGTCTTGTGGGTGTGCTTCGCGAGCGGTGTCCTACTGGCGGGTCGCTTCGGCGAAGGTGTACTGGTGTCATTTCGTTGACGAACAGGAGATCAGTGAAATCTTGGTGTATCCCGGCATAAAATACTTCCGTGTTAAAATATAACCACCGAAAACGAACTACGCTAAGTATTACATACTCTTTAGTACAAAAGGTTGCTTTTCAGCAACAAGACCCTGTGTGCAGGGGTGCACCTTTACAGGACGCTTGCTTCGTTGTACCGGCGTCATTTTTCGTGACAAATATGCCGTCAGCGAAACCTTCGTGTATCCGGCAATAATACCCTTTCGTGTTAAAAAAAATTAGAGCTGTTCCACTACTGTGAAGATGGAAGCCCAGCGAAGCTGTATTGGGGGGTAAGTATATCGAGTTATGTATACAGTTACTATAGCAGGGGTCGGCAACCTGCGGCCCACGGGCAGTTTTATGCGTCTTGTAGCACGACGTCCCCTTGTCAATTTGTATCCGAAGGCCAACGTGGCAAAAACCACAAAATAAGCATTATTTACATTCAACTTTGTACATTATACTCAATTCGCAATTTTTTACTTTTTTTGCCCGCAAAGCCTTCCCCACCTTCAACTCGATTGGCCGTTCGGCCTCCGCCGTGTCCGCTTCATGCAAATCGGCCCTCCGCATAAAAAAACTTGCCGACCGCTGTACTATAGCGATGGAATAAGAAAACGTACCCATAACGTTCTGAGGAACAAATCTAAATTAATATTCAGATTGTTTGTTTTCGTTTAGTTTAGATAAAAGCAAGAGTTACAGCCATCTTCTGCAACCGCCCTGCTCCCTCCGTAGGCGTGTACTTATTCACAGTAACCGGGTAGTCTGAACGTTTACAACTTCACTGTTAAATGTCTAGGGCATGTGAATGAAGCTGGTCGTAATGATAAGTCGGTTCAGGGGCCAATTCCAGTGTAATTTTTCCCCAGATAACTACTTTCTATAGAGCTACAGGCAATCTCACACTATCTCTGAAGCGAGTGCCTGCGTTCTTTGTCGATGCGACCCTATAGACGCACTCTATTGTCGTCAGAACCAAGCGCAAGACAGCTGCACTGTAAAAAATTAATGCCGTTCCACTCAGCGTGAAAGCTGTCGGAAGTGCAGAGCAGTGATTCGTCATAATGGACCTTAGCGCCGTTATCCACTCAGGGCTACCGCCTAATGCCATTCAAATTTCCCGCCTTGCAGTGCTCGCATGCCTCCTGCCTGAAACAGCGCCAGCCGGAGTTCTGTTCTTTTTGTGCTTTCTTTTCCTCCCGCACGTGCCGGCGTTGCACTGGCACTTTTTTTTCGCTTACTATCGTAAAAACCAACCCAACGAGTGCTCCGTTAATTACATATATTTTGCCTCGAATGTACCTGCAGTTTTCTTTGCGCTAAAAAACGGGGATATGTATGATAAGCGCCAGCACTTCACGAGTTTAGAATGGTTATGAGTATATATAACTGTTTGGTTTTCGAAGCCTCTATGGGACGCCGTGACGACGGTACGCTGGTCTCTACTGGGGTTCGTTACCTCTCTGCGATTGACTTCTTAGAGCGTCATTCGTTACGCGTTACAGGGAGCTACGCCGACAAGGCGAGCCTCTAAAGTTCTGTGCACTTAAAAGCGGTAAGTCAGCACACTGCGACGTCTTAGTCACGCCGACACACGGCTTGCACTGACCTCTGGGAAAGATGGCGTGCCGTGGAGACAACCTATTCTGGTCGCAAGGTGGCGACGAATCGATGTACAACTGGACGGCATCGAAGAGGGCGTCAGCGTCGGCGATCTTGTAGTTCTCCTTGTTGGTCATGCTGCCGCGAACCAGGAACACAAGGCTGCGGAGACGCCGAAAGAAATCACAGATTGGAACAGAGAAATAGCCAAGTCGACCTTTGAGCATGAACACCAGTAGAGACGGAAACTGCTACAAGCGCTGAGCGCTGCCTAGTTTTTTTTTCTGTTCGCACATAAATTTCTAGATTCTGTTCATGCTCACAAACGCACCAGCTAACCAGCAACACTCGAACAAAAAATAGAGTGCCGGCCCTGCCGTGCCCTCTCCTCACCGATCATTCCCATCGCAGGTCTTGCTGCACATCCGAGATATTGATGCTGCTGTTTTTTTATCCTCTTATAAGGAAGAAAAAATAACGATCTTTTACGCTTGAGTGCAGCGGGTCCACCTTTCTCCAAAGTACACACACGGCAACTCGGAGTGCAACGAATCGAATGCTCTGTTTACGTACCTGCATTTGAAACACGCAACATTGACTGCGTAGCAGAAAGTACAAAGGGAGCGCTTCGGGAACAAGAAATGTAAAACTCGGGAAGCAGCTGCAACTGTCAGCGTTGAACTCTCTGTTTTTGGCCGAGTCCCTGCATGCGCCCACAAAGGAACGAGAGCTCAACTGGACTCCCGTCGTCAGCAGGCACGCCGTTCCAGGCACGCCAGAAAATGTTGTTAGGGCCCCGGGGCACCTGTTTTATTTTAGGCTACCTCTGCTGCTTACACGCCATGCCTGGAGTAGAAGCCCGTCCTGATTGTGGTTGGTGTATCACGTGGGAACCCGACACTTGGTCCCCCTATTGTCGGCTGGTTGGTTTTTTGTGGAAACACGCTTTGGCACAAACCAGTATTGAGGGAGTCACACTGCATACGCCCTTACTTGTGCAAATCACGGCGAAGTTTCATCACGCGAAGGCTAATATCTTTTAAGATAGAAATCACGATGTATTGACAGAGAATGCGATGGCTGAAAAAAAAAAAAAAACTCGTGTCGACGAATGCATGAAGTGTGGCAGAAAGGTAGTAAGACCGCTGTTTTTCAACCATGGTATTCTTTATTTTTTTTTAAATAGAGGTTACCCCCCTTATGCCAGCATACCTTTGGATAGTTACACCCCAACAGATGCGTTGTTTTTGCAGTTCGACGCAAGTCCTCCAGGGATAATTGCCCGAACTCATTTTAGCTTATTATTTAAAGGCGCCATGAAGACAAAATGCAAGTTTGGTTCATTCAAAAGATTACCTCGTTAGAGTCATACTGACACCTCATTTAACGTAAACGTGGCTAAAATAAGCTATATAATTAGAAAAAAAGGAAATGGACATGCGACCCAGTCGCTCATTTCCCACAACAGAACCTACGATGTCATACCAGCCAGCTCTGCGGTTGGCAGAGGCCGCCAAAAGCAAACGCAAATTACGCAGAGGTTATTAGCTTGCCGAACTAGCTATTTGAGCTTACATTTAGGGCACATTCTTTTTAAAGCAGTAAGCATGGTGGGACAAACAGCAGACGTTACGCAAGCGCACGTAAACATAGAAGTACCGATGCGTACTGCTGTTGGTACTGCGCGCACTATGCTTGATTTAGCTGCGCAGCACTGCGTTGCTTTGGGGTTGTCTCAGACGACACTGGCCGATTGACGCAAGCACCGATGTCGTACGTGACCATATTTGTCGAGCGAGCAGTATGTTTCACGGAACGATTATTTTCTCCCTGAACAAAAACCAGCCAGGTTTAAATACGGTCAAAAACAAACCAAAGGCAGAAAACGGCTTGCCGTGGTATGGTGGCGCCATCTATGTTCACAAACGGTAAACAAGGCTTCGTAATCGGCTGCAGAGTGCAGTCGATACCTGTGGTGTCATTGCCAACCACGAAAATCTCATGATTAGCGCGAAAATCAAAATTTTAACCTAAATTAATTAATTTATCAGTGACTAAAACATCGTTCGCATCCAAGCAAGCGCTGGGGGCCCTATAAAACACGAAATCTTTCAAATAGAACAAAGTTGTATTAGGTCTTCATGGTCCCTTTAAGGCTTTTTGGATGCCGTACAAAATGGCGAAATCGCGTTCTTCTGAATCAATTTCGGAGCCTGGAGTACAAAAAGGAAGAATTCATACGAAAGGGCAATGTGAGGAGACAGAGAGAGAGAGAGAGAGAGAGAGAGAGAGAGAGAAACAATGATCTTTAATGAAGTCTGGCGATGTTAGCCTGGCTAAAATGCCTAACTTTCTACGCCAGTTGACCACGTGATGCAGATGATGTCAATGATGTTCAAGAACTTGATGCGCACAGAAACGTTGAGTTATTTAGATACTGGACTATACCTGCCTGTTACAGGTACTCTATCAGAGCTTTTGTAGCCAGTAAAGCACGTTTGGGACGTGCCCACGGTCCTAAAATGTCCTTTAGCTGAATGTTCACGTAAAGCGGCAGTCCCAAAGACACTGCGAGGGACACTTTTGCGCACTAAACCGAGAATATTGACAGAGCAGGTGCAGAACCACAGCAGTGAATTTTCCGCCTTAAAAAGAATTATTCGCCAAGCTTCTGTACGACATGAAGCGCTGTCATGGTGCAGCACCAATGTTCGCGATGGTAGGGTGCACACGTAGCGCCCCCAACAACAACTTGCCCAACAAAAAATTGTCGCAAAATAAGCCAACGGTGCAGTATATGCATTAGTTCGTATAGACGTACAGTGTTCTCTTGTTATAACGGAATCTCTAAGTTGAAGTGTTGCGTTATTTGATGTGCCTCATGGTTGCCACGGCAGTGCAATGAGAGCATATCTGCGCTTTTAATGAAGTGTCGCTTAAAAAGAATCATATATCTGTCCCGAGCACTTAGCTATACTAAGGGCTTATTGTTTGTAGAAACTTCTCTTGGATAACCGATATGCCCCGATTCGAAAGTGCCGGGCGTTGTGTTTTAACAAGGGAAACTATTGACCCGCATGTCGATGTATGCGTGGTACACATCGCTCGTGATTAAATACTCATTTTTCTCATATTCGCGGTTTGATTAAGTTGTGAATCGGCCACTTATGAGGCCTAACCAATCCTGCACTGTTGATGGGCATTTTCCTGTAGACACAAGCATCCCAACAGGAGCATGTTTCGACCCTCGATGTACAGCCCTAACAATTGAATCCTGAAATTTCGATAGTGCCAAGAAAAAAAAAAAAACGGCCGATCGTGCACTAGTTTGGTGTTGGGGCGATCGTGAGCGCATCTAATCGACTACAAGGTAGGCATAGGATCGCCGATCACCTGAACGACCGCAACAAGGTCGTCTCAGTTCTGCATGCTCCCTTCAAGTACCTTGCACGCTTAAAAACCGCAGCAAGTGCGCTTCATCAGAACACTCGGGAAGGGCCAATTATTGTGACCAAATGTGCTGTTTTGGCGAATGACGAGGCCCAGCACGCCATTAGAACAAACTATAGTGCAGTGAAATCTCGTTGATACGTTTTGCACGGGAACCGGAAAATAAAACGTATTATCCGAAAATCGTGTTATCCAAATAGGTTAAAAAATAGGCAAAATATGCATGCTCCGTCAGCTACTCCCTTTTATATAGCAACATTGAAGTAACTGCTCAATGTGGGCTGACCTTCCTTCTTCTAAATGTCCAGGAGTAATATCTTCTAAAACGTTCAAAAAGAGAGCTGCCGGTATTTGTTGCATGCTTTGGCAGGCACTGCCTTGTACGGCAATTCGTGTCGTGCCGTAAATCGGTGAAGGCAGCCTTCGGATGCTTGAAAGTGGAGTGGAGTGCATAAACTTTATGTAGACGAGCTTCAGGCGCTGATGGTTGGACGCCCGCCCGGTGGGGGGGCCTCCTGTAGTCCGGGAAGCCCTGGTCCGCGCTGGCTGCCCTGGCCCTCTCCACCAGGCTACGCTGGACTGAGAGGTCGGAGCTGGCCAGCTGGCCCGCCCACTGCTCGTACGTTGGGTGAGGATTTGGGGTAAGGGATCGGATTTTCTGACACTCCCATTCCATGTGGTACAGGGTGCCGGGTTGGGGACAGATATTACACGTAGAGTAGTATAGAGGGTGGGGTACATGGCATGGAGGATAGTGGGGTGAGAATAGGAATTTGTCAGAACTCGGCGAAAGGCAGTCGCCTCTGCTCTGGATAAACGGTGATGTGGTCGCGGGAAGCGTCGTCGTTCGTGGCGGTCATGGGCGAGGATGTCCGCGTATGAATTAAGAGTAGCGGGCTTGGGAGAGCGAAGGGGCTGCGTGACTTCGCCTTCTTGAGAAACAGAAAGTTTCGAATATCCAATGAGAGCGTGACGTTTTCAACTGTTTCGCGTAGGACTGACCCGTCGAATTCCACTCCTGTCACTCTAACTTCCTTTAACCATGTAAGCAGATTTTTTTCCCTTTTTACTCATGCTTCACACCTAGCGTTTGTTTTGCACCACGTCAAAAACTTGCAGCTTCTTTAAAAGTTAATCTTACTGACCGACAATAGTGTTGAGCGTTGACACCTACAAAGCGAGCTCGCTTGCCAATTCCAGGCACTTCCTCCTCGGGTTCTCTTCGATTTGGCGCACAATTTCCACTTGCACCTTGCAATTCTTCGACGTTGTCACAAGCCTGGAAACCCGGCCGCGCATAGCAACAAGGCAAAAATAACAAATAACTGCGCGGGAAGCACGGTCCATGGGAGGAGTCTGGAAGGGAAGCCGCGCCTGCCGTGAGCATTGCGCGCCTTCTTCCTTGATTATGATACGATTTGCTACATGGCGGGGTGCATCGCCTGACTTATCGCCGGCCTTGCACAGAACGGCCACACACGACACATTGATCTAAACACCATACACCAAGAAGCACATGCCGCATTAGATAAGTCTTTATTACACTTAATAGGCAAATTTGCAACCAAAAGTGGTCTGTCGCGAGTAGAAAAAGTGCCTGGAACTGAAGCAACCCGTTTAATCCCCTCCTTCATATCCCATTTTTCCCACCAAGTGGCTTTATCCCTCCCTTCCCCAAATAAAAGCTTTACTACTACTACTGCAGCAATGTTTTTGCCGCAGAACCGGCGCCTCCGCTCCCTTGGTGTCTCTGAAACGTGTAGGTCGTGGCGTGTTGGGATGCGATTTGAGCCAGTATATACAGAAGAATAAACGTAAGGTTACTGGAAATGTTGGTCGAGATCCACTTTCGCTATCGTATTATCCAATTTTCGGCAAAAATGTGATCGTAATAAATGCACAAAAATGCATTATTTCTATGGGATGTTGGCCGGGAACGGAAACAAAAACGTATTATGCCGAAAAAACGTAATATGCCGAATCGAATCAACGAGATTCCACAGTATCTGCGCTGTGAAAAGAGCGCAAGGCGTGCATATGCACTGTTGTCACGGCGCAGATACAATTTTTTGCACTAATCTCATACTGGGCCTCGTTATTCGCGAAATTTGCACATTTGCCCTCAATTATTGGTCGTTCAGGAGGGCTCTCGTGAAGCGCCCTTGCGGTGTTTTTAAGGAGGTAGAATTAAAAATAAATACAGAGGAAGGAAGCATGCTGACGATTAATTTTTGCTTTAGCGATTCTGACAACCATAATGATTTATACAGTATTTGTAATGTGAGCACAAATGACCATGGATGACTTCACTTTACGGCAGTGCTGCGCGAACACGAAGTAATTGTTTTCCTTGAGCAAGTATTTTGCGAGCTGAAGTGTCTTTTTTTTTTTTGCGCTAGGTGTGCACTTCAAGTGCAAGTCTCAGATTTCTAGTCGCCCATTAGCACCTACGAGATGTTCCTGTACAGCCACTGTTCTTCCGAGTTTGCTGTACATTTTTATGCACGTTTTTGACGAATAGTTGCAGCCTCGCCAGATAGCTTTGCAGAGAAGCACAATGGGGCAGCTTCCGTCGCTTAACGTGATTAACGATCTCGGCGCGCCTTTCTTAACGGAATTAGCGATGGGGAGAAAGCGCTTTGAGCCAGTCATGCGCGAATTACAAAGCTGTGTTCTTGAAACCAATTATCGATATCGCAGTTTTCTTGTTTTAATAGAATCAATTAATTACCGAGGAAAGCTTTTTTTTGTTGCATTGAATTATTAACACCCGCGTGGAGAGATTTCTTGAGCAACCGGATTTTTCGGCTTGTTACAAACGTTAACATCGATTCCGTCGACACGCCTGAAACGCACCTCCTACAATGGTCTTACTGATCGTACTGACGTTTATACTATACTTACACTTGTGACAACGAAAACATTGGTCTGTCCATGGGTCCAGATTTCGGCGCATGTTCAAGATTCCGAGGTGGCCGATATTAATGCGAGGCCCTCCAGTACGGCACGCATCGTAACCCAGGCCATTGCTTCGGCGAGTGAAACACAAATATTTGCAAGATTTTATACTTTTACTTAGAACATTGGCAGCAGCCTCGCCACTTTCTGTTTCGGTTTTGAGGCGTTCACCTCTGCGTATTCAATTTCCGCCTGTGCGGCTCGTATTCACGGGCATTGAGCACGTTTAATAAGGGGGCCTTGAAGAAAAACATTTATTAAAGGGGGCCATGAAGCCAAATTACAAGTTTGATTCGTCAAGGTATTTCTTTGTCCCGATAACATTGGTTCCAATCTTATTGCGTACTCCAAACATAGCAAGAAGACCTTTAGGAAAACATATGAAGTAGGGGCGACAACCCGGTGCAGCGAAGCGTTTGGAAGTACGCACCCCGGCAACTTTCCGGCGATTTCTCCATCACGTAAAGCAATCTTGTTTGTACGACTGGCGGCTGTTTGTACGACTGGTTACAACCCACCAAAAACTTACAACCCGGCCTCAAGGTGTGTGCCCATTACAGCAGAAAACATTACGCCTCAAACTCTTCCCGCAGGTGCTCCTTATAACAAGAAAACAAAGTGGAACTCCTTCAAAAGACTATTCCTCCTTCTCCTCTTCACCCCCTCTCCACGAAAAAAACAACAACTTTCGCCTATTTTAATGCGTACCATTCTTTGCAGAATGCCCCCACAGCCACGACCGTGTAACGCCCTGCATTTCCACAAAAATGCAAATATCAGGGAGGTTCTACCTTTAATCATTATAATAGTGTAAATGGAAATAATTGGTAGAAAATTTTTTGAAAAACAACAAAAAATTAAGTCAAATGACGAACCGTGTAACGTCTTAAATTCCCACAATACTGCAGAATCCGCGAAAGGTTCACCGGCAATCGTTATAATAGACTAAATGGAGATCATTGCTCAAACAAAATTTTGAAAAACAAGAAATACAAAAAAATATAAAAACAACGGAAAATGGCGAACCGTGTAACGCCCTGCCACGAAGAAATATGACCAGGCGATTGCATAGGGGCCTCTAGTTCTGTTTCGTCGTATCACTTGAGCGCGAACGTGATGTTAACGCACTGATTACTATGTTTAAGCGTTTACCCATATTACGTCATCCATTCTTCTATACATTACTGTGGCGCGAAATTGAAAGCTTATCAATATTCCCTATGTTTTTTCGGTAAAAACCTCTTCGTGACTGCAATTGAGCTTAGTGAGTAGACAAAGGCTTGTTCTTTCAAAGAAAAAAATGTTGTAGTTTCTCTTCATGGCCACTTTAAGGATCTAGCTTTGGATAAGTTTATTCTTTCAGTCCGTTTATTTTTTTCCTGTTCCGACTAATATTTTGTCACCATGGTGGGATTAACTAATATTATCATCTCTAATTGATATTTGCAAATGATTGAATGATTGATTATAGGGTTTGACGTGCCGACGCAACGCATGCGATAAGGCGTACCGTAGTGGAGGGCTCCGGGTGAATTTTGACCAGCTAGGGACCTTTATCATGCGCTGAAATCTCGCACGCACGGAAGTTTTTGCTTTCCGCTTCCATCATAAAAGCGGCCGCCGCGGTGGGGAATCGAACCCGCGTCCTCGTGCTCAGCAGCACAACGCCTTAGCCACTGAGCCACCACAGGGGCGGGGGGTGATATTTGCAAATGGGTTACAATTTTTTCTAACTGTAAACTGGCAAAGAAGGCAGTTTTGAAACAAAGTGTGAATAAGCTGCGTCGCCATGCTTAATATTTGGGGTCTGAGAGCTACCCTGGAGGATTTATGGCACTGGATCTGACAATTTGCTTCAATAAATTGAATTGGCAAGTAGTGGCAGTATAATTGAAATTGCGTTATGCTGCCCTAGCCCGACAAAAACATTACTGTACTCCGATATTGCAAAAACCTAGAATACTAGTGGGTGAGCAACGTTTCATTTTAAGCGGACCCGTTGGTTGTCCTCCTTCGTTTACTTATTTAGGAAAGTCCAAATAGCACAAATACTAGCCAAGCATTTGGCTTCGGTGAAATATTACTTCTTTTGTTCGAAACAAAGATGTGTTGTTTTTTGTCGATCCAGTTTAAATCCTAATTGTGCAAAACGTAGCAGTACATTTGGGCCGCCACCAAACTTTAAGTAACCAAAAGCTACGAACTTAAGTTCTCGCACGTTCGTAAGCATCTAGCATCACAAATCGCCGAACGGCACGTATATAAGAGAGGTTGAAGCAATTAGTTTTCTAGTTACTGAAACTATACGGTTACCACCAAATGTGGTTTCACTGTGATCTAAGCATTTTAGTTTTGTTAAATGTAGCTAAATTCACCTTCTGCCTTGAGAGTACTATAAGAAGGCTTCTCACGGAAAAGGACTTTGAGGACAGGTACCCTAAGGAGATTTCCGCTAATCACGAGTACTTTAAGGAGGATTCTAGTGAAAAAACGATTGCAGCATTTGACGCACGCGGAACTTGCTAAAATGGAGGAGGATGACTTCGACTGTTTATAGCAAATGTGAAGTTATAAAGAAAAGACGTTACCATAATTCCCGGAGATCTCAGCACGACAATGGAGTTTCCGCAGACATCGGGCACCGTGGTCACGCCTTGTGTTTCTTCCGGCCTAACCAGGTTTCTTTGATGCAAGCAGGCGAATGCCACCATCTGTTGGATAAAAAAGAAATGGGTCAGGCTTAACACTTGTGAACCCAGTTACCAGGAGCGAAAGGTCTGTTACGCTTGAATTTACAAGGACTGCGCCCACAGTGCTTCAATTAACTTAGGTCGCACCAGCCACACTTGCGCTCAGGCCAGGCATGGTGAATGAGCGAGCCAAGCGCTGGCGAAGAAGCTGTTAAGCCCTCGCGTAGTCACGTGGCAACGCAGCGGCGAGGCTCCGAGCGACATAGGTGCCACGCCTCTCCGGCAGCGGATCACGTGACATGACGTCACACCTGCCAGATTTGGAATCCGGCGGCTCAAGGTCATTGCGACGTGATGGATAACATGTCGAGGCATGCTGTAATAGAGCTTTCGCTCTAATTTAATCAAAATGTCTGAACTCGGGACTAGACGTTGCGTTCCTCCCATTAAGAAGGGGAATATAGCTTGAGAGCTTATGTTTTAGCCCAAAATTCCTTGAAGCGGGGGTCATAATTTTTTTAAATTTTGTTTCCTATGTTTCGCCACGCGCGGATATCTTATAATGTTTAAGAGGGACACAATCGCTCAATCCATCGCATTCCTCACCCGATTTGACGATTCTGGTTGGTTTTATGCAATGTTTTTAGTAAAATTTAAGGTTCTAATATAAACTACCCCCTAGTATAACACTGGTCGAACAAGAAATGGCGCCACTCAATTCGTCTTTGGTCAACGCGTGGTTTAATATCTTAAACTGCTTCATCAGGGTTCTTTTCTCTGTGAGTTTATTTTGAAGTCCAGATCGCTTCAATTAAGACTGTCAAGCTTTAGGTGCCTTGCGTTGTCATGTAGGCGGAGAATATTTGGCCAGAGAGCGCTTGAAATTCAAACTGTCGAGGCAGTCTCATATGAAAAAAATAACGTCGATTTTATTTGGGAGGTCGTTATAATTAAGCGGTAGAATTAGGTGCAGTAGTGCAATGAGGAGCGAATTAGAGAAAAAAAAAAAAACTCAGAGGAACTTTTATTCAACAAACACAGTCTGTGAAGGTGCAGCCACTTGCTACCCCCCTCAACACTTTTCTTTTTCTGTTTCGAAACTTGTAAATTTTTACACTTCACAACAAAACTGCGTAAACTGGGATAAATTATGCGCAATGAACGAAAATTGACCTTCAGTACGAGCGATACGAAATAGGACTCCAACATACAGCTACAACATACGACAACTCCAACATACAACAACTCCAACAACTCCAGCTACAACAACTCCAACATACAACATACGAAATCGGACTCCAACAACTTACGTTTATCTACTCTGGTCGTTTATTTTTGAGCGGAGCTTAATGCAGCACAAGTCTCAGCAACAACATTGGCTGTGAATAGTATAATAACACTGTAGATGCTACAGGGCTGGTCCTGACGTGTCACGCTCTCGGGAGCAAGTTTCTCCGCAGCGCAGAAATCGGTTCCCAATATAGCAAATTCGTAAAAAACTGGGGTTGATTCCTCTGTCATAGGAATCGGTAGAACCCGAAAGTGAAATGTGCAGCAAAATTTGCAGCTAAGCATGATTTGCGGGTCGGCGGCTGTCTTGTGCGTCTGCTTGGTGAGCGACGTCCTGCTTGCGAGTCGCTTCGACAAAGGTGTACTGGCGTCATTTCCGTGACGAATATGACGTCAGTGAAATCTTGGTGTATCGTGCATAAAACACTTTCGTGTTAAAATATAAAACCAGAAAATGAACAACCCTAATTATAAGGACGCTTAGTACTAAAAGTTGCTTCCCCCAAGAAGACGCCGTGAACAGGGGTGCACCCTTTACAGGCTGCTTGCTTCGTTGTACTGGCGTCATTTCCGTGACGTATATGACCTCAGTCAAACTTTGGTGTGTCCAGGAATAAAACACG
Source organism: Haemaphysalis longicornis (assembly GCA_013339765.2). Taxonomy (NCBI): domain Eukaryota; kingdom Metazoa; phylum Arthropoda; class Arachnida; order Ixodida; family Ixodidae; genus Haemaphysalis; species Haemaphysalis longicornis. The sequence goes on from CM023449.1 coordinate 23,734,538, forward strand.
TTCGTGTTAAAATAAAAGGACGTCCTAGGAGCTGCATATTTATTTCAAAACTGCTCATATTACCTCTAAAAATGTTATCTTCTCAGCAATGCCTTTGTGTTTGGAACTGAAGCCGACGTTGGGTGATCGGAATAAGCGTGGTCTTTGTAAGGTAGCTCTCCCAGATTGCCTGTTTCGCAGTGGAATAGGGCCATCCATGAAGGAAGTATGTTTACAGAAAACTGCTCGAACTCTTGTGTTACGGAAAGTATACCGAAACAAATTATATAAAAATTGGGCGCTAAGACGGTGAGTAGGCGGTGGTTCTCGAGGCGCTGAAACTCGTCCATCATGTTCTTGTCGATGTTGTCGTCTGTGTGGTAGAATCGGTAGTCTTCGTCAGCGTTGGTGAGGTAAAGGTTGTTGACGTTGGTGCACCGGCTGAGGGCAACGTACGCGCCCTCCTCTTCACAGCTTTGTCTCCTTCTTCTTCTTCAGCGGTTCCCTTACGGGAAGATGACGACGGTGGTTGAACGCGAACCTATCTCGTGATGGATTCTTTGGTTGGCCAATTCCTAGGGGCATCCTGCCACAATCATCATCAGAGGTGCTGCGGACGGGGCACGGACGCGGGACATCCCTCAGAGCAAGAGATTCTTCGCATCTAAAAAATATCCCAGGCCATCTCCACTAATCTGAAACCTGGGGAGGAGCGAAGCATGCAGTGTATAAGTGTATTCTTGGCGGCCTGCAGTTTTTGCCAACAGAGATGAAACCATTGGGGGGTTTGGAGGCGTGGTTCAAAGGCTCGTTTCTTTGAACCACGAAGATCTCTAGCCCGAGCCGTAGACGAGTGCCCGGTGTTTGTTTAGTGTGCGTTAGGTTCTAGCGCAAGGTGCAAACGAGTTTTCCGGTGTTCTTTTTTTGTTCGCGTTACGAAGCGCTTTGGCGCGAGGCGTAAACGAGTGTCCCGATGCTATTTTTTTATACGCGTTACGTTCTAGCTTGAGGCATAAACAAGTTTCCCGGTGTTTTAGTACCGTGACTACATGAGACGATGATTACGACGACGATTACGGCGACGAAGACGACAGAAAACACCACCAGCCCCAGCGTCTAAGGGGCTTCGCCCCTTAAAGAAGCAGCGTAAGCACGCTTACGCATTAGTCGGCTGTCTTCGAAACTTACGTTCAATTGTTTTAAATGGAACAGAAAAGTTCTTGTTGTTTAGAAGATAGCATCAACGTGTATAGTGTCACAATGCAAATCAACCGGCGGTAAAAATAGGCATATTCCTTACAGTGGTCTAAGTGAAATGGGTGACATCGAGATCAGCACGCGTGGTATTGAAAAATTATTAGAAGGATTAAATATTTCCAAATCGGGTGGCTCTGATGGCTTATCCAATAGCTATCTGAAACTTTGCGCGCGATCACTTGCCCCATACTTGAAAATTATCTTTGAAAAATCGCTAGCTGAGTCCTCAATCCCACACGACTGGAAGCTTAACTGTATAGTCCCATTTCATAAATCGGGTCCTAGAGACAATGTTGAGAATTATCGACCGGTATCTTTGACGTGCGTTGCCTCTAAAATTCTTGAACATATCTTATATAAGAACATTGTACAGCACCTAAACGATAACTCCCTGCTTAACCCTGCACAACATGGTTTCCGCAAAGGTTTCTCCTGTGTAACTCAACTGACCGAATTCGCTCACGATATAGCTCAAGCTTTAGATAATAAATCAACTGTAGACTGCGTGTTCTTGGACTTTAAGAAAGCTTTCGACACTGTGTCCCATAGTTTGCTTATTGACAAAATGACTACATATAATATTAATCCGCAGGTAGTAAACTGGGTAAGAGCGTATCTTGACTCAAGAAGGCAATTTGTCGTAATAAATGGAGTACAGTCAAACTTGGCGGACGTTACATCAGGCGTGCCACAGGGTTCAGTTTTGGCTCCGCTCTTATTCTTAATTTTCATAAATGATATGACCTGCGAAATTGATTCTAGAATAAGGCTTTTTGCAGACGACTGCGTGCTGTACAGAGAAATCAAAGCAGATGAAGATTTACATGCCCTTCAATGTGATCTTGACAAAATCAGTCAGTGGTGTTTAAAATGGAACATGACTTTGAATTTACGTAAAACAGTTCATATGAGGTTTACAAGGAAAAGAAGCCTAAATGAAATCTCTTATGTTATGAACAACGAACCGTTATGTCAAGTAATGGAGTACAAATACTTAGGTGTTTATTTTACGTGCAACCTTACCTGGCAGCGCCAGGTTGACTATGTGGCAGCTCGGGCGGGTAGGGCATTGGGTTTCCTTCGTAGGAATGCAAAAGACTTCCCCTTAGAATCTAAAGACCTGCTCTACAAGGCAAACGTAAGGTCCATCATGGAATATGCATGCACAGTATGGGATCCGCCGACAGTCCGCGATAAACAGAAACTGGAAAGGTTACAAAATATAGCTGCGCGCTTTGTTTCCGGCAGATCGGGGGTTGGATTTAGTGCGACCGTAGCGAAAGACCAGCTAAACTGGGATTTGTTGGAAACCCGCCGCAAAAAATTTCGATTAAAACTTTTTCATGCAATTTATCATTGTCAAACAGGCATAGTACGTGAAAACTATCTCTTGCCTCCCCATTGTATACATCAAAACGTACCGATCACCCATTTAAGGTAAGGGAATACTTTTGCAAAACTCAATCGTTTCGGTCGTCTTTTTTCCCCCAGACTATTGGCGACTGGAACAAATTGCCCTATGACTCGTTCTTTTCGAAGTTGGTGTAACGCGTTTGGTTGTTTTGAGTGTTTTTCTATTTGCGTTGTATAAACCTAGCGATTTTATAGGTGCTTATTTGTGGTGTATATCTGCATTGTACAGATGTTTTGTGCGCTTGCAATACTGTAAGGCCGGTGTGCGGCGAACTGCAACCCTGTGTTATTTTGTTGTGTTCTTCCCCCCACTGTAATGCCCCTGGCGCTGTGGGTATTAGATAAATAAATAAATAAATAAAATAAAACTACTTGCGATCAGAATATTAGAAACTGAATGGCGTTTCACCTATGTGAATGCCAGTTGTATCGGTTGAGCGGGCGACAGCCGCTTGCTGGTTCCATGTTTTCTTGTTTTTTTAAAGCGAAGTTTTCTGAGCTTCACTGATAGCGTTGACAAGCGCAAACGCACTGCAGGAAAGCTTGGTTGGTCGGTTGTAGGTTTTAACGCGCCGACGGAACGCAGGCGATGAGGCGTGCCGTAGTGGAGGGCCCCGGATTAATTTTGACCACCTGGGGATCTTTAACGCCTGCCGAAATCTCGTACACACGGGCGTTTTTGCTTTTCGCCTCAATGAGAAAAGCGGCTGCCGCGGCCGGGAATCCAACCCGCGTCCCTTCGTGCTCAGCAGCGCAACGCTTTAGCCACTGAGCCACCGCGGCTGGTACTGCAGGAAACCAACTTTGCACAGTCGGTTTCGCAAAACGATGAGGATGAGCGCAAACAAACAAAAAAAAAAACGCTTCCCGTGATCGGAATCAAACCTGGGTCCCTCGCGAGATGAGTGTGACGTCCATCCGATTGTGCATTCGGACACGTGAAAGAAGTTTAGAATTTAGATTTTGACTCGGGTTGCGTGGGAGAAAGCTTCGCGTTTCAAGAATCTTCTAACACGAAAGTGTTTTATGCCTGGATACACCAAGATTTCTCTGACGTCATATCCGTCACGGAAATGGCGCCAGTACACAAAACAAGCGGCCTGTAAAGGGTGCGACCCTGCACACCGGGGCTTCTTGCGGGGAAGCAACCTTTAGTACTAAAAAATAGGTTATACCAGAGTCTTTCAGTGTTTTACTGGTCACGAAACTCCGGCGCTCGTTTTATTCGGGACTGCGCGCGCCGCTACAGGCGCCACCGCCGCACGAAGGTCATCCAGCCGCCGCGCGTGCGGCGTATTGGCCAGCTCTTGGCGTGCAAACGCTTGCTGCTTTTGGTGTCTGCGCCCTGATTAAGTGTGTTTTTTTTTCGTAGTAGTTAGCGATGAATAGTCCAGTCATTGTGTATATCACCTGCCTTCAATGGGGTTTTATTTTTCGGAGTAAATTACCGTTGACTTCGGCCGCAAACGGCAACGGCTTGTGTGCGCTCTGGCACAAGCGCTGCGCCGTCGTGTTTACGGATTTTTAAATCTATATTGCTTCTTTTCGTAAAGCAAAGTTGTAATTACCACATATACCGTAGCTGTGCAGTCACAGAATGCTGCGGGCCTATCGATAATACCAGAAAAAAACTGAAAGAAACCAAGTACGCGTCGTTCAGACTACGCTCAATGAATCCGTTGATTGCTCTGGAATGCACAGAACGCTAAAAGAAATAGCCCAATAGTATTGTCGTTTCGGTGAGTTGTTACATATTTGAGAACATCTAAAAACGCTGCAGAAACGCGAAGAATCAGAACACGAAGAGATATATGTTGCACCATGTGTCTTTCTGCCTCCACGCTTTGCAATACTTGAAAAAAAAAAAAAACAGGAAGCGAAAAAGAACAATAAAACTGATTTTATCACACGCAACCAAAAATTTCAGTGTTACGAAGGGAGACAAAAGAGCGTGGTCCAGCGTACAAAAATTTATTTTTTTGAGCTGCGATGTGCAGCACACGGAGAAAACAGAATATTTCCACGTAGCCAAGAACGAAGCAAAGCTTCTCTGAACGCAGCGAGCCAGCGATCTCCTGCTAAAAGACTAGAATGAAACACAAGCGTCGAAGAAGCAGTCCGCAGTGTGAGCCCTCATTCCCACAGCCGTTTTTCACCCCGTCACGTCACCGTCCCGTCACCGTCTTCCGTCATGGGCGCCGTTTTTCGACCGATTTCTCGCCGAAAACGGTGCGACGGTGACGGGAGGCCGAGCTCTACGTTTCCGTCACGTCAGCGTGACGGGACCATGCCCCGCGCTAAACCAGCTAATCAAAAAAACAAATTTTTACGGCTAAATTTAGCGAAAAGTGAGCACAAACCATTTTATTTTCTGTTCGGATTAAAAACGCTCAATTCTAGGCTAAACTGATCACTAGGCAGACGACCCTGTAATCTGACGGAAATCTCCCGTGTAGATCCAGTCTGAACACTTCTCCGTTCCGTCAACGTCGCTTTTGGTTGACGTGACGGTGCCGTGACGGAGAAGGTGACGGCTGTGTGAATGAGGGCTGGCGTGCACAGATGAACGTCGATAAAGTGAGTTGCGCGTCGTTTGCTATGCATGCATTACTCTCGGAACGTTATTAATGTTCAGAATCCATGGAAATCGGATCGAGAACATTTGTCGAAGAAGAACAAAAATTAAGTTAGCGACAAGTGGCACCCTTTCAATATCAAACAATATTGCCCGACGGGGGGTATGACAAACAGAGCAAATGGGGCGCTCCGGTTGAAACGCCAGATTAGAAACCGGAATCGGCCACGCGCGGTTACAAAACAAACAAAACGAACCCTAAGGGATAATTCGCGGAAATGTGAAAAGTAAAAGCACAAGGACGCCCAAAGCTTTTTTTACATGCGTGCCTGAGCGCAAGATAATACAAGTTTGCAACAGGTAGTGGAGCACCCGCTACAACCTCTGATATGTTCCTGCTGGGGGGAGATGGAACATACCCACGTGGGAGATTGGCCAGGAATCTCCTCGTCTTCCTTGGCAACGGGGGGAGATGGGCGCGCGCTGCCTGGCCGCTGACATGGCACATACCCACGTGGGGGATTGGCCAGGAATCGGGCGTGAGACGGGCTAATGCACCTAAGGGCTAATGCACCTAAGGGCTAATGCACGGGCGTGAGAAGGGCTAATGCACTGACACGAAATTTCAAAGCTGAGATCCGCTCTAGCAATCAAGTACAACGACAACACAAATAGGTGTCTGTGAATAAATGCATCTTTCTTTCTTTGTAGTTGTGTGTGTGTGCGTGATCTCTCTTTCGCGAACATTACCGAACCGCGCAAATTCAACTCATGCATTCGCACTTTCACATTCTTCCCCTCGGGGAAATGCGGGGAATTTTTTCTTCCCAAGTTTTTCTAATGTTCCTGCTGGTTTTTCTTCAGAATTGTACGATGCCCTTAACATGCTTCATGTTAGGTTTCCGGCCTCGCACATTATTCTTTTAGGCGATTTTAATTTCCCTGACATCCATTGGAACTTGCCTTGTACCATACCTGGCTCCAGTAATTCCGAGTCCACCTCTTTCATTAATACATGCTAAGAGTTTAACCTTAGCCAGTTGGTTAACACCCCAACCCGTGCCACTTCTACTAGTTCTACCATATTAGATTTGGTGTTCACAAATAACCCTGATCTCATCCAGTCTCTGTCAGTCGTACCAGGTCTCAGCGATCACTCAGCCATTCACTTTCTTGTACCGAACACGCCGTCCAAAATTAGTAAAACTACAAAAGTAATCAGAGACTACGGACGGGCTGACTACACGTTAATTAATGCTGAACTGGAGACATTTTCACACGACTTTTTTCTAGCTTTTCTGAACACTCGGTAAACGAAAACTGGCTACGTTTTTAAAGCTAAAATCGCGGAACTTACCGACCGCTTCATACCGCTCCGTAAAATAACCGATAACAATCGGTCTGCTTGGTTCACGCCAACTTTAAGGCGGCTACTTAATAAAAAGAAGCGCATCTTTCGAAGTGCAAAAGCTCTCGGGCAACATCAAAAGATGGGATGATTATCGCTGTGTAGCCGACGAGTACGCACGCGCGCTCTCACTGGCCAAGCACTCATATTTTGAAGCAAACGTTGCCTTCCTTCTTAGTAACTAAATCCTCGTAGATTCTGGCAGGTGATCGGTGGAAATAACAAGAAACAAATTGACCTAGTTTCTGGGAGCGAATCATTCATCCAAGAGAAAATTGTTGCCCTAGCTCTTAACAGTATATTCGCATTATCATTTGTAAACGTGGCGCCTACCTCTGTTTCCTAACTTGTCTACTCCACAACTATGATCCAATGGAGCCAGTACACATGATTGGGAGGGCATAAGGAAATTAATTCGAAATCTCAAGCCTTCTTCTTCCCCCGGAGAAGATAGGAATTAATCCCAAGTTTCTAAAAAACACCGCATTGTTTTCGTCCTTAATACTGTCCAGAATTTTTTCACAGTCTTTCGAATCAAGTACCCTGCCAAACGACTGGAAATTGGGGAAGGTGATTCCGCTTCACAAGTCAGGTAACACCAACGATCCCCACAATTATAGGCCCATCTCACTGACTAGTGTGCCATGTAAGCTATCAGAACACGTCATTTACTGCAACTTAGGCAATTTTCTTGAGAATAATTTTTTTTACCAACTTTCAGCATGGTTTTAGAAAAAGTTACTCCTGTGAAACCCAGCTTTTTATGCTTTACTAATGATTTCTTCTTCTGCTATTGATCGAGGTGCTTTTATTGATTGTGTATTTATTGACTTTTCTAAAGCATTTGACACAGTTTGTCACGAATTACTACTTTTAAAGTTGAGTAAACTAAGTCTTGACCCACACATCTTAAAATGGATCGAGTGCTTCTTACATAACCGCGAGCAATTTGTGACTGCTAATGAATGTAACTCTCCTCCTACTGCCGTAACCTCGGGTGTGCCCCAAGGCTCTGTTTTGGGTCCCTTACATTTTTTAAATATATATTAATGACTTGCCTCGTAACATTTCCTGTTCCATTAGGTCATTTGCCGACGATTGTGTTATTTACCGTGAAATTTCGTGCTCTAACGATACTGACACCCTGCAATCTGACCTGGATAATATTTCTTAGTGGTGCAATACTTGGCTAATGAAACTTACACAAATAAATGCAAATCAATGAGGATAACTCGTAATCCGTCAAAAGTTGTCGTCCCCCTCGTACCTACTTAACAACACCCCCCCTAAACAACGTTTCTTCTTACAAGTACATCGGTGTTAACATCTCTAACAACCTGTCATGGCAGGCTCACGTTGATTACATAACATGCAACGCTAACCGAACTCTTGGCTATTTACGTCGAAATTTTTCTCTTGCTCCAATTAACCTAAAGCTTCTTCTGTATAAAGCATTAGTGCGGCCAAAACTCTAATATGCGTCGTCTATCTGGGATCCTCATATTCACATGCTCATAGACAACATTGAATCCATTCAGAATCGCTCAGCACGTTTCATATTGTCTAATTACTCTCGAACTGCAAGTGTCACATTAATGAAGGCTCATCTCAATTTGTATAACCTCTCAATACGACGCGAAAATTCACGTCTCTGCCTCTTTCATAAGATCTATCACACTAACAGAACCCTCTCTGATTCACTGTTTTTTCCACCAGCCTACATATCAGCACGCAATGACCATCGATACAAGGTTGGCGTTCCCTTCTGCCATACGAACCAGCACTTCAACTCTTTTATCCCTAAAACATGTACTGTCTGGAACCACCTTCCCGCATCGATCGTTTCAATCACAGACGCCAACGCGTTCAAATCAATCATTTCTGAGAGTGCATTGTAATTTGTTCTAATCCTGCTGTTTTGTTTTACCTTATGTTTGATATTTGTTGTCCCACTCCTCTCTGTAATGCCCAGTGCCTTGAGAGTAAATAAATGAAATGAAATGAAATGAAATGAAATGACAAAAATACGGCTTTAAGTTAGCCTTGTGCAATTCTAGGTCCGCGATGCTCTCAAAATGGTACATTTCTTTTTCCATTCTCACACACAGTTCATTTCCACACACTGTCGCACACTTATAATCGAAGCTGAAATCTCCCTTTGCTTGCCTTGGAATGGCGCGCCTTCAATTCTCACGCAAGCTGCCCGTCGCTCGGTCAACAGAACAAGGAAACATTTTCTGTGCTATCGTTGTACAAGGAACGACATCCCGGGACGCAACACATGTTCGGCATCGTCGTTGCACTACTTAAGTCACATCACAAGAGCGCGATATGCACGCTACATTTTTTTCCCCGCACAAAACAAACACAACTGGCCGCGGCTCCGCAGTTCGAGCCAGCGCAACGCCGCCCGAGGAGTGACCTCAGTGAGAGGGTGGCGCCTCCGCGCTGCGGCGAAACGCAGCATATGAAGCTCTCCCATTGAGTTACGGAGCAGTTTCGTGACCAGTAAAGCATTGAAGGACTCTGGTTATACTTAGGGTTGTTCGTTGTCAAGTTTTATATTTTAACACGAAAGTGCTTTATACAGGGATAAACCAAAATTTTACTGACGCCATATCCGTCACAGGAATGACGCCAGTACACCTTATCCGAAGCGACCCGCCAGCAGGACGTCGCTCGCCAAGCACACCCACAAGAGAGCCGCCGACCCGCAAATCGTGCTCATTTCGCTGCTGATTTCACTGTTCATTTCATTTTCAAGTTTTACCGATTTCTGACAGAGGAATCAACCACAGTTTTTTTCTTAAGAAAGATGCTTGAGATGTTTTTTTTTTAACTTATAAACTAGCTTAGCCACAATTTTAGGGTATTCGTCACACGTTGAGTTTCGCGAAGTTTACGCAGTTTATCTCGATGAGGCGACGCTAATTATCGATAGCGGTCAAACTACGTGGGACGTCCATTATACTAATATATTGCAAAATGATTAGAATGGCAGGGGCAATAGTCTGCTGAAACACCGGGAGATAAGGCAGCATAGGTATTTAAGCTAATCTTCCCTCCATAGTTTCGTCATCTGTCAAGACTGCTCAGCTACCGAGAGCCGCAGCGCTCTTTCGGGCTCGCACGGCATATTTTTTCTCATTGAATTTGGCTGAAAGCTTCATCCTCCGACGAAATGACAGCCGTGATTTTACGGTGCGGGGATCCTAGCGCTCTTGCACTACGAGTAATTTAAGCTCCTAGTTAAAGTCGACGTTCCCCTATACATTACGGAACTTCAGTTTTCTTACGCAACATAAAATCCGTCGAGCTTTAAGTAAAAACACTTTGACTGCAATAAAAACCTAAGCAAATGCAGGGCGTGTAAAATGCAAAAACAGTGGAGCTTAAAGCAAACCTCGGTGTGTTTGACTTAAAATGTCAGCAGCGGATTTTAATACCACGGCATGCCTGCCGGAAATTTAAGAGCAATACATCGGGAGCCGAGCCTTCATAAAACGATTTTTTTTCTTTTATACGGTTCCACTTTCATTCCCCTTTCCGAGAATATCCACTGTATGAGAGTTTTAGAAAAAATTTGATTGCACGAGTCTCGCAATCAAAGCGGTCTCCCAGTTTTGCCGCATAAAGTTGAGCTGAAGTTCGGGGCTTCGAGGTGCCCTGGGAGTTACGGGAGTTACGAAGGCGAATTGGACCCATACCTCATGTGACCAGTTTGACGTTGAGAGACGTTCGAAGCGTTGTAGGAACACAAATTGGGTTGAGGATTGCCAGTATTTTGATATGTTGACTCACATCTCCTTTTACGGTTGTCATTCAAGCTATATGAACTCGGTGGCACAAAAGTTTCCATGATTGTTTGTTAACATTTCGGTATTGTAAAGCAAAAAAAAAGAATTAGTGAAGATGCCTGACATGGGAATGGTTAGCGAGAGCTAAGCTTACACGGCTCAGTAGGGAAAAGAGTATTTTCCGTAAGTTATGTAACTTTTGTTTGGATTCTGACAAACGTAGTCAGAACGCCACGTTTCGTAATAGATCAAACACATGATAGAAAAAAAAATTGCAACCAGTGTCTCTCCATCAGTGTTCTTTTTTTTGTATTCTGTAAGTAAAGTTTATTCTCTCTCTCTATCAGTCCGATATGTAGATTTGCCCATCTTTCTCAAAGTGTACCTGCGCTGCTTCCCTTTTTGTGTCCACATATGAAGTAACATTGCGCACAGCATGGAAGAGAATAATAAGATAGGATAAGATGTAACTTTATTAGAAAAAGGGCTGGCTCAGAGGCCTGCCTATACGGATGGTAGGGAGGGAAAGGAGGAACAGATAATAAAAGTCGCAGAACGATTCTTCACGAGGCTATATGCCAGCGACGTTATACCACGGGAAACTACTGAGCGTAGAACGTTAGCTTACGATTTCCAACTAGTAACAAATGAGGAAGTAATAAAAGCGCTCAAGGGTGCCGAGAGAGGAAAAGCTACAGCTGACGATGGCATAACCATGGTTCTTTTAAAGGAGATAGGAGATATTGTGCTGGAAAAGCTCGCTGCACTATTTTCAGAATGCTCAAGGACTCAAAAAGTGCCCATAACCTTGAAAAAGGACATAATTCTCATTCATAAGAAGGGAGATACCAAAGACATTAAGAATTACAGGCGCATCAGCCTATCTCACCTTTTACAAGCTGTTTGCCAAAGTAATAGTTACTCGCCTAAGTGACAGCCTGGATTCCGAACAACCCAGACAGCAGGCTGGGTTTAGGAAGGTGTTCTCAGCCATGGATCACGTCCATGTCGTCAGTGAAGTGATAGAAAAATCCGCGGAGTACACCAAACCCCTATACATGGCATTTATAGACTGTGAGAAAGCATTGCACTCAGAGCACACCGCAGCTGTGCTGGAAGCATTAAAAGACCAGAGAATAGAAGAAACTTACATAGGACTTTAAGACGACCTATATAACGGCAGTAGGGGCGGAATAATCCTTCACAAGCAAAGCGACAAATTCCCGATCCGGTAGGGAGCAAGACGGGGGGGATACCATCGCTCCAAAAAACAGTTCACAGCATGTGTGTGAGTGTAGCAGGGAGTTCCAGAAAGCTTGACTGGAAAAATATAGGATTAAGGATAAACGGAGAGTATCGTATTTACTCGCGTAATGATCGCACAAGTTTTCCAAAAAAAAATGATGCAAATTTAGGGGTGCGTTCATTATGTGGGGTAATTTTTTCGCGAAACACTTTTCAGCACAGCAAAGGCAAGGAAGATGCGGGTCAAAATTTTTACGATAGGTCTCATGAACATAATAAACATAATAAATAAAAACATAATAAAAACTCCGCACACCACCACCAGCCGCTTTGCGAAGTTACGCAAAATGGAGTGTTTTTATGAATTACGGAACGTGCCCGAAGTGTAACAGACATGGGGGCTGACGCAGCAAGCTGAGCGCATTTTTTTCTTTGTCTTGTGAGTACATTATGTGCGTTTAGTCAGAATTTCTTCCTCATCAATTTTGAACGCATGCTTGCCGGTATCGCTAATAACGACAAGTCTGCGGCAATAACGTCGCCATTGTCCGCTTTGAAAGGGAAGGGAACAAAGGTAAGCACGACCACCATCAGCTAAACTTTGAACACATACGACATACTGCTGCGGCAAGTGCAGGGTGCGTTCATTGCGCGGTAAATTAAAAAAATCGAATGTTGACAACAAATTTCAAGGGTGCGATATCATTACGCGAGTGCGGTCATTATGCGAGTAAATACGGTACTTGGACCATTAGAGATTTTCTGACGACAGTCTTGGTAAATAAGACTGCAGAACACTTGAAAAAATGCTTGAGAAACTACTGTCAGAAAGCATGGCCGTGGTGCTAAAAATAAATATGAATAACTCTAAATTAATGAGTAATAAACACGCCCAAATCGTCCCCTTCAGCATATGCAACGAAAAGCTACAGCAAGTACAAGAATATACTACCTCTGACAGGTGATCCGTGCTGAACCCAACGACGACAGAGAAATCCGGCACAGAGTAGGTAATCGCTGTGGTGCATTCGGCAAGTTCTCCCTAGTAATGTAAAGTAAGCTACTTCTGTCACTCACAATTAAAATGTACAACCAGCGCGTACTACCGGTTGCGACATACGGAGCGGAACCATGGCGCCTTTCTAAACAACTACAACGCAAACTTTGGTCGGCTCAACGGGCCATGGAATGAATAATGTTGATTGATTGATTGTAATGTTTAACGCGCCGACGCAACGCAGGCGATGAGGCGCGCCGTAGTGAAGGGCTACGGATTAATTTTGACCACCTGGGGATCTTTATCGTGCGCCGAAATCTCGTACACACGGGCGTTTTTGCTTTTAGCCTCCATCAGAAAAGCGACCGCCGCGGCCGGGAGAATGAATAATGTTAGGAGTAACACTCGGGGACAGGAAACGAGCGACCTGGATCATAGAACAAACTAGAGTAGATGATATCATAGTTCAAATAAAGAAAAAAAAGAAATGGTCTTGGGCTGGCCATGTAGTGGGAAGAACGGACAACCGGTGGACAATTAGGGTAAGAGAGGGCATGCCAAGAGGCGGTGATAAAAGAAGAGGAAGGCGATTAACCCGAAGGAGGGATGAAATACGGGAATTCAGGGGAAAAATGGCCGCCTATCTGCTCCTTTCGTAGCAAATGTCGACGACAGACGATAGTCGACTGGCGCCCCTGCCAAGTAAATGCCTCCCTTCTCTTTCCCGCTCACCTCTCATGCCGTTCCTCTCCCGTATCGTTCCTCCCAAGATAACACGATAGAGCGGTTTGCTCAAATCAATTTAAATTTACCGCGTTCCACACCTTCAAGTTGGGTGCCCCGATGCAAGAGCTGCCGTACTGCGGAGGCGCGCGTGAATCGATGCACCCCACTACAACGTTTATGGAACCACGATGCCCTACTGCCCGAGCGTTTCAAGCGGAACGTGGGACCTATCTAGTGGAACCTTTCGATTGCCGCTTAATTTCTTAAATGCTGCCAGGAGCGGGGGCAACAGCATGCGACGGTTCTTTGAAGTTGATGGAGTATTTCATTTGATATCGCAAACGACAAGCATTCATATTTTTTAAATAAAGAAACACTGCAAATATCACTGATGTATTGATTTTCTGCCTGATATTAGCTTATTGTCTTGTTCGTGTTCAACAATGTTGAACACGAACAGGACATGCGAATTCGGCCAACATAGCTTTACGTAAGTTCCTTTCGTGGAACATGCAAAACTCGCTCCAAATTAACGCTAAGAAAACGAAAGCAATATTGTTTTCACCTGTGCAAAAGGTAATCGATCGTAACGTGGAAATAAAATTTGGATCTCAGAAAATTGAACTTGCAAAGAAAGTCGAGACATGAGGGGTAATTTTTATTATAATTTAATTTCGGATGCTCAGTTGGAACGTGTTGCTGGAAACCTGGCTAGGGTTTGTGGCGTACTTTCCAGGTTCAGGCAGATAATGCCACCGAAAGTTAAGCTTGCATTTACTACGCAATTTTACCTTGATATTTAAGTTATTGCAACTTTGTTTGGGGTGATGCACTTCTAACATATATTCACAGGTTGTTTTTATTACAGAAAAAAGCAATTCGACAAATTGCGAACGTTGCATATAGGGACCACACGAACGAGCTGTTTGCCGCCTTTAGTGTTATTCCTGTCACGCAAATGTATAGATACCATTTAATTACAAAATATAACAAATACCTAAATCTTAACAACAATTGCTTCTTCAAATAATGCAATCTCCGGACACCCGCACAAGTCTGCTATGATATGAGACAAAAAGAAAATTGGCTTGTACCCTTTTTCAGAACAAATAACGGCATGCACAGAATAGAGTATGCTATGCCTAGTTTTTTAAACTGCCTAGAAAACACGAACGTTAATACAAATACTCCTTCTAAGCGTAAGTGGAAAGAATATTTTATCAGCTTCTCATTGACTCTGTCCTAAATTGCCGACACTCGTACATTTATAATATGCCCACGTGTATGTTACTTTTCATTTGCACATTTTTTGTCGCACATGTGTTGGTATGTATCCACCATTTTGTTTTCGATTGTATTCTTGTTCTTGCCTCATACCTGTATGAATACCCGCATATAAAGCTTGTGTTTAGGATAAACTAAAAATGTGTCGTTTTAAGTCTGTGTTAAGGCCAACCTCCATGCAGCGAAGCTTCTCGGCGAACTTGGCGCGGCGGACGCCGCGGTTTGACGCGCCGCTCAGTTTTCGTCCACTCCAACCTCCATGCAACGTGATGCGGCGAACGCCGCCGATGGAAGACAGGACAGGAAGTACAAGGAAATACAAGGCTGTGATTGGCTGCGGCCTCAAAATGCAGTTTGCCGCTTCCGGTCGCGTTCGCGTATATCTAGCTCGCGTAGATCGCCGGCGAACAGCTGTATTTTCAACGCGGCCGGCCGCCGCCGGGCGACGTTCGTCGCCTTTTCGCCTATATTTCGCTGCATGGAAGTCGGCCTTTAGGCGTATGTTATGAATGTGTATGATGAGTCTTGCTCTCGTTGTTTCCGATAACAATTGTGGGGCAGAAAACCGGTCAAGCTACTTTTGTGTCTTTTTGTTTCTCTCCTGGCACTTTTTTATGAATGCAAAAAAATGGTGAATAAACTGAATGGAATTGAACTGAAACAAAAAAAAGAATACAAAATAAAAAAAAAACTATGGAAATTGACACCGGACTTAGACGTTTATATTTGGCTGTGGGTATATAAGACTTTTCACTTTGGCAGCGTGGCTGAATAGAGTCACAGACAGACAGACATACAGAAATACAGACAGACCTAAAATTTCTTGCTTTTAAGTAACCCAATAAAGACTATAGTCTTTAAAAATGGACTCGAGCAAAGCAAGACAGGAGCTTTTGGAGGTCCATGGGAGACGCCTTGTTCCTGCAGTGGACCTCAGTAGGCTGCTGATGTTATTATTGTTGCTGTTGTTGTTGATGATGATGATGATTATTACAATGACAATGACGCAAAAACGGTAGGTGTTGAGTACCATGATAAGAAATTCGCCGCGTGGCCCGTATCAGCAATAAACTCTGGATTTCAGCGTAAAGTGCGAAGTAGAAAGGATGACTTGCTGCTTACTAGAACTCTAAAACACACACTTCGGCCTAAAGACGGCCATGAAAAAAATATTATGCATATTTTGTGCAAGATAACCCCCTTTTCAAACGCTCTGCAAGTTGTACGTCACAATTTTTAACCCCATGTGAACTACAGGATTTCCCGCTCAATATAATCCAACCGCCAGTGAATATAATCCCAGCGCCAGTGAATATAATCCAGGCGCCAACCAATATAATCCAGGCGCCAACCAATATAATCCAAGACCCACGCAGTGCACAACACATGACAGCGCTTGGTAATTTAGTTGGCAACCAATACCATTCCGGCGCAGTGTATTTTCATCCAAGTTAGATGAACTAGGTTACGTGACCAGTTTAACCAGACGACCTAAGAACTGCGCAATAAAACAGTCACGTGACTATCCAGCACTCTCGCCTAATTACTATAGTGAATACGAGGATGGTGTCATGGGTATGAATTATCGCATTTAAATTGCTCGCTTACTCGAAATTTTAGGGGAAACTGCCACAATGCCTAACTCTCGAAACCCAATACGGGCACGTTCGGTTTAATTAATTGCCTAATATAGCTACTTAATTGATTATTCGTTAGTCATTGATTTGGATAAAAGTCAAATTGATGTAACCAGGGCTTGTGAAGTACCAAAATAATGGTCTCGATAAGGGGAATCACGTGGGAGAAATAAAAAATTTCTTCCTGCTTATGGTCATGAGATAGTCACGTTAGTCATAGATTGGGTTAAATGTCAGAATAATGCCACTAGGGCTTGTGAGGTATCACATTAAACGTCTCGATAAGTGGTGTCACGTGAGACAAATAAAAATAGCTTCCCGGTTGTAGACATGAGAGAGTCACGTGAGCCCTAGATTGGGTTGAAATTCAAAGTGATGGCACTAGGGCTTGTGAGGTATCAAATCAAAGGTCTCGATGAAAGGAATTCCGTGAGAAAATTAAAAATTCCTTCCAGGTTAAAGTAATGATAATAGTCACGTGAGTCATAGATTGGGTTAAAAGTCAAAGATATGTCACTATGGCTTATAAGGTATCAAATTAAAGGGCTCGACGAGCGGAATCACGTAGTACAAATTAAAATTTGCTTCCTGGTTATAGTCATGGGATAGTTACGTGACTCACAAATTGGGTTAAAAGTCAATGTGACGTAACTGGGGCATGTGAGGTACCAAATTAAAGGTCTCGATGAGGGGAATCACGTGGGGGAATTTAAAAATTTCTTCCTAGTTATAGTCATGATAATAGTCACGTGATTCACAAAATGGGTTAAAAGTCAAATTGACGCCAGTAGGGCTTGTGGGGGATCAAATTAAAGGTCTCGATGAGGGGAATCCCGTAGTACAAATTAAAAATCTCGTCCTGGTTATAGTCATGAGATAGTCTCGGGAGTCATAAATTGCGTTAAAAGTCAATGTGAGGCAACTAGGGCTTGTGGGTGTCAAAATAAAGGTCTCGATGAGAGGAATCCCGTGAACACAAATTAAAAATTGCTTCCTGGTTATAAGTCATGAGATAGTCCACGTGAGTCAGATTGGGTTAAAAGTCAACGTTGATGTCGCTAGGGCTTGTGAGGTATCAAATTAAGGTCTCAGTGAGGAGAATATCGTGGGACAATTTAAAAATTGCTTCCTGGTTATAGTCATGACATGGTCATGTTAGTCGTAAATTACGTTAAAAGTCAATATGTGGCTTGTGGGGTATCAAATAGAAGGTCTCGAATGAGGGGAGTCACCTGGGAAAAAATAAAATTGCTTCCTGGTTATAGTCATGAGATAGTCGTGTGAGTCATAGATTATGTTCAAAGTCAATATAATGCCACTAGGGCGTGTGAGGTATCAAAATAAAGGTCTCGATGAGAAAAATCCCGTGAGAAAATTAAAAATTCCTTCCTGGTTAAAGTCATGATAATAGTCACGTGAATCATAGATTGGGTCAAAAGTGAAAGATATGTCACGATGGCTTATGAGGTATCAAATTAAAAGACATCGATGAGCAGAATCACGTAGTACAAATTAAAAATTACTTCCTGCTTGTAGTAATGAGATAGTTACGTGAATCATAAATTGGGTTAAATGTCAATGTGACGGCGCTAGGCCTTGTGAGGTATCAAATTAAAGGTCTCGATGAGGGGAATCACGCAGTACAAATTAAAAATCTCGTCCTGATTATAGTCATGAGATAGTCACGTGAGTCATAAATTGCGTTAAAAATCAATGTGAGGCAAATAAGGCTTCTGGGGTGTCAAAATAAAGGTCTCGATGAGGGCAATCACATGGCACAAATTAAAAATTGCTTCCTGGTTATAGTCATAAGATAGTCACGTGAGTCAGATTGGGTTAAAAGTCAACCTGATGTCGCTAGGGCTTGCGAAGTTTCTAGGTAAAGGACTGGATGAGGGGAATCACGTGGGACAATTTAAAAAATTTCTTTTTATTTATAGTCATGATAATAGTCACGTGATTCACAAAATGGGTTAAAAGTTAAATTGGCGCCACTAGGGCTTGTGAGGAATCAAATGAAAGGTCTCGATGAGGGGAGTCACGTAGTACAAATGAATAATGCTTTCTGGTTATAGTCATGAGATAGTCACGTGAGTCATAGATTACATTAAAAGTCAATATGAAGGCACTAGGGCTTGTGTGGTATGAAATTAAAGGTCTCGATGAGGGGAGTCACTTGGGACAAATTAAAAATTGCTTCCTGGGTTATAGTCATGGAGATAGTCCATGTGAGTCATAGATTGGGTTAAAGTCAACTTGATTCCGCTGGGCCTTGTGAGGTATCAAATTAAAGGTCTCGATGAGGAGAGTCGCGTTGGACAATTTAAAAATTGCTTCCTGGTTATAGTCATGAGATGGTCACGTAAGCCACAAATTGGGTTAAAAGTCAAAGTGATGCCACTAGGGCTTTTTAGGGATAAAATTGAAGGTCGCGATGAGGGGAAAGACTTAGAACACATTAACAATTGCTTCCTGGTTATGGTCGTGAGATAGTTACGCGAGTCATAAATTGGGTTAAATGTCAAAATGATGTTGCTAGGGCTTGTGAGGTACCAAATGAACTGAGTCGATGAGTGAATTACGTGAGACAAACTAAATATTGCTTCTTGTTTATAGGCATCAGATAGTCTCGTGAGTTATAGATAGGGTTAAAAGTCAGTGATGTCTTAGAGCTTGTTATCGCCCGCCTGAATGAAAAAAGAAAGTTACATATGCAAGAAAGAGGCTGATGGTGTGTTGAAAAACTTGTTAATTGGATTTTAATGATTTCGCGGGACTCCTACGGATGGTTAATCAGTCACGTGACTTACCATGACGTTTATTTTTCACGAGTAAAAGCATCTTAGGTATCAAATGATCGCCATTCATTTGCTTGTTTGCAGTATGTGCAAAAAATTTGTCTTAGCAAACATTATTCCCAAAGATGTCACATGATTTCCATGCGTCATGATTTAGTGACGTGACTCACCATGAGGGTAATTACATCACGAGCATTGGCATGATGGGTATGAAAAAAACACTGTTGAATTGCTTGTTTACGTGATGCGCAAAAACCTATTGTTATAGTGAACATGCCTCCTTTTGATGGCGCATGATTCCTATAAATCATGAATTGGTCAGGTGACTTACTGAGGTTTATTACACGACGAGTATTGGCATCATGGCTGTCAATAAACGCTGTTTAATTCCTTGTATTTGAGATGTGTACGAGAATCTTCTCATGGTGAATGTGATTCCTTATGATGACGTATGACTCCAATGGATCATGAATTAGTCACGTGACTTACGATGAAGTGTATTACATCACCAGTACTGGCATAATGGGTGTCAAATAAACGCTGTTCAATTAATTGCTTTACTGATGTGCAGAAAAAGCCTCTTATTGTGATCATGTTACCTTAGAACTCGTATCACACCTATTTATCATGAATTATTTATGCGAGTGGTAAGGTTTATTATACCACGATTAATCACATCATAGGTATGAAATAAATACAGTTGAACTGCTGTTTACGTGATGTCAATTTTTTTTCTTGTGGTGCACGCGATTATGGATTATATGGCATGGTTCCTAATTATCATAAATATGTAATGTGACATACCATGAGGCTTACGAAGTCACGCATGCTGTCACCGTATATATCCAAGAAAACGCCATTGAATCGTACTTCACGTCATTTGTGAATACATGCTTTTGTGAATACGTGGGTGATTGCAGGCACATCAATTTGAAAGCACAAAGCTGGGCCTGGTTTCGCGAATGTAGTACTCTTCATGACACACTGTCATGACAAACACCGATGTGTTTTATATATATATATATATATATATATATATATATATATATTGCCTAGCCATGACGGAACTGTCATGAAGAGTACTACACCGATGTGTTTTCAGCATTCGCGAAACCACGCCTTTCTTTGTGCTTTTAAATTGAAGTGCCTGAACATCAGGCACTATAGCAAAAAGCGTGTATTCACAAATCACGTGATGGCGTTTTCTTGGATATATACGGTGAGAGTACGCATGTCGTCATAAGCCTCATGGTATTTCACATTACATATTTATGATAATTAGGAACGATGTCATATCATCCGTACTCACGTGCAAACCAAGAAAAACATTTTGACATCACGTAAGCAGCAATTCAACGGCATTTATTTTTTACCTATGATGTGATTACTCGTGGCATAATAAACATTATAACTCGCATAAATATTTCTGCATCAATAGGTGTGATGCGAGTTCTAAAGTAGCATGTTAACAATAACAGGCTTTTTCCTCACATCACGAAAGCTAGCACTTCAACAGCGCTTATTTGAGACCCATTATGCCAGTACTGGTGATGTAATACACCTCATAGTAAGTCACGTGACTAATTCATGATCCATTGGAGTCATACGTCATCATAAGGAATCATATTCACTATGTCAAGATTCTCGTACACATCTCGAATAGAAGGAATAAAACAGCGTTTATCCCCGCACGGGGCACCTTGAGTATTCATGGTGACGGTGTTGGCGACACCGCGGACCCCGAGCCCCCAACATAAACTGTAACCTACCGTGGTGATGTGTTTAAAGGTGAAGGGTAGAAGCCTCAAACGGTGGCCGTCGGAGCCCAGGTCAAGCTCCGGCGGATGGGCTCCCTGTCTGTTTACCAGGCAGGGAGCTCCGGGACCTCTCTCGGTATCAGGGTAACCCGAGCGAAGAAAGTACCCCCGTCCCCTGCTTTTATACTATAGCTTATGGTATTATCTAAACCCCCCAAACCAAATGATCGGATCCTCAAAAGGGCCCGCACCGAAGTAACTTCCAAACCTCTTCTGAACATTGACCTCCGAAGCAATGACATCTTTCCTCGCTTCCTCATTATGCAATCTCGTGACAAAGAAACCCCTGTAAGTGGAAAATCAGTCTTCCTTGTTGCAAAGTTTCTTGAAAGTGTTGCTGGAAAAAACTACAAGGCGAAAAAACTTACTTCTGGTGATGTGCTCATTGAAGTCAGCCACAAAGAGCAGGCCAATAAGCTCCTTCAACAAACTAACATCGATGGTCTAGAAATTACGATCACACCTCACAGAACCTTAACTCTTCTCAAGGCGTCATCTCCGAACTCGATCTAATCAACGAAACCGAAAACCGACATCCTTGAAGGACTGCGTGACCAAGGGGTCACAGCAGTCCGGCGCATCACAATACGACGAGATAGCAAAGAGATTAAAAACAAAGCACGTAATTTTGACCTTTGACAGAACCCCACTACCAGAATTCGTGACGGCAGGTTACTTGCGATGTCCACGCGCCCGTATGTGCCAAACCCACGCCGCTGCTACAAATGCCAGCGGTATGGGCACGGTACAAACTCTTGCCGGGGGAGACCAAAATGTGCAAAGTGTGGTCAACCTGACCATCTCACAGACAACTGCGACGCAAGCAACTTCACCTGCCCTAACTGCCATGGACCTCACGCAGCATATTCACGATCGTGTGAAACTTTCAAACAAGAAAAACAAATCATCACATTGAAGGTCAATGAAAACATCAGCTTTCCGGAGGCCCGGAAGAGGTTTGCACTCTTCAGCTCCGGAAGGTACGCCGACGCTGCTCGCCGGGGGCGGAGCGGCGCCTGGTTTCGGCGGCGACGCAATACAGCTCAGCTGACTTGCTCCCGCCTCCGCCCCCCACGAGGCTGCCTGTGGCAGCCGCCCCGGTCACCACGCCACTTGCTGGACCGGCAGTGGTTGAGGTGGCCACTCATGCTGATGGGAGCGTAGTCGCTCCTGTTCCTGCCTCACAGGTCTCGAGCACACCCGAGAGCCCTGTGGAAATGGACACGGAGGAAACCACAACCCTCTCCAAATCTCGCCCCACCACCTGTCCCGCGCGTGGCGCCCACTACGCCCTCGGCAGTGGTGGTGAAGAGAAAACCGCCCTAAAGGGTGCTACATCCAGGTCTAGGGAGCCCAGTCTGTCGGGCACACCCAGGACATCTGGAGATGAGATGGACGTCGGGCCGTATCTGCCTGCATCGCAGCGCAAAGAACGGCCTTCGACGTCCAAGCCAACAGACAGGCCCAAAAAGCCCCTCCCAAGAGTACAAGCCCCGAGAGATAACACATGAATACACACTCATACACAACTCCAGTTGCTCTTAAATGGCTATAATGGGAAGACAAAATATCATCCAATGGAACTGTAGAGGCCTTCTTAAAAATCTTGATGATGTATACGAGTTACTCCATGCTAACCAAACAAGTGTCATGTGCATACAAGAAACACATTTAAACAGAAAACATGCCAACTTCCTCAACAATTATCTGGTTTTCAGAAAGGACAGAGTTGGGTGCCCAACCTCTTCTGGTGGTGTGGCTATAATCGCACAAAAATCCTTAGCATGTCATCCGTCATTCTGAGCACTAACCTCGAGGCTGTTGCCATCCGAACGATAATCTTTCACAGGCTAGTAACAATATGCTCCATATACATCCCTCCTGATCATCGGCTAACAAGTTCTGATTTCGAAACTCTGATAGATCAGTTACCTGAACCTTATCTACTATTAGGTGACCTGAATGCACACAACTCACTCTGGGGCTCTTCTCGAACAGATGCGCGGGGGCGCCTCATTGAAAGGTTCTTAACATCATCAGGAGCATGCCTATTTAACAAGAAACAGCCTACATACCATAACATAGCACACAACACTTATTCACACCTAGACTTAGCTATCGGCTCAGCAGTTCTCTTCCCTTCCTAGAATGGGAGGTGGACACCAACCCGTATGGTATGACCACTTCCCTACCTCCCTGTCATATATAGGCCGAAACAGTTCCGCTTCCCACAAGAAGTTCAATGAAGTGAGAGCTAATTGGAACACATTCACAGAAACATCTAAACTACACCACACATCCATAACACACCTACACTAGAGGAAGCAACCCAACTGGTCACGGCGCACATTCTTGACGCCGCTGAAAAGTCCATTCCCCAGGTCTCCAGTGCCCCACGCAACCAAAGGAGGCCCTGGTGGAACCAGGACTGTAGGCAGGCACGAGAGGCCCAGAACAAGGCGTGGGGTATCCTTCGTCGATACCCTACTTCAGATAACCTGATATCTTTCAAACGAGCGAAGGCCCGGGGAAGCGCGTGCGCCGTGAGGCTAAGAGGGAGAGTTGGCGTGCCTTCCTCACATCCATAAACTCGTACACTGACACCCACAAAGTCTGGACAAGAATACGGAAACTTAAAGCGCAACAGACACACAGCCTGCCCCTGGTTAGCCCAACAGGAGACACGCTCGAAGACCAGGCTAACACACTCGCACAACATTTCCAACACGTGTCCAGTTCTGCACATTACACAAACACTTCCTGAAACATAAAACGCCGCTGAAAAGAAGCCATTATGTGATAACAACAGATCAGCCACTTCATATAACTCCGAGTTCTCGCTTCATGAACTAAGGGCTGCTCTGAGCGGCTGTAAGCCTTCAGCTCCGGGCCCAGACAACATAACATATACAATGATACAACACCTGCACACAGACACTCTTGTTACACTCCTTCACCTATCCAACAAATATGGCTCTCGGGGCACATCCCGAGGTCTTGGAGGGAGGCTATAGTTATTGCTTTTCTGAAGGAGGGGAAGGACCCATCCTCCCCCGCCAGTTATCGCCCTATCGCCCTGACAAGCTGCCTGTGTAAGCTTCTCGAGAAGATGATTAACAGAAGGCTTGTGTACTTTTTGGAGTACAACGGACTTCTCGAGAGCTGCCAGGCAGGCTTCAGGGCAGGTCGATCTACAAATGATCAACTCGTTGCCTTAGAATCCTACATCAAAGATGCATTTATTCATAAACAGTATTGTATGACAGTATTTTTCGATATTGAAAAAGCGTATGATACTGCATGGCGCTATGGAATTCTTAGCGACCTTAAGTCTTTTGGTGTGTCAGGCAACATGTTAAATACGCTTGCAAGTTACATGTCAGAAAGAACTTTTCGTGTGAGAGTGGGCAATAACATATTCTCGAGCTCACGTTCAGGAAAAACGGTGTGCCTCAAGGGGGTGTTTTGAGCTGCACGCTGTTTATTATAAAAATGAACTCTCTTGGCAAAGGCTTGCCACCAACCATTTCTTACTCTCTTTATGTAGATGATGTTCAAATCTCCTTCAAATCCTGTAATCTGTCGGTTTGCGAGAGGCAAGTCCAGCTTGGGGTCAACAAAGTCGCTGACTGGGCAGACAGGAATGGATTTAAGCTGAATCCAGAAAAAGTGTACTTCTCTTCTATTTTCAAGGAGGCGAGGGATTCATGCTGATCCTGATATTAAGCTTAAAGGTGTCTCAATCCCTCTAAAAAAGAAACACAAATTTTTAGGCGTGGTACTTGATGAAAAACTGACATTCATTCCGCATATAAAACAGCTGAAACAGAAATGCCTGAAAACCATGAATATCCTGAAGGTACTCTCGCATTGCTCCTACGGAGCGGACAAACAAATACTCCTCCGCGTTTTTACCAGCCTTATTGGCTCACGGTTGGACTACGGGAGTGTCGTCTATGGGTCCGCCTGTAAAACTGCTCTGAAAATGTTGGACCCAGTCCTGCACTTGGGTCTCCGTCTTGCATCTGGAGCTTTCCGGACGAGTCCCATTGAAAGCCTGTATGCAGAGTGTGATAGGTGGAGCCTTGAACACCAGCGTTCTTACACTTCCTTGCTGTATGCTATTAAGGCGACTTCTGTAAAAAAATCACCCATGTAGCTTTATCATAAACAACATTTCATCCGATCCGTGTTTGCAGCACGGCCGTCGATACCCGTTCCTTTCTCTATACGAGTGAGAGCCCTCGCTGAGGAACTAGGGATTTCATTTGAGGAGAGCATAAAGTCTTCCATTGCTGACCTCGTTTCGCCTTGGGAGAGGTCAGCAATTTCGTGTGATATTTCTTTCAAACACATCGACAAACGAAATGCGCCCAGAGGAACTTATACTACAGCACTTCCTACAGTTACAACACAAATACCCGCACACCGCCTTCTACACCGATGCTTCAAAGTCTTCTTCGGCCGTCGCATGTGCTGCATATGGCCCCAACTTTACCAGTACGAAGACATTACACAGAAATAGCAGCATTTTTACGGCAGAAGCGCATGGTACCTATTAGCAGTACAACACATTACACAAACCAGAACAGAACACTCCATTATCTTTACAGACTCTCTAAGTGTGGTAACAGCCTTGCATTGCTTCAGACCTACGAAAAACATTGTGCTCCAGCTCTAATTAAAGCTCTAACATTGCTGATCACGCAAAACTAAAATATTGTTGCTGGGTTCCAGGTCACAGTGGCATTCGGGGGAACGAAATTGCTGACCAGGGTGCCGCTGTGGCTGCTCTCCGCAGTAGCATAGATGTACCGTGTGTTCCCTACCTCGACCTGAAGCCACTGGTACGGACAGCCTTGCGCAAATCTTGGCAGGAAACATGGGACACACAAACAGACAACAAACTCTACACTATAAAGCCACACCTAGGTAGATACATAACAGACAAACAAGACAGACACACGGAAGTAGCCTTAGCCAGGCTACGGATAGGCCACACTTATGTAACACATTCACACTTGCTCACTGGGTCTCAGAGACCCGTGTGCAGCAGGTGTGGAGAAGGCCTATCCGTAGTTCACATACTAATCACATGCAAGGCACTCCACACCACACGACGCAAACACTTTCCGGAAATCTACAGACAACAAATCCCACTCCACCCATCGTACTTCTTAGGCGATGAACCAATGTTTACAGTCAAACGTGTTTTTAAGTATCTATCAGAAAGTTCAATTTCTGAAACTCATATCATATCATGCATAATCACAAACCTGGCCCTCTACACCAGCCATCTCCATTGTCTTTGTTTTTACCTCTGTTGCTATTCAATTTTAGTATACACATTTAATCTGTTGTAGCTAACCATCTGTTTTTGGCGCTCTTTGCCCCAGCTGGCCTTGCGCCATTAAAATGCAACCATCATCATCAAAACAGCGTTTATTTGACACCCATGATGCCAACACTCGTCGTGTAATAAACCTCATAGTAAGTCACGTGACCAATTCATCATTATAGGAGTCATGCGCTATCAAAAGGGAGACATGTTGACTATGACAAAAACTTTTTGCCCATCACATAAACAAGAAGCATTCAACAGGGTTCTTTTCGTACCCATGATGCCAATACTCGTGATGTACTTAACCTCATGGTGAGTCACGTGAATAAATCATGACGCATGAAAATCATGCGACATCTTTGGGAATAATGTATGCAAGGAGAAATTTTTTGCACATACCGAAACAAGCAAATGAATGGCGATCATTTGATACCGATGATGCTTTTACTCGTGAAAAATAAACGTCATGGTAAGTCCGTGACTGATTAATCAGTCGTAGAGTCACGCCACATCATTAGAAAATACATATTAACAATTTTTCAACACACCATCGGCCTCTTTCTCGCTTATGTAACTTTCTTTTACATTCGGGCGGGCGATAACAAGCTCTGAGGCATCACTTTGACATTTAACCCAATCTATAGACTCACGAGACTATCTGATCCCTATAACAGGAAGCAATATTTAGTTTGTCTCCACGCAATTCTCTCATACAGACATTAAATTTATACCGCACAAGCCTTAGGGGCATCATTTGACATTTAACCCAAGTTATGATTCGCGCTAACTAGCTCACGACCATTACCAGGGAGCATTTTCATGTGTTCTAAGTCTTTCCCCGCATCGTGACCTTCAATTGATAGCTAAAAAGCCTAGTGGCATCACTTTAAGTTTTAGCCAATTTGTGACTCACGTGACCATCTCATGAATATAACTACGAAGCAATTGTTAAATTGTCCCGCGCGATTCCCCTCATCGATACCTTTATTTTGATACCTCACAAGCTCTAGTGGCATCATATTGACTTTTAACCTAATCTGTGACTCACGCGACTCTCTAATGACTATAACCAGGACGCAATTTTTTATTTGTCCCAGGTGACTCCCCTCATCGAGACCTTTATTTTGATACCCCACAAGGCCAGTGGCCACATTGACTTATAACGTAATTTATGACTCACGTGACCATCTGATGACTATAACAAGGAAGCAATTTTTAAATTGTCCCACACGATTCTCCTCATCGAGACCTTTAATTTGATACCTCACAAGCCTTAGCGACATCAAGTTGACTTTTAACCCAATCTGACTCACGTGACTATCTCATGACTGTAATCAGGAAGCAATTTTTAATTTGCCCCACATGACTCCCCTCATCGAGACCTTTAATTTGATACCTCACAAGCCATAGCGGCGTCATATTGAAATTTAAACCAATTTTTGACTCACGTAACAACCTCATGACTACAACCAGGAAGCAATTTCTAATTTGTGACACGTGATTCCCCTCATCGAGACCTTTATTTTGATACCCCACAAGCGAAATTGGCCTCACGTTGACTTTTAACGTAATATGTGACTCACGTGACCATCTCATGACTATAACCAGAAGCAATTTTTAAATTGTCCCACGCGACTATCCTCATCGAGACCATTAATTTGATACCTCACAAGGCCCAGCGGAATCAAGTTGACTTTTAACCCAATCTATGACTCACATGACTATCTCATGACTATAACCAGGAAGCAATTTTTAATTTGTCCCGAGTGACTCCCCTCATCGAGACCTTTAATTTCATACCACACAAGCCCTAGTGCCTTCATATTGACTTTTAATGTAATCTATGACTCACGTGACTATCTCATGACTATAACGAGGAAGCATTTTTCATTTGTACTACGTGATTGCCCTCATCGAGACCTTTCATTTGATTCCTCACAAGCCCTAGGGGCGTCACTTTAAATTTTAACCCATTTTGTGAATCACGTGACTATTATCATGACTATTACTAAAAAGAAAATTTTAAATTGTCCCACGTGATTCCCCTCATCCAGACCTTTAATTTGGTACCTCACAAGCCCCAGTGACGTCACATTGACTTTTAACCCAATTTGTGAGTCACGTAACTATCTCGTGACTATAACCAGGAACAAATTTTAATTTGTGCTACGTGATTCCGCTCATCCAGCCCTTTAATTTGATACCTCATAAGCCATAGTGACATATATTTGACTTTTAACCCAATCGATGACTCACGTGACCCTCATGACTACAACCGGGAAGCTATTTTTTATTTGTCCCACGTGATACCACTTAACGAGACGTTTAATTTGATACCTCACAAGCCCTAGTGGCATTATTTGACATTTAACCCAATCTATGACTAACGTGACTATCTCATGACCATAAGCAGGAAGCAATTTTTTATTTCTCCCACGTGATTCCCCTTATCGAGACCATTATTTTGGTACTTCACAAGCCCTGGTTACATCAACTTGACTTTTATCCAACTCAATGACTAACGAATAATCAATTAAGTAGCTATATTAGGTAATTAATTAAACCGAACGTGCCCGTATTGGGTTTCGAGAGTTAGGCATTGTGGCAGTTTCCCCTAAAATTTCGAGTAATAGAGCAATTTAAATGGGATAATTCATACCCATGACACCATCCTCGTATTCAGTATAGTAATTAGGCGAGAGTGCTGGATAGTCACGTGACTGTTTTATTGCGCAGTTCTTAGGTCGTCTGGCTAAACTGGTCACGTAACCTAGTTCATCTAACTTGGATGAAAATACACTGCGCCCGGATGGTATTGGTTGCCAACTAAATTACAAAGCGCTGTCATGTGTTGTGCACTGCGTGGGTCCTGGATTATATTGGTTGGCGCCTGGATTATATTGGTTGGCGCCTGGATTATATTCACTGGCGCTGGGATTATATTCACTGGCGTTTGGATTATATTGAGCGGGAAATCCTGTAGTGCTTCTGTCTCACTTTGATAATCTACTTACAACGCCCAAAACGAATCAGTTTCCCATTTTAGCTGTTAGCTATCTGCAACGACAGAGCATAATGACTCAGTAATTATTAACTGGTCAGAATATTTTTTTCGACTATACGGTGCATATTATTAAAAAAGTTTTGTATAACCTGGATAGATTTAGATATTTGATGTGTACACATAGATCAAGAACATCGCAGGTTTAAGAACACAGAAATGGCTTTCCAGTTCATGCATAAAACAAGCCAATCAACTTTAAATGGCCCGGACATGATTAAACTACTCAGGAATTTTAACACAAAGTCTTTCTTGCCGGGGTCTACCAAGATCTGACTGACGTAATGTCCGTCACGGAAAGGAAATTGCCAAAAAAACTTCGATTGACTCGGCGGCGCCAGCATTCGAGCCATGAACTCTTTCGCCGACACGGGAGGTACGACATGTGCTCCCGACTGCGCTATGAACAGACGCGCGAATAGGACGACAAACGCTCCCTATAGCCTTCCTTTCAGTTGGTGCTGCCGTCTAGGAGAGGCGAAGCAAGTAGTGCATTATGACGCTAAGGAGCACCGACAGTTGGCACCTCGATGCCAGCGCCTACGTGTACGGGGGACGCGAGCGTATGCTGCGGAGAAGCCGACCGGCGGATATCGCGCTCGTGACATGGTCCGCTCCTCCTTTCGCTGCAGTGGACCGTGACTTCACCAAACGATTCGATGACAACCCGTTCGGTTTCGTCCGCACGGTTTGCGAGCGCCTGTGGTTTCAGTCGGATTTACGCAATGCTCCGGCGCGTGCAATCCAGTGTCTAATGTTGATGCGTTTACCATACCGTTGCAATATAAATAGCGACGTGCAAGTTCATATCCATGCACAATAAACATTCAACTGCTCCTGTGAAGGCACATTTTACTTTAGTGTTTTACCGGTTCCTATGGAAGAGGGAACAACCACATTTTTTTTGATAAAACAAGTGCAACTACAGTGCCGCAAGACACAATGCGAGAATGCGCACATCACCTGGATAACATACTGGGCGTGTTGGTTATTCATAATTAGAAAATGATTGCGCACAAAGAGACACGCAAGAGACGTCCGTCGGTGTGACTGCGGAATCGTGCTCACTTTATGCATTACGAGGTACATGCCGTACATAATTGTCCAGGGTAATCACAAGCCCATACGGGGAAACATACATTTCCTCAGAAATTCATCAGAAATTCCGAACACAGATCGGTATGGTTTACTTTGTGATAAATTCGGTTTTGACCTCATACCCATGTAAAAAGCACAATTTTCTGTATCGTTGCTTCCAACGAACTTTCCTTGAAGGAATTCGTGGTTTTCGCATGCGGGCATCTCGTTTCCGAGGTAAATGTGCGTCTTCTCTTCTTTCGCCCCGTGCTTCGCAGCCTTCTGGCCTGCTTCAACGGTGTACGCGTTTTGTTTTAACACGAAAGTGTTTTATTACGAAAGACATGAAGATTTCAGTGACGCCATATCCGTCACGGAAATGACGCCAGTAGGACGAAGCAAGCGGTTTATATAAAGGGTGCACCCCCCCTGCACACACGGTCGTCTTGCGGGGAAGCAACATTTAGTATTATAGAGTACGTTATACTTAGGGTTGTTCGTTTTCGGGTGTTATATATTAACATGAGTGTGACAAAAGGTACATGAGCAGGGGGCAGCGGTGGCAATGCCCTTCTTCCTGTCAGCAAGTGTCTGCCACTTATGGATGATATGAGGTGTAGTGGCCGTGTTGGCAAGTACTTTGTTAATAAATATTTCTTGCGATCGGCTGAGGGTAAATTCTTAAAGATTTGTGGAGGGGTAATGCTTTTTAATCTCTCGCGGTGAAGAAACCGGAGGTAGAATCGTACTCGCGCCATTTCGAAGTGGCCGCCTGGCAGCGAGTCCGCGCAGGGGTGGTCGCGGAGGTCGGGAGATCCGAGCAGGGGAGGCTGGAGATGTACAGGTAGAACTCCAGATTGTGAGGTGGCAAGCGCATGTGCCACCTCGTTACCACCCCCGCGATCCCCGACGTGTCCCGGCGTCCAGGTGACCCTAGCGTCAATGTCGTTCCTCTGCTTGTGCTGGAGTATCTGGCGGATGCGTTGAGCAGTGGCGGTCGTCTGTTTTTTGGGGTCCTCAATGCTACGTAGTGCTTCAAATGAGTCCGTATATATGACGGAAGGCCCAGTGTTGTCCCTTAGAGCTGCCCAGATAGCCATAAGTTCTGCTTGTGCAGGTGTTGCGTGGTCCAGTGTGCAGACGTAACGTCTGGCTTCTCTGGTCGAGGGTTTGTACCAAGCCAAGGCCAGACGAAATCCATCGAGAGCGGCATCAGTAGGGACATTCTCGAACATCCTCAACACCTGGTGATCTTAGCCCAGTTTGGCGTTGCCAGTGGCCTGGCGAGCATGATTTAGTGGGCGTCTACCTCCCTCCCTATTCCCCCTCTTTCCCCTCCAGCGACCTTCGGTCCTCCCCTTCCTAATAAAAGAATTTATCACCATCATATATTAACATGAAAATGACGCCAGTACACCTTTGCCGAAGCGACCCGCCAGCAGGACGTCACTGGACCAAGCACACCCACAAGATAGCCGCCGACCCGAAAATCATGTTTAGCTGCAGATTTCGCTGCACATTTCACTTTCGATTTTACCGATTCCGATGACAGAGGAACAAACCAAAGTTTGTTTATGTCTGTACCATAATTAGGTTTTTTGGTTCCTCTCTTTTGGTGAATATCTACATTCGCGCGACGATGCATAGAGCAAATGGTAAAGGAACTCTGCAGCACTTCTGATAAACAATATCACATTTTCCTTCAGGTCTCGAGGCACTGTGAAATTTTTGTTATCACCAGCGCAAAGAAACACTGCGTGATTTTCTCGTTGCAGCAAGTACGCCTTCCGTTTCTGCTTTGCTTTTTTAGCGTGAGCTACATTTGCCGAGGTTGAGCAGTTTCTCGTGGCTCCTGGAGAGCCGTGCTGCGCAGCGCGCGAAGCAGTGACGTCTCACGGCGCACAGCTGGCGTGTTGGAGCCGCTGCCGCCACGACTGGATTGGATTGGGTTGAATTGGATTGGATTTGATTGGATTGAATTGTATTGAATTGTATTGTATTGTATCTGATTGTATTTGATAAAATTGTATTGGATTGGATTCGAAATCGTTTTAGCAGCAGTAAGCATGATAATAAGCTAATCCTAGACAACCAGGAAACTTTAGCTCACCTTAGCTCACGGTACGTATATCCTCGCATAGCCGAGCTGAGCCACTGCTAATTTTTTGTGGTTTCTTTTAAAGTGGCTATCAAATGCGTTTATTGCCGCAACTGAAAAAAAGACGGCGAATTGCCGCTAGACAGCTGTAATGACGTAACTTGAGCGCTCGAAGAACACGAATACCCGGAAAAAGATGAAAATCTTTAGAGCAAGTTTTTAAAGTTATCTTATGGGCATAAATCAGTACATTTTGGCTGCGGTACTTCGCAACCCCCTATTATAAGTTATGACTGTCTTTGTTGACCACTGACAGAAAGCATTTAATATTTAGAGAAAGGTTGAGAAAAGTGTTGCAGGGTTCCTTTAAGATCGATTTCACACGGAGGCTCCTTGCATCGCCTTTTATTGGAAAGATAACTTCTTTTATGTTTGTGCTGGAGCTGAGCACGTATAGATTCCTTCACAATTTCGCCGTAATTCTCAATTTGCTACATTGGTTTGTTCGAGACGTCGGAAACAAGCTAGTTGCGAGCAGCGCAGTTTCCGCAGACTCGCGTGACCTATTTCGCTTTAAACGCGCAGGAGTTTCAAACTCCCTCCAGAAGTAATTTCCGTTATACCAAGGCTGCGATAATTACACTGGGACATCAGACAAAGTGCAATGTCAAAGAAGATACCTTGTCCTGTAGATCAAAACCGTTGGTAAGCATTACGAAGAAGAAAAAAAGAGCCACGCTCGGCTTATGAACTATAATTTATTCCCCCCCCCCCCCCCTTGGGGCTGTCTAACGAGACTGGCTGTGTTATTGAATTCCCAAAGATGCAATCAGTAATCGAAGACCGACGTAGACCACGGATTTTATCACGCGCCGATCATGTTAGTCTAATTGCACCTTTTTGGCCCAAAACTCTGCGGAGGTCGCAGTAGCATTCGAATACCATCCATGCGTGAACGACGTTTAATCACGGGCATGATTTTCCGCACCACCAAATGTAGTTACGAGAAATAAAGAATCAATTGATGCAAGGATTTTATTAGCGACACACTGAGTTGTGGGCAGCTATTACAACATTTTCGCTCTTTCCAACCTGCGTTCTCTTCCAGCTGGGCCTAATAAAGGACCACGAGAGAAGAAGACGGTAAGGTCACTGCGTTTCCCGGCCATCTCATCTCCGCTTGGATTGGCCTGTGAGCTTTCCTTCTTCTGAAGGCTGACCTTTATAGCCGTGGAAATGAGCGCAAAATAAAGAGTCAAAGCCCCAGCCTTACGGCTCTCTTCCCCATCATCTTCCCGACGCCGAAGGTGCCGAGTCTACGCTGTAGTATACGGCTTTGTTTCTGAAAGGTCACGAATGCAGTAAAGCGACGCCGTAGTAGAGCGGGATAGTACTATGGCAGCGGATATTCATTTAGAGAAGAGGCAAGCGTAGCGACGCTGTTCCGGGGCGACTTCACTCGTCATCTCTCATCTCGGGCAAACGAAATGCGTGATTGTGATGAGACAACGCCGAGTGTTAGGCTTTGGTTGCCCCTAGCGGTTTCGGGCTGGGGTCGTGAACATGTGCAGTGCGAACAATAAAAGTGTCGTTACAGTTGGTCAGATGGGGATGTAGACGTTGCTTGATTTCATGGCGGCCAGAAAAGGTCGTGGCATGCGGTTTCCAGTTTGCTTATTCCCTTACAAAGATTAGAACATCCATTTTGCCGACTTTTTACCACAACAGTGTCTGCCTTGGTTATAGCAGTTCCCGTCGCTCACGTTTGGTTCGTAACTTGAGGAAAAAGCAAAGACTTGAGTCCGTGCCGATGCACCTGAGCGTTCTGGGGGCAATATCTCGCCGTCCGTAACAAACTATTTGGGTCCGCGACATCTGGATTATGAATTCCTCGCTCTCTCAAAAAAATTCGAAAACACGAAAAATTGAAAAAAAAGGAAATGTTGGTTTGGGGACATCCCCCCAAACTGTTACGGCCCTAGCCTGAAGGTGTCTGTACATTGCAGCAGAAAACATTCTGTCTCAAACTTTTCCAGCAGGTGCTCCTTCTAACAAGCAAACCAAGTGGAACTCCTTCGATGGACCATCCCCATTCCTCCTCTTCACCCCTACACACCCCCCCCCCCACCCCCCACCCCGAAAAAAAAATTCCTTGGCTTATTTAATGCGTAGCATTCTATGCCGAGTACTTCCACCGCCAGGGCTCTGTAACCCTACATTACCACAAAAATGCAGATATCGCGGAACTTCCATTTGTAATCGTTATAATAGCGCAAGTAGAGACAATTGTGGAGCCCACGAATGCTGCGCAAGAGTAGACAGTTCTCCGAATTTCCGCAGTATTTTTGTTTATTTCATTTCATTCCTTTCGTTTGTCAAATCGCATAATACAGAGCATCATAAGACTATTTCTTTCTGCATTCATCTTAGCAGCACGTATACATAAAGAGGAAAGTATTAAACGCGTATTTTATACGGGGTATATTGCAGAGAAGATATATGTTCTATCCACAACGCTGGGCCTTGACGGTTATCTTATCCTGTACTGAGAATGGAGCATCCGCTTTCTTCTTGCCGGCGTGTTGCAGCGCCAGACACTCTTGTTTGATAGGAAATGACACAAAGTAGTTTCAACTTACATCCATTATCCTCGCTGATCGTCAGTGCTGCCGATATGATTGCACGTTTCTAAGAAGTGTGCTGTAACAAATGCGCGCTAAGCAAACACCACAGCATTTAATTTTGGGAATGTGACCGCGCACTTATATTGGACTGCTTCTTCGACGTCTTTCCTTTTCTCAGTATTTACTGGCAAGTGTGGAAATTTGAACACGACAGAGCACATTTCATTAGAGTTCCCAGCCTATTCACCGCAGAGACTCTCTTTGTCCGTGGCTTGTCCCTTGGCGTCCGTCTACACAGTGTTGCGCGTGCGCGAGGAGCATTGGATTGGATTAACTTCATTTGTATTGTGTCGGATTGGATTGGATTGGATTGTAATTGTATATACTGTACACACGCGTTGTCACTCATTTAGATGCGTGAGTGGGCAATGCCATGGGCGATTTACGGTAAGAATGATCACCAGTGCTTCGCCCACTCGTCATGATTCACTTCGGGCAGATGAGTGAATTTTTTATTGCACGGAATAAAGCACCCCGACTCAGGTTCAGTTACGTTAACGATCATACTTGGGCCTTTTCATTGCAGATGCCGGCAACAAGATGCTTTGGGACCCCTGGTTTTCTTGTTAAACAGCGTTGGTATCGCAGGACTACTTTATACTAACCTATGTTTAAAACCGCAATCTTTCTTATTGGGAGCACTGGCGCCCTGTTAAAAACAACAAATGCATTTCTAGATAGACCGGTTGGTCGACCGAAACGCTCTGACAAGATTTATGCACACATCGCGCGTGCGTGAAGCCGGGATGAATTGTGCCGAAACGGCTACTCGAAAATCGCGAAAAAGGCACGGTTCTATATAAGACAAGACATGCATCGATCACGAGGAAGGAGTACAGTAGTATACCTTTGTCTCATAAATAGCGTATCGGTATACATTCAGATCGTTCGTAGATGCGTTTACTTAATGCGCGAAAAAATTGGCGCATGGGTTCATTTTTCATTTGCAACTTGGGACTTTGAAAATTTGGCGATCCATAAGGCGCACTTTTAACGAAGGTTTTGACGCACTTCCGACGCAATTATGAAGTTAGAAAGCTTTCGTACTTGTATCATTTTTCCTGTAAGAAGGTATCAGAAATTTTGTTGTTGCAAAGCCTACTTCTTTTCTTCACGTTTGTCCCGAACTAAAATGCCCAATTTCAAGGCCTTTTTTTTTTCGCCTGTTTGCCCTCTTCTTGGGTAGTGCTGTCCCCGTTCTAGTTTTGTCTTCCTCAAACTCCCGCTATTTTTCAACAGACCAGAGTATAGGCGCTTAAATGTTGGGAACAAAGTGGACACCTATCATTTCTTTGTTTAAAGGCACACGATGAATTTCCCAGTGACCGTAATCTCTCAACACTGGCTATAAGTATGCGCGATGCCTTCCTGTGGAATAACTAGAAAGTGTTAAAAGGCTAGATATAACATTTTCAGCCCCCATTTCTTAATTTAAATCAACGCAATGTTTTCTCTGTGTTTTTCCTAATTTTAGGGGGCCCCATAATCCCACAAACGAAAAATAGAGCTGGTAGTGGAAGTGATTATTCGTTTATAATAAGGCAATGAGGACATGTGGCCGTGAAATATTTTTACGTTGACTAGAAACAGCTTTTTTGCATGTTTTACTGTGCTTTTTGACCACATCAACCTACAAACAAAATATTAGCTTCGCAGTGGACGTATTGATGGAGTTACCTGCTTGGGAACAAAGCTAAGACCTCCGCTTTTTAGACTCAGTGTCGGAATATTGTCTTCACTGAAGCTTCGACTTCTTTGTAGCGACGAGCTCTTGCTAAAACGCAGCAACGTTGGTATCTATCGCAATAGGCGTCATTGAAGAACAATTCTGCAGAAAACTAGCACTTTTAGTTCCGTTCGCTATGCGCTGCAGGAACTTTTGTGATGGCGTCAACTGACGCCGCCAGGGCCCAAAGGGTTTAAACAATTTGGCCACCTTCCCAATTGTTATACGACGACTGAGGGAACCGCATCTTCACTAGCTTTAACTTGGCTTTTCTTAGCTCTGCCCATGTTATCGGTAGATCTCACTTGGAGGCCGCCAAGCGCACGCCGTCTCTCTCAACAAGAACACCTGCAGGTTAGATCTTATGTTATCACGAGACGCAGCCTATCCCCGACGCGCGCCTACCCTCTCGAACCTCTGCGTCGTGACGCGCACTCCTCACACCTGCTCGTCGGATCCTCCCCTCCTTTCCCCTTACCCTCACACTTCTTGGCCCAGCATTTTCCTCCTCTCCACTTTGCTGAGCCGACTTTTGAGTGACGCCTGGCACGGATGGAACTCAAGCTTAAAGGGACCCTGCAGCATTTTCGGTAAGCGCTTTCACTCTTTCCTTCGCATATGGAACCACTGCGAAAGCTACAGTTATTGCCAGCACGGAGCGGCACTGCGTGATCTGCTCGCTCCACCAGATGTGCCTTCCCTTTCTGCTTTGTTTTTGTGACTTTTGTTTTAAGTTGCTATCGAAAAGCGTTCATTGCTGCAACTGAAAGAAAACCGGCCAACAGCCGCTACACGGCCTTAGTGACGTAATTCGAGCCGTCGAAGAACGTCAAGACCCAGAAAGAGAGAAAAATCTTTTGAACGAGTTTGCAAGTTATCTGATGGGCATAGAGCAGTAATTTATGGCTGAGGTACTTTGCGACCCCCTAATCTAGGTACTGGGTGTGATGGGTGACTACGTTCTGCAAGCATGTAAGATTTAAAAAAAAACGCGAAAAAAGTGTTGCAGTGTCCCTTTAAAGAGCTCCGCTGTTAACCTTGCCGCTGATGCACCCCAAAGCATGACGGTGTCGATTACGTTAGCTGACATCAAAGGAGGCGAACACTGCATGTTTGATGTCTGCGAAGTCATTCTTTTCTTCAATGTTTTATTTACTTATGGGTTATTTGTATTTAAGGATGTTCCTGGCAAAAAATGTATTGTTTGCAATCCTTCAGCCCTCATTTAATGGACTTTGCTTTATTTCACAATAAGGGGTAGTCTACATTTCTATTTTACAATTTTTATACTAAATTGTTCAAGCTGTAGTTTTCGCAAAATTCAGTTACCCCAAGCACTTTTTTCCCCCCCAACCTGGAACAGCAAGACGGCCCCCTGTCGCTTTCTCTAACATGTTTTTATAAATCGCCGTACGCCAGCACTGCTCCCATCTTCGTCTGAGTTCTACCTGCGGTTCAAAATTGCTTGGCATCTCTTCAAGGTACACCTATTGTTTATAGCTTGTTGCTGTATTAATGTTTACTGTGTTGCACCAAGCGGTCTATCCCACATCAGCAGTCTTATGACAACAAAATAAAAATACATTGTCATTCAATTGCAATTTTAAGATCTCGTCCAAAAGTTCTTGTAAATCAACAAGGATGCTGAAAAAAGAAAGTCTGCCTATAACTGAAAACGAGCACACCCTTCGTCAAAATTTTCTAGTCCAATCCAAAGCCTTCTCGACCACAAAGAATTCAAAGCTTAAGCTTTACCTCTAAATGTGACAAAATTATTTTTGACACGAAACGTTTTAGCCTCGCTCGAGACGTAAGCTTCTACATTGAATTCTTTGCAGCCTTCGCATTTACTGGCTTGGCGTAGAAATATTTGACAAAGACTGTCAATGAGTTTATAACCAGTCGACGCCTATAGCCTGAAGTTATTCCTCCTGCTGATTATCTTGTAGCCAGTGATATGGTGGCGAAATAAAAAGCGAAGCTGTTTTTGTTTTAATGGGTTGCAGACATTCTCAAAACAAAACACAATTCAATGGAGCGCAGTCTAAACAAAATACACAAAACTGCTGCGTCTTGCCGGCCTGCTGTGTTGATGATGATGATTAATTATTGCTATTGGTTTCCCTTTGTAGCGGGGTGATGACCTGGCATTTTACCAAAAAGGTCTAATATACCTATGTTTTATACTCTTGGTTTATTACTAGCGCTGCTTAGGGCAGGCACAAAAAACTTATTAAGCACAAAATACTTTTTTTTTCTGTTACAGGTGGTAACTCTCCCAGGCAGTATTCTCCTCTGCTTTTTGTCCACCAGCATTCTAATCTTCTTTTCGTCGCCTAGACAGTCAGTAATCTTGATTGGCGGCTCCGCCTAGTGCCAACGCTACATTGACTCCGCCCCCTCCCGTGCCTCGTCTTCTGACGCCCCGTGTACTCTCTCTCTCTCTCTCTCTCTCTCTCTCTCTCTCTCTCTCTCTCTCTCTCTCTCTCTCTCTCCCGCGAATCTAATGTAGGATGGAGTGCCGATGCCACACTCTCTCCTTCCTCTCTCTCTCTCGCCTCGGCTGCTGCAACGCGCACCCTCTCCCTACCATCCCCGATTTCAGCTCTCGGGCGTGTTCTGTTCGAGGGCTCGGTCCAGACAAACCCCACTGAGTAGGCATGCGTGGGATACTAGCAGGGGATAGACGTAAACGGCTTCGCTGCAAAGAAAACCCATGCTTTTCAGGAATGATTGTTCTCTCCCCATTTCCCTCCCTAACTTAACTTTGTAGGAGAGGTTTGCTTCACAAACTTCGCCAGTGAAGACACATATACTAAAATTGGAACGATAAGATTAGCATGGCCCCTGCGCAAGGATGACAAGCAAAATCGTGCAGCGTTCCACATTTTTGCCGGCCAGCCAAGGGTAATCGCATCATTGGCGAAAAAACGCTGGTTCCAACGGGTTTCACGATGCGAATTGAGGGATCCCCTGTCATTAGATCTAGTCAATGATCATTTTTTACGATGTCCGTCATTCCTGACTGCCTGAAATATCCTCGGATTTGGGCTAATGGTAATCCATTCGGTTCCACGACGTCGTGAACAGAATTAGGATAGGCAAGGAAAGGTGGCGCTCGCAGAGGCAAAACCATTTGCCGAGTTCCGCGATAACCCTTTTAGAAGTAAACAAATCCCTTTTTCCTTGTCTATCGCCGTTTTTCCTTTTTTATAGATATAGATATCGTATGGTCAAATACGTGGCCAGCCCCTAGAGTAATCCTCCGGGGATTAGCTAGCACATAAAGCGACAGCCCGCAGGCAGCAGCGCTGTCGCAACGACTGCCGCATTGCAAGTGTGGCGGAACCACGCAAAGCCTTACCGCTATTGCAGCGAGGGTCCCGCCGGTGCGTTCAGATGGCGGAGATTGCCCTCTCGGGGTAGCGGCGCGCGAGGCGGTAATCTCGCGACAACACGTACGCACGGCTTACTACGGCACACGCACGCACTGGGTTTCCCGTGGGGGGATTTCGCGTTCCGCCCGGCCGAGTGCTCCTTCTCCAAATAGGAGCGTTAATTCCGCCTGTATGGGGAAACAGGCGCGTGTCCGTGTAATGCTTACAAAACAGCTGCGCCCCCTCATAAATAAGCAAGCGGAGAAAGAACCCAAAACGTCACCGGATGCAAAAAATTCGCGGGAGCTTATTCACAAGCCGGCTGCTTGCATTTCGCAGGTTGTGGTGGCTAGAAGAGGAGTGCTTAGGGGACTTCGCAATTTCTCACTGCGTTAGTTGATCGCCCTACTGCAGTTGCACGTATAATTTGCGGGTTTAGGCCCAGTTAAAGCAATCGAGATGATCAGTTACTGTGGCTTCGCGTATTATTGGCTTAAATTATTAAATGAAAAACTGTGGTTGATTCCTCTGTCATAGGAATAAGTAAAACACGAAAGTAAAATATGTAGCGAAATCTGCAGCTGAGCATGATTTGCGGGTCGGCGGCTGTCTTGCGGGTGTGCTTGGCGAGCGACGTCCTGTTGGGGGGTCGCTTCGGCATAGGTGTACTGCTGTCATTTCCGTGACGGATATGACGTCAGTGAAACCTTGGATATCGAGGCATAAATATAAAACGCGAAAACGAACAACCCTAAGTATAACAACGTACCTTTAGTACTTATGGTTGCTTCCCCGCAAGAAGACCCTGTGTGCAGGGGTGCACCCTTTACCGGCCGTTTGCTTCGTTGTAGAGGCGTCCCTTCCGAGACGAATATGACGTCAGCGAAATCTTCGGGTGTCCGGGAATAAAACACTTTCGTGTTTAAAGTAAGATCTACTAGAATGCGGCGTAAGGAGTTTCGTTCAACTTACTATGCCATCGTGTTTCGAAGGCCCAATACCCTGATCCACGAAGCCATCTACTCCAAACATGTAAGATACAGTGGGCCATCAGGTTTGAAATTGATTTCTAAAATATCCTGCATATATAGAAGAGTTTTTAGAGTATCTTAGCTTGCTTGGAGGTTCTTTATAATAAAATTTTAGGGAAGGGTAAGGTCAATAGGTCAATATATGCGATTTAGTTTTCTTGATAGGCTATAACGAATAGGGTATTCTTCAGCAGGCAATCAAATTGCTCATTTAAATTTATAAGCGGAAAACACCGAGAGGTGGAGCAGGGGTAGAAATAAAAATTTATTTTGTTGGTAATATTTGGGAAGAGTTTTCAGGGGGTGGAGTCTTCAGTTTATGATTCCATATGCCTTGGCAACCGCCACAGCCCGCCTAAAAATACTATTGGTGGACTGACGGGCTCTGAATCAGCGGGTGTTCCTTATATATTGATCACTCCAAAACGGTTTTGCTACGCATAGCCATGGGTCCGTGTGTAACCGCAATTAATTTTCTGACGTAAGAAAGCGGAGCTGACAGCTATTTTCACGTGTGTATAGTGCCTATCCTCACAGACGACAAATTCTAGGAAAAAATGCTAATTAAACTTCAGTTCAAATGTATATTTGCGTTGTCTCTTGTAAAATGAAGGTTTTCTTATGTCCGAAATACCAAACTAGTGGGTAAAAAAAAACAAAAAAAAAAAACAAACAACGAAAATAAAAAGTAACCAGTTTGTGTTTTTTTTTTATTTTTCAGCCAAAACATGTCGAAGGCTTACGATATGTCTCGAAAGTTTCCGTTCAGCACGATATTTAGACAAAATTAGAAGCAGCGAGTATGTGTATTTTGTTATCCTGGTGAACAGAAACTTCGTAGGAAAAATACACTCCAGAATTTGTAAAACGTGCGCCAGCTGGCGCGTCCGAATCTAAGCAACCGAAAGCGAAGATAAAATTGTTCGCTAGCCGATGACAGTTTTGTCGCCGTCCGGCCCGCACCATCTCAGTGTTTTGTTCTCTCGATATAGCATGTCTTGTCTCTGCAGGAGAAGGGGTAGCAGCTTTCGCTGGAGGTGCCTACCGTATGTCTTGTAATGTAAACAAAAAGATAGAAAGTTTGTGTTCTCAGATGAAAACAAACGCAAAAAGGGCAGTTTTTGCGAACAGGTTCTGCGCCTCTTTTTAGAGTGCCTAAGCAACCGAAAAC
Source organism: Haemaphysalis longicornis (assembly GCA_013339765.2). Classification (NCBI taxonomy): domain Eukaryota; kingdom Metazoa; phylum Arthropoda; class Arachnida; order Ixodida; family Ixodidae; genus Haemaphysalis; species Haemaphysalis longicornis. Next base: position 23,777,037 of record CM023449.1, read on the forward strand.
GTTCACTGCTGCACCTGACATATTTTACGGCGGCGCTTCGTTGGGCGCCGTTCTGGCGCCGCTCTTATTTTATTTTGCTGTCTCTCAACGACGTCGTTCGTTTTATAGGGGCCCGCTGACCCGAGGAAAGTGTCGACGTGTTTGGAAAATCGTGAGATTCGGAAACAAAAAATAATATTGAGCAAATGAAGTGCACACGCAGACGCCAAAGATAGAGGTGAAATCTAATAACACGGAGGAACACCTTCAAGCTACAAGAAATGATTCTGCATGACCTCCCTGACCTCACTTTTTTTCTTTTGACCGAGCGATTGAAAGATTGCGTTGCATGTTGGTGTGGTGTCTTGTGATACCACGAAATAGGTGCGTGGAAGGCATGTTATTAGCTCAACTGTTATGACGAAATGCTGTCTTACCTAGACGGCGTGACTTGTAAACAAGAGAATGTCTCTTAGGTGCAACACGGCGCGTGGGCAAGCACTGAACGTCGATGACAGACTGTTTTGAAACTCCAAAATCAAATTAATAATGGGAAAGAAACCGTTCTGAAGCTCCCTTACGCGTGCCGTCCACTTAATCGAGCTTATGATTTTTTTTTTGTTGCGTGAGTTTTTTTTTTTTTTTTTGCCGAGGTTGAGGTTTGAGGTTTTTTTGGCCGAGGTTTGGCCGAGGTTGAGCAGTTTCGCGTGGCTTCTGGAGAGCCATGCTGCGCATGCGCCAGGAGCAGTGACGTCTCACGGCGCACAGCTGGCCCGCAGGAGCCGCCACCACCGCCACTGGATTGGATTGGACTGGATTGGATTACATTGGATTTGATTGTATTGGATTGGATTAGAAATCGTTTTAGCAGCAGTAAGCATGATAATCAGCTAATCCTAGAAAACCAGGAAAGCTAAGAATAACCAGCTGAACCTTCGCTCAGGCTACATATACCCTGGCATGGCCAAGCTAAGCTGCTGTTAATTTTTTTTCAGTTGCCTTTTTTATGTATATCGAGCGATACAAATACATCGCCTAGGATTGACGCTGCTTTAGAAGTTTTCTGTCGTGTCGGCGCCAGGAAGTTCGGGAGCAATCTGATGTCTTCACGGTACGCCTAATTCCACGTCAAGAACGCGTTGATGCCGCTATTCAATGAAGCAACGCTTGAGATCCTTCCTCAAAAAAAAAAAAAATTAATCGATTCAGAAATAAAAGTTCAGCAAGGGGATGTTTTCGGTGGCTGTTACACCCTTTAATTTTGCAGTAGCTTAACTGTGATGGCCTTAGTACGACTTTCCCGATGACGATGCGTAGTCGTTGTCACCGTGATTTGGCGTGTCATTCTTGCAACGGCAGTAAATATGGAAATGGCGTGCGATCTCGTGAACCTGTTGCCAATTATGGCCAGAACGTTCAGGCCACTGTAGAGTTTCCAGCAATATCAGCGCCGTTAGTGTTCGGGTTTGGACAGTTCACCGCAAAAAGTACTCGTATTGCCCCTTGTGCTTTCGTGCCTGTTAGCACATGCAAAATAGCACATGCAATTTTATCTAGAAGATTTCTGAACTCTTCCCCTTGTTAGGGACATCGCAAAGACACCTTGCATTGAGTTCAGCGTGCCAGCCCATCAAGGCAAGTCCCTGACGTAGAGAAGTACGGCAGCGTCAGCACGCAGCTTAGTCCCGCATCATATAAATGTAGGTGATGTAAATTTTTCGGCAGCCTTCGACGATGGAGCGTCTCATGACCCACTGGTAGCTTATTGGGGCAATTCATTGGAAAAGTATGACTGTCAGCTATTTGGATCAGAACATCACGCCAGATTCGAAAACAAACAAGAGGCTAAAAAATGTTCAAAGTAAAATTAATGAATTCCATTTCTTTACAATTGCACCGGCTAAACTTTGAATAGCAAACGTTTAAGCGGAGGGCGCTCTGTTGTTTCGGTTACTCTTCTGTTCGTCGATAGTGTGTTTCCTCTCCGGGTTTTCTGTACGCCGTAACAATATGTACAAGTTTGTCGAAGCTACAACCGCCTTCAGTTTATCTTCTTTGAACCGTTATACTCGGACGCATGTTTACATTGAACGACGGCCCGGGGCAGTACGGAAACGTGAGATGGGCCGAAATGCAATCGTGTTAGGCGCGCCCGAGGCATGAGGCTATGCGAAAGCTGTCACACGCAGTTTTAATTAAACGGGGGTGGCTCTGCGTAGAAGGTTTCTGCCAAAGTAAACATGGTAGAACTTAAAAAAGAAGTAAAAAGCGCGTTAAAGGTTTTGTAAGCCTGAAAGCGGGGAATTGGGATTCGCCGCTGGGTTCGAGGATGCTGTCCCACTGCCTCATTAAATCAAAACTACATGTGGCTAGACGCGTTTCGTCAGTTCATATAAATACCCGCTCTCCGTGCAGCAGTGTCAGAGTTGCGCGAACATAGAATGCCCTGACGCTGTACTTTGTACTCAATCTCTTTTAAGGGCTCTTCCAGCTTTGTGAAAAAAAAAAAAAGAAAACATCGCACCACATATGCACCGCTTTGTTCTAATTTAGGGAGAGCTATGGGCTGTGTTTTTGGCGTATCTATCGAATCAGAGTAAAGTGTAATGTGCCCAAATCCTATACAAACCTCGTATAAACACGGCAGAGCCGGCACCAATTCCAAACACGTCTGCAGCCGAAGAAAGCGCACAGAAACAAGTGGCGCCATGGACGACTGACGGCTTTTAAGGAGGACCCGACACCGATAGCCGCCCATACGGCCAACTGTGAACGCTCATAAAAAGCACTCGTACCCCACAGGTTGCAATTGGCTATAACGGGCCCGAACCCCGCAATCCAAACAACACTCGTGCACCGAACGGCCACCCTCTCTATCTTTGCATCTGCAATTTAGGCGGGGCTAGCTACTTCAAAAATTCTCCCACCTTACCCCCCCCCCCCCCCCCCCCCCCGGTTTCCCAACGCTTAAAAAAGTTTTGCATGAATACAACACTGAATGTCTCATTTTTTTTTTATCGGCTCGGTGTTTTCCTTTGCCTTTTATTCTTCTACAAATTTACAGCAGGATGGCTCAACCTTAGCCACATTTCTCAACTTTCCCTCTTAAAGGCAATAGCTGACACAGCTGTCGCAGCTGTCGCCGACACACTATAAGCGACGGTAACAAATGCGGGAATGCCTGGGCCGCTGGAATGAAGTGCGGCTACCTCAACGTACTTAACGCTGGGGCAGCTTCCATCTGTAACCAGCGGAGCTTTCCGTGAGCGAAAAGGCTAACTAAACAAGTAAACCCAGCGGATAACATGCAAAGAGAAGCTGCGCGTCTGCTCATCTAAACGGCTACTTAGCACAACATCGCACGGGGGCGCTCAGAAAAGCCAGAGTATGCCGAGCACGAGAAAAAACGAAAACGAGGCAGTAACGACACCTTCCTTGTTGCTCACATACCAAGCAGGCCTCGCCACTGATAGCTCGTGCGAACTGCTTTGTAAAGCCTGTCGACGACAGATTTCTTTGTTACTTTTTGGGCCCTGCATAGACCGCTAAGCTAGTCGTTGCGAAATAATGCCGCATACACTGACATCGCTGGCAGCTTCTCTGGAGTTTGCGGACACCACAAACTCGACATCATCCGTTGAACTCCAACTCACTGAGCACGAACGCTAGTTACCTTCAAGTAGCTGACGAATTCTGCAAGAAAATTACTGCAGCTATAGAAGCTGTTCTTCCACTATGTACACCCCCCAGTGAAGTATGCTCAGAACCGGTGTCCTCAATTACCGCATCGCTGTGGGAGTACCCTCCTACGCCCCCAGCGCCACCCTTCTGGAACTAGGGATATATAATACTCTTGAAGAACGCATTGCGTGCCATCGCCAGGCCCAACTCGAGCGCCTGCAGACTTCTGCCCAAGGTCGTGCCATTCTCAATACACTTAACTACCCCACTTCGCAACTACCCCCCATACCACCGGAACACCCTCCTTGGGCGACTTTCACTAATTTACGGGTTGAGCCTTTGCCCCGCAACATGAACCCTGATCGACACCCTGCTCGTCGTGCACTGCGCGTTCAGGCCCTCTCCAGACGAATTAATTTTCTACTCTCCCATGGTTCCATCGTTTACTTTACTGACGCCAGCGACATCCCCTCAAACTCAACGGGCACGGCTTCATTTTTCCAACTCCCTTCTTTAGACACTGCCACGCTTTCCTTTCTTTCCCCACCGGGTTCGACCTCTCTCGAAGAATACGCCATTGCCCTTGCAATAGAGCACGCTACTCTTACTGTTCCTACCAGCACGCCAGTATATATCTTCTCCGACTGTCAGTCAGCCCTTCGTAATTTCGCTCACCATGAGACTCACCCACACACTACTGAATTCGTCACTCCGTTACTTGCATCGAATCCTCGGCCCCGCTTCACACTGGTTTGGGTTCCTGGCCACGCTGGCATGTGCGGAAACGCCTTAGCAAACGCGCTCACCCGAGTACCTTTCCCGGGTCCGCCCATGTCCTGGCCAACCTTGTACCACCCGCCGACGGTTCGTACTCAACACCGCGCTTCCCGCCGTTACCAATTACACGCCCAACGCCTATCACGTACCCTGTACCCACCCCCCAGTTCCCGTCTAACTCGTGAGGCTGCGTGCCTCATTCGGCAGGCTCAAACCTCTTCACTTCCCTCCCATCACATTCTTCACCGCATCTATCGGCGCCCTGGCCATTCTTCCTGTCCCACCTGTTCTTCCTACCCATCCATCCCTCATTCTTATTGCGACTGCACCCCGCCATCACTTGACCCATCCCTCGCCTCCATCACCTCCTAGGAGCTCTGGTTGTCTCCCCCGCCGACAGTAAACATCCAGGCTGCCCAGGAAGCTCTCTACAAACACGTGCACCGGATCCGCACGGACATTCTGGAGTACTACGTGGATCCGGTGAATTGAACTTTGAAATTAGGACCTGGACTTAGGTCCTGCGGAAAATAAAGTTTGTTCTCTCTCTCTCTCAATGGATGAGCCATCCTCCATGCAATACCTCCCATCAAGAAATATAGCTGCCCAGACTCGGATGACTTCACCTACACGACCTTCTCGCATCTAGGAGAAATGGAAAAAGTTGTCTATTGCGTATATTTTATCCTTCGTGGAAGACCGGTCGTCTGGAAACACTCTCGCCTTGCTCCAGTCCTGAAGCCAGGTAAGGTTCCCACTGCCATCGAGTCGAGTCCTGCAGAGCTATTGCACTCCTAGCTGAACAAAAAAGAAAACTTGAGACGGCCCGACGAGTCATGAAAAGATGAATGATAGGAGTGACGCTTAGAGATATTAGTAGTTCAGTGCTCTAAATGAGGGAGCAAATATATCGTAACTCGCAATAAAGAAAAAAAATTGAGTTGGACTAGCATGATATGTGCAGAACGGAGGAGGAGGAGGAGGAATAAAGGTGTCTCTAAAGCAGTCAGCCCTGGAGAAGAGTCCTCATTCCTGGACCCCTTAAAGGGGCACTGACACAAAATTTTGAAGGCGAGATAACTTCGGAGATAGATTCGTGGGAACACATATACATCATCTGCAAAATATCAGCGGCGAATACAGCCTAGAACATATTTAAAATCAATTTTAAAGTGTGCGAAACGCAACCGAGCAGCCAGCAGAGGACCACGCGCAATCGACATCCCGAGGACTATCGTGTAAATAAACAACATCCAAACACGTCACGAGTTTATGTTTGCCGCTTCCGCACTGCCGGCGTTTTTCGCCGGCTCGCCCGGCTCGCCGCTCCAATCGGAGGGCCGGAGGCGGAGCTTCTGCTCTCCAGAACGAACGACCCGATCGTTGGCGGCGGAGGCGCCGTGATTTCGTCAGCTCATGGGGCAGCTGGCCGCTACCAAAGTTCTACAGCGATTCCAGGCACTCTGTTTCTATTACTGTTTATTACCATTGGATGCGGAAACGCGCCGGAAGGCACGAAAAGCCCACTGAGCTAGCAGCCGCATGGTCGCTGTGCAGGCGGCGGCCACGGCCGCGAAGTGGGCCCAGGCCGGCGCAGGTAGCTCGAGTGATAGCTTGTTACCGCTGCACGAAATTGTCCCCAAGTCCCCGACCATGGTGGCTTACATGAGAAAGGAGTTAATGATGCCATGGCGGGTTGCATTAAAAATTGTCATCTGCACCGCTTACGAGAGCGGCACTCGAATATCCGCCGCAGTGCTAAGCCGAACACATATGTAGGCGGACCTGTAGGCAGACCGGCCGGCTGCTCCCAGCGCGCGTCTTGCCACCCACCGTCTCGAGCATCGCGCGTCGTTCTTTAGCCGCGGTAGCATTTGCACTCGCAGCGCCTGCGTCACATCCACGGTCGCTTTTTAATTAAGCGCCTCACGAGATCAGTACGTGGGGGCATTCGCAGAAACTGCCGTCGATGCGGATTCGACAGTGCTACGGCGGCTCTGCTCTGTGATATCCCTCCGACGGTCACGTGGTCAGCTTTGTTCACACAAAATCCATCGTTTCGCGGCACTCGCTGAAACCGAAACTGCGACTGGCCGCATTGAAAATGCCTCTAATTAAACAACCGTCGCACGCTGAAGCAAATGAGGTTTCTACAGGTTATAAGTAGGTCACTAGCTACTTATCGCAACAAAAAAAACAAGATGCAAAATTTTTGTGTCAGTGCCCCTTTAAGTTCGTCCGGCTACTTGAGCTCTCTGTAGCAGCCAAAGTTGGTCGTCAGGGTCCCAGCTGGACAGTGCTATCTACCAGTGCTCAGGGGAGGGGAAGGGCAAGGGGAGGGTAGGGGGAGTTAGGAGGGGGGGGGGGTTCTTATCACAGCCCCACATGATATGGTAGAGGGTGCCCGGAACCTCGCAGTAGCGGCATTGTGAGGAGTACAAGATGGGGGGAGGCAGAATGTGGGCTTTAGTTGGGTGGAGAAAGGTGTTGGTTTGAATGCCTCGAAGGTGGCACTCTTGTTCCTTGGTGAGGCTTTTGTGCGCAGGAGGATGTAGTGTTCGTTCCAGACAGTAATGCTGGGTGATTTCGTGGAACGACAAGAGGGGGCCAAACGGTGTGTTACCAGTGTTATCGGAGTGGTCGCAGATAGGCGGCGCTATAAGTTGAAAATCGAGAACTGTACGGTGGGATGAGATAAGAAGATTTCGGGGCAAGGAACGGATTAGGACACCAGAGGATAGGAGCAGTTGGAAGTCAGTGGCGGGTGCGTTCGTCCTGTAGTGATCGTAAATGGGAGGCTTAGAACTGCTCCTGCTGCTGCTGATGTCCATGATAATGACAGTGATGGACACAGGGGCTACGAGGTTAGATTAGATCTACAAAGCCAAGCCGGTGTTCAAGCTGAATTTGCCCGGTTGCGGAACAGCAGCGACGTCTCTGCTTTTTTCATTCCTTTAGTAACGAAAACTTGGATCTGTGGGCTGCAACGACACCTGAAGTGGCCATCTTGGTAGTGTGCCCGGCCTACAGCCAGGAAAGGAACCACCTCGCCAAGAAGATCGAGTGCCTCAACAACGGACCCATATTATCGAAATCTCTTGTTGGACCCTGGCCATCTCCATCATCCCAAAGAAAAGTACTGGTTGCAGAGTTTGGATTTTTATTTACACGACATCGGCGTCGCAGAGACAATCTAGAACTATATATCCTCACCCTATGAGACCACCTGGACGTTTGCGTGACCGACGGAAAACTATATGTTACCTTATTTTAGCCTCTCACTTTTTTCCGTTCTCTTACGCCCTGTTTCCTTTAGGGCCCTCATTCCCTTCGCCCCATTCACCGCCAGGAGTAGCATGTAGGCGAATACATGCCAGCAGACCTCTCTGCTCTCTTCTAATAAAGAGTTTTCTCTCTCTCTCTCTCTCTCTCTCTCTCTCTCTCTCTCTCTCTCTCTCTCTCTCTCTCTCTCTCTCTCTCTCTCTCTCTCTCTCTCTCTCTCTAATCACCTGCCTAAAAACACGCCTGTGCTCTGGTATCACTCTCAACGATCGAGTACGTGAAAGCAATTCTCGGGCCAACTTATCAGCGGCTCCGTTTCCTCGCACACCTACGCGGGAGGGGAGCCAATGGGAGCGAACACTGGTCGCTTTTGTTGAGCTGCTGAACGACACGTATGGAGCGCTGCCCCGTTCTGTAACTCCATGCATCAAAAGTTCTAGGACTGCTTTGGAGTCCGTTAGGACGACCGCACGCCGTACTCCAAGCGATTTGATCTCTTTAGGGATGTCTCAATCGCAACTCACTCCGACGTTGTGGTTGACGTCATGTGCTCCATACGGCGAGCCCAGGAAACATTGAAGCCTGGGTCCACAAACGCCGCTGCGCTGGTCTTCAGTCCTCTGTCGACATCGCCTTCCGTAAATACACCAAGCATGTAGCCATACGTCTGGTCCAAGGGCTGAAGTACTAGCCACCTGGCTTCAGCAACTGGGGTAAATGGCTTAGATCGAATGCTTGGGATAGCTAGTGTGTGCTCCAAACTCTCGAAAGACCAAGGCGGTGCCGAATTCAGTGTTTTCTTTCGCCACAGCGGGCAAACAAGTGCCACATTATTGATAGCCGCGTGTATGTGCGAGTCCACCCTTAAGCGTAGACGTCTTAGCGATGCTTTCCCGGCATGGGACTCTCCCAGACGAGATAGTTGTAATAGCAGCCTCTGTAACACCATCAAGCGGAGTGGTGGGAACTGCGACTCGTGGAGGACTGTGATAGTAGACGCCACATGGGTGAACTCTGAGCGGCATTTTAAGCCCCTTTCTGGAAGAACTTTCAGGCGATCATATTGGGACTCGGAAGGAGAAAGCAAGGGCAACTGGTAAAGCAAATGGCTCCGAATGAACGACGAGCGGAGTCGAAGCATAGATGACGGGTGGCTCCCCAAGCGAGTTCTAGCCATTCCTCATAGCCCATTTAAGCGGGGTACCCCGTGACGAGTGTTTCCACGGCCTGACACCAGAACAGCCTATAGTCAATGGTAACACCGAAAAACTAGACACGATTAGCCTGTCGGATTGGTGTGCTTCCCAAGGTTAACTTGAGGAGTGTACGCGTTTGTTTCCTTCCCAGAATAAAACAAAACAGGACTTCTCTGCATATAGCTTCAGCCCCACCGACGAACGGTAGGCTTGAACGGGACACTTGCCTCTTGGGCTATCACTTCCAACCGCTTGTGCTGATATCCAGTGAATTAAATGCAAGTATCCTCTGCGTATAGAGCTCACCTCCAAGTCCTTCTTTAGCGCCCGAGGGATGGCCAGCCGTAGCCACTTTAAAAGTTCACCGCGTATCTGCTCACTTAGTTGCAAATATCGACGAAAGACGACAGTCGCTTAGCGCTCCTGCCAAATAAATGCTCCCCTTCTCTTTAACGCGCATTTCTCACGCTGTTCTTCTCTCATCTCACTACTCTCGCAATAAACACGCTAGAGGTTTTCTCAAGTCAATCTAAATTTACCGCATTCCGCTGCTTCCAACCAGGTGCCTCGACGCCAACGCCGCCGTACGGCAGAAATGCGCGTGAAATGAGGCACCCTACCCCACGCGCGTTGTAAGCGCCATCTAGTGGAACCTTTCGTTACTGTTGCCGTTTGATTTCTTGAACTGCCGCCAGAAAGCTGCGGGCGACCGCTTTTGTATTTTTGTATTTTTAATAAAGCAACACTGCAAATATCACTTCTGTATTGATGTCTTTCCTCAGACAAGCGTAATAGCTTGTTTTGGCTCAACAATGTTGAGAAGTACAAACATTAACACCGGACTAAGATGTTTAAAATTGGGTGTGGCTATGTAAACGTATCGTTCAACATCTTGCGGTGCCACTTTACGATAAGCAGTTAATGGGTGTCTACTTCCTTTTCCCTTATAATAACCACACACATGTGGGTTATAATAAAGTCTCTTTCCACACAACCACACACACTTTTGGCCGGGAGGCTGAATTGAGAGACAGACGGACAAACAGATACACAAACAGACCAAAATTTCTGCGTTCAAGTAGCCAAAGAAAGACTACCTTTTTTGAAAGTACACGAGACAAAACACTCTCTTGAGGCACGCCTCACGAGATGCGCCTTGTTCCACCTAAGCCCCCATTCACACAGCCGTCACCTTCTTCGTCACAGCACCGTCACGTCAAAAACCGCGACGGAGACTTAACGGAATAGCGTTCCTACTGGAGCTCTCCGTCAGAGTACAGGGTCGTCTGCCTATTGATCAGTTTAGAAAAGAATTGAACGTAATTAATCTGAAAAGTAAAGAAAATGGGTTAGATTTTTATGTGTGCTCACTTTTCGCTAAATTTAGCCTTAAAAATTTGTTTTCTGATTGGCTGGTTTACCACGGGGCGTGGTCCCGTCGCGTTGACGGAACGCAAACGTAGCGCTCGGCTTCCCGTCACCGTAGCAGCATTTTCGGCGAGAAATCACCCGAGAAACCGTCGCCCATGACGGAAGACGGTGACGTGACGGTGACGTGACGGGGTGAAAAACGGCTTTGTGAACGATGCCTGAGACATCCCCCAATCGCGCCTGCTCAGAGCGGTCCGAAAGGAAAGCGTGGGCGAAGCCGAACAGGGTTGCCGCGATTCCCAATTCCTGTAATTTGACAGCCAGTAGTGCAGGCGATCTCCAGTTGTGAGACGTGTCGCTTTCTACTGTCTTAGTATTAGATTATCACAATAAAATCATCTAGTCACAATACCAAAACAACGGCACGTCAGTAAAGCCAGTGAAGTTCAGGTTGAAGTCACTGGGGAGGAGTGTGAAGCAGCCAATGACGAGGCGCAGGGCGTAGACCTCGAACCAACAGCCTATTTACAAGATTTACAGGGAGGACACGAGGCGGCGACTGAAGAACCCAGAACAAAGGAACCGGCGTTAAAACTAAAACGCGCCGCAGTGCACAAAGGAAAACTTCGAAAACTAGAGCGCGACTTTGACAACGACACCCGCAAGAACGACAGGACAAGCGCTTGTCCCGTCGTTCTTCCCTGTGTCGTTGTCAAAGTCGCGCTCTAATGTTTCATCATAATGCACCAACTTGTCCAACCGCTTATTTTAAAGAGGAAAACTTGTTAGATATTTACCTAATGCATGCCAGCGCATACAAATACTGCGCCAGACTTCCTTCTTATGATATTTATCAGCACCGCTAGGCATCCAGCCGACACCCCGGCGCAGGGGATGAATGGTTGTAGAATTACCCTGCTATCGGGAACATCCCACATTGGAAATGGTTCGTAAAATTTGGCGGATACCCCGCGTGGCGTGTCTCTTCCGGGTCTGCATGAGTACCCGCGCCTTAGCTTTGATTGTATCTTTTCAGGCAATGCTGCAATTTATATAGCGCCAAAGTACCAACCAGGCAGGGTGAATTCCCTGAAAAGCGATAATTTGCTTCGGAATGGCGCTAATGTGCCGGAAGAATTGACGTCGGTCGTTTCCCTAACCAGACAGGCTCACTGGCTTTTAGCAAGTGTCGAACACCCGGCGCCGGTTGCCGCGAGAATTACCTCCGGGAAATTCTCACGGCAGTTTCCATGAAATCTGGCTGGCCTAAAATTTGCTGAAAAACAATACGTCGCAAGATAACCTAATATAACATAACCTCACCGAACCCAGCGTAACCTAACCGAACGCGTCATAACCTACCCAAATCCAGCCCAACTGCAACAATCTAATCTAAGCCTTCCCAACGACAGAACACAACCTATATTAAACGTAATTCAACCCATTCTAGGAGTCCTGTGCGTCGATCTCTTGATATAGTAAATACCAGAGTTAGAAAAAGTAATAACAAAATCACGATGACCGAAAATTTCTGAAATCTAAAAAAAATAACGTCTTAATGTCGGACTGAAACCTGAGCCTTCCAGTTTAAAACCAAGCACTATACCACAGCGCTACAGGGGGAGCTGTAAACACGGCTTTTTAGGGTATTTTTCCATATAATCTCCGCGTAGCGTGCTTTAGTCCAATAACAGGCGACTGCCGTGAGAAATTTCCGACGGTAATTCTCCCGGTTGCCGGGATAATAAACTCTACCAAAAAATTGTCAAACGTCCCTTTTGCGACCTTGCCACACACTTGTGTCCACACACGCAGCCTAATAAAGGAATATTAGATTATAGCAGCACTGCAGCCCGATACCGCCCTGCATGCTTCAAGTTGCATTATCAAAAAGCGAAATATAATTCTCCCATTTCAGTCCCGCTGCGCGGCTACGAATGGGGCTGAATCCCAGCGCGCAAATCGTGCAGGTCTGGCTGTATTTTTTTTTTATTTTTGGGAAGAACTAGGTTGACGTTTTTCAAAGGAAGAGACGGGAGTCGTCCTACGCAAGAACGTTTCGAAAGTACTCAATTAGGTGACGCGTGCTGGTCGGCGGGCGGGAAGCGCACTTATAATGCAAATTTGCGCTGCCCCGGAAGCCGACACATGGTCTGCGTCGCGAGTGAATCAGCCCTTTCTTGAAGTGTCGCGTGGGACGTGTGGGAAAACTCAAATAGCAGAGGAGTTTCGCTTGCTCCGCTGCTGGTGCGAGCGCGGTTGAATGTGTGGAGCTTTATACTAGCAGTGTGTGCGCAGTACTCGTTTTTTTTATCGGTGTGCGCAGCTGCTGCAGCCCGCAAGACAAGTATTTGACTCTACTGATGTTGCTAGTGGAAGCCCGCGTGATAAGTTTCCCTGTTGCCAGGCATGCGTAAAAGGCAGGCTAGTTTCTTCGCCAGGTGAGCGGGAGGCGGCGTGGAATTTCGCCTAGGGGCACCATGCAACGTAACGTGTAAACGTTGGCACGACTGATTGTCGAATGCCAGGCCAAACAATAATACAAGTGAAGTATTGAAAAACAACCAACCGAAGTGCGCGGTGAGTGACAGTGAACAATAAATAATAAATATATAAAGTAATTACGGAAAATGGCTAACCGTTTAACACCACGAATTTCCACAATAACGAATATTTCGCAAAAGTTTCACCTGCAACCGTTATAATAGCGCAATTCGAGATAATTCGTAGGACAGGATTTAAAAAAAAAAACAAAGAAATCTGGATGGAGCAAAATCACACTCAAGACAGGCGGCATAAGAATGCTACCCATTAGTAGATAATTCTCTTAATTTCTGCAGAATTTTTACTGTAACGCGCATAAGGTCGTCTCATGTGTGAAATCGCCCAAAGGTTACTCTGCTGCTTTGTCTAAACTGACATGCCACTCACTTGATGGAAGGCAGACTCGATGGAAGGTGCTCCGAGCCCCCAGGAGGAAACTAAAGATAGTAACCAGAGCATTCTGATTAGGTAAAAAACAAACAAAAAAACAATTGATCTAGCTGCCGCAGGCTCGGACAAATAAATAGGTCGGTGCCTTAGGACAGGGAACGTGTTATTGTGGGCCAGTTTGAACGCATAAGACAACCTAACGTTAACTATGCAAATAAAAGCACCGACAGGGAATCGAGAACCCGAGGGGAAAATGCACTTTTTATGCATGACTCGGGCTTTGGGAGCGTGCGAGCACCGCCCAAGCCCTACTCAATCCACTCTTCGCGGAAAAATCGGGACATTCCGCGCGCTCATTCTTCTACCTGTCAGCCGCCTTTCCGTCCGGAAGGCGGAAAATGGAGCACGCCAACTCGGCCGAACCACCGGTTTCGTACAAAAGAAATCGTTAGGCCGGCACCTTCGGCGTTGCATGAATGCATTAGGTCGTAGGCCATTCCGCTTATGTCAAAGCTCCTGGCGACGTAACAAAGAATGCTTCAGCTTCAATTTTAAACGAAATTTCGTGAGAAGCTGCGAATATGCTAAGAATTTTGGTTCGTTTCTAATACGTTCAGGTTATAAGACTGCCTCATTAGCGCAGTGAGAGCGGGGCTATTTCACCTTCGCAAAGGGCCGCTCCAAAGAAGATCTAGTTAGGATCACTTAAACTGCAAATGGTTGAGCTTGCGAAAAAGGTGCCGAAGAATAGAGCGTAAAGGACTGCAATTTCCTCAAAAATGGCGGTTCTCAGCGGGAAATTCATGGCGCCTTTGCGGTTCAGAAGAATTGACATTTGGGTGAGTTGTTATTGGTTGAACATATTCGAACAAGAGCGAAAAAAACACAGACACTAGGGAAAGAAAAGCGCCGTCCTGTCATTTTCTTCCCCAAGTGCCTGTGTTTTTACGCTGTTGTTCGAAGATGTTTAGTCTTTGTAGTTACCGGACATGGCACATTTAGAGAGGCCATGAACACCCTACTTGTTTTTACTGTTGTCGTTCAGTATTTACGGGTGTCTATCGTTACTGTTGGTAAGGCGGAGTGTGAACAAGAACCGATGGCACAGTTTTACGTGCGAAAAAACAAGGAAGTGAAAGGCGGCATAGGAAAGGCTTCAATTTGAAGTATTTGGGACCAGCTGTTGTGCACTAAATATCTAAATACAGTTAGTGTGCACTCCTGTCATAGTAATTCACATAAAAATACACCTACAATGGCGAGTTCAATTGTACACGCCTGGACTGAGTGACATTTTTCAGAAACAATGGTTTCTTTTTAAAACAAAGCTTTCTACCTCTACCAGCCAGCGGTTCTTTCGTGGCATGCGGGACAAAAACTCTCAACGCGGCGGAGGCGGTCGCGGGGAGTTTAAGGGGGGGGGTAGGGGGGGGGGGGCAGGGGCGCAGGGTTTTACTCTTTATGGCGCGGCGAATTCACCCAGCGTTCCCCGCGCAGGAAGTGCCTGCTCGATGGCGCTGGCGTCGGCGGTACGGCTTTGTCGTCTGCTTTAGCCACGGTCGTTTTGGGCCTGCTTTGGCGCAGCTTCGCGTCCACTGCACGCTGCCTTCGCACGGCTTGATTAACTTGGTCGACAGCACCTCCAGGGCAACCCGCACCAGACGGAATTAAGTGCTCGTACGGCAAACATACGTTAAGGATTGGTTTTCAGGGCGGGCAAACAAAATGTACAAACAACATACAGACATCTGGCCGCTAGAGAAACGGCGACCTTTTGCGCACTGCTTGCGCAAATGGGACTCCGTTTTCTAAATTGGTGAATACCAATTCGGTTGTGTTTTAAGAGGTATTACAGAAAAGGCGAAAGTACTAACAGGTTCTGATAAGTAGAGGACTATAAAGTTCCTTCAGCTTTCTCGCAATTCTCAAACTTACTAAACTAACTAGTTTAAATCGGTATAAATGAGGAATCACTAAGCTCACATGCCGAATTGTTTCGGTGTCTGCGCTTGTGTCGCGCGGTGGTGTAGCGCCAAGCTAGCACGTGAGGATGGCTAGGTTCCGCTATCTCACCCTTCGAAAGCCTGTCCTCTGCGTTTTCTTTCTCCCGACTCACGGCAGGCAACAGCGGGGGCGTCCGCCACGCTTAGCCCGGCCGTGGCCGACGCTGCTGCTGAGTTAGGGGCACCGCCCCCGCGAATTCGAGGTAACGGCTGGCAGAATCTCTGGTTTCACTCTTTGTAGAGCCACGTGTGTGAATTCAAGTGACGTCGCATGGGCAATTGTTGCGGGTGTCGTTTAAAGCTTTGCTTTCCAACCACCTTCACAGCGTGGATTAAAGCCAATTTTTTAAACTGGCATTTTATGTGTTCGTTCGTTTCATTCGCTAATTCTATTTTGCTATGGCAGACGTATTCAGCGGTCCAATGTATTGCTCAGTCGTCTTTGTCGAGCATACAATAACCGCACAAAAGGCCTAGCAAGGGTGCCTAAAATGCATTGAAACAAAAGAAAGTTGAGGCTGAACTAGTTTTCATTGCTTCAAAAGGACCTTTCATACAAGCGGGACGGCCTACAGCGTAATGCATTCATTCAACGTCGAAGGTGCCGGCCTAACGATTTCCTTTGTTCGAAAGCGCTGGTTCTACCTTACTTGGGGTGATCCATTTCGGCATGACGGACAGAAAGGCTCCTGACAGGTGAGAGAATGAACGCCAGGAATGTTCCGCTTTTCTCTGCTAAGGATGGATTGAGAAGGGATTGGGCGCTGCTAGCCCGCTTCCCCAAGTTCGCGTCGTGTATAGGCAAAACTTTTATTCCACAGGGTTCTTGATGTGCCGCGAGTGTCTTTATTTGCATACTTTATGTTTGGCTATCTTATACGTTTTAGCTTGCCCGGAGATAAGCCATTCCGTGACCAAAGGCATTGGCCTATTTTCCCGAGGCTGTGACAGATATATCAATCGTTCTTTCTTGTTGTTGTTTAAATGCCGCGGATAATACCTTACTTTTCCTGCGTGGACTTAAGGAGCCCTTCCAGCGCATTGCATGTCAGTTTAAGCAAAGCAGAAAAGTGGCCTTTGGGTGATTCCACAAGCCGGAAAAACCTAACGGATGGCAAACCTAACCGCCCTCCCTCTTTCAATCAATCCCTCCCTCCCTACCTCCCCCTCTCCCTCCCTCCCAACCTGTCTCTACCTCCTCTCCCTTCCCCTGGATTTCTCCCCTCCTCGATCTACTCCCACCAGTCTATCTATCCATCTTCCCGTCTGCCTTTCTTAAACTAATGAACAAAAAGCATTTTTTCTTGCTATACACACATATACATTGCAAATTCCTTTGGAGGTCTTCTCTTGATACTACGTTGGATGGTTGCACTGTGCACGTATAGGAAAGTAGCAAAACGCTGAGCCCGTGTCCATCCATAGTGCACTCAGTCAAGCAGGTCTTCGGGCCTGAGTGCAGCACCTAAGGTGCCATATTTCTGAGCAGGAAAGCTAACAAGGCAGGGTCACCATTATCAATCACGCAAGCAACGACAAACAAAAATAGCGGTGCCTCTTGAGAGAGAGAGAGAGAGAGGAGAGAGAGAGAGAGAGAGAGAGAGAGGAGAGAGAGAGAGAGAGAGAGCGAGAGAAGAGAGAGGAGAGAGAGAGAGAGAGCGAGAGACCCCTTCAGTAAGTGGTCACCAAGTTTTTGTATATATATATTATATATTATATATATATATATATATATAGAGAGAGAGAGAGAGAGAGAGAGATGAGAGGGATATATATATACTATTATAATATATTGAGAGAGAGAGAGAGAGAGAGAGAGAGAGAGAGAGAGAGAGATAAAGCGGATTGAAAGGTTGTTAGCAAATAGGAGATCAAACATATGTTTGGGCAAGGGGCAGCCTAAGCCAGGTACCAGCGTTTCGACTATGTAGTTGCTTCGGCTAGTGTAACAATTGATTGAATTGATTCCGTTTCTGGCCATTTGCGTCGGAGGATAAAAACATTGAAAATAACAGTCAGGTTAGTTTTTCTTGTACCGGAAACTCTAGTTGAATGTTTTCGACGATGCTTCTTTACCTGTTGGCAGGTGCACTAGAAAGACGAAGAGTATGGAAGACCCAAAACTGTACACAAGACTCAAAACTAGGGCCAAAAGATGAGACTCCCCTTTCCAAGTAGTAAAAAAGAGAGGCCCTTCCGACACTCTGAATCCTCCCCATTTTATTCTCTGTTATCCAGAGTTACTGTTGTTCATTTCCAACCGTCTTCCTAGCCATGTGCCTGAACGCAGAAAAGAATCATTGAAATCTACCGAACTGATGAAGTTTCTGGAGCCCCCAAAAATAAATTTAGCAGTTTTTGGTGTGTTTTTTACCCTTTTCCACGGGTATGCAGAAGAGGTCTTGTTTCTACACTACCCATGAGCTTTTCAGCTTGGCTGATCTGCCTTCCGAACTTCACGCTAGACTTTAATGAGAAAGCGAGAGTGCCAAGCAGATCTATATTTCAGCGCGGATATAGGCAGAAGGATAAGTAGTTACTGCTGGAGACGCAATAATTAGGTTTCGAGGGAGCAGCGAATCGCTGATTAATGTTACATATACTTTATCCCTCACGGATGCCGGTTTGGTCTTTCCACTTGTGCCCTGTTGCTATACAGGGCGGAGGTTCTTTCGCCATGCTTTTAGAGTTGCAAATGTTTCCCTATCAGATCAATTACGTTTAAGCGCTAAGCACGACTTCAGAAAAGAGATATTGATAGGACTGAAGGTTTCGTTATTTTTTTTATGAGACAGAAATGGGTACAATGCTTGTACATTGAAAGGGCAACAGCTGGAAGATCACACGTGCACTCAGTAAACTACTTGCCATGTATAGTACAGACGTTTTCAAACAGCAGCAATATGCTAATAATATACGGCATGTATATACCTACATGTTTTCTTATCAGAGCAGAATATAATCGAAACAACCTAAATACATCTATGTACAAACAATACAAAATGGTATGATGGGACACAGATGCCTTCACCTACAGTAAAGCCCGCTTATATCGAACACGGATATATCGAATTATTGCTTATATCGAACCCTTGTATAATTCTGGTAAAAATTACATGCATTTAAAACTTTTTATATCGAACGTGATTTTGCTCCCATTGTATACATGGAACTCTCCCGCGCGGTATTTTTCGCTCTCCTTAGGCATGCGGTAGGCTTTCCCGCAATACATCGGCGCGCAGTGGTGGCGCGGGTGTCGCTTGCGACTCCCGCGCGAGCTCGGGCGCGTTGGTCGTGGCAGGGTGGACCAGCTCCACGCATGTATGCCGTTGGAGCCGAAAGCTCCACATAGGCCGCTGCGGGCTGCCGTGTCACCGAACTTCAAGTCCGCGCCACTCGCTGCGCGCACTTGCTCGGTTCGCTGGGTTCGCCGTTATTCGCTTGTATCCATGCTTGTCTCCGCTCTGTCGAAGAAGCCGAGGACTCCGTACCGCTTCCGAGCACGAGCGAAGCCGTCGCTGCCGTGACCCTGCTACGGCGATACAACAGTGCCATTCAGGGCAGCGGTCTTGTGCTGGTCGACTGTTTAGATACCGTGGAGCAAGCAGTCACCAGCAAGTACGCGTTGTGCTCCAAAAAGCAGGCTACACTCACGGAGTTCTCGCGCCCCAATAAATTATTGTTTTCTTTCTGAGAAAGTGTCGTATCAATAGTGAACTGCAGGGTGGTAAGAGGTCAGCGTTAGCTCGTAACACCGTCGGCATGATTGCTCTCATATAAGTTTTTTTTGCTTCACTTTCTATATCGAATTTTTGCTATATCGAACTATTTTACAATCCTCGCGCTGTTCGATAAAAGCGGGCTTTACTGTATATACCTAGCACCCATTGTGTGTTTCCACACTCATCCAGAGGAATGTGCACGCATTTAGATTACTTCTCTGCATGTGATAACTTGTGTTGCCTGAGGCTGTTTTTAAAGGTTCCTAGCATAAATGCGTCGTAATATAATATTATCGCCATTGTGTAGGGATGAACACTCCGTTATGATAAATGGAAAACATTTTTGCGCTACGATGAATACGGAAAGTCGTCGTGGCGACGGGATACTATTTATAGAGGGCTTTGTGGCGGCAACCTAATCTACTATCAGCGCCACTATCGTCATCAAAAACGGCATCCCACAATCATCGTCTGCTGTACAGTGTACTAAAAGAGAGAGGTGTGCCGTTCGGGGCCGATTAGGGAGTCCCCTTTTGGGAATAAAATTTCTGCTGAGGAACTTCTGTTGTAAGCAGCGCCCCTGGCAGCCGCTGCTTACCAGTTGGTTTTGGAAGCTTTGTTTTATCTTGATCTAATCATAGTGTTCTTTATTTATTTCATGATATAAAGCTATATAAAACCCGTCGAATACCTGTTTAGTTTCACTTAAATACCTGTAGGGGCTGCCGGCTGCAACAAGACTTCTCTGGGGAACACCTGCGCTCCAAATAATTTTTTCATGCCAAAAGGGGCCCTTACTCTCCATTGGTTTTTCTCGCGCACGACACACCTTACCTTGTAGTACACTGCATTTGCGGTGCGGATCCTCGAGCGTCAGCGGTGCCACGCGCCATATCACAGATAGAAGACGATCGTCTTCGTTCGTGTTGGAGAAATTGGCTTGTGATGCCATACCAATCCGGCCAAATACAACGGCGTACGTGCATCGATTTGGCATTGTCCAAGAGTGTGTCGGAATAGGCCAGTATGCCGGTCAGCGTACATAATAGTGACAATAAGGCCACTGGGTACTGTTGTTGCCAAGCGGTCGTGACCTTCCCCTGGTCATCCACATTCGCATAGACTATAATGGCCTTGAATTTTTAGGGACGACGCCCCTTAGGGGCTGGGGCTTTTGGCGTCTCCAGTCGTCGTCGTCGTAGTAATCGTCGTCTCATCTAGTCACGGTACAAAAACACAGGAAAACTCGTTTACGCCTCGCGTTCGAACGTAGCGAGTACTAAAAAACGCCGGGACACTCGTTTACGCCTCGCGCTACAGAGCTTCGTGCTTCAAAGACACGAGACTTCCACCGGCGAAACCCTCACCGAATCCAGAAATGATCGCCCTTCGAGCAGAGAATGACCGACTAAAACGCCAGGTCGCGGAACAGGATGCCCGCATTGCTAAAATGAACAGGAAGTTGGACCAACTGGTCGCCCTCCAGCAACAACCACCGACACCCACCCAAGATGCACCTACTGAAGAAATGGTCGACGAGGATTCGGAAACAGATGAACCCGAACCCCAAGTCAAAAGAAGAGCCACTGACGCACCCAAGGAGGGGAAGCTGAAAGCAGCCTTTCGCCGCCTCGAAGAACGTTTCAACAAGGATGGAGAACGATTCAACCAACATGCGGAATCAACCAACAAGCGTCTAGCAGCACTCGAAGCTACCACTGCAAATATCATCACACGCCTCACTACGCTCGAACAGGCGTGTCAAGCCGTGCAACACAGCATTCAGGCGATACAAGAAACACTCGTACAGATGCAAGCAGCCATCGCTAAACTCGGCTCCAGAACGCACCACCCGCAACCCAACCAACGCCAACATGGCCAGAGCAGCATTAGCCCCTAACCGAGAACTAGTTGTCTGGCAGTGGAACGCAAACGGTTTCCAGCGCAGACGAGCAGCCCTACAACAATACATCAAACAGCTCCCACGATCACCAGATGTTATCCTACTCCAAGAAACGCATAGTGAGACCCCTCCGACTTTACCGGGGTATCGCTCCCACGCCAGCCCACCTAGCGCCCGCGTCGTAGGCAAAGGGGCCGGTCAGGGAGTCTGCACTTTGGTGAAGAAAGGGATCACCTTTGTCGAACACACGCTCCTAAAGAACAGCGCCATCGAATACTGCGCGGTGGAACTCATCACTGGCAAGAAAAAGAAAAGGAGAGTACCTTCGTAGTCAACATATAAAGCAACCCCAAGCACTTCCAGCAAAGGTTCCGAACCCTGATTCACAAGACAAGTCAACTGGCTCATGGCAACACAGCATTACTCTGTCGGCGACTTCAATGCCGCTCACACAAACTGGGGCTACCCCAAGACAAGCTCCAAGGGACGCAGCCTGCTGGAAGATGCTACGGACGACGACTACCACTTACTCAACGACCCAACGGCACACACCCGCCTCGGAACGTCCACGCAACGTGACACTAACCCCGACCTCACATTTCCAATAGAGCTGGAATCCGTTGGAGTAATACCGGGGAAACGCTAGGCAGCGACCACTGCATCATAGAAGTCACAATATCAATACGATCAGCAATGCAAACACCTTCCCCCAAGGTGCAACGCATAACTGATTGGGTCAAATTTCGCAGAGAATTGGATAACATCCCAACACAAGTGGACGACATAGATAAGTGGACGCAGGCCCTTAACGGAGTGGCCCAGGCAGCCACCACTGACATCGAATACGACAACTCAATCTCTCAAATTGACAGCCGACTGGCACACCTACTTGAGGCAAAGAAATCTCCTGGGCTAAAAAGATATTCCTGCGCAAGATCTTTTGGGTGTATGGGACTGCTAAAACTTATGCCGTGCTTAGAGTATGTCCTCTATAGAGCAATGGAGATCTAGCGTAGCCAGGGTAAACTAAAAAATCCTGAGCCATCTCCACTAACGTGAAACCTGGGGAGGGGCGAAGCATGAAGTGTATAAGTGTATAAGCATGAAGTGTATAAGTGTATAAGTGTAAGTGTATAAGTGTACAAGTGATGAAACCGTTGGGGCGGGGTAGAGGTATACAGCTTTGCTGTCCTACTTGAGGCAAAGAAATCCCTGCGAAACAGATGGAGAGGGCAACGGCACAACCGAAAGCTCCCCAAGAGGATTGCGATACTCAACCGAGAAATCGAGAAACACTGTGCGGTCCGTTGCCGCCAACAATGGCATGCGGTATGACAAGAAGCTGATGGACAGATGCACAAGAGCCGCACCTGGAACCTCCTACGCCACTTGCTAGACGAGAACAAGACCAAAGGCTCGCAGCGCCATGGGCTCGCCCGTACCCTTCATCGGGCCAAACAAGAACTTGGCGAGTCCCAACTATGCAGACGACTGAATGACGAGTACCTGCCTGTCACTGCCAACGAACCTCTCCCAGACTACACGAGGGGAAGCAATGCTCTCCTAGATAGAGACATTGAAGAATGGGAGGTCAGGGCAGTGATACAAACCATCAACTGTAGGTCGGCGGCCGGACCGGACAAGACGACGAACAAAGCCCTCCGCAACATGAACGACGCAGCCATCACCGCACTTACACGTTACTACAACGAGGGCTGGCGTAGTGGCCGACTACCTAAACACTGGAAGGAAGCGGAAACGATCCTTATACATAAACCCTGGAAGCCCCCGCACATGGATAATCTGCGCCCCAACTCACTCACGTCCTGCATCGGCAAAGTCCTCGAGCATATACTGCTCAACCGATGGCAGGCGTATCTTGAGGATGGAAATCTATATCCGAACTCGGTCCTCGGCTTCCGATCGAAGCTAGGGACTCAGGATGCGATGTTGCTACTTAAACACGAGGGTGTTGACGAGCCTGCCCGCTCCCTCGACAACAGGGCAGTGATCGGCTTGGACCTCAAGAGCGCTTTTGACAAGATCCGGCACTCAGCCATTCTGAAACAAATCTCCCGCCTAAACATGGGACAACGCACTTTCGCGTATGTTAAAGACTTCCTGTCCAACCAGACTACGACTATCCCTGCCGGGGACATCCAGCTCCCTAAGAAGCAGCTGGGAAGCGTAGGCACGCCGCAGGGATCAGTGGTCTCCCCCATGCTATTCAATTTGGTCATGATCGATGTGGCCAATCACATCGCAAGCCTTCCCGATGTTAAGCACACAATCTATGCCGACGATATCACCCTGTTGGTTACGGGGGGCAGCGACGGCCACATAGAGGCTACCCTACAACAAGCAATCGAAGTCATCGAAGATCGACTTCGTGACACTGGACTAATATGCTCCCCAACCAAATCGGAACTCATGGTTCTAACTCACCTCACGGGCGACGCACGAACATCACGGCGGCCGACGGCATAATTCTAAGAACAAGATAGGGGACCGTCATCCTTCACGTGAAGACCTTGCGAGTCTTGGGCTTACACCTCGATGCGCGTGGATGCAACGGCTTCACCGTAAATAAGCTCGAAACCAAAGTCACCACAGCAATCAGATTAATCCGAAAAATATCCACGCGCTATGCGGGTATGAAAGGGGCCAGCCTCTTCCGCCTGGTGCAATCTTTTGCCATTAGCCACATCGCATACGTGGCCGCCTATCACAATTGGAAGACAGCGGAACGCCAAAAGCTCAACGCACTCATCCGCAAGGCGTACAAGATGGCGACAGGCCTATACATCCACACCAGTACGGAGAAGCTTCTCGAATTAGGCGTACACAACACTCTCGAAGAAATCACCGAGGCTCAGAGCACAGCGCAACGTACCAGGCTATTGCAGACCCGCACTGGGCGACACATCCTGGATCGCCTGGGCTTTCGCAAGCAAGAATCACAGCGTAACAGCGAACAATCACTACCACTGCCAAGAAATCTCCTACACAACCTACGTATATGTCCCATCCCCAGACATATGCATCCAGACCACAACCGAGAACGACGACTCGCGAGAGTCAAGGCCCTAACCGCCACTCACGCCACGGACACAGGAGCCTTCTACGTCGACATCGCTCAACACCCAGGCCGACCAGACACCTACACCGCAGTGGTGATAGCCGCCACCACTGGCGACCTATACACGGCGGGCAGCATCGAAGCCAAAGACACGAAACACGCTGAAGCCATCGCCTTGGCGTTCACTAATCCGAAATGCTCCACGGTGTTAAGTGACTCTCGCTCAGCGATCACCAGTTATGCTACAAACAGTGTGACCCCCAGTGTTGTGAGGGTGTGCGGTACCCTACCCCCCCGGTCGACACCAGTGACTATAAGATGGTTTCCCGGCCCACGTGGGCCCATTGAACTCACGAGAAGGGCACATCAACCGGAACGAGGAGGCGGACCGGACTGCACACGCGCTTACCAGCCGCGAAGCGTCCGAGAGTCTGAGCCTCCCACCAGGGTTGCAGGTGCCTGAAGAAACGACACCACTCACCACATACAGGGAGATCCTGGAGTGGCACCGACATAGCCGCGGGACCTTTCCCCCGCCCCATCCCAAATTAACAAGGAAAGAGTCAGCGGTATATAGACAATTGCAGACGAACTCTCTACTGACCCCAGTGATAGCTAAACATATATCTCCAGAAGTGTATACCAGTGATCTGTGCAAACTGTGCAATAGAGACAGAGCCACTGAGGCCCATGTCTTATGGGACTGCCGAACTCATCCAGAAGAAGCGAAAGGCACCACGCTCCCGCCGCAGCTTACAGCAGCAGCGAGAGATGTCAATTACAACTCACAACTCCAGGCCGTCCAGCTGGTGATGGCTGCCCTGAACCGTCAACGGCCTGAAAGTGCTCCTCCCCCAGAGGACGCGCAAGTAAGCCTTGACAGGGGCCCAGCTATCACGACGTCCTAGGCCGCGTCCCCGCAGCAGGTGTTTTCCCAATTAAGTTGTTTCCTCCTCCTCCTTTAGCCCAGGAGAGGAGGGCTAAGAGGTTCCGCCGCTGTTCACATATCGAGATCAATGTGAAGGTTCTTTGAAGTGCAGAGCACTTTAGGGGTCCCATTCGTCGTCGTAGCTTGTCCACGGTGACGGTAACTATAGTCACCGCAGTCACGTGGCGTCACGCACCCGAACAGAGGCTTCGAAAAAAAAAAATCACGCCATCCACGGAATGAATAATGATAAGTGGGGCGAAGCTCGAGAGGGGGAGATCATCGGTAACCGTAACTCTCCCGTGAAAGTTCGCCCATTACATCATTAAGAAAGACGTAAGACTGTGTGCGTACATTGTACAAATCAACTTTTATTTTCGGAGTCAATGCTCCCAGGCCCAGACCTGGTGAAAGACCCGGCGCCATCGAGGACTACCCCGCACCTCCACCACAATTTGTCACGTAGGATGGGACACAACGGTAAAGAAAGAACTTTTTGTTTAGGGCGAACTTGTGTCCGAACAAGACGAGAGGAAACGAGCAAAGGTCATTGCGTCTCGTTCGATCTCCGAGAACGACTGCCTGCGTTCGTGGCGTGATCTCTTGCGTGATCTCCCCCTCGCAGTGCACGTGCGCTCGCGCCTCCGTTGGCGAACACAGACAAGCTCGCGCTCCCGGTGCCGAGTTTGCGCTGCCGGTTGCAGCCGGTTCTTGCGCGTGCAACGCGGCCCACTTTGAGACATCTCCGAAAGCATGCGGCGGTCACGTACCACGAGACACAAGGGATGGACAGACCATGGCTTTAGGAGCTTCGCCCCTAATATGAACAAACTGTACTGTTGGGCGAGCTGTTAGTTCATTGTAAGAGATGCTACAGCGCGAAAAAAACACGGACACAGAAAGGCGACGGGACGAGCGCTGACTTCCAAATAAATTTAATCAAACTACTCGAGAAATAATTGAAGCGCACAAAATTTTAAGGCATGGTAGTAAATGTGTAAGCCGGCGGGCGTCTATTGCGTTGTCAAAAAAGGGATAGATTTCCTTTTGAACACATGCTGCACTTTGGGCATGACTTGAATTGTTGTTTGTATAGATTGCGCCAAGTCATTGGACGCGTGCTGATATGCTGGTATAATACTAGAGATTAGAGTTTTTGTAATTATGCTAACATGAAGAATGGGTATAAAAGGTGCAAGGTTCATCGTATTAAATTTAGTTGGAAGTCAGCGCTCGTGCCGTCGTCTTTCTGTGTCCGTGTTTTTTTCGCGCTGTAGCATTTTTTCGAAAAGATGCTCGCTTTCCCCCCGATTTCTGCCGGCCGGCAATACGTCAAGAGGATACGTGAACAAGATGTTTATATAAACAGAACCACTCGAAACTCGTGGAACCGTAGGCACTGGTCATACATGTCCCCGTCAGTTAGCGCAAGGAAAACTGCAGGGAAATTTGAGGCAAAACATGTCTACTTAACCCGCAGTCTCCGCATTCATTTAGTTAGGTATGCTCCTTTGGCTGGTTTTACTAGAGTAAGCAAAAAAAAAAAAGTGGCACCGGAAGAAAACAAACAAAAGAATGACGCCTTCAGAACGCACGATATTAAAGCAAGCCCCCCAAAAAAAAAAAAATCAGATTTCTTGCATGTGTTGTTCCAGGCAGAGGGCACGCGAGCCCTACGAAGGCGGGAAAATGGAATTGCATCGGTCGAACCTCTGTTCTATTTATCAAGTGAGGAGTGAGACGGCGAGACGAAGAGCGTGAAGGGTGGAAGCAGAGAGCGAAGAACAGCACCGCAGCCCCTATGGCGATTGGCGAATCACTGCTCTGCAGTTCTGATAGCTTTAATCTTGAGTGGACCTTCTTTAATTTTTGAAGACAACACGTACCCGTCCAGATGTTTTTAAATCGAGGAGACTGAGTTTGTTCTGTTCTCTTTCTCTGTTTTATTGGAAGTCAGATATTTACTTACTCGATTCAATGAAGAAACCCGTATTATTTTAGTTTACCACAAACTCGAAGTTACTGTCGATCAAGCTCACTCTGAAATATACAGTTGAGTAAATTGCTTCCGGCCCAGTCTCCCGTGAGTCGTTTGCCGCGCAATCTTGAGGTATTTTGCTCTTAGGCCCCTTTCTACGGTGCAAGCACTCGAAAGAATGGGTTTGCTTCAAATTGAGTGGATGTTTCGACTAGTTCGTTTTCAAAGGCACCCACGCGCACAATCTCGGCAACGAAAACTGTGCCCGCAGAAACTCGAGACGTATTTGCTTAGCTCGCCGTGTAAAGTGCGTGCCGGAGAGCCACGGTTGCACCAACGCGTGCGGGTGCCCGCAGAGAGCGTGCCGAAATCTTCTTTCCCATAATCATGAGAGATGGGAGTATGGAGCAAATTATCTTAAAGTAAATGACGGGGACCATGGTAGCAAGAATGAAGCTCTTACCGACAAAAACTAACCTTCTTTTGGCGGTGAACGCGAAAACCTGCCGATGATGAAATGGTCTAAGGTTTCCTGGTAATAACCTTCTTCTGTAGTCACTTCAGCGTATCATGATGACGAAGAGAAATAAGATATACGAGTATTCTGAATAAACAAATTTATTTTCTAAAGGGAAAGCTCTCTTAGTTGGACCGATAGCGACCTGTCAAAAAACAAACGCATTTCTCCATAGAGCGGTTTTCGACCGAAACGCTCTGATTAGGTCTTTGGGCACACGGCGTGTGCGTGAAACCGGGACTCTATTGTATGAAAGTGGCCACTTAAAAATCGCGATAAAGGAACACTTCCATACCAGACAATCAACGTATCGGTACGCACTTAGATTGTTCGTCGATGCGTTTACTTAATGCGGGAAAATCCGTCGCATCGGCTGGTTCTCCGTATGTTATTCGGGTTTTTGAAGGTTTGACGAAAGATTTAATGCACTCTCACTCAAGGCTGGACGCACTTTTTAGCATTCGTGCTGCCCTCAACTTTCTTTAGGAAGTGATGGTAAATTTTCATGGAGAGGCGGCGCTGGGAACAAAATGTCGGTAAAGTAAGGGGATCACATCTATCGGCCAAGTCAAGCGAGATGCGTAGTACTACAGAAAGATTAAATTGACACTCGAAAGGGTATTTTCCGGCCTCGGTATCGCTCATCGCCACAAGCTTTGTGGGCCTTGGATGCGGATGCATTTCCTGTACCAGAGTAGTATTCGTTTTCTCCTCTCTGTGATCTGAAATACGCTGATGTAACAATATAAACATTTCTCGCGGCACTTGAGTCTTCTTGCGTGATTGATTTTAAGGGGAAAAAACCGTTCCACTTAATGTGAAAGCTGTCGGAAGCGCAGAGCAGTGATTTGTCATAATGGGCTTTAGCGCCGTTATCCGCTCAGGGCTACCGCCCAATGCAATTCAAATTTTCCGCCTTCGCAGTGCTCGCATGCCCCCTGCCTGAAACAGCGCCAGCGGGAGTTTTGCTCTTTTTGTGCTTGCTTTTCCTCCCGCACGTGCCGGCGTTGCACTGCCACTGCCACTGCCACTGCCAAAAAGCAACCCATCAAGCGTTCCTAACTAAATAAACACGGGCGCTGCCGGTTAATTACGTACATTTTGCCTCAAATGTACCTACAGTTTTCTTTGTGCTAAACAACGGGGACTTGTATGACAAGCGCCAGCGGTTCACGAGTTTCTAACGCTTACGACAATGTAAACCGCTTCGCTTTCGAAGCCTCTGAGTTATGCCGCGACGGCAGTCCCTACGACGGAACGCCGTGTGGCTATACTTAGGTCCAGCGAGGGAGCTACGACGACAAGGCGCGGCCCTAAAGGGCTCTGAACTTAAAAGCATTACGGGTTCCTCTGGCGATACTTATCAAAAACTACGGCCTCATCGTGGCTGCGACTCTTTCGTTTTCGTTTCCTCGTCGTATTTCAGGCGTAATAACTTCGACAGGCAACACTGCCGACGCTTCCCGTCACAGCTTCCACAGAAACAGAATTCTCCGCGATTAGGGTGCAGTTGTTTTACTCACGTGCTATCACGTTCATCTGTGAGAAGATATGACGTAAGTGGAAGACGCACTAAGCTAACTCTTCCTCCACAGCTTGCAGCCTGCTAAGGCAGCGTGGTGGTCGCGCATTCCGTAACTATTTTGAAGGCATGGGTTCAACTGCCATACAAACTCCCATGTACCCAATTTCTTTGGTCGATTCTTTCTGATTGATTCCATTTATCAAAATAATCGGCATAGGATTTTCGCACAAATTCAAGCTTTTTGTGTATTTTGTTCTCTTTCACTAGTCGCGACCATTTCATGTGGCGGAAAACGACCACAACGCAGGGGTATTTAAAGCTTCCGCTTGAAAAACTTCGGCGCGCTGCAAGCCGTTGGGATATAAGAAATGGGAAGCGCTGCGGATGAGCACCAGGTGACTGGACAAAATTCTGTTGTTGCCTTCTGCTGAATTATAGTCGTGGGTTCAGACAGGCTTTGCGATTTTCGAGGTATAAGATGGAAGATTGCAAGCTCCTCCATCGAGATGGGGCATGCTAAAGACAAAGATCGCATTTTACACGCCGCCGCAGATGCGCTAGAAGTGCAAGCGCAAATAAGGCGCCGACAGTTTTGAAAGGCACCCCAGCCGGTCGGGTTTATCCCTTCCAACCCTAAATGCGTATGCGGATAATCTCGCGCTGGGGGTGACACTTACGTGTGATTTTACCAAAGAGCGTAAAATTATACAGTAGGCAGGTTTCTCAACACAAACGTCTCACACAACAAACGGGGCACTGCTATCGCGCGTACCACACTGCATCGTTTGAATGATCGCCAAAGGATCAACGATCCTCGCGATACCGACATGTGCTAAGTGTCCAGCCGCAATTACTTTCGTTCGGTAGCAGCCCTTCAACGCCCTTATTTAACCAGTAGAGGGAAAGCTGGGACAATGTGCATGGTAGAGTGGAAGCAACGTTACCCATTACTTGCGGATTTCTACCAACCCAATGCTAATCACTCACGGATATTATCATCTTCACCAAAAGATAGGACCTGCCCCAATATATTTTTGTATCTTGCTTCTATAAGAACTTCTCCAACGGTGAGGGAACTAAACCCGCCACCTTGATCTTGCTACGCGATCATGTTCAGCCTCCGCTAGATGTGCGTGTAGGCAATCACAGTTGGGTAGGCAGTTGACATCCGGATATTCCTGACTGTCCTCTCTCCTACGTCTGTTCGATGCTTACGTTTCTTTCTTATTTTTACTAAATGAGAAGAGGTTTCTTATAGACATAGATAACATAGAGGTTGACAGGCTGGCAGTGCATTTGAAATTAAAAAAAAAACATCAAATTTCGGTGTTTTCATGCACCGAAGTAGCGCCGGGGCGCTCAGTATGGGAAGGAGACAGATTAATTTCAGCATCTGGGTAAGTTAAACTTGCGCCGAAATTTTGCGTGTGCACGTTTTCGTTTTTAGCCTTTCCAAGAAGAAGAAGAAGAAGAAGAAAAAGAAGAAAGAAAGAAAGAAAGAAAGAAAGAAAGAAAGAAAGAAAGAAAGAAGAAGAAGAAGAAGAAGAAGAAGAAGAAGAAGAAGAAGAAGAAGAAGAAGAAGAAGAAGAACAACAACAACAACAACAACTAAGCAACAACAACTCCACCACCAACAAAAATGGCCCCTGCGGCCGCGATTTAACCCGCGTCCTCGAGCTCAGGAGGGCAGCAACTTATAAACCACCGGGGGGGGGGTCACATTCCTTTTCAATGAAATACAGCAGCACCTCACCCACTGATATAACGACACCGCCCGGAAGAGGAAAGTGACTTCGTTATAAGCGATACTTCGTTAAGAAAAAGATTTGCTCGCCACGCGCTTCATTATGGACCATGAAATAAATGTTGAATAAAATGATATTTCGAATAAAGCGATTTTGTTTTACTGACAGTTCACTGTATTAGCCTGCTTTGAGGGGTAGGGAGCTCGTTTGAAGTCGCTTCCGGCGCCATTCCCGGGTATCTTTTTTTTTTCGCGCTGATTGTGCACTTTGTATTTCCTTATGGTTATGCCAATAACTACTCTTTCTGTAACGCCCTCAGGACATTGATGGTGTTGAAATAACTAACTAACTAACTAACGAACGAACGAACTAACTATCTAAATAAATAAATAAATAAATAAATAAATAAATAAATAAATAAATAAATAAATAAATAAATAAATAAATAAATAAATAAATAAATAAATAAATAAATAAAAAATAACGAAATAAATAAACGAATAAATAAACGAATAAATAAATAAATAAATAAATAAATAAATAAATAAATAAATATGAAGTACGAATACACTGTCAGAACACATTTCTGAGAACTTTTATACTAAAGAAAGGAAGCGCAAGAAAACGAACAATGAATCCAGAAATATTAATGGAGCAAACGCGCTTCATTCAGAGGCTGCTTGGAATGGGAAAGGAGCCGTTAATACCGAAATCAAATTAGGCATATGCGAAGTCGAAGTTCTCAGAGGCGTGCGAGACGTACAGCCCGAACGAAGAAGCTAATGCGAAGGTTTTTTTTTTTGTTTGTTTTTTTCGCTAGCGAGCTCATTAGTTCTTTGTGCTCTACAATGGTATCTGGCGAGCAGCTCAGAGGAGCAGCGGAAATTAAGCTCATGGAAGGCGCTGCCGACAGCAAAATCGTAGCACGAAGCTGGTTTAACTAAGCCCGGTCTGAATAAAAGAGAACAAAGCGCACATACAATCTGTATTCGCGCTTTCCGTTAAACGAACCGCATTAAAGAGAAGACAAACAGGAAGTAAGGGGGGGGGGGGGGGGGAGAGGGAAGTGTCGATGTCGCATTCATCCAGAAAGGCATAGACAATAGGGAATGAGTGGGCCTTCATTACATTGTGGAACACATAATCTCCTAGTCTACCCGGATTACTTCGAGCTCGAGCTGCACGTATGTTTTCGGCTGAAGTTCTTTTGTTCGGTTTCGGTCTTTTATTCTGGAAACGACGCTGACACAGAGCGTGCAAGCGTGGCACATGCCATGTTCGACGTCCCTGGTTTTCGGTTTCTGTGGCGGATTTCTTTTGAACACCCTCTTATCGCTCACGCTTAACGTGGGAGCAGTGTAAGCTTCACTGCTAGGAAGGACGGGTGGCGCAAAAGACAGAAAAAATTCCCCGCATTTCCCCGAGGGGAAGAATGTGGAAGTGCGAATGCACGAGTTGAATTTGCGCCGTTCCGTAATGTTCGCGAAAGAGAGATCACACACACACACACAACTACAAAGAAAGAAAGATGCATTTATTCACAGACACCTATTTGTGTTGTCGTTGTACTTGATTGCTAGAGCGGATCTCAGCTTTGAAATTTCGTGTCAGTACTCCTTTAATTAAGCGGGTGCATTAGCCCTTCTCACGCCCGATTCCTGGCCAATCCCCCACGTGGGTATGTGCCATGTCAGCGGCCAGGCAGCGCGCGCCCATCTCCCCCCGTTGCTAAGGAAGACGAGGAGCGCGCGCACCCGCAGCTGTTGCTATGCGGACTACGGCGGCGGACGATTCAGGCTCGCTTAAGAAGTGCATTCGCACTTAAAAAATAAAACACCCGCCAATGTGGCTTAGTTGCGAAGCCATTGTGCTACTGAGCCCAAGGACGTGGGTTGGACCTCGGCCGCCGCAGCCACTTTTTATGTGGGAGATAAAAACAAATACGCCCGTTTGGTGCGCGTTAAACATCCCCAGGTGGTCGAAATGAATCCGGAGGCCTCCACTCCGGCGTTATTCATAGCCAAGGTGTTGCTTGGGAGCGTTAACCACTCCAAAATTGAAGTTTGAAATTAAGGAAGAGTAAACTCAAGAAGCGAGAAATGTAGTAGCTTCAGTAGTTATGTTTTTTTTTTATCCAGGTTCACGGATGGTAAATGTGGGTGGTGTATATACACTTGGTTTTGAAGTAAACACCGTTTCACTCACGTGCAAGCACACTGAACTGTCACTGATACCTGGATTTCTTCGCAATGTTATATGAACTTTGAATATGAAAATGAACTTGCTTTTAAGTGCAGAGCACTTTAGGCGCTCGCCTTGTCGACGTAGCTCGCTCGCTGCACCCAAGTAGAGCAACAGGGCATTCCGTTGTATCGCTGTCGTCACGGCGTACCTCAGAGGCTTCGAAAGCCAAGCAGTTTATATAGTCATAAGCGTTCGAAACTCGTGACCCACTGGCGCTTGTCCTACATCTCCCCGTTGTTTAGCGCAAAGAAAAATATAGGTACATTTGAGGCAAAATGTACGTAATTAACCAGCACCGCCCGCGTTCATTTAGTGAGAAACGCTTGTTGGGTTGGTTTTTACTATAGTAAGCGAAAAAAGCGGCCGCGAAAGAAAAGAAAATGACGCGTTCGAAATGACGCAGACAGGTTCCACGCGCAAGAAGAAAATGGTGCGTTTGAAATGCCGCCGAAAGGCTCCAGCCACGCAAGAAAAAAATGGCGCATTCGAAATGACGCATAAAGGCTTCATCGCCGCAAGAAAAAAATTACGCGTTCGAAATAAACACAAAACATCTCCAGCATACAAAATTGAAGCAAGCACAAAATGAACAGAACTCCCGCTGGCGCAGTTTCGGGCAGGGGGCGCGCGAGCACTGCGAAGGCGGGAAATTTGAATTGCATTGGGTGGCAACAGTGAGCGGATAACGGCGGTACAGCCCGTTATGGCGAATCACTGCTCTGCACTTCCGACAGCTTTCACATTCGCTGGAACGCGTTTAATTTTTATTTACAGCCTGTTGCGAATGGGTAGCCGTCTGGCTGGAGGGCCAGGTCGCACCGCATACGCCTCATCGGGTTCTTTAGGGAGGTGTTCCTCAAAATATACTTTAGTAGTAGCGCTATTCCTGTGCATTTCTCTCTTTTGGGTGCTCATTTCACCAGGTACATATGATTTCAATTTTTAAACGCATGAAAAGAACTAACAAATTTTGTTAAGCCACACCCTCTTGTGGATGGGCATCGATTGCTGAATTTCTTAGAATTCGTAGCATTCATAGCGCTGACTCGCCGAAGGGAGTGACGATACAGAGCGGCGCGAGGGTGACGTGCTAACCACTCGACGTATTTAAAAACACAGGAGCAAAGAACTAGGTCTATCGTAAGCATATTACTTTCCAAAAAAGAGCGGAACCGTGGATGGTTGTCGCGCTACTTGCCGCCATGTTGGAAACGCAAGGAAGGAAAGAAGTAAACTTTATTTTCCTGAGCACCCTTAGTCCAGCGCGCCGTGGAAGCCGTGGTACTAGGTCTAAACTTTTTCGTTCAAAGAAACAGATTCCATCGAAATTAATGCGCCATAAACATCTGAAAAAAAAACTTGCACCCCTCCGTCTAACGAACGGCTATGGTTGAACGCGAAGCTTTCTCGTGACGGATTATTTGGTTGGCCAATCCCACACTGCGAGTATGTGCTAGTGTGAAGGTACGCACCACTTTTCTAGAACACCCACAGCAACGCTCGGTCGTGCACTCCCTAGGCCTAACGTTTGGATGTGGGGTGTAGGGCGCGAATCGGTACCTGCTGCTTGGCGTTCGCTTCGACCACGTCGTAATGAAGCAATCCGGTAGACGCCGGCTTCATAACGCGAGGGACCCGGGTTCGATTCCAGCCACGGGAAGAGTTTTTTTTTTCTTTCACTTCACCCACGATCATTTATCATCATCGTCAGAGAAAGTTGGCTTTCCTGCAGGGCGTATTGGCGTACGACGGAATCAGTGATGGCACAAAGGTTTTGCTCTAATATTCTACTGCAACCTTTCGGGACAGTTCCAAATAGATTGTCATAAATTGTAGCGACGCCTTTGATGCCTCGGTAATGACAAAGCTACATACTTCTGCGATAAATATAGCCCAACTACATAGAACGACAAACGCATGCGCGAAGCCTCGCATTTCCGGCGTCTTGCATGCGTACAGGAGTTCTGACCGTGCACGGGAACACATACGGGGACTGGTTCCTAAGAATGCTTCAGTCTCTGATACTGGCGAAACAAACAACCCCCCGGGCATATGTTGCCGAAGGGCCGCTTAGGTGTGTAACACCCGACTTTTTTTTTTATTTTCGACTCGAGTCGAAACCATTCGAAAGCGATGAGGTGTTCGAAGAGCAAATGTTCCAAAGGGCAAGACTGCAACGATCTTCTACAGCGCGAGATGGTAGCAAGGCGTGTGTGTGTCACAGCTGGACATTCCCGCTTTCGCATTCCCAACCCAGAAAATGTGCTTAAGTTCCCTTTCGTTCTTCATTATCTCCCTCGCCCCCGCGGGCAGGTTAGCGGTCCTCTCTTACGCTGCACCTCTTGGGTGCCTCAACCTGATCGTATGCGCATGCGACTCATGTTCGGGCAATGCAGCGTAGAATTATGCTTCCAAATTGCAAAACAAAAGTAGGATCAACGCTGCACAGTTTTTTTATTGTTTCACAGGAGAAAAACAGGGCCTTAGCGTTAACGAGCAGTACTCTTTATGCTGCGCTACTACTGCAAATGAGGCCTATACAGCCGCCTTTCAAGCGGGTAACGACGACACTCCAAAAACCTCCGGAAAGGTCATTACTCGAAAAACGAGCAGCGCACTTGCGGGGGTGCTTTGTCTAACGACGGCGATGCAATTATTCTGGCCTTCCCTCGCCGATGGACCTTATCGCCGCACCATAACGAGTCATTTGAGTTAGAGTTCACCTGGAGTAACACAGCCCAGTGAGTTTCGTAGATGACCCTGAAGAGGCACGTTCATTTCGACGTAATTAGTGTTTAATCGACTGCATCGGGCGCTGTACTGTAAATGGTAATTTTCGTCCACGCCAGATGTACAAAGAAAACGTCGCTTTTTCAGGGTCCGTCCAAAGCTCGGGGACAACCGAAGTGGGACGAAGTAAATAACGTGGCAATTAGGGCATAACAATCATTGTAGTTATTATCAGAAGCAGCCTAATGCAGTCCACTGCAGGACAAAGTTCTCTCCTATTTTCCTCAAACCGGTTGTGTGTCGCAGTGCCTTATGAAAGAAAAGACTAGTCATTTCTTTTTTCGCTTTGGAAATTTTTATTTCATAACTCCATCGAGGCAACTCTCTCTTTCTGTTTCTAGTCCCGTCTATGGACAGCCATTCTTTTAGCTTGCTGGTGCATCACTCGTTGATTCTACACATTACGTGCCCAACCCAAGGCCTTTTCTTCCTTTTTATAATTTTTATTTGCATTTTGTTTCAGCGTGCTTATTACACATCCAGAAATTATGCGAGTAGCAAAGTGTGCCTCCAGTAAATGTCCCCTTTTTCTGGCAATGCCAATTTGGGCATGTGCCGAGTCACACTCACCGCTTGAGATAAAAAAAAGACGAAAAAATTATGTTTGATCTGTCCTCCATAGGAACCGGTAAAACACGAAAGTGAAGTGTGCCTTCACACGCGCAGTCGAATGTTTATTGTGCATCGATGTGAACTTGCACATCGCTATTTATATTTCGTCGGTATGGCACCGTTATACGCATCAACTTTAGACACTGGATTGCACGTGCCGGAGCATTGGGTAAATCCGACTGAAACCACAGGCGCTCGCAAACCGTCCGTGCGAACGAAAGCAAACGGGTTGTCAGCGGATTGTTAGGTGAACACATGGTTCGCTGCAGCGAAAGGAGCAGCGGACCGTACCACGAGCGCGATATTCGCTAGTCGGCGTCGATCTTACTCAGTGGTCGTTGCCTTACTGGCTTCTCCGCAGGTTACGCTGCGCGTCCCCCCGTACACGTAGGCGCTGGCATCGATGAGCCGTCTGTCGGCGCTCATTAGCGTCATGATGCACTACTTCATTTCGCCTCTCCTAGACGGCAGCACCATCTGAAGGAAAGGATAAAGGCGCGTTTGTCGTCCTGTTTACGCGTCCGCTCATAGCGCAGTAGGGAGCGCGTTTCGTACCTCCCGTTGCGGCAAAACAGTTCGTGATTCAAATCCGGGCGCTGCCACGTTAACCAAAGTTTTTCTGGCGATGTCATTTCCGTGATGGATATGACGACAGTCAGATCTTGGTGGACCCCGACATAAAAACATTTCGCGTTAAAAAAAAATAATGATAATGTTGAGAGGATACGTTCGGCAGCTGGGCACTAATCTTTCCACGATGCCTACATCTTAAAGAATGCCCAGATGATGCCATCATAATTTGTTTGCACCTGATGACGGCGAATATCGACAACCGGCGGCGAGCTATCACGTGAGACTACGAGACTTTTAGGCAATACAGGTTGTTGCCAGTGGCTGACGCAACCTATCTTGTCAGTGGTTTGAAATACGTTAGCTGCTGTAAAGATGCAACGAGTAAAAAATACGCTTTTTCTTCAGTAAAAATACAGCTTTATCCCAAAAACAATGATATTTGATCCCAATAACAATGATCCCAATTACAATGAACACCCGTTTATCTTAACAGTGTCCAATTAAAATCCGTTATATCTTATACCTTGGCATCCACATTACTACTAACTTAACCTGGAACCTTCACACCGAATAAGTGTGAAGGTTAGCAACGCAAACTGCATGCTCGGTTACTTACGTCGTAGTTTCTATAAGGCGCCATCGCAACCTAAACTAATGCTCTGCAAAATACTTATACGTTCCAAACTGGAATACGCATGCTCGGTATGGGACCCAAGTAAGGATAAACTTAAAATTTCCCTAGAACTTGTTCAAAATACCTCAGTTAGGTTTATTCTGTCCAACTATAACCGAACAGCCAGTATTACTGCCATGAAATCTAACCTTGCCTTACCATCTCTGTCAGCACGCCGTCAAATTTCCCGACTAACTCTTTTTCACAAACTGTATCACCACCATGTTCTGCATGACCAGTTTATCGCTACACCCCATTGTCGATCTGATCGTATCGACCACAGCCACAAAGTTGGAATTGACATTTGCAACACCCAGCATTTCTTTCACTCTTTCTTGCCCAAGACTAGTAAGGAATGGAATCGCCTTCCTTCTAGTGCTGTATCTATTAATGATAACGAATAGTTCAGAAATTTTATTGCTCGAGTTGTATAAATAGTATAAATTGTATAAATCTGTATAATCTGTAAAAATTGTATAAATCTGTAACGTCTCTTTTCTTGTTATGACTGTGAGTTGCTCTTTTTTTTCTCACGTTGATCTAGCTAATATTGAATAATTAGCTTATACTGTACTTCATTTTTTCCTTGTTTGCTTACCTGTATTCTTCCCCCACTCCCCTCTGTAATGCCTTTGGCCTTGAGGGTATCATAAATAAATAAATAATAAATAAATAAATAAATAAATAAATAAATAAATAAATAAATAAATAAATAAATCACTAAATAAATAAATAAATAAATAATAATAAATAAATAATAAATGAATAAATAAATAAATAAATAAATAAATACAAAAATAAATAAATAAATAAATAAATAAATACCAATTTTATCGCAAACCTCGAACAAATAATGCAGATAGTAAAAAAAAAAGATGAATAAGCGGCGACACTCCCGGTACTTTCTGACGAAGTGCCTATGATGTCACAGAATCCTGTTTGGGCCACTAGCGGCCTCCAACAAAAGCCACCTCGAAGATTGGTCTCTAGCTCCGTTTGATTGCATCAATTGAATGCTAAAGTGCAGTTAACGCACTGATAACTCTTTCTAGTACCGGCCTCTATTGCACAACTGCTGTATGTATTGCGTCACCCTAGCACAAAAATTTCAAAGTATTTCAATGTTTTTCAATTTCTTGATTAAAAACTTTGGTTGATTCTTCTGTCATAGGAATCAGTAAAACACGAACGTGAAATGTGCAGCGAAATCTGCAGCTGAGCGTTATTTCCGGGTCGGCGGCTGTCTTGTGGGTGTGCTTGGCGAGCGACGTCCTGCTGGCGGGTCGCTTCGGAAAAGGTGTACTGGCGCAATTTTCATGACGGATATGACGTCAGTAATATCTTGGTGTATACCGGCAGAAAACACTTTCATCTTAAAATATAAAACCCGAAAACGAACAACCCAAAGTGTAACGTACTCTTTCGTACTAAAGGTTGCTTTCCCGCACGATGATTGTGTGTGCAGGGGTGCACCCTTTACAGGCCGCTTGCTTCGTTGTACTGGCGTTACTTCCGTGACGAATATGACGTCAGTGAAATCTTGTTTTCAGTGCAATCTTCAGTGCAAAAATCAGTGCAATCTTTGTGTATCCCGGAGTAAAACTCTTTCGTGTTAAAAATATCTTTCGTTGCCGAAATAGCGCTCAGGGGGTTTCCAAATGGTGGTGCCTTCAAATTGAACGCGGTTGTATTTTGTCTTCTTGGGCCCTATAAGCTTACCGAAGTCCAGAAATGGGGTTTGTTTGTGCTCACTAAGCAAGTGAAAATAGCGGAAGGCGGTGGCCAATTTAAGTTCAGTTTAAAACATTGCAGCCGAATTGACCCTTTCCAGTAGGCAGAATAAACAATCTACAAATACCTCGAGTAGAAATGAAATGTGCCAGAGCACACAAGCTTTGCGTTTCAGCTAGAAGGACGTGGGGAAACAGAGAGCAAAAAAAAAAAAAAAAATTCACGCATCTCCACGAAGTGAACCATGACGAGTGGGCGGAGCACTGGGGATCGTTCTTACCGTAAATCACCCGTGGCATTACCCAGCCGCGCATGTAAATGAGTGACAACGCGTATGATCAGTACATACAATTCCAATCCAATCCAATCCGATACAATTCAATTTAATTTAATACAATCGAATCCAGTCCAATCCTGTCCAATTCAATGCACTGCTCCTCGCGATTGCGCAACACTGCGTATACGGACGCCAAGGGACAAGCCAAGGACAAAGGGAGGTCCTACAGTGGTTCGCCCCTAAAATAGAATTATTAGGGGATGGCAGGGAGTAAATGTCGCTAATTTTAAGCTGCAAGTTCAAGGCGCTTGTATAGGAATGTTAGGTGTCTATGTACATGTATGTGCATGCGTGTTTTGGTCAGAAGTCGGTCTAAACGCTACTGAGGGGCTCGATGGGAATAAGTTGTATGATTCACAAACAGCCTGGTTGCCGTTCCAAAACGTCAACTTTAAATTTTCGGGGGTAATGCACGTCGCCTGGGCTATGAACCCCGCCGTAACCGAGGGCTCCGGGTTAATTTTGACCACCAGCGGATCTTTAGCGTTCACCAAAATCTCGACACACAGGCGTTTTCACTTTTCGCCTCTATCAGACAAGCAGCCACCGCGGCCGGGACCGAATCCGCGTCCGTGCGATCCGCACCAGAACGCCTTAGCCACTAGTCACCGGTGCGGGATTCGTACATTCATTGCTTCTACAGTTTGTGGACGAGCGGAATAACTTATTCCAATGAGTGTATCCTCGACTCAGTAACTACCCAACGTCGTCAATTCTTTGAAGAGCTTATCATACCGAGTTTACCGACAAGACGGTTTAGGATAAGGTTCTGTGGTTATGTGTCGTAACGCACGTGCGAGGGTAGAAATGGTTCCTTGGAGCGAGGTAGAAATCTCATTTGCTAAGGCGGAAGATTGGGCGAGTTGGTACATTGCAAAAAATATGCAGAGCAAAAACAATGGCACACAAGAAGGAGGGGGCGAACAGAAATGGTGCTGTGTGTGCTCGTACTATTTTGCTTGGGCTTAGTTGTTTTTGGCGCTTTTTATTTTTTAGAAACTATATCCTAAATAAAAAGTTTCCGGAAGCTCGCACTCACGCGCAAGACTTTAATGGTGAAGCTGGTGTAGGTGAGCATTGCCGAAAACGTAAGTTTCAGTATCATCGTTGATTTGCATAGTAGCGATGCTAGTAATCGTCGTCTTAATATGCATCGAAGAAGTCGTCGTCTTCTTCGCGGAGAATGGTGGACGCAAAGTCATCCTCAGCATTGTAGACTTCCACCAGCTCAACTGGCGACGCTCGCCCTAAGTCGCGAAAGGCTTGAACCATAGCGAAGCTGCAGGTTTTCTTTATACGTGAACACTGAACGACACATCACTACGATTTTCTACAAGTTTGA
This sequence comes from Haemaphysalis longicornis, assembly GCA_013339765.2. Taxonomy (NCBI): domain Eukaryota; kingdom Metazoa; phylum Arthropoda; class Arachnida; order Ixodida; family Ixodidae; genus Haemaphysalis; species Haemaphysalis longicornis. The sequence goes on from CM023449.1 coordinate 23,817,959, forward strand.
AATTTTTATTTACATGTTTTTTTTACATTTATTTACATGTTATTTACATGTTTATTTACATGTTCCATCGTTGTTTCGCAATGCGATAGTAGTAGTCATCGACATAGGCGTCGAAATAATCATGTTCCTCACGCCAAGCATTACATGCTGGGGTAGCGCTTGATGGCAGCGCTGGAGGTTTTTTTTTTTGTTAAAGCCGCTACGGGAGCGGGGGGGCCGGCGGTCGTCGCGAGGCACGCGCGCACGAGCGCTCCACATTTTCTTGGCATTTTCGCTGCCACACAAAACTTACGGCTTGTGCAACAGCTTCGCTGTTAAAAATGAGGCAGTTCACTCAACGTGAAAGCTGTCGAAGTGATTCTCCAGAGGGGCTGTGGCGCCCTCTCTTGACTAGTGTCAGTATCAACGTGGCGTGATACCACAAGTAGCCAAGAGAGGGCGCCGACGCTCATGAAAATGCCTATAAAGAGCCACTGGATTGAGTTTTCATTATTTGGGGTAATTACTGCGTTATTTAAGGACGTTTTCTTGTATGATATTAAGGTGCACTCATTTGAGGCCCAGCAACGTCAGCCTCCGTGTCATCGGCGCAGCGCAAGGATCACCCCCAACACTTTGTATATAAGTAATGCGCCCCTCTGTGGCGCACTGCGATACACATCAGTTTCCTAACGCGAGGTACCCAGGTTTGATCCCGACCAGGGGACGCGGTTATTTTCCCCAAACCTCTGTTCGGGTGCGGGACGCCGTAGCTATGGTGGCCAGATTCCGTGACCGCAGATGACCTACGACGACAAGCCTGGCGCCTAAAGGGCTCAGCACTTAAAACGCACCTCCCCGAAAACGTAAATTTCAGCAGTGTAGCCGAGGCTTCATAGCATCTTAGAGCGGTTGTATAACTCTATAGCAGCTTTCAATGCTTGTCCTACTCATCCGCTGCGCGTTATCCGTAGGCTAATATATCTAGCAGAGTAAAATTGTGCTGGGAAGCATTTGCGATATTGTACGGACACATTTTTTTCTCTGAAGCCGGCCAGGCGTAGGTTACATTGCGGGATAGACATCGTTCTGACGCTATGTTGAAGCTGGCAGCTACGATGCAGAGCCCGAGTAGACCGCGGGATCGTCAGCACTTCCGCCGTCCAAAACAGAGCTTCAAGAGGCTTGAAAAGACAACTAATAAAACCTATGATGTTGTACCGCTATTTTGCCACGCAGTGCGGGAAATGTTTTCAAGGCGCACCATTTATTGTGACGCCCTATTGGCAAGTTTAGTGTCCCCGATTTTTCTATTGTGTTACCAGGGAAGTATTCATTCAGGGTCACCAAAAAGTATCCCTCATCAGTGACGTCGTCACCAGTAATGAGCCACGCGATTGCCTCACGGGTAACGATTCAGATTGTCTTTATACATATAGGTGGGAGTTGATATCGTCAACGTGTTTCTCTCCTTCCAGTCGATTTTGCAAGGTAAAAAAATGTAGAAAAATGCGATGCACAGAGCTACCATTAGGGCACACAGTATTCGGAGTGGCATCGCAAAGGACTTACCGATATTCGTTGAAAGAATGTTTTGAGGGCACAGGACAAATATCCCGGCGCAAGAGTAGATCGGCATTATCGCACATGCTCCGATAATAAAAAAATCGCTCACTTCCCTGCAAATGTCGTCAAAAGACGGTCGTCTGCTGACACAATTGCGACGTAAACGCCTCTCTTCTCTTTCCCGCCAACCTATACCGCTTTCCTTTTCCCGTTTCTCTTCTCCCACGATAAATACAGCAGAGGTTTGTTCAAGTAATTTCTATTTTGCCGCTTTCCACTGCCGACGCCATCTAGTGGAAACTTTTGTTACTTTTTAAAGTTGGAACAATTCCACGAGAGGGCGCCGCAAGCTCATTTTGTTTCTGGTGGTCGAAACATTTTTCGAAGAGTATATTTTGTATCCCACAAATCAACCGTTCATGTGTTATAAATTAAAAAAAAACAATGTAAATGACACCTATGTGTTGATGTCTTGCCTCAAATATAGCTAAACTTTTCTTTTTGCTCACCAATGGTGATCAGTATGGATATTGCCGCCATATTTAGTTGTTTAAAAGTGTTTTTCCTATGTATAAATCTCATTCAAGAATTCCTTTAACTTTTGTCCAGGTTTTTGAATCAAGGGGACAGATGGAACGACGGACAGATATACAGGCAGACCAATACTTACGCGTTTAATTCGCCAAAGCAAAACTGCCTTCAAAGATTCCATGAATACCGCTTTCAGCTAAACCTCCTGGCTATTAGGGGCGCCCGTTAAAAAAAAGAGGTGGCCATGCCTTTCTTCCGAAAGACGTGATAGCAGCGAAAGAATCTAGCGGTCATCCGAACGCTCCTGTTTCCGGATCATAAACGAATGCCAATTGCATTGGAGGACGATGATGCGTAGGGAGGGATCAGTCGGCAGATAGTTGAGACGCTAAGCCGATTTGGGTTGTCTTTCACCGAGGGGACGACGGAAGTTCGACCTGGCGTGCGTCGGAGTTGTGGGATGGGGACTGAAAGAAAGTGAGTGCTTAAACGCGTATATATGTCTGTCTCTTTGTACCGGCCCTTTCTGGTTGCTACATTTCACATCAGTGGCGTGTGATCACTCCCACTAGAGCTACAAGTTATTCAGCGCGAAGAAAAAAAGACACAAAAAAAGGAAAGAAAATGAGAAATATATAATGACTGAATAATAGAATGAATGAATGAATGAATCATTGGGGAAGAGAAATAGAGGGAAAGGAAGGAAGGAAGGAAGGAAGGAAGGAAGGAAGGAAGGAAGGAAGGAAGGAAGGAAGGAGGGAAGGAAGGAAGGAAGGAAGGAAGGAAGGTATTTACGAGCGCGTGCGTGCGCGCGTATTTCCATGCGTGTGTGCGAACGTTTTCTCTTCGCGCAATTCCTATGTAATCCCCATTTTGGCGTCGCAACGTAACAACGCGTAATAATGATGGAATCGAGGGCCGAAAATACAACGCGAGAATGAAAAATTAGCCGCGTATCTACTCCTTCGCAAATGTCCACAAAAGACGACAGTCTTTGTCGACATTTGCCCAGCAAATGCTTACCTTCGCTTTCCCGCTCACCTCTCATGTTGTCACTCTTGCGTCACACTCCTCCCAAGGCAAACACGCTAAAGGTTTGCTTAAGTAGATTTAAATTTACCGCGCTCCACTCCTTCAGGCCGAGTGCCTGGATGCCAGCGCTTCCGTACGGCAGAGACGCGGTAAATCGAGGCGCCCTACTTCAACGTTTATAGAACGGCGTTGCCCTAGTCCACGTGCTTTCCAGGCAGAACATGGAACCTATATAGTGGAACCTTTCGTAACTGTTGCCTCTTGAATTCTTAAACTTCCGTCAAAGTGATAGTGGCGCGGGCGACAGCAGGCGATGGTATGCATTGTTTTTTTTCTGCAGTAGATGTAGCATTTTATTTTGCAAAAATCAAGCATATCTGCGTTTTCTATAAAGGAACACTGTAAATATTCCTTGTATATTAAGTTTCTGTCTTATATTTGCGTAATTTCTAGGTCTTGTTCAACAATGTTTACAAGGTCAACATATCAGCCGGACTTAGACGTTTAGATTTGGCTGTGAGTATATAAGACTATTGCGCAGACCTAGTTTCACTTTGATTGGCTTTGCTGAATCGAGTCACAGACAGACAGACAGACAGACAGCCAGACAGACAGACAGACGAAAATTTCTGGGTTTAAGTAGCCTAAGCAAGACTATCGTCTTTAAAACACTTAGACACAGTAACAAGCTCCTGGTTCTGCTGTGGCTATGCGCAATACGGACCTCTGTCGTAGGTCCTTCTGTGTGTGTCTGAGCCTTCTAGAGCAATCAGCTTAAACTCATTGACAGTCCACAGCCAAAGTTCAACAAAGCACACTCCGACAAGAACAATTTTTGCCGTTCGTCGAAGCTTAAAAGCGGGCCCGGCTTGGTTTTCTGACCTTTAGGTCGGTGCTCGGCGCCGGAAACACACTGGCAGTGGCCGATTCGGATCGTCGATACCGGCTTTGCGTCGGTAACAAGACGCGGAAGAGCACATCGCACATTTTTTTCTGCTTTAAATTAATCCACAAAGCGCAGGGCGAACACGTGCGCTCTGGCGCGGATTATTCAGAGGCTTGGAAGGTAAGCCGCTTAGGTTCCAGTAGAATGACTCGGGCAGAGAGAAACGACACATGGAAAGAATAGCAACGAACTTTTGCCGAGCTCTCTCCGAATGCCGGGATTTTTAAAGAAGGTAGAAACCCTCAAACTGCGGGTTTTGAGGCATTGAGTTTGTATCTGGGGTCATGTGGCGTTTAGAACGTGGCAAATCCGCCTAATTACTGGGCTTTGCTCCCCTTGTCTTTGACACGTACAGTCAAACCTTTTTATAACAAAGCAGTGTCGGGACAATAATTTAGTTTGTTATATCCGATACTCCTTATTGTTCCTTAATAACAGTGGAGATAAAAACCGGTCCAAATGAATCGGTAATCTGGGTCCCGAAAAAGTCTGATACAAAAACGGATTATTTTAAGCTTCCAACCTACTGTAAACAATGTAACCATGACTCTCGTTGTAGCCTTTCGAGCGCGATGAACCAGGGCATGAAACGGGAAATTAAAAGAGAACAGAGTTCATTTGATAAACCTGGCCGGTGTCCTAATTTTTTCGAGGAAGGGTTTGGTCGCCGTCTGTTGGCTATTCACAGCACTGAGCAGGATGAAGTTTTCTAGTGTCCACGAACAAAAGGACATTTTCTACTTCAGCCCTTTCGGACGCCGGCAGTTTCCCCAAGTAGCCTTTAAGCCCACTGGTCAAATTTTTCTTTTTTTCGTTATATCCGATATTGCGTCGGCTCTCAAGGTTTCAGTTGCGTTATTTAATAATAAGTGTCATTGAAATAAAGCGTAACCAACAAAAGTTCGTATTTAGTTCGCTATAGCCGAGAATTCGATATATCAGTGTTCGTTATAACGAGATTCTACTACATCACACCATTCCAGGCAAACGCGAGGGGTCATTTTCGCTGTTGTTTCAGTGTAAACCAATGCTTCTTCGAACGGAAAAGTTGAATAAACAATTTTTCAATCCGAAATCACATGTCTCAATTAAGAAAATGGAAGAACAGGCCCGAAGCGTGAATTGAAACAACGGTCCTAACAGCGGAGCTGTTGAAAGGCACACTAAAGGGTAAAAACAAGATGTCCTGTACAGAAAGAATGCGGTGCCGCAAATCTAAATGTGCGATTCCCGCGACTACCATATATTTATGAGGCAGAAAATGCTAGAAAAGTGAAAACGGGTATTGAAACCACGTACGGTTTTTGGTATTAACGGTTTGTGACGCCGCAAAAGTTGTAAACGGCGAGAGCTCACAGGGGAAGCATCTACAAAAGTTTCTCTGACATAAACAGTTCTTAGGTGGTTGAGCACGCGAAATAAATGTACATAAAAACTTAACGTGAGCTCATGCTTTTTAAAAAAACAAAGCATACAGCTTTTATACATTGCGAGACAGGCTGCTTCCCTCACGCTTTAGAGTCGGCCACTATGTTTTTAGCTTCGCTTTAGAAAAGGCGTTTCCTACATTGGTACGCCATTAGAGAAGTAAATAATCTACGACGGTGAACGCCCGAGATTCTGCAAGTAATAACCGCGACAGGGAGCGGCAGAAGGAACAAGAAGTTTAAGCGACCCGCCTAAGCTTGTAATCCTCCGTTCTCCACGTGCGGATGCTGCTATCTGCAAAGCGTGCCAGCGCCCAGTTCAATCCTTATCGCCCGTGAAAGGTGAAATACTAGTTAGTTACCTTGCGTTCTTCCGTTCGACGTACGCCGCTCTTGTAAATTCGTAAGCGTCGCATAGCTGTACCAGAGTCCTTCAATGCTTCGCTGGTCATGAAACTCCCGGCCAAGTTTCGTACGGGGACAAAGGCCACCCCGAATGGCACCACCGCAGATCGGAGGGCATCGGGCGGCCGCCGCTGCTCTGTAGCCAGACCGGCAGGCAGGAACGCAGTAGCAGCATGCCCGTTCGCAGCAAATTTTTTCGCCACTCACGAAATGAACAGTCCATTTGAGCGGCCCACGGCACGTAAAGCGAAAGCGCACTGCTGATAAGGCGGCGAGCCTTTGTTTTATCTTACTCCGTGGTCCGTTCCATGCCACGCGCTCTGACCACGCCCCCGGCTACCCTCCGATCAACACCAGCGCCACGGAGCGGCAGCGTACGAAGCTCTCCCATAGCGTGATGGCGAAGTTTCATGACCAGAAAGCATTGAAGGACTCTGGCTGTACGCTTTGGCCTGGGGTAGCCGGGCAGCGTGTTTCCAAACGCTTCGCTGCACAGAACACTCACGTGGCATGTGTGACGCCACTGCGCATGCTGATAGCTTGAGCACCTGCTAACAAGATTTCACGGTTCTGGCTCCGTGGCTTTGATGTAGGGTACTGAGCACTATCGCTGACGGCTTGGGTTCGAGCCACAGCAGGTCTATCTCTTAGCTCTTTTTTTCCATAATGACTTACCGTTTTTTTATAAATTTAATTTTTTTACGCAAATTTACGTGTTGTTTTGTTAACAATAGTGATTTGGTATGTTTTAGGTCGCTTTAGGTTTGGGGCGTAGCCAATGGCGACATTTAATTCCCGTTCTGCATCGCGCGAACAGACATGTCACATGGGTGAATTGTGCAGCGAGGCGTTTGGAAATACGCAGCCGGGCAGGACTACTCAATTGTAATTTTCTCAGGCTGTAATATGCGGCACTTGGTTTATGTATAGAGCGTACAAAAATGACATCGTCACCGTCAGCTTACTAGTTCGACTGCTAGAAGTGGATATCACGCTCTTAACTGATCGCTGTTCACTGACGCACTGCTTACCGCGCCGGGAAGGTGCCGCGCGGGAGCCGGCTAAAGCGGCGTCGGAGAAAGCTCCCGCGCCGTACCTGTTTGACCTATCACCTCGCAGAGGGTAACCGTGGACAGCGGTTATGCGGTGTTGTTGGGCAAGGGCATAACTGATATGCCAAAAAGGTATTTCTCGTTCCGTGGGGGTCATAAAAGTCTAAGCCAGCCCCCTCGGCGACAGAAATGTTACCGGCGTCGGCCATGGCTTGCAGACGTAATGGCTACCGTTGCCAATGGGAGAGTTCAGAGATCGCTCCGGTCCCTCGCTCCTGGTTTGTGACAATTTGGCTACGTCATGAAAAAAACTAAAGAAGACTGAAGAGAGAAATGCCAGCTTTATTTACTTCTTTCTCAGCAAATAACGCATCATTCTCGTCGAACAAAAGCCGAGAGAGCTCGGAAACGTACGATTTTTCGGTTGCAACAAAATTTCATTCAGCTTTTAGTGCCCTTTTATGCTTAAGCTTGGTCCAGTGGCTTTAGCCGCCTTTAGTGTCTTTTTGTGCTTGAGCTAGGTGCAGTGGCATGAGCAAAAAAATACCAAGAAAAAAAAACTCCAGCTCTGGGCGCCCGGCATGACCTTCGCGCAGCTTCGTAGGCGGCGCCAGGCCTCGCCTATCTATGATGTCATCATGCGCGCCGACACCTGTCGACCTTTGGGGACACTCTGAATAGCGTTCGTGGCGTTGTCTCTCGCGTGCTCTTCTCCACACCAGTTCACAGGCATTCGCCCCTACAATTCGAAAGCAGAGAAAGGCTCGCGCTAACAGACCTCGAGTTCGCAAAACCGGTTGCTGCCGGTTCTAGGGCGCGCTAACGCGGTCCACTTTGGGAGAGATCTGAAACCACGCCGACGAAACGATCCGGGCCTGTCAGTCACAGAAAACTGTCAGCGGGAAGTTCGGAATCCACGTAAGCTGTAACAGCCGGGTCTTCGACGAAGGGAGAGATGGGGCTACAGATGAAGAGGAAGTGCGGTGCGAAAGTCGCCGAGCCGCTACTCTAGAACCGATGCGACGACTTGGGTTTAAAATACCGAATATCGCGCAGGGGAAGCGGTCGCGAAACTTCAGCGAGTTGCAAGAAGACACGGAGTTACGAGCTCGCGTACATTGTAAATACTTTAATGACCGAGTGTTCATTGCTATTTGTGGGGTTAACGACGACACCATGCAGGAAACTTGACTGAGGCTCGAAGCATAACCACGCGCAGAAAACCTGGCTGAGTCTCCAAACATAACTACGCATTAACTTAGCCGAACCAAGAATAAGCTAGGTGGGGCCGTTAGCTCCACTCCTTCGCCATCCGTGCACCCCTAGGGCTATCTGCGCCATTTCTGTTTAAGAATTTCTCGCTTGTGTGCGATTTTACTTAGTTAATTATAGCTTTGAAAGAACGACGAGGGCGGTCGTTTTTATACTGCGCCACTGCAGCGATAGACAGCGTAGCGGTTGTGTACTTCGTAAGAACTCTCGAGCGTGCTCATTGCACAGCTCCGCATGAGAGGGCGAGAGCGAGGTAAGGGGAGAGGGGCCGAGCGACTGTGTCTAGAGAACAGACTGGCCTATAGCTTTTCTATTAAGGTGCGCTGACAACTTCTCCGTCTGAGTAACACCTTTTCAAACCTACTCGAGGCAAATCAGCAAGATGTGTCATTGTGTCCCCCAGAAGCTAGAATGCTAAGCGTGAGATATTTCTCCGAGCGACCCGACGTCCGTTTGGGTGCATGATGTCCAAGAGGCATGCGGGGACAGCTGTTTTTCCTACTTTTCGGAGCACAGTCCACCCCTACACCACGCGACCTCAGTTGCCCATGATGAAACGTTGGCCGTCGCCTGGAACAGCCCACGTTGAACCAAGTGAAACCTTGCACCTTGCGTCATTGCGCAAGTTGTGCAAATCAAAAGGAAAGGAGGAAGGGGGAGGTGTACGCCTCCATACTCACAACTGAAGTTTGTTCAAGGGGTTCAATTGCACAAGAGAACAAAGACACCGCCCAGACATGAAAGTTCGCGCTGACATACGATCAATATAAACCAAAGACCACATCCCAAGGCAACAGTTTTGCCTTCCTGGTGTTCCGAACGTAACGTTCATTAAGACGGATGGGTAGTCCTACCTAAAAAATGTATATTAAGCCGGGAGCAAGGAACATCAAGTGAAAAAAAAATGTAAAAAACTGTAACGACAGCCCTCGTGATGGTTATAAACATAGTACTCGTGATAGTATTCAAGTGGCGACAAAAAAAAAAAAAAAACGTGGTCTTATTTAGTCATGGCTACGCAAGGCATCTAAGGCAGAAGACAAAATTTTGCTATGCGCGAATCCTAATTATCTCGTGGGTATGCCGTGACAATGTTGGAACGAGGATGTAGCTTTGAATGGACGTGGCAGTGCACCCGCAGGCATTGAAATGGTGTGGCTGGTGAGGGCGTTCGTCACGAGTGGAGTAAACGTGTTCTTTCACCGGGGCACTTAAACAGAATTCTGGCTACTGTGACCGATTTGGAGACGTATTTAGACACTACTGTCTCTTTGAACCCTTGCCCTCCGTCTGTATTGTCTACTTAGCCATGCCAACTTGTCCACCCGCCTTCCCTAACACATTTCGCGATCCACGTTTACATAGGCAATGCAGGTAGCAGGTAGCAGCACAAAATAAAGGCCATTATCGTTCTCGTACTGGCAACAAACGTGTTGGATGTACTGCCGTAAACACTCTAATCATGCATTCCCCTCCGTGCGTGCAAAAGCGAATTAACAGCGGAGCTGTTGTAGCCGGCAGCAATGTGTGGCGCGTAACGCGGAAAAATACCAAGAAAATGCCGAGCGCCCGTGGACGTGTGCCTCGCGGCGACCGGCCAGCTTAGCTGGCTCACTCAGTGGCTTTATCAAAAAAAAAAAAAAGAAAAAAAAGGCGAAACCTTCCAGGAGCGCTTCGCGTTGCTTAGCAACCAACAACGCCCCAGGCGGCAAAACAACTGCTCCGTGGAACCCAGGAATGCCGCGCATGCGTCGTGCACGTATGCGCCACCACTGCGCCTCAGCTGTCGCCAAGCGCTACCGCGCATGTAATGCTTGGCATGACGGACACGACGATATCGAAGCATATGACGATTACTACTAGCACAATGCGAAGGAATGACGAAACATGTAAATAAACAATTTCAAACTTGTACAAATGCGTGGTGACATTTCCTCCAGTGATAACGTATAAAAAAATCCTGCAGCTATACGGTTCAAGCCTTGCGCGACTTCGTGCAAGCTTCACCAGTTGAGCTGGTGGAAGTCTACAATGCGAAGGATGACTTTGCATCCACCACTCGCCGCGTAGGAGACGACGAGATTTCGATGCGTACGACGATGACTACTAGTACATGAACTATGCAAATGAACAATGATACTGAAACTATGTGTCCGCCACTGCTCCCCTACAACAGCTTCGCCATTCAAGTCTTGCGCGCGATTGCAAGCTTCCCTGAGTTTCTTTCCTAGAGGAAGGCAAAAATAGTTCTTCCCACTGGTGTGAGGCGCAGAATGTGAAAACGGAATAGCTGTAGTGCCTAACATGGGCGAAAGGGTGTGAGATCCTGTTCCGGCCTTTAGTGAGGAACTATGACTAGGGCAATGATGCTTGCTCACCCAGTACAAAGACGTGTATATGCAAACAAACACAGTAACATGTACAGAAACGTACGTATGAAAATTGGAAACAAAAAGAATGTTTCACTAATGCGAGCAACATTAGGAGTCAAAGGTGGCACCTCACCAAAGCTCGACCGGACTTTAATCCACAGACAATTCACTTGGGTTATTTGGCACGTTGTCAGGTGATAACCTGGAGCACCTAAGCATTATTGTGGAACACCTTGTATTATTTAACATGCGCCGAAATATTATACCCCACCCCAACAATAGTAACAATAACGGTAACTGGATCTCGGGTGACAGATCAATTTCGCGAGCCAGAGAACGCTCGGAGAGAGAGAGAGAGAGAGAGAGAGAGAGAGAGAGAGAGAGAGAGAGAGAGAGAGAGAGAGAGAGAAGAGAGAGAGAGAGAGAGAGAGAGAGAGAGAGAGAGAGAGAGAGAGAGAGAGAACCCATATTATCCTTATTTCTCAGACTGTCGCAGCGAATGAGTATTGCAGACGAGCGTACTTTTCTTTGCTCGCATTAGTAGCAAGCACCAATCAACGCTGTGACACGTGTGAGGCACAGAATCTGCCCTGGAAGTGGTCCGGGGGGCTTCATTTGCTAGTAGAGGGCGTAGCAAAAAAGCAACGTCTCTCCATTGCCTTGATCAATGAGGAAATGAAGTTTCTTGCCGTTTATACCACGCAGAAGACGAGATCACTCAGAAGAGATCAGAAACGACGTCTCATTCCCGAAGTTGTTAGTCGGAGTTTCCGGACAACCTAGCTCACATGCTTCACGGAATGCGATGCGAATATGGTTAGTATAAATGGTATGGCGACCAACTGTACATGCCTTACACAAGGATCTCTTGCATGGAGAACTAATAAGCAAAGTGAAGGCGAGAGTGGTATATTGTTAGGGCTAGGTGGTAAATATACTTAGAAATAAACGATGCCCGGGTACAGGCGAAAAGGTGTAGTGTGCTAATTTGTTAATTGGTCGTGCGTATCTTATCGCGCGCCGTGCCCTTGCACAACCATGCACCCCATTTTCCCGTCATGTCTGTGTTTGTCGTTCCGTCTTGAATATTTCACCGGGCTGTAGCTTTTGAGAGGGAATTGTGCTTTAGGAGCAGCGTGATACAGAGAGACTGGCGAAAATAAATTTGGGACGAATGGCTGAGCAAACTACTACTTCACGAGAATTACTTTTTCGCATTGCTTCAAAGAACGGTATGGTGTTTCACCCAATCCCACACTTCATCGCTCTACTTTCCTGCACTTTCACCTTGACCCACTTTTCCCTGTTTTCCACTGCGAGTGAACGAGAACTTCAAAGTGATTTATTAAGCGAAACTTAAACAGCCAAACCGCTTTCCAAAAAAAAAAAAAGAGCCGAATTTAGCTGGAATATCGTATAAATGTTTCACGTTAAGAAGGTCTCACGTTAGCAAGCGTGCCGCCCGGCGATGGCAGAAACAGAAGACGCTGAATAGAGGAGTTTGTCTTCTCACACTGCGTGGATGTTTATCTCGGTAGTGCACAACATGGGCAGCAGCGGTACATAAGTTACCGTTAATGCTGTGCTGGAACGCAACGTCTAGCGCGCTAAGCTTGCAGGCAGCTGGCGTACTACTGTTGTTCAGCCATTTTCCCTGCTCGTTCACCTCAGATATTCCAGTTCAAATTAAGGCGGAAGTCTTAAAGGGACTCTGTAACGCTTCCAATTAACGCTTTCTCTCTTTCCTTCGCGTATGGAAGCATTGCGAAGGCTATAGCTATCGCCAGCACAGAGCGGCACTGCGTGATTTGCTCGTCGCGTGCAGCAGATGCGCCTTCCGTATCTGCTTTGCTGTTGTGAATTTCTTTTTGCAGTGGTTATCGAATGCGGTCATTGCTTCAACTGAAGGAAAGCGGGCCAATAGCCTCTACACCGCTGTAATGACGTAATTTCAGTGGTCGAAGAACGCGCAGACCGGAAGAAAAATCTTTCGAGCAATTTTCCAAATTATCTGATGGGCATAGAGCAGTAATTGTTGGCTGAGGTACCAGCAACCCCTTAATCTATATTCTGGCTGAGTTGGTTGACTACGCTCTCGCAGCGTCTAAGATTTCAAAAAAGTGGAAAAGCATGTTGCAGGGTCCCTTCAAGTGCCCCTTTTGGCAGTAAATCGTAGAAGTTTTTCGAAACGAAAAATGGCGGCTGCTGCAAACTGTAAGAAAAGGACACTTAGGTTCCTACGGCACTTGAGGCGGGCGCTCCAGATTAGGATTTCGCCACGTCATACGCGAACGTTGCCAGGTGTGGAAACGAAGTTAGACCGGTGCCTTCGGCGTCTAAACTGAACGTGACTGCACATAAGTAGAACAGGTGCCCCTTAGCCGCGCAGAGCTCTCATTCTGTGGAACCTGTGACGTGTGTCACCCGTCTGTGTGGTGAAGCATTTTGCACCAAAAGATGTAAAAAAAACTGACGCGGCTTGCAGTACTGGTACAAGGCTGAGGAAAGAGAAGAGCTGCCGGCCCTTCTCCCTTCGTTGGGGACCAGCTGCTGCCTAGCTCACACGGATTTCCGAACTTGCCGCTGAAAGTTCTTCATGACTGGCAGGACTGGATCGTTTTGTCCGCAACCTTTCTCAGCTCTCCCAATGTGGACCGCGCGCTAGAGACCAATGCAACCGCCTTCGTGAACTCGGCGTCGGTGCTTCCAAATTAAAGGAGCCATGAAGACAAAATACAAGTTGGGTTTATTAGAGAGACTGCTAAGTCCCGATAACAATGATGCCAATATAATCGCAATCTTCGAACAAATAACGGAGATATTAAACAAACGTGTGAAGCAGTCGCGACCCCCTAGCCAATTTCCCGCAACTGTTCTATGACGTCACGGAACCTTGTTTGTGCGATTGGCGGCCGCCAAACTGACCTGTCGCGACGACACATGACTGGACGTCTGTAATGGGGCCTCTAGTTCCATTTGACCGCATCACTTGAATGCCAACGTGCAGTTACCGCACTGAAAAATATGTTTTATTGTTGGCCCGTATGACGTCATTCTTTCTCATAACACGTCATTGTGGCGCAAAATTTGAAAGTTTTTAAATACTTCTTGCTTTTTTTTTCGTTAAAAAACATCTTTTGGGGCTGTAATGGAGCTGAGTGAGATAGTGAATTCTAGTTCTTTCAAATTAAACCCAAGTTGTATTTTCTCTTCATGGCTCCTTTAATGCGGCAACGCACGTGAACTGGCGAAGAAAACAGCACGCGAAAGATCAGGCCATGAACGCTGGGCAGAGTGTTCTCAAAGCACAAGCTGGTCGACGCAGCACGCTCCTCACGAGGCGCACGCTCACATGCGCTTGGTATTTTTCCTTGCTGTATTTTACAAACTTCTCACGTGGCGCAAGCCAACGCGCAAGCCTGGCCGACTGGATACGCTCCTCACGATGTGCGCGCTCACGTGCGCTGGGTATTTCTTCTAGGCATTTTTTTTGGGGTAGCGTTCCACGGCGGAACTGAAAGCTTAAACAGCCGTGCTATTAAAACGGAGCCGAATAAAGAGACACAAACGCGATGTGGGAGTGAAGAAGCCTGTCGAAGTAATCCGCACCAGAAGACGAAAAATGGGAGCTAAGAGAAGCAAGTACGATGTATCTGTGAAGACGTCGTTTATACGCGCAGCTAGGCTTTCACCTCCACAAGATGTAAAGAGAATTAGGTGTCCCGAAGAACATTTGTGCTCACCTCGATTGAGCAACATAAACATGTTAAAAACCAAAAGAAATAATTCTATTGTTTGTGTAGAACCAATTATTACTTTTTTCATTTCAATTATTGGCTGAAATTGTCCGAGACGTACCGCATGAATACGCCTTTTTTATATATTACCCTTTTTGTCATTTTAACTTTCAGTTATTAAGCGACACCCAATTAAACGAGTGATTTATCTTAAGTGCGCTAAGTAAGCGCCTAGTGTTTCATTGGCACAAATGTTAGATTATGTTGCTCAACACAAAACTAAGTATTCAGACCGATGTTGGGAATTAATAAAAGATAATTTAATCTCAATATCCAACGCTTCACTGCTTCTCTGCTGTTATCCCTTACCAGAGTTGTTTCCACTTTTTAAAGTCACGTACCAATCGCCTCGTTCGTACACCGATGAATGAAAATGTAAGCCCTTATTAAATTGTTAGATTGCTTGTTAATCGTGAGCTTCGATTTCACGCCGCTAAGAAAAGAAGCTGGCGCTACGCACGTTCGCCAAACTTCTGGTACGGGTCCCTGTAGTGACTTGCAGTAAGGCTTTCTTGCGATACGAGTCTTATTGCGGCACAGTACCCTTTACAGGCAGCAGGGTCGCAACAGGTCTTAAATGTCTCAAGATCGAAAGTGACCGTTGTCCGTCTACACAAATGGTGTAAAAATGTCCTCCGTGGTAATGAGAAAACAAAGAAACAAAAAAAAATTGGGGTTCAAGTAAGATTTAATGCAGGGGTGGCCAGAGGAGGAGCCAAGCGCCCTAACCAATGCCATAACTCGGTACCTTGTAATCATGTATTGATTGGTTATAGGGTTTTACGCACCGAAACTACGCAGATTATGAGGCGTGCCGTAATGGAGGGCTCCAGAACAATTTTTACCACTTGGGGATTGGTAACGTGCGTCGAAATCTTGAACACACTGGTCGCTTATCGCCTCTATCAGAAAAAGCGGCCGCCGCGTCCGGAAATCGAATCAGCATCCTTCGGCTCAGCTGCACAGCGCCTTAGCCAGTGAGCCGCCGCGTTGGGGCTTCCACGATGGAGCAAGTATTATCCTGATGCGTGCCCTGTGGCAGCTGAACGAGACGCTACGTGAGCAGAACAGGTGCACGTGGAGCAAAACTCCCACTGCGTGGAAGCTGCCGCGGGAATATCAGCAAGTATACTCACGTCTACAGACGAAGAAATCAAAGCGATGAAACAGAGGCTAACACAATGCAGCAGTGAATAATTCTGATAATCGCTAGGCTTTTGTCTAAAAGCCCGTAAGCAGACTTTGGTACCGGAGTAATTTGAATTTTAAAGCGAAGCTTTACTATCCTAGTCGAACCGAGTTTTGCAGTCGCCAGCAGTCGACCTTCACTTGACCGAAGCTGCGCCGTAGACTTGGAAACACATCCCGTGACTTGCCGCACCAAGCTGCGTCCCGGCCATACCACCGCCGTCACGTGCGCTAGCCGCCGTGGTTGCCAGAAGCTTGGCGCATGAGGCCTCCGCAGCTGGGTTGTTGCCTGAGCATGGCATGGCCATGGAGGAGAGCGAGGCCGGCCGCCTTCTCTGAGCTTTGTGCTTGAAGGGGGGGGGGGCTTTGAGCTGTCGTCGGGAAGCAGCGCCTGACCACTTCGTGGTGGTCGGCGGGCGAGACGCTTCACTGGAGAGGGTCCGGAGTGCTAAGCGCGAGAAGCTAGCGTCGGAGGCCGAGGAACAGCTAGCCGTTTTACTTGCAAAATCGACTTAATCAGGCTAAACCAGGACTTAACGAGGTTAAACAAAGCTTCCGCTTTGCAAATACAGGGTTAGTTGTGCTAAGGCGCAACCATTTTTTTTTATATCACCTGGAAGCGCGGAAAGTTGGGGGGGGTTAATGGTTTAAGGTTTAGACATAATAGCCTGCTTAAATACCAGTTGAGCGTGTAAATAGTGTATGTGCGCATTTGCGCGCGACCGTTCGTCTGTCCGTACAACCCGTCGGTCAGTTGTTCCGCAAATAAGTGTTATTAAGTATTCGGTGACATAGCACTGGAGGTCTCATACGAATACTTGTGCACAGGGAGTGAGGGGTGTGTGTGTGTGTGTAAGTGGGTAGGTGGCTGAGTGAGTGAGTGAGTGAGGAAGGGAGTGAGTGAGTGAGTGAGGGAGTGAGTGAGTGCGCTGATAACTTTCATACTATATTTTTTGACAGAGCTTCAAAATAGAAATAAACTCTGAACTTCCCCTCACGTCGGTCTCGGCAGAAATATTGTGACGGATACTATATTCGCATGGCACAAGGAACACCCATAGAGACACTGGGCGCAAAACAAGCTCGTTGTCGAATGCCTTTGGCAAAGTGCTCGGACTATAAAATCCGAGAGCGTGGCGTGCAGCTTGCGGACTGCGACGCCATATCTACATGCTACTTCCGTTCCTCAAACGTACCATCATTGAAGAGGAGTGGGATGATTGTTCACGCTTAGAAAGCGGAGAGAAAACGGGCAAGGTTATCGTAAAATAGGCGCGTCGTGTACGTAGAGATTGTATTTTCCGCAGAACATGTCCCTGCACTTTGCATATGACGTTAGAAGTTGCCAAGCTATGACTCTTGTCGCCCGACAGAGTGAAACGTCGTGAAACTTCCAGGCAGCCTTAGCAACAACAACAACAAAAAAAATGAAAAGGAACCACTTTCATCTTGCGCCTGCAGGGTTTTTTTTTGTGTAGCTGATGTCATAAAAGGGAAAACTGCGCATGGGATTATATAAGTCCCCGTAAGGACGAGTGCTTCAATTTTTTTGACAATTATTTATTCAGAAGTTGCTGGGCCAAGGAAAAAGACGCCTGGCTTTTCATGAGACTCCGTCAAATGGGTTTCTGTTAGGTTTCTAGTTTAGTTCCTGCGCCTTCGTGTAAACGACTTGTGGAATTTCCTTTTTTTGAGATTCTGAGGCCAACAAGCGTCCACTTTATAAAGCGAGCGGTGCTTGCTTACCAGAAGACCAACAAATAAAACAAAAAGGTACATTTTTCATGTTGCGGCAATTCCCCGCGCTAGCTCCGAAACAAGGACGAATAAAAGAACGGCGAAACAGTGTATAAGAGCGATGCGCGTTCCTACTCATGTTTTTCTCACGCAGAACACGTCTCTACCCTTAGCCGATGATGGATTGCCTCGGTAGTCGACGTGCCCCTGCATCTCCAAGCGCGCATTCACCGTGCATTTCGAAGAGCCCCGGCTTGCCGCTTTACATACGCATGCAGTGTCTCGACGGGTTTCTGCTGCCGCTATTTTACCCTTGTTTGATCTTTTCCAGATATGAAATATGCGTTTCAGACCATGTGTACACGGCTTGTTTACGTAAAGTTAGGGTTTTCGTTAGTCCGTTAAATTTTTCTTATCCACGTCTGCTTTTGAACAGTATCTATTGAGGTTTTTGTGCGCTAATAAACAACGCCCTGGTGTTACAAAAAACTATGGTTGATTCCTTTCTCATAGGACTCGGGAAAACACGAAAGAGAAATGTGCAGTGAAATCTGCAGCTGAGCTTGATTTTGCGGGTCGGTGGCTTTCTTGTGGGTGTGCTTGGTCAGCGACGTCCGGTTGGTGGGTCACTTCGTCAATGGTGTACGGGCGTCATTTCCGTGACCGATATGACTTCAGTGAAATCTTGGTGTATCCCGGCATAAAACACTTTCTTGTTAAAATATAAAACCCGAAAACGAACAACCCCAACTATAACGTACTTTGGTTCTAACGGTTGCTTCCCCGCAAGAAGACCCTGTGTGCAGGGGTGCATTCTTTACAGGCCGCTTGCTTCGTTGTACTGGCGTCACTTCCGTTACGAATTTTTCGTCACTCAAATATTTGTGCATCCCGCAATAAAACACTTTCGTGTTAAAAACAAATAATGCCGGCTTGCAGCATAGCGAAGGCCGAATTTCAGAAGAAATGAGAAAAACAACAGGAGGCATTAATGTAGTCCAAAGAGCTTTCAAGGTGAGGGTGCATCCCCTTCTCCGCTTTTCTAGCATTCAACTGCACTAGCATTTTCTAGCATTCAATTTGCGTCTCAGGAAACGACCGCGAACTGCGTCTCAGGAAGTGAACGCTTCATCGTCGGGCGCATTTGAATTCGCTGCTGTGGCGTCATCTCGTAGAGCGTCGCCACAGTCCAGCATGTCTCACCGCCTCCCCCTCGCACTTTCGCCATTAATCACCAACAGGGGGGCGTCTCGCACCACTTTGGCATACCACCCTCCCCCTCACATTTTCGCCACTCTCTTCCGCTTTCTGTCTGTCTTCGGTTCTTTCTTCGTTCACTCGGTAACGAGGACAACGTCACCGTCGAAGTACAGCAGCGGGCGCCAAAGTGCTGCTCACAAAAAAAGTTCTCATTCAACGTATTGTACGCGAATCCTCCAGTTCGGGTTGACGACGCAGGATCTGACAGCGAAGAATCATACCTGAGCTCCGTCGCCTCAAGACACACCGAATACTTAGTGTTGTACTATAGCGAAGTGATACACGCTGACCGAGTTGCACACACGCAAAGTATGTTATTTAACGGTGCTTTATAAACAGAAATGCGCGTTATCTGAAGCGGGCCTTACTACAGATTCTGCTGGGGCACGCACCAGGGAATTCACGAGTCTATAAATTAAATACTGAGCCGGAAGCATTCACAAGGTCAGCCCCCAAAAAATCTGTGCCCGTACTCTGAATGCTGCGCGCGTGCTCTGACGCCCAGCAATGTGTTACGTAAATAATAGGAAAACATTCCCGAAATGAGGCATTGCAAAACGCTTTATACGCAGCAACGTCTGCCGTTTCCGCACGGTGTCCCGGGGTTGGCGCACACAGTTTTTCATTTCTCTTTTCAAATTAGAGTTCAGAGCCAGGTTACTTCGTCTTCCGTTGGCACGCATTCACAAAACGTGCACGTTTGGGTGAGAACGCAGCCTGTCATTAGAGTGCTTTGAGGCAACGCAAGCGCCGACAAACACGGCGTTCTTTCGTGGTCCCATGAGCCTCTGAGCGTCGCGTCGCGGCTTGCCCTAGTTTCTGCTTAATGAGGCGAACGTGCCAGAGAAAACGTGATACCTGTTTACTTAGCCCAAAGGTATAATCGACGCCGCACAGGCAAAGTGCCGTGGCGAAAACTTGACTAGGTGTGGGCCGCGTGCTCAAACTTTTTTTTAGCAAACAATGGCCAAAGAAAAGGCATAGATGTTTCTCAGAGGTTAATTCCATCATGAATGTTATAATTACAACTTGAGCGTTTTTTTTACGAACGAAGGTCGGTAGCATGGGACTTTTCGGGAAGGTATCCGTTTAAGAATAACTATATAGTCCATAAGTAAGTTACAGTTCGTGCATTTGGAAATCTCTATGGCTGCTCCGACGTTGTCCTGAATGTGGAATCACAATTCGGATGTCTGATTTCGAGTTATTTATTTTTGCGAGTTGTTGTTCTGAGTCTGCTCGTTCTGTTCTGTTCGTTCTGTTCTGCTCATTCTGTTCTGTTCTGCGCATTCATTCTGTTTTTGCCCACGCCACTCATGCGCCTGAAGTAACCTTCGATGATGGAGCTGCCGCAAAAATGCTACGCTAATATTTAACTGACATGCTTCCCGCGTTTACCATTAACTAAAACTGGTTACAATCGCGCTATAATTTGCATCATTAGATCTTTGGCGGCTAGAATTTTTTGATTAGTTAAAATGATATTATCTTCCCAATGCGTTCGGTTTAGGTACCTAGTTTACAGCAAACCAAATGAAGAGTGGTTTGCATTGTTGGTTTATTTGAAGCAATGAAGCTGCCGTCACCGAAATATGATTGACTACTTCTTAATTTATAACATAACCCTCGACAATGCACATTTCGTAGCTATCTAGCCTACGGTAAACCAAAAATGCTTTCGATCGTGGCTTTATTTGGAGCATAAGAGTTACGGGCGCTAATTAAAATAATCGTGGCAGTGCATTTATAAAAATAAGAAATTACCTTTTGAATAAAGCAAAGAAAAGAGAGGAGGGAGAGAGAGAGATTGGCTCGATAACCTTGGATATCGAAGGCTCCATGAAACACGAAAATTGACATTGCGATAGAGCAAGCCGCAAACAAACTAATGACCAAGCAGCGAACGAGAAATAATCCGGGGATGCAGGGAAAATGGCGAGCCGAGGTTTTAGTTAGGGGTGTTCATCATCAACAAGGTGGGAGGGAGCACACATCTTGCCTGTTTTTATTTGAATCAAAATAAAGGTCACAATAGCGGTTTATTATTTCAACACGCAATTAAACTTATGCGTAAAGTGACAAAACCGTACCGCGAACCAAACTTAACCTTGCATGACATTTTTCGGGGGATAACCTCACGCATTTCGGGTTCTGTTTCCAGATACACTTTTGTTTTCAAAGTAACGAAAAGACAAAAGTATGATCGCGTCGGGGTAGTGGTACCCTCGGGAACAGTGAGCGGTGGTTCGGTTCTTTCTATCGACAACTCACTAATACAATTTCAATAATTTGGGTAGAGTGAATTCCCACGCTCACGCAAACAAATACTTGACACCTTAAGCTTCGCGAAATTGTCTCACGCGTAATGAGAATGGTGGGATCGTGTGCAGACATTGCTTGACATTTATCACACTCCACTACTCCTCACCCAAAAAAAGCGGATGACCCGTCTTTCTCTCTCCGAAAGAAAGCGACTGTAATCCTGGAAAGGCAGAGTTGGCGTATCTGTTAACTCGGTTTTCTGCTCACAGTGCACCATTTTCTGCTGACATTCGGAATCAAGTCCCCATCTCTCTTCTTCCTGCTTACTGACTCGTAACACAGATAATTTAGTTCCTCTTAAGATCCAGATGGTTACCTGACTCATCACACAGTGTGTAATGATTTACACCATTTTTGTCTACAACTATAACTCCTACATCCTACTAAAAAACAAACAAAAACACCCTTGGAAAGGGTGTTCGATTGAAACGACCTCTAAAAGGGTGTTTTCTTGTTTTTGTTGCTAAGGTTTAGGGGTTTTATAAGCGACAAAAACACCCCTGAAGTGTGTTTTCCTTTGTTTGCTAGGGTGTAAGGACGTTTGTTGTACACAGTGATTTATACCCTACATTTACAGTGCATCCCGTTTCTTATGTTCAGTAACGATGAAAGCATCGCCTGAGGAGCAGGTTGCCGCCGTAACGAAAGCGATGCCGCATGGTGACGTTGCGTATGATGGGTAACACTTTGCTTCGAGACAGTCATGCATCCTTACGGCGATTCAGGAAGGACACACCATTATGAGATACACCGATCGACATACTGACGACTGCAACACAGTTTTGGTTATTCGAAATTATGCACGTATGGCTGGACCGGATCGGTGCGGAATTGCAAACAAACTTTCCCAACACGAAGCGCGTAAACCACCCCCTTCCTTTCGGCTCCCGCACATCGATTTCCTAACCACCGACTAAGACCACAGGGGTAGCGTCACCACAACTAACCCATCGAGGAAAGTCCGAGGACACCTAAGCGCTTCTTAAAGGGGTACTGACACAAAATTTTGAAGGCGAGATAACTTCGGAGATAGATTGGTGTGAACACGCATACAGCATGCAAAATATCAGCGGCGAATACAGCTGAGAACATATTTAAAATCAATTTTAAAGTGTGCGAACGCAACCGAGCAGCCAGCAGAGGACCTCGCACAATCGACATCCCCTGGATATTTTGTAAATAAACAACATTCAAACACGTCACGAGTTTGTGCTTGCCGCTTCCGCACTGCCGGCGTTTTTCGCCGGCTCGCCGCTTCCAATCGGAGGGCGGAGCTTCTGCTCTCGAGAACGAACGACCGATCGTTGGCGGCGGAGGCGCCGTGATTTTGTCGGCTCATCGGGCAACTGGCCGCGACCAAAGTTCTACAACGATTCTAGGCACTATATTTTTATTACCTTTTTATTTACATTGGACGCGAAAACGCGCAGGAGGCACGAAAAACCCGCTGAGCGAGCCGCATGGTCGCTGTGCAGGCGGCGGCCACGGCCGCGAAGTGACGCAGGCCGGCGCAGGTTGCTTGAGAGATAGCTTGTTACCGCTGCACGAAATTGGACCCAAGTCCGAACCATGGCAGCTTATATGAGAAAGTAGATAATGATGTGATGGCGGGTTGCATTAAAAATTCTCATCTGCACCGCTTACGAGAGCGGCAATCGAATATCCGCCGCAGTGCTAATCCGAACACATCTGTAGGCCTACCTGTAGTCAGACGGGCCGGCTGCCCGAGCGCGTCGCGCGTCGTTGTCTAGCCGCGGCAGCATTTGCACTCGCAGCGCCTGCGTCACGTCCACGGTCGCTTTTTAATTAAGTGGCTCACGAGATCAGTACGTAGGGGCATTCGCAGAAACTGCCGGCGACGCGGATTCGACAGTGCCACGGCAGGCTCGGCTCTGTGATATCCCTCCGACGGTCACGTGGTCAGCTTTGTTCACACAAAATCCATCGTTTCGTGGCACCCGCTTCAAACCGAAACTGCGGCTGGCCGCATCGAAAGTGCCTCTAATTAAACAACCGCCGCGCGCTGAAGCAAATGAGGTTTCTACAGGTGATAAGTAGGTCACTAGCTACTTATGGCAAAAAAAAAAAAAAAAAAAAAACCAAGATGGAAAATTTTTGTGTCAGGGCCCCTTTAAGGGTTCGTGATGCCAGAGCATTGTGCTTTTATGTAACCCCTGAATTTTATGCTGTTATGCTTTTCATGTAACCCCCTCACTCCATTCAGTCTGGCCAGTAAGAGATTTAAGATAAATAAATAAATAAATAAAGTAAATAAATAAATAAATCAAACAAACAAACAAACAAAAAATAAATAAATAAATAAATAAATAAATAAATAAATAAAACGCGTGAGGCACAGATTCCTCCCAGCGTTTTCGAAGGGGTTCGTTCTCCTGCAGCTTGACACGATTTGATTCCTGATGTGTTTCCGTGTTTTCCTTTCAATGGCTTCGCTCAGTCTCCTACGTGTTTAGCGCTGCTAGTCATTCCCTTTCGTTTGCCAAGTTAAATGACGTACTACAGAATGCCGATCGCGCTTCAAAAGCACGTTGAGCCTGTGGAGTTACGATGTGAGGAGATCAAAAATGTACAGAAACCTTCCCTTACACGGCGTTACTGTAAAAATTGGGCCCATCTCCCCGCGAGGGGGACTCGAGTAAATGCGTCGCATAGGGGGTGGGTGTATTGCGTTAACGTTTAGTGTTTGGGGAGTTGGTGGAAGTGAATGCGTTGTATCAGCAGCATCTTGACGTAGTTTGAATGAGTCAAGGATATAAGGCGCGTTCGTAGCCTCCCATTCTATGTCGGCTTTGTGGCGCAGTGGGTAGAGCACCATGTACATTGCGTTCCGCCCGCAGGGTCGAGGGATCTAAACCAGGCGCCTGGATAGTATTTTTTTTTATGTAGTGTAGGGGGAGGGGTGCGGACAACGACGGTGCGGACTACGACGGACGTCAACGCGGGTGACATCGTGAGTTACTGAAATGCTCTGCATTTAAAATAAATGGACATGGATGGCAAACGGAAAGACAACGAGACTAGCGCCAGTCATAACTCTTTTAACTCTATTGTGTTCCCGCTCTGTGTGTTTTCTGCGTGCCGCTTCACGCCATGGGATCTACCTCAACCTCGCTCTATATTTTATCGCCAACCGTATTGCTCTTTTTCTCCTTGTATTGTTTAGCGAAATGGCAAGGGTTTCCCTAGGGGACTACTCGACGAAACGACATTTCGGCTGGCCTCTAGTGGTGTATAGCCATTGAAGGCATGGCAGTTTTTTTTCTCGGTAGACCGTGGTATGAGGCTAGGGATTCACGGTTGCTGCGAGCTGTCAAGACATAAACAAACGCCATTACGTGACTCGACACTACAAAGTTGGGCCGTCAGTCGTGAGTATTTTGAACTGTTTTCCTTGTTTCTTTACACAAATGTTTTATGCCCACCCCTTTGGAATTCTCGGCAGCATAATTTCGTTTAGGATTTACCGTCGACTTCTTTCTTTTGTAAACAAGTTATTTCGCCTAACTTACACCGTGGCGTCAACGCACAGAGCTATAAATAAAAAAAAATGTGGTTGATCCCTTTTTCATAGGAATCGGTAAAACACGAAAGTGAGATGTGCCTTCACGGGATCAGTTCAATGCTTATTCTGCATCGATATGAACTTGCACATCGCTAGTTATATTTCGTCGGTATGGCACCGTCAGACTTATCAACATTAAACACCGGATTCCACTCGCCGGAGCCTTGCGTAAACCCGAATAAAACCACACGTGCTACTTTTACTACTTTTCAAAAAGTATTTTATGGTGTACTACATTCTTTCAAAGGCTGTTTCCTTTCTTAATTGATATGGCGTAAGGCCGTGAGTTATTGACAGAAAGGGTGTAAATCTTTTTGCAGTGTAGCTATAGATAAAAATGACGTAACTTATTTTACAGTGTAGTTATAGACCATGAAAATTCCCCTTTAAAAACGCGAATAATTTTACAGTGTGCAGAAACTGCTTAAACCAACTTCACCAGGAAAGACAGCGGTGCAGGGCGGGAAAGAACAACAAGAGACGCATCTTCTTGGCGCTGTGGCTTTCTCAACTGTTAGTTTTGCCGTGTGACGACTGCTCTGCTGACACAGTGACGCGGCTCTTCTGACGGAGCGACGCGAACATTTAGCCTTCACTCCGCATTCGCTGCTCACGCAATATTAGTTAAATGTAGGAATAAGTAGTTCATAGTGGCATATATCACACTATGGGCCTTCAGGCACTCGGTAGGCGTGCCTCCAGATCCTTGGGAGAGGCCTTCGTCCTCCAGAGGACATAACCAGAGGACATAACCAGATATAAAAAATTAAAGCAGTTCCGCTCAACATGAAAGCTGTCAGGTGTGGAGCAGTGATTCTCCAAAGGGGCTGCGGCACCCTCTCTCGACCAGAGTTACTTAATATAGAGGTTGCAAAACTCCCCATAGGCCCCATGCATCAAAAAGTGGCCCTAGGAGTGGTCCCCTGTATTGGATTTTCCCGTACAGTGACGCCATCTGTTGGTGACAAAATAAACTATACAACGTGATTTGCCGCTCGACAACCTGGGCGAAAAACGGTATTTGGGTGCTTGCGTGAATTTGTTGTGCTGAAGAAGTCCAAGTTCCTGAACAACGAAAGTGGTGTATATGCATTCGAACCAAGAGTGGCAAAAAAATGCGACCGTGTGGTCAGCAAGATGCTTTGCCGCCTGCGCATTGTCGTCTGCTGCGCGTCTTCTGCGGTCTTCCGGCGGCAAAAAAAGAGTTAAAAATTCGTTTTGACGGCTTTACGCAAGCTTCAAAGGATTATTTATAGCCACTTGGTCAACTATCGATTAGTTTTGGCATCCAGTGTGATGTAGGCCGAGAGAGAACTGCAAATTTAGTACTTAAGATCGGACGTATCTCAGCCGAAGTGCCCGCGCAAGCGCCAATTGGTCGAGTGCGTTGCGCAGACGGAAGAAATATAGTAACAAAAACCGGACTTAAATAAAAAATTATAACTTAGCAAAGCAGAAAAATAGAAAAATATGCACGTTTAAACTAAACTTTACCGTAAAATTGTGAGTTTAAATAGTTACTGTGTTTTTTTGGATAGTGCGTGTGGTTGCCGCGGTGGCGCCACCGAACGTACGATTCAAAGCAGCGGGAAGGGGGGGGTTCAGGTGCGGGCCGTTTTTTGAGGCGGAGTTTGGCTTCCTACATCGAAGAGGTCTGCTCTTAACCAGTTTCACTATCATCCCGGGGTCGATACCGAAAGTCGTCAAGAGATGATGCCGCAACCCTTGGGAAGGGGTTGCGGCATCAAAGGGGTTGCATATGCATTGATTCACGATTTTTTGTTCTTTTATATTATTGAGTACTTTCTTGCGGCCTAGCAACGCAGTCTCCGCGGAAGCGGGGCAGCGCAAAGATCACCCCAAAGTTTTGCACATGAGGAGCGTGCGCCTGCGTGACGCAATGGTATTGACATGGTCGTCCTGACGTGAGGGACCCACGTTTTATCCAGACCAGGGGAAATGGTGAGCGTTTCAAAGCCTCAGTTTGGGGCGTGACGCCCCGTGACTGCCGTGGCTAGATACCGTGACCTCGGACGACCTACGACGACAGGCCGGGCTCCTTAAAGGGGCCCTGAAAGGCATTTTGAGCACACTAAATGAACTAGCGCAATCGCTAGATTGGGTCGCCAACGTCACCTGTGCCAAGTATTACTCTTTTACGCGCAGCGGAAGCTCACACTTTTGTTGCAAAGTTTGTCGCTTTTTTCCTCACCCTTTCCTTCGTGTTTTTGGACGCCGCCATACTTCACAATGTCTACATCATCGATTCCCAGATGTTCGTCATGAGCTAGACATCCTGCTATTGGGCGGCTTTTTCACGCACTTCCGGCAAAGAGATGAGTCGTCTGCTCAGCGTCGGGTCGCCGGCTGATCTGCCAGCGGAGTGCCGGAGTGCTTTGACATTTTACGACAAACGAAACAAGTGTAAACAAACGCTTAACCGTTGTATTGAATGCAACACGGCCATAACACGACGTGGATTTTATCTTACGTGAGTACGTACCATAAAGAAAGTCCCGTGGCACTTCTTTGGTGCAATCGCAGAGAACGTCCTGAGCCGAATGCCCGGGTTTGACGCGTACATTTTATTCAACTTCAAAACAATCCAGAGATGCGTTTCGAACGAACGCAACGTCACAACATGCGTTGCAAGTCTGAACCGCGATTTACAGACGATGAGTTGCCTCCTCCTGCCCGTCGTAAATTCGGCACTCACCTCACACCCGGTTTGCGGGGACGAGCAGCAAGTCACAACTCTGGCGCGCAAGCGAGAAGGCTTTTAGCCAGGCACACTGCACATACCCCACGCGAGGTTGAGTGGTACGTCGTTCGAGAAAGATAATCCAGACCATGGGAAGCACTATCCACCCGCAGAAGTACAATGTCGCATTTCATCGCGAAACGAACGCGTCCACAACACACAGGAGGCGATGCACACCACACACACACAGCTTCGGTCGCTGCATCGGCTTAGCTGCAAGCTTCGTTCGGACAATCAGCGATGCTACGACGATACAGAGCTGCGTGAGGACGACGTGCTAACCACTTCACGTATTTACAAACACAGGGGCAAAGAACTAGGTTCATCGGAAGCAAAAAATCTTTCCTCCATTATAGTGCCTGAAATATACTGGCTAGTGTGCCGAGGGAGGGCTCCAGGCGGGCGCCGGGAACGATGTACGCGGCCGTCTGCCGCTTGGGGCGCTGCCGTGCGGGAGTGTGCGCGTTCATCCGGCCCCGAGCAGATCGCGCGGTTACCTCCGAGCTGCGTAGCAGACGGCAGCGGCAGAACTTTCCATTCCCGCTTGCGACGAAAGCGAGCGAAAGCGACGGGAATTCTGTCGCGCAACCAAAATTTTGTCCCGACCATTCGACAAAAACGATCGTCGCGCGACAAAGCGACGGAATTCCCTGCCGCTCTCACTCGCTTTCGTCGCAGGTGCGAACGGGCCTTTATGCGCAATCTCCGCCCCACATAAAACAAGCTCTTGCTTGTCGCCTGAGCATACGGTTGATATCTGACTACGTTACACTGTGCTTGCCAGTGTATTTAAACGATGTCACTAGGTTTGAAACGTACGCGCTCGGCGTGCAGCTTTGTAAACGCAAGCGGTTTCACATACGCACGCTATTTTGCTGCTAATAGAGTTTTAGTACAGCGTTTGTGGCCTTTGCATACGCTAAACGCTAAATTTTTGCGTCCCGCTACGTGACACCGCGATGGAAGTTTAGTAGTAGAGCGTCTCATCAGTTTTGCGTAGCGACACACTAATGCATACGGCGCCATCTGTCAAATGTTTTCCGAAATGTCTCGCCGGCTGATCTGCTAGCGGAGTGCCGGAGTGTTTGGACATTTTACGACTATCCAAACAAGTGCAAACAAACGCTTTCCCGTCAGTGTTGAATGCAACACATGGGTGCAGCTTGTGAGAACACGGGTTCTCGCTGATCGAGTGCAGCGTTTGCTCTTCGCCTTCACGTTCATCGCCGCTGATAAAGCGATCCGATCCGGCGCGTTTTGTGCACGGGTTCTGCGTCGGTTGAAAATGTCTTTTTCACATGCCGCCGGTAGTAGGAATTACAACCACCGCAAAAATAACACCCGGCACCAGCGGGGCCACATCTGAGACCGCGCTTTTTGGATAAACAGAGCGCGGTGCACCAAAGGGAACGAGCGCACGATTCTCCCCACGCGGCTGCGAGTTCGCCGCCGATACCAACTGCAGCTACGTACACCGCGAAAGGGAAAGGCCAGGCCGCACACATGCGGCCAGGTCATTCGTTCGCTTTTCCAGCCTGTGTCCATGGTGTCTACAGAGATGAAAAAGCCGAAAGAGCTGGCCCGTAGCAGACGGCAGTCTGTGGGAGCGCAATAGCGGAAGTACGTCACCGCTGAGGAGCGGAGCATCATGGGAGGGCAGGCCAACAGCGAAGAAAAACAGTTGAAAGGAGGAGGAAATACGGCGCGACGATAATTCGCGGTTTTTGATTTACGATTTCTCAGCTAATACTTATCGCTTTAACAAAATTCTTGCAGGAGGAGATTGCTAATACATTGCTTTATTTGGTTACATGTACATCCATGAATCGGCGGAAGGCATTTCAGGACCCCTTTAAAGGAGTACTGACACGAAATTTTCGTTTTACGTTTTTTTTCCCGCTTTTATGGGTGTCCTATTAGCCCACTAATCATAGAATGGCACATTAGACCGTCGATCGCAGCGTAAACAATGCATTTACGGCGTCGTTTATTTGCGTCAGTTTCAATTTCGACAAAACAAACGCTGAGCGGCCGCCATGCGCCTGACGTCACCATTCTTGTCGCGCCGCTGCCGATCTGGATGCGCCCGGACGCGCTCGCGCAGACCGGCCGAGGTCTTCACCATCTCCCGCACGCCCGGGCAGCATGACGTCAGTCCCGAAAACCATGACGTGTACACACGGTGTAGTCAGCGCGCGCCAACCGCAGCCAGCGCGTCGGCGACGTCACGGGGAGCCCCGACGTCGGCAGTTTGGGGCAAGTAGCATGTGATGTGATGGTGGCCCGCTCTGAGTTTTTCATGCGGGAGAGATTAAATGGATTAAAAATATGTTATACTGAACGGCTACTGTTGAAACTTGCTCAGAGATATCTCCTGATAAAAAGAAAGCAGTTTACGTAGTTATCGCAGCTTTGAAATTTCGTGTCATTACTGCTTTAAAGTGCTCCGCACTTGAAAGTTTGGGACGCAAATGAAGCCATCGTCCGACGTGAGATAGTGGACTGTAACTCCTGGTGAACATACCCTTATCCTGCAGTGGAAACCTAACAGTTGATGCCGACGATAGGTAACATAAATCCCATGCATAAAAAATTGGCAACAGTTTAGTGTGTCCTTTCTTAATTGGTGTCCCTTCAACAGGGATTGTTAGTACAACAAATACACAAGTAGCCAATCGAAGTTTTGTAGCTAAAGAGAACCGAATAATGCCTGCTTAAGCACACTACAACAGATTTTGCATAAAATAATTTACTGGCAAGTCTAAATGAGGTCTCATTTATTCCACTTTAGTGCGCAGAACATTTGCAACCCATTCGTTAGCATATTTGCTGCAACTTTGTGTTGTTTAGTATGAACTGCAATTTTGTGCAAACGTGGAAACCGAAGCAATCATTCCAAACTTTTCGAAATGCGCTCCTAGTAGGAAATTACACGAAACATGTATAGTTCCTTGGCACGGATTATAAGTTCCGCGCTAACTAAGTGTGGAGAAGGCTGTTCGAGTGTGAGGAAAGGGATGAACTGAACGTCGGAATTCCGAGAGAAAGGTTCTCTGAAGTCCGTTGTAGTATCCGCTTTAAATTGAGCCATCAGTGCGCGAGACAGTGCGCTAATTGCTCCGGAGAGCGGGTGCCGCTTCGGGATTAAATCTCGTCGCGTTCTCGATATACGATACGGGTCTCTGCGTGCCGGTTTCGAGGAACTTATTCCGCGCTCGTGGAGTGGTCGTACAAGAAGGCCCGTTTTCCGGAGGCTTATGTCATGTGAGCTTTGCGAAGGAAACCGGAAACTCCGGTGCCATAGAAGCTGCGATCTTAATGGGCAAAAAAAAAAGAGTTTAGATTTAGAAAAGTTTAGACTCGGTTTTTTATAACCAGAAGAAAAAAAAAAGGAACTGCAGCCCGGTGACACACACGGAAAGAAAACTATCTAAAAAGGAAGAAATTCCAGCAAAACAAAAAGAGGAGAAGAATAAAGGCAGCATTCGTGGACGGTTATAGTTTATAAGTAAATAACAGCTTGGAATAATTAGGTGTCTGCGAAAAGTGACTATTGTAATAGACGCTGCTTACTAATGGTCAAGAATGATGAAGAAAAACCCGACGGAAAATTAAAAAAAAAAACCATAGCAAGCTACACTTTCGAATACTGCAGTACAGGCGAGGTAGAATGTACGCACTAGAAACGTAAGTGGCGACTTAAGAACAGCATGGTTAACTTCTTAACAAGAAGTATATATACGCAGGAGACCATTCCGCACTGCTGAAACTACTGGCAGTGTGTGATGCTTTTCACTTTACGAAGTTACAAAGAAAACTCAGACGTGTTTGGCACAAGGTGTCAGTGCATACACGACGGAATCAACGTTCTTTTAATTAGGAATATAGGCTTGGCTGATTTTAACCCCAGCAAATAAAACAAACAACCTGTTAAAAAAGCCGTAAGTTGCGCGTTCTCCCACCAGATGGGGAGGGTTTCTATGGCAATATCAGAGGACGTGCATTGCTCCTTGAAGAACGGGCGGGGTGTCTGAGAAGTCGGGTATACACGGGTATCTACAGGCAGCAGGCTGAAACGTGTGTATGCTGTGGCAGAGACCATTGTCAGGAACTGCGCAGAGATACGACCGCCGCGGGGCGATGGGGGAATGACGTTTGGGGGAGGCTTTAGGATTTGGGGAGAGGGGGAGCCTCAACTTCAGAGCAATATAGGCGACGAAGAGGCGGCTTGAATGGCGGTGGAGGAAAAGTAGGGAAGAGATGGGTACGCAGGGGGAGTAATCATAAGGATGAGGATTTTGAGCAGCCGAGGGTAAATAAAAGGGGGTAAAGAGCGATGGGAGTTTAAAACATGTGTTGGGGGAGCTGGGGGAAGCCAAATCTATTACTTTAGCTAAGAGTAGGACAAGTAAGTGGAATAAAATAGGCAAGTCGGTTGCCGACAACCGAAGTCCCGATGCAAAGAGACAGCCACTAATCAGCATCATCATCATAACGTGTATGCTTTGTATGCGGCGGCAGTTATCTGAAAGCCATAGTGCATATTGTCATAGGCTGCATAGAGAGTCGACCGCGGCGGGCGATAGCGAAACGACATTGGCGAAATATTTGGGATTTGGTGTGAGCGGAAGCCTCAACTTCATGGTCATAGGGCGACAAAGAGGCGGCGGGAATGGGGGTGGAAGAAAAGTAGGGAAGAGAGTGGGGAGTCGCAAGAGTAGTCTAGTGAATGAGGAATTTATAACAGCAGGGCGGAGGAAGTGAGCAAGGGCAGGAATGGGGAGCGATGGGAGTTTAAAACGTGGGGAGGGCGCAACCCCATTATGTCAGTTAAGGGTAGGGCAAATAAGTGGAATAACACAAACAAGTCGGTTGCTGAAAACCGGCGTCCCGATACGTAGGAACGGCCTCTTAGCATCATCATAACAATAGCCATCATCATCATCATCATCATCATCGCGTTGTTGAGATGACACTCGTCATCACCCCGCTACAAAGGGGATACATTTAAGAATCAATCAGTCGGTCAACCGCGGGAAAATTGAATTGAATTGAGAAAAGCGGCGGTGCATTAACGACCGCGAAGGAGAAGCGCCGAGGGGTTTGAGAGGCATAGAGGAGAGCGTGTTACAATGGAGGGACGGCAGAAGACTGTCGATTTTAGGTGACTTTTGCAACAAAGCCAGCAGATACACGGCCAATTTCTATCTCTCTTTAACTCTTTCCTTCTCTCCCGTTTCACCTGTGTCTCAATTATCGCTATGGGTCATCTGAACTTAGCAGAAAGGTGCAGCCAGTATACGTAGCCGTCTTGTGTAGACACTTTATTTAAATGAGAAAGGGAGGAAAAACGGGTACGGCGGTCGCACAATGAAACTCTCCAGTCGATGAGTCGTTTCCCTGTGCATCAAGACACGTTGGCTAATTTTCCCTGCGGCAAGCAATTAGGCACCGGAGACCTTTCCTCCGTCTTTACGACGGAGACGCTACGACCTCTAAACACTTGCCGGTTGCCAGCGGCTGCAAGGTCGACGTCATTGTGAGAGAAAGCAATTTCCCGCTTCGCTGCCCGCGTAGGGCCCAAATGTGCACCGCGGCGCATAAAAGCACTTTAATGTCCGCCATAGGCTGGCGTCAAGGCTGGTACTCTAGTTACGCCGACGTTAACGAGAGCAGGGCACATGAGGCACGGGAAAGCGTCGGCAAGGCGAAGCTCGAATGCGGTTTTCGCATCGCTTGACGAATGCGTTGCACCCGACTTCCCTGGCCCTGCCAGGCTTTATGGATCGGAAAATGCGTAAGCGTGAGTTAATATATTAATTATTCCCGAGAGTAGAGGCGTTCAGATGAAGAATTATGGCTGGAACATTGTGGTGTTGATGCTTTGAAACGTGGTAGGCATTTATGCAAGAGCGACAATTGTGTTCCCCAACAGCCTATCGTTTCGCTCGGAGCAATGCTAGCTATGCTGAAAAATAAGATGGAACTAGCAAATTAAAAGTTAGCGAGGGAAACCTAGCTAGGCCCTTTAGTAATTTGAGTAGAACGTACACGTGCCATGTAGATGACCCACTCAAGAATTTTTGTTTTGTTGAACGTGATAACCCGCAAGGTTTAACGCAAGCGGCAAGCGGTTACCATCTGTGGTGGATTAGAATGAAAGTTTCCTTTTCAGAAAGTGATATGACACATCGTACAATTTGAATTACTTTAACCATCATTGAAGGCAGTGCTATCTTAGCCCGTCGTCGTCCACGAAATTCTGTTTCAAATTCAACTCCTCCAACGGAACAACACCAACATCCGCGTCGACTGGGTACCTGGCCACGAACCATTTTCTACAGGCAACCAGGCGGCCCATGAGGCCGCTCAGGAGAGTTCCCCCTCCCATCCTCCACTAATGCCTGGGGTTTGGCCGTCGTGGTCCCTGGGGTTAGGCCGTCGCGGTTCCCAGCGATGTGCATCCACCAGCACAATT
Organism: Haemaphysalis longicornis; assembly: GCA_013339765.2. Lineage (NCBI taxonomy): Eukaryota > Metazoa > Arthropoda > Arachnida > Ixodida > Ixodidae > Haemaphysalis > Haemaphysalis longicornis. Next base: position 23,851,667 of record CM023449.1, read on the forward strand.
AAGGATGGACGCGCCCGTCTAAAAGCGCAAACTCCCGCTGGCTACCTCAGCCGCCTACCTCCTATTCCCCGCTCAGGCGAAATTTTTATTAACAAATATATTGCCAATTCAGCGTACACGGCCGAAACACTTCGCAAGTGGTGTACCTCTCACCTGTCCCTTCGATGTCCTTACTGCCCTACCACCACTCCATCAGACCTCACACATCTAGTTTTGTGATGCCCAGTTTTTGCCAGGCACCGTACATTCAAATCACCCCAACCACATCCCAATCCACAACAAACTTATGCACAGCTATTATCTGAAATAGCAGTTTATTAAATTAAAAGCGGTCTAGCACGGGTTGTCTGAGTGGGTCTTCCCCCGAACGAACACGCAAACCGGCACAAACTCTGGACTCTATTGCGATCCCTAATGTGATCACCACGGACTCGCCCATTAATTGCAGGTTCCAAGACGTGGCCCAGTTATTGACTCTACTAAGAACGACCAGTATTTATTTATTTTCTCTTACCCTACCACCCCATTCCCTTCGTCCATCGTGACCAGTGGTCATCCTTTTATAATAAAGGTTCTCCCTCTCTATTTATAAACCATCCAAACCAGTAATAAACATCTTAAGTTGAGATAAGCTAAGAGAAAAATCTAGCGAAATAATGTCGACCGAAGATGTCGCCCAGACAACTACATAGAAACTCATCTTCCCTAGTTACAGACGTCATGACAGAGAGAAACTGTTGTATCCGCCGCCCACCGAGTCACCACATGTGCAGAGAGATGCAGACGCTACCGCGCACCCACGGAAAAGAGCCTTTATTCTTGTTACATGCTACTTATAACCGGGCTGCGGTTACTGATGATGATACTGGAAATTGGCCACTTTAGTACTGTACGCCACCTGGTGGTATGAACAGAACTACATTACACAACACAACATCCCCTCCTCCCAAAAAAGGGGCAGCACACCGCCCTCCTCCAAAAAAGGGTCACGGACAGTCACTGCATTGTCTCATAAGTCATATTCAGCCAGCCATGCAGGCTTGCGTCGGTCTCTGGTGAATCGCTGTGGAGCCTCACTTTCAGCACTTGTCTCAGTCCCTCCCAACACGTTCCTCGGTACACTTATGTCCGTGACATCAACATTCGGCACACCAGCACTTGCAGTAGTTGGTACTGCCATTCTGTCGGTGCTGGCCGGGGCAGTAAGTGGCTGGAACTGGGCAATCGGGGACTGTGCTGGTGTGGAGCCGGGAGTCCCAGGGGAAACGCAGGTTGCATCTGTCTCAGGATTCCAGGCTGCAGTGTATTGAATCAGCCGCTCACGATTCCAAACGCGACCGTTGCTCAGCTCGTACGTGTCCTCATGTTGGCGCCGAACCATGATGAAAGGAGGTGAATACGATGGGGAACCCTTTGGCACATGTCCCGGTAGCTTAATCCGAACTCCTTGTCCTGCACTCAATGATGAATGTTTGGCTGCACGACGTCGATCCGTATAGTGCTTGCTTGCAAGCTGTTTCCGAGTTACCCTTTGCTTGACGGCTTGAAGCTCCACGCCTCCGACCTCAGGAACACTTCCAGTCGGTCCTGCAGCGAGATCGAGTCTGGTCCTTGGGTGACGGCCGTGTAGGAGAACAGCAGGTTTCTGACCCGTAGTTGCATGCGGGGTGCAGCGGTAGATCCCGAATGTACTCTGTGACAGCCTCCTTTAGTGGGCGGTGTTCCTCCTGACACACCTGAAGTAGTCCTTTAACACACGACTAACCCGTTCCACTTGTCTATTTGACTCTGGATGATAGACTGCCGAGAATGTGTGGTGGATACCTCTATTGCGCAAGAATTCTTCAAACTCGACGAATGTAAATTGTGGCCCATGGTCACTCACTATCTCCTTCGGATAGCCTTCACGGCTAAATATACTCCGCAAAAAGGGCATGGTCGTCGCTGAAGTGACGTTGGAGGTGAACCCTGCTTCTGGCCACTTGCTGAAGTAGTCTACTAAAGTAATGGCAAAACGACAGTCCTGAGGAGCCCTTGCGAGAGGACCAACGATGTCGATGCCCATCTTCTCCCACGGTGCTGAAGGAAATGGCACCGGCTGCATTAGCGGCACAACTGGCGTTGCTGATTTGTCAGCAGACTGACAAATGGCACAAGACTTCATCAGCTGTTCGACGTACTTGTTCATGCCAGGCCACCAGTATTTTTCTCGGAGCCGTTGCTTTGTACGCGTGATGCCTGGGTGTGATTCATGGGTGACATCCAGAAGTCTGCTCACCAACGAAGAAGGTACCAGGAACTGTTTCCCTCGGACCAGCAAGTCATTTATCACTGACAGTTCGTCTCGAACCTTGTAGAAAGGCATTGCTTCTGGAGGCAGCGTCTTGGCTGATGGCCACCTGGACGTGTCCACTGCATCACTTGGCAAAGTGCAGAATCCTGCGCAGTTGCGGTTACGAATTCCTCGTGAGTTAAGCATGAAGAAAACAAAGCAAACAACATCTTCCGGCTCCGGACGGGCTCCATACTTCTGCGGTAACCGGGAAAGGGCATCTGCGACAGTATTTTCAGTGCCCTTCTTGTATTCTATTGTGTAGTTGTATGCCAGCAGTCTGGCATGCCTTCTGGCAATACTGAAAGGTTGACGGCCCGCTCTATTTGCACCGAGCAGCGTCACCAGTGCCTGATGGTCTGTACGTAACGTGAAGTGCCTGCCCCAGAGGTACCTTTTCCAGTGCTCACATGCCCACATGCAGGCTAGTGCTTCCAGTTCGCCTACAAAGTACTTGGCTTCAGCCGGTGTTAGGCGTCTTGATGCAAAAGCGATGGTATGCAAGTCATCACCCTTCTGTTGCTGGAGTACAACTCCTATGTCAATGCCAGAAGCATCTGTTGTAACCACTATTTCCAGAGCAGGGTCAAAAAGCTGTAAGCATTTACTTGCCAAGAGGAGCTTCAGCTGGTCAAAACAGGCTTGTCTTTCCGGCGTCCAAGTGAAACCTACTCCCTTCCGTAGGAGCTGTCGTAGAGGCTCAACGAGTTCAGCATAGTGTGGTATGAACTTTGCATAATACCCAACCATGCCAAGGAAAGAGCGCAACGTTGCTACATTTGTGGGGGCTGGAACTGTCTGGATGGCCTCTACATTGCTCACAAGTGGGCGAACCCCTTCTTCGGTCACTCTGTGACCCAAAATGTCAAGCTCCTTCACTCCAGAAATGCACTTTTCATTCAGTTTTAGCCCAGCATGGGCAATGCACTTCAAAACCTGCCGAAGGCAGGCGTCATGCTCTTCTTTTGTGCACCCAAACACAACAATTGTCAGTCAATGTAGCAGAGAGTATTTCTGCAGCCTTGTAAGATTGTAGTCATCATTCTCTGGAAAGCAGCTGGTGCCGAAGTTAGTCCAAAACAGACACGCTTGTACCTGTACAGCCCATGCTCTGTGATGAAAGCAGTCAGGTCCCTGCTGTCTGGGCTAAGAGTCAATTGATGATAGGCCGAGGCCAAATCCAGTCTTGAAAAGAACTTTGCACCATGCAGCTTGTGTAGCAACTCTTCAGTCTGGGGCAGGGGAAAGGAGTCCACAATGATTGCTTTGTTAGGTTCCCGAAGGTCTACACATAATCTAATTTTCCTGTTCTTTTTCTTCGTTACAACTATTGCGGACACCCAAGGGGAACTGTCAATTTTCTCAATCACATCTGCCTGTTCTAGCTGCTTCAGTTCAGCTTCCACACATTCCTTCACTGCAAACGGCAAGCGTCGTAGTTTAGCGCTTACAGGAGCAACATCCTTGCGTATCTTGACTTTATGCACGAAGCCATTTGCAAGACCCAAATTCCCGTCAAACAGGTCAGAGAACTGGGATAGCAGATCAGGAGAGAGCCCTTCCGGTTTACAGGAAGTGTGGAAGCAGCTCAGTGACGTACCATTTATCTGTAGTTGCAGTGTGTTGATGGCGTCGATGCCCAGGAGATTTGTGCCTTGTGGTACCACGTAGAAAAGGAGTTGAGCATGCCGGTTCCGATACTGGACTGGAGTGGCGAAGCATCCTTGAATGTTGATTTTTCTGCGTGAAAAATCGAGCAATGTCGCCGATGTTGGCTGGAGTGGTGCTGGAGGCCTCAGTTTGCTGTAGGTGTCAGCAGCAAGAATTGAAACTGCAGAACCCGTGTCCACGAAGGAAATCGACCGGAGTTTCTTGAACCTGTACTTGTATGCGCACTCCAGTGCTCTGTTACCCGTTATGTTGCAGTACGCTGAGAGCTGTAGGATCACGGTGCTGGACTTCTTAAACAGCAAGTGACTTCTTGCTAAGCTTCTCGCTACGACAGACTCTCTCGAAATGGCCTACCTTGACACAGTTGTTGCAGGTCTTGTTCCTTGCTTTGCAAATACTAGAATTGGCTAAGTGTTTCGCAGAGCCGCAGAGAAAGCAAGTCCTACTATTTTGTCCCGACGAGGCACGTTCGGCTGGCCCTGGCGCCAAACGCTTATTCACTTTTTGCACGTACCTGGCAGGGCTAGCTGATGACAACTCCTTGGAATATTTTGCAGTTTCTTCGATACTTCGAGCAATTGTGAGGGCCCTGTCCAACGTCAATGAGGAGCCTTCCAAAAGTAGCCTCTCCCGAAGTACGGGGTTGCTCGCCTTGGCGACGAGTTGGTCGCGTATGAACTCGTCGGCCCGTCATTAAAGGCGCGGAAAGTGAAAGTTCTCGCAGCGAAGAAAGAACATGTCCGCGGTCTCACCCGGCAACTGAACGCGTTGACCAAACCACTGGCGTTCAATGACAACGTTAGTACTTGCTGCGTAGTAGGCCTCGAGCGTCTGTAGAGCAGTCTTGAATTCGTCGTCGTCCTCCGTTGGTTGCTTCTCTGGTAGCATGTAGTAGATTCGTTGTCCCTCGACCCCCAAACAATGTAGAAGGAGCGCCTTGCGGCGTGCTGGCAGGTACGCGTCGCTTGCCCACGCCACGAGGTAGTTTGCGAACATCCGACACCATTGCGTCCACGGTATGGCGGGCTTTCCCGGTATCGGTAGAAACGGCGCCGGCGGCGTCAGTGCCATTGAAGAAGATTGCAGTATGCCGTACTCAAGTAGTGACGTGGCGTTCCGCCCGCAGCTCGAAAAGGGTTACCTCGTCGCCATTATGTTGTATCCGCCGCCCACCGAGTCACCATAGGTGGCAGAGAGGCGCAGACGCTACCTCGTACCCATGAAAAAGAGCCTTTATTTTGTTACATGCTATTTAGAACCTGGCTGCGGTTACTGATGATGATGCTGGAAATTGGCCACCTTAGTACTGTACGCCACCTGGTGGCATGAACAGAACTACATAACACAACACACAGAAACGTTCGCCTAGAATCACCAAGTTGTATACCATTGTAGCTTTAAAAAAAGTAAAATAGGGATCTTTAAAACATGGTCAAGAAAAAGAGTGCTTTTTCTCATAGTTGCGGGAAAAGTAGAATAAAATTTTCGAGCAGTCTTTTTACCCTGTACAAGACAATGCGTATGCTCAGTCACGTAGGGCTAGCACCGGAGAGGGAGGAGGAATAAATGTTTTTCCACGAGCGCTGGTGCTGCTGTTAGGGCACCCGCCTGGTGGGGGGCGTCCCTAGTCCGTGATGCCCTGGCCTTGGCTGGCAGTCCAGGCCCTCTTCATCAGTATGCGCTGGGTTCCAGGGTCTGGACTTTTCAGGCAGGCCACCCACTGCTCGTAAGAGGGGGAAAGGTTGGGGGGTAGGCCTGGGGTTTGTCCGCGCTCTCATACTTGGTGGTATAGGGTGCCGGGCAAGGGGCAGAAATTACAGGTGGCCGGGTATATTGTGGCGTAGATGGCGTGAAAAAGGGTGCGATGAGGATAGGAGTTGGTTTGTATTCTTCTCAGGCTGGCGGCTTTTTGTCTTGATAACTGGGGATGTGGAGCCGGGAATATTCTTCTGCTTTGGCGATAACGGGCCAGAATATCTCCATATTTTACGACCGGTTCTGTTTTGAGAGTAGCAGGTGATGTTTGTCCCTTATAGGTAATGGCCCGGTGTACGTGCGCATGGGCAGCGGCATGGGCCGCCTCATTACCGGTGAGGGATGTGTGTCCGGATACCCAGACGATTTCTATTTCGGGTAGCTGACCCTTGGTTTCGAGTATGCGGAGCGCTGTTTTGGAGATGCGTCCCCGTAGATAGCTGCGGCACGCTGCTTGCGAATCCGTAAGCACTGTTATTGCGTCCTCGCTAGTCGTTGCGGCTAGAGCAATAGCCACTTCCTCTACGGTTTCCGTCAGCGTTGTACGGACGGTGAGACAGGTCATTTCTTGCCCTGTTGAACTGGTGACGCACACCGCGTGGGCTGGCCGCTGAAGATAAGGAGACGTGTCAGTGTACCTTGTCGTCGGGTTTCGCCCATTCTTTATGTCCATGCCCCTGGCTCGTGCAATTCGGCGAGCTTGATTGTTAATTGGGTGCATGTGGCGTGGTAGTGGCGTTACCCTGATCTTCTGTCGAAGAAGTTGTGGAATCCTAACCTTGTGGTCATGAATTTGGTGGTGTTCTATAGTGCAATCTCCTTAGGGTCGCGCGTCCTGTTAGCGTTACTTTGAGGCGTTCTATTTGAGATGTATGATGGGCTTCCTCTATCTCTTCCCAGGTATTGTGCAATCCAAGTTGAAGCAATTTCTTTGAGTCGATTAAAGTTACGAAAAATTATTTTATGTGTCACGGGACGTGGTGGAGAATCCCAGTGGCGCCGGGGCCAACCACCACCGACGATGACAAGGAAGAAGATGTGTGCGGGCTGCAGCCAGCCCGGGCTCAGTTATGGCTGCGTGTAAATTGTTCTTCCCATCATGTAAATGCATCGCTTTATCGCTACATGGTTCGTGTCATCTGCCGCCGCTTTACATATGGAAATTTAGATTTCAACTTTCGGTGGAGATTCGACAAGCACAAATCAGGGACGGGCGGCTGAGAGACGTCAAATCGTATTAAAGCGCCCCTGGCTCACAGCTGCTCTTTCGTTGAACTGATGTTAAATTTATGGCTCAACACCGTTCGCCCGTCGAGCGAGTTATACGGTGCAGATTCATGCGAAGCACCCAACGCTACCAACAAGACTGAAGAACTGCGAAACGCTCATCACCAGTTGCAGCGCCTGCACTTTTATAATAAATCTTCTTATCACGTAGCTTTCAAGTTGTGAACCGCAGCAAGCGTGCTTAATTGGCCGATTCATGCGACGCTAGTAGCCACAGCTGTTCTTCGGATACGGCTTCGGAAGCGATCGTACGGTTCGGGGCAAAGGTCAAGTACCTCCTCGCTCAGGTATCTTATCGATCGCACATACCTTTTGATCCTTTCTCTGTGGAACCTCCAGCGTACTGAATGTTTTAGCATATTATATGGCAGTGTTTTGCGTCAGTTTGTAGTTGGTGTTGGGATCTCATCCTGTAGTTGTGACTTGTTATGTCATTGTAACGCGTTATATTTGTTCGTGACACCCTCCCTCTCCGTTCGAGATTCGGCGCACGTTAAAGATCCCCAGGGGGTCAAAATTAATCCGGAGCCCTCCACTACAGCGCACCTCATAACTTGTGCAGTTTTGGCGCGTTAAACCTCGTAATCAAATAACAACCTCCCAATCGTCTTAACCTATTCCGCTTGCTGAAGGACAGTGTTTTCTGTCTGTCTGTCTGTCTGTCTGTCTGTCTGTCTGTATGTCTGTCCGTCTGTCTGTCTGTGACTCGATTCAGCCACCCGGCCAAAGTAAAATTGATATTGCGCAATAGTCTTATATACTCACAGCCACATGTAAACGTCGAAGCCTGGTTTATATGTTCATACTTGTCAACTTTGTTGAACATGAACAAGACATTACGCAAATATAAGACAGGAAATTAGTACACAAGGGATATTTAGTGTTCCCTTATTAAAAAATTCATGGATGCTTGGTTTTTCGATAGCAAATTATATTCTACATCTACTGCAGAAAACCGCCGCCTCCTGGCGGCATATAAAAAATCACGCAGCAACAGCAACGAAAGGTTCCACTAGCTAGGTTCCACGTTCTGCTTGGAACGCACGTGGAGAACGGCCACGCGGCTCTATTGGCTTCGAGGACATACCGTGGCGCCACCTACGAGTGACGTCACTTGTAGGACGCCGAATCGTGTTGTCGTCTGCTACAGCAGATTTCCCGTGCGTATGCGGAAGCGTGTTTTTCTTGTGGCCACCGTCTCGCCCGATCCTTGTGGATTTGATGCAAATTACCAAAAAAGTTGTCTGTAAACCAAATAATTCGGGCAAACAATCAGCGACTCGCTTATTCCCGGCGACACCGCCGCGTTTAGTATAGTTGCTACCATCGTGACCCACAGCTCTTACATACGCAGCCAGCTAACGCCAAGGACGATGCAACTGATGCCGAGAAAGGGGTACGCTGTAAATTCATTATGAAATACTTGTGACGGGACATGTGTGTGCAAGCAAACACCTTGTAACAGCGACGGAAACGCGTCGCTCACTTATGATCTCTCCGCGCGAACTGCTCGTATTGCCTGGTAAATGAATGACGCGAGAACGCTGATCAGATTGCTTCGCCGCACATGCTTAAAAGTATTGTTATGGCCTGCAGTTTGGCTTGATCCGTGCCTATTTCCCCTACGACGTTTTTATAGTCATGCCAGGATTTGATTAACGATCACTGTCGTAGCCTGTACTCTGCACGGCTGATGTTTACTTTTCGCGACTTGTCCGCAATGTATGAACGGTATGAACGCGAGTTTTTAACGCCTTCGAGCGGGTTCGGACAAGGCTATATTTAGTTTTCATTAGGTGCTCGGCGGTGTAATTTATAATTGCAGCGTGTTTTGTATGTTTACAGTAAGCCGGCATTTCTCAAGCATCAATTTCGAAACTCACGTCCTGCTCAAGAAGGCGAGGCTGCGTACGAGGAGGAACACGGCGTTAATGATTTCGGGTAATGGGGATATTTACAATAGGAGAACCGAGCGTTGGGGGCCCCCAAGAAGTTAAAGGAACCCAAACGCAGCACGCGCCCGCGCGTGACGGGAGGGCCTTCGCCAACAGCTCCCAGCCGGCTTCGGATGCACGTAATCGGATGTTGGGAACTTTAGGCTTGGCGTCGCAGCAGATATTTCATCGCCGTTAGAGTTGCGAGTGACAGTCCCTAACAGAACGTTTCACCGCGCTGGGAACTCTGTAAGCGCGGTGATTTCCGTTGAAGCGATCGACGATCAAGATACCTGCACGGCCTCGGCCGGTTCTTGCGCGCAAGCATAGCCATCCTTCGGCCGCTCGCCGCACCGTGCGTGAACGGGCCGGCGCTGCCGGGACCGATCTCCGCGCGGCCGGTCGGCGTAAATAGCGGCCGATATTTGAGCATCGTTGAAAACCACAGCTGATGACACTACCTATCAGAATTTTTCATCACACCAACATCCACTTTCACCAATCTGGAAATTCTTTTCCACGACTTGTGTTATTTTAAAAAGCGGCGACAGGTTGTTGCTGCCGTGACCTGCGTCGGTTCGAGCCGCACCGTCGGCTGTGCGGGCAGGCACGGCGGCTGCGTGTGCTTCTGCGAGCAGTTTAGGCTTCATGATTTCCTGCTTTATACATTTCTTGCAAACAAGGGAAATCTAGAAACTTCACTCGACGATCGTCGTAGTCCACATTTTTGATCGGGAAACAAGCCGCTGCTTATGCTTCGGTCGCATGCGTAATACACCACCATGCTCATGGTGTTTGCGGATAATCTACCGCAGTTGACACGGTTATACAGTCAACATTAGGTCGAACTGCGCTTGACGCATTGAGAATTAACTTCAAATGAAGGAAATTAACACGAAAATACTTTTAGAACGCGCTTCCTAAGCGAAGTGTCACGCGCAGCAAGCCAACTACGCAGCAAGATAGGAACGGTGATCCTACAAGTGACGTCAAAACGATCGCAGCGCCGGCCTCTTCAGTGGTGGGCCTCGCGGCCAATAAACCTTCTAGTCTGCCACATCCAGTCACGCGCGTCTCCGCCGTACTGCAGCGCTGGCATCAAGGAACACCTTAGGAACCCGGCCTGTAGCAGTGGAACGCGGTAAATTCAAATCGCCTTGCGCAAACCTTTAGTGTGTTTACCTTGGAGTGAGCGCGACGGTACAGGAACAGCATGAGAGGTGAGCGGGAAAGCATAGGGGGCATTTCCTTGGCAAATGTCTACAAAGACTATCGTCTTTTGACGACATTTGCAACGAAAGGAGCAGATACGCGGCCAATTTTTTTTTTCAAAATGAGCGATGAGGCTTTGTTTTCAATATATGGCACCACGATCTGCCAAGACCTTTGACCAATCTACCGCGAAGAGATGTTTCACTTGCGTTCATTGTCGCGGCTTTTATTTTGGGTGAAACGATTCCCCAGCTTCGGTCACCAATAGATTGTAAACATGCTTTTAACCTAGCGCTTCAAAAGAAGGGCAACTCGCGCAGTGAGCGAGGTCTAGTCAATGTGAGAATCAGATTTCGGGGCACGACGTGCCGCGTCGTGCACACAGTCTGACGACAGCAGTTCGGTTGAGCCAAGTTTTCGTCACGTGACCCCAATGCACACGTCGAACGGGGCTCCCTTCTTGCATTTCTCGCTTGCGCAAAGGTTACAATCAAGTTAACGAACTTGATGCGAAAAGGTAAGAGTTTAAACTTCCTGGGAGATATCTCCACATACACAGGAAGCTACTTACGTAAATTTCTTAGCTTCGACATTTCGCATGAGGACTCTATCCGCTCTCCGTAGGACTAGAACTGAGGGACGTATTAGGTCCCTGGAGTTCTTCCAAACGTGCCTGTCGTGCTACAGAAGCTTTACAACCTATCTAAAAGCCACAAGCCTTAACCAGACTTTGTAAATAGTTAAAATCATGTGTTTTCCTCTTCATCATTACAGTCATCATTGTCACCGCATTCATCTGGCGTAGCATGCCAGGCGGCTTAGCTCGGCTGACATTGCTAGACTCACTTAAGATCGTTCTCTCTATCTCTCTTAATAGCGCTCACCTACGAATTCACGCACTCCACAGAGGGCCTAATAGAAAGTGCCCGCTTGCTCCGGGCCTTGCAGTATTATTTAGGGTTCCCTACGGAGCGGAACATTGCAGAGGAACGCAAAGGTTGCTGAAAGATTGCGCGAGAGAGGCTGGGTGTTGTAATGGGGCCCAAATGCTTTATATGTTCAAGCAATGGTTGACACTGCGGCCAACCGCAAAACCTAACGCAGGGGAACATGATGTGTCTCACCAGCGCATCGAAAACGTTCAAATAGTCTAAACTAAACTGAGTTAGGTTATAGACACCGTTGCCTTTGAATTAGCAAAACAGGTTGCAGTTATTCTGTAGATGCATTCACACTTAATTTGATTAGTACGCTAGTTGGCATTGAAGAGGAGGGAACCAATATTTTTTTTTAATATTGAAGTAGGTTGTATAACTGTACCTTAACGTCTTTGAATCGAACGCTCGACAGCCTGCGTAGACAAACATGTGCTTCTATGTATATATTAGAGATCTATTACGGATAATCATCCGCTGTAAAAGACGTAAGCGTGGATTTAGATCATAATAAGATTTGCAATTTTTTTTGGAATGTCAGTGTATTGTGCCTAACGACACAACAGAGACACCACCGCATGGCACAGTCCAAAGCCGCATGACACGGGAGCACAAGAACAATAGCGTATTACTACAATGTAGAAATAATACAGGGAAATCTCGTTGATACGTTTTTAACGGGAACCGGAAAGTAAAACGTATCTTGCGAAAATCGTATTATCCAAAAAAATTCACAGCATATCCACGGGGTGAATGATGATGAGTGGGCGAAGCTCCTGAGGGGAAATCATCGGCAAAACCGTGACTCTTCAGTGAAAGTTCGCCCACTACATCTGTGTCCGAACGTAACGTCTAGAAAGTCTCGCTTAAACCGCGCGTCGGCACCTTGGGGCTGAGCTCGCCTGATGCGTTTTGCAGACGCCTCACGAGCTCTCACTGCATCGGGGTCTGCCTGCCGATACGCGCGCTTTCTCGCTGCTTCCCGTTCTCTGACGTTTTGGAGATCCTCTTCGCGCCGCAGCCGTGCCGCTTCGCGTACGGCAGGGTCCTCGCGCCGTTGCCGTGACGCTTGGGCCTCTCGTTCTCGAACGCTGGGATCTTGGCGGCGTCGTCGCGCAGCCAGACGACACGCTTCGGCCTCCCGCTCTCGTACGGCAGGATCTTGGCGGCGGCGTCGCGCTGCTTCACGGAGCGCTTCTGCCTCGCGGGCTCGCACATCTGCAGCCTTATCCATCGGGCGACTCCGAGCGCGCGCCAACAGCAAACGGATTTTATTACAACGCTCCCCGCCATCTAGTAAACAATCCAAGAACTAAACTAGAGGTAGCCACGCCATCTAGTAAACAATCCAAGCGCATCTTTTCATCATATACAAGTACCGCCATCTAGTAAACAATCCAAGAACTAAACTAGAGGTAGCCACGCCATCTAGTAAACAATCCAAGAACTAAACTAGAGGTGGCTACATACATACGTCGAGGATGGACAGATCCACGCCCTAAGGAGCTTCGCCCCTAAAAGGTAGAAACAAACAAGGAAAATGTGCATACGCCGTCAGGAACTCACTTTTATTGAGCAACGTTGAAGCTGCAGGTCAATGTAGGCTGCACTTTTTTTTCATCAACGTCGAGAAGTAACTTCTTCTGAATCGCAAAAGGACGATGCTATATGTACTACGTAGTGAAGTCTCACCGGAAATTGCTGTACGCACTACCGATATAGCGCCATCTATGGACGCTGTCAGAAGCACTTTTTATGTTTTACTGTTTTTACGTGGTCTCACGGTTCGGCTGGTCGACATGGCTTGCTTTTCGTCGCTTTTGACCGATTCCATGGATGGATCGACCCCGCCAATCTCGTTGCGACAAATCACGCTAATAAAGCGCAAGTCTTGAATCGTGGGCCGGGCTGATGCAAACGATTCGCGCCAGGGCCGTCAAGCTGGCGCGGCAACTTCCCGATCGCGCCGTCAACACGCCGCAGTGGTTCGAAGACGCTTGCCCAATCTGAATGTAGGTATTTCTGGCCTCGTTGGTTTGTCCCCGTAACTGCTTGCTTTAACTGATGTTGAAGTTGGAGACCCGCGTCGACCGCCGAGCTTTATATTTCCGTCACCAGCCTTTCCAGCCGATGCGCGAGCATGCATGCATGTCGCGTGGTTCCTCCAGCCGGCCCGATGCGACTGAACGGTGCGAACGCGTTTCCCCTCATCCTGTTAAATGTCGTTTCATGCATTGTTACGAGTGCGTTAACGCATAAGGACAAGCACTTTTTTAATCAACAAGTGTGAAGCTAATGATAGGAGATGGGGGGAGTCAGTGATGATGCTTGTAGTCCGCTTTCTAGTGCCGTATAATTAGTGTACTGAATCTTTCTCAGGGTCAAAACATCGTTCCAGGTTGTAGTGAAAGTTGTGGAACAGACCAGGAAGGCACCAATGCCTTTTTCTCTTTGAAGCAGCCTTGTATTTATGCATTGAGAACCAATTCGACCAGCTGCACACACTTTACTGGTTCCGTATGTATTAGCATGGGCGTCTGCAGATTTTATCTTGAGGGGCAAATCCATTGTTTCGGGTCAAGAATAAGGGAGAGGGCTTGGGGGGAGGGTGCAACGTTGCTGGGGTAGCGTGGGGGGGAGGGTGGGGGGGAGTAGGGGCGGCACATGTATATGTTCCCATTGTGTAGTATGATTCTAATCTTGTGCATTGCTCTTTTGACTCAGAAGTACTGATTTTTATTTGGGTGGCAGTTCCTTTTCCTAAAAAATGTAGTTCTTACTGTAAACGGGACCAAACAGCAAAAAAAGGGATCAGTTCTAAGTGAGGAGGAAAAAGGTTACGTCAATTTATAACAAAAACTACGACAGCTTCTGCATGCGGTGTGGTTCCTGTCGGGCTAACAGATTTGCAAAAAATTGCACAACACTTCACACGGTGTGGTCGCATGCAGCCCTGCACCCAACGGCATCTGCCTCCCATTTTCTGTGACTGGCCATAAAACTGGCTGCTTCAAAATATAATATATTTCTTAGCCGCATTTACATTCAGGCAAAAAGTATTGTGCAGCCATTTAATTGTAGTAATGGTTGGTATGGAAAATCGTGCTCAATAGGTTTTTTCACGAAAGTTGGTTTCAAGAATTCAAATTGTGCCAGCAAGGACAAAAATAACACAAAATGAAAAAAAAAGCATAACAAAGGTCCTGGGTTTTGCCATGTTTATTTTGTGCTTCTTTTTCTATCGTTTATACAAGCAACATAGCCGTATTGCTAATTGTATTGCACCATTGGTTTTACAGGTCACCCAGGAAGGACAACTTCAATTGAAGCTGAGGATGTGGTGTAATAAAAATTTACTTCATATTGTAAAACAATAGCAGTGTTGATGTCTTCTTGAAAGTGTAAGAAACAACAGCCTTTCTTGGTACCTTTTGACATGCAGACTTATTTTTGGATAACTTGAAAACAATGTAAAATAGTTAACCCGTTTCTTCTTGTCTTCTTTTTCTTTTAGGGTAGGTGGTGCTTCTTTTCTTTCAGGTTGTTTTGAGTTGACTGTTTTTCATGATTGATTCAGTTATTTAAGCATTCTGGAGTAGACATATTCTCAGTACAACTGAGCTGACGTCGCCTGAAGTTTATCATGTTAAGCGTCACACGTGCACCCTGCATGCTCACCATGGGCACGGACGAGTTGCAGGGTGTGAATGAAGGTAGCACAGAATTCTTTTATCAGCATGTAACCACCTAAGAGTCCACATACTTGAGCAAAATCATGGGCATCTTATGTGGCATAGAAATAATGGCAGTTGCTCTGCCAGTTGGAAAACATACAATTCAAACAATGCAGATGCTAATCAATATATATTTCCTTCTGCTTAGAAATGGCCTTTCTGTATTTTCTACGTTATAAATAACAAAATGCTTGGCTGCAGCAGCTCTGATAAACTAGAAAATGTCAATAATGAAAAGATGGGCATTGCTTCCACATAATTTACAGATATTTTTTTTTACCATTCGTGATGTGAAATTGCCTAGGTGGGTCTTTGGAGCTTGGTAAGAAACTGCTTCAATGCACAACGTAAACCGTGTTGGACAAACGGCACTATGCACGTGAAAAAATGCAGGATAAAAGTTCTATACATCTTCCGGTTTCCTTTTCCTGTGTCTGCATGTTGAAAGCGCCTTTATTTGCCAAAATAAGGCTGAGTGGGAGGAGGGATGTGTAACGTTTAAAGGTCGCACTGCAAAAGAATGTGTCTTAAGAGTTTCGTAAACACTATGGATTAGCTTCTTTACATCAGAAGCGTTTCTTACCATCACGCTTAGCCCCGGTGGCTTTCTTGCACAGCTTAACAGCCATGCGGAAAAGCCAACTTTAACAGCTCGAGGCAAGGTGTACGAACACATACGAGCTAGAAGCACAAGTGCGCGTTCCCCCGTTTGTACTCAAGAGTTCCTGTAGAACATGCTTTTAACTGCTGCGTAGTCAATTAAAACTGGTGTTTTGTGCGCCGCCGAAACCACATCGCGCTAAGAGGCACGGGGCAGCGTATTAGACATCTCACTCAGGGATCTCAGAATCTTATTAAGGCGAATAAAGCCGCCGTGGGATATTATTTAGAGAGTTGGCGATACCCAGAAATAGACAGCTTGAGGCTACTATAGATACATACTTGATTACACAAAACTCAAAAGTAAAATGAAAAAATGACGCGGGCGACCCGACACAACATACGATATGTTGATCAACACCGCATGCACCGGCTGCCCGCGTAATTTCTGTTCCTGCCTCGATTAAATGCTCAAACGTGTCGTAAACGGCCCTGTGGGCAGTCATAATCTATTTCACGCCCATGACTACAGCGCAAACTTTGCTGTGGCCGAAACCAGGTACGCAGGTACTTTGCCGTTCGTACGAAGGTCGCGTCAGCCCCTCAGCCCGCCACCAAGCAAGCTCGGGAGTGTTTCTGACAGAGCCTCATAGATGGCGCTATATGGGTAGTGCGTATAGCAGTTTCCGGTGGGGCTCCACTACGTAGTACATATAGCATCGTCCATCGCAAAAAAAGAAGCTGAAGTTTCCTCAATCAACTCTGCATTCGCGACGAAGCTACGAAGTGCGTCCGAGCGTTCGAGTGACACGCTTGCTGTTGAACACCGGTCGCCATGGCTGTATCCATCTAATAATGTGTCGTCGTCGTCGCCATCGTGATCCGCGGCTGCCGCCACACCACAGGAGTCCGCAACGATATCTTCCATGGCCCGCAATTCACAGGTGGCCAGGTCGTCATCCGCACGCATAAACTCTCGTGACGAAATTTCCACGTCCTAACTGGTCGCATTCCGCGTTTAGGCCTTATCTACTCTGCAGCCTGCAGGTCGTGGCTTGTTGGAACGCGGTTAGAGCTAGTAATCCAAAGAATAAGCGTAGGATTTCTAGGAATGTCCGTCAAAAAATCCACGTTCGTGGTCGTATTTTCCAATTTCCGTCAAAAATGTGATCGCAATAAACGCATGAAGATACATTATATCTAAGGGACGTCGGTCGGGAATAAAAAGAACAACGTATTAGGCAGAAAAACGTATTGTGCCGAATAGTATCAACGAGATTACACTGTATTAACGAACGACTGGGAAGCCATTCAGTGCTAAATGATGATAAAATTATCTCTTTACTTTCGATACTTTTTCCTGTAAAATCATGTTTTAACCGCGCAAATCATCTCCGCGAAAGATAATATTTCGTGCTACTTCATCACCGGTTTGTCCGCATACAAATGCGAGCAAAAAATTCACGCATCTCCACGAAGTGAACTATACCGAGTGGGAAAAGCGGATCATTCGTACCGTAAATCACCCGTTGCATTGCCCACTCGTGCATGTAAATGAGTGACAACGTGTGTGTACAGTATATACAATTCCAATCCAATGCAATCCAATCCAATACAATACAATAAAATACAATACAATACATTCCAATCCAATCCAGTCCAATTCAAATCCAATCCAATGCTCCTCGCGCCTGCGGAGCACTGTGTACACGGACGCCAAGCCCCCGACAGAGCGAAATCCTGAGGTGCTTCGCCTCTAAAATACCCGCAATAATTTTCTATTTTTACGGTAAGGTCTGGGTAATGTCGCTGTCTACTCACGCATGAAAATTATGTCGGGAAAAAAAATCGGTTTTGCGGCAGACGAAGGAGCGCCGTCGTCGCAAGGCTGCGGGCGAAAAATGGTTCGAAACAGCGGAAAAGTGAAACCAGTCGTGAATGATTAATAGAACCCGCGCTCTTATCCGTTAGGGTGCTGCTCCTTCTACACGCCAGCGTAGCGGACACTTTAAATATGGCTCCAGCTGCGATGTTGTATAACCATCGAGGGTTCCCGCAAGGCGTTCCCCAAGCGAGAACGACGAGATGATTACCTCGAGGGGTGGAACGAAGCCAGGGGTCGTTCGAAGTCATAGAGGTCGCAGCGAATCACGATAACTTATCCTTTCTCGAGCATAAATCACCGCGAGATATGATTTATGTGGCTTCGAATGGCCTTTCGATCTTTTCGGTGCTAATGACCCTGGCCGGCAGAGCAACCTCACAAGTTTACGAGCACGTCGTGAACATACAGCATTTTTTATAGTGTTATCTGCGACCTTTTTATCTAGAATTCTCCCCCTGAGAGTTCATTTTTGCCTTCTTGTTCCACTTGCCACCATCCCATTATTTGTGGATTCGATTCACCTGTGTAATATGTTTCGGAAAACACCATTCGTCAGTGTGGCTCAAGGTAAAAAAATCCTGCCGGAAAACATAAACGCCAGACTGGTGTTCGCGGCTACGGGCATGGGCTTTTAAGCCTTACCCACAATTCCATAGGGATTCTCCTGCTGGCTGTACGTAACTGCATGTATTATCTGTGCGACGTGTATCAGAAGATAACACACATGAAGAAAGTTTCAAGTGGCCGACTTACGTTGTCAATTGATGAAGCCAGTTCGTGTCGCACTCAACCACAAGCCGGATTGGCAATTCTAGCTTCATATAAACAAGCCGGCATTAACTATAATATGCATCGATCTGTCCCAATTCTTCACAACACAAGATTACATGAACGCTGTAGCATTTATTGATTGATCGATTATAGGGTTTAACGCGCCGACGCAACGCAGGCGATGAGGCGCGCTGTTGTGGAGGGCTCCGGATTATTTTGACCCCCTGGGGATCTTTAACGTGCGCCGAAATCTCGAACACGGGCGTTTTTGCTTTTCGCCTTCATCAGAAAAGCGACCGCCGCGGCCGGGAATCGAACCAGCGACCTCGTGCTCAGCAGCACAGCGCCTTAGCCACTGAGCCACCGCGGTGGGTCGCTCTAAAATTTAGAGATCCTTCTTAAAAAAAAAAGCAGTTTTTTATCTCTTACACCGAGAAACCACCGAAAACGAATTTTTGTGCTCACGTGATGTGGACTTATCAGACGATATATTGATTTTCACGTTGAACTTTTTCAAAATAATTGGAGCTCAACCATCCGCTACCCTTTCTTTTCAGCCTGGTTATATACATAGACAAGAGTAAATGTTGTGCGCCCCCAAAGATACGACCTCAGGTGGTTTACACTCCTCTTGAAAAAGAGACCAATGGTACGATGATTTAGGAATACTGTGGATGTGAGCAGTCTCTCTCTCTCTCTTCATCTTCTTCATCTTCATCTTCATCTATCTATCTATTTCTCTCTCTCCTCGTCTCTCTCTCTCTCTCTCTCTCTATATATATATAATATATATATATATATATATATATATATATATATATATATATATATATATATATATATATATATATAGGAAATGAGGGGCTCCGCGAAATAAGACAGAAAATAAGGGTTGGCAGTCAAGAAAACCTCGGAAAGCCAAAGGGGGAGGTTGTGGTGGGTCATAGAAAGAGATGAAGAATTTTTTGAGTCGAAAAGAAAGTGATGCCCGCCGGGTGGGAAACCGAACCCACGACCTCCAGAATACGGTTCTGGTGCGATAACCACTGCGCTACCGGCGGGGCTGTTTCCCCAGCACTTTATCGGGTATTTATGTTAAGGTCTTTTTGTTTCCTGCACTTGGGGGTGGTAGCCAGCGCCACTCGGACTACTCGGGGTGAAGCGGACCTTCTTTTTAACCCCCGGGCCGTGACTCGAGTGTCTACGACATGTCGAGAGTGGTGGACCAGCGTTGAACCCTCTTAAGCTCCCTTTGGCACCAAGACTGCCAGAACAGAGGCCCTCGCTAAGCATGTAGCGAATCAGAAAATGGGAAATGAGGGGCTCCGTGAAATAAGGCAGAGGTTTTTAAGTGCAAATGCACTTCTTAAGCGACCCTGAACCTGCGTCCACCGGCGATGTCCGCATCACATACCCACGTGGGGGATTGGCCAGGAATCTCCTCGTCTTCCTTGGCAACGGGGGGAGATGGGCGCGCGCTGCCTGGCCGCTGACATGGCACATACCCACGTGGGGGATTGGCCAGGAATCGGGCGTGAGAAGGGCTAATGCACCCGCTTAAAGGAGTACTGACACGAAATTTCAAAGCTGAGATCCGCTCTAGCAATCAAGTACAACGACAACACAAATAGGTGTCTGTGAATAAATGCATCTTTCTTTCTTTGTAGCTGTGTGTGTGTGTGTGTGATCTCTCTTTCGCGAACATTACCGAACCGCGCAAATTCAACTCGTGCATTCGCACTTTCACATTCTTCCCCTCGGGGAAATGCGGGGAATTTTTCTTGACTGCCAACCCTTATTTTCTGTCTCCAGCTCACACCGTTACTCATGCGCGCACGCACGCACGCGCACAGCAGCGTTCACAACTTGTCAAGCGGAATTACCCCGAAAAAGCAAATAGCCAGTCATATAGGCAGTTTTCCAACTTTCACTTTGAAGGGAGCGCTGGTAAGAGCATACTTTTCACTCATGTGCTTGTTACGTAATGACCGGAGCGTTACACGCACTGAGAACGCTGCCGCATGGGAGGTTGCGCAGTAAGACCCGAAGATCGACAGCGTAAACCCCGTTAGCCGTTAGTAACACCAGGGCTTACAAGGGGTTAAGTTGCTTTCACTACGAATATTGCTAGTCCTAAGCTAATACAGACAAACTACAGACGGAAGGATTACGCAAGGGTGAGGTGCCTCTTCTTCTCGTATGTAATTCCACGTCGGTGTTAGCTTAGCGCCATGAATGCCCCCACTGATAGCACGACCTGTAAGATGCATTCTGCAACGGAAATAGTCCGTTAGACTCGAAGAAGCGTGATATTTACTTGGTCTTAGTATGTCCCGCAAACTGTCCCTTACTCCAGATTAATGAAGAAATGCTGCTACGAACGGGATTTTTGAGCGTATTAGCTGCATTATTTTAACACAGGTAACACCACAGTCCCCAGAGACGAGTAGGATTAAAACACAACCGCTGCTCTTTGCAACAAAGAAACTTCTTGTTCTCCTCTAAAACCACGTCGTCAAATACGCAGACATGCGGCTGAGAAGGAGGTGAAAGGGTTGCAGAATTCGTAATCTTATATATTTTTCTTATGTCTGGGTGATTGCGCTGGAATAGAATGAGTGGATCAGGAGTAATAGAATCAACCACCCTTTTGTCGAAACGACAACAGTGCCTGAACGCGAAGGTTGTCAAAATCAAGTCCAACACTACACGAACCTACCCAGAAGCGAGCAGACTCCCATCACACCACCTAACTATATATAAATGGTATGAATCGCGCGTTATTTCTTATCGGGACGACTTACTGCGCTGCGATTGTACCCTCTAGTGCTATTGCGATACTGGCATTCCACGACTACTCATGGCTGTGTAATTTTGCACGCACCCATCTCTGAATTCGAACTGCTTCGGCCGTGCCAGAGAGGAGAAATAGGATAGACGGGGATAGACGTCGACTTTATAACGCGAAGGATCCAGGTGGGAGTCCTACCACGGGGAGCGTTTTTTTCTTCATTTCACCCACGATCATCTTCCTCGTCAGAGAAAGTTTGGTTTCCTGCAGTGAGCCTTGGGGTGAACTAAAGACGACATCAGTGGGACGGCTGAAAGCTTTGCTTCAAAAAGCTGCTATGTCGCCTCACATGTACGAGAAAGGTTGCGAAAAATATATTAAAAAAAATCCTGGCCATCACCACTAACGTGAAACCTGTGGAGGGGCGAAGCAGGCAGTGTATAAGTGTATTCTTGGAGCCCTCGGGCGTTTTTGCCAACGGAGATGAAACCACTGGGAGGTAGAGGTATACAGATTTGCTCTAAGTCTTGTGTCTCTGAAGCACGAAACGTTCCAGTCCGAGGCGTTGGAAAACGAGTGTTCCTGGGTTTTATTACCGTGACTACATGATCCTACGACGACATGAGACGAGAATGGCCTGAGACGCCGGCAGCCCGACTCCATATTGGGCTTCGCCCCTAAAAATGAACGTTGGTTATTCTCCTCAGTTCAAAAGGCCTTGCGGCGCCGCTACTCCGGTAACCAGCTGATGAGCCTGCGCTGCTTCTGGAGTCGCGAGCTGGTCAAAACGAATTGAGGCTCCTCGGAAATGGAGAAAGGGGAGGGACAGATGGTTGAATGCGTAGGGACATGAGGTAAGCAGTGGTGGCGGGAACTCGACAGTTCGTGAAGCGTCAAGGACATGTTTATTGCAACATAGCTATTATATTGGAACAAACATGACTGACTTTAGAAGATCAGTGGCTAAGGCGTTGCGCTGCTGAGCACGAGGTCGCGGGTTCGATTCCCGGCCGCGGCGTCCGCTTTTCTGATGGAGGCGAAAAGCAAAAACGCCCGTGTGCACGAGATTTCGGCGCACGTTAAAGATCCCCAGGTAGTCAAAATTAATCCGGAGCCCTCCACTACGGCGCGCCCCATCGCCTGCGTTGCGTCGGTGCGTTAAAACCCTACAATCAATCAATCTGACTTTAGAACAGAATGGCTGCGTGATAGTATGCGCCGCTTTTTTACTCAGCGCCATATTCGGGATTCTTGGACAGAGAGGTCTGGGTGGCGGAAAGGGGGGCGGATACGGCGGGCGAGTGTGGCGGTAGTGGGATGGAATATCGTTGAAGTAGGATTTATAGTATTGAGAGAGCCCGTCGCATCGTCAATTTCCATTTTGTTTTCCACCTGTCAGAAGCGCGAGAAAGAATGCTTCGCGGTAAGTTGCGGGACTGCGAGATTAGGGACGAAAGAGCTATCTAGAGTGCGCAGTCGCACGCTCTCAGAGAGTCCCCAAAAAACAAGCTTCAAAGGGAATGGGAGAGGAATAAATTAACGAACGTTATTTGTAGCGGTAGACACACGGCCAACTCAGCCGCTTGCCTCGCGCGCAGTGTACGGGACGATATCTGTGAGTGCTTCGTTAGAAAATCTACTCACCATCAGAAAAAGGATAAGACGATGCCTGAGGTCCAACACGTTCCTCTCCTGCGACCTTTCGTAATCCTTTCAGGGCCCGCGGTCCACTCCTGCAGCTTGGAACGAAGTCACGCCACAGCACAAGCCTTGCAGAGTTTGGCCGTGTCGCACACAGGTCTCACTTCAGATGCCCTGCTAGTATTCGCTGGCGGGGTCAGAGACAGCGCGCCGGGAGTGAACCGGCTTCTGAAGGGTGAGAAAAGGACCTCGTTCCTTTCGTCCTATCACGCACTGGATGCAGTTTGCTTGTTGGCGGTACGAGGATGGCTTCAAGCTCGCTTTCTTGTTGTTTGCTGTCCGGGCCCGCTTCTCACGCTAATAACTGCATTGAAAGTACAAAAAAGAAACAGAATAATAAAGATCAGAAAAAAAGGCTTTCATAAATGCTGATAATTTGTACGCAATAACGGAATATGAAAAATTCGAACCTGCTCGGAACACCTGAGTATTATATTGTAACGAGGAGGAGACATAGACGACAATGCTGCGTTCGCGGCGCATGGTGTGGCTGGGAGGTGTGATGGCTGACATAATGTAAACATATCGCCTCGCATTAAACCACTGTTCCTGTCAATCATCCCACCGCTACGTAACAATATCGAGAAAAAAATTTCACGCATCTCCACGAAGTGAATCATGACGAGTGGGCGGAAGCACTGGGGATCGTTCTTACCGTAAATCACCCGTGGCATTGCCCGCTCGCGCGTGTAAATTCAATCCAATCCGATACAGTTGCATTTAATACAATCCAGTCCAATTCAATCCATTCAATCCAATCTAATCTAATACAATGCTCCTCGCGCATGCGCGACACTGTGTACACGGACGCCAGAGGACAAGCCAGTGACAAAGCGAGGTCCTAAGGTGCTTCGTCCCCTAAAAGCCAGGTGGCGTCATTGCGACGCTGTATTTTTCTCTAGCACTGCGTGGAGATCTGGCCTCTGATAATAATAATAAATAGTAATAATAAATGTTTCTTTTTGTCGTAGAGGTACAAAGTACATTACGGGTCAGCCCATGCCAAAAAGTCTTGGGCTGTAGCCGGCAGACACTGTCAGGACGCTATAAATAACAGCAGGGAAAAAAAAAGGGAATAAAAGAAAGGCGAGGGAGAAAAGAAACGAGAACCAAAAAAAAAAGAGAAGAATGATCAGAAGCAGTAAAGCACTGTGTAATGCATACATATAAAAGACAAAACGCAGGGTTACTCAACTTCGGAAAAGTTTTTCCTTAAATACAATTTGAGAGCATATGTCGACTAAAATGGAGTGGATAGCAGCGGGCATATAATTAAATGTATCTGGAACGCATAAATTGAGCACAAAACGTCCAAATCGCGTGTAACATCGGGTATGCGAAACAAAGGGCGACGTCTCAGGGGTGTTGTAGGCACAAAACGAAACAAAAAATCACTATTCCAAAAATGGAGGCAGATAACAGTGTGCAAAAATAATGCATCAAAAGAAGGCAATTGCAAAGCAAAAAACAAGGTAGTATCTTCAGGAATGCTGATATTGTATGCTACATATCGTAGTAGCGTTTCCATAACGCCGTTGGTTTTCATACGCCGAAATGAAAGAACAGTGATAGATATTGTGATTACATATCTCAAGATACTGTAACCAAGTGCATGTACGGTAATCGTACGTACTGTAAAGGGAGGAAGAAACAGCTGTTATAAATAGTACATGATAAGCCCCGGAGTTTCTCACAGAGCATAGATAGGTGACTCTTCCACGTCATATCAGAGTCAACTATAATTCCTAAATACTTTACATTTGGCGATGGTAGAAGAGGAGAGCGCTGACAATTATTACATTGCAAAGCCTGAAGAAAAGAGCTTGAAGAAAAAGAAGTAGATTGTGATCAATTTTCGTGTGTGAATTGATCACCACTACAAATGGTGATGGAGGAGAGTATGAAATGGTTCTCGTCGTCTCGGCGGTCTTGTCGCTTGCGCTCGGCTATTGTCACTACATAAGGGTGCACATTATCGGCACTCTTTTCTCCTATTGTTCCGTGCCGACGCCATGATCATTGGTCAGTTCACTGTTGAGAAATAAAGAAGCGCAGGCAGGGGGCGACAGTAGGAGAAGAGGAAGGGGAGGATCGGAGGTGCGCACTGCCTCGCTGATAGACTCCATCACCGTATCGGAAGCCAGACGCTGGTCCTCTTTCGCTACACATTTTCTGGTGCCGTGAAACCCGGGAACCGGCGCACGAGTGAATCTACGTTCGACGGCGCAGCGGCTCCGAGGCACGCGAGGCTTGGATACCTTCGTACTGCTTTATCCTGGAAGCCTTGCCCTCGGCCGCCGCCCCTTTCGGCTCGTGCCCAAGCCCGCCCTTGTCGCCTTGTTATTCGCAACCCCAGCGTCTTGCTTCATCGACTGGTGCCATGGACGCTCTTCGTATTCGCCGAGATGTCCTGCGAGCGACCATCTCCGGGACCATGACAGTCCTCGACGCCTTGCTGCGGAGTCAGGCAGCAACGGCCCTTGATAGACAAAATGTACTCGACCTCATCTTGCATGACCAGGTGAACCTTCACCAGCTCGACGCCGAAATTCAAGCGAACCTGATGGATGACGAATTCGAAGCGGACATTTTGAACGCGATCGACTACGATGAACGGATCTGCGCCCTGCGAACGCGCGTACGCTTTTCCGCGAGCCAAGACTTGTCCGCAAGCCCCGTCCCGCAACCTAGGGCAGCCCTGTTTTCTACCTGCAACGCGACTTCGACCCTCGGCTCGCCTCCCGAGGAGGCGCGGCCGACAGTGTCCACAAAGGTCACGGGTGACATGCCGCCTGCTCGGGCAATGACTGTTGCACGGGTAGAGAAACACGACGACAAAGAGGGCGCTGCGCGTTACAACGATGCTAAAGAAGACCCTGAGGG
The DNA here is from genome assembly GCA_013339765.2 of Haemaphysalis longicornis. Taxonomy (NCBI): domain Eukaryota; kingdom Metazoa; phylum Arthropoda; class Arachnida; order Ixodida; family Ixodidae; genus Haemaphysalis; species Haemaphysalis longicornis. The sequence goes on from CM023449.1 coordinate 23,877,158, forward strand.
GCTCAGCCCGCGAGATCGGCTCCTGCGACCACCCAACCCTAGTGTTGCCGAGATTTCCGAGTTGGAGAAATCTGAGGGAGCCTGCCGAGACCTCGCCGTCGCTGACACGACCATCGTTTCCGAGACGTCTGACCGGCCTTGCCGCAGCGCTGGCGTCGCCGACACAGCTCTCACGTCAGAGACGTCGCTACAGCCTTTCCGCAACCCTCGCATCGACGACTTGACTGCCGCTCGGGAGACGTCTGACCCGTCATGCCACGGCCTTAGCGTCGATGATGCGACTGTTGTTTTGGAGACGTCCGAGCGTCCCTGTTGCGACCCTGTTGCACCTCTCGCTTCGCAAGCAGTTCAGCAACCCGGTTTCGAGTCGAAGATATTTTCATTGTGTTCAGCAACAAAAACGCCGTTCGTGAAGAAGATTGACTCGCATCTGGGTATAACGAAGCGCCGGCTCCTCCGACGCTCCGTGAACAAGTTTCAACGCCGGAAGCGAGCTTCGGCTGCGCTAGTCCAGGCCCGGTGGGGAGGCAGCCTGAACAAAAGCTTCGATGGTGACTGACCCCTTCTTCAACAAGAGCAGAGTCGATGCTGGACGCCCCTTTCTATATTGTTTATAGTTCCGAAGAGAGCGAAGTACCGTGGTTCGCCGAGAAACCGGGTGTGCTTCTGGAACCCACCCGATTACTTCACGGAACGCCTATCAGACGTGGGCGCAACGACAGTGCCACTACGCTCGCGGCATGATCTCTGCAAATTTGACCGACCGCCGCAGCTGTTCCCATTCGATCCCGGTGGCCGCCTTGACAAAGCTGTTTACAGAAATCGACGGCACCGAGATGCCCAGCCAATGCTCCACTGGATCCCCTAGCCAGCCTGCAAGCATCGCTGCTGTCAGATCATGCGCCACTATGGAAGTCGAAAAACTGGTCGTAGTGAGGCCCGGACTTCTCCAGTTCCCGTGCTGCTGCCAGCTAGCTCCCAACCAACTTGGCGGCGGCGGGAGTGTGTTGAGAAATAAAGAAGCGCAGGCAGGGGGCGACAGTAGGAGAAGAGGAAGGGGAGGATCGGAGGTGCGCACTGCCTAGCCAATCGACTCCATCATCGTATCGGAAGCCAGACGCTGGTCCTCTTTCGCTACACATTTTTCACATTACTAGACGTTTGTTTACAGTGGGATGGTTCATGCGCGTTTTAGTGTTTAAGTGGGTCAACACTGGTAGGCTTGACTTGTGCTCCCTGCTCCTCGGACGCGCCCGACTGACGTCGTTCCGAATGCGAATCAAAGGTAACGCGTGTAACAGCATTTGAGCAGCAGAAGTGGCTCCGCTTGTCTGCCGGCAAATGCTGGGTCCTGCCTAGACTGACTCATGCGCTCGGTGTCTTGGGGAAGAACTGCAATGTTTAGTGAAACTAGTCCTGCCTAGCCTTCAAGGATAATCTGCAAACACAATCTTTACCAGGAACACATGGTGGGGGGTTCCATTGTTCAGAGGCCCCTTATCATCCGTAATGCGATTTCAATGCTTGTTTTGTGGTTTCTTTAAACGAATTACGAGCTCTATACTGTATGCCTGATTAGTCTTACGCATGCGCTCGGCCTTTTAGGCCTTGGAGCCTTGGCGTTTTTTCCCACAGAGATCATTTTTGCCCATGGCGATGAAACCGTTAGGGGATGAGATATAAAGCTTTGCTGTAAAAATAACGTAAAAGTGGGGCTAGTGGCATGATGAGTGGCAGACAGTTTCAAGTTTCAAGTTTCAAGTTTTATTTCCAACATTACAGTGTTGGGGGTCCACCAGGCGTAAAGGCGGTCAGCGACCACTTGAGGGGTGCCTGGCAGCCCGTAAACATAGCAGCTGTTTGGCAACGGAAAAAAGCATACACACGCTAGTATATACGTGATTGATTGATTGATTGATTGTAGGGTTTAACGCGCCGACGCAACGCAGGCGATAAGGCGCGCCGTAGTGGAGGGCTCCGGATTAATTTTGACCACCTGGGGATCTTTAACGTGCGCCGAAATCTCGTACACATGGGCGTTTTTGCTTTTCGCCTCCATCAGAAAAGCGGCCGCCGCGGCCGGGAATCGAACCCGCGACCTCGTCCTCAGCAGCGCAACGCCTTAGCCACTGAGCCACCGCGGCGGGTCTAGTATATACGTGTAATTAACAGATGTATATACATGTAAAAACACACCTTTACATGAACAACAATGTATAAGTGTACACACTCTTACGCATGTTCCTAGATAATATTAATCATGACATACATTAAGTAGCGATAGAAAAAAATGCATAGACACAATAAACACAATTCTGAAATATAACAGAACCGGCTATACCTTATCCAAGGCATGTGAAACTTCACTGTGTGAAACAAAAAGAAAGCAAAACAAACAATAAAAGCCAACACCAGTGCACAAAAGTAGGACTAAATTAGTTACTGCTGCATCATGACTCCATACAAGAAAAAAAGCCTAGTTTTCACGGTTTCTACAGCTACAAAAATAATGTATATCACTGATACAGTAGTCATCCCCATGCCTTAAACCAGTACGGTTGTTTATGTATGAATGAAATCAGAAGTTTTGTATGCACAAGAAATAAATGAAAGACGCCGCCAACAAATAGCTATCTGGCCACAAAATATTTACGCAGATTCATCTTCGCACATTTGCTGTAGTCGATACCATCTTTTTGAATTTTTTTAAGGACGGAGGGCAATGAATATTGCAAGGACTGTAGAAGATACACGGTGCGCCGAAGAGGAACGAGCTACCTATCACCGCTGCGTGTGTGAGAGTCGCTTGTTTGAAGAGTAATACTTGAAGTTGTTGTAGCGAAGTTTGTGAACTTGTCGTTCGAAAAAATATACGAATTAAGAAGACGGAAATCATAGAAATTTCTCGCGCTAACTATTTCATATCGGGAAAACAGCGGTGCACTAGGGTCTCTGAAAGGGACATTTAAAATAAATTGAAGTGCTCTCTTTTGCAGGCGTAATATTAAATATAGGTTAGAGTTCACTTTTAGAGTTCACTTTTATTGTAAGAAATAAAACAGAAAAAATGAGAGAAATGCTTCCCCATTAAAAAGCGTGCTAACTTTCCACGCGACGCTTTATGGGCAACGCCGAAACAGCGGCAGAAAAATTGCAGCAAAGCAGCGCATTTATGACACTGGGTTCTACGGAGTGGTCGATGATCTTCGCGGCTATTGCACGGGTCACTTGCATCAGATCTCGACTCGGGAAACAAATAAATGTAGAGAGAGAGAAAAAAAGGGAGAGGGAGAACGATCTTTAGTTAAGTCTAGTCATGTTAGCCGGGATAAAACGCCGAACTTTCTACGCCAGTTGATGACCTTGAAGATGACGGCGATGATGTTGAGGAACCTGATGCGCACAGAGACGCTGATTTATTTACAGAGACTGGTCTAGAGCTGTGTGTTGCAGGCACGCAGTCAGAGATTTTGTAGACCCATAAAGCGCTTAGGAGATGCCCGATGGTCATAAAACGTCCGTTAGTTGAATGCACGGAAAGCGGCAGTCCCAAAGACACTGCGAGGTACACTCTTTGCGCACTAAATCGAGCACATTCACAGAGCGGGGGCTGGAGGGTTTTTCGCACATCGCAGTGTGGGCAGAGTGGCGTCGTAGTTCATTTAATCTGAAAGAAGAAGTTCCGCGTGTATGCCGAAATGAAAACGTTATATAACGAAGCACAGCAAACTGCGAACCGCTTGACGGTGTAAATAATTAAGAAAAAAAAACTTGGCTGATTCATCCGTCATAGGAATTGGTGAAAGACGAAAGTGAAATGTGCAGCGAAATCTGAAGTTGAGTATGATTTGCGGGTCGGCGGCTGTATTGTGGGTGCACTTGGCGAGCGACGTACTGCGGCCGGGTCGCTTCGGCAAAGGTGTACTGGCGTCATTTCGAAATCTTGGTGTATACCGGCATAAAACACTTTCGTGTTAAAATATAAAACCTGAAAACGAACAACCCTAAGTTTAACGTAATCTTTAGTACTAAAGGTTGCTTCCCCGCAAGAAGACGCTATGTGGAGGGGTCCACCCTTTACAGGCCGTTTGCTCTGTTGTACTGACGTCATTTCTGTGACGGATATAACGTCAGCGAAATCTTTGTGTAGTCCGGGAACAAAACACTTTCGTGTTAAAAAAAGCCGCGCTTCTGCTCGCGTCGTTGGAAATATCGTCGAAAGGCGATAGCCTTCTGTCGCCCATGTCACGTAACTGCCTCTCCTGCCATCCTCCACACATCTCTCATGCTGTTCCCCTCTTGTTTCGGTCAGCCGACTGAATGATTGCGGAGTTCAATTTTGCCGCGTACGCACTATTGGCGCGCTGTCTGTTGAGCCTGTCGCTACTTAGCGCTCGAGCCACGAGCGAGAGGCTTGGCTTACAGCCTTGTTTGTATTTTGTCATTAAAAATTGGTTTCAACGCATTTTTAAAATCTTCTCTCGCAAAATAAAGAATACACTGAAATTTACTTACATTAACGCTGCAAACATTCAATTACGTATTTATGTTCTTCCTTAAATAGGCCTAATATTATCTTTTTGCTGAACAATGTGGACAAATATGGAGCATCTTTCGAGATTTATTAGACTGAAAATGTTAAGCCGTAAATAAACGGCTCACTTGTGAATTCTTTCAAATTTAATCGGGCGGCTGAATCGAGGTACAGGCAGACAGCGATAGACATACAGACAGAGAGACAGACAGATCAAACTTTTCGCGTTTAAGTAGTCCAATAAAGACTATAGTCTTTAAAAATAGCCCTAGTGGAGGGGGAATGGAACGCACAGTATAATGACAAGGAATTGCCTGTGGTGAAGATTGGTCCAGTATACCAGTCTTCACCGAGAGTACGTCTTAGCATGCCAGCGTTAACATTTGCCGCGCAATCTCCCTGTCACCTCGGTGCGGCACACGACAGTGGATGCGGCCGTGCCAAAACAGGTCCACTATCTTCGAAGGAAACTCTGCCACAACACGGCCGTGTCAGAAGCGGCTAACGCCAGCTTGAGCGCCTGTCTGAAGAACGTCGTCTGCAATGAAATCGGTGACATATTTCAATTTTACAGCTGGCGTCTGAAACATGCGTGCACTTGAAGTCTGTTCCAACATCAGGCAACGTATTCTCGTCATCGTGTGCGCTGTATTCGCCCGTGGGCTGTCGTCTAATGGTGGGTTGAGTGGCGAAAGCCATAAATCTTTGCGTTTTATGGATCTCGTCAGGTACAAAAAATCGTGGTGAGATTCGAATTTTTTTTTTTTGAAAAACTAGTGCACTTCTATTCTGTGAAGATAGATGACATGCGAGCTCGAAGCGGTTGACGGAGTGCACGAAAAAAACCACGTTTCGTTTGTAATGTGCGATTGAGCATACCTCCTAGCCGTGGAATTCAGCCGTATTTTATCTCGAGGGGGGCAAACCCATTGCAGCGCCGTTATAATTATATTATAACAAAATTCCACAGCATCACAGGGATAAAACGAAGAAATCTCTTTTCTTTTCAATGAGTGTACTAAATAAAACACCCGAACAGTCATTTACGCCTCGCGCTAGAACGCTTCGAGCTTCAAGCGCCAAGGCGCCAAGAATACACTTACACACTTCATGCCTCGCCCCTCCCTAGGTTTCACGTTGGTGGATATGGCCCGGGATTTTGTTGATGCAACCATTTACCTGGTACAGAAGTCCTTGTATCGACAAGAGAGCGGAATTCTCAATTGTTTACAACTCCTCCATTAGCATACTAATTGTGGCAAGAAAATTACAGTCGGCCTAATGGTATACATTCTACTGAGAGTATGGAACATTGCCTAGAAAGTTTGCTGTCCCGGAAAGCGTATTGGGGTGCGGGCGCCGTACACGGTTGAAACATCGAGAGGTACCGGCATACAACTTCGCTGTAAAAATATACACCGCAATGAGGCTCTGAAATGGTTCCACTCTGCATAAATGGGTTTTTGGGGACGACACTTGCGCAAGTTTTGTTTGCTGCAAATACAAACCAGCTTCCTAAGCGAAAAAACAAGGCACTCGCGCAATCACGGCAAGTTTGTTAAGCGCTCATTTGCTGGCGTCCCACCGCGACGCGCCGACGGCCCATCTGTCATGCAAATGACTCGATGCCGTCGGTCCGAAACACCGTCTCGTCCAAAGTGAATCACGGCTTCCGTGTTCGAAAAGGCGCTTAGCAACTGCCAGGAGGCCGTAAATATCCCCAGGGATTATTGCTTCAGCCGCTCCGAGTGCGGCGCGCGCCGCGACCAGGTGCGTGATTTGATTAATAGGCTGGGAGACTGCGCTTGCAGGCGTGAACTTGAAAGCGCGGGTGGCAAGATGGTTTTTGGTGGAGAAACGGGGCGAATGCACGTTGCGTTCTCAGTCCTTTCAGGGGAGATGCAGAGAAGCGACTTATTCAGAACAATTAATATCTGCGGTTCGGTTAGCTTGGATATGGAGCAAAGAAGGGTTGCTTTTTTTTATCCGATTCTTTACAGAACCCCCGCAACGCTTCTTTTTCACGTAATTTTCAGGCTTTACGTCATTTCTTCGTGTCATGCATACATCAAAGAAAAAAATTAACATGGGTGCAAGAGTTAACAAGAGTTATTCAATTTTTAAACTTACAAATATAAGCAAATTCAAGGCTGCTCTCTCTCTCTCTCTCTCTCTCTCTCTCTCTCTCTCTCTCTCTCTCTCTCTCTCTCTCTCTCTCTCTCTCTCTCTCTCTCTCTCTCTCTCTCTCTCTCTCTCTCTCTCTCTCTCTCTCTCTCTCTCTCTCTCTCTCTCTCTCTCTCTCGAAAGCCGGGGCACTGCTGCTCGCTTCCTACTCTCCCCGACGACGCTGAATCACGGGACAAACGAAGCATAAAGTTTCTTAGTAAGTATACTAGAGAGGAAACTGCACGTGGGAATGCATCTCGTCTTGGGGTGGGGGGGGGGGGGGGGGGGATTCTTAAGCGGTTTTTGGGATTCGCTTTCTTCACTATGGATTAACACGTCTACGAGTTATGAGGTAGCCGAAATCCTCCGTGTTCTGTAGTAGCCGTGAGCCGTGGAAACTCCGTGTTCGGTGAAAGAGCAGGCAGTGCGTTATTGTATGTGACGTTGGTCACGTCTGAGTCGAAGAAACGTACGACTGAGCGGGGAATATACCGCCGCGAGACTTCTAGCTGAAGAAAAAAAGTAACCAAACATACTTTGAACAGGACAAGGTACGGCAGATAAGGGTGCCTGCATCCAGCCTATCTTGCTTTCGTGCACGACTGTTTAACGCCACGTTTTCTTTTTTCTTTAAGTATGAAACAACTCGCTCAGCAACACGTTTTGTTAAACTTTAGCTGACGCTCGGAGCACCGGTTCATCACGAAGACGACGGTTTCATAGGCATGCTCAAACATTTGCAAGCTCTTTAAACAACTTATTATTCGAAATAATGGTGAAATTATTAAAATAAGAGTCTCTAATGAGTTTCCGCCACAATATTAACATTGTTGTTAACAACCATCCTGGTCTGTTGAATAGTAGGCATGGCCGTTCCTGCAAAAATAGATTATTTCTTATTTGCTTAGCGCTAAAACAACCAGTTTTATTTTCCACTTATATCATAACACACCATACTTCGTGTTTTTGTGGCACTCTGTTCGAATATACTGCCGCTAAAACGTTTCAATCCAAGCCAATGACGAAAATACGATGAGCGCATGGCATAATTGCCGTCCATGACGACACAGATGGCCTTGATATGAGCCGCATAACCGCTAACGCCAGACTCCTCTCGAGTGAGTGAGTGACAGAGAGAGAGAGAGAGAGAGAGAGAGAGAGAGAGAGAGAGAGAGAGAGAGAGAGAGAGAGAGAGAGAGAGGAGAGGGAGAGAGAGAGAGAGAGAGAGGAGAGAGAGAGAGAGAGAGAGAGAGAGAGAGGGGGGAAACTTTATTGAAATTAAAACACAGAAAGGTCGGCCTGATGGTAGTATATCTGGCCAGCTATTCTGTGTGCGGAAAGGGGAAGGGGAAGAAAGAGCGAGTGTACATGGTAAGAAGCTCTATTCAATGAAGGCAGTGAAAAATGTGGCGTTCCGAAAGTTGTAAGCCCACGGTTGCCGGATTTGGGACACTTCCTTCCGCGCTTCTTGACGGCATCTCTCGGCTGTACCGTGCCCATGTCTCTGCTTAAGCAACCGGCGGCCACAAAGACAAAATCAGTGCCCTTTATTATGCAATGGAATTGTGCTGGGCTTACCTGTCGATTGGCTGAGCTAAATCTACTCCTCAAAGAGTCACCGATACCGATATTAGCTTTGACGGAAGCCGGATTATTAGGGAAAAGATCACTTCCCGGTTACGTTCCCCATAAAAATCCCAGCCTTCCCACTTTTCCACATGGGAGCGCCGCTTTGTATGTTCGACGTGAGGTTCCCCACGCTGTAATATCTGTTCGGGACCTTTGCTCAGACGTCGCCGAAGTTGTGGCTGTGAGCTTGCAAATAGGCTCCAAGAAATTGAGCATTGCATCCGTTTACCTCCCACCACGGAAAAAGGTAGATGTGAAGTTGTTCATGGAGCAACTCTGCGACCGTTGCCCAGCCCCGCGTATTATATGTGGAGATTTTAATGCGCACCATCCGCTGTGGGGTGATAAAGCGACAGATGCTCGAGGAAAATATCTTGCAGACGCCATTGATAGGCTGGACCTCTGTGTTGCAAATGATGGCACTCCAACACTTCTTCAGGCCTCCTAGTGCTACCAGTGCCATTGACTTAACCCCTATTTCCACTGATATTCATTTAGGGTGTAGAGTGGCGCCAGACCGAATGGGTAGTGATCATTACCCTATCTTTATTGACGCAGCAGGATACCGTCTACGGGTCTCTAAGATTGTCCAGGTTGTCAACTGGGACAAGTACCGATCGGAATTAGAAGTGGCTTCTGGCAACGTATTAGACACCATGACAGCAAGCAAGGAAGCAGCGACCACGCTGCTCAAGATACCTAGGCACTTCCCGGTCCCTGACTTAAAGCTTAAAAACCTCTGTGCGGCACGAAGAAGGGCGGAGCGTCAGCTTACGCGGAAGAAAGATTTGGCATCGAAGACGACTTTCAATAGGTTAAATTCAGCCATTCGGCGATACACAAACAAACTCTGGCGAAACCAATGGGCGGCGTTTTGCGCAACATTAAGTGTATTTACTCCATCGCCACGTATCTGGGGAGTGGTGAACTCCCTTCTTGGGAAAACTCGCCCTGCCAAGCCATTTCTGGCAATGGCTCTAATCAAAGGCAAGACTTTACCATCTCTGGCTGAGGAGTTCGCTGACGTGTACGCATCTTCGACATCACCATGCGTAACAGACGTGTCACTGCAATTACGCAGTAGTGCATCAACGGCTTGCGCTTACTCCTCAGTTTCAGCACTGGATACCCCATTCACGCTGAGGGAGCTTCAAACAGCCCTCGCTAGCTTACGGAAACGGTGTGCAGCTGGCCCTGACGGCATCACGAACCAAATGCTACTTAACTTGCCATTGGAGTCCCAGCATAGTCTCCTGAGATTTTTTAACCATATTTGGACGACAGGCGACATTCCGTCATCGTGGAAGCTGGCCTGGGTGGTACCGGTGCCTAAACCTAACAAGGATACAGCAGACCTCTCATCATACAGGCCGGTGTCGCTTACTTCTTGTGTCTCAAAGCTCATGGAAAAGCTAGTCTGTGCCAGACTGATGTGGTGGCTAGAGCATCGGAAAAAGCTTCCTGCCTGCATGACCGGCTTCCGCCAGCGGCTGAGCGCCCAAGACAGTGTACTGGATTTGGTCAGCCACTTGGAACATAATAGAGCTTATGGCTTGTCCACCGTTGCGGTGTTTCTTGATGTGGCTAAGGCATACGACTCTGTCTTGCCAAGTGCTATTTTGAGTCATCTGCAAGAAATGGGGTGACAGGACACCTACTCCGCTTCATTCGAGTCTTCTTGACCGACCGCTTCATGCAGGTGCGGATAGAGAATGTTTTTAGTTAAAAAAAAACTGTAGTACGAGGCGTACCACAGGGCAGTGTTCTGTCGCCCATTCTCTTCAATGTAGCCATGTCTGCCCTGCCTTCTACGCTGAAGAGTCATCGGTCAAAAGCTCGTCTGTCAATATACGGATGACATCTGCATCTGGCTCACCGGATACCAGACAAAGCGATTGCGTGTAATAGCACAACATGCTGTTTCATCTGTTCAAGCGTATCTTTCAACAGTAGGGCTCACTATATCAAAGGAGAAATAGTGTTTTGTTCTATTTCCTGGTGTACGACGCCGGTCTGCGCGTCTCAGGATAGAACTGAATGGCATCCCCATCCGCCAAGCTAATCATGTTCGATTTCCAGGAATTGTTCTCGACCATAGGTTGAATTGGCGAAAGGCCGTCGACTCTATGGTTTCCTCTGTGGCGCCCAGACTTAATGTACTGCGGAGAATTGCCGGTGTGACGTGGGGAAATCACCCAGCCTCTATGGTCAAGTTGCCCGAAGCCTTGATCTTGAACCGCATGCTTTATCAGCTGCCTCTCATATCGCCTTCAGAGACACAATACGAGCGGTTGGAATCCTTGCACAGGAAAGGGCTTAGGCTGTCTCTTGGCGTCCCTCAAGCAGCTGGAAACAACAAGATCCTCCATGAGGCGCAGTCAACACCTCTTCGTCTTCAGGCGTCTCAACGTTTGCTTATGCAAGTGCTGCGCCTCGGAGAAACAAGTGCTGGCTTAGCATTACTGCGGCATCTACGATTAAGGGTAGAGTCTCGTGCTCATGCAACCTAAACACTCTTGGAGTGCTGTGTCCCAAATGGCCTGGGAAAAGGGCTACTTTGGACCCGCCTTGGTCCCACGAGAGTGTGGATTGTGCATTGACCATCCCTCATATGCGCTCGAAGCGTTGTACACCTATTGCTGAAGCACGATCGCTGGTGCTGGAGCATTTGGAACGGGAATACGGGGACTCTCTGCACATATACACTGATGGATCGGTTGACGCAAAAAGTGGGGTGTGCGCGGCGGCTTTTTTCATACCCAGTTTGAATATTTCGTGGGCTGCCAGGGTGACGCCTTTGGTTTCATCTACAGCGAGTGAGTGTGTTGCCATAGAAGCTGCGTTGCGCCAACTGTCATCGTTTGAAAGGCAAAAAGTCACAATATTCAGTGATTCAAAGTCAGCCCTTCACCTGTTGCAGCGGGGTATACCTGTTGAAAAGACCTGTCAGCGATCCCTAGTTCTACTAAAGCGGCTTAAGCATGAAGGCTTCACCGTGCAATTCCAGTGGATCCCGTCGCACGTCGGTGTAGCGGGAAACGAACATGCTGACAGCTTAGCCAAGGACGCCTTATCTTCTACAAGGACGGTGCAAACGCGGTGCGATTTCCAACGCATACAGAAACAGACCGTTCGCGAGCACTTTAGGCAGCTGTGGCGACCAGTACATCAACCAGTCGTGACGAAGGGCCTGCAAAGAGCCGAAGCCTGTCTGCTCCACCGAGTAAGAACAGACTCAGCCCGTACACCAGCTTGGCTACATAAAATCAACATTGTTTCATCCCCTTTGTGCCCCTCGTGCAGTGTGACTGGTGACATTGATCACTTCGTTATGAACTGCTCCAAAACCAACCCTGAGCGGACGAACTTTTTTCGTGATCTCCAGAAGTTAGGAGTGCCCCATGCTACATAGGAGGACATTATTTTTCCTAGGGACCACTGGATTGTGCGAAGAGATGTGTCTCATCTCCTACTCGGATTTTGCAGTCCACAGGACTAAGTGAGGTGTGGTGACATTGCGTGTCTGTTATTTTAGGACTAAGTGATGTGTTATGACTTTGAGAGATTTGATATGGTATTGGGGAAGGAAGGCTTTGAAAGAAATGAAAGGGGGCAAAGCACCTGGTGAGGATCAGATAACAGCAGACCTCTTGAAGGATGGCGGAGAAATTGTACTCGAAAAACTGGCAAACCTGTATACGCAATGCCTAATGACCGCAATGGTGCCGGAATCTTGGAAGAACGCGAACATCATCCTAATCCATATGAAAGGCGACATGAAGGACTTGAAAAATTACAGGCCGATCAGCTTACTGTCAGTCGTCTACAAGGTATTTACCAAGGTAATCGCTAACCGAATCTCTGCAACCTTAGATTTCAGTCAACCTAAAGAACAAGCAGGGTTCCGTAAAGGTTATTCAACAATGGACCATATTCACACGATCAATCAGGTGATAGAGAAGTGCGCTGAGTATACTGAACCCCTATATATAGCCTTCATAGATTATGAGAAAGCATTTGACTCGGTCGAAACCCTAGCAGTCATTCAGGCATTACGGAACCAGGGGGTAGATGATCATTATGTAAGAATACTAGAGGATATCTACAGTGGGTCTACAGCTATTATCATCCTCCATAGGGAGAGCAGTAAAATACCGATAAGGAAGGGTGTCAGACAAGGAGACACAATCTCTCCAATGTTATTCACAGCATGCTTACAAGAAGTATTCAGAACGTTGGATTTGGAACAGGTGGGAGTAAGGGTTAATGGAGAATACCTCAGTAACCTCAGATTTGCTGATGACGTTGCATTGCTAAGTAACTCGGGGGACGAATTGCAAAGCATGCTTTCCGCACTGGGCGAACAGAGTAGAACCGTGGGCCTGAAAATTAATATGCAGAAAACTAAAGTAATGATCAATAACCTCGGGACAGCACGGCAGTTTGAGATATGTGGCGAGGCAGTGAAACTGGTAAGCGAATATATCTACTTAGGCCAAGTTGTGACCCCAGATCCCAACCATGAGGCAGAGATAATTAGAAGTATGAGAATGGGGTGGGGTGCATATGGCAGACATTCTCAGATAATGAATAGCAGCCTACCATTGTCGCTGAAGAAGAAAGTGTATGACAGCTGCATCTTACCGGTACTCACCTACGGGGCAGAAACCTGGAGGCTCACTAAGAGGGTTCAACTTAAATTGAGAACGACTCAGCGGGCAACGGAGCGGAAAATGATAGGTGTAACATTAAGGGACAAGAAGAGAGCGGAGTGGGTCAGAGAGCAAACTGGTGTTAAATACATATTAGTAGAAATTAAGAAGAAGAAATGGACGTGGGCAGGGCATGTAATGCGAAGGCAAGATAACCTCTGGTCATTAAGAGTAACAGAGTGGATCCCTGGGGAAGGCAAGCGTTGCAGGGGGCGGCAGAAAGTTAGATGGACAGATGAGTGCGGGGATAAATTGGTCACAGTTGGCACAGGACCGAGGTAACTGGAGAATAATGGGAGAGGCCTTTGCCCTGCAGTGGGCGTAGATAGGCTGGTGATGATGATGATGATGATGATGATGATGATGATGATGATGATGAGGCGGAGCAATTGCCGGCAGCTATGCAAGGCTAAGTCCGCCTTATTCAACAATACTTACTACTACTACTACTACTACTACAAGTAGGAGAAGACGGAGACGCACGTCGAAGTGAGCTGCTCGTCGCTGCGTTGATGTGTGTTGCCAGGCTTTTCTTTTCTCGACTCTACCACACTCTTGAGGCTATTTTTGGTTAACTTGGTAGATGTTCGTAACAAGACCTACCTTGAAGTTATGCCCCAGTGATTCAAAGTGGGAAGTGTGCGCTGCCTTGCTACTGAGGCTTGAAGTGAACTCCACTTGTGGGTTCACAGAAAGGCGGCAAACAGTCGCGTATCCTGGTAACAAAAAAACTTGTGATGCTCACAGACAGACAAAAAAGAAAACAAAGAATGATCTGAGGGGTCGAACTACCGACCTTCAAAACAAATCTCCTGTGTGTTGTACAATGAATGTCTCCGTGTGTTTTTTCTCTTTTGTTAGGAATTCTGGCAGGAATAACGTTTGTTAATCACTAACCAATCTTGCATATTATCCTCGTTAGGTTAATACTACAAGAAATTTAGGCTAATACTACAGTAAATTTATCTCCCTCTCTTAACCCATAAAAAGCAATCGCGCAGTGGCGAACTCCTCGACGCAGGTCAAGTTAGTCATAAAAGTAATGCACCACTTGAATTACAGTTTGTGTCTGCTAACAGTTTTCCACCGAATATAGGACGGTTGAATTTGTCTCATGGCATCCGATTGCTGCAAGAGAAAAAAATGGCTGCGGCTTAGCTCGGCTAACGCTGGATATGCAAGGCGAAAGCTTGGCTTGGCCTGGATACGTCATGGTTTCACTTTGATTTAGCTGTTATTATTTCACTATTCGTTCAAAGCTTGCTTTTGTCTACGGTTGTGGTCCCGTGCCAGGCATTTCGCGAGACAAACGGCTTATTGTTCTAAGTCTCCGACGCTAGCTTGGCGCGCCTGGCATTCCGGACCGGCTAGAGTGAAGCAGCTCGCCGGGCGATATCCGTGGAGTGTCCTGACGCCGCTTGCCGACTACCGCTTAAATCCTCCCGCTACAGCATAATGATCAGAGAAGACAGCCCGGCCTCCGTCTCATCCATTGCCAAGCTGGGTCGCCACCGGCGGCGGCGGCAGTTAGCGCACGCAGCCTTCGGCGGAACTAGGCCCGGCGGGTCACGTGATGCTTTGCCAAGGCTACGGCGCAGCTGCGGTCAAATGAAGGTCAAGTTCCCCGCGGCGGCGAAACCACTCGACGAGATCAGCAAAGCTTTGCTTTAAAGGGACCCTGTAACACTCTTTGAGCAGTACAAGTAAACCTGCGCGACGTTTAGATTACACTGCCAGGAATACGTGAGCCTAATATTACACTTGCACGTGAAGCGGTGAGCGCGCAAATCGATGTGAAAGACGAGGAAAAACAAACCGCTCTCTCTTCAGTTGTCCTCATTATGCATGGCCTAAGGGACGTCACATAGGTCATGGCTGCCCGATCGGCAGTCACTGGTCAACTTCGCGGCTAGATTCTCCCATTTCCGTCGTCGTCATCGCTGTGTACGAACCTCTTCTATGCCTGAACCTGTAGGCACAGTTTTGCCGTTTATTTTGTGTTTTGAGTGCGCGCGGAGTTTGAGTGATGAGCTCAATACTTCCCTTTCAACGGAACCACTCGACTACAAACGTTTATTGCTTCAAAAACGCCCTACCAGCCCCAGCGCTCACTTGCGAGCAGGCACCCATGCCTGCTTTTTTGTGGCACCAGACCGGAAATAGGCGTTGCAGAGAAAAGGAGAAAACTACCCGGCATGTGATATATCGAAGGCCGCCGAAGAGAACGCCGCGAGCCGCCCCCCTCTCCGGGAGAGAGGGCGCAGCTTTCGTAGCCTTGTCCGCGCTCGAGTTGAGAGGGAACGATTATGCGCGATTTATCATCGCGCGTAGTTTCGTTAATTGTGAATGGATTTTCATAATTCTTGCGGGAGGAGATTTCTGGGACAATAGACTTTATCCCAAAATACAGTACTAGTAGTCGATGGCAAGTGTTGCAGGGTCCCTTTAAAAGGTGTGAATGTCTTTCTGTGAACGGAGCCACGCTTCCCAGTGCGAAAGCAAGTCCCCTAACGTCGAGACGCTCAGTGCGGATTGTTAAACCCCGAAGCAGCAGTTCACTTAGCGATGCTTGCTGGCTACACTACTTCTGACGTCGACGCTCATATCTGCGGAGGATAGACATCGTCATGTTGAACGCGGACGGACGATTTGGCATGCATTTTAGCGAACCGTGCGGATGCCGGGTGATGCAGAGAGCGGTTCATCGTAACACGTATTGAAAGGGCACACAAGCGCTCGAAGCTGGCAGTAGTGTCTCCCTTTATTGTTACTGTCCGCGGTTATGTTGTTATGCTTCCTTTAAGGAAATATTGTTTTACGACCAAAATCAGCGTTTAGGGTCGCTTGCTCGATACAATGACGCAAAATATTGCAAGCTCAGCCGATCGTAGGGTGGGTATGGTCCTTCGTTTCGGCGTCATGCTCAGAGGCTTGGGGTGTGACGTATGCAGTGCCGCATTTGCTTGTATTTTTCGACATAAAAATTTAATAACATTCTTATTTCCGCATCAATATTCTTTTGCGTCCGTAAGTGAACGACACGAAGACCAAACGTTGGTCCCGAAAAGTGTCTGTAAAAAAGAGTTGCAGGGTCCTTTAGGGCGAAATCCGTAGATCTTTGTGTTTCAAGCGCGCGCGTTGTTAGGTGCAAAAAAAATCTTAGGAGCAAAAATATTGGCTGACTATTACTATAATCCCTAACGCGAAGTTTGAGCGCAGTGTGAACTGCAGTCTGCGCCCTCTCCCCCGCGTCCTGCTCGCCTTCTCTGCGCTCGCAACACCCTCTCTTGCCGCGTTCGGTTCGGGCGCACAACAGGTGGGGACGTGCGCAACACCCTCTCTCGCCGCGTTGGGTTCGCGCTGAGCAACAGCCGGTTCGCGCGCAAGAACAGGTGGGGGCGCTCGCATCGCGCTCTCTCGCCGTGGTCGGTCCGCGCTTAAACCACATATGTCGTTCGTGCGCTCTCCGGTCGCTAACATCTGTGGCGTGATCGTGACGTCAACATCACGCGTTCGTGTGGTGGCGCGATTTCGGCGCTATAACACTCTCTCGCGAGGGGCATTGGATTGGATTCGATGATTGGATTGGCTTGGATTGGCTAGGCTTGGATTAGATTGGTTTGTATTTGGATTGGATTAAAGCGGATTGTGTTGGATTGTGTTGCGTCATAGCCGCTCCACGTTGCGTCATAGCCGCGGCAGGGGGTTCACGGCACGTTTCACGTTTCACCATCGTCTTCATCGACAATGTCTACGCTGGAAGACAACAATTACAACAACAACAACCAATACGTAATACATACGACTTGCAGGCACGCCCCCCGCGGAAATGCTCTGCGTTTGATCGTGCCCCTCGTGAGGGGGATGTTTTTAGGGGCGAAGCTCCTAAAGCCATGGGTCTGTTTCTGCAGTTGATGAAGTATTTAATTTCGCAAAAGTCAAGCATGTTTGATTTTTTTATAAAGAATACTGCAAATATCACTTCTGTATTGATTTGTTGTCTCATATTTGCGTAATGTCTTGTTCTTCTTCAACAATGTTGACAAGTATGAACATTACACCGGACATAGACGGGTGGATTTAGCTGTGACTATATAAGACTATTGCGCAGTCGTTGTTTTGCTTTGGCCGGGTGGCTGAATCGAGTCACAGACAGACAGACGGACAGACATACAGACAGACCTAAATTTCTGGGTTTAAGTAGCCCAAGAAAGACTATCGTCTTTAAAAGCGACCATGGACGTGACACAGGCACTGCGAGTGCAAATGCTGCCGCGGCTAGACAATTACGCGCGACGCTCGAGAGAGTGGGTGGCAAGACGCGCGCTGGGAGCAGCCGGCCGGTCTGCCTACAGGTCCGCCTACAGATGTGTTCGGCTTAGCACTGCGGCGGATATTCGAGTGCCGCTTTCGTAAGTGGTGCAGATGACAATTTTTAATGCAACCCGCCATCGCATCATTAACTCATTTCTCATATTAGCTGCCATGGTTGGGACCTGAGTCCAATTTCGTGCAGCGGTAACAAGCTATCACTCGAGCTACCTGAGCCACATCGCGGCCGTGGCCGCCGTCTGCACAGCGACCATTCGGCTCGCTGAGTGGGCTTTCCGTGTCTCCGGCGCGTTTTCCCGTCCAATGTAAATAAAAAGTAATAAAATAGAGTGCCTGTAATCGCTGTACAAGTTTGGTCGCGGCCAGCTGCCCGATGAGCCGACAATATCACGGCGCCTCCGCCGCCAATGATCGGGTCGTTCGTTCTCGAGAGCAGAAGCTCCGAGCCGGAGCGGAGCGGCGAGCCGGCGGAAAACGCCGGCAGTGCGGAAGCGGCGAACACAAACTCGTGACGTGTTTGGATGTTGTTTATTTACAAAATATCTAGGGGATGTCGATTGCGCGAGGTCCTCTGCTGGCTGCTCGGTTGTGTTCTACACACTTTAAAATTGATTTTAAATATGTTCTCGGCTGTATTCGCCGCTGCTATTTTGCAGATGTATGTGTGTTCATACCAATCGATCTCCGAAGTGTTCTCGCCTTCAAAATTTTGTGTCACTCCCCTTTAAGTGGTGTCTTTTCGTTTGGGGTAGATAAAATATAGTCTACGGAAATCGGTGACATGTCCCTTTAAATCATGGACGTCAATTTCCGGGCACCTCAGGGAAAAGTAACGGCCGACGCAATGGGCCGCCCCCAGGAGGCAACGCAATAAACATCGCACTGGGTATCTTCAAAAGTGCCCAAAAGCAACCAGTACATATAGAAGGCTTTCCTTCAGAACTTGCTTCCCTGCAAGAGCGGCAGGATGGCTGCCGCCATGCCTGAATTACCGCGACAGGTGGCTGCGAGTCTGTAACGTTGTTTTTGTCAAATGCAGCAGCGCCACACTGGTTAAACCGCCACATGCAAATCCACCAAAAACTGTGGTTGATTCCTCTGTCATAGGAATCGGTGAAACACGGAAATGAAATGTGCAGCGAAATGTGCAGCTGAGCATGGTTTGCGGGTCGGCGGCTGTCTTGTGGGTGTGCTAGGCGAGCGACGTTTTGCTGGCAGGTAGCTTCGGCAAAGGTGTTCTGGCGTCATTTCTGTGATGGATGTGACGTCAGTGAAATCTTGGTGTATACCGGCATAAAACATTTTCGTGTTAAAATTTAAAGTAAAACGTACTCTTTATTTCTAAAGATTGCTTCACCGCAAGAAGACCTGGTGCACTCTTTATAGGCCGCTTGCTTCGTTGTACTGGCGTCACTTCCGTGACGGATATTACGTCATGGAAATCTTTGAGTACCGAGAATAAAACACTTTCGTTTTAAAAAAAGCTGAAGCCGAGGCCCGAAACCGGAAAAACCGCTGCTCGGATCCGTCTTGCACAATGTAGCAACATCTGGACACTTTGTCCCGCCATTCTTCTCCATCGCAATACCTCCAACTAATCCCCGCGGATGCGAGACACCGCACCGCAGCTGTGGCGCGCCGACGACACGTTACCGTAATTGGGCGAGATTACCGGCGCTCCTCGGACCAGACGACGGTCGCACGGGCGTCTTGATTAATCCCCTACGGGATGTCGCTGCATCGCCATCCGCTGCCCTTATTGCCGTGGAAACTCGGGTCTTTTATTTTACTAATTTGCGCGTGCCGAGGTAACGTCATTGCGCGTCGCTTTTTTTTTCCACGGAACGTCTCACGTTCTCGTTACCGTCATTTTTGTTTTCTCGCCTCATTCCCGGTCCGTCAATTACCACTGGCGACGGATTGCGACAGGCGCACGGCTTGGAAATTGCAATATGTGTCTGGTGAACGGACTAGGGATGCAAGATGCAAATTTGTTTGGCGCTGCCACTTCGCGGGTCTATCAGTAGCGCACTCCCTGAAACGTCAGTAAACTTTTATTTTTATTTATAATGTCCTTCTCGTGTGTCTCTGTCTCTAGTACCCATATATATATATATATATATATATATATATATATATATATATATATATATATAGACAGAGAGAGAGAGATAGATCAACTCACAAAGCGCGCAGAAACAGTATAAGTAAAGAGTCGGATACACAGCAAGAACAATAACAAACAAGGTTTACTTACGTCGCGGCAACGGGACTTGCCTTCATCAGGGTACGGTTACATGATTTTGCTGGGATATATATATATATATATATATATATATATATATATATATATATATATATATATATATATATATATACAGTGCGAGCAACGACCAGTCTGTCCAAATTGTCGGCTGACGTTGACGTTCCGAATTCTGCCGTGTTCTAACTTAATCCATACCCTTGCGCGCAAGCGCGCCTGATAGCCCCAGAAGCAGCCCAGAAGCAGCTCAGAAGCAGCCCAGAAGAGCGGTTATATTTGAGCCGAGAATTCGCAGATTTGTTGTGACGGCTGCGTTTAAATATGTAAGATTTTTACGGTCTTTGAGTAACCTAAAACACGCAGTCGTTCCAGCTGTTTTTAATAACTCGATCTGATGACCCTAACGTCCGTTTCGAATATTGTCTGTCGAACTATTTCTTGGTCACAATTTTCGGTGATTATTTTAGATATGTGGGATTTTTTATAGCATTGGTTACTGTAGGCATGTTTTTTCTCGTGCAGATAATTTTGTTAGGCACATGTCATCAATATCAATGCCGTGGCCCACTGCTGAGTCTTATGGGGTCTGAGCGTAAGCTCTGAGGCCCGTGCGGGCACAGCGTCCGTTTCTATGTAAATGGGGTGAATTGTAAGAATGGTTTGTGTAAGAATAAGAATGGTGTGTGTGGGTGCGTGCGGGCAGCCGTGCGTGCGTATGTGTAAAGGTGCTGTCAGGAGTAATCGGAGCACGGGAGCTGTGGCCGAATTGCATAGGAGCGTCGTGTAGCTGCACTGGCGGCCAACGAAAGGACGAGAACACGTATGCGCGCCTGCCGACTGCGATAGCCCATCGATACCTTACAAACAAACGACTTCTTTTAACGTGTATTCAAAAAAAAAACTCCCAAGCATTTCCCCGAGGGTGAACATGGTTAAGTGCGAATGCACGGGGTGATGCTATGAGGGGGAGTAGAGTTAAAATCCGTTGGCATTCGCCCGTGAGCGCGCGCGAGCCGACCCACGGAGGTCTGGCAGTTTATCGCTGCATATATAGGGGGGTACGCCGCGCCGAGCGCGCCGAGCCTGGTGGCTGAGAGAGGAGGCGAGCGCAAGGGGAGAGGGACAGCGGCGCACGGCAGCTGCAGCCGAGCGAAAGGGAGAGGAGAGAGTGTGACGTCACGGTGGAGAGAGAGGCGCGCGGCAGCTGCTGGGGAGAGGAGGCGCGCTGTGACGTCATACCATGACGTCACGGCGTGAGGAGCGGTGCGGGGAGCGGAGCGCACCCGCGCAGCCACGGCGAGGAGGCGGAGCGAGCGCGGTCACGTGGTGAAGTGACGTCACCGCGCCGTTGCTACCGACGCTCCTCTCCGCTCCACGCCGTTGCTAGGGAGAGGAGGACTGCGGACGCCGCCGCCGCCGGCGGTGGAAGGTTTGGGGTCGCTTATAAAGTGCATTCGCACTTAAAATTCTTCGCATGCATACTTGTCTCGGCGGTGTCACTGGTAGCATACACACCAAAAAAATATTTGAAGAAAAAAAAATTCCCCCGCATTTCCCCGAGGGGGAGAATGTGAAAGTGCGAATGCACGGTTGTCGGCCCGCTTGCGGCGCTTGCGCTCGGCCCCCGCAGCCCACCGCCTCGCCGCCTTCTCTTCCATCTCTTCCATCGGGTTTGTAGTATCACGTGTACACCACGCAGTTATCAAGCCGCTATAACGCCGCTGAGTCGCCAACGCACGCCGCTGACGACGTAGTTTGAATGCGTTAAAGATATAAGACGCGTCACTAACACTGATATCACCGTCGCGTCCGTGGCTTGGTCGGTAGAGCGTCGCGCGGCGGCCGCAAAGTCCTCGGATCGAAACCTGGCGCCGGATGCTGTTTCTTTTTTAAATATAGAGGAGCACTGCGGACGCCGACGCCGCCGCCGCCGCCGACGCCGGCGGTGGATGGTTTGGGGTCGCTTATAAAGTGCATTAAAAAACTGGAGGTCCCTGTGAGAGCGCCGCTTCCCCGGCAGCTCGCGTGCGCTGGAAGTGCGGCAAAGACATTGCCATATGTGTCTCTGCTATCAGCACCGTCGCCGAGACCAGTATGCTGCGAAGAATGCTGGAAGCCAGGTTAAAAGAAGTGGTTTGATAAGTATAGTTGGGCTATCGCCGTCGGCAGGCGCGCATGCCTGTTCTCGTCCTTTCGTTTGCGCCGGTGCAGCTACACGGCGCTCGTATGCGGCTCGGCCACGGCTCCCGTGCTCCAATTAATTCTGACGGCACCTGTACATCTTCTAGCTCACGTTATTCTTTTGAAACACAGGATGTCCCGTTACAGTCTATGACTTTGGGTCTTTAGAAACAAATAAAATTAGCGGAAAAATTGTACTTTTATTTATTTATTTATTTATTTATTTATTTATTTATTTATTTATTTATTTATTTATTAAGGTATTTATGTATTTTTATTTACTCTTTTATTTTTTACTTTTTTATTTATTTTATTTATTTATTTATTTATTTATTTACTTATTTATTTATTTATTCATTTATTGCACAGAGGAAATGCAAAAGACAGAAATGCAAAGTTCCGTTTGCACTCCCCTTGTGCAAAGGAAGGCCATCCCTTTGTGTACCTCTTTTTCCATATATATATAGAAGCCAAGCGTACAGGAAGCAGAAAAACAATCAGAAAGTGAAGATTGCCACTAGGAGGGTGGGATGGCTAAAGGGTTGCGGAAGATACTCTTTCTCGAGAGGTGGCATGCGCCGGAGTACGAGCATTGTGCGGGGGCCCATGTTGCGAGACGTGGGAACAGGCCGCCCCGCTGGACAGCTGCTCCAAGTTGGCGCTCAAGCGAACGGAGACGTTCCCAGACAGTCAGCATTCACCTGCTCAGCCGGAGCGCACGTAATGTGACATCCCGTCGGAAAAGCCCAGGTTATTTTGATTATTAGGGGGCTGTCAAAATTTGATTTAGATATTTAGGGTTTTCATGTCGGCTTAGTCTACTTCCAGAAGAGCTAAATCCCAATTTGCACTGCCGTAAAATTTCTTGTACAGCGCTGTAGTCAACATTATCCCTCTTTCCTATCGCCCCCTTCACTCCCCCTTCCCCCCCCCCCAAAAAAAAAAAAAATTAAAGAATCTCTAAACACAGAAAACGAATTCCACGAAGTTTACATATCCAATAATTTACAGTTGCGTGAACGAGGACACCAAAGAAATTGTATGAATGTTTAAAGGGATGCTGAAGTAAATCAGCGAGGCACTCACTACTGGATTACATCCAGTTGTTTAACTCGCGCAACCGCTCCTTTTATAATATTGTTGTAGCTCACGGCGTCAGTATGTTTTGTATATTTAGGAAGAGAAGGCGACATTCGTAGATCACAGCCTGCTTACGCACTACCACAATGAGGTTTTTACAAGTGCATAGACATTTTTTTAAGAATACGAGTGCGTGACGAGCTGCCTTGGCAGGCCAGCTGACAGCCCTGACAGCCGGCAAACGACTTCTTGTTATCGCTTCCAGACACGAAGTCCCCTCGTTATTATAGATGTATATAGCTGCGCTACTCGCTATAATGTGGTAGAAAACAAAGCAAGAGGTGAGACGGAAGGAAACAGACAAGTATATGCTGGAAATACAAGATTACCAACACAGTAAAATTTAGAAAACAAGCAACATGCAGCTAGAATTACGATTGGCAAACTGTAGTATCACCTGCTACACTCGCGGCGTCATATCTCTTTTGCATCAGGGCGATTGACCGCACGCTCACACATGAGACTGCGTTTCTGTAGACTGTGAATGCCTCCGAAATTTCACGGGTTGGTTCGGTATCTGTTTACAATCGACGAGCAGTAAAGATTTGGAGTGCAGCCACGTAACCACCCTAGATAGCCGTAGAAATTCCGTCTTTTAAGGCTGCCTCATGACAAGAGTAATCTTACCCGCCGCGATGGCTCAGGGCTAAGGCGTTGCGCTGCTGTGCACAAGATCGCGGGTTCGATTTCCGCCCGTGGCGGTCGCTTTTCTGATGGAGGCGAAAAGCAAAAATGCCCGTGTGTACGAGATTTCGGCGCACGTTAAAGATCCCCAGGTCATCAAAATTAATCCGGAGCCCTCCACTATGACGCGCCGAAGCGCGTCGTTGCGTGGCGCATTAAAACCCTAAAATCAATCAATCAAAGAGTAATCTTTATAGCGACGTTGTACAAGGTCCCTCGAGATTAGCAACTAATGATCTAAAAAAGTGTGTATAACGCAGTATTCATAAACCATCCCCCCAAAACTCTCATTTGATTGAAATTTTGTTCGGTAGAATCGACAGTTGAGCTACTTGGATCTTGTTTATCGTTCAACAGCACTTGAAGACGAGGTCGAAAGGAGACGAGAGACATGACGAAAATAGAAAGGGAGAAAAGGAGAGAGGGAGGGAGCTTTCTAGGAAATAGCTCTTCAAGGACACGTCTTTCGATAGATATCCCCATTGTTCGTTTATTGCTACCGCTGAAGGGTAGAAAGAGGAAGGCATTACAGGGAAGACGACACCATCGTCGGTGTGACCCCAAGAACCGAATTTTTAGTTTGATTACATGGCTGTAACTAAAAAAGTACCTTCAATAGCAGCTTCATTTTTTTATGTGAGAAGCTCGGTGGTTTTAAAAAATTAGGAGAACAAGAAAAAAATTCTTTCTGTTAGAATTTGAAATTTTGGTTGCCTAATGACCTAACTAAATGCGGTTCATTCAATTCGCTAATTACTTGCACCACAAGCTCAATTCATCATTTGTAAGCTAAGGAAATAAGGAAGACACACACAAACAAGCTTTTTGATAGAAATAAAAGTTAAGGCTGAAAGGGACTACAGAAAGTTTACTGGACTCGTTCGTAACACTGGGACTCACTTTAAACTGCTCTGTTGTAGACGCTGGGCATATTACGTCAATGTGCAGAAAAATCGAACTAACATGCTCTGCGAAGTGCTGCAGTCTCTTTCATTGCAATTACAACTGAGCCCCTGCGCTGATACTACCTACCACAACGTTTCGCAATCTGCACTTCGTTCGAGTGTGTGCGATTGCAGCGCACCCTGTTTCTACGAGTGTGCTGGGTTACGCTTAAAATCAGCGTCGGAGCGCGTTTCGCCGAATATGCATGCCTTTAATGCTCTCGCCTGTGTCGGTCAGGCCCGGCAACGGTTACTCAAGAATTCATGGCCGTAGAGTTGCAGCGCGGTTTCCTCTAGCGGGGAAAGATTACAGAACACTCGTGCGCGGGCGCCATTTCAACGAAGCGCGTTGTAGTAAACTGTGCATTCCGCTCCCGACATAGAGTTTCATACTAAATATACTAGAGGGAAATCTGTCGCTGTAGTCGCGGGCCGCCGTGGTCGGCGCCATCGCCGCTAGCGACGTTCTTCGCCTACTTGGCTTAGCCGGCCATATGGCTTCCTTTTTGTCTCGAAGCCAAGATCAACAAAAAAGGTAACATCTTTTCCTTGTTCATCGTGCATGAAGCTTCTACATAGTCACTGAGAAATTAATTTTTTTGGAGGTTACATTTTATAATAGCAGAACAAATTTGATGCACCTCCTACAGTATTATTGTTGCTTTTTTGCAGCCAGAGCCAACTTTTCAGCCTGTTCATGAGCCATGCCAAGGACAAGTAGAACGTGCCTTCCCGGTACATGACGGAACGCTCGCGGAAGCGCGGCTCTGCCAGTGGCGGCAGATTTCCCTCTAGTATATATTAGTATGAAACTCTATGGCTCCCGACGTACCACGCCGTTGCTACAGCACCCTGGTGCATTTAAGCTGCTATAAACGAACTTGCTAGACCAAGTTCTACTAGTTTTTTAAGATCACATCTGTTTAAGCTTCTAGTTCTACCGTCGAGCGTTACCAGAAAGAATACTGAAAAAAATACCAAGCGCACGTAAGCGTGCGCCCCGTGAGGAGCTCCAGGCGTCCGCCAGGCTTGCGCGTGGGCTTGCGCCACGGTGAGGGGCTCGCACAGAATACCTAGAAAAATACCGAGCCCACGTGAGCGTGAGCCTCGTGATGAGCACCCTCGAAAACTCTCTGCCCAGCGTTCTTGGCGTCATCTCTCGCGTGCTGCTCTCGCCAGTTCACGCGCGTTCGCGCCAGATGTGGGGAGCACAGACACCGAGTTCGCGAAGCCGGTTGCCGCGGGTTCTAGTGCGTACTAATGCGGCCCACTTTGGGAGCGATAGGAAGGCCTGCGGAGAAAGTTATCAGGGCCTGTCAGTCATGGAGCACTTTCAGCGGCAAGTTCGGAAATCTACATGTGGTGCAACAACCAGGTCTCTGACAAAGAGAGGGGGGCCGCCAGCTGCGCTGTTTCTGCAGCCTTGCAAGCTGCGCGAATTTTTTTTCGTGTGGTGGCTGCGAGTGAAAAATACTATTAAAAACCGGATAAAATCGTGGTATGCCTTGCTGAAGCTGTACCTGGGTTATGATGAGCGTTGTGGTCCAGGTTTCAGAATTAACCGGGGCGACCTGTCGTTATACCCTGTTCCAAATTTAGTACTTGTGGGAGTTGGTGTTTTACTCCACTTCCGTTTCAAATGCACGCCTTATGGTTTAAATACAAACGTAGGTAAAGCATCAAGGGTTGTGTGGTCATCTTAGCTGCACTTCAATAAGCATTGTGCCACTTAGAATGTTACGCCACTAAGGTCGACGACCTCATGAGCGATTTGTTGCGGATGAAGGGGCTCTTCGTGATATGATGAAACGATTGTCAAGGACGCTGATATTTCCATTTTTCATAAACAGAGGTACACAGAAAAAATGGGGTATATGGTATCCAAGCCGTATCTGGATTTGAGTCCTGTTGCCTGATTGGATGCTCTGTTTCATTTTTATTAGTTCTGTGGAGCGATTAACGGTGATCTGCGGAGGAAAGCTGTTATAAGTTAGCTTTTTAGGAAACCGATGGGTGCATAGACCGAGCGCTTGGACCAGAACACCTAGCAGCATCAATAGAGCTAAAGACTACAACGTTGTACCCTCTCCCCTCACCCCCTGTGCGTGGTCCGCGCTCCTCTCACACCGACTGCGCACCCTCGCCGAGCACCACTTGTTCGTCGTCACGCTGCGCACCCCATAACCGGGTTGCACCCGCCTTCCCTTACCACTGATGTCTCCGTCTGTAGATGTCGTTATAGTCAATGTTCACGTAGGTCCGCTGGCCTATTACAGAGAGGAATGATACGGAGTTTTAAGTGCAGAGCACTTTATGAGCTTGCCTTGCCGAATTAGCTCGCTAACGGTTGATTCGACTGCCAGGAATCAGGCGGCGTGGCGAGATAACGGACCCAAGTAGAGCCTTCTGTACCGACGTCAGGAAGTCACGCTGAGGCTTCGAAAACCACGCGGTTTAAATAGACATAAACGTTTAAACCTTGTGAAATGCTGGGGCTTGTCATAAATCTCCCCGTTGTTTAGCGCAAAGAAAACTGCGCGTACATTTCAGGCAAAATCTGTGTAGATAATCGGCAGCCCCCGCGTTTATTCGCTTAAGAACACTCGTTGGGTTGTTTTTTACGATAGTAAGCGAAAAAAAGCGGCCGCGCTAGAAAGAAATGGCGCGTTCGAAATGCTACAGAAAGGCTTCAGCCGTGCAAAAAAAAAAAAAAAAAAATGGCGTGTTCGAAATGACGCAGAAAAGCTCCAGCCGCGCAAAAAAAAAAAAATGGCATGTTTGAAATACCGCAGAAAGTCTCCAGCGGCGCAAGAAAAAAATTGCGCGTTCGAAATGACGCAAAAAGGCTCCAGCCGCGCAATAAAAAAAATACGCGCTCGAAATGAAGCTCACCGTGCAAGAAAAAAATTACGCATTTTTAAGTGCGGATCATTTTAAAGCCCGGCTTGTCGTCGTAGCACGTCCGGGGTCACTGCGTCCCGGCGTCACTCGGCCAAACAGAGGCTTCGAAAAGGTACTAGCTTCACCCGGTCGGGATCGAAAGTAGGTCCCACGCGTTGTGAAGCGGATGTCTTTCCCATTGTGTCACAGAGACACACGTTACTCATATGCAAAATGTTGAGGGTGGTCTTTGCACTGTGCCGTTGCCACGTAGGCTGCTTTCTATGCCACAAATAAGTCTACAATATTATAAAATAAGAAAAACATTATGCCAAAATAAACGAAAACTCCATCCAGTGCCTCTTCAAGGACTTTCCAGGAGCTGCGTGGCTCTCTCGCTTATTTATTTTAATACCCTAAAGGCCCGTGAGGGGCATCACGTAGGGGGGGGGGGGGGGGGGGGGCTTAAAAACAAACACCATACTACATCACGGTTGAACGTGGAGTAACACACAATGTACATCGATTATTCATCGCTCTTCCTCGTGTCCTGTTTATTTAACAGGGCATGTATCAATGCAAAAAAAGTTAGTACTGCAACAGGGTTACGTATAAGGTGCTAACAAAAGCAACGCGTACCATCAGAATCATCTGTAGGCACATTGCAAAGCATACATACAATAAAATCAAACAATTCAAAACTTTGTGCACACTATAAGATTACACTGGACAAGTGAAACTGCCAACAAAAATGCTCATTTTACAACACTTTCTTCGGAAAAAAACAGTTCCTAAGGTTTACTGGTCCATATTTTGGGTGATTAATGAGTGCAACGCGGTCTGAAAGAAAGATGATTCTGCTAGATGAACGATACTTGCCGGGAGCAAGTTTCATTCCATGTATTGATAAAGCAAGGGGGGGAGTTCTGATACTTTTTGTTCTAGCAAAAATCGGTCTTACTTTGTCCGCATGATCCATTCGGGAGAAAATGTCGGTATCAACGCTAGGATGATACCGAAACTAGTCGAGCGAGTGCACCACGGCCCTTATGGTAAATCCCTGCTCTGCACTTCGACAGCGTTCACGTTCAGTGGAACGACTTTAATTTTAATGCATTTTATTCGTGTGATGTGCCAATATTGAAGAAGGAAGTTTGTATGTTTCGCTTCCAGTACGCCCGATACTGCTGTCGGAGACTTTAAAGGGCTGTTCACACCCAAAGCGAAATCAGTCCCCGCCGTGGCAACACCGCGTATCGTGGGACCGAACGTCACGCGTCAATCAGTACGTTTTGTAGGGAGCCAGTGGCAGCGCCCCGGAATGGTGGATGGTTTCTAGAAGCTGCAAAAACGACCCCGGCGTGGACGTCGGTTTGTAGGAGTAGACAAATGACAAGCGTACTCTTTATCTCCCGACAGGGGGCGTCACCTGCATCGCACCGCGACCAGTTTCTCCGCGTAAGTACAGTTTAAGGGGTCAGTATTTCTGGAGTGGGGCTTCCAGTTGGAGAGCCAGCCCGGTATTTATCCATGAAAGAAAATAGAGACTTGAGATTGCAGGTCGTCGATGTTAGTCCCGACGTAAAACCGCCCCATATGTTAACTCACTAATGCGTTCAACGTCCCCTCAAATCATCGCTGCCACACCCCCTGTTTTTTCTGCAAATGTGATAACAAAGGACGTCGCCTTCACCAACGACTACCGGCACAGGACGTGCCGAGTGACTTCCCCTCTATGTCAGACTTGTAGTGTTCGTGACGACATCAGTCATGTGCTATGTACGTGCCATCGCCTCGCTACGCCACGGCTCCCTGTGAAAATGGCACTATGTCTGTATGCTGACTCACGCCTTGCACCAATGATGTCCTCGTTTCGTGGCTGACGATGCGACACGGCCTGCAACAGCGTTGTTGTCTTTTCTTCAGGAAGGCGGCTTGGACGAATTTCTGTGAACGCTTTACCTTTAATATAACTCCTGTACGTGTGTTAAATGACCGTGCCTACGTCTTCTAGACTAATTGTGCGTTTCGTGTGCGTTTTGTGTGCGTTTTAACTCCTTTTCGCTCTTTTCATTTCCCAATCGACTGGCATGCCAAGCGTTGTGCTAAACTGACTTCTTGATAATATTAAGTTATCTATCTAACAGAGGGCGCAAACTATTGTGCACGTTTCTTTACTCATGCACTCGAGATCCTGGACCTGCAAAAAAAAATATTCTGGCATGGCACGGCAATCCGGTGAGACTTGATGACTTCTAGTGAGGCCTTCTGAATATTTCATCATGCTTCCTAGATCTTTCAGCTGCCCCACGCAACAGCACACTAACCGGTAAGGGTTACGCGATGCAAAGCTTTAGCGTGAAGGAGGTGTGGGCTTTGGTGCAGTGGTAGCAAAGGCGCTCACAAGAAGGAACTATACTTGCAGTAGTTCGGTCAGCACTCATTAGCTCACTTGCAGACCTCTCGCTCTGAGAGTCTGTAATCTCTGAGCAGTAGAGCCAGATTAGGGAACGCATTAAGGAAACCTGAAAAAAGGGATTAGGGAGGCAAAGAAAGACAAGATTGCCAGGCTAGCGCATTAGAGGAGAATTTGCGTTAGATAACGCTGTGCTTGAACAGGGCTGCTCGGATTTGTCCGTTTAGTTCAGTGTGCTCAAGTTGTATTTTATTTTGCTTTCGGGGTAATTTCTTACTTTTTTCGTAGCCTTTTTTGTTCATCTTCTTTGGCGTACGCTGCGTTTTTCTGTGTGCATTATCCTACAGACTTGGCTTCGTAATCCAATTATGTAGAGCCGAAGTTA
Source organism: Haemaphysalis longicornis (assembly GCA_013339765.2). Classification (NCBI taxonomy): domain Eukaryota; kingdom Metazoa; phylum Arthropoda; class Arachnida; order Ixodida; family Ixodidae; genus Haemaphysalis; species Haemaphysalis longicornis. The sequence goes on from CM023449.1 coordinate 23,907,424, forward strand.
CGACCAGAACGAAGAGAGCCAATGTTGTTTTATTTTTACTGTGTTACCGCGTTGGTGGTTTTTAAAAGCGCCAAAACATCAAATTCGCGAAACGCTCTTTGAAGGTGAGGGGAGTGACCTGACAGAACATCAACGGCATGGGCTCCAGTATATAATAGAAACCATAATCCTGGGACGAGAGCTTGCAGAAGCTCGACTTAAAAAAGATGCATTAAAGCAAAAGCGATGGTGTCTCCTCAAACGCGAAAAGTGACCGTCATCGTTAACAAGAATGGCGCCACAATGGCGGCCAGTGTGAAAAGAAAAAAACTGTGGTCGATTCCTTTGTCGTAAAAATCAGCAAAACATGAAAGTGAAATGTGCAGCGACATCTGCAGCTGGGCATTTTTTGCAGGTCGACGGCTGTCTTGTGGGTAGTCGCCCGATTAGACAACCTGGCAACAAGTAAAATAATTCAGAAAGGGGAAGTTTTTACTGGCAAAACATGTCCAAACAATTAAATCTGGCACGATCAATCATACTTGCCCCCATCATGGAGCAAACCAAAAACATTATGCCCATTTCAGGGAAAACATTAGCAGCTAACTGATATCTTTATTGAACACAGATGCGTGATTGGTTTTTGCGATATCATATAAAAAATACGTGTTGGAAACAATATTTTGACGTCAATATACAAAAGAGTTCGCGCCCCAGCCGACACCCAGTGGCGGCATTCCAAGTAATGAAAAGTTCTTACGACAAGGGAGCAGTGGAACGCGGGTAATTTAAATTGACTTGAGAAAACCACCACCGTGTTTGTTGTGGGACGAGTGAGGCGGGAGGGGAAAAGTTGTAGGGGGGGGGGGGGGAAGAAAAAAAGAGTAATTTACTTGATGGGGATGGCAGGACCGTCTCGTCTCTCGACGGCATCACCAGCGAAGTGGATATGAGGCCACATTTTCATTCTTTCCGAACTTCAGCCAAAGCTATAGTTGGAAAGTCAGAAAAAAGGGTTACAGGCCCGTATTAGTGATTGGAGATTCCAATCTCGACGTGAAATAGCCTGAGAATTACGGCTTTTTCTACGACATGAAGGCAACTTTTGAGAAGGCCGTGCTCAGTGATATCATGGAGTGGACAATGTCGCATGGCGTCGGATTTAAGCAGCAGAAAGGACTCCGTTCCTCTTCCTCTAATGTCATTAAGCGTCAAACTTTCCGCATAGTGCAATTAGGCCAGGCGTTTCGAATTGATTGTGTATTTGCCGAAGTGATCCTACAATTCTGTTCGCTCGAAGCCCAGAGTCGGCCGGTTATAAGCAACATTTTGTCTTATTGGAAATTCTTAGTATGCTATCTATTGAGTTCTGATGTTGAAGGTTGAAACAGGGTTTTTGTTATCTCAGTCACGGAGTGCCAACTATTCGTCTTTCTAGTGGAAAGAAGAAAAAAAGTGTTTTTTCTTCCGACTGCCACTGCACAAAGGCAGACCCCGCGAGGTTGCGTTAAAGAAGACGAACAGAGCAACTCATTTAGGAAATTGCTTCCCGAAGTTCTCGGGAGACTCGACTTCGATGCCCTAGGGAAGACACTGGCAACCTAGAGACATTCGGAAACGTGGAGGGGGTCCAAAAAAGGCGTCACGGGTTAGTGTTCTTCAGGCTATCTCGACCACTGGCAACCAGCGCGTTCATTATTTTTTTTTAGTGCGCACTACTTCGGTGGCCGCTAGTGCAATTTAGCGGCAGCGATGGAAAAGGTGTTGTAACCGAGAGAGCGAAGAACGGAAGAAAATGGTGCAAGAAAATGTGGCGAAAGTGCGAGGGCCTGCCCGAGAGGCTCGTCGGAGAGCAGGCGAACGTGTGAAGGGGAGGGAGGCACGCGCTGCGATGGCGTCGTTCCTCTCATTGCTTCCCCTCATACTTTCGCCATGCGTCTCCACCACGGACTGCTCTTCCCTCACGCCTGATGCTCTTCCTCCCTTAGTGACTTATCCCAACCACGTGATATTTGCGCGGGAGGTTCAAACACGATTTTCAACAACCTGCTCGGTGGCCACGCGCTGAGTGATAACGGCAGAGCGCTGAGATAGCGGCCGTGGCCGAGAAGACTGCAGTTCTCGCGGCGCAAAAATTTCGCATTCGCGAGTACCATAATCATCAGTGATTTGTTTCCCGCAGCTCTAAAATTATGTTAGGCAAAACAAGCGGGTGCGCCCGTTATGTTTTGCGGATGATGGACAACAGGTGGCCGGTGAAACAGGGAAAGACAAACAAATAGACGGGGGGGGGGGGGATTCAAGGGAGAAAATTTTGGGGAAACATTTGACTGCTCGCCAAACTCACGACCGAAGGGAATGGAAATATTTAGGAAAGGCCTCTGTCCTGCAGTGGACACAAAGGCTGTTGATATTATATTGATGATGATTATTGAGACGATGACGACGATGATGACGGCGTTGTAATGAGAGAAATAAATGCAGGAGATTTTTCCCGGTCCGGTGCGATATCATACCATCATGCGGAGGTCCCCGTACGCTGCCCCAGAAAAACACATTGTTTAAAACGACAAGCTTTATTACGAGGAGCGCACCAATGGACTATTTTATTTAGGGTGGATAGCAGTCGATTCACCCCCTAAAGTGGCTTTACTCAAGGTTACACCCCGACTAAATTAAGGACGGAAGCACTGGACGTGTCCATGAAAGGTTGCTGCTGCACCGGAGGATTGCCTCCACGCATACAAAGAAACTTTGTACAAGGTATAGCCTTAATGTGCTGCCAATATTTCAGCAACAAGACTCATTCAACAGGGCTCTGACGAAGGAAAGTCTTCTTGCTGAAATATTTGCAGTACACTGAGGCCGCTACCACCCAAAGCTTTCTGTCAGGTTTTTTGCTACCACCTTCAATTTCACAATATATATATATATATATATATATATATATATATATATATATATATATATATATATATATATATATATATATATATATATATATATATATAGCATAGTAAGGGAGACGATAGCGTGTTGTCCGATTTCTTACACTATTTAATACCCTACAGTTTTGGTGAGTGGAACTTCCTTGATCAGGGTTTCTGTTAAAATGACACACAAAACTTACGTACACCCCTCACTCGCGACGTCTCCTGCAGGGATGAGGGAAGTAACCCTCCCTCACAGAAGTTTTTGTATAAAGGCGAAATGTGAGAAATTAAAATACAGGCCTGAAGAAGGAGTTTCTAACTCCGAAACTGTTGGCAACGAAAACAGGAAACGTTTTAGTCGACTTCTTTCCCTATTTTTATACTGGCCCATCGAACCTCATGATCTCTCTCTCTCTCTCTCTCTCTCTCTCTTTATATATATATATATATATATATATATATATATATATATATATATATAGAACAGAGAACGTACGGACGAGGGATTCCGTAAGGACACATATCAAAAGTTGCAGTCCTTATTGCCATGCTGTTTGGCGTTTAAACAGTGTTTTATAGTGCCGAATGAAGAATGATTGCTTTTTTTATGCAGGGAATAAATAATTGAAAATCAAGTCGAGAAAAAAATGGCGCCGTTTTTTCCGGAAGCGGGAATCGAACCCACAAACCTCCGCATACGCGTGCAGTGCTCTAACCATTGAGCTAGTTCCGCGGCGACTCCCCTCTCGACTATACCGCGGGGTTTTGTATTTACGACTACTCAGAGCCCGGTCAACTAGCGCGCTCCTCGACCACCGCGGGAAGACGTAGAACGTCTTTTCCCAGCGGCCGCACGTAATACGTGGTCGGAAGTCGGGATAGCCAAAGGCATTTCAGACTGCGAAGCCAGAACCCTCGGAATGCATTTTGTAGAACAGAGACGTACGGGACGAGGGGATTCCGTAAGGACACATATCAAAGTTGCAGTCCTTATTGCCAGTGCTGTTTGGCGTTTTAACAGTGTTTTATAGCGCCGAATGAAGAATGATTGCTTTTTTTTATGCAGGAATAAATAATTGAAAATTCAAGTCGAGAAAAATGCGGCCGTTTTTTTCCGGAAGCGGGAATCGAACCCACAACCTCCGCATAACGCGTGCGGTGCTCTACCATTGAGCTAGTTCCGCGGCGACTCCCTTCTCGACTATACCGCGGGGTTTTGTATTTACGACTACTCAGAGCCCGGTCAACTAGCGCCGCCCCTCGACCACCGCGGGAAGACGTAGAACGTCTTTTCCCAGCGGCCGCACGTAAGACGTGGTCGGAAGTCGTGGATAGCCAAAGGCATTTCAGACTGCTGAAGCCAGAACCTCCAGAATACCGGTCTGGTTATCGCACCAGACCGGTATTCTGGAGGTCGTGGGTTCGGATCCCACCCGGCGGGCATTTTTCACCACTTTCTTTTCGACTCAAAAATTCTTCATCTCTTTCTATGACCCACCACAACCTCCCCTTTGCTTTCCGAGGGTTTTTTTGACTGCCAACCCTTATTTTCTCTCTCTCTCTCTCTCTCTCTCTCTCTCTCTCTCTCTCTCTTTTTATATATATATATTTTATATATATAGTATATATATATATATATATATATATATATATATATATATATAATATAGTGAAAAAAGTCGACTGACACGTTTCCCGTTTTTGTTGCCAACAGTTTCGGAGTTGGGAACTCCTTCTTCAGGACTGTATTTTCATTTCTCACATTTCGCCTTTATACAAAAACTTTTGTGAGGGAGGGTTACTTCCCTCATCCCTGCAGGAGACGTCGCGGGTGGGGGGTGTTTCAAACAGTTTGAGCAAGTGAGGCATTCCGATTGGCTAGAAAGGTGGAAGGTGAGGAAAGGGGAAAGAACACGGACGAAAAGGGAGCACGAAAACACGATAACATAAAGCACACAAGCACACACAAGATCAAAAACAAGAGTGAGTCCCGCGGAGGACTCACTCAACACCATGATATATATATTATATATATATATATATATAATATATATATATATATATATATATTATATATATATATATATATATACATGGCGTTGAACCGGAACTGAACCGAAAAAAGAAATAACGGTTACCGGTTCATGCCGAAACGGTTCGACCCTCTGTTGTTTACATTGCACAGTCAATGCAATTCAGACCTTTTTTTTTCTTTCACGTACCATCAACTTCGTACTTGCTCGCGCACTATCCCCTCCAGACAATTGAACACTATCGCGCTCCATGTAACAACAAGGGAAATGAATGAGCACCTATGTAGCAATGATTTGTTGCTGGTGGAAGCGCGAGCGTAGTGAAAGCTGACCAAAGGAAATGTCATTCTCCGCAGCTTGCAGGGGGTATAAAACGACTTCGCCCTTCCATAGCACTGCAACATTTAGTGGGGCAGGCAGGCTGCAGGAGTGCTCCAGTGCGCAGCAGCGAAAGCCCGATGTGTGCAAACTTTTCCATTTCATAATTTGTTTAAAAGGTCCGACACCTGCAATTGTAATATTGACAAGTGTGAACCGCAGGAGCTGCTCAGTGGCTAAACCACTTGCTGCTGACCACAAGTGGCTTCGATGTCCCTTACCCACGACCGTTTTTTGAGGACAGTACAGTGGGACAAGCTCTGTTTTTTTTACAAAGTACAAATAACAACAGATATGTCAGGGAAAATCTGTTAAGGTGCGCACTTAATCTCTTGGCAAGAAACTGCAGTCCTCGTCCTTGTCTTGGAAGCAGAAAACAGTAATAAAGCAGATGACACGTGCAGAAAGGACGGCCGGTACCTCACACTGTCCCATCGCCGAGCGATCAATCTTTTCTGCTTGTTCTGCAGTTTTGTCTCTTTCAGACTGCTTTTTTTCTAAGGTGCACTTGTACTGACTGCCCAACTCGCTACATTACTTCTACTGCTACTCGTTCCGGAGGGGAAGTACTGATTTGATTGATTGTAGGGTTTAACGTGCCGACGCAACGCAGGCGATGAGGCGCGCCCTAGTGGAGGGCTTCGAATTAATTTTGACCACCTGGGGATCTTTAACGTGCTCCGAAATTTCGTACACACGGGCGTTTTTGCTTTTCGCCTCCATCAGAAAAGCGGCCGCCTCGGCCGTGAATCGAACCCGCGACCTCCCGGCTCAGCAGCGCCTTACCACTGACCACCGCGGCGGGTCAGAGGGGAGTACTGCGTGGACGAATTAAAGAGCGTCTACCCAAAAAAGTTCTTCTCATGCTACGCGCGTCAAATTTCCCTTTCATTTTGTAACAGAATAATCTGTTATAAGATTATGCAATGTAGCACATGGAACGATGGCCGGGGGTCAGGCGGTACGACGACATACTGATTGTAATGCACACATCCAGTATAGCTTTCGCAAAAGAAATTGCACTAGTCAGAACAATAATGCAGTGACTGAGCATTAACTAAAGCTTACTTTTTAACAAAACTGTGTCTAACACATTCGATAGGGTGACAGCTAAGCAAATTATTCAGGGTGACCAAATTGATCTAATTCATTGGTAGTATGTATGTGCCTGTAGTAGGATTTTTCTCCTGTTTTGTTACAAATATATAAAAAAAATGTGCGCCCATTGGTATTAAACGCTGATATTTGAACACGCCAGCACGCAGACCTAAATTTAAGGCTTCAAGGTTAGCGTGATGGGCGATTCCATAGCGACGATTGCGATTTCAACAAAAAATGAAAGGGCAGAAAATATATCCCACCGTCACATCTCTTGGCGGTGGCTTTATGAATAGTCGCTAGGACAACATAAAGTCTGGACGAGAAAGTAGGTGGTAAATCGTCACCACTTCATCTGTTTTCTAAATATCTCGTGATTATTTAAAGTTTGCTTTGCTATTGACGCCACTGCCCTTGGGGAAAAGCAGCATTTTGAATTTTTGTGGGTGTTTTGATTTTACTGTCGCTTTAAACTACTAAATGTTTTTTTTTCTAATTTCAGTGACAATTCAACTCATCGAACTGGTTCGCGAACCGGTTCAAGCTCCCGAACCGGTTCGCGGTTCGACACCCTGATATATATATATAATATATATATATATATATATATAATATATATATATATATATATATATATATATATATATATATATATATATATATATATATATATATAAATCTAGAGAAAGATAAACTCACAAAGCGCGCAGAAATAGTATAAGTAAAGAGTGGGATACACAGCAAGAACAATAACAAACAATGTTTACTTCCGTAGCGGCAACGGGACTTGCCTTCATCAGAGTAAAGTTACATGATTTTGCTGTCGCAAAAATTTTGAACACATTTCTTATATAGGTTTGCATAAAACTGTGAGAAAGAGCGGAAAATGTTTCGGAAATGGGGAGTGTGCATACAGTCAGGCTGCGCCTATGTTACAACATCAACAAACGAACAAGAAAAATAAAAAGGGGGGGGGGGCGAGAGAGAGAAAAAGGGGGTCGTGTTAACAATGCAGCGTTCAAGGTTGCACCATGACGGGTCAACGTATGCCGCGCGGGCTGCAAGTTCAGACAATGGGGGAAACTGGACAACCGCGGTTTGAAAAGAAAGGGAAGAGTATACACTGAGGTATTCAGTGACTGCTGAGACTGGTTCGGGGGGAAGCGAAGATGGGTGTGCCCCCCGCGGGTCAAGAGAATAGATAGCCGGGTACAAAAGAGCATTTCACAGAAGCTAGCAATTGAACAGGAAATAGGTAGGGTCACAAAAGGTTAAACATGAATAGATCACAAAGAGTTAAACATTCTTAAGTGATGGTGGGAACGAGGCCTCCCTCCCCAGGACAAATGGCATTGTTGAGCCGCATTAGGCTAATAAAGCTGATGTATTAGGAGAGTTTCTGCGAATTCTGATGGCAAACTCGAGGGTAGGAATAATGAACATAGTTATAAAAATTATGAAGCCGCTAATTTTAATCGAGGGATAAACACGTTAGTTTTCCGTAACTTTCATTAATTCCAAGCGTGGCTGACCCAAACTTAAAAATGAGATAAGATTCCCGAACCTCGCGGTCGTGGTGCGTTTTGAAGGCGGATTCTAAAATCGTTGCTTTAAGATGTTCAAATGCATGCCCGGGACTGTTCACATGTCTTGACAGGGGCAAATAAGGGCAGCTTTTTGCATGAGAGCGGTGATTATTGAACCGTATTCGGAAGGTCGTTTCAGTTTGGCCGATATATTGTTGCCTACAAACAGTGCACTCTAGAAGATATACGACATTAGCGGAGTGTTAAAGTTACCTTTTATATTTACGTAGTAGTCTGAAGCCGTGCTGGTTGCGCGCTGTGTAGTGGTCATGTGTAGGCATACTTTACATCGGGGTTTATTGCAGGGCATGCAGCCAGTAGTTGCCGGTCGGTTGATACGAGGGTTAGTAAGAAAGTCACCTAAATTCTTATTACGCCGGTAGACAACGCGTGGTGGTTCGGGGAATATGCTTTTCAAGCGGTCACTTTGCATTAGGATATTGTGATGTTTTTTGAGCACGGTTGACACTCTTGGAGCGGAGGATAAGTGGGTTAAAACTAAGTTAGTTTGCGGGTTCCCGTTGGGGGCTTTTTTCTTACAGATTTCGTTACGGTCTAATTGGTTGGCTCGCACAATAGCGTCGTCGATAACTTTTTCCGGGTATTTGTTATTCAGGAGGGCAGTCTTGAGTTCTCGACAGTTTGAGTCAAAGTCGGCTTGGTTTGAGCAAATTCTCCTAAATCGGTGGGCTTGGCTGTAAGGTATTGCTGTCTTGCAGTGTCTGACATGGCTGCTTCGGAAGTGCAAATACTGCCGCGTGTCTGTCGGTTCTCTATACAGTTTAGTTTGAAGCCGACCTTGGAAGGTAGTAACGGTGACGTCCAGAAAGTTTACACTGTGTTCCGAATAGGAATGAGCAAGGGAAATACTGGGATGGGCTAGGTTAAATGCCTCAATGAAGGTGAGGAGCTCCGCCTCACCGAGTTGCCAGATCATGAATATGTCATCAATATACCTTTTATAGTACATTGGCTTTAAATTTTGGGTGTCAAGAAAGTTTGATTCGAGGTGAGCCATAAAGATATTAGCGTAGTTAGGTCCGATTCGAGTTCCCATTGACGTTCCGCTGACTTGCATATATATATATATATATATATATATATATATATTCGGTCATAAGGTGTATTCCTACTTCGCGCTAATAGAAATGACATTGCTTCGAGGCCATTAGCCACTGTGGGCAATGGCACCCGCTACGCCAAGAGGAGTAAAATATCTTGATTCGGCGTTAAGGTATACATTACTCATGATTGGCTTTTTGTATTCAAAATGATATGAATGAAGCAAGTTGTTTGGGCCTTTCGCCCGAAGTATTGGCAGCTCGAGGTGTTGCCAAGTGTTTGGCAGCTTGTCATCCTGCCCAATCGCTGCGCTGATTCGACGAAACTCTTCTGCGGCGCGAATACTCAGAAGCCCCACCCCGATCAATAGGAAGAGCGGAAAAGTCGCGCGGGCCACCTTGTTCCCTCCTAAGAATCTACTGTTGCCGCTGCTGTTCGCAATCGTTCACGCCGCGCCATAGCAGCATCACAGCGCGTCCATTCGGGCTGTGTGGTCTTGCTGCTTTTCCGTCTCTCTCTCTCTCTCTCTCTCTCTCTCTCTCTCTCTCTCTCTCTCTCTCTCTCTCTCTCTCTCTCTCTCTCTCTCTCTCTCTCTCTCTCTCTCTCTCTCTCTCTCTAATATTTTGTGAACCTTTTATTTTGTATCTTTTAACCTTTTCTTAACCTTTTGTTCACAGATGTTTCGATATACACGGTGCTGTGCCGTGAGCATGGACGCCGGACGCCGGACAAGGCTCAGCCTTATGATGCTTCGCCCCTAAAACAAAGGCCGTCACTTAAACACATGTAGGGCCAGCGACAGACGCTGGGGAGCAGTGAAGCTAGACAAATAGAACATTTTATCTCGGTAAAGCACAAAAAATACAAGAACATTGTTCGACGTTATCTCCCTCACCCAAAAAATGGCGGCTGTAAATGGTAGATGTTGGATATATGTGTTCCTTTAATAGCCGGAAAATTGGGAACTGGTTGAGGCTGCAGTCTCATCAGCCACAGCAGACTGACTTTCTGCTTGAGTGGACGAACTTTAACTTCGTTCGGCGAGGCTAGGAAAAGAAATGTTGTGGCTACTTAGCTCTACAGTGAGTTTGATGGTTGCGGCTTCAGAATGAGGCTCGGCTTCAGACGAAGCAGGCGCCTGCACGTTGCATATTGCCAAGGGAGACTTGAAATATTGGTTCTCGCTTGAGATGCAAAAACCTTGATTTAAATAAATCTACCAGCCGCCCCCGTCGCGTTTGCTTGTTTCGATCGTGCTACCAGCCGCGTATGCTGTTCCTGAATATATAGAAACACATTTGCATGACTGGCGAAACTCTTGAAGTACGAAAAATCTTTGACGCTGAAGGTTGAGCAACCTACACATTTTCACAATTTTTGCTCGGCGCTTTTTCGAATACAAGCACCTAACCGATTCTTAGTGTCTTCTTTTTCATCGAACTAATTTTAAAGCAACCAATTTTTAGTATTTTCTTCTCGCTCTTTGGGAAGGTGTTTGTTGGAGTCTACGGAGAAAACTCAAGGGTGCCGTGATAAAAAAAAAAGCATCTTTCAATAGGTAAATTTTGCTACGAAGGGGGTTGTGTAGTTTAAATAAGTTTTGTGGTTAAGATGCACACCCCTTCGTTGCATGCTGACACGTGTCCTGCATGCCACCGTATATCAACAAAAACAAATAAGGTGTGCAGAATTATCTCAAATGTAATGATTAACGCTCTGATGAATTGTCTTATAATGCGTGCCTGTGCTAGGAAATAGGGCTTCGGTAAATCAAACCGCCAGACCACTTCATATAAATCCCGAACATGGCTTTTGTCTGGAGTTAAGCATCCAGACGGCTTGAGCTCAAACGCAATTTATGCCACACCATGCGTAATTGCTTTAGTGAAGGTAGAATACACAGCCAGACACCGGGACTCGCGCAGTTGTAATGCGACACCGGATTCAGAATGACTCTTGCAAATGGAGACATGCATTTATCTAGACAGGACGAGGGTAAGAAGGAACGCGACTGTATAATATGCATACTAGGGAGAACTTTCTTCCAAAGCACACAATCCGAGGGTTCCAGTGTCAAGTGGGCCTTGTAGTCCGTGGGGATGATGACAAAGGTTGCTCTCGGCGTCCTGGAAATACCTTTGGTATTGAAACCCACAGCAACGGTACAGAAAATCCGGAATCTGGCATGACTTTGAGGAGAGAGGACCGATTACGAGATGATTCTGCTGCTTGAGTATGGTGAGCGGTTGTTTCGAGACGTGATTGACGCCAGTGCCTTGTAAAGGTGCTCGTCACGCCTTGAATGACTGGTGGCACCAAGTTAAGACACGAGCAAGCGGTACTTTGTGACAGGGCAGTTTGCAGCCGTCCGTGTTTTCCTGGTCTGGGTTGATAGATTGATAGACTGATAGACTGATAGATTGATAGACTGATAGAATGAAAGACTGATAGATTGATAGATTGATTGATAGATTGGTAGATTGATAGATTGGTAGATAGATATATTGATAGATAGATATATTGATAGATTTATAGATTGATAGGTTGATATGATTGATTGATTGATTGATTGATTGATTGATTGATTGATTGATTGATTGATTGATTGATTGATTGATTGATTGATTGAGTGAGTGATTGAGTGAGTGAGTGATTGATTGAATGGGCTGAAGCTGCACCTCGTCTATAGCCGGTATTCATTGAAAAGTTTAGCTGTCAATTTCTTCATTTGGCAACACTGAAATGGCCACGGACATGGCCGAAGCGGCACAAACATGGCGCGGCTTATGCCACTGCGGCCGCACGCCGAAGAACAAAAATAACACCGGCGTGCGTCGTCTGCTCCGTTTCAACCCGGTTCTCAACGGTGGTACCAACAGAGTTGTTATTTATCGCATTCACATTTGAGTCGCGGCATTAATTTGCGTTCGGCGGGCTATAGGTTGGAATGTCCAATTCATATCATGCGCTTAGCACGGACACGGACAAGTACCGCCATCTCGTGGAGCCCGACGTAAACAGTGACGGCGCATTCACATGGTTGCCTGCATGCGCGCCTCGCTATTCAATACCGGCCATAAGGCGCGCCGTAGTCACACCGTGGCCGTAGTGGAGGGATCGGGAATAATTTAGACCACCTATAGAGACGTTTAACGAGCGCCGAAATGCTTTTCCCCTCCACCAGAAAAGCAGCCACAGCTGTCGGGATCGAACCGGCGTCCTTGGGATCAGCGGCACAACACCTTAGCCACTGAGCCACCACGGAGGATGTCCTGGCCTGGATACGCGCTGGTCAGGAAAGGCGCCAGGTCACGCATATCCAGGTAAAGTGCAGGAACCTAGTAAAGGTGATTGACTTTTTTATTTCCATAATCTTCGCCCTTGTAAGCCCTACATATTCGCTATTAGCAGGAGTAGGGGTGCTTTCAATAATGAGAAGTCAGCCTGGCAGCAAGCTTGGCTTCCTACCCCATATGGGCATGAGAAAGGCGAAAAGAGCAGTGACACAGCAACGAATACAAAACCTTACAAACCCAGGCAATGACACAAAAACTCGCTGACGCACGACCTCGCACACATCACACGCGCAGGAGTAAAGTTAAGGCAAATGTTAGGAGAGTTTCCGCTTTGAACACAAACATGCGTCGCTACTTGTGTACTTAGAGTGCCCAAATTACTTCTGTAGGCTTGAGCACATGCCTCGAACACAAGTTTCTAAGTCGAAGGCCACAACGCGCAGCCTTTGTTTAACGATAGAATGACTCGGAAATGGTGCAGGGGATGCGTGTTAGTCAGCCTATGGAAGGCTAGGATGGATGTACAGTCGGCAAAAGGCTTGTCTATAACGCTCAAGCGGCTGTGCTCCGGACTGTACGGGAGACATCTAGTGATAACGCCTGGTTTTAGAACAAATAGAATGTGAGCATGCGCGCCCCGTATCAGTGCGACGGCTGTGTCCCTCCGCGTTGCGCCCGTCGCCTTGGCTTCCACACCTTCTTTGACCGTAATAAGCGCTTCATGCCTGCACGGCCGGGCCGAGAAACAAAAGCGCAGATTACCCGCCTTAGCACGTGATGCGCGAGTTTTAGATTCGAAGCATCTTTTTCTCGGAGCTATGTCCGTTGTCCGTTGGCGTCCGCTCCTCTTTTCCTCATCCCCCTCTCCACGCCAGCTGTGCGATAATGCCCTTCTCTCTCCGTCCTCCTCTCCATGCCAGCTGCGCGATAGCGCGCTACTCCCTCCGTCCTCCTCTCCCCGCCAGCTGTGCGATAGCGCGCTGCTCCCTCCGTCCTCATCTCCGCGCTAGCTGCGCGATAGGGTGCGCATGCGCGCCTCTCCCTCCGTCCTCTTCTCCACGGCAGCGCTATATATAACCGCGTTCACGCACCCATGGTTGCCAGGTTGGGCTACAAATAGCCAAATTGGGCTACTTGTGTTTGTCATTGGCGGGAGAAAGGGATGGTTGACTATTTGGCTATTTTTGAGCTATTGAGTGAGCCGATTATGACAGGTATTTAGTGCATGTGCAAGCCTGCCTACTGGGAAGTGTTTTTCGTGGTGCCTTTGGAAAAGACTTCCCCTAGCGAGGACAAGAAGACCATTATGCTTTAGCAGTGCCGTCCGTTTATGGTCGCATGTGGAAAAAGCATCCGATAGAAACTGTTAGGCGACCTCCACCTCTTGCATTGCAACAACATTAGTAAATTTTCTTTTGGTGCTCTGTTCAAGCCTTTCGGAAAGTTGTTTCCAGGGTCAAATATTTATGCGATGAAGTCAGAATATTGCTTACTGCAGAGTAGGCTTGATGGCCTCTGTGAAGACCCCACCACCATTTTTTGGAAGAAGGTCCTGGTTGCCAAATGCGATTGCACGAGTTTCTAGACATGTAACTCGATTGAAAACTGACTTGCAGAAGAGAATGTCCCTAGGTAGTTACGTTTGACAACATCCTGCATGTAAAGTTCGTAGTAACGCCAAATGGCAAGTGTTGTAAGGACTTCACACCATCCTAGATCTTTTTCGAGCGGTACAAACCGACCGCAATGTTAAGTGCAGCTGTTTGCGCTCCAAACGAGCGATGTTTTGTTATAAAAATCACCATCATTCTTTGAATATATCGAACTATTCGCAGCAGAAATCTGAATAAACATTTGAAATTAATCGCGGGAACTTTTTTCGCCTATTTGGGCTATTTATGCGGGCCAACATTGGGCTACTTTTGGGCTACGTGTTTCAAAAATTTGGCGGGTTGCTCTCTGAGAACCTGGCATCCCTTCACGTGCTCGCTTCGGCGTCTGATGAGTACCGGCAGTCCTGCTAGCGGATTGGCTGACACAAGTTCAGCCAGCATCAGCCAACCAGTTAACAGAGCCGTTTGTCAGAGGGAACCCTGAGGTGATGCGAAGCATCGCGAAGTTTCCAACAATGTTCACGTGATGTGGGTAACCAACGCAAGTGAATATAAAGGGAACTCCGCGATGCTTTGCATCACCTCAGGGTTCCCCTCGGGAACATGGTGTAATTTTGTCTCGTCTGCATTAGCTGTGGCGCGCAGCTGTTCATAGCGTTACCATTCTGCCAATAGCTGCATATATAGTAACGCTTGCACCCCTACCCGATTTCTGTGCTTGGCTTTGCGCGTCACTGCTGACGGGCTACCGCCACAATACTTAATGCACTGTGCAAGTGATCACGAACCGAAATCTAGTCACTCTAAAACACAGGCAGCGATGCGTTTTCGGTGATTGTTGTTCGTTTTCTCGCATACAGAAAAAAAACACTCCAGTTTAAATTGCGTAGGGCGCCGCGAATATTAAGCGTTGAACGTACTTAAACGCAGCCAGCGCTGTACTACCAATCGCTAATCTCCAGTATTGTTTCCTCGCCCTGAAGTGAAGGCAGCGCTTCTCACGGCGAAAGAAGGTACGGAAGCCAGGACGACGGGCACAGCGACAAGGGAAACAGCCATCGTGCTGATGCGGGTCACGCATGCTCCCTTTCTACCTGTCTCAAACCAGGCGTTATCACTAGATGTCTCCCGCGCAGTCCGTAGCACGTCGCTCGCGCGTTATAGACAAGCCTTTTGCCGACGGTGCACAGTGCTGATGTAAAGGCCCCACCGGTACGTGAAAACTTTATGAATGCATAGTGCAAATGGGAGACCTATACAGCATTCAGAGCCATCCGCTTGCCTGAAGGCCTTATTAAACAATCTCGCTTCAACGAAGACATTTTAGCGTGTCAGTCATCAGCCGGGTACCGGCTGGCAAATTTTAGTCATTGTATGCGCATTGTTTGTGCACGTATGAGCAGGCACTAAAAAAAGGGGGTACGTGTTGGTCTTGTACTCGGTTGCGAATTATATACCTGCTTAATTTCATTTTCGTTGCTTTTATTCTGTTTGAGCTGTCTGCAGTTACTGGGATAATCTCTTGGGAACGCCGATGCCGGAAACCGCATTTTCACTGAAAGCGGCTTGTAATGGTTTCGGTTAATAGGAGACTGGCGAGTAGACGTAATCGTATTGAAGCTCATGGTAGCGATGAAAAGATAGGTTGGAGAGGAAGAGAGAGAAAACTTCAGTGAATTTAATGATGAACCGTATATCTTGCGTCAATATTGACGCCCATTTGTTACAGCGAAAAACGAAAAGATAGACACTAAGTAATTACAGGGCCTGAATGCGCGGAGATTTCTTGCACGCATGTGAACACACATTTTAACAGTAGTTCGGGGATTCCGAAGCGTGGAATATCTCTCCGTGTACAAGGAGGTGTCTGAGACTACGTCCACTATCACATAAGAACTAAACGAAAGTTAAAACAGAATGGAATGATTTCTTAACCTGCACAAACTGATTGCACTGAACTTCCTTGTTTCCAACGCCGCAAGTTTATCCGGACTATCTGTGAAATTTTCCGCCGTGTTAAAGCCGGCGTTAAAGCCACTTCCTTTCTGTGTTCGTGCTCACGAATCGTTTAGGAAGGAAGGAAGTAAAGTTCCGGGCTTTCATTAAAAAAAAAGCGCCACGGGAAGATACCCGAACTTTAATTTCCTGTGTGGACAAAACCAGACCCACTAATAATATAACATAGGCCTGACATAACAGCAGCGTGACATAACATAACAGCATAAGCGTGAGAATATAACATAAGCGTGGCAGCATCGGGCCAGTTTCTTGTTTGCTTAAAAGTAAAAAAGAAGTGCTTACAGGGAACCATTGTCCCGCAGCATTTCAAAATCTATCGAAAGGAACAACTTCCTTTGCCCCGACCAGCAAACAGGAAGCATTGTTTCGCAAAATTAGTACGCGCTGTTTCTTCTTGTACCCTGCGGCAGTTGCGGGGTCATAAGGCAGGTCCCCATGCCAGATATGTCAGCTCACGCCCTTACATTTTAACTGACGCCTTTTCTGCACGTGCCATTTCAATTACCCTCAAATTCATCGAGATTTAGCTTTTCGTAAGTAATTGGCCCCAGAAAACGCTTATTGCAATAGGCTACATAAAGCCATTTATAAAGACGGGTTCGAGCTTGTGTGAACTCATCTCATTGTGTTTTCGGAGCTTGTCGCTTCGATCGCATCGCAATAGCTTGATAAAATGGAGGCCAAGTGCTTCGACGAATATCCGTGCTCAACGTGGCGATCGTCGAGCTCAACAACACCGTAAATGACTCCAAGCTGCAACGTGAGTCCACCGACCTCAGAGTGGTAACTAAACTAACTAGAAAAAAAACCGAACCTAGAATAGTCACGTGACGCTGCCCTCGCCTGTCCCCTACCACTTACATTCGTTTTTGTAAAACGACTTTTATTTTAACAGCGAAGCGGTTCAGGAAATCGTGATTTTTCGTGTCCGCAGTTAAAAATACCAAGAAAATGCCGAGCGCTCGTGAGTTTCTGCCTCGCGGCGACCGCTGTGCGTCCCCGGCTCACGTTTGTAAAGCCAGACATACCCACTTAGGGACATTGGCCAAAATTGCAAAAAGAAAACTTCAGCGTTCGCCATTGTCATGGAAACACTTGCTCAGAAGGAGAAAGATTCCAGCGTTCGCCGTAATACTGCAAAAACTTGCTCGGAACGACAAAGACACGTCATAGCATACTCCCCTACAAAATGATGTCCAATTATTATCACTTTAAAAAAAGTGAAAGAAGATAACAATTATAGCAACAATTGTGGAGTAACGGTGGTTGCGGCAGCGAAGAAGAAGCAAATCGGTTGCACTCATGGACTTAAACATTCGTGCACTTCATGAAGGTTGCGTATAGCTTCGCTACCTTCAAGTCTTACACGATAGTGTGAGCTTCCCTTATTTTTTGTTCCTTGCCCTCAAGAAATTTCCCAATTATCTTGTTTTTACAACAGTTCTTCTCCTCTTCAAGAAGAGAAAGTGTACGGTCCTCTTCAAGACAATAGTTTTCTATAAACGAGAACAAAGAAAGCGCTTGCGCAACTGCAATGGCCGCAGGTAACAGGATGGCCAGGACGCAGTCATCGCCTCAGCATTGCTTGTGGAGCAGAGCGAAAGTAATTCCAAAGGACTAACGAGTTCTTGCCGGCACAATACCGCAAGCCCGGGGCCGGTCATTGTTTGGTCGCAACGGCGAGATTGCTTTGTGGCTGACGAAGACATTTTCCCCAAAGGCATAAAAGCAGTGGATTGGGATAGAGAACGCATCTCATCATGGAAGCCCAGGACTCACTTTTGTTTTTGTTTTTGAACACAGTCAAGAGAGAACAGCTTTTTTTTTTCTTTTTCGTTTGATGAGGTGGGGTTTCGATGTGCGAGGTCCGTGTCTGTCTGTCGGGCCGTTTCCGAATGCAAAACCCTTTTCTCTCCCGTCTGGCTCCTCCTCTACTTTTTCGTCAGTAGCACCACAGTTGGCGCAGACGAAGATGAAAACAGTTGCAACACCCCCTCTTTCAAGGAATCAAATTTTTACGCCTTCGAGTTAGTTGCCATGTATCGAAGGAGCGTGGGACGTTTTACCCTTTCCCTATACTGTTAAACGACTACGTTGTTTAATTTAAGACGGATGAAAATGTCTTCGCATACCTGTAAAGGCTGCACGATTTCTTGCATAGCGGTGCAGCAAGAAGCCCACCTTAAGCGTAGGAGGAGAATCAACATAGAAAAAAAAGAAGAAACGCCTGCTTTGTTTCTTTGTTTTTTTTTGTTTTAGTTTTTTTTCAAAACCGTAAATAAAACTCGGCAAGTATAAAATTAGGCGTCCTTGAAGAAAGATGTCTCATAAGATGGCCGAAAGATCAGTCACAGAAAGGCCGACGAATGAATGAATAAAAAAGACTGGAGTAAGAGGGCTTGCGGTTACTTCAGGACTAGGAAAAGACGACTAGGCTTCCCCCCGCTGTCCTCTGAACGCATCCGAAGAATCACTCTCCCACATTACCTACTGCGGTATGCTGCTACGAGTACGCAGTCGTGCTTACATGCGCCTTAATACATTTGGACTTAAAACGGTGAAATTTCAGTATTTAGAAGCTTGTGTAGCCGCGAGAAAGGTTTTCTGTGCAGTAGTTTTTCGTGAGTATTCGTACAAAAAACTTAAAAACAACAATCAATTCCGAAATTAGTTTTTTTCAAAATGGCGGTAACTTTTTCGAGCTAAGTTATGACTGTAACCATGATTAGGGTATATTACAAGCGCGCTGGGCAGATTCTCTGGCTTACAGCAGCAAAATGTTTTATCGCGTCTGTGACACAAGCCTGTGATCTCAGTTGCCACAGTTAATCAGTTTGAATAAAACCACAATCGACACCTGATGATTTTTTCCAATTTTCCGTGGATTTTGCATGTTGTTTTTGTAAGGCATCTGCAACGTATGTACGTAGAACTATGACGAAACGCCGTGAAATCTTACACCCAGCCATCAAGAAGTGACCACGAAGCTCGGTAACAGCGCTCACGAAAAGCCTGAAAAAGTTGGAACACCCCCCCCCCCCTTCTTTTTTTTTTTTTTTTGCCAGGAAGCCGAATAAATTTTTACACCATCGAGTTAGTCTTCCTGGATTCAAGGAGCGTGGGACGTTATACCCTTTCGTTACACCGTGAAACGACTACGTTGTTTAATTTAACACGGCTGAAAATGTCTTCGCAGACCTGTAAAGGGTGCACCATTCCTTGCATGGCGGTTCAGGAAGAAGCCCACTTTAGGTGTAAGGGGTAGAATCAACATAGAAAAAAATAGAAGAAACACCTGCTTTGTTTTTCGTTTGTTTGTTTGTTGTTGTTATTTTAGTTTTTTCAAAACCACTAACTAAAACTCGGCAGGTACGAAATTCGGCGTCGTTGACGAGAGATCGCTCATAAGATGGCCGAAAGATCAGTCACAGAAACGCCGACGAATGAATGAATAAAAAAACTGGCGGAAGAACGCTTGCCGTGACACCCCAATTTCTCAGAGAGCCCCTCATAAACCAAGTAAAGCGGTTGAATAAAACTGAAATTTGGTAAATTTGGGCCCTGGAATGGAAATCCGCACCTCAACCCCAAGGCGGATACGCGGCTCGAGCTGACTAACGGTGGGTATAGTGATTGCGTTATCGGCTTTCGTAAAACGTGTAGTAGAAACATTTACAGAAGCAATTTGCGCATGCTAATCACATACGTAGCAATAAGGGAGTTGCAAATCAGGTTTCCGCTCACAGTGTGTATGCGAATCTAACAAGTCAATTGTTCAAGCCTCACAATATTAATAACAGAGAATATGACGCTAGTGCAAAGAGAGGAGGACGTTGATAATAATGCGTGGACCAAATCGCAGCACATGACACGTCGTGCTCCACCTATTGAGAGGGTGGCGCCACAGTAGTAGGCACGGCCTTATAAAAGTACAGCATAGCATCCAGCGCAACTCTTGTTTTTCGCTTTTTTTTTTGTGCTGTATCCATTGGGATACGATCAGAAACGGCCGTTTCAACCACATCTCTGAAACGTGGACGGAGCCGCAGAGCAACGGGAGTGGCTGAATGCGAAAACAAACCCAATCCGCCATATTTTTTCCGAAATTGAACACTAATGCTTTCGCATCCAATGCATAATAAGAAGTACTTATTTGTCTTGGAATTTCGCTTGTCCTCTTAAATTGCTAAATCCGCTAAACGAATTGCTTCCATTCTTGCTTTAACGGTTAGAGCGTGAACTCTGCCAGACATACATTTTTGTGCAAATGCAGGGCGTCAGACGATTCGGATTGGGGGGGGGGGGGGGGGGGGGGAGGTGTACTGGGAAAAGAATGCTATGCATTAATACACTCCATTCACCGCTTTTCTACGCGTCTTCTGGCAACAGCACTGTTCTGTAAAGCTATGGTTATTTGTCGTAATAAAAATTACAGCACACTTTTTCAATGTGACAAAATGAAAACGCAGGAATTGTCACCTTTTTATTTATTCCTAAGTTGGCGGTGTCGTGGCAGCATCAAGGTTTGGAAAACCTCCTTCGCTGACCATTTTCATTAAAAACCCCGCTACACGTAACCTTATTGCGGTAAAGTGCGGTACCGGCGTTCATGTGTAACTCAAGTCTCGTTATACGTATCTTTCAAGTTAACGTACAGCTCTTCTAAACTAAAGCGATTATAACAAGCATGCCATGCAACCCAGCTTTTTTTTTTTTTTTTGCAGTTTCTGTTTATCTCTTGAGGGTAGGGAGCTGAAGTTGGCTTTTAATTTCCGCAACTCTGGCGTTCAAGGCAGCGACGTCATGATAACCAGCGTTACTATATCCTCTACAAAAAGTACTCATAGTGCATAACGAAAACCGCCCATGTAAGCTTCCTGCTTCCTAAACCTTCTTTACGAAAACTTTGTTACTGTTTTTGTTTTCCTCCTTCGACGCTTTCGTCAGCGTAGTAGCTCTCGTGATTGAATTTTTTTTCTAGATGCGCATTTTAATAGTGTGCGCCCCATAACGACCTCATACTAAGCCCATCGAGCATCGAGAATATTACCCGGAATTTGAGATTTGAGAAACTGCTGGGCCCGGCTTTAAAGAAACCCCGAAGAAAAGGCGACTTTGTTTACTACAGGGCCTTCCTCCACAAAAAAAAAAAAAATACTTTTTCTGGTATCCGGATTTGCAGACGAGGCTCACGAAAATCACCAAACTTTTCATGGCACCACACACTGAGCGGATTGGCGTTTGATAACAAGTTCGCCAAATGGCATCCCCAGAATGCTTTCTTTTTATCTTTAAAAAGGTCAGTAGATGCGCGCGCCGATTCACGAGGTCGACCTGCAAGCTTGCGCCGTAATCCTCTTACGTGCGACAGAAAGGACGGCTGAAAGCGCAGAGAGACTGACAATCAACTTGCGAAATGACCGCTGTGAGCTCCTGACCTTTGGGAAATTCATATACCACCGAACTTCAAAGCTGTATATCGCCGCTCTAGTCAGTCTCCGACGGTCGCTCTACTATCTTGAAACCTGTTTAGGCAGGGATGAATCGTTGTTGCAATCTATGACATCGCACATGCGTCGAAAACCAGAAGACGCGGACTAGAGTAGAGGTGAACATGAATTTCGATAACAGAGGATCACTTCAGCCGGCGTTAGGTGCTAAGGGGTACTGTAAACAGCTATCAAGAAATATTATTACATTATAATCATTATTAAGCTAAACTCTGCCGCGGATTTTGGTATTTTGTTTTCTTCGAAGTCATTTTCAGCTTCCGCCGCTAAAAGCACTTCATTTCTAACAAACGGCGCAAAGACGAACTATATCTAGATTATACCTTCGCTTACGCTGCTAAGAACGAGGGCGCGGGTTCGATTCCCGGCCACGGCCGCCGCTTTTATGATGGAGGTGAAAAGCAAAAACGCCCGTGTGACGAGATTTCGGCGCACATTAAAGATCTCCAGGTAGTCAAAACAACTCTGGAACCCTGCACTACGGCGCGTCTCATCGCCTGCGTTGCGTCGGCGCGTTAAACCCTAGAATCAATGACACCTTCGCATACAACTGGCACTGATGGAACGCCTCATTGGTTTCATCATTCGTTTAACGCGAAGAAAACTTTAGTCATATTTGAGGCAAAACATGAGCATAGCGAAGAATACCCGCGATCTTTTTATTTCAAAACTGATGTCAAGTTGTTTCTTACAGGAACAACTACAAACAAAAACAGAATACAATACCCGAAATGGCTGGAGGCGTCACCTTTGAGGAGCGAAGCATCATGCGTATGGGAGGGGGGAACGCTCTTGTGCCGTCAACAGCGAGGAGAATGCTGAGAGGAGGAGGAAACGCGGTGTAGCGAAAATGAGCGGTTTTTGATTTACAATTTCTGAGATAACATTCATCGCTTTTCCCAAATGCTGCAGGAGATGATTGCTAATACATTGCTTTATCCGCTTATATGTACATCTATGCATAGGCGGAACGTATTTCAGGATCCCTTCAGGAAAAATATGGTTAAAACGCGAAGCTGCTTTGCTGTGTCGGAATGGCAGAATCGCACAGACGTCGGCTCTGCAACGCCAGGGACCGAGCTTTGATTCCGACACGAGAAGCTTTTTTTTTCTTAAAGGAGTACTGACACCAAAATTTCGTGTACCATCTTTATTGATTTTTATCAATGAATTACGACCTGGCGAACTCGAAACAGCACTGTAAATACTTGAGCACGCGATATATATTACAATGAATGGCCTGAAAATAGTCCGTTTTGGTTTCCCGCGATTCGAGCCCAAAGAGCGACTGTGACAGAACCACGGAATGACCTCACTCACCGTTTTGTGCGGACGTCAAAACACTGCAAAGGCCGAAGGAGGCGTTGCTTCGACCGCTCCGCCGCCGGAGCTGAGCGGGTGAGCTGCCTGAAGGCGCTAGGCCTAGCATTGCGGTGGAAATTTGAATGTGAATGTGAATGTAAATGTGAACGTTTTATTTCAGACAACCGAAAAAAATTACAGGGGACCGGTAACATTACGACGTTACCGAGTAAGTATCGTAATGAACACGTAACAAACATCACGGAAGCGGTCCTCTTCGCGGGATGCCGAAAAGGCAACCGAATTAAATGACAAAGCGACATCCCCAGCCCCCCTCGCCCTTCCTCCCTCCAACCCCCACAACTCAGCAGCAACGTGAGAAAGTACAGAACTTTCGAGTACAGAAAACATAATACAGAAAACAAACTCCTTTTGATACAAAGTTTAGGTAACACAAGTAAAGGAAGAATTTGTATTACTTAAGAATTGGCATCGCAAAGTATAAGCAAGATCACAAAGTAGAAATACAGGGCGTATTCAACGGTAATATTACGCTTATCTATATCACAACTTGTTCACTGTAGCTCAAGCAAATACACATCAACTTTCTTTTTGATGACCGCTTTCAATAAAAGACCTGACTGGCGGCTTCTGACTGTGATTCTGGGCTTTATTATCGGCTCCTTTCCGGCGTGTGGAACTTAATTTTTGGCAAGAGTGTCTTTCTGAGCAGCGGTTATGCCTGTAGCTCTGGCTGCGTAATCCCTTCGTGAACGCGCCAGCATCCAATCGCCGCTCGCTGGCCGCGCGCATGAAGCGACGTCACGAGTTTCTGACGAGCGTAGGAGGCAGACGGCTACGTCACTGCCTTTCCCTCTCACGGAGGGATTTCACGCTGATGTCCATTTACTGCGCACCGCTCTGCGGGATGTTCCGTCGGCGCGATATATCAGATCAAATTGAAGTATGTTCCACGCGTCGCAGCCACTCATATTTCAGCCAGGGTGCTCTGTCGTGTAAAGGAAGCGAACTGCGTAATAATATTAACACCAAAAATTCGTATGAGTACCCCTTTAAGCACTTCATGTCCCTCTATTATCATCCTCATCGTTTTGTAAAACCAACTGGGTAAAGTTGGCGTTCCTGCAGTGCGTTCTGGAGGGACATCGAACGCCTTGAGTGAGATATAGAAAGTTTCGTCAGAATCTCAGAGATTGAGTTTGAAAGCAACTTTCAGAGTATCTTTAAGTTACTCGGGAAAGAGGAGGACATTTGAGAATGAACAACAAACATGCGCTCGCTGCCATCGAAATGAGGACAACCTCTGCACAGATATCAGAAGAAGCTGCTACTTCAAAGAGACGCCGCCGCCTCAAAAGCTTTTTTTTCTGAAGTTGCGACATGTATACTGTGCCAGTACTTGAAAAATGATGCCTAGGAAGACCGCCTTATAAACACAGGGACGCAGAAATCGAACAGACGCTCGCTGCTCGTCCACAGTTCAAGTTTATATGAATTCTTTTTTTTTCTTTGCACTGTAAGCATAAAAGCAACGCCCGAGCGAAATAAAATGTAACTACAAGTATGTAGAGAAAAATAGCAGAATTAGCAAGTTTTGGCGGACGTCGCCCAAAAAAAAATTTCACGGAAACCGTTCGTAGTTGATGGGCACAAAACGAATAATGGCCTACGAAGAACGTGTGCATTTACAAAAGGTATCTCTAATAGTTCTCGTTTTTTGTGTGTGTGTGAAATATGATAGCCGCGTAAACCAGAACACGCATTTTTGAGGACGCAGAAAGTGCATCGAAGCTCAGGCATTGCACGTTGGCGAAACATCGCGGTTTGGAAAGCCAGGAACTTAACCTCAGGGTGTATCCAATAGTACTTTATGCACTATTCGGCCGTATACCGGTATGTATCAAACAGCGTCTGCAGCTGTCATTGCTTTTGCTAGACTATTTTATTCCGTTTATTTGAGGCTCAGTTCTATAGGAAGGATGGGAGGTAACGAAAGAGACGCCGGGTGGAATACATGAAGTCAGCTTCATTTCTTCGCTCTCCCCAGCCATATCTCCAGAAAAAAACCTGTACTCATATGTAAAAAAAGGGAAAAGAGTTTGGAGCGCTCGCTTGCATTGGAACGACCATAAAACGAAATATTAAGAAGTGAACAAGGTCTGGGTTTGTTTCGTCTCGAAGACCGGTGGTGCGGCACGTTTGGGAAATAAAACGAAAGCCATGATTACGGCGTCCATCTCTGGAGACGTAGCGAGGAAAATTGCCGTGTCTGTCTTCTATTCTTCAGTTCCGGCGCTTCGCTCTTTGGCGATAAGAGCGCAACAATGAGCCGGCGCATCGACGTGGAAATGGCACCGCCCGTTGAGCGAACGGCATCGCTGACTGAACGCGATTACATAAAAAAAATGTTTTGGAAAGAGAACTCAGTGTACTTGTCGAGCGAGATAAGTGCGAATTCTTTTTGTTTTCTCCGGCAGGGGGAATTTTTTTCTTCTCTTGATGATATTCTAGGTTTCCCTGGCGGATTTGTTTGACGTCTCTCATTATTTTAGGAGGAAGTTCTCCCCGCAAAGTCCGTCCACTGGTTTTCAATAGTTCGGTGCGACGCCGTTAGAGCAACTTCGATTAATGCATAATGATGCCTAGTTGGGATTTTTAATACCGTGTTTTTGTTTGTATTCAGGGGTACTACGACTCCTGAAAGAGGTAGTTCAGATTTAAAGCTATTTGTGTCTCGCTTTTTCTAAACGCCGTCAATGAGCGCTAAAACATCGAGTGTGAACACGGCGTTGCTTTTCTCCAGACTCTGTAGTAATTTTAGATTCCGAATTTTCAAAGAACGATTCCGGGCTATCCTAACGTTCATTATGATAAAGAGAAGCAAACATAAGCTGTGTCGACAAAAACTTGTGAAACGAGCAGTGGCTGCAATGGTTACCAGTCTGTTTACGTCGGATACAGCCCTTTCCGTTCGCGTTTTTCAGCGGAGACTCTAAACTGCGTCCCCGCATTTCTACGTGTCACCACATTACTGCGATTAACCGCCACATTACAATCCAAGTCACCAAATCATCATTTAGCACTATCCAACCATGCGCAGGTAAAACTGGGGCGTGGGAGAAAGTTGAAGCTCGTGGAGAAGAAAGATTAATACCGAAGAGAGCGGTGAGTAACCTAGGTTTAGAACGCAGCAATTCCGCGTTATCAATCGGACAGGGGAAATATTCTTTTACATAAAACTGTTTGTATGGTCGGCTCCAAGCTGTTCGTTGGTACGTCAGGACTTATCGTCACGGTCATCGTCAGCATAAACCATTTCCAAATTCAACGACAGTCCTCAGAGTCACTGAAGAGATCGCGGTAACCTTTCCACAAGAGGCACTTTTGGTCGCAAGAGCCTAAAAACCTTATATTATTTCCTTAAAGCAGTGGTTATCAAGTGGGGGTCTGCAAGAGCATTTCAGGGTTCTGTGGAGATCTTCCCAAACTCTTGCTCCTCCCTTTTGCTTCTCCTTCTTGGCAAACCTTGACAATGTGCCCCTTAACACAGTTACAGATTTTAAGTACCTCGGCATTTACTTCTCATCCAAACTCTCCTGGAAAAGACGGGTTGAACATGTTTGTTCTTCTGCCTCCCGAACGCTTAACTTTCTTCGGCAAAATTTCAGGGCTGCCCCTCCTAAACTGAAAGAACTTCTTTATTTCACCCATGTCAGGTTCATCATGGAGTATGCGTGCGCCGCTTGGGACCCGCAACTTGCCTACTTATGCGAAATGTTATAACGTGAACAAAACCGTGCCCCCCGTTTTGCCACGGCTGATTAACAATTTCCGATCCAGTGTTACATTACTTAAAAACCAGCTTAACTAGGAACCCCTAAAAGAACGAAGGCAGCATGTCAAACTTAATTTGATTCATCGTATCTGTTTTAAAAAAAACTGGCATTGATCCTGACTTCTTTCTGTTTACCCAACATTTTGTATCTAGACGGCGTGACCATAATTGCAAAATTCGTGAAATACCTTGCCGTACAAATGTTTTCAAAGATTCGTTCTTTCCTCACACCATTAGTTTGTGGAATAAGTTGCCAAGTGCTATAGTTGATTGTACCACTGACGCGCTTTTTAGTAAGTATCTGTTAGACTTGTAGTTCTGTTTTTATTTTTGTATTTGTGACGATGTTCAGCGATGTGTCGTAGCCTGACTGTCACATGTATATGACCACATGTTCAATTTCCCCCTGCTATAATACCATCTTGGCGCTGCAGGAAAATAAATAAATAAATAAATAAATAAATAAATAAATAAATAAATAAATAAATAAATAAATAAATAAATAAATAAATAAATAAATAAATAAATAAATAAATAAATAAATAAATAAATAAATAAATAAATAAATAAATAAATAAATAAATAAATGGTATTGAAGAAGGTGGCTTTGGTGCATGACTTGGAATTTAGATTTCTCCGCGTAGAAAATATTTTAGGCTTGGCTTTTTGTACAACACGTCAGGTTATGCAGAAAAGGTAGACATACACAATGTTGCATATGGGTTTAGGGACTTTTAGCTACGAGAGCAAATTACTGGACAATATTACAGGCATCTATCTGCATAAAATTCGGACACGAAAGACAGGCATTGAGTATGTATGTTGGCGACCTTAGCGGAAAGCGCAAATACTTTGTCAATTCAGCACTAATCAACAGCGTTTATAATGGGTACCCCCATCACTTCTCCCTGCCCAAAAGGGGTCTCCGTCATACTAGTGGTTGAGATCCACTGCCTTAGAGCTTTCGAGTTACAAGTGAAACATTGCGTGAGAGGGAAAGCAAAGCATTACCTTCTAAAAATAGGTAATTACGTGAGTATTTCTGATTTTCGGAAACTCGGGCATTCTGAAGCATTGAGCGAAAGGTTGCCTTAACGCCCTCCGTGAATGTTGCGTTGCGGCGTCAGTCACTCTGAGACCCTGTAAACTAATCATAACCACACGGCAGATTGCTGGCTGCGATGAAAGTATTGGTGTGCCATCGTTCGAGAACCAGGAATAATTGGACGTGTTAATTGCCGTTCCCGTTCAACGTTACACGGTGGTGTTTGAACATTGTTACGGGCCGTCATCGGGAATCTATAGCCTCGCGACAATCGGAAGTCGCCAGGAATGTGAATCAAAGTAAATATTTTCTCAAACTTGCATTCACATTCGCGCAGTCTATCTGCCAAGAACACGCATTATGCTAGGAACAAAAACCATTCTACCAGCACTGGGTTTATAGGATCCCCTACGTTGTTAAAGATCCCCCGAATGTGGAAGGGCATAATGTAGGGCCGTAAACACGCCTATTTTTGATGTCTTCACAAATTCATGGATCCTGGGAGTAACACGTAGTCTAAATATAGTTACCTTAATTGAACGGCAAGCCCAGAACAACATGATCATAATGAGTGTAATGAATGTTGACGTGGTCTACGTCCCCTGAGAGATAATGCGGACCCGACGTAATCAGAAACGGGGATCTCTCAAACGACCTCGCTGCGCCCCTAATTAGCGGGAAACGAATTGCACGGCATACCGCCACCGTGGTTGGCAGCATGGCGTGTTCCCATGGAGCTAGCATCTGAAGAGGAGGTTGCGGAGAACGCATTGTCATCTCCTGTCGTTCCTCGATAGTCCCATAATTACACGGTCAGGGCGCCGCTCCCCCACCACGCGTCATGAATCGTACTCGTGCAGATATTAATTAGTCGTTAAACCGGCCTTCTAACGTCCTTTTAATTGCGCGGGCACGCCTGTCGACGTGCCCTAATTAGTGTTTTAGGGCCGAACGATTCCCCCTCCCATG
This sequence comes from Haemaphysalis longicornis, assembly GCA_013339765.2. Classification (NCBI taxonomy): domain Eukaryota; kingdom Metazoa; phylum Arthropoda; class Arachnida; order Ixodida; family Ixodidae; genus Haemaphysalis; species Haemaphysalis longicornis. The sequence goes on from CM023449.1 coordinate 23,936,103, forward strand.
CGGTATTTATATAGCTCTCGTATCTTCGTCCTTGGGCAAGATTTAGGAAAGTAGGACAACTAAGATGTCTTACACACATCGGCTGCCAGAGAGGGCCTGGCGACATAATGTCCAGTCTCTCGGCCCTCAAAGGGCCTGCCCGCTCTGCCACCTCCCATTACTAAGTTGCGTATAGTGTCCAAAGGAAAACGTAGCGCACATCTTGGGACACTTCATCCACCACCCAAATGCTCTTTTGTTGTGTTTATTACATCTCTTCTATCCTAGAGTAGAATATTGTTGTTGCTTTTTCGTTTGTTTTATAGCCTCGAGCCTTAGTAGACATTCAGCGAGTCCGATCTGTATCGAGGAAACTAGTTGTTATTTGTTGGTCCCCCAGGTATAGTTCAGACAGGAGCGGTAGGCAGGACCATGGAGCTACCGAGGTCAATGCGGGCCTTGCCGCAAAGTTAGGCCTGCTGCTATCAAACATTTCCTTCGAATGTCTTTAGTTTTAGGCACGTCCATATTACGTGGTGAAGGTCTGCCGGAACCGTTTCCTCACAGCAGGTTGGACATTTCACTTGCCCTCGGTAGTCCCCTCTCCATCCACTCGTGCGGGCAGGAGTAAGAGCCACGCCCTGCCGGATCCTTCGTAGTACAACCTCCTCCGTCCTGGTAAGTTTGAGGGGGAGGGGAACCAAACGCGGAGGGATAAGAGTACGCGTTCGGCCTCGAAGATCCTCCTTTGCAGCCATTCGTGTGGCCCATGGGTCACTTGGGAGCTGGGCGGGGGACGATGGAGCCGGGCAGTTGTGTGACAGGAAATCAGCCCGTTCATTTACTACAATACTGGTGTGACCAGAAACCCATCGTGTTATGGGTTCCTGGTAGAGTAGCATCTTACTAGGATGTAATTTGGAAGTGTCTTCAGTATTCAAAGGAGGTTCTATAAACGCAGCAATGGTGCCTGTTTAAGGTACATTTTTACACTATCGTAGTTAATTTGTGGTTTATGTCTTTGGATTTGGATAGTTCCTCGTCTTCAAGGAAATTCTGGTAGACGGGGAACTATGCTGCGGCAAATCAATATACCCATTTGGTGCGGTATAACTGGATATTGAGCTTTCTCTTGGCTGTAATGATCAATAAGTTATAATCAGCTCCCTGAAGAAGTAGTGGCAAAAAGAAAAAAAGAGAGAATTTCTCTTTTATACTTCGCCAACTGTCACGGCGAATAAATGTTCGCGTATTTGGGTTACGGGAGAAATGAGATCTTTCATTGTTCTGCAACGTATGCTTTTCTGCAACAATAGAAGCTGTCGTGACTTGAGGTAGTTATTGAGAATCAACACCAACAAAGAGAATCAAATTGGAGTGCGCTTGTTACTGTGCAAAATTGTCTAGGGAAAAAGCGCCAAAAACGACTACACGTAAAAATGAACACCGGACGGTGCGCCGTCCTGTGTTCGTTTCTACGTGTAGTCGTTTTTCGCGCTTTTTCCCAAGATGTATCACCAACCCGCCCAACTTTCAATTGTGTTCCAAATTGGCATGAATTGGCCTGCGTGCCGCAAAATTTTATCTAATCGCCTATCCAAATTCAACATAAGTAAAGCGACTTCAAGGACGAGAGATGGTTCAGTTGTCGAGACCATCGGAGTTAAACATATGATAGTAATGCCATTGTAGGTACAGTTGCTACCTAAAAAGCTCTTCCAACACATGTGCGTGTGCTTGTGCGTGTGCGTGTAGGTGTGGGTGTGGGTGTGGGTGTTTGTGCTTGCGCGCGTGCGTGTGCGTGCCTGTGCGTGCGTGGGTGCGTGCGTGTGTGATCACGCCTTCGCAGAGAAAAGGGAATTTAAAAAAAATCTCATAATTTTGTCCTCAGATTGACAATTTTAAATTTCTCTGGTAAATTGACTCTGTGTAGTTAACCTTAAACATGACTGCGTGATTTCTCACTACGAACTGTAGTTGTCCTTTCCTACGCCACGGTGTAAGATACACTTTTATGTGTGGACACAGCAGCCCAAAAAACTATCAATGTTAGTGGCGCCGCGCGTAGACCTTTGATTGAAAAGACATCCGGTGGAAGAACTCCTAAGTAAGCTTCGCAGCGTCCTAGGCTTCAAGTGGCTTGACCAACGACTGTCCGAAGCAAGGTGGTTTGCAGACATCAGCGGAATGTGTGTAAACCAACGTTGTTTGTGTGAGCTCACACAACGCGATCTTAATGCGTAATTGCATTGTTAAAACAGCTGCGACAGCTCCGGTGTCCTAAGTTCATTTAGACGCGCGAGCAGCTCCTCTGAACATTCGACCCCGGCAGTGACTCTGACAACATCGCTTCGTCTCCGCTACTTCGTGCGTAAACTTGCCCGAGTTGTGCAACGTCATGTACGACGACAAAACATCAGCGTACTCGCCGCTACTGCAATCCATTTAAGAAACTGGGCTACTTTCCTTGTATGTCGGGGTGCTTATCCGGCAGTGGACGCTTTTTTTTGCCGCTGCTTGTACAGAGTAGCTGGGGGGCTGCAGCCAACAGTAAAACCGACGGCACTGCATCGTTTGCGAGCGCGCGCCTCTTTGACATTCAGTAGTTCTTCCACTCCAAGCTCTGAAAAGTACACGCGACCGCCCTCTCAGATAAATTCTGACTGCAAGTAGCATCATTGTCTGCTGCGGATGGCTACATAGCACGCATTCATTTGTTTAGGATTGCAGGGAACATTAAATTTTGTCACGTTTTCTTGCCAGCCATTGCAGTACATACTCAATTAGGCATTTCGAGCCCATTTTTTTTTTTGTTGCGCAAGCACGAAATCTTACTTGTGTGAGTGGTCAACGGCTACCGCGGTACACATTATCTTCGGTTTAGTGTTTTATACCTTCTTTTGGTAGTTACCAATTCAAAACACATGCCCAGAACACGTCGAAACACTGGGGCGAGCCCAAAGGCTTTCGTGCGGCTTTCATCAAATTATCGTCTGCTGCATCGGCCGGCGGAACCGGCCAAGCAGCGGCAAGCAGACATAGAGGAGACGACCGGTTACGAAAGCTGCCAAAAAGGCCGACAAGGGGCCGAAAAGATCCGAACACCTCCGAGTGGCCGGTGCTCGGGCAGCTTCTTTTCTCTACCACTGGATGGCGCTGCAGTCAAAGGTCTCAGCGGCGTCAGTTTGGCGACTTTATTAAAACGACGAGTACACATTTGTTTTGCAAGCAGTGTCCTTACCTAATAGCACAGAACAGGGAGGATTTTAGAGAAGCAAAGGTCTAGCTTTGCCTGTAGTGCCAGAAAAAGCGTAGTGGCGGCGTCGTGAACTACCCAGTACGCCCGCTTGATGGCGCTGTAAACACGGCTTTGTAAACATGGCGGATGCTTTTTGCACAGGCCGCTTGAGCTCCTTAATAACATGGCTGCCCTCGCACGGCGGCCGCCGGCTCGCTGCTCCACGGCCGGACTCGACTCTCCTCCTCCCGCGCGCGAAAGGGGCGTCGAGTCCGGCCGTGGCTGCTCCTGCTGGCTCCTGGCTGGCACGCTGGTCGCGTGTTTACTTGCGCCGCGCTAGTGAAGTGATGTTACGCCAGGTGACCAGATGGCCTCGACTGGCACAGACCACAGTGAGCAGCAAGTGAGAACAAATCGTTTATTGACATCCGCAAGTTTACAGAGGGCCAGGACATCATTTCATTTCGATCGCTGCAATTGTACGTCCGCTTTCGTGACAACATTTTTTTTTTGCCATAACAACTCGTTCACTTGCGCTAAGATTTCGAACGAAGGGCACAAATGAAGTATTGACGGCGACAACGGTTTCCTTTGCACCGTCTTTCTAGCGGAGTGCATAACACTCACCTTCTGTTGGAAGAATCGAATATTCTGACCTCGACAGCTGCCTTCCGATGCGGAATTTCCCACATTTGTCATTCCACAAGCACTCAATTCCCGTGTTTTGCCAGTCCTCTCAACAACTGATGGACGCAAAAGCACATAACAGCAATAACAGTCACGAAACCGGTGCTCCGCGCACATTGAAACGGTCGGCCGTTGCAGCGGTTTCAATTTGAATTGGCGGCTTTGTGGTTGCGAATTCAGAAACGAGGTGGTGCACCAGTCGGCTGTTCGTAAAAAGTTGCGTACATTTTTGCTCAACGGATGTTTGATGCGGAACTTGTTAATAGTATTTTTAAATAACACATTGTAAGCGAACTGTGTGGGCTCTTTGAGTCACGGAATGAATGTTTTGTATTCTATACCAAAAGTAACATTTTGCCTGCGCCGTCTGGTGGGCTTGATGGTCGAAAACAGCGCTTTAGGTTGGTCACGTAGGGCGTCGATTTTTACGCCGCCTATAGGGAAGACAGGGAACGTCCAAGCTTGAGAGGCCTGCTAATAGTATATCTTACACCGTTGCCTACGCCATGGGAGCGCCGGAAGGTGTGTGATTTGTGTTCCTTACACCGTTCTAAAACAACAAAGTTGCACTAATCAAAGCCATCTAACTCAAATAGACACAACCGTCGTCGCGACACAGCCGTCGATGCATGAAAACGATGATGAATGATAACAACCTACGTTCCTTGATTTAGTGAATGTGTATCAAAATGTACGATGGGCGGAATGACACGGAAGTCAATCTTTTATTTTATCAGCAACTGTTCCGATACAATAGCCACTAGTATATCGCACAAGATTGAAACTAATGATAGCGCTCTCGCTAAATAATGAGCTGCAGGGTATTTGCTGCCCCGTCCCTCAGTACTTCGATATCCGAAATACTTTATTGATCAATGTTCCTAACCCGCTGCGAGACGGGGCCGCCTTGTTATGCTGCCGTCAGCGATACGGCTCTTTGTGTCATATTGGTGAGGTCTTTTGCTGTTGTCCGTGTTTCCTCAAATACGTTCTGGTCATGAGTGCGAATCGAACAGTGTGTTTGTTTGCTTCGTGCATTTGTTCGATACGAAAGCAAAAGGAAGGAAGGATGTAGAAGAAAGGCAGGAAAGTTAATCTGGCTAGAGCCTAGTTTGCTATTCTGCACGTGGGAAAGGGTACATAGGCAAAAAATAGAAAGGAAAGAATGAATAAAAATGGGAGCAGACAGGTATGCCCAGCCCTGAAGCACTAAACGTTAAAGTTCAGTGATTGACACTGGAGGCTCTCAGTCTATAGTCTAGAGTTTAAATTCGTCGCCCGTAGAAAGCGTGAGTTCCTTAATCTCCTTCTGAGCGGATGACAGAGAAGGCCAGTGACACATAATCGTCTCGTCCGAAAATGCCCACCGAGAGTATAGGTTCCTCAGTGCTGACGACAGCTTCTTTCTTTCAGGCGAGTAGCGTGGGCACTCGCATAAACGTGGCGTATCGTATCCGGCATGCCGCACTTTTTGTACTCTTTACTTGCTTCGATTCCTATTAAGTATGAGTAAGCATTTGTGAATGCCACCCACAGCCAGAGACGGCAAAGAAGAGTTGCGTCAGAGCGTGGAAGGTTTAGTGGAAGGGGACGTTGCAGGTACGGGTCAAGGACACGGGTCAAGAGGTGGGCATGTGACCTCTTCTGTTAACCATTGCGAGATTTTTTTTTTCTCGGCCAAGTCTGCGGAGGGCCCCAGCTGCGTCTGTCCCAGACAATGGATATGAGTACAGACGTCGCTGTTTGGTGAGCCCACCGGGTGGCAGCCTCCGCACTTTCGTTGCCGACAATGCCGCAGTGACAAGGAAGCCACTGCAGGGTGACATCATGAGGTACCCGGCACAGGGTTGGCTGGAGTGATTAAAAGCAGGCTTCGAATCGACAGCCCATCTCCGGCATGAACATTGCTCGATGGTGCGAAGAGCGCTGCGTAGCAACAGATACAAATTGGCATGTATTGGAGGGCAACAAATTCACTTATCAAGTTATACCAAAAGGATGTCTAAAGTTGTCGTAATCTTAACAGTCGGCAAGTGTTGCCACAAAAGCTGACGTCGCCATGTGTCTTGGAACATCATACTTTTGTCGGTATCCAATAGCCCGCTACGCATCTAGTGCATGATGTTACCTGGAATGACAACTTATGGGAGACAGACATTGGTTAAGAATTCACAGGAACCTGTCCGTCTCGATACTCCAGAAACCTTTATTGCGCCTGCACTGTTGCCAACTTATGCTATGGAAATATATTACAGCGAAGCTGCATATGGCTCGGGTGAGTCTCCGTGTCCGTGGGCAAAAATCAACCAGCGCTGTGCGTGCAAGGGTCAAGAGTTTTGTATCATCCGTAAGGGGGTTTCGACGGCTTTCAGCCTCCCGCGTGCTTTGTGGTGCGGGATTGGGCTTTGCCAATTGAAGCGATGCGTGGCTCTGACCGAGCTTATGGTAGTGACGCAAGCAATGATTAGTCGTTTAGTGTTCAATATGCGTTGCAACAGGGAGGTGACGTGTGGTTGGACTACCGGAGAGCAGCGTGCGTACGGAAAGAAATGGCGGGACGAGTGGGGAGTATGTGAGGAGAAGCGAAGGTTTGATGAGGAAAAGAAAAAAACCGCCCAAAATAGTACTAGAGAGGCCGGCGGCACGCGGCAGGCCGAATACTATGATGCGTGTCGTAAAAGGGTAATCGGGGTCAGGGAACCCCGTGCGTGAACTTTAAAAGAGCGTACCCGAAATGAGGGGACACTTTCTGGATTGGCCATTAGTATTTAGTTGTGGAGTGTGTGATCGGTTGTTCTGTTCGTTTCGCGCACGCGGGGCCTCTCTTCTGGCAGTCACGTGGGAATGTGGGACACATCCTGTTTCTGCCGAAACCGCGCAGCTTCTTGCAACATTTCAATCGTCCCAATAGATTACGTATATGTGTAAAACAACGATTTACAACTTCAATGACCAATCACCGTCACAGGCCGGAATGACCCTGAAAACATTAGCAGTAATTCTTCATTCTCCCCATTATTCGGAAATATGTTGCGGCCTGTATGCCATTTCAAAGCAAAGCTTCACTAATCTTGCCCAACGGTTTCGCTGTCGCCTAGTATTTGACCTTCATTTGACCGCAGCTGCGCCGTACCCTTGACAACGCATCACGTGACTCGTCGGGCCTAGTTCCACCGAGAACCACGTTCGCTAGTCGCCGTCGCCGCCGCCGCCGCCGCTGACGGGTTGGCGCATGCGCTCTCCGCAGATGGTTCGCGCCTGAACACGAGACTGGCCACGTGCGTGCGAGCTGGGCCATGGATGAGAGTGAGGCGAGGAGGCCATCTTCTGTTATCTGGGTGTTGCGCGAAGGCTGGAGGCTTTGAGCCGCCGTCCAAAAACGGCTTCTGCACCCCCCCCCCCCCTCGGATATTGTCCGGCGAGCTGCTTTACTAGAGAGGCTCCGGAGTGCCAAGCGCTCTAAGCTAGTGTAGACGACTGAGGAAGAGCGAGGCGTTGCGGCTCGGAAAACACCAGAAGCGGGTACCACAATCGTAGACAAAGGCAGGCTCTGGACGAATAGTATAATAATTACAGCTAAATCAAATGTTAGGCAAGTTTAACCAAGACTTAGCCAGACCAAGCCAAGCTTTCGCTTTGCATATCTAGAGTTATCTGAGCTAAGCCGCAGCCATTTTTTATCATTTGTTACTATGGTTGGAGTCACTTCAAGGGCACCCTCAATTAGTGTGAACGTCCCTGCCCATAACTACAGCAAACATCAGCGAGCCCTGAAAGAGTCGTGAAAAAAACTTATTTCATCAGAATATCTGAGTGCTGCTGAACAACCCTGCGATACACACACATAAAAAAAAATCCCGGGCCATCTCCACTAACCTGAAACCAGGGAAGGGAAAGGGGACGAAGCATGCAGTGTATAAGTGTATTCCTGGTCGCCTTGGCGTTTTTGCCAACGGAGATGAAACCATTAAGGGGTATAGGTACACAGCTTTGCTGTGAAAGTCTCTTGTCTTTAAAGGACGAAGCTCTCTAGCGCGAGGCGTAATCGAGTGTCCCGGTGTTTTTTTTTTTTTTGGTACGCGTTACGAAGCGCTCTAGCGCGAGGCGTAAACGAGTTTCCTTGTGTTTTATTACCGTGACTACATGATACGACGATTACGACGACGACAGGAGACGCCAACAGGCAGCCCCAGCCCCTAAAGGGATTCACACCTAAAAACTGCAGTTAGAAAATACCTCTCCAGTGTTCAGAATACAAAATAAAGGGGTTACCGTTTTCTCCAACTAAATCGTTCATGACGGGATAAGAAAGTTACATATCCGTCACCTTGAGTTGACCTTGTCATCAATCACCCGAGGGCGTCAATCGAAGCCTTCGAAGCCTTTGGATAATTTTAAAACGTGAAATCAAAACAGCAAAAAACTGCTCTTTAATTCGTTTTCTCGTCGAGATTTACCAAAAGAAAATAAAAAAGAACAAGCCCAGTTTCTAAACTGCGCCCGCAGAAAGCAATTAGCTCCGGGAAGCCCATGGTACACATTGCAACGAAAGCATGCACCGGCCCCAGAACGCTTTCGATTGCCGTCTTTTCATAGCCAAGGCCGCTTTGAAAGAAGGCAATTTCGTGCTTCGCAGGATGCGGAGCCGGGGACCACACAACCCGTGCCTGCAGCGGTTGCGTAAACTCGCTTAGCGCCGGAAAGGCACTGGAAGCCTTTCAATCTGAGTTGCATTAGGCGAAGAACCGTGTATAGGAAACAGTCGGAGCAGTCGGCTACCTTTCAGCATCTTCTACACTCAGAGCACAGGAATAGACTCGAGTGGACCTTACTCCATCGTTATTTTGTCGCTAGGTTATCCGATAGCAATGCCCGTCCCAACAGAAGCTTTATCAGATCCCAGTGAACCAGAATGTAGCGGTGGCACCACCAGTCTGGTATTTCCGATGGCGTCCCGAGAGCCTCCTTTACGTCAAAGGTCAGGTGCTCTTAAATTGAATTGTCGCAATCGCTGACCCGTTTGTTGACCGAGTGCCAGGCCTGGATAGGGACAACTCGGCTTACAGGGCTTGCACTGTCGTATGATGACGACTGCGCAGGTTAAGGACCCCCTATTGAGAAACTCGGTGGCTTCAGTCGAAACATTTGGAAATCCAAGAAGAATCTGCGCTTCTTACTGCTGAGCTGTTCGGAACTGCTTAGGCAAGCATTTCAAGAAGGATGATAAAGATCTTGCGCAGCACACGGCAATACATCAAAAATTGAGCGGGCTCAACTTGTAACTTTACTATGTCAATACAGACCGCCGCGGCCCAAAAGAAGGTGTAACGTAGGTTCTGAGGTCGATCGATTTTGTAAACAAAGCGAGGAAAGACGTTCTTCAAATTTGTCGGTTGAGTTTTATCTGGCAGTGACCACGTGCATTTCTTGCGAAACACTTTCGGCTGCGTCTTCGGTTCGATTAATCGAAACCTGCGCTGCAGCCTAATGGTGATATTCGTCTACAGGGTACTGCTGGATCAACTAAAGGAATAAAGTCCACACAGCAAGCTCATCGCGTATTTATAACGCAGCTGCTGTTTCTCGTATCCTCAACAGACTCGCGACCACGCCAGTGGTTCCATTAAGAAATGCTACCCGAATACGGCGTACGTTGTAGAGGGTTCGGTGATCAGATCACGGAAAGTTGTCAAGGTAAAACCGATTATTGGTCACAGAATACTACTCAGCGGACCGCTCAAGCATAACGAATGATCAAGCTGAGAAACTGTGCACTGTTATCTCATTCTACGAGGAATCGATCGGATCAGCCGTGATCGCAAGTAGGATCGTGTACACACGTGAAAAGTACGCCAGTTCAATGTCGATCGTCTTTCTTGGTTTGGAGTGGGCCCTTCATCGAGTTGAAACAAATTCAGGATTGGGATTGCTATGCCCGCCAAGATAATTGCGTATTCTCTGGAGGTCCGTGCTCGGACAAGCTGGCCAGCTGTGTTTGCCGCATAGATGTTTTTTTTTTATATAAAGAGGAGTGACTGGCTTCAAGATTTCACAAAGCTGTTTAAAAGTTTGCCGTTTTAAATACACTAAGCCGATTTAGAAATCAACACTAGTGAAAAGAAAATGCTATCAAAATACGCTTCCAAGGAACACTCCTTATAATTCTTCCCCCAAAACACACTAATTTTTATTCTTTCATTGGTTGCTAATGCTGCTGCTGATAAAATATGTCGCCCCGCGTATACAAAGGACACAAGCATCTCCTTTTGGCTTTACTTATTGAATTTACAGGCTCCTAAAAACCACTGCTGCTCTCAAAATATGTGTTGAAAAAAGGTAATTTTTATTACTTCAAGGTGCATTTACTTGAAGGGCCTCACTGCTCAATAATTACACCTGGTGGATTTGCAACAGCAAGTGAAATTTTGGGCTGGGTACTGTGCAAGGGCAACTCCTTTATTCTCATCGCCGGAGCGCCAGCAATGAGAGTTCCGGGACGTGTTGCAGCCCAACCGTGAGGCCAATGACTAGTGGGCATTCATTCCCCTTAAGGCTCCCATACGAAGCCTCGGCATCGATTTGTCTTCATTGTTAGGTCGTAGACACGACAGCACAAGGCAGAGAAGGCCGCGCACCAATGTACCTAGGGTCGGTTTTGGATGGGGCTCTGGACCAGTGAGAGACCACGGCATTCGCAGGGCTCGGGGGGGAACGCGTTGCGTAGTGGAGAGTCTTTCTTTGGCTACCGCCCGTCCGTCCGTCCGCCCGCCCGTCCGTCCGTCCGTCCGTCCGTCCGTCCGTCCGTACGCCCGTCCATCCGTCCGTACGCCCGTCCGTCCGTATGTCTGTCTGTCGGTCTGTCTGTCTGTGTGTCTGTCTGTCTGTTTTTTCTTTCGATTCAACAAACTGGGCTTAAAACACTAGAAAAAATATTAAAGCACAAAGTGTATATAAGAAAGATTGTTCAAAAACCTAAAACTGCTGTCGTGACTCTTACATGTCACCATTGTTCAGCTCATAGAACACACCCGGCTTTTTTGAGTCAGTACATACCTGTATAACCTAGAGTAACAGCGTCGTTTCAATTAAAATCCGCGTGGAACTGGTTCTTGCGTAGCTGTACCTCGAGCTCGCCACTTCTTTTTTTTTTTTTTTGATCATGTGCTTTTATATCGCCTCTTGGCGACAGTTTTTAGGGGTTGTTTCATTTCACTGCATATTGTAAAAACCAATCCAACGTGCGTTCTTAATTAAACCATTGTCGACCTCGGATATGCACTTTTATGTCGCCTAAAGAGTTCCTGGGGATTCTTTTTCGCTGAATAATGTAGATGTGAACGAGCCATGGCAGCATGCTTAGTAGGTTGGAATAGTCTTGCTTATACATTTTTAATGTTCAGAATTTTTTTAATTGCTTTGCGGTCGGGCAACTCAATCGAGTGAGAGACAGAGCAAACGACTCGCGTTTAGTTAGCCCAATGTAATACTGCCATCTTCGGAAGGTCCCAATGAAGGACGCATGGGCAGTGCTAACGCGGGAAAATTAAATTGAGTTGAACTTAGCCTATCTTCATTGCATTCGTCAGTGGACGAGCCTGAGGGTTGGGAATGGGAGAGGGGGCTAGGAGCATCACGCGTCAGAGGAGGCCGAAGACGTACTGTCACCTTTGGACAACATTTGTACCGGCCCAAGGAAACACAATTTTCTTCCCCTCCCTCTTCAATATTACAGTTGAAGGTGGAGGGGAATTACAATACAATAATAAAATTACAATACTACAATATTAATTGCAATTTTACAATATTACATTATTATAATTTCCATGCTACCTGGGTCAACGATTTAGATAGCATAGGCCACTTATTTCAGATTCATAAATTGTTCGAGACTGAGGTATAGCAAAAACCAGCGCGCTTTGAACATGGGTGCATGCGTTGTCACCAGCATATGCCGAAATCAAGATGTACCGAAACCTGGCCTTAAGGGACGAGAGATATTCAAGCACTGGCCCCCAGAAACCTTGTGCACCTTGTCGCCTGCGCCGTCTGCTGTGTTCTTTCAATGGTGTTGCGTGTTTGCGATGGCAGAAGCGCCACCCTACGATCTGCTGTCCACTGCATTACCCTACAATAAATTACGTGTAGATGGTATTCGTTGGAAAGTTTAGCGGTCAATTTCTTCGATTGGAAACACTGAAAACAGCCACAGACATGGCCGATGCGCCACGGACATGGCGTGGCTTGAGCCACTGCGCCCGCACGCCGAAGAAAAAAAAAACACCGGCGTGCGTCGTCTGCTCCTTTTCAACCCGATTCTCAACGGTGGTGTCAACAGAGATGTTCTTAATCGCACTCGCATTGGACTCGAGGCCATACTTTGCGTTCAGGTAGATAGAGTTTGTTAATGTGCAACACAGTCATGTGCTTAGTACGGACAAGTACCGCCATCCCGCGTAGCCCGACGTAACGAGTGACGGCGCACTCACACGGTTGCCTGCATGCGCGCCTTGCAAGTGAATACAAGCATATTCCTCAAAAAATATCCACAAGGTGAAGTTAAACGTCTTATTTCCCGGAAAAATAAACTGTATACCGCCCTTGTCGGACTGGGCGGTAATAAATCATCCCAAGCCAACCAAAACAAGACGAGAATCATGTTTCTTCATCGGGTCTGATGGCTTATTTCAAAATACGCACAAGAAGCATATTCACGTCGGCGAAATTCTAATGGATGACGGGAGTAATCTGAGACTTCCCGCTCATTTCCAGCGAAGAAATGAAACAAAAATATAGAGTGCGTGTTGGTTGGGCTCATAGCCTCTAGTCCGGGTAAACAGCATTTGTTAACGAAGCAGCGATAGAAAGACGGACTGAACCTTTTGTTTTCCAGCCGTGGGAGGGCTTTAACTGCGCAACGACCTGTATTTTTATTGATTTACCTGAATGGGTTTTGAGGGGCGAAACACCTTAAGGCCAAGGCTTGTCCGGTATCCGGTGTCCGTGCTCACGGCACAGCACCGTGTAAATCGTAAATCGATACATATGTGAGCAAAAGGTTCACAAAAGGTTAACAATAACAAAATAAAAGGTTCACGAAAGATTAGAGAGAGAGAGAGAGAGAGAGAGAGAGAGAGAGAGAGAGAGAGAGAGAGCGAGAGAGGAGAGAGAGAGAGGAGAGAGAGAGAGGAGAGAGAGAGAGAGGAGAGAGAGAGAGATGCGCGAGAAGCAGTGGATTGGATTGGATTAGAAGGGATTGGATTGGATAAAATTTAATTGTATTGTATTGGACTGGAAATAGTTTTAGCAGCAGTAAGCACTCTCACGGGTGATTTTCGGTAAGAACGATCCTCAGTGCTTTGCCCACTCGTCATGATTCACTTAATTCGTGCCTGCGCTCGCGAATCCCTTCTGCAGTTTCACATTCCCTCGGCAGTTTGTGCGTAAACTTTGGGGGCCGTCGTTATCGGTTCGCTTGTACGGCCGTCTCACCGGCGGCCCATGCCCTTGGCTCCGACGGCTAGGTAGGACGACACTATTGTTTTGAGTCATCAGAGATGCGGGTCGTCAATTTTTGAAAGAACGCCTGGAGAGAAAAGGCAGAATCTGGAATTGAAAATGGAACGTGTACAGCCAATTAAAGGTGCGGATAAAGAAAGTTGCATCGCAACTCGACCTGCTCTTCAAGTAGGCGTTCTTAATAGTGGTGCTCGAATTTCTCTCCTGACTTTCTCTAGTGGCATGAGTTGCACCGGCGTCGCCGCTTCATAGCCTTTAGTTAGGTGATTCCGTGCTTGTATAGACTGCAGAACAGCGCCACCAGACAAATGCCCAGGAGGAAGAAAGGCACACAACGCCGTGTTTGTGTCTTGTTTCCTCTTGTGCATTCGTCTGTTCGTTCAGTTTTCAAGTTCATTGATTGATTTATTGTCAGGTTTAACGCGCCGACGCAACGCAGGCGATGAGGTGCGCCGTAGTGGAGGGCTCCGGATTAATTTTGGTCACCTGGGGTCTTTAACGTGCGCCGAAATCTCGTACACACGGGCGTTTTGGCTTTTCGCCTCCACCAGAAAAGCTGAGTTTTCAAGTTACGGCATACTACACTACTTGGTGCATTGTACCAGCGGAGCGGTTGTTGCTGCGTGTGACGTGTGCGGCGTAATAAGAATATCCCGAGTCATAGTTCCTCCAATAGTTTACCATGCTTTTGAGCACGCGCTTTAGCAGGAGCACCCGGCGTCGTCCCTGCTTGCGCGTTGCGCTCGCGAAAATACCAAGGAAACATTTCATATGCATCCGCGCCTCAAGGGGGAGCACAAGACAGCTCGCGGTACAGACGCCCAGTTCGCGAAGCCGGTTGGTGCCGGTTCTAGCCCGTACTGACGCGTTCCACTTTGGGAGAAATGTGAAAGCTTGCGAACAAAACGATCCGGCCCCGCCAGTCATGCATGAGGATGACGACGATATAGATAGATATGACGATGACTGCTACTACCACAGAGAAAAGGAACGACATAATGTGTAAATACACAATTACAAACCTAATGCAATGCAGGGTTGTGTTTCCTTCAGAGCTTACGTAGAAAGACATCTACCAGCTTCGCTGTGTTTAAGCCTTGGGCTACTTTGTGCAAGTTCCGCCAATTTTAGAGACGATAGTCTTTCTCAGACTACTTAAACTCAGAAATTTTGCTCTGTCTGTGTGTCTGCCTGTCTGTGACTCGATTGAGCCACCCGGCCAAAGTGAAACGAAATCTGCGCAATAGTCTTATATACTCACATCCAAATCGAAACGTCCAAGTCCGTTGTAATGTCAACATTGTTGAACAAGAACAAGGCATTAAGCAAATATAAGGCAGAAAATTAATACATCAGTGATATTTATAGCGTTATTTTATAAAAAATTTCATAGATGTAGGATTTTTGCGAAACGAATTACTACATCCACTGCAGAAAAAAAAAAACATTCACTCCGTCGCCTGCTGTCGCCCGCGCCACTATAGCTTCCTGCGGCATTTCAAGAAATCAAGCGGCAACAGTTACAAGAGGTTCCACTAGATAGGTTCTGCGTTCTATTTGAAACGCACGTGGAGTAGGGAAACGTGGTTAAATAAACGTTCAAGTAGGGCGCCTTGATTGCCGCGCGTCTCCGCCGTACCGCAGCGCTGGCATCGAGGCACCCGGACTGAAGCAGTGGAACGCGGTAAATTTAAATTGACTTGAGCAAACCTCTAGCGTATTTATCTTGGGAGGGGCGTGACGGAAGAGGAACAGCATGAAAGGCGAGCGGAAAAGAGAAGGGATGCATGTACTTGCCAGAGGCTCCAGTCGACTGTCGTCTTGCGTCGACATTTGCAACGAAAGGAGCAGATGCGCGGCCGATTTTTTAGCTCCCATTGTTAAACAGTATAACTTACTCTTTGCCTCTCTTGCAGTGCGTGGGTTTACTCGTATGTATTTTAGTCTCGGAAGATAATGTGTACCCCTGATCCTAAGCAGTGCCAGGCTGACGCAACTGAAGTTGCCCTTGCACCACACTGAAGAAACGACGTCGTTTCTAATATAATAATAGTTTCGGGAGGTATACTCAAGCTTCATCATAACCGGTGTTGTTTTGATGTAACCAGTATTTAGGCTTTCATGCGTACTATTGAAACGTACATTTCGGAGCCGTAATGATTACAGTGGACGGCGAACAGCGATATACAAGGTGGGGCAATATTAAGGAAAACCAAGGCCTCAAGCATAAAGTGCATCTCTGTTGGATTTAAAGCCACGTTTTGCTCTAACCATTCTCGTAGGCAGAGCGAGATGGCGCATTGTGAAAGCAACAATAAAATACTGAATACACGTATGCATGCAAGTAACATTGCGACGCTGTTCTTCAAACTCATAATTTCCGCTGAATTCTAATTTAGCAGACTCCTTTGCACAATTTGGGAATTTCTGGAGGTAAAACTCTACAGCGAGAAACATGAGTTTTTGCACTATATTTTTCGTGTTGGCCCAACGCAATAAACCAGGAGTTTCTAGAAATGTTAAAGCCAAAAACAGGAAGTAGGAACGAAAAATAAAGCGGGGGAAGAATGTGTAATCAAATCTCGCAGACTAAATCCCTAACTGAAACTAAACCTGAATGAATGGAAGCGAAATTGCACATGGATATTCCGAATATCAACAAAAAAAGAACCTATTCGTACAACCATACAAAGAAAAAAGCCGGCGCATTTTGAGAACGCATTCATCTTTGTAGACGGTTTCGTGACTTGTCAGAATAAATTTGCATGACTCGCTCCACTTTGCAAGAAGTTAGCGTTGCGATTCGGACGGCTGCCTCGCATGGGAAAAGTGTGCCGGTTTAAGTTTCTCGGCACCTGGTACCATTGCAACGGCATCGTTGTAAAAAAAAAAAAACATTTTAAAACGAGCTTTTTATGACCCACTACTGGCGTCGTGCGTCTGAGTAAAACGCACTGCAGGAAAGCCAAATTTTCACAATGGATTTCACAAAAAGATGGCGAAGATTAGCGAAGAAAAATCAAGCGCCTGAAGAACAAGATGGAGGAAGCTCACACGAACGCGTAAGACTTGAAGGTAACGAAGCTGCGCGTCACCTTCGTGACCATCCCGAAGTTTTAAGTCCACGATTGCAGCCCATTTGCTTATTCTTCGCTGCCGCAATCTCCCTAAGTGGGTCCCTAAGTGGGTATGCTTGGCTTGACAAACGTGCGTTTGAGACTCTGGGCGGTAGCCGCAAGGCACGTACACATGAGCGCTCGGCATGGTTTGGTTTTTGTAGCGTGAGCTACACTGGCCGAGGTTGAGCAGTTTCGCGTGGCTCCTGGAGAGCCGTGCTGCGCATGCGCGAGGATCAGTGCCGCCTCACGGCGCACAGCTGGCGTTCCGGAGCCGCCGCAGCTGCGATTGGATTGGATTGGAATGTAAATCGTTTTAGCAGCAGTAAGCATGATAATCAGCTAATTCTCGACAACCAGGAAACCTAAAAATAACCAGCTCACGCTCGGTATACCCTGGCATAGCCGAGCTCAGCTACTGCTAGTTTTTCTTTAAAAAAGCCATGAAAACAAAATACAAGTTTGTTTTATTCGAAATATTTCGAGATTAATAGTGCCCTCAGTGCTTGTCCGGATACAAACTATGCTTCAGTCACCGTGAAATTAATCATTTTAAGCTAAAATTTTTATTTCCCCCCTGAATCGTGTGTTTTCGAGGTCTGCAATGACATCACAGGAACCGACCGCTCTGCAGCCTAGGGTGCCTTGAGTCACGCGTATGCCGTACAGGGTGAGACGCGTATACGCTGGCGCCGCCATTTTGGGTCACTTGCTCGCCGCCGAAGCAAGTCATTGTATCAAATCCGCGCTAAAATTATCACCGCAACACGGTTTACTGGCGATGTTTGCATCATCTTATCTGTTTCGCGTTGCTGGGTCTCGTGGGAAACGAAAGGACAACGCTTACTTTGACCCAATTGTGGCCGCACGGGGCCGTTCAAAGGGTGTCCCCAGCCTGCACGGTGGAGCTGGCATCGAGGTACCCTTCGGCGGCGTTCGCGCGTTTGTTTACGTTACTGAACCTAGGTGGCGCAACCATACTGTGGCAAGCCGTTTCTGCCTTTGGTTTGGAAACCTGGCTTTTTTTTTTTTTTTCTCGGGGCAAATAATCGTTTCATGAAACATAGTGCTCGCTCGACAAAAATAGACACATAAGACACCGTTGCTTGCGTCAATCGGCCAGTGTCGTCTGAGACAACCCCGAAGCCCCGCAGTCCTGTACAGCTAAACCAAGCATAGTGCGCGCAGTACCAACAGCAGTACGCATCGGTACTTCTATGTTTACGTATGTTTTCTCGAACGTCCGCTGTTTGTCCCACCAATATTACTGCTTAAAAAAAATGTGCCCTAAATGTAAGCTCAAATAGCTCGTTCGGCAAGCTAATAACCTCTGCGTAATTTGCGTTTGCTTTTGCCGGCCTCCGCCAATCGCAGAGCAGGCTCGTATGACATCATATGTTCTATGTCGGGAAACCAGCGAGTGGGTCGCATGGCCATTCCTTTTTTTCCTTACTATATAGCTTATTTGAGCGAAGGTTACGTTAAAAGTGGTGTCAGTATGATTCTAACGAGGCAATCTTTTGAATGAACCAAACTTGTGTTTTCTCTTCACGAATCCGTTAACTGCTGGGTTGTCGCCGCAATCTTGGCCAATCCCTAAGTGGGTATGCTTGGCTTGACGAACGTGCGCAGGGGGCGGTGCGCGGTCACCGCGAGACCAGCGCTCACGTGTGCGCGCTCGGCAATGTCTTGGAATTTTTAACTGCGGACACCAAAAATTGCGATTCACTAAAAAGCTTCGCTGTTAAAAACGCTCCCCGTGGCCGGAATCGAACCTAAGTGCCTCGCGTTATGAAGCCCGACGTCTATCCCATTGCGGCGTTCCGAAACGGTCGAAGAAGTTTGTATTTTGGACTTTGACTTCGGCTCAGATTGCGTGGGGGGAAACCTCGTGTTTGAATCATTCTTCTCTTAAGAGAGGGGTTTTGATTTTTTGTGATTTCAGCAGTAAAAGCTCGAGGAACTGTGTGCTTGAGTGCGTGATTTTAAAGCTAGGGAGGTGAGCCGAATGCACCGTGTCTATGATGCGTACCGTGAGGAACTAAGCGCTTTAAATTAACGGATCAGTAAATATGAACAGCTTAGAGTTCATTAATGAGAACCAAGCTTGGTGGGAAGGAGCGTTTATTGTATTAACCTGCATCACAATACCACCGCTTCCGGCTAAGAAGCAGCCACTTCCCGATTACAGCGTAATGTTTCAGCCGCTACTCAAACACTGCCGGTGTTATCAGTAGAATTCACCTTCACGTTCACCACTTACGAATGCAACGAACGACGTACAGAGCAGCTTTTTTTTTTTGCTGTGCGTAATGTATTCAAGTCGTAGTACATACCAATTATTATGAAGTGCGCATATTGACGCTTTAATTACTTTATGTTCATTTCCATGCTGTGTCGTAACTCTTCTTTATTTATATAAAAAAGAATTCGCACCTACTGAACCCTTTAATACGCGTTCAATCACTGAATCAATGGCAAACAGGCTTTGCCCAACGGTGGCACTGGCTTGTGGCATAGATTTGTATTTTACGAACGGGGATAGGCAGGTTTTTATTATGTGAAAAATTCCTCATTGAGCTGTCACAATCTCACCTTCTCTTCGAATACTCTCTATCTTGTTTCTAACGAGCGCGTTAAAGGAGTCCCGCGCAGTCTATCAAACAGATACGCCTACCTTTTCTGGCTTTAAAGATTTTGTGTCGCAGTCTTCATCTTTGACGGCATATCGGTTTTAATCCGGCTCAGCGCGAAATTGTTTATGCTGTTCACAGTTCCTATCGATTATAACGGGCATGTGACTACCTCAGATTTTCACAAGTCGTATAAAGCGTAGCAGCACTGTGACCAGTCAGGGCAAATTAACAGGTGATAAATTACACAAACATAACGCGAAATAACAAGGCTAAATCAGGGTGCAAATTTTACAAAACTGCTTGACGCATTGCTCCGTCGCGTTGCTTCAAGTTGTGCATGGTCGTTTTGTTGGCATTTTAAAAGTTGCTCGCTGAAAACAGCCGTTGATATTTTGAGAGGGTGACATTTTGAAAGGGCGCCTTCATTTTCCAGCAATCTCAGCGAATTGGGGAGCATACAAACGACTATAGAGCAAGAGCAAGAGAGGGAGAGAGATGGGGGAGAGACAGGGACAGATAAATAGAGAGAAAGAAAGGAAGAGAGAGGGAGAGGATGAGAGAGAGGGGTAGCGAGAGACAAGAGGGAGAGAGGCGAGAGAGCGATAGAGAGGGGGAGAGACAGGGATAGAGAGGTAGAGAGAAAGAACGGAAGAAAGAATGAGAGAAGGAGAGATAGAGAGGGAGACACAGGGACCGAGAGGTAGAGAGAAAGAAAAGAGGAGAGATTGAGAGAGGGAGAGGATCAGAGAAAGGAATAGCGAGAGACAAGAGAGAGATGAGAGAGAGCGATAGAGAGGGGAGAGACAGGGACAGAGAGGTAGAGAGAAAGAAAGAAAGAAATACAGAGAGGGAGAGGGAGAGAAAGAGAGAGGGAGGGACAGGGACGGAGAGGTAGAGAGAAAGAAAGGAAGAGAGAGTGAGAGAGGGAGAGGTACGAGAGATAGAGGGGTAGAGAGGTTTAATAAAAACGTAAGAGGTCAGCTCCACCAACTACCGCTTGCTACTTCAGACCGGAACGAGCAAAATGAGATGAAACAGATAAAAAAGCGGGGGGTGGACATTGCTGTTAAATAATGTCAGGCGGTAGGAGCCCTAAACAATGTTGCGTAGCTGACTTTAATCGCCCACGTGAGGACCTTTTGCGGAGCCGGTGTCTCGTGAGCCTTTTGTCGGCGTAATTTAAATATTCGTTGATGGTGAACCCTTCCTTGCAAAGAACATCGCGATGATACATTGCGCAAACTTCGCCGCAAGATGTCCGGTAAAGTTATACGCTAGAACGTTTTACGACCACCTCTCGAGCAATGCAACCAATTTCCAGTCGCTGCAGATTGCGTGGCACTTTCAATAATATACAGCCTGGAAACACACCGAAAGACTTGAAGTGCGAAAAATAGTGGAATTCGCAGAATCGCACGCGAGGCACCACTCCAGGTATTGATTCACTTGCGTGTATCGGTGCGATAGATACATCCTTCAGCGCGTAATTTTGCGAGTTGTACTTCGACGTAGTTTCCATGACAATTCTGCAGCGTAAGTTCTTATTGTCACGTCAGCAACTCCACTTCAACAAGTCAAGCACGTCAGTCTATTGACGTATTATGCAAAATTTCATCCCCTAGAAAGTAATACAGTGTATTCTGCCCACATTGCGGCCTCCGTTGTTTTTCTCCCACCAAAGAAGACATTTGAGTGCAATTTGTTACTCTTTCATCAGTTTTTTTCTCTCAGTGACGATGTTTACCCAGAACAATTTACTTGATTTTTCTATACGACACACCGTGAAGCTACTTTACACCCCAGAAGAGTTAAATAATGCACGTTTCTTAACCACCGTAAACTGCAACTATGGCAAACCAGAGATGAAAATTAGCAGTGGCTTAGCTTGGCTTTGCCAGGATATGCGAAGCGTGAGCTATGGTTTAGGTGTTTATTTTTAGGTTTCCCGGTTGTCTAGGATTAGCTTATTATCATGCTTACTGCTGCTAAAACAGTTTCCAATCCAACCCAATCGAATCCAATGAAATCCAATCCAATCCAGTCGCGGCGGCTCCGGCGTGCCAGCTGTGCGCCGTGAGAAGTCACTGCTCCTCGCGCATGCGCAGCACGGCTCTCCAGGAGCCACGCGAAACTGCTCAACCTCGGCCTCTGTAGCTCACGGTACAAAACCGCTAAGGCCCCTTAACTGTTTTTACAGTCTTGGTACAGCTTGTTGTACGAAAGACTAGGACACACAGGAATGGATTCAGGACATACACATGTCTAGTATCCGTCCTGTCTGTCCCAGTCCTAGGCGCAACAAGTCGCACCAAAACGAACTCGTAGCAATTAGCTAAACTTCGGTGCTTCTGCATCTTTATACTAGATGTCAGCGGAGTAGTCAGCGGGCTACACACTGTGTTTTTCAAACCGACCTTTTTCAATGTCGTATTTTGGGCCCTATGGGAATTTACTACGAGATCGATTTGAAATTAGGACTGAAAGGGCGAGGGACGCCCGTGAGGTAGATATGAATGAGGCCAGCCTTTGCTTCTGTTTTATTTATGTACTTCTTACGGTCTTTGTTACATAACCGCATTTTTTGCACGAAGCGTCAATTTAGGTGGGCTCCTATACACTTCCGTTGTTGGGTTTTCAGCCGTTCTACGGCCTAAAGCTTCATAAAAATTTTATGAAAACACCGTGTACCTATGCTCCGCCCCACCTCCAAAATTATACAAAGTCGGCATGTCGTGCAACCTTTATAGCGCGTCAGTAGCTTTAAATTGAACCTTTCGTGAAATGTGTATTAGAGACACCGCCCCCTACATCCCCAGTGCATATTTTCTACCTGAAAGACGATGAGAAAATGTGCATTTTCTTTTCTTGAAAGTACGGTACTAAACATAAAGAACTATATTTTATGTAGAAGCAACCATGAAGCAAAATGTATTCTTGGAATGACAAAAAAAAAAGCATCATTTACGAAATTCTATTTGGTACCTAGTCTTCGCCGGAAATTTAATTCCGACAGAGCTACCCAAACAGCGATTGTTCTCATTCTAATTTTGCTGCCTCGTTAAACATGCGGCCAAGAGTACCAAATTATTCACGCATCCTAGTCTTTGACTTTTCTACTCAACGTAGCGGAAAATGTATGCAAGTTGTCTCGGAGCTTTTTATTCGTTTAAAGTTCAGGCAGCACAAGACTGCGTTTGGTTTGTGGGTAACGAGTTGTCTTTGTGCTTTTTTTCATCAATGACCACCGCCTTTTAGAACAAACGCAGTTACAAAAAAAGTCTGGTAAACCCTACAAGAAAAAAAATATTTAAATACCTTTCACCCGTGAATACAGTAATATTATGTAGCCGGTTCTTATTTCCCGCTAACTGGTTTATTAAAGCCAGCGGCAACGCTGGTAAGGTCGTTGTATTTTCTTCGTTGGAACTAAGCCTTAAAATTAGTAATGTCACGTGTCTTTTTTTTTTAAGTATTTCCTATGTGAACATCACGTTAAAGTGGTACTTGAAAAGAACGAAGAAGGAACCCTTGTACTCCGAAATCATCCCATGCAAAAGGTAAAGCTGAGGCGTTTTTATTTCGCAAGCAGACGGTGATAGATAGAACGAAAACAAAACTAAAGTTGGACGTAGCTGCGCGGGTGTTTGAGCACAAACGGTACTAATAAATATGGTACAAATAAATTAGCGCTCACTCACCGTTTGGATGCTGGGGTGAACGTAGCAAGTCCGTACTTTTCAGAATGTCTGTCTTTGGACAAGTGCAGAATGTTGTAATCCTCTCGGCGTCCTCAGAATTCGACTCTAACTTCGAGAGGCACTCACAAGCAGGTGGGGGGCTTTCAAAAGACGTTTTAGAAACCACAGAATTTGTCAGACCGGCTGCGACCGACGGAGGAGCCGGGAATCCTCTTCGCTCGAAGGACGGAAGCTCGAGAGCCATCAAAGCAGCCGCGTCCGTCTTCTCTTAAAGCCATCCCCGGAGGTTGTTTGCTGGACGAAGGATGTTCGTCGAGGAACTCCTGTCTCTGTTTCTTTCCTTTCCTGGCGCGTCGCAGCGACCGCTCCGCTTCTGCACCCGGAGATGAAGTTCAGGGGTCAGCGTTTCCGCCAGCAGCGACGCTACTTCGGACTCTGTCCAGACTCACCGTAATCCGAAAGTAGGCACAGGCTCGCCGTCGTCTGCAACGCGACGAGTGATTCGGGCGGTGCTCGTAGGGAATATCGACGAGTCCCTCTTCTTCCAGCGCGAGCGAACACAAACACGAGTGCTTGCCGCTTGGGGAAGGGCGCTCCGAGGCGCGAACGGAAGATGCTGTTTTCTCCTGCTCTTCTGGGGGAGAAGGAGAGCCACAGAACGGGGGCTTTCCCGTCGGGCGCGTGCGACGTCCTTCGACGCCGGAGCCCGAGTGCCGCGGACGGCCTCAAGGCACGTGCGCTGGCGTTGCCACCTCCTCCTCCCTCCTCTGTGGGAGCGGGAGAGGGCAGGTTTCAGAGAAGGAAGGGAGGACCACGAGCGCCGCGAGACGGGAGGCGCCCGGCTTTGGCGCGCGCTGACCGGCTGTCAGTGATTGAGCGCTTGTCTTGGTTAATAAGCAAATTCCTCGTAGACCCGGAGATCAGGAAAAGAAAAAAAAAAGACCTTCCCCTGCATCGCACTGGGGTACTTGACTGTACGGGCTAAAAGTAATCCGTGTGCATAATATTTGTGTCGAGGTCGCTGTGTTTTCTTTAATAGTACGAGATTGCTTGGGTTGGAAGTATTGCTTTTTTTTTCGAGGGAGGCCTGATGCACTGGTTCCGTCAGGGAAGCCGTATTGAAGACCCTTATTGAAGACCCTTGAAGACCGTATTGAAGACCCTTAACTAGTACGGAAGCGTTAAGCATTTATTGAGAATTTTGAGGGGCCAAGTTTTAACTTGTAAAGTCGGAATTAGTATAACGGTGGTGGTGACGATGTTTATTTAACGAGTGGATGTAGCCTTGCGTGATATGCCGGCAATTGCTCCCCCGATCAACACCTTCTTGCCGCTATGCGCGAGAAATCACCAGGAGTCACTGAGGCGTGTGCCCCTTAAAAACCCGAGGATCAGGCGCAAAATGTCTCTCCTGGCTATCCAATGTCCTATAGGAAAAGTTATATCACCCAAAGAGTCATGCGGAGCGGCTCTCCTTCGAAGTTCCTTAAACAAAGCTTACCTCTCCACCGCATACTCTCGGCAGTCCATCAGAAAATGTCCGATATCACCTGTTACACTACACGTTGCGCACAGAGGTGAGGAGAAGAGGTTGAATTTGGGGCGGTGTTGGTCTGGAGCCACTTGAATTTGGAGGTTGAATTTGGTGTTGGTCTGGATGCGGAACAGTAAGGATGCCTCTTTCCTTTTATTCCTTTGGTAACACAAGCTTGGTGTTGTGGTCGCCAAAAAGATCTGAAGTGTTCTTTAAAGATGGTTTTTACAATTCGCCGTTCGTCTGGAGCCACTTTCAGAAAACTAGTACAAGATGTCTCTTCACGGGCCAGCTTGTCCGCGGCTTTGTTTCCAAGAACTCCGACATGGGAAGGAACCCACTGGAAGCGAACGCTAATCCCGTTTTCATTTAGCTGCTGAAGGAGACGTAGGAGGGTTGGCAAGTTTTATCCGAGGGAAATCCAATCTGCAAGAGTTGCAGGGCGGATTTGGAATCCGTAAGAATTACTGCACGCCGCACCCAAAGCGATTTGATCTTTTTCAAGGTCACCTCAATCGCTATACACTCCCCCGTTGTAGATAATGTCAAATGGCCAAGTGCGAGCCACCCAGGAAACGTTTATGCCGAGAATCACGAAAGCCTCTGCGCTGGTGTTTAAGTCTCTGTCGACAGATCCGTCTGTAACCACGTAAACACAACCTTCGTACAACCGGTCCAAATGCTCAAATGCTAACATTCTCGCTTCAGCCACTGGTGTAAATCTCTTCCAGCGAATGCCCTGGAATGACGAGCTGACACTCCAAACTCTCGAAAGATTACGGCGGGTTCAAGTGATGTTGATTATTCCGCCATTGCGGGTGCAGAACGCTCAGAGTGTTGAGTTCCGCGTGTATGTGAGATTCCACCCTTAAGGCTCAATCCCACTGGCGATTTGCATCGTCGCGCGACGTCCCGCAACGCGCGTCGCGCGATGAGGCGGTATTCGCACTTGCGTTGAGCGATGATGCGACTGCGTTCAGCGCAGCTGTTGCCCGACTTGTACGACTTCCTTGGTGCGTCAACCATTCGCAGTCAAAGAGAATTATGTTACACTAGCGCGACAAACGCAGGTATAAATCAAACTAAAACACATGCTACTAACCTGGAACAATGCCGAAAGCATTGCGGGTTGCAGGAGGAGCAGAAAATAACAAACTCAAGTAGGCTCTTTTTAGCATTGCACGAAGAAATACACACGCTTTCTTTCACGCCACAACAATCGCATCACGGCCCACAAATTTCGTTTCTTTTCACAGGCGCAAAGTTCTGACGCCTCCGAACTCTACGCGTGTTTACCACTCGCCGATAGAAGTACGAAGAGGCTGCAAGTCAACCTAGCGTCTCGCTATCCACCTAGCGATGATTACTTGCTTTTACAATCCATACACGTTTCTCCACACTGATGAGTTCCACGCTGTTCGCTGATTAGTACGCGCGTACCCTGAAGCCACTGACCAAAGAACCGAAGCGCATGGAAGTTGCTTGCCGGCCCGACCCGACGTGTCTTGGCAGGCCGAGCGAGCCCAGCAGTGGCGGCTCGCCCACCGCCGTTTGCATTGACGGATGTAAACAAACGTTTAGTTTCCGGCTACGTCAGCCTACTTCGCGGCCATGATTGGCTATCCGGTTTTGCGGGGCCGCCGCGCCACGTAGGAATTCAGTCCGAGAGCGATCTGCTCCGCCGTCGCAAAGCGACGAAAAGCGACGGCCAGCTCATGGCTTTGCGACGTCGCGCGTCGTCGCACGACGAGTTGAATCGCCAGTGGGAACGTGCCTTTAAGAGGAGACGCCTGAGAAATGCTTTCCGGCATCGGACTTTCCCAGTCGGATGAGCTGCAAGAGCAGCCGCTGAGACGCCATCAAACGGAGTGGTGAAAAATGGCACTCGACAAGGACCTTTTTCTTTGCCACTGCTTCGGGGAACTCCTGGGTATATCTTAATGCCCTGTCGGTGCAGACGAGCGTACTGGGACTCTGAGAGACACAAAACAGGCCGTTGGTAAAGAACCCGACTCAAGATGAGTGCCGAGTGGAGCCGAAGCATACATGACGGGTGACTCCCCGAGTTGGTTCCAGCAGCTCGTCGAAGCCTGAAACGTGTAGATTATTGAAAATATTCCACATCCGGAGTGTCATTTGTTACGAATGCACGCGTTCAGCATTCCTATACTAGTAAAGAAAAAAGCATCACACGACGCACAATGTTATTCAGTAAATCCATGCTTCAGATTAATTAGAATACCGGTTACAAAACACTTAAAATTTTGGGTGCATCTTGCATGTGTGCCTGGATAACGGGTTTCGTACTCTTAAAAGGGACAACTGAAACGCGTTTTTCAACTTTTTGTTTTCAAAATCGTAAAAGCTTGTGGAATGTCGTCAATCAACGCATTCAGCAGTTAGATTATAGGGTCGCAAACTACGTCAGCCAGAAATTACTGCTCTGCGCCCACAAGAGAACTTCGAAACTTGCTCAAAATAATTTTCCCTCGTTCCCAGTTTTTGGCGTTCTTCGAGCGCGGGAATTACGTCATTACAGCAATGTAGCGGCTGTGTGCCGCCTTTCTTTCAGTTGCAGCAATGAAGGCATTCGAAAGCCACTTAAAAAGAAAGCAACAAGGGCAAATCAGAAACGGAAGGCGTATCTGCTGCGATGAGCAAATCACGCAGTGCCGCCCTGCGCTGGCGGTAACTACACCTTTTGCAGTGTTTCCAGACGCGAAGGACAAAGCAAAAGCGTTTATCGGAAGTGTTTGAGAGTCCCTTTAAGGCTAATGAACACTAATGCACGATGGTTGGTTGATATGAATCGTCACACTGCAGTTCAAACTTTTGCGACCCGAACTGATCAAACCACTTTTTGAAATACGACGACTGCCATTGAAATAGGTTGCATCTGCTTGATTATATGCTCGCTTTTCGCAGAGTGCGTCAATACTATTGCCTTCTGTGTTCCCTGCCTCGCTCTTCATATGCGAGCAACTCTTCGTAGGTTTTGATTAAAGTGTACGTGGTTTTTACACGCAACCAGCAAAATACAACCGCAATATACCCAGTTTGCGTGCGAGTTTTGTTCGTGGACACAAAAAAACTGTGGTTGATTCCTCTGTCATAGGAATCCGTAAAACACGAAAGTGAAATGTGCAGCGAAATCTTCAGCTGAGCATGATTTACGGCACGGCGGCTGTTTTGTAGGTGCGCTTGGCGAGCGACGTCTTGCTGGCGGGTAGCTTCGGCAAAGGTGCACTGACGTCGTTTCCGTGACGAATATGGCGTCAGTGACATCATGAGGTATCGGGCATGAAGTACTTTCGTGTTAAAATATAAAACCCGAAAGCAAAAAACCTTACGTATAACGTACTCTATAGTATTAAAGGTCGCTTCCCCGCAAGAAGACCCTGTGTGCAGGGGTGCACCCTTCACAGGCGGCTTGCTTTGTTGTATTGGACGTCATTTCCGTGACGGATATGACGTCAGCGAAATCGTCGTGCATCCGGAAATAAAACACTTTCGCGGTAAAATTTTTCCACCCTAATATACAGGTTTGCTGTCAAATCTGCCACGCAAGTGCGGAGTTTTAGCGAAATAAACTGTAATTCAACACGGGGGCCTGAAATCCGGAAGTCAGTTTCGGTGTGGGGACCTGAATAAACTGACACTCGACCCGTCGGTAACGATGCGTCCGGGATTGGTCGTTCTCCTTCGCTCATTTAGAGGACAGCCGCCTTTACGATTGTGATATTACGACGTGCATCTCTCCCCTGTCTTTCTCTATAAACCTGCGACGCCGTAGTAATTTAGTCGAGAACGCACGTCCAGGCCATGAATACTTAAGCGCACTAAGTGGCCACTCGCGTTCCATAGCGGGAACGGGCTAGGCAGAGAATGCATGCGCGTTAGATGTGCGTGGCCAGTACTTGCGACCTTGGCTGTTTTGTTATTCATGAGTGGGTGCATGGAGGGAGACGACCGCGCATTTCGATGTGTACAGTGACGTCATCTATGCCTGCAGCTTCGCAGGGTTTTGATAACGGTCCGCCCCGGTAACTTCGACACACAGTCTTTCCAAGGTATACCGCTTAGTGCGTGCTAAATTGTAATGCCTCAATGCTAACACGGAAATTTCGAGATAACTACAACCGCCTGTGGAAACTCATGAGGTTTTAAGGGTGGACCTAAAGCAGGCTATTGCCTTCATTTTCTAGAGAAAGATTACGCGTGTCGCTCATCAAGCGAAGCAAGTGGGGCCCACGGTTTCCAGGAAAACCAAGAGGGAGTGGAGCTGACTCTTTTAAGAAGCAAAACAAAGAAAACTGGCCTTAGTGTGTTTTAAAATGCGCTCCCTAACGAAGAGTCCCACATCTTGGGACTCAATTATGGAGCGTTACTTGTTTTACGCAGCAATCAAGGGCTGATAAACAGCTGCCAATTTCCATGCATATATGTCCACAGTTTATTTTGTGCTTACAGGAGCACCCGCAGTCATCATTTAACATTCTCCCGTGGTGGTGGTTCAGTGCTTGTGTGCACAAAGGCGTGGGATTATACCTGACAATAATATACGTTTTTCTGAACGAGGTGAAAAACTAGATTGCCTATGTGTCGAGTTTCCGGTGCACACTAAAGATCCCCGTGAGGTCAAAATTATTCTATTTACTACGGTGCGCCTCTTAGAAATGGTGTAGCATCGGGGCATAAAACACCTAATTCTTTTGTTTTACCGCTTACAATTTTTTTGCTGTGTTTCAAATGGCAGTGAACCCGCCAAGGTACCCGCCGCGGTGGCTCAGTGGCTAAGGCGTTGCGCTGCTGAGCACGAGGTCGCGGGCTCGATCCCCGGCCGCGGCGGTCGCTTTTCTGATGGAGGCGAAAAGCAAAAACGCCCGTGCGCACGAAATTTCGGCGCACGTTAAAGATCCCCGGGTGGTCAAAATTAATCCGAAGCCCTCCACTACGGCGCGCCTCACCGCCTGCGTTGCATCGGCGCGTTAAACCCTACATCAATCAATCAATCAATCAATCAATCAATCAATCAATCAATCAATCATCAATCAATCAATCAATCAATCAATCAATCAATCAATCAATCAATCAATCAATCAATCAATCAATCAATCAATCAATCAATCAATCAATCAATCAATCAATCAATCAATCAATCAATCAATCAATCAATCAATCAATCAATCAATCAATCAATCAATCAATCAATCAATCAATCAATCAATCAATCAATCAATCAATCAATCAATCAATCAATCAATCAATCAATCAATCAATCAATCAATCAATCAATCAATCAATCAATCAATCAATCAATCAATCAATCAATCAATCAATCAATCAATCAATCAATCAATCAATCAATCAATCAATCAATCAATCAATCCCGCCGCGGTGGATCAAGGCGTTGTGCTGCGGAGGACTAGAGCATGGTTTCGATCCCGGCCGCAGTGGCTGCTTTTCAGACCAGTGGAGGTGAAAAGCAAAAACGCCCCTGGGTCCAGATTTCGCTCCACGTTAACGATCCCTAGGCGGTCTAAATTTATTCGGAGCCCTCGTCCACTACAGACGACCTCATGGCCCAGGTGTAACTATGACGCGTTAAACCCCGCAATAAATAAACACAAAATCGCAGTTACAAGAAAATTATCCGGACAGCGGACAAGCACAAGTTTGAGAATGTACAGTAATCCCTCGTTAACTCGAAGTCGTAAAATCCGCTGAAAATTTGAGAATAAGCGGGGTTTCGAGTTAAGCGAAATGAGGAAAATTTGTCACCAGGTCACTGAAATAAGAGCTAGTGCCGGTAACCAAAGCTCCACTGCACAGGGTAGCTTTCGTGATAAAGGTAAAATAATGGCAGGACAAACGAATGTTTGTTATTGCGAACAAAAAACTGCGTGATGCTCGCCTGTTTTGCGTTCGCACCTGGCGCCAGAAAAGCTTTGTCGAGCTGATCAATGCGTCACATCAGTTGTTGGTATCCACCGCTACATTCTACCTTGTTGCGAAGCGAGTGCAGCAGCGTTTTTGTTGTTTCTGCCTTTGTAGGCATTTCTAGATTCCTCTCGTCATGCGCATGATTAGCTGCGTCGTTCACCGCTGTATCAACATGTTGGCGTCGGACAGCATTCCGGTAAAGGTCCCATCAGCCTCGTACAGCGTAACTCCGCGCAAATTTACCATTCACGACCGCGTTCGGCACGTAGTGGTAGCTAGGCGTTCGAACGGAGGCTTAATCAGGTGCCTGACGCGGACTTAGCCTTTTGTTCATCCTGTGGACACTTCGAGATATCCGTGGTCCCCCGAAAAAACGTTTCGAGGTAAAGCGGAGCAAATACATAGCGCCTATGAGAGGTAAATGCACGGCTAGAAAAAGTGTTGACCTAAAAGATATTTCGGGATATCCGAGTTCGAGTTAACGATGCATATGAGTCGAAGAACTTGGCTCGTCCAATAACTGAATTCACTGCTACAAAGTGAAGGCTATGTAAGCGATCCCAACCACAAGCACGCGCAGCTAAGACCACGCAGGCTGGAACCTGGCCTTGCGTATTGGCTAAGTTTCTCTCTACGCTGTCGTCCTCTGTGCATCCTGTGCAGCTAACGCACTCTTGATTGGCGTATACAGAGGCAGATGTGCCTAGCGGCTGGCATGCCTTGGCGTTGCTTAGCAATGATCTCCCTTGCTCGTGCGGAATTCGTTCTTCCTGTAACCTTGATGGAGAAGCTTCACATTCCGGCAGAACAAAAAGCGCAATTTTTTAAGGTGGAAAACGTAATGTTTTCGCACAAAACGCAAGGTGAGCTGTCGCTCGCACAAGACAACTGATTTTACACTACAGCTTGGCTTACAAAGGCTACAACTAAAACGTTTACTGAAAATTGATTGATTGATCCGTAGTTCTAGAGAACTGACTGCTAATGGAAAAGCTTTTATAGAAATATGTTCTGAGGCTTACGCTGTTTGGGAAACGCTAGAACAGGTGGAGTATTTAGAAAAGTCTAACATTCGAAGGGTCATATGCTCATGATGATGGGAACTTGGAAGCTCCAATAATCAGGTCAATGCTTTTGGTACCGTTAAAGTTCGAATACATAATTTTTGGATGTATAGCTTCCAGGGTGAATGAAGCGCGTGTTCCCAGTATCGCAGTAGGAACAATGCAAGCAGCTTGGGTCTAGTTCAATTTTAAGGCTTCATGTTTCGGGTCCTGTGTTGCAAGAACTACTGGTAGCGTCGGTGGCATTGACTGTGAGCGAAATATTCTGTGGCGCCACCTTGCGGTGACCATTAAAACTCCTGGGTTTGTAAGGCGCTGCTGCCCCCAGAGATTGTCTGCTGACAGGAGCGGAAAGTTTTCACTGCTCGCGGGCGCCGCTAGGGGTACTACGACGTCATTTCTAGGGTATTGTAATTCTCCGTATCACACGCTCACTCTTCATACATGTGTAGGTGATATGCCTGCGTGCTACGGAGTCCCGGTCATCATGTAGTACGATCACGCTATCGCTCTGCACACCTAAAGGGGCCAATGTAGACAAAACGCAACTTTGTTTGATTTGAAGGAAATAGCCTTTGGTAGCTCACTCAGCTTCATTCCAGCTACGAAATGCGGTTTTTAACTGAAAAAACGCACAAAAAAAACGGAGAACGTTCAAGTTTCCCGGCACATTGAATTGATGGATAGTGGAGGACGTCTGATGGGCCAGGACCAGAAACTTTAAACATGAAACTGTTTTATTCCAGTATTCACGAAGATTTCACTTACGTCATATCCGCACGGAAAATGACGGCCAGTACAACGAAGCAAGCGTCCTGTAAAGGGTGCACCCCTGCACACAGGGTTTTCTTGCGGGGAAGCAACTTTTAGTAGTAAGGAGGACCGGGGTAATTGGAGATTAATGGGAGAGGCCTCTGCCCTGCAGTGGGCGTAGAGAGACCACTGATTAAAATGGTGGTGATGATGATGATAGTTAGGGTGGTTCGTTGTAGGGATTTTATATTATAACACGGAAGTGCTTTATGCCAGGGATACACCAAGATATCACTGATGTCATATCCGTAACGGAAATGACTCCACTACACCTTTGACGAAACGAAACGCCAGCATGACGTCGCTCGCCAAGCACACCCACAAGACCGCCGCCGACCCGAAAATCATGCTCGGCTGCAGATTTAGCTCCACACTTCACTTTCGTGTTTTATCGATTCCTATGAAAGAAAAATCAACCCCAGTTTTTTTATCAGTGTTTTAACCGCCCGTTCCAATTCAAGAGATTCAATTAAACGGTCTAGAGGCCACACTACAATCGTCGATCATGTTTCTTGTCGGCGGCTTAGGCCAGGGGCCGCCAATGGCGCAAGCAAGATCCTCTGACGTCATTGAAAATCGACGGGGAACAGCTGAGGAGTTACCACGTCTTTATTTGTGTTCTTCAGTATTTCGACTAGTCGTTTGAAGTTCGTGATAAAATTGGCTATTGTATCAAGACCAAACTTGTATTTTGTCTTCATGGCCTCATCAAACGTCCTCCAATTTTCGTTCCTAGAAAGATACTACAGAAGAATTCCTTCGCGTCTGGAAGCCCTGCGAAAGTTACAGTTATCGCCAGCACGGAGCGGCACTGCGTGATTTTGTCGTCGCACCAGATACGCCTTCCGTTTCTGCTTTGTTTTTGTGGCTTTATTTTTAAAGTCGCTATGAAGAAGCGTTCATTGCTGCAACTGAAGAAAAACCAGGCCAACAGCCGCTACATGGCCTCAGCGACGTAATTCGGGCCGTCGAAAAATGTCAAGACGGGGAAAGAGAGAAAAATCTTTTGAGCGAGTTTTCAAGTTATCTGATGGGCATACAGTAGTAATTATTAGCTGTGGTACATTGAGACCCCCTAATCTAAGTACTGGGTGTGTTGGGTGACTACGTTCTGCAAGCATTTAAGATTATCTGAGAAGTTAAAAAAAGTGTTGCAGGTTCCCTTGAAAACCAGCTTCTACAAGAGGTGTCAGCGGCCGTCACTGGCTGTTTCTTTTCGCCCGACGATAACTCGCATCTGCAAAAGGAAAGCGGCTTTCGTTGGGACAATCGTCCCTTCAGATGAAATTTCCTCTACTTCTGTGTGCAAAGCAACTACGGCGTGAAGGCAGGCAGGCAGCTTAGCGGAGCGCGCACCCTAATTACAGGTCGAAGCGCCCCCATTACGCCAACAAAATGTGGACAGCCATGTCAAACGTGGAACCGGTTGCCTCCGACGACTGCCACACTAATCACAGCAGAAGCTGGGAGCAGCAGCAGCAGCAGAGCAACGGCGACGGTGCTGCCGTACTACCGCGTCCTCGTTAGGCAGGCCCTCAGGCACTGTGTGAGTGCTAGTAAGTGCACGCTTGTACAACTGCTACCCAGCTCTAACGAGACAAAGCCCCTCTTCGTTTGCTGCTGTTCAGAGCTCTCGGCGGTGGGGCCTCCGTTGAGTATGAACTCTAGATTGCGGTAGACGGCAAGCATTGCAAACAAGAAGAATGAACGCACGTGCGTGGCACGAATGTGTGCTCAGTCAGGGAACGACTGTAGGACGAATTAACTTGCACGAGCGATTCGGGAGTGCTCGGGACGGGACCTTTGTCTCCCGCTTCGGTGGGGAAGCATCTTTCATCACGGGTTCCAGGAAGCTTCCAGCAGGAAGTCGACCTTTCGAATCGCGGACCCTGCTTGGGAGGGGTTTCTGAGATTGCCTTGACACTCCTGATTGAAAAGGCAACGATGGCGAAGGGCTTTCACAATATTTCAGACCCTGTTGGAGGAACTGGTGTATGTTACTTAGGTAAGACAATATTTATGTACAAATCCGCAGTTCCCATCAACATGGGTGAAGTTAGAAGCTTTGAAAGCACTTAGCAGGCCTTCGCAGCTCTTTGGTTCCGAAGTAGAGCTCGTCTATACGTATTTACTGTTCATCTAGATGTGGCAACGGGTTATCTGGATGCGGCGAAAGGTCATGTAGACGTGCGAAGAGGGTCAAATAGCGTCGAAGAATATGAATAGAGCAGACCGCTACCCACGGTCTGCGTCTGCTAATGTGTGTATATATTGTGAGCAGTTAGACGTGCGCCGCCGGATGGCTGCTACTACAGTTACTACAGGCTGTTACTATGGTTACCTTATGGTCACTCTCCATACTTCATATTCCGGTCGGTTGTAGTTATCTTCATCATCATCTCATTGGCACGTCATCTTCGCCTCCACCTTCAACTGTCAGTGTGTGTTCTGTGACAGCTGCTCCGCCGAATGAAATTCATAAGCACCTGTCCGTCGAGGGCCTCACAATAAATATATATATATATATATATATAATATATATATATAAATATATATATATAATAGAAAAAAACTTCGAACAAGGTAAAAGCACGATTGTGGCCTACGTTTCAGCAAAGAGAACTTGCTTTCCTCAGGGCCATATATATATATATATATATATTATATATATATATATATATATAATATATATATATATATCATAAAGTTGCAGTCCTTCTTGCCAGTGCTGTTTGGCGTTTTAACAGTGTTTTATAGTGCCGAATGAGCTATGATTGCCTTTTTTTTATGCAGGAATAAATAATTGAAAATTCAAGGCAATCATAGCTCATTCGGCACTATAAAACACTGTTAAAACGCCAACCAGCACTGGCAATGAGGACTGCAACTTTGATATGTGTCCTTACGGAATCCCTCGTCCCGTACGTCTCCGTTCTATATATATATATATATATATATATATATATATATATATATATATACAAAGTAGAAGTACGCTCTTCGGAGACTTTATTTCCAATTCGAGCTGAGACAGGTCTTCCTCAGGAATGAAAGCTTTGGGTAAAATCGTACGGACTCAGAGTCTATATATATATATATACTATATTATATTATATTATATATATATATATATATATATGAGAGAGTAGACACACGTATAAAACGATGATTTAACTAACGTTTCGACCGGGGTCAGGTCTTCGCACGAAGACCGGACCCCGGTCTTCGTGCGCTTCTCCCTTCACCCCGAGTAGTCCGAGTGGCGCTGGCTACCACCCCCAAATGCAGGAAACAAACAATAACATAAATACCCGAGAAGGTGGTGGGGAAACAGCCCTGCCTGTAGCGTAGTGGTTATCGCACCAGACCGGTATTCTGGAGGTTGTGGGTTCGGATCCTACCCGGCGGGCATTTTTTCACCACGTTCTTTCTGACTCAAAAATTATTCTCTGTTTCTTTGAAGCACCACAACCTCCCCTTTGCTTTCCGAGGTTTTCTTGACTGCCATCACTTATTTTATATCTTATTTCCGCCTAGCAATAAGGGTTGGCAGCCAAGAAGACCTCGGAAAGCAAAGGGGAGATTGTGGTAGGTCATTGAAACAGATAAAGAATTTAGAAAGAAAGAAAAGAAAGAAAGGGAGAAAAAATGCCCGCCAGGTGGGATCCGAACCCACGACCCTCAGAATACCGGTCTGGTGCGATAACCACTACGCTACCGGCGGGGCGATTTTCCTCCCCGCTTTCTGGGGTATTTATGTCAATGTAATTTTTTCCTGTTCTTGGGGGTGGCTACCACCCCCAAGTGTGCGTGCGTGCGTGCGTGCGCGTGCGCGTGTGCGTGTGCGCGTGTGCGTGCGTGCGTGCGCACGTGCGCACGTGCGCGTGTGCATGCGCATAAAGTTGCTTTACAAACGTAAGTGGCCGGAGGGAGGGCATTTATCAAAACATTTTCAGTACTTGAGCAGTTACTGATCGCCAGCTTAAAAAAATGAAGCATAGTTTCTCAGCTTCGACAATCATTCATTGCTCGCACGCAGCGAGATTGGAAAGACGTCCATCGCCGTGCCAGCTCTTCCCCCCCTCGACTAAAGACAAGAAACCGAGTCGCGGTAATATGCGACCACCACATCTGTTTCACGCGTCAGAGGTTTTCCCTTGAGTGTCCACCCTCATCATTTCGAACCAGCGAAAAGGTAACACACGCACACACATACACACAAAAAAACTCGGCAGGACGAGAACGAGGATCAAAGAACAATACAAGAATGTTGCTGCGAGTGTAAGCAACAACGTGACCTAAGCCGGATAAGGCGGAGTTGAAGGGGAAACGGGCCGGAGAAGGGCCTCCCGTCTCGTTTCACGCTTCGGCGCTCAAACGAGATGTTTCTGGCAATGTCGTCTCGGCATTGTCCTCGTTTGAATGAGCGCCATTTGCCGCTACGAGTGGAGCCAGTGCATCGCCAAAAGGGACACCACTTCGACCACGAAAGGCACGCATGAGCCGCGCCAGCATCGTAGCCCCGAGTCGCCAATTTGAAAATTGCCTGCGAACCACAACCAACAGAAAACGTGTCCGTTCTAGAAGAAGCCTTACAGCGCCACATGATAAATGCAATGGTGTATAACCCTGACAGCAGGCTTCCTTAACTGAGCAGTGTTTTTTTCCCTCGGATTAATGATGTCCGATTCCGGTAGCGGGTGTACGTCATGCCTGTGTCATTTGTCGCGCTACAATAATTCTGGGTGGCCTGTACATCGGTGATTACATTCGTGACGAGCCACAGATACGCGATGTAATAGCCTCTGTCGAAGATGGCGTTGATGCAAAGTACAAGCATGTGCTTGTGTTCAGTTTGCGATATATTCTGACGCATCTGCACCCGTTTCAGTGTGCAGCCCATAAACGTCCACTACAGTGGTTTCAAGGCGTCGCCGACCTTGTAACCGAGCGAACAGGTGACGCAAAAGACAATGAAAACGGAGGAGGAAAGGGTAGCTATTGTGTAAAAGGGAGGGCGGTATGTCGAGGCTGCGTGACTCGCTTCCCGTCGGCGACGAGATAACCTACGAGATAACCAAGAGAATTAAGAAGAGGTCATCGAAGAGGTCGTAGGTAAGCGAAGGAAGAAAGAATGGCTAAACTGTGAGGGGGAGAGCGGTACGCCGAGGCCGCGCCACAGAAGCCAAGCACACGCTGCGTGCTGCACGCACAACGGTTCTTCGGCATCCTCCTCGCCGCGTGGTTCATACAAACCACGTGGCATTTGCGCGGGAGGTTCAAACACGATTTGCGACAACATGCTCGGTGACGGCGACGCGCTGCGAGATAACGGCAGAGTAGCGCGGGCCGCCATGCGTTCGCTCATCACGCGATTACTTCCTGGGACGCCGCAGCTATGCGCCTTGACCGAGAAGACTGTTGTTTGCGTTCCACACAAATTTCGCATTAGAGGAATATAGTAATCGGCAGCTTTTTTTTTAACACGAAAGTGTTTTATGCCGGGGTACATCAAGACGTCACCGACGTCATATCCGTCGCGGAAATGACATCGCCAGAAAAAGTTCCATTGATGAGGCAACGCTACGATTCAAGCCCACGATCACTCTGGCTACAACGGGACGTGCGAAGCGCCCTGACAACTTGGCTACGAACTCAGCCATGAAATCAAGCCAGTATAGCTCTAACAAACGCGCCATATATTCTTCCCTATAACATTCTCCTATTCAGATGTTGCTGCCGAATAGGAGAGGTGAAGCGGAGTAGTACGTTAGAGAGATAGAGTAGAGAGAGAATTTAGACAGCGAGAGCGAGAGAGAGACAGAGCTAACCTTATCGGAGCATCAGTTGTTAGAACGACGAGCGGTGACTAGCGCTTGGAGAATGCCGGTGACCTTCCCTATACTTGAGGGTCCGAGCTGCATAAGGCCGTCTCCCAGGGCTTCTCAGAGGAGATGAGAGAAACTAGTTGTGATGACATCGCCAATACGATGTGACAGAGTGTCTGAGGGGCTCCGCAGTTGGTTTATTGGGGAGAAGGAAATATTGATGGATAAATAGCCTGTATTCTGGAAGCATGCTACCCCACCAACTAGCTCGGCTTTCTTAACTCCTCCTTCTCAGCCTCTTTGGAGTGCTTGGTTGCATTTGGGCACGAACTTTGTTCACGTGATGAAGACATGTTTATAGCCGCTGTGTTAGTGATTTATTCTAAATTATAAACGAAAAGGAAAAAAGGAACAAACTTGATAAGAAGAGATGGCCCAACGCCGAAAGGGAAGGAGGAAGGCAGAGAGGATAACACCCAGCCATGGAGGCCACACAGACGAAAGTCCAGAATACTGGCAACCTATTCTTCATAGCCCCGTAGCCCCACTCCAGACGCTAATTAAGTATTCTTTGCTACAAAGCAACCACAAAGTTCGTTTCAAAGTGGCAGGACATTACTTCAAAAAGAGGTACACATGAAACTGAAATAGGCTCACGCTCTCTAAGCCATAGCAATTCGCTCATACCGCACCACAGTGGCTGGTGTCCGCACTTCAATTTCTATATCTTGACGGAGTACTGACACAAAATTTTTCTGTTATATTTTTATTGCTTTTATCGATGCTTAATGGCCTGGTAAACCCGAAACAGCGCTTTAAATACTTGAGTTCGCTATAATTAATAAATTGAACAGCCTGAAAATCGTCTATTTCAATTCCCCGCCATTTCAGCCCAAAAGGCGCATATGACACAATCCCGGCATGACCTCACCGCTTTGTGCGGACGTCAAAACACTCTGGAGCCCGGTGGGGGCGTTGTTACGACCGCGCCGCCGCCGGTGCTGAACGGCTGAGCTGTCGGAAGGTGCCAGGCCTACCATTGCGGCGGAAATATGCTGACCGCTTTCAATAAAACTCCTGATCGCGACCTCTATTGCGATTCCGGGATATATTATCGCTTCCTTTCCAACTTTATTTTTGCCAATAGTGCCTTTCTGGGCAGCAGTTATGCCTGTAGCTCTGGCTATGTGCACCCGTTTGTGAATGCGCCAGCGCCCAGTCGCCGCCGCTCGCGGGGCCGCGCGCGTGAAGTGACGTCAGGAGTTTTTCACGAGTGCTGGGCGTGTCACTTTTTTTGGCTACCTCGGGATGATTTCACGCTGATGTCCACTTGCTGAGCGCCGCTCCGCGTGCTGTTCCGTCGGCGCGATAAATGAGATCAAATAAAAGTATGTTCCTCGCGTCGCAGCCCGCTCATATTTCAGCCAGGGTAGTCTGTTGAGTAAAGGAAGCGAACTGTGCTATAATATTAACGCCGAAAATTGGTGTCAGTACCCCTTCAAATGAGGCGTTTTCTAAGTTACAGCATTGTTTTTCTCATTAACGTATTGATAAGATGGAGAAGAATCAAAGTATATGCTTACGGGCACTTTGCCGCCGGAGTGCCTACCCAATGTCGACGACACGGCTGACGTGAACGGCTCGACTTGTGGCACGCTTCTGGAGCGTGGCACTTGCGTAGACGACGAGTAGACAAAAGCGAATCTGGAATTCTTTGATTCGTAATTAGACGAAAATCACGGCCGTGTTGCTGGGAACCCACGCCGCACGGAGGCAAGCTCTCCTTGACGCTTGCCTCCGAAACCGCGGAGTCTAGTTTTCTGCTGCAGCGTCGAGGGAAACCGACCAGTTGGGGACCCGGAGTGGCATAGTGGAAATGGTGAGCGGCAACTTAATGGTATCACGATAATCGGTGGGGTAAGAGGTTTTAAGTTTGGAAACGATCTCGCGGTTGTTGAATCGGCGAAGGCAAAACATATTTCGAATTCAGAGAAATGCCATCATGTCCAGCCGTTCCGGAGGGAAAAAACACGAGCTATCCTGCATGGTAAGTTGGCAGGGTGTGAAGTATCAGGGCATGTTGGCGCCCGTCTCTTCGCCGTAAACGAAACTGGCCGGGCGGTTTCGGACTTGGGTCTGTCAACGGCCCCAGCGTAGGGTCTCGCCATGACCCGAGAGATGGGAGTCCTGGCGACAGCTTCGAGGAAGCACTTTCCGACGGCTTCAGCGTTGGTGAGATAGCCTGGATATCAGCAAGAACTGCACGGAGTTCACATTGGTGAGGGGAAACAGTCTGAAGTGTTGGGTGCGCGATGTCGGCACCGTTTGAGGAGGCGCCCCAAGCGGCATGCTGGTGGCATGGCAGGGTGCCGGCCACTATCTGCTGTCGGTAACTTCTAACAGTAGTTTCAAGGATGGCATCAGGCGGAGGTGTGTTCAGAAATAGGGAAAAATGGCGGGTTACTTCTCCACGGATTAACTGCTTAATATACGTAGTCAAGATGGTATCAGCGTTGCCAGTGACTAAGCTCGACAATGACACAACCGGGACAGGGATCATCATGGACCCAGCTGGGCGATATCGGCAGACGCTCGCGAATTGTTTATCCGCAACAATTATTTAAAAGGTGTCCTCATCAATTAATTAGAAGATGGGCTCCGCATTCACTTCTAAGGTCATCGTGACGCTCACCATCCCGCATATGCATCAGCAGGTAACTGCTGATATGCTCGCCCGACTAATGTGCCTATTATCAGAAAGGCTGCTCCATGCGGAATTTAGGCACTTCAGGGCAGCCGAAAATTTCGCAGACGATGTCTTGAATGCCGACAACGCCTTCATGCCGTTTTCGTGGTTGCGGTACCGAAGGTTCGTGAAACTCACCGGTTTACCAAAGTACCACGTTGTTAAGCTTCTGCACGCGAGGCGGATGCACTACCTCTACGCCACCGCTGCACCCCCTAAATTGAGAACGACTCCGCGGGCAATGGAGCGGAAAATGATAGGTGTAACATTAAGGGACAAGAAGAGAGCGGAGTGGGTCAGGGAACAAACGCGTGTTAAGGACATATTAGCAGAAATTAAGAAGCGTAAATGGACGTGGGCAGGGCATGTAATGCGAAGGCAAGATAACCTTTGGTCATTAAGAGTAACAGAGTGGATCCCTGGGAAAGGCAAGCTTTGCAGGGGACGGCAGAAAGTTAGATGGGCAGATGAGATCAAGAAGTTTGCGGGGGTAAATTGGTCGCAGTTAGCACATGACCCGGGGTAATTGGAGATTAATGGGAGAGGCCTTTGCCCTGCAGTGGGCGTAGATAGGCTGGTGGTGGTGATGATGATGATAAGTGGTTATGGGTGCGATGTGCACGACGGAAGTCAGCCTTCTGCGTCTTGCTCATCGGTGCAACTAAAAACAGCGGGAGACCCGGATTCCACAATTCCTTCACATGTGGTCACAGTTGTCGACCAGACGGGTTGTTGCGTGAATGGTCGCTTAAGAGAGCATCGCAGATTGCTAAAAGGAGTACCTTCAATTCCTTTGTCGATGATCTGTGCGTATTGTGGCTGCACTCCGGTTTTTATTGTGTCGGAACTGCAGGGACTCGTCATAGTGTGACTAGAAACCTTTCTAGCTATTCTACTGTCTTTTGCGATCGTCAACCGGTGCAGATGTTAGTACGTTTGCCTCCGTGACCTTCCTTTGCCTGCCCTAGCGCCATCCGCCTGGCCTGGCTAGTTGGGCTTTGTCGAGATCGAGTGATGCGCCAAGCGTACGTTCGAGTGACGACAAACGTTGGTGTTGGCCATTCCGTTCTTTCTGTTATTGGCTGTTTTCCACCGCTACGCCGGATGGCGATCCGTGGTGCACTTCAGCTGAGCTAGCATTGCGGCTTAGTCATGTGGCGTTTACTCGGAGTTTTAAGTTTAAGATGGTAGGGACGATTCCTCATTTGTCCCGGACTTGCGCCGTGCGCGAGTCTGTAAATCACCTATTTTGCGTCTGCCCTCGATTCGCTGCTGCGCGAAAAACTGCAGCGAGCTCTCTGTCTCGTGTACATCATGAAGTCAGGGTTGAACTTTGTCATATTCTTAAGCCCTAGACCAATAGTGCTGACAGCACTTTGGCTACAAATGTTCTGCTCCGGTTCCGACGAGTCTCTAAACTGGAAAAATCCCTGTAGATGATACACAGCGCAAGTGTCTCATGATATGTACTCTTTCGCGCTGTGGTGTTCATCAATTTACTTTTCTTGCGTTGGTGTTGTTTTTGTTTTTGATTTGCTCCGCTTACTTTGCATTTTACTGCACCGTTTACGTTAAGGATTTTTTCAATTGTATTTTTATGTACGGACTGTACTAGCAGCATTCCCCTGTTTCTTGTTTATAACGTGTCTTGCTATACCGTTCCTGCTTAGTACCCCTAATGTCTAACATTCACCACCCATCCTTTTATTCACCCCTCATCTGGTGTAGCAAGCCTTGTCCTTTGCAGGGCTGGCCTCATCAGTTCCTATTAAAGAACCTCTCTCTCTCTCTCTCTCTCTCTCTCTCTCTCTCTCTCTCTCTCTCTCTCTCTCTCTCTCTCTCTCTCTCTCTCTCTCTCTCTCTCTCTCTCTTCTCTCTCTCTCATCTCTCTCTCTCTCTCTCTCTCTCTCATCTCTCTCTCTCTCTCTCTCTCTCATCTCTCTTCTCTCGTCTCTCTCTCTCTCCTCTCTCTCTCTCTCTCTCTCTCTCTCTCTCTCTCTCTCCCTATCCCTCTTCTGCTCCGTCTCTCTCGGTGCGAGTGCGAGCTACGTCGGTGAGCACCTCCGTTCACCACAAGTGATACTGCAATAATATTTTGTCATGGCGACCATAGATCATTCGTGTCATTTTATAGATGCGCCGCGCGAAATGTGGCTGCGCTCGGGACGTTTAGTGATATTACAATCATGTGTCGACATGGCGTTCGAAGATAGAGGGCGGTGGTAGAGGCCTATATCAGATGCGAAAATTTGCCTGGTCCTGTGTTAGCGCACCATTCCAGTCCCTTCTTGAAGCAGGAGTTGCCCATCCCTGAGGTACGTGCTTTGTAAGACAGCGCGCCCGCGTAGATGGTTT
Organism: Haemaphysalis longicornis; assembly: GCA_013339765.2. Lineage (NCBI taxonomy): Eukaryota > Metazoa > Arthropoda > Arachnida > Ixodida > Ixodidae > Haemaphysalis > Haemaphysalis longicornis. The sequence goes on from CM023449.1 coordinate 23,979,256, forward strand.
GTTCGGGTTAAATTTTGCCTTTTTTGCTGGAATGCTGGCTATATATTTTATGTTGTTGCGATAAATATTTTAGTTGAATTTCAGCGCTCATCCCGGTAGTTCTTTTTTCCTACACATGTATTTTTTTCTGCTGTGAAGAAGAAATTCCACAATATTCAAAACTTCATTCGCGCACAGAGAAGGCGTTGCACGACCCTTACGTTTTCCCCAACCACCCCCCCCCCAACCCCCCCCCCCCCCCCCCCCCCCCCCCCCCCCCCCCCTCTGGGAACACTGTCGCAAGATGGTTTGGCGCACGGTTCTACGATGTAGGGCGTTTCAGTGGGCTCACAAGTATCTGGGGCGATCCTTGTCTGCACCTCCCTGTTGCCGGGGATGATCTGCTGGACCCTACCCATAGACAGCTTCTTTGACAAATAGAAAAACAGAAGGACAGAGACGCGTTTGCAATCATAGCCATTTTATCAAGAAAGCGCACATCGAAATTGCTGCAAGAGTACTAAATACCCAGCAGCGCTGCCTCTTCGACTTTCGCTTTTATGGAGCATAACGCAGAGTTATGGAGAAAAGAGATTGAAGGAACGAAGCCGCAAAGAAAACAAAAAAAAAACAAAAGCAGGTTTTCTCCCATCTTTTGTGTACGTTTAACGAAAAAAGACCCCGCCTTTTCTGTGAAAAAAAAATGCAATACAAAAAGATAAGATTTGGCCACCAGTTATGCGTCGGTATTGTTACGAATTGCACCAAGCTCGGAATGTGGCCACCCTGACATATAAAAGACTCGTCCGCACAATGAGCTCTCTCTCCTCAAGGCCGTTCTAGTCCCCGATTTAATGTGTCCCCACTCTGGCCCGCTATATTTGTGCAGTGAATGAAGCTCTCGGCCCGAAGAAAGATTACACCGCGCCTATAAAAGCAACAGTCTTCGTTCTTCGCAAGCAGCACGGACTTCTTGCGCGTACACGTTGCTTTTATGGTTTCCGCCATGGCTGAACTCCTCATCTGACTAAGAGCGAGGAAACGAAGCGTCAGGAGAAGCTGGTGTGTGCGCGGAAGCAATCGATCTCTGATACTAGCAGGAAAGGCTTCGGCGTATACAGTCGCTTGGCGGAAGCTCAGATATTTCCAGTGCAAATAAGACAGGCCAGCTCAATTTCCGGCCTTGCGTAAATATCCGGGGTACAAAAAAAAAAGGATGTTCTTTCCGCAATATTGCACCAAAGTAACGCTAAGTTCGCGCTGGCAGTGCGATAGTGCTCGTGTGACAGATTTCTTCTAAAGATTGTAACCCACTTCATTCACCTTTCGCCTCCCTTTTAACACAAAAGTGTCTTATTCCTGGATGCACGAAGATTTCGCTGACATCGTATCCGTCGCGGAAGTGAGGCTTGCACAAGGAAGCATGCGGTCCTGTAAAGGGTGCTACCCCTGCACACAGGGTCTTTTGCGGGGAAGCAACCGTTAGTATTAAAGAGTATGTTATACCAGAAGGAGCTCTGATTATGCTTAGGGTTGTTCGTTTTCAGGTTATTTTAACACGAAAGTATTTTATGCCGGGACACACCAAGATTATACTGACGTCATATCCGTCACAGAAATGACGCCAGTACACCTTTGCCGAAGCGGCCCGCCAGCAGAACGTCGCTTGCCAAGCACACCTAAAAGACAGCCACCGACTCGCAAATCATGCCCAGCTGCAGACTTCGCTGCGCATTTCACTTTAGTGTTTGACTGATTCCTAGCATAGATGAACCAACCGCAGTTTTTCCTCTAATCACTCCATCATATTCGCCGTTCGGTCCTTGTCTCACCTTTCGCCGAAGCGTCACATAAACAACGTCGGCGCCATCAACAGGTCTTTGCAGGATGATACTTTCAGTGCTGGCGCAGCAAAAAATTCCCCGCATTTCCCCGAGGGGAAGAATGTGAAAGTGCGAATGCACGAGTTGAATTTGCGCGGTTCGGTAATGTTCGCGAAAGAGAGATCACACACACACACACAACTACAAAGAAAGAAAGATGCATTTATTCACAGACACCTATTTGTGTTGTCGTTGTACTTGATTGCTAGAGCGGATCTCAGCTTTGAAATTTCGTGTCAGTACTCCTTTAAGCGGGTGCATTAGCCCTTCTCACGCCCGATTCCTGGCCAATCCCCCACGTGGGTATGTGCCATGTCAGCAGGGCCGGATTAGGGTGGGGGCTACGGGGGCTGCAGCCCCGGGCCCACAGCTGTCAGGGGCCCCGCTCGACCATGCTCGCTGCCCGCATTTAAAGTTGAAGGTAGGAGTTTTAACCTCACCTTCACACCGGAGCTTACTATCTCGTGACAGGTGTGGAGGAGTAGGGGGCCCCTCACGGTATGGTTGACATTCTTCGAGTCCATTTCAATTTAAATTAGTTATTCCTACTACTCTTCCTTGTTTTCCCGAGGTTTATGAGAATACGTCTTCGACCAAAAGTCGTGGGTACACAGCTTGACCGGGCCTAAGAAGCCACATAAAACAGGCCCAGCGCTCGGCTCCGGTGTTTTTCGCTACATCGATCGGTTCGGTAGTCGTTTCGGCACACGGACATCTAAGTACGCGGACGTTTTGGAGCGCGCACATTTCGGTATAAGAAAGGGTCAGGCATGCAAATAATGAAATAATGAATGAAGAACATTCTAAATTGTTTGAACCTGAGGGTCGTTATATGCCATTATTGTCAACTTCAGCACTGCCCTCTCATACACAGTTTCTGCAAGAAATTTCAATGTATAGTGCTTGACAAGGAAGTTCATTACGATGACGACCCATTCAATAAAGCTAGTGGATTAGTTGAACTGCAGAAGCGTGATCGATATCGACTCGATATTTCTCGCTCAATGGCCAGCGTATGGTTATTTCAATGTTCGAAGGTTGTGTAGGCCACTCGCGGGGTCGTTCGGCTTCAGCCCGTGCCTTTCTGCTGTAGCCTCTGCAGGGTCTTTGAGCAACAAGCGTTGCGGAAGCTATACGTCCGCGCGACTCCATTCGTAGCTTTCTCTAGGCGCCACTCTGTGTGGACGCAGAGGCCGCCGGGCCAGCCCAACCGTAGCGGCTGCCTTCGAGCTGGGGAATCCGCAGGCCAAGGCGGTGTGAAGAGCTCAGGCGGCGTGGACGCCAAACAAAGCAGCAACAACGTCTGTTTCCGTTCGGGATGACGAAAGCTGTGCCCGCTTAAAAACGCATCCTGCGTACGGGGCCGCACGCAGGATGCGTTTCGATGCCGTCTTGAAAACGGACCTCCGCCATGACTCGGGGATGTTAAGCTGCTTGTCCCTGTGGGCGCCTTTCGCTTTGGATTGAGCCGCAGGACGGCGTAGCGCGGACCAAAGGGCGGCCCGAAGTTCTGGTCCCGCTTGGGCGTGGCGACAGGAGGAGAGGACCCCCAGAAGGAGTGCGGTAAAAACATTGGAGGCAGCAGACTTGTTGAGGACTCTAAAACGAAAGGTCCACCCATACTCCCCTCCGTCGTAGACCCCGAATCTAGACAAGAAACTTCAGAGTGTTAGTCAGTTATGACCGAACAACGACCCGACCGATCGACAACGAACTACTGACTTCCGGAATTGTTGCGCGACACCGACGGGACCAGCAGCGCGGGGGTGAGCAGAGACATTCTATACCTATTAAACTGTTGTCTGATGCCATCTCTCGTGCTCACCTGCCGCTCTGCAATTCCAAGGAGACCCGTTAATGTGCAACGGCTTGCCGACTAGCAAGACCATCAAAGCTGCGCACGCAACAGGAGTTTCTCGCCGCTGAAAGTTCGACGGCCATGCGCAAACCCCACGCATGAAGTCGACCGCTCCCCAAGCCCAAAAAGCGACTTTTTTTGTGCTAATCGTGCTGCGATAGCAAGGTTGCGCGTGTTCTAACCACCGCGTGCTTTTTTGTCTGCGCGGGTAACCTACAGTAGTTTGGCCCGTAAGCCGCGCCGGCTAACTCTTTGGCAGATGTCTGTGAGTGTCAGCTGCCTGCGCGGACTTTGAGCCCTCCCATATATGCAGGTGGAAAAAAAAACTTTACAATAAAATAAAACTCTACAGTCTAAAGAAATTATGCATTTTGTAAGAAAATACTCTTCTGTACCACGGCGTGTGCAGGCTGAGACGGCGCTGCGATTAATTGTGAATTTGTGACGGACCGGCAATCAAACCATACTAACTTTTACGCCTGATAAATCCGTTATATAATACTAGACCTAAAGCCAAAAATTAGTTTCCGGAAAGCGTAAAATTATGTATAATTTGTCACTGATTAGAGAGGATACCATGGGCTTCGAAAATTTTCGCATAATAAAGCGTAATCATTTTCATCATCATTACCATAATCATCATCATCATTAGGGCCCCAAGGACGCTGTAGCCCCGGGCCCCAAAGTTTCCTAATCCGGCACTGCATGTCAGCGGCCAGGTAGCGCGCGCCCATCTCCCCCCGTTGCCAAGGAAGACGAGGAGATTCCTGGCCAATCCCCCACGTGAGTATGTGATGCGGACATCGCCGGTGGACGTAGGTTCAGGGTCGCTTAAGAAGTGCATTGCACTTAAAATGCCTCATGCCTCCGTTGTGATGTTGCAATAAGGTTGAAATGAAACGACGGAAATAAGCAACAAGTTTTTCTAAGAATGAACTCGCAAATTTTGTGTTGTTTACTGGCTGGCTCCTTCAGAGGAGTTGGCACAGAAGCTGTTACGTTCTTTTATAATAATTTGAAAAGAAGGTTTCCTAAACATTCTAATTTTTTTCGTTTTGGGGGTTTTTGGGCACAGAAGATAAACTGACTATGAGGTGTGTAGTAGTGGAGGTCCCCCAGGTGATCTTTTACGTGCTAAGAAATGTCGGCACAGGGGCGTTTTTATTTTGCGCCTCAACCATGAAAAATGGCTGCCATAGTCAGGATCGAAACCATGTCCGCGGGCTCAGCTGCATAAAAGCTTTGCACTAAGCCCCATGGCTATTGTGTCAATCTCCGCTCTGGTCTCGCTGTAAAAGGGTTCCGTTACTGCACGCACGTAATTGTCTTATGATCATAATTAACAATTCGCCCCCACTTGTGACCCCCTTTCCCCCAAACAAGTGACAAGAATTGCTAACTCTGAACAATTGAACTTGTTATCAAACTTCTAGAACTTTCCCCTTTCTCTAACTTCTACAACTTTCTACTAATTTTATTACTAGTATTGAACGCTAAGGATGATAAAATCATGCACCCTTCCGCCTAACGATGACAATTCGTGGAACGAAGTTTTCTCGTGATGGATTTTTTGGTTGGCCAATCCCACACCGCGAGTATTTTCTCCTCTGGAGGTACAAAAACCACATTTTTGGAATACCCACATCAACTCTGGGGTGTGCACAGCGTAGGCCTAACGTTTGGGTTTGGAGTGTACGGCGCGAATCGGTACCTGCTCATGGGCGTCCGGAAGGGGGGGCAAGGGGGGGCAACTGCCCCCCCTAGGAGATTGGGATATTTTTATGCACTACAAAAAAGCTGCACAGCTTGGTTGGCCCATAATTAAAATAAATTTGCCCTGAAGGGCGGAAGAGAAGAGAGAATGACGCCGACGTTCTCTCCTTTGTCCCGCCCTTTAGCACAAAGTTTTTTTAATTATGCACGTGTACCAACTTGCCCAGCAATTCATGCTACTCAAATTATTAGTACACTCAGGTCCTGCGTATCCGCATGGAACGCCCTTCAGGACTTCGGTCAACATTGCACTTTAGACGGTGGGACTCTTCGACTTACAGTCTCGGACTCGCCACCGACTCCCCGAGAAGCAGTCCGGCATTAGATTTTCCCATGCATACCTATGGCTTCGGGGAATCCTCGGACTACCCGCGGACTCTCCACGGTGAGTCCGAGACTGTAAATCTAAGAGCCCCACTGACTGACATTGCCGGTCATGTGACGGCAGTGAAACAGACTGCCTGCGATGGCTATTTAAGATAGCGAACAATTCTGAAAGGCTTGACTTTTTTTTTTTTTCTCTTAGCTCTAGATTTATGCAGTCTTACCGCAAGAACATCAGTTTTCGGACAAATTTGCAGCCATATCTAGCTTAAAATCTTCACCGCTACAGGGAGAGTGTAACATCCTCCCGGGCCTTTCCTCCATGTCCCGTCCCATCACCTTGTACACCCTTTCCTTCGAAATTGCGAAATGTCGGCACAACCCAAGCCCCGAAACAAAACCTATAAATCAGCCCCTCAAAACGCTTGTACGCCTTTATTGCATTGAAAGTGAGGGAGGCCGGTAGTATCTTTATTGTGTGAGATATTTCAACAGATTCATCACACATGCCATCCCGCAATTTGCCCAGAAAAACTCCAGGCGTCTGCAGCTGCTATTCAAGGAACATTCACGGAGTGCAGTTGTATGTATGTGAACGTATTTTGCTGTGTGCTGGCGATCAGTTGTCCTAAGTCAAAAACCCTCACGCAGCGAGGCTGGCCACTCTTCTTTACAAAGTGACAGTAACTTTTCGCATTTTCTTTATTAACTTTATTTCTTTGTTTGGTAATAAAATCCAATGTATATTCTCCAAGTCTTGTTCTAATTTGCTGTTTGTAATTTTTGTAACCACAAAATAGCGCCTTTTTGGTGCTATCCAACCGTACCCCCCCCCCCCCCCCCCCCCCCCCCCCCCCCCCCCCCCCGCTAATGGATGCCCCCCCTTGCAAAAAGTTCTGCGGACGCCCTTGTACCTGCTGCTTGCAGTTCGCTTCGACCGTGTCAAAATGGGGCAATCAGATAGTCACCGGCTTCGTAACGCAAGGGGCGCATGTTCGATACTGGCCATTGGAAGCGTTTTTTAAAGACGATAATCTTCCTTTGGCTACTTAAACCCAGAAATTTTGGGTGTCTGTATGTCTGTCTGTCTGTCTGTATGTCTGTCTGTGACTCGATTCAGCCACCCGGCCAAAGTAAAACGTATGCAGCGCAATAGTCTTATATACTCACAGCGAAATGTAAACGTCTAAGCCCGGTTTATATGTTCATACTTGTCAACTTTGTTGAACAAGAACAAGGCATTACGCATATATAAGACAGGAAATTAGTACACAAGGGATATTTACCTGGTCAAGAGAGCGGAAGAGGTCGCCAGAAGGCACTGGCCTACGGTTACCATGGGACCACCAACCTAAGTCAAGGAGAAGACGTCCAGGAGGGGGCGGGCCTTCAGCCCGTTACCTGCCACCACCACTCGGACTTCGATTCTCCTCGAGACACTTCCTCAAAATAAAGTTTATCTCTCACTCTCTCACACCCCTCCCAAAGTGTACCGTGTTAGCACGTGCTAGAACCGGCGGCAACCGGCTTCGCGAACTCGGCGTCTGTGCTCCCCACTTCAGACGCGAACGCACGTGAACCGGCGAGTAGAAGAGTACGCGAGAGATCCAGCCACGAACACTGGGCAGAGTGTAATTGAAGCACTAGCTGGACGATGCAGGGCACTCCTCACGAGGCGCACGGCTTGGTATGTCTTCTTGGTATTTTTTGCGAGCTCCGCACGTGGGGCAAGCCCATGCGGAAGCCTGAACGATGCCAGGCGCTTCTCAAAAGGCCCACGCGCTCACGTGTGCTTGGTATTTCTCTTGGTATCTGTTTCTGGCAACGCTCCGCGGCGGAAAGAAAAACTAGACATCTCTGCTGTTGATATTTTCTGGAAGCTGGGGTTGAGAACTTAAGTTTTCGCGGTTCGTTGTAATCCTTCTTGCGGCCGCGTCTAAACTCTAGCGACCGCAACGGCATTTTCCTGTCTCACGAAGCTCATTTTTGACCGATGCTTTTCGTTGCCATGTAACCTTGCACAGGGGACGTGCGAACGCGGGCTGTATGTGTGAAGCACGTGTTTAACGAAACACTAATTTGCCCGGACAAGCGCGGGCGAATTGAATTCAGAGTATGAGTGCACAGTGTATACCTTCGGAAGAATGAAAGGCCCCTTAATGCGGTTCCAAATCAACGTAGTTTGGGCGACAAGAGCCCTAATTACAGAACTTAGGCCGCGCGGGCATCAGGTATTGGTAGTGCTATTGAATATAGCGGAACTTTAGGCCCAGATGTGAACTCGGCCGGTATAATAGTGTTCGAGAAGCGATTTGGCGGATTTGGTGAACCGTTACCACGCTCACCACCATCGTGGCAACTTCGCCTTGCTACGTGCAAGTACTGAAGCCCTAGCGTGCCAGGCCAAGTCGCTGAGCTCTACTGTTTCGTCGCTAGACGCTTGAGAACGCTGTGGCTAATGTTGTGAAACTGAATCTAAGTTCACAATGTCCACACGCACTCGTAAAACGTGTAAGGACTGAAATTTCTTTAGCCGTGCCGAACATACCGTCACACATTTGTGCGGGCGTGCATGCGTGGACGTTTTTTAGTACAGATCTGAAAAAGGTAAAATAAATTTAATCGGTTCGTAAAACGTGCAAACCGGACACATGCCTCCCCTACTTTGGGAGCTAAAATCAACCATTGGCGTCTTTCCAAGCACTTCGCTGCATAGAGGACCCACGTGACATGGGTGATGTCACTGCGCGCGCTATTGTTTTGAGCGCCTGCTACGACGAGCCCGCCGTCCGGGCTCTGCCGCGTCGTCGTAAAGTACTGAGTACTTGCGCTCTCGGCTTCGGTTCGAGCCCCAGCAGGTCTATCTCTTAGTTTTATTTTCATTGCTCAATCTCATTTTCTAAAGTCATTTTTTTTTGTTTCTAAACTCAAATCTACGCGTCGTGTTTGTTAATAATGGGGATTTTGTCCGTTTTACGTCACTTTAGATTTGGGGCGCAGCCAGTGACCACGTTGAGTTACCGTTCTTCATCACGTGAACAGATCTGTCACGTGGGTGCTCTGTGCAGCGAAGCGTTTGGAAATACGCTAACCACTGCGGCACGATTCATTCCTGGTAAAGAGGTATTTATTACTACGGTGTTTGGTTGTATTGCCTCTTGTAATGTCTATGATTTGAAAAATTCACGGTTTGCACATCTTGCCGCAACTTCTTGGAACTTCAACGTAAAAAAAAGGCGTTTCAAAGCCACCCGTGCCCATATTTTTACGATTACACGTAGCTCCGAGAACGATGGGATTGATCACAAGTCTGAATGCCAATCCCCTGCTAGATACATCTCGGGGTTCATCTGGGGTAAAACAAAAATTCCCCCGCATTTCCCCGAAGGGGAGTATGAGGAAGTGCGAAGCACGGGGTGATGCTATGAGGGGGAGTTTGTTGAAGTTTGGTGGCATTTTGCCCGTTAGTTACATTAACACCCCCTCGTGATCACGTTCGGCTTAACACGCCTCGTTTGTCCCTCTGCGGAAATCTTGGTGAATTAACGTGTATGTTCGAGAGGAGGAGCGCACCGCACCGCAGCGCACCGCAGCTGCGAAGCGCCGACCGGAGTGAAGGGAGAGGAGGTGCAGTCACGTGAGAGAATGCAGAACTAGCGGGTTTGTAGTATCACGTGTACACCGCGCAGTTATCAAGCCGCTATAACGCCGCTGAGTCGCCAACGCACGCCGCTGACGACGTAGTTTGAATGCGTTAAAGATATAAGGCGCGTTACTAACACTGATATCAACGTCGCGTCCGTGGCTTTTTTTTTCCTTTTTTGGCGTCATCAGCAGTTGAAATTTTTGTTTCTTGAAGAAGGGCCACATCGATTCTTTGGTCATTCAATAGATCGAGGAGCCAGCGCCTCCGTTTTGCGGAGACGAGGCTGACTACGTTAATGGAAGCTAATCTGCTAATTTGTTTGGAAACGGCCATCGCTCGCTGGGGGGAGAGGGCTCACCTGTTTCGGGTTAAGCGCGGCCGCCGCCGCTATTGACGCTTGGGATGGCGCCGTCTTTTTGGCCTGCCTGCCTCCGACGGGTGCGCCGCCCTCGTTGTGGTCCCGGGGGTTCGGCGTGGCTCTGGACGCTTTCATGCTGGCCGGCGGTGCCTTCTTTCCCGTTGACATTTTCGTCCTCGCTGCTTGCCTCCTCCTCGTTGTTGTACAAGATACTCGCTAGGATCCTAGCTCGACGCCTCGAGATGGCCCTCCGAGGCGTGGTTGGTGAGCATCAAACCTGCGGGTTCAAAGGTCGCTCTATCAACACCAATTTACATCGGATGAGGACCGCCTGCGAGGCTGCAGAGATGGGCGTGATGCCTATTGCGGTACTGCAACTGGATCTTCGAAAGGCCTTCGATCAAGTCGATCGGACTTTTCTCTTCGCTCTACTTCAGCACTGCGGGATAGGGGAAACAATGATGAAATGGCTAGAAACGTGTTACGCAGACATCACAACAAGTGTGATGTTGGGGGGAACACTCGGACCACCCATAGAGGTTAGCAGGTCGGTCCGCCAGGGATGTCCAATGTCTCCTGTCTTGTTCGCGCTCTATCTGGAACCGCTCTGTCGAATGATCGCTACTTCCAATTCGATCAGGGGACTGGTCCTCGGGAATGAAGAACTCCGCGTGCTAGCGTACGCGGACGACATCGCCGTCGTCTGTACATCACGAACCCAGGTGAGCGAGGTCGCGGAGCTCGCACGTCGCTTCTGCCGCTTCTCTGGAGCGGAGCTAAACCTCTCCAAATCGGAGGGGTATTGGCTGGGTGAATGGGAACTCAAGCCCCCCAGCTTCTGCGGCGCTCGCTGGAAGGATTCATTACACCGCTACCTGGGCGTGAACATGGCCCTATGGGAAGCCAACGCAGCCAGATGGCGACCGAGGCTAACGGTAGCGGAGGCCAAGTTGCAACCATGGAGAACACGCCACATCGCCTTGGTCTCCAGAGCACACATCTGCAACGTCGTAGTGTACCCGGCTACCCTATACTCGGCGCGAGTCACCTCCATCGACAAGAAATCGGTGAACAAGTTGCACCGACAGTGGGCGGTCTTCGTCTGGCGCTCCTCGTACGAGCCTATGAGACGCACAAATCTCTTTTGGGGACTAGATGCCGGAGGCCTAGGTCTGGTCCACGTGGAGATTAAGCTGACAGTCCAACGTTTTATATATTTCCGAGACCAGTCCGACCCTTTTCTCCGTGGAGCCCTCCAGTCAATCGGCTCTGCCCACATATCAAAGTGGCAGGTCACAACTGTCCAACTGCACCATGGCGCCCGAGCCGCCCCTTTCTATAGAGAAATCGCTGGCGCCATCACCCCACTGGAACAGCAGTTTTCATGGGACTACCTCCTAGCAGTTAAGCCCCGCCGGCTATACCGCGACCTTCTCGCAAAGCTCCTTCCCCCACCCCTGTACCGACAGCCACCAGTCGAGGCGGCTAAGCGGGGCGTACTAAAGCGAATCATGTGCCTGCCGATTCCGACTGGGACGAAAAACTTTTTCTGCCGTTTCCACTTCGGGGTGCTACCGGTGGGATCACGACAGGAAGAACGTGGCTTCTTTCTGCCGCGCGGTGCGGGCTGCTTCCTGTGCGGGAGGTTGGAGACGGCGGAGCACGTGTTCCTAGAATGCAACACTGCACGTTATTTCTGGGACGAGGTGCAGTGTTTTCTGGGCGTCCACTGGGACATTGACTGGGCAGGTCTCCGTTACCTGGACGTACCGATAGAACACTCGGAGCTGTGCGAATGCGTCATTACACTTGGCCTACACTCACTGTGGCGTGCGCGAGTGGATGCGGTGGAGTGTACCCCCACCCCGAAGCCAGCGTGGAGGCATTTCGTCCACAAGATGGAGTGGACCGTCAGTGCTCTCGGGGCACCCGACTCAGACTCAGAACTAGGACAAGCCCTTGCGAGCTGCTGCCGTGCGACGGTAGCTTTTAAAACAAAGGAGCTGGAACGCTTAAAGTGGATATGAAGCCAGCAACAGGCTAGGCTGCAACGAAACACAACTCCCCCTTTTTCCTTTTTTACCCGTAAATGCGCTCTCTTTAGTGTATGAGTGTGATTTCTATTGAACGGCGTAACACGCCAGTCAGGAACGTAGCATCAACAATGTAACAAAGGCAGCAGCATGTATAGTAGTGTGTCTTGCCCAGTACATATTTGCCCTGTGTCTTGCCCTGTACATATTGATGATGTAAATAAACCTGGTTTTGTTTAAAAAAAAAAAAAAGTCGCGTCCGTGGCTTAGTCGGTAGAGTGTCGTGCTGCGGCCGCAAAGTCCGCAGATCGAAACCTGGCGCCGGATGCTGTTTTTTTTTATATAGTGTAGTGGCCTGGCTGGCGCGCCGAGAGAGGGTGTTGCGAGCTGGAGAGTAGTAAAGGGGCTTTAGGAGAGTAGGCGAGGGGGGAGAGGAGGCGCTATGCGAGCGCGACGATTCAGGCTCGCTTAAGAAGTTCATTCGCACTTATTCCTGGCCAATCTCCCACGTGGGTATGTGCCATGTCAGCGGCCAGGCAGCGCGCGCCCATCTCCCCCCGTTGCTAAGGAAGACGAAAAGCGCGCGCACCCGCAGCTGTTGCTATGCGGACGGCGGAAGGTTCGGGGTCGCTTATAAAGTGCATTCGCACTTAAAAGAAAAAAACACTCACACCGCCGTACTAGCGTGCACTCTCACATTGTACAATCTCACGCTCTAGATTGGCCAGGAATTAAAAAGCCGTGAAGGTGATGGGTATTGACCAAGAGTTTGAAAGCCAATCCCCTGCTAGATAAATCTAGGGAGGTCGTCCCGTGTGAAGAACAAAACCACTTACACCTCTACTTGGCACAATCCACAATCCCACGCTGGGGACTGTCCAGGAATGCGCATAATTTACGTGTAACGTGCTAAGAATGCCGCCTTGCTTGCTTGCTTGCTTGCTACTCTAGGGCCCTTTAACGTGTTCAGTAAATAAACGGCCATCCTGCTAGTGGCGTCGAACTTCTGGGCTTACGTGTTGCGGTTTCATTCCCTGCGTACGAAGCCGACACGAGCCACCTTCTATGGACCTGCCCTGCCCTTCAAACCTCTCGCCTGCAACACCTCCGAAGTACAGGGCTCCATCCTGGGAGACCCCTGATCTACAGCGGCGGTGGATATGGGGCCCTCAGTACCGGTCTCTGCTGACGTTTCTGTGTGAAACCAATGTGATGTACATATCTGTTATGCCGTACGGCAAACTCTCGCAAAAAACAAATTTGCCAGTGTGTGTCCCCACACTTCCTCTGACCACGGGCAAAGAGCATACTTCCTAATATTCAGTTCGGCCTACAGCCTAACCCTCGTCAAAATAGGAACTTCGGTGTAGAGCTCCGACGTATAGCTCTTAGGCAATTGACGTATTTTTCAATGCTCAACAAAAAGCCTAATATTCGGGGAGGGAAATTCACAGTAACAGGTATTTAAAGAAATAAATAATAGAAATAATGAAATAAATCTAAGACAAAACGTGTCACATTGAAGACGTTTTCTGCGCGGCTGATTTTGTTATTCCATGATTCTCTCGCTCTAATTTCGCACTCTAATTATTTCGCCCTCTTTCAGATGAACACTGCGCTGACCTTAGGTGCGCGCTCTTTTATGGCATTCTCAGTTAATTCCTCATCTGGTGACGGCACTTACCTTCACGTCTAATAAATGCGAATCATTTTTTGCTTAAGTTTGCCCTGCCGTGGAAATCCCGTTTTCATTATGGCTCGTTAGCGCCTGCTTAAGGCCGTCGCCTTCTAATTGGATCTGACACGCTCCATACGCTTCACTTCCGACTCACTCGGGCTGCAATTACGCTTCCGCGATTTCGAACGCGTAACTTGAGTGACTGCAGCCATGTGGAACTATTTAACGCTGCTTGAGAGAAAGGGAGGGCTCTATTGAGGTTCACTACACTGATTATTGCTCTCTGAACGTCAGGTCACTCCAAATGCTACGGTTTAATTGGAGTTATAATAATTAACGCGAATTGTAAAAATTAAACTTCTTGGGTTAGTTTTCGGTTAACGCCGCTTCAACGTCGTAATCATATTTCTTGCTACATTGTCGTCTTAAGATTGCGACAAAGCAAACATTTTCGTGTAATTTGCTGTTTAATCTTGTGGTAGACAATCTCGCAGCGGGAAAATACTGATGGACTGTCTATTTTATATCGATTCCTTCTTTCTTTTTCTTGCTGGTACTTAGGAGTGGATGACGCAGAGGAATGTCCGGCTTGCAGCCACGCAGCTTCATTGCTCACTGTTCCCTCTTTTAAAGACGATGGTATTTCTTGGGCTACTTAAACGGGAAAATTCTGGTCCGTCGGTCTGTCAGTATGTCTGTCTGTCACTCGATTCAGCCAGCCGGCCAAAGCGAAATAAAGCTGCGCAATAGTCTTATATACAAACAGCCAAATCTAAGCGTCTCAGTCCGGTGTCAGTGTTCACACTTTGTCAAGATTGTTGAACATGAACAAGACATTACGCAAAAATAAGGCAGAAAATCAATACATGAGTGATATTTTCAGAGCTCCTTTATTTAAAAAAATTACGTATGCCTGCTTTTGCGATAGAAAATAAAATACTACATCAACTGCAAAAACCCTCGCCTGCTGCTGCCCGTGGCACCTGGCGGAATTAAAAAAAATTAAATGGAAACAGCAAGGAAAGGTTCCACTAGATAGGTCCCGCGTTCCGCTTGGAACGTTCGTGGAGTAGGGCGACGTGGTTATATAAACGTCGTAGTCGGGTACCTCGATTCACGCGCGCCTCCGCCGTACGGCAGCGCTGGCATTGAGGCACCCGACTTGGAGCAGTGGAACGCGGTAAATTTAAATTGACTTGAGCAAACCTGTAGCGTGTTATCCTGGAAGGAACGAGACTGGAGATAGAGGAATAGCATGAGAGGTGAGTGGGAAAGAGAATGGGTGCATTTACTTGCCAGAGGCGCCAGTCGACTATCGCCTTGCGTCAACATTTGCAACGAAAGGGGCAAATACGCGGCCAATGTTTTTCTTTACGGTGTTCTGTATTGATATTCGCGTGTCATTTTCAGCGTAGCGCCTTGGGGGACACATAATGAGCGGATGTCGTTCTGCTTCTCCGAAATGTGATGCAGCGTTCCTTGTCATAATACGGAAGATAAGGTAATAAGCGCCGTTGTTGTACAAGGCTTCCCGTGCAGCCTGCATGTCAGCTGCTTGCATTACAGTTATTGTGTATGTCAGCGACCATGCACTAAGCGAAGTAGATGGCCAGGCGTGTTTCTTTGAGAGGGATTGAGACATTTTGTAGGAAAGAAATCAAATATATTATTAAAACATGCTTACGCACTCGATACAGATGGTTAGCCAGCGAAGCTGTACCGTGCGGTCGGTGTTTACGCGTATATTACTATTAATTGAAATCTTTCACCTTATACGATGCGTGGATGTAATATTAGGGTTATAACTGATGGAGGCGAAAAGCAAAAATTCCCGTGTGTACGAGATTTCGGCGCCCGTTAAAGATCCCGAGGTGGTGAAAATTAATCTGGAGCCCTCCACTACGGTGCGCCTCATCGCCTGCGTTGCGTCGGCGCGTTAAACCCTATGATCAATCAATATTAGACTTATAGCAGAGCGTAGAACCGACGCCGGCAGCGTGTTTCGAAGCGCTTCGCTGCACATAGCACCCACGTGACATGTGTGATGTCACTGCACACTATTCCTTTGAGAGCCTGCTAAAACGAACCCACCATTCTGGCCCTATAGACTGGACTTAAAGCCCGTAGTACTGGCGCTGACGGCTTGGGTTTGATCCACAGCAGGCCTATCACTTAGTTTTTTTTATTGCCTTTTTTTCTACATTTAAGTGTTTTATAAACTAAAACCTACGCGTCATTTTGTTAATAATGGTGATTTGGTATGTTTTAGGTCGCTTTAGGTTTAGGGCACAGTTAATGACAACGTTTAATTACGTTCTGCATTGCGCGAACAGACATGTCACGTGGGTGCTCTGTGCAGCGAAGCTGTTGGAAGTACGCGTCCCGGTACGGTACCTGGTAGGCGGCCGGGCGCTACTGCGCGTGCGCAGAGCCTGAAAAAACTGGTTGTGCGCATGCGCAGGTTGACCGGGTACCGTACCGGAACCGGTTCTCCGCTCTGCTATAACTCGCTATTTTCTTTGGTTCCCGTTCCAACGCCCGGTGTCGCTTGTCGTAAGCTGAATGTTCCTCGGAAGAACATCTAACGCGTGGCCTTGCCATTTCAAAGTAACGTCCGACTGTAATCTGTCATCGCACCTTCGACGCTGATCTGTCCAAACCAGCGGCCGCCTTTTCCTGTCGTTGTCTCTTGATCTGTGCTTCACATAGTAGCTCGTTGAGCGCCTCCTGTGCACTCAACAATCTTTCCCCTTACTTTTAACACCTCTTCAGCATAGTTCTTTCACGCATGCTTATCAGGTAGCCAAGGAAGAGTTTTCTGCGTACACAGGACTGCTTTAGCCTAGCCATCTAAAGCTGTACTCCAAAAGTATGGTTGCGTCCCGGTGCAAAAGTACTGACATGTTGCTTGCGAGGATACCTTCGAAGGAGGCAGGGTAAATTAATGGTGCGGGGTACGGAAGGAAGACGAAAAGTGAAAAAATTCGTACATGACAGAATCAGAGCCCCAGACCACTACTCCGCACAAAAGCCGGACGAAGCCAGAATACTGTCAACTGATGTAAGAAAACTGAAACAGTCAACATTAACTGCCAGACAGAGAGAAAACTTCAGCATTAGTCCGAGCCGCCATGCCATGTCCTCTTCATTAGGAAACGATCGGTCTGTACGTCTTCCAAAAGTTGTTACGAACCCGAAGGAAGTGGGCCGCCAACAGTTCCTGGTTTGACTGGCTCGAATGCCTGAAGCTCTCCACTCCAAGTCGGACACTGCCACCGCAAAGGAAAATCTTTCTCTTGCCAGTGGGCTGCGAGCTAAAGAAGCACGCGATGGGCTGTTTTTGTATTGCAGATTTGCACAATGCGTAAACGCTAAAGGTGAAGCTCGTTTGTTAGGCCTGTTTTTATGCTGTACTCAGCATGGAGTTCAGGGCAAAACGACACACATTCATAGATAACCGCACACCCTGTATTAGAAAGGTTGCCTGACACGGGTGGGGCGGTATTATTGTTAGTTAGCAAGCGTTATGGGTCAGGGTAGCAAAGTCACGTGGAGTGAGCGAGCGATTTGAAAGAACTTTACTAGGGTCGGCGATGGACGCCAGCGAGAGTCGCGCACCCGTCTAGTCCCACGTCGGGACCGGCAGGTCTAGCCCAGCGGTCCTGTCGCGGGCACGCCGGACTGCCAGGATTTGCTTGTCTATAGCGGGGCTACGCAGAAGAGAGTCCCACTCCTCCTTGCTGAACTTGGGATATATGGACCCGCTCCCCCAGAGCATGTGAGCTAGAGTAGAGGTCTGTCCGCAGACGGGCAGCGTCGTCGCGATAACTACGTCGGGGTAAACTTCGTGTAGAACTGCCAGACAACTGATATGTGCCGGTCTTTAATAGTCTGAGGGAAACGGCTTGCGCTCTATTAAACTTGGGGTGAGGGGGTGGAAAAACCCTTCTAGACGTGTAGAAGAATTTTGTGACCTCGTTATAAGTAGCGGGAGCGTCCCTGTGGCCATATGGGGGAGGGGTTCGAGTCAGCTCTCCTTACAGAGGAAGCGCGGTCAGTGAGGTCGCGCGCAGCCTCGTGAGCAGACTCATTGGTATTTGGGGAGCACCCGCGACAGGTCCTACATGAGCGGGAAACCAGTGAATTCAATGATGCGTGAGAGCACCTGGACTCCAAACGCTAAGAAGGCGAGCAGCTTGCTCAGCTATGCGGCCATTCTGAAAAGCCCTGACTGCCGTTTTGGAATCACTGTAGATCTCAGACCCATGACCACCTAGCAGGGCGAGGGCGATGGCGACTTGCTCGGAGACTTGGGGGTCTGTAGTGCGAATGGGAGCGCTGTTAGAAATCTCGCCGCTGGAGTCGAACACAACGACGGCAAAGGTCTTCCCGTTGCTGTACCCTGCGGCGTCAACAACTCTTTGCCTAATTTTTTTTGCTTGATCTGTTTGAGGATCGCTACTGCTCTCGCCTTGTGTCTGCCCCGTTATTGACAGGATGTACGTTTCTGGGCACGGGAGCCACTAGGAGCTTCTCTCGTATGCACCTAGGGATCGAGGTACTGCTCCTCGAGGATCCTGCGGAAGGGTAACCTAGCTCTTCCATGATTCGTGTGCCTGCTGATGCGGTGTTCAGGCGAGCGAGCTGCGCGCGTTTAGACGATGAAGGGGTGGAGCACGTTTTTGAAAGCATTCGCGAGGTCCAGGCTGAGCAGAGCCTTTACATCCCTGGAACGGCCGTCCACGATTTCATGCTTGATTAGTTTCATGCCATACTCCGTCGAGAGTACGATTCGGAAGCCACTATTGTTGAACGGGTAAACCTCGTTGTCTTCGAGGTACCTGTTAATCCTATTAAGGATGACATGCTTCATTACCTTGCCGACGCAAGACGTCAGAGAAATCGGCCTGAGGTTCTGGATGTTCGGGGCCTTGCCGTGTTTGGGGATGAGCACCGTGCGGGCCATTTTCCATTCTGAAGGAACAACGTCATTCTTCCAGACCGCGTTGATCTTGTCGGTCAGAAAGGCGATCGATGGGGTGTCGAGGTTTCTCAGCATTCTGTTAGTGACCCCATCGGGACCCGGCGCAGACCTGCGATTGAGCGCGAAGATGGCCTGTCTGACCTCGGCAATGGAGAAGTCTTCGTCCAGTACGGGGCGAGGAAGGCCTCGGTAGTCCGGGAGTTGTGTCACCAGATCCGCGTCGTGTCGGACGGGCAGGCACTTCTGAAGGAGTTTGGAGACGAGTTCGTCGACCGTGTGAATCTGTGTGGCCTCGTAAAGGGCCCGGACCAATGTGTGCTTCTGATTGACTTGGGGCCGCTTACGTCAAGAAGGTGCTTCAGCATGTACCAGGACTTCCCGTTTCGTATCTGTCCGTCGATGGATTGCCAGAGCTCGTCCCAGTGCTGCTTGCACAGTGCTTTGCAGTGGCCATCGATAACCTTGTTGAGCTCCTAAATCTTATTTAGAAGTCTGCGATTGAGCCTTTGACCTTTCCATCGGCGGAGCAGGGCGTTTTTGGCCTCGATCAGGTGGGCGAGACTGCTATCTATTTGCTCGACGTCGAGATCGGTTACCACTTTCTTGGCGGCCGCGGAAGCGTCGAGTCACGTGGAAGACATTCTGGCTAAATGAAGAGGCAGAAGTGCAAGGCCTAAACAACTTCTCCCGGTGCGTAGGCCAGACCATTGCGGAAACACAACAGTGGAAACGAAATCAGCATGAAACTGATTAGATAGGTATATCAGGCTGATAACTTTTCGGGGGGTGGGAAATGGGGGCAGTAGGGAAGTTTTGCTGTGGTAAAAAAATTGTCCGCGTTCTGCTCCTTCTGTTGCAAATGTCGCCGAAAGACGATAGTCGACTGGCGCCCCTGCTAAGTAGAATGCACCCCTTCTCTTTCCCGCTCACCGTCTCATGCTGTTCCTTTCCCGTCCTCATTCCTCACAAGGTACTACGCGAGAGGTTTCCTTTAATTTAAATTTACCGCGTTCTAGTGCTCCATGTCGGTTGCCCTCGATGACAGCGCTGCCCGTACAGCGAAGACGAGCGTGAATCGAGGGCACCCTACTACAACGTTTATGAAAACACGATGCTCTACTGCACGAGTGTTCCAAGCGGAACGTGGATCCCATCTACGCGGAAACCTTTCGTTGCTATTGCCGTTTTTTTTTCTTAAATGGCGTCCGGAGGTAGCACTGGCCACAGGCAGGCGAACGATTTTCTGCCATTGATGTATTCTTTCATTTGCTATCGCAAAAACCGGGCATTCGTGAATTTTTTAAAAAAAAGGAACACTGCATATATCACTTATGTATTGGTTTTCTGCCTTATATTTGCCTAATGTCTTGTTCTTGTTCAGAAATGTAGAGAAGTATGAACACTGACACCGGAATTTGACGTTTAGATTTGGCTGTGAGTATATAAGACTTTTGTTCAGATTTTATTGTACTTTAGGCCAGGTGCTGAATCGAGTCACAGACAGACAGACAGACAGACAGACAGACAGACAGACAGAAAGGCAGACAGACAGACAGAACAGACCGACAGACAGAACTGATGCTGTGAAGTAGCGGAAGAAAGACTATCGTATTTAAAAAGAAGCATTTGACTGACATAATCACGAGAAGCATCACTACTGCGCTGAACGATAACGTGCTGATATTCAGCAGTTATGAATCGCATACTCAACGCCACACCGGACGAGCCGCAATAAGAGAGACGGCACTCTTCGCGGTTCACCTTATTCACGTGACTAAACGTCAGCACGATGCTGAGTTGCTCCTCGGACATCCCTATAGGTACCGGGCGGCCGTTGTATGGCACCACCATCGCTTCAGCGAACAGCGCCGCCCGTGGCGAACCGCTCGTCAGTGGAATGCCGGCGGCGGTCAGCGCAGCGTTATTGTGCATGGCTTTCTGTCGTTTTTCTGCGGTACGGCTTCCAAAGCGTACATAACCACAAGGAAGTTATTCAGATCGGTAAACATTGAGCGTGGATGTGACCTTTACGAGGCATGCCATGTGTGTACTTTACGCCCATACTCAGTATTTACAAATAGCAGACGACGCTCCATGCGCCAAGCTGGAGGTCAAGCTGGAAGTGAAAGTCCGTTCCTTCAAGCAATTTTTTCATGCCGGCATGCAGTTTCGCGTATCGAGGAGCATATTGCAGCTAAATAATCCCACAAAACCGGTGTGTGCAACCGATCCAGGAATACTGCGGCGCTGGCCTTTGGCGGTTGACGACGAAACGGCGTCGTGCACAAGCGAAAGACAAAAGCTGGGGGGTGCCTTCTAAGATTTACCTCAAAACAGAAGTTGTGATTGACGAAGCTTCCGTAACTTCATTAACTACGGCTGAAACGTGTTTAATTTCACAGGAATGCTCTTTCTAAAGACATCGGGAATAGTTTACAGAATACATACCGCATGATTGCTTGTCGTGGAGAAGCATTGCCTTACAAGAATTGCAATGGTTGCTGGCTAGTCGGTAAATGGTTTTTCAAACCACTTCCTGCGTGGTTGAAGGACGCGATACAGGAGGGTGCCCGAAACCTGTACTCAGTTTCACAACTGAATGCTGCGGTCGGTTTAAGCTGCCACTTACGCTTGAAAAACCATGCACTCCTTTGCCTAACGACGATGATGGATTGTCGCAAAGCTTCCTCGTGCGGGTTTCCTTAGTTTACTTCTGGATTTAAACTTTGACTAGTTGAGCTTTGAATTTGGCCAGCACGTAGTTTGGTCTTTTGATCGCAGCGTCTCTGGCTTTGACCATTTCCCATTCGATTTCCCACGAAGAAAGCTTTCCGTTCAACCATCGTAATCATTAGACGGAGGGCTAGATGATTTTGCTGTTTAATTTTGAACTTCTATGCACCCCTCCCCAAATCTAACCTTTTTCCAGCGTGTCTGAAATGTGTCTGTGCTGGGGGACTCATCGGGCTGGTGCACCCATATTTGAGGCAACTAATCGCGCGTTTTTGGCGTCTTCACAAGGCATTACACGATTTTTAGGTACTCTGTAAAGAATACTTAAGCATTAAAAAAACACCGGCTGACGTTAACGCTGCCATGTTTTTTAACTATCGGTGCCATCTTTTATTCCACGCATGTGGTAAAACGGGAAGGGGAGGAGGGATGGTTTGTAGCTTGGGCTGTTGGGTGGGGGAATAACTTTGGCTCTTGATGAAATGACCACCGCAAACGTGGGAGTTCCACTTCGGCTTTCAGGCTCCCATGCTGTCACAGTGTCGCTCACCAAAACCGAAGCCACAAAGCTCACGGTTACAGAAAAAAAGTGTAAACTAAAGCAACATTTCTACGGCTACACGGTAATCCATCTCGTACGCAAGTGCCTTTCTCTTCAAAGCAAACATATCGAGGTGTCCCAGCGCTAAGGCTGGCGGGGAAACCGTAGTCATTAAAACCAGTGAAGATAATTTAAAGTGGTACAAATAAATACTAATATTAACAATAGTTTTATTCCTACTCAGATCGCGCGGAGCCATGCGTAGAGCCCTGCAAAAAGCGCTCATGTCAGTCTAGCCCGTTCCCAAACTTAGAAGCGTAAAATAAGTTTATGTAGCCGTTAATTTATTTAAGAAGAAATGAATACTAATAATAGCAGTGTTATTCACGCTCAGAACGGGGGGAGCCAAGCGTAGATCGATGCAAAAAGCGCTCAAGCCATTGCAGCTGATACCCAAGATTAGAAGCGTCCGACAAGTTTACGTAGTCGTTACAGCATCTAGGAACCCAACACATATGTCTAGACTTCGCTCCATCTCACATGCCCGCCCACAACACCACCAAAACATTCAAAGCACCGAAGCAAACACGACAAAAATAACGGGAAGTTGTGTAGTCCAATGCACTGGTGCATTCCACTGACGAAGGGAGTGCCGAGTGGTGGCGCCACCCGTCCAGCTGCCCGGTCCCAATACAAAATTTATATCTCGAGGAGGCAGCTTCAGAATAACCTATACGGATTCCGTCTCGCACCGGCCTGATGACTGCTCCAAGAAACTGAAAACAGAGCTCTGAATCAGGATGCGCCGATAGAGACAAAGCACTGCTCGTAGAAGGTGATACTCACGCTTAAATGTCTTTCATTGCCTGTACGCAATTGAGTATCACGACAGGGAAATAAAAAAATTTAGCAGTGGCTTAGCTCGACTATCCCAGGATATACGTAGCGTGAGCTAACGTTTAGCTGGTTATTTTTACCTTTCCTGGTTGTCTAGGATTAACTGATTATCATGATTGCTGCTGCAAAACTATTTCCAATCCAATCCAGCCCCGTCCAATCCAATGCAATCGCGGAGGCGGCGGCTCCGGCGCACCAGGTGTGCGCCGTGAGACAGCACTGCTCCTCGCGCATGCGCACCACGGCTCTCAGGAGCCACTGCTCAACCTCAGCCAGTGTAGCTCACGCTACAAAAAAAAAGGTGTTGCAACAGTTTTTATGAGGGCGTGGTTTTTAGGGTAGGGTTAGGCGCTACACATATTAGAGAAATTGGTGACTTTCAAATGTGGTCTCCGAACTGGCCAGCCATACGTAGAGATGAATTCTTCAGAATAATCTAAGACTTCACTGAACGCATTGGTGGAGAATAATAGTCACGGCCGGGTTTGAGCGGCGGCGCGCGCGGTGTTGATACCAACGCGTTCAAGCCGGCATTCTAGCCCGGCCGTGGTATAACATAATAAACAGTATTGTGCAGAGTTATTTCTCATGGCGCGCATTGAAGCCACAGTACAATGACTAAAAATAACAGTGTACATTTAACAATGCTGGAAGCCAGTGAGCAGGGAATACATTAATTACTTTTTTAGATGCGACGCTGATAGGAGCATCTCTTGCCGTCGGCCCTGTCCTTCCTACGTCGTCGTTGTCCACGTCCGCACAGCTGCGTCTCTCCTCCGCTCACCCCCTCTCCTCTCGCCATGATAGCGCGCCCCTCCTCCCCCAACATCTGTGGCGCGCGCAGTGCGGCGTGCTCTCCTCACTCCACCGGAGGGCGGCGCTGCGCGCGGCGCAAGCGCGCTGTGTGCATGTGCAGCGCCCCTCTCTCTCCGCGGTACCTTTCCTTCGGGTGCGCTGCGCAAGCCCGCGCTCCGGCCGGTCTCTCAGTCAACGGTCGGTCCGCGCTAGGCTCTCTCTCTCTCTCTCTCCTTCTCTCTCTCTCTCTCCTCGTCTCTCTCTCTCTCTCTCTCTCTCTCGTCTCGTCTCTCTCTCTCTCTCTCGTCTCTCTCTCTCTCTCTCTCTCTCTCTCTCTCTTCTCCCTCTCTCTCTCTCTCTCTCTCTCGTCATTACCCGACGATTTCTCACGCAATTCGAGTAATCGACCCAACGAAAACGCACAATGGAACTCCCTTCAGCGTCGCATCACACCAGGGTTCCCGCGAGGAGAGGTGGGCGTAATTTTTCGACATATGATGAGAAATACAGTAGAGTAAAAAATTTATTGTCAGCTCATCATCAATACACGATGTTAAAAATTATACACATGAAACATCTAAGACTAATTACCGTCAAGGAGCACATGACTGAGGCCAGTTATGACATATCTATAAAAACAGAGCTTCACTTTGTGTCCGTCGGTAAATGAATGGGCAAACGAAGAATATTTATGTTGTTCGAATTCTGAATCCTTTCAGCCTTGCTGATTTTTGCCTTGATGGCATTTCTCGTTACAAGGGAAAGATTCTCTCTCCGGTAACAAGTCATTATTTCAAGCACAAAGCTCCAGGCCTATAAAACATCTTGTTTTATTTCTCGCATATGGAAGTTACATGTGGGAGTGCCGGAAACGCTAACTCAAAACGGGGGGAGGGGGGGTGGTTGCAACATTTTAAATAGTGCACTACACTTCTGTAGCGACCATTTTAGTCCAACTTTAGGGTGAACGTTTTAGGAGTGAACATAACGTATGCTTTCTTCAATCATAACCTTTTTCTATTTTATACGTTAAACACTTCTGGCATTAGACTTTGCGCTCTGACCTTCTGTTAACACAAAATAGTTGCCTTGCCCGTGTAACTCTATAATCATTAACGATGAGACAAGACCAGTCTCATTACCTTCCTACGCCGGTCCACATCAAAGCACGTCAGATGTTCCCGCGTATCACATATCACCAGAAGATACAGATATGTCCGGTCGTAAGCCTATGAAAGGCAGAGTCATAATCTAATATTTCATCTAAATTTTTAGATCTAGAAAACTTAATCTCGCACGCTGAATAAGACCGGCGTATTAAAATACTACCAGCCCCGAAGCGATAGTCGCCGGGTGCGAGATATACGCTTTCGGTATGTTTGCGTCGGTTAATAATACGTGATGCGCAGATAGCTTCACCTGCTTCGCCTTTTGCTGGAGGATGCGGTCTCTGCCTCTCAAGCAACGCGTTTTATTTTTTTGCGTGAACCCAAAAGGGTGTTGCCGCAGTTGACACACTTTGCGAGTTTTGTCCGTATTCAGCCGATCAAACAAAATAAATGTTGCGAGCACTGACTGTTCGCACTTCAAAATGAACTATTCTGAAGCTTCGAGCGATGGTAACAATGAGATAGTCGCCGTATAAACTGTTTATTACGCCTGAGGATTCCCGCGTTAAGAAGTGTCCAAAGCGTGGCTGGGGTGCGCATCCGCGACCAAAAGGCGTAGAAACACCTCCGTAAGCCAGCGCGCTATTTTACACGGTGATTTGGTGCAGGCAATACAGCCAGGGAGATCTCCGCACCATCACTATTAGCCGTAAGCGCACCAAAAACATTTATCTCGCAATCCATTATTATCAGTTGGTGGGCGCTGCGACAGTCCAGGTCACGATTTTCGGCTGCCGTCCTGACTGACATCCACCCAATTCTGTATACTACTTCAGAATGCTGCTTATATGGTTGCCATGCCCCGCTATCCCATATACCCTGGTCTGGTCGGAAAAATTCCTCTCCAAAAATACCCTCCGACGAACTTTGGAAAGCTGAAATGCGCTCCTCGGGCTCGGGCGTGCGGGCCCGTTTGATTTCCAGGGCTGCCGAGGTCCCTGGTCAGTTGACCCGCAACCCGCATCGCTTTCAAGATGCTTTATCGCTAATACTCTTCGAAATAAAGTTACTCTCTCTCTCTTCGCTCTCTCTCCTCTCTCTCTCTCTCTCTCTCTCTCTCTCTCTCTCTCTCCTCTCTCATCTCTCTCTCTCTCTCTCTATCTCTCTCTCTCTCTCTCTATCTCTCTCTCTCGCTCTCGCCCTCGCTTTCTCTCGGCATTCGTATGAAGTTTGGCCGACTGTATAGGCCTGTTAAGGGTGCACTTCTGCTAACTATCGCCTCGAGCTTCACGATCGCTGCGCCGCCTGCCGCCGTTCTCCGCGGCGTTGACGGGATTGCGCTGCGTGGCTGATAGGGGCCCGTGCAGTGTTTTGGTTCTGTTTCGCTTCTTTCCGCCTTTCTGCGCCCTAAAAAAACTTGTTATGGTGACGTCTATAGGCAAAGAGTATGTTTAGGTCACTTAAAAAGCAGCTTCCTCTTCGTAGAGTACGCGATCGCCTGCAAGAGCTACCCGCGGACACGGTTCTGCGCGCTTCGTCGCCGCTCTTCCGGGCGTCGGCGACGGTAGCAATATATCACCATATCACCCCTGTCACCTCCAAAACATCAGGCACAAACGAATTCTACTGCCTCCTCGTTTAGACCTGATACTGGCACAATGAGCGGTTGGCTTCATTTTGCAGCGTGGACAACGAATGCGGCTTCGTTTCGAATATATACGTCGCAGAAAAAATATGTTTCGGGGATGTGATGACCCAATCCCGGGCAATAACTTATGCCTTTAATAAAAATATAAACCATGCGAAAATGTTAAGTATATTTTAAGCCTGTGCGTCGTTAAATATGACCCCACACACGCCATACAGCAAGAACCAAGGCAAGTTAATGAAACCAAGGAAAAATAAATGCTGTGCAAGTGCGGAAATAAGAAACATAATAGCTCTAACGGAAATGAACAAGAAACAGTGCAGCTTCTGACATGCTAAAGACCATCAAGCAACTACGTTTTAATAATCACACACACAAATCTCGCGATCACTTTCCTTGTTTTTATACTGCAACGAATAGCTTATCGTACGGCGGACTCATTTTTGGAAGTATACAGGGTAGGCTGTTCAACAAGCGATGAAAGGTGTCGTTGGAAGAGTGTGGTATGTGATAAGGCCCTCTGATTTCAGTTTCTGCTTTATTCTGCAGGCTCCCTGTGCCATATGACGATATTTCGAAGAAGCATTTAGTCGCGGACGCGGATTATATTTCAAGCCCGTCTCCGCGCTGCTCGCAGAGGATATATGTAGCAGATGAATGTTTGAGGCGCTCACGTCACGACAAGACGACTCTGTCGTGTGCTGATCCCCGAGTATAATTATGCATTGTCCATCGTGTTTTTGTTGAATATTCCCGAAATTAACACAGAGCGGCTCGTAAATGGTGGTGATCAATATCTGAGGTATATTGGCAAACGTAACTGGCGTGCTGTCAGGTATGAGTGCTCCGCTGATTATGTAAGCGCACAAAACCGATTTAAATCGTATTGTATAGCCGTAGAATGAACATCTAAGGAACAGGTGCTTACGGAGAAACTGCTAGTAAGTTCAGGTCAGTGTAACTACAATCGGCTCCATCATACGCCGGTTCCACGACGCTGGCCTGTGACACACACCTGGCGCTTATACAGACCGAATATACCACACTAAGATCGCGCCAGAAACATTTACACCCTTGTAAACACACCCCATTTGCGAACAGAGTGACTGCTTCACATAAACATGGATTTCAAACTCCCGCAAAGGGTAAATCTCAGTCGTGAACGTGCCGCAAAAGCAGCGGCGGCACTGGAGAGCGGGACGCGGACTCCCGCGGCTGCTTTCGAAACGGGCCGCTAGGGGGATTTCAGTGGCGCCCCTACAGGCCGCGCTCGAGGCGTATACGCTGAAAAGAAGCCCACTTTAAAATGAGAGGAGGTAGGAAAAAATGGCCCGAGTATCTTTTCGCTTCGCTCTTATTTTTTCTAAAGACCATGTATGCCGCTTCCGCCACGAAACTCATTTCCACTTTTTCCTTCCGCTCTCGCTCCTTAAATTATAAGTGAAATAAAGGTTTGTTCATTGCAATTGAATTTTTTTCGTGCTCGCTCTATTCGCCCACCATCTGATGGGAAAGAGTGCCTTTTTCTATCGTTTTGTTTGGTTTGAACAGAATGAGCCAACATGTTTTGTTTTAGTGTTTGCTTTTAAAGTTAGCTCGAGCCTTTCTTTTTAATTGTTTAATATATACTCGCTGCGCTTCGACACCATTTTTGACGCGTTTTCCTTTTTCTTATCTGCCAACTTAAGAACACATCCAACGAGTATTCCCAATTAAAAGATTTGCTCTCAGGTACGTAGTTAAATTTTGCCTCCAGTATACCTGAAGTTTTCTTTCCTCTAAATAATGTGGACCCGTATGGGCCATGCCGGCAGTTTTACCAGTTTGTAATGGTGCTGTCTATGTATACTTTTTGTTCAAGAAGCATTTTTAAACTTTGCCCTGGCGGCTGAATCGAGTGTAGATGGAAAAACGGCCCGAAGTTTTGGAATAATGGTGCAAAGGTAAGAAGAAGAAAAAAACACCATCCGTGTAGTTAAAAAGACACCGAAGATAAAGGTGAACGATAGGAATAGGCAGACAAGTTCACAAATATGAAACTCGCGCTTTTGCAATCACTATATCGTAATGAGGGCTTAGAAAACCTTGTATTTTTGTGGATTTGGAGAAACAGGGTCTTTGCCCCAATCACCCGTATCCAACTGGATAGCAGTACTGGCGCTGTTTTTACAAATTGGTCATTCATTTAATTGTTTTGTTCTATCTTTTTGTGCTGGGGCTACGCCCAAGAAAAATGCAGCGGCTGCCGAGACATCATAACTACGTATCATATAACCTAAGGGTTATTGAGCTTTCTGAAGTAGTTTATAGCTGAAGAAGCATACGGCCGTGTTGTTCAACTTTAGGAACATACCAGCCGCATCCCGTGTGCTTCGTGTGTTGTTAGTGCAGCCTTGAGCATTATCAGTGTCTGGGTGTCTCCCAAGAGATAGAAGTAAAGTTGACCGCGAAGCATGACGTAAAACATGGCATGAGAGAAACTTCGCAGACGATTCCCCTAACACAGAGAGAGAACAGCAAACGGAAAGGCCGAGAGGTTATCCACGCTTAGAGCCCGGATTGCTACCCGACACTGGGGAAGAGGTGTGCAGGGGATGAAAGAGAGGGCAGGCGAATAAGAGGGAACAGGAGCGGGGCTGCGCACACACTTCAGTCCCTTTGCGGGCACATAGTCTTTCGGCTAAGCCTGTTTCCTTCATAAAACGCAAAAGGGCTTTTGTTGCCTTCTGCGAAGTCGATTGTAGGGGTGGGTGTCCTAGAATAGTCTCTTGTGTGAATCGTTGATTGTCCAATCGGTTGAGCTGGGCGGCCAAAACACGTCTTTCTGATGCATACTGCGGGCAACGACAAAGCACATGTTCGATTGACTCTTCAACCTTGCAGACGTCGCACTGGGCACTACTGGTCATCTGGATGAGGAAGGAGTACGCTTTTGTGAAAGAAACTCCCAACCACAGTCTACAAAGTAAAGTAGACTGTGATCGAGACAGCCCACATGGAAGACGGCGTTGGAGTAGAGGGTCCTGGTTATGGAGGCACGGATGCACAAAGCTCGGTGTATTCCTTTGAGTAATGGAGGTCCTCCGCGCGAACTGACGAAGCAGCCTAGCGGCATCTGTCCTTGCAAGCGAAAGCAAGATGGTCCTTTCACTGCCATGGCCTGTCCGGGCAGCTGCATCAGCCGAAACATTGCCGGTGATTCCACAGTGACTTGGCAACCACTGAAATACAATATTATGGCCCTTTATGACAGCCTGGTGAAAGAATTCCCGAATTTCTGTCACCAGTTGGTGCAAAGGACCGTAGCGTAGGGCTGCTCGGAAGCTTTGCAGGGCGCTTTTGGAATCTGTAAAAATGGACCATTTTTGTGGAGGAGCTTCATGATGTATTGAAGAGCTTCACGGATGGCTGCAAGAGTTCAGTAGCCGTCGAACCCGTCACATGGGCGACACGAAATCGAATTTTGGTTGATTCTGATGGTATAACCACCGCACCTGCCGAGCTCGAGGACGTCACAGAACCATCTGTGTATACATGCTTCCGGTCATTGTGCTGTTCGTGCAGTAAATGCATAGAAAACTGTCTGAGAGCCAGTGGTGGTAAGTCGGCCTTTTTTCCAATGCCCGGAACATGTAGACGAATCTCGGGGGTTGCCAGGCACCACAACGGGGAAGATGGTGTGACCGCAGGCGTGTAACTTGACGGTACTTCCGCCCTGTGCGCTGCGACAATGGCTGCAAAGGAAGAGCGTGGACGACTTCGAGAAATCTGCGCAAGTTTGTGACATGGTAGCCTCGTAAGGAGCCTGATGTGTAGGCGTAGCGTCTCAGTGGTCAAATATGTTGTCATAGGATGGTCTTGGGCAATGTATATTGTTACCACTGTTGACTCACATCGCGGCAAACCGAGACAGGTGCGGAGAGCCTGCGCTTGGATTCCCTGGATCGCCCGAAGGTTAGTAGGGCATGTACTGGATATCGCTGGCAAGCTATAACGCAAAACCCCCAGGAAAAGCGCCTGGTACAGCTGCAGCATTCCTCTGACCGATGTGCCCCACGTCTTTCCAGCGATAAATCTGAAAATGTTGGCGATGGCGGTGAGCTTCTTTTTTAAGAAAGACACATGTGCGCTCCATGGCATGTCCCTGTCGATGACCACGCCAAGAAATTTGTGATTTCTGGAGTAAGTATCGACCTTCCATCGATGGTGATGGGATATAGGGACATGTGTTTATGCGATTTACCACGCGGTTGCTAACGTAAAGCTGTGCGACCACACTGATACTTCAAAGACAGTAGTCCATGCGTTACGACAAAGACTAATAGCTATAAGAAAAAATGTAGGAGGCTCACTCTAATGCGTAAGAGTTGAAGATAGCGAAGCTGTACGCAACCTTCACGACCATCAGGATGGTTTATGTCCATGATTACAGCATATTTGCTTCTTCTTTGCTCCTGCAACGACCTTTACTCCATCTTTGTTGCTATAACGGTGGCGAAGAAGCAAATCGAAGAATCAGGAGGAACGAACGGAACTCGCACACTAAAACTGGGCGCCCGCAATTGCAACATGTACCCTATCACGTGCTATGTGTCGAGAAGGTGGCGTGATTACTCTCCCCGCAGTCACAGCCGAGTGAGTAAGCCGTTTGACTCTTGGGTACTACCCCACGACCGAGCGGGTAAAACAACTGAATCTAACTCCTACACAGGTCGGTATCCTGCCGGGGCGCGGGTTTCTTTTCTCCGTGCTGTTATACTGAGTTTTCTGAAACGCCGGAATCAACGAATTGCTAAACAGGTTCGCTCTTAAAAAAGGCTCTTGACTGTGGGCCTGTGCCGTGTGTGCACAATGGGTCATTAGCCGGGGGCAGATAATCCTCCAGATGTGTTAGTAATTTCTGGCTTGGCTATTTTAGGGAAATCCCCGTGTGGGCGAGTGTCAAATGTACTTGGGTGTGCATCTGGAGCAGCAACACATTTATTTTTGGCCGCCATTTGTCCGGTCGCACCAAAATATTTGAGTATTTGATTTTATTTCTTGGCAAAACCAAGGGGAGGCTGAGACTAAAAGCGGACGTGGCCTGACAGGGGCCTCAGCCACCCGATTTACAGCGTACATAATAACACGTCTGTTAAAAAATTTAAGCATAATAGCACAATCGTAATAGAGAAATAGCACAAGGCAAAGTCATTACTACATTTCCTATGTATTATACAAAGCATAGGTCTAAAATTCACACAAGGATCACAGTGTACCCATAAACGCAGTAATTCGTACGAATGAAGTTTCATCATTTACACTACTATGTCACAATTACATATGAATGTATTTTTGTTTGTAATTTTTTTAATTTCTACCTTTAGGGGAACATGTAGAAATATATTTCAAACCCGTAATTATATATCAGTATTGCAAGCGTTTTGCTTAAGCAAGCCATATATGCCAGCCATAGGTCTTAAACGAGGCCGTCAAATTGTATACGCAACAAGTCATCAAGTCACTTATTACAAGCGTGTATTGGGTGGCTGGCGAGTAGTTATGACTGCCGCCTTAAATGCAGAAAGGCCCGAGTTGGGACGCAAAAGGTGTAGCAAAAAAAAAGAAGTTTTTTCAATCGATGCGCAACAGCGCATGCACCCTGATAGAGTTGATGGACACACAGCGGCAGACACAAGAAAAAAAATCACTTAAATTAAAAAACTTCAGGGTACGGACATAATAAGCTACGTACAGTAGCCGTAATTGGGAGGCAAGACGAAAGCATAAACAAAAATATATTTTTTCAATTAGGCCCGGAGGAGAGGAAGTGCGCTTTCCGGTCCGCTGCCGCACTGATACAGTTGGCAGGTCTGTTAATTAAGAAAACAGAGAAAAATTTGGGGAGTTTCTTTAGAGGCTGGTACATTAGACCTTCCTAACATCATAAATTATAGCCCAAGAAAGGACCAATTCTTTCGTGTGGGCGTGGTGTACATCCGTCCGCCCCTACGTTCCTGGCTTTCCTCTCAAAACCATTCATACAGCTACGTAGGTATTTCCCCCCATTAGCACGGGCGCACCAAACAAACGCGTATAAGAGAGGGGCTAACTGCTTTAAAACGGAATCACCGAGTGGCTGCGTTAGCCAGAATTATAATTATAGCGCAATCAGCGCAATACATTTAATGCGCAAGTACAAATACCTTAACATGATGTGTTTTTGATACCTTTTCAGGAAGTTAGTAGGTCGCGACCTCTACCATGGCTCGCCTTGGTAACCCATGTGGAGCCTTGATGCCTCCAACTGCACGTGTAATGTTTTAACTGTTGGGCTGCCCTTTTACAAAACACATGTATATCCGTACAACGCTTTACAGTCTAGCGTCTGCTTCACCTGCGAACAAGAAGTATAATTAGGTTTAATATTAGGTTTTTGCCAACCCTAACGTCGAAGTATAATTAGGTGTAATATCAGAAAATAAACCTTTCACCGTTACCTATTATCTGTAACAGCACCTTGTAGAGTTTTGTTCGTTTTGGATCAAGACTGCGCTTATTTGCCGCTACCGCTACCCCCATACTACCACCCTTCAGCCTGACCTTTACAGACAAGTAGATTAATTTGCATTGATTATTAGCGGATAACCTCTCTTGGAAATTACCACCACAACCAATAAACGTCTTTTGTGTAACCGAAATTCGTAGATTTTTATGCTTTTTAGATGAAGATCGCATTTGCAGCAAAGTTCCTTGATTCCTCTATCCTGACCTTTACTGGCAATCCCTCGCAGTCTTATAGCCTGACCTTTAAACGCAGGCTGATGCAGTGCATGATGAAGGGGATGAACATTTATTAATACAACGCAAAGATACGATATTTTTTAGCTTGTAGTTCTTTTTTACAACGTCTGCAGTCATGCGTCTAGGCTTGACAAATAATTTTCTCCCAAGTTCAACTTTATTATTTTCTTGCTGTTAATAGCCCTCTGTGTCATTTCTAGTAGCCCCAAAAAGGTATTACTCTTGCGAAATAATTTACAAGTGGACTCTCTCTTTCTTTGCTTATTTGAAGTGACGTGTTGTTCTTTCTTTTTACTGACACGTGTCTAAGGCATGTTCTTTTTGTGGCTTTCTGCTCTTTCGTTCTGCTGTTGCTGTGACACCTAAACTCCCCTGGCTTGTGGCACCGATACTCATTTTTTAAAGTACTATAAAATTTCACTTACGCAACACTGCGGAGATGCTAAAGGTAGTTCTCAATATAGAGAGATAAAAATTCAGGCAACATGCTTTCGCGCAATGCCTCCTCGTTGCCGAAGTATTTGAAAAGATTTTCGTGAGGAAAAAAAAACATCCTTGTTTTATAAAAGGGGTGCGTTAATTCCACTAAGTCTTTTAATTATAACTCTAAAGTAATATAATCCGTCTGCAGGTGAAAAAGAAGCTTGTCAAATAAAAACAACGGAAAGCAACACACAATTTAGGAGATGCACCGTCTATTGCGAAGGAATTTATGAAGTTTTACGGTGCCACTGTTTTTGCTTTTTTTTTATAGGCGCTGGTAAAATAATAATCACGTCTCTCTGAGTTACCTGAAACCTCCAGAGTACCGCGTGGCTTTGTCAAACGCTGTCGTTATTTCGTAAAGCGCCTCTGAGCATTATGTGTTGTTGCAACAGGGACGAAGCCATACGTGGGGTGTCGTTTGTCTCCATGTTCTGCCTCAGGTGGGACCGCCACAAAGCCGCGTACATGGCGGGTATTAGGGCCTCCTTTGTGTGTCCTTATTTTCCTTCCACGCGGCGAACCGGGAGCAAAAAAAGAAACGCACAAACTGAGGATGTTAGGGAACTATGCTCGGGGCGGAGACGTCGTGGAGTGAACAACGCACAAGCCTGATAAAGGATTTCAAAACACCTATTTCAACACGCGGTCCCTTGTTTGTCGTCTTTTTTTATTAAAGACGATAGTCTCTCTTGCGCTACTCGAACCGAGAAATTTTGGTCTGTCTGTATGTCTGTTTGTCTGCATGTATGTGATTCCCTTAACCCACCCGGCAAAAGTGAAACCAAGTCTGAAAAATTGTCTGATATACTCACAGCAAATTCTAAACATCTAACTTTCGGTTTATATGTTCCTACTTGTCAATATTGTTGAACAAGAACAAGACATTGCACAAATATAAGACAGAAAGTTAATTCACAAAAGATATTTACAGTGTTCCTTTATAAAAAATTTATAGATGCTTGATATGTGCGAAATGAAATACTACATCTACTCCAGAAAAAAATTCACACTGTCGCCCGCACCACTATATATCATTTGGCGGCATTTTAAGAATTCAAGCGGCTATAGTTACGAAACGTTCCACTAGATAGGTTTCATGTTCTGCTTGGAACGCACGTGGACGAGGGCAACGCGGTTCTATGAACGTTTAAGTAAGGCGCCTCCATTCACGCTCGTCTCCGCCGTACGGCAGAGCTGGCATCGAGGTACCCGGCCTGGGGCAGTGGAATGCGGTAAATTTAAGTTGACTTCAGCAAACCTTTGACGTGTTTACCTTTGGAGAAGCACGACGCAAGAGGGACAACATGAGAGGTGAGCGGGAAAGCGAAGGGAGGCATTTACTTGGCAAATGCCGACAAAGACTA
Source organism: Haemaphysalis longicornis (assembly GCA_013339765.2). Lineage (NCBI taxonomy): Eukaryota > Metazoa > Arthropoda > Arachnida > Ixodida > Ixodidae > Haemaphysalis > Haemaphysalis longicornis. The sequence goes on from CM023449.1 coordinate 24,014,128, forward strand.
TCGTCTTTTGTCGACATTTGCGACGAAAGGAGCATACACGCAGCCAATGTTTTGTGCACTGCTTGTTTTTTTTTCACGCATTCGTGTGCTGGCTTTAATTTTCGGCATTATGAATTGCAATGTTTCTATCCACGCGCGGCTTACTGAAAAATTGATACCCGAGAAATCTCCTTTAACTTTGTTGACTTGATTGTGTGGGTTTTAAAACACCGCATACGCTACACTGTGAATGCTTTTTTAGCCCAATATTTTGTGTGGAAGACCACGCAACCACAACCACGCCGAACTGCCCAGTCGTACCCTTTGAAGTCAGGCAGGGCCACCGCACTTAAAACGGGGCAACCTACATTGCCTTCCTTTTCTAAAAAAAGAATACAAGTAACTTTTCACAGAACTCTATACTCTAGCTCCACTTTGAAAAAACTACACGTCCCGCGACTTAAGCCATAAAATACCCTACATCCTGCAAAAGCCAAAGTAAACAAGAACGAATCCAGTGGTTAAAACCGCTGGATCGTTTCCACAGTACGACTTTCAGTTTTGTAAGGTTTTTTTCTTCACATAAGCGGAGAACGAGGTAGTTTTTGTAATTTGCATTAAACTAATGTCCCTCTGTTATAAATACTGTTTTTATTTGTTTGGTTGGGTGTCTTACATAAGTATTCGGCCCATCTCAGTCTGCTGAGCTCGCACATTTGATATTTTAGGCTCGAATGTAGCCGTAACTTGTCTCGATTCTTTGCGCTATCGTCTCAACATGTAATTTTCAGTACGTTGACGAACGTAACAGTCTTTGAAACACGAGTATTTGAAGGTGGTAAACATTCTAGTGTTGCCTTCGATATTAATTTATCCTGCATTTTATTTTCCTCTCGTGAACGTCGAGTGTCCGCCTTCCTGTCTCAGTGTTGCCTTTTCCTAACACCCATGATTACGCACGTTGCAATGGAATGTTGAACTACGGCTGGATGCCTTTAGGGTCGTAATCTTACAAGTTCGACGCAGCGTTTTGAAGTTAATGTCGTTACCGAAGAACTCAAGAGTATGAAACGGTATTCTCGCTTTGCGAAGGGTGAGAGGCACATGCGCACTCCAGCTGATCTGTCTGTGATGGACTCAGAGAAGTGTGGTGATAAGCGTGACGCTGGCTGCACCATTTCACTTGACTTTAACAATTTGGCTCAAAAATAACGTTCTGAGAAACCATGTTTGATATCGGAGACAATGTGCCAGTAGCCTTCACGCTTTTGTTAAGCTCAACCAATAACTGCCGTAGCCTTGAAACGGACACATGAAATGTCACTAAAAAACCTAAGCACCTCCACGTTTCTTGCAGCTCTGTGCACGCAAGTGAGGTGTTGCGTAAAAGAACTACCATTACGGAAGCGAAGGTTATGGACGGAATTTTTTTAATGAGATCAGTAAGAAGCACAAAATACCATCATCGTGTTTAAATAAAGATCTCTCCAAAGTGCGGGGTAGAAAGGGGTGCACTGTGGCAATACATTCCAAAGGTTTTCGTTGCGAGTGTCAACGAAAGACATTATCGGACGTCTTTCAGCTACCAGTCCCTGAATAGCTAACGCCCATTTCTGGGAGGAAGATGGTTGAATCGCGAAGTGTTCTCCGATGCAAATGCAAAGTCCACAATCCAATCAGCGAAATACAAATCTACGACAACACTGAGTTAACTGATTGTGATGTTATGATTTGGTATCTATTAGTTTGCGATTCTGTCATCTGAATGTACTGGTTTGGTTGCCTCAGCGTTGTCGTTGATATGGGCTTCCCGTTGGTTAAGCGTGTGGCGTGATCAACCCGTGCCGTCTGTGCACCTGTTGGAAAAAACTGTGGTTGATTCCTGTCATAGGAATCAGTGAAACACGAAAATGAAATGTGCAGCGAAATCTGCAGCTGAGCATGGTTTGAGGGTCAGCGACTGTCTTGTGGGTGTGCTTGGTGAGCAACGTCTTGCTGGTGGTCGCTTCGCCACAGGTGTACTGGCGTCATTTCTGTAATGGATATGACGTCAGTGAAATGTTGGGGTATCCCGGCATAAAACACTTCCGTGTTAAAATATAAAACCCGAAAACGAACAACCCTAAGTTTCGCGTACTCTTTAGTACTAACGGTTGCTTCTCCGCAAGAAAACCCTGTGTGCAGTGGTGCACCTTTACAGGCCGCTTGCTTCGTTGTACCGGTGTCACTTCCGTGACGAATATGACGTCAGCGAAATCTTCGTGTATCCGGGAATAAAACACTTTCGTGTTAAAATGCTTTAATCATCGCTCAACCGTATGACGCTAAACTGCATTTGGCTACCCCAATAGAAATCATTATGCATTTAAAGACAACCCGTTGTTCATGCTGTGTGTGACTGATGTGCCGTTTGTGGAAACGCATTGTGAAAAATATGCTTTCCTGTAGGAGTGTTAGCTTTTGTGCGGTGTGTTTTACCTACACCCCCACAAGTACGACATAGAAATCTTTGCTTTAAAAGAAACTTCTTTTAGATACAGTACTCTTGTAGGAGGTCCAGTTTCAAGACATTAATATACATTGTAGATTGCGTCTCTCGGGGCCTTTTCTCCTTACTCGAGTTGGTGCCAGCATGTTTGTTGTCTGGGCAAAGTCCACGTCATTTTTATGTGCATAGGTATGAAAGGTTAATTAGCTGGTCCAGGTGATTTCGATAGCGAACTGATAAATCAAATGCTCTCTTCTAGCTTCTAACCGATCGACCATCCATGATATTCTATTTACCTTCTACTAAATATAATATGAAGTGTTTCAGCACTAGATCCTACCTCCACGTCTGTATTGACCGGCTTCGAGTATCCTTACTGCCTATCTTCAAAACAAGACGAGAAGTTCACGAGAAAAGATAAGAAAAAAGAAGCTTGTTCTGAGGTCTTGACGCAATCAGGGCTTTCGCCATACAGCCAGCCTTTTTCCGAGCGCTACGAGCTCTCAAAGCCCAGCCCTGCGGATCTGCCCACGCCAACGCGCTGAGGCGAAAGAAAAACACCGTGGCACTTGATACGTTGCTCTGTTTTCCTTCTGGCCTATACCTTTGACGAGAGAAGCCGATGAAAGCACTTGTAAAGGCTGACGATAAGCTTAAAAAACTAAACAAAGCACGCCGCGGATGGCACAGTCAGGAATCTAAGAGAAGGAAAAAATGAGTTCCCCGGAGAATCCTTGTCTTGCGTTGGTGACGACCAGCTACAAACCGTGGGCTGAAGTGAGCCAACAGTCACACTGCCTACGGTAACACAGCGCTGGAGATAATGAAAACAAACATAGCCATTGCGCGTGTCAGTCTGCGCTTTTGGTTTGCCTTTGAAACCGGCGAGCGCGCGTACGTTTGCCGTGATTTACGAGGCCGCTGCGAGGTACTGTCTTGGAAGTTTGCGGCGTAAGATGAGAAGGAAAAAGTAAACAATATAATGACTGGGCAGAACAAACAGTCGCCCGATAGAAGCCGGAGAACGGAATCAAAATGAGGTGGAAGCTGACTCCGTCACTTAACTCGTCGCGGTATTATCAATTACTGTCGACTTCGCTAAAACTACGACAGGTGAGACTATTTCAAGTTTCCAGGTCTATACGCTTCTTAGCTAAAGTATAACGTATTGCTTATACTTGTTTTTGTCGGTCGTGTATATTGCCGGGATAAGGAATAAAAAAGTTGAGGTATCTGCTTCCTTCGCTGCAAAAGACGTCGAAAGATGGCAGTGCTCTTGCCACTCCTGCAAAACAACGCCTACTTCTTTAACCATATCACGCCTCTCACATTCTCCTCCTTTATCCAATTAATCTCCCCTCTGACCATCTACAATCACCACCAATTTCTCAATCGTACTTTCTTCCTCCTCTCTTCCTGTCCCCTTGATCCTCAACTTTAATACCCCTATTCTCCTTTCCTCCACTTGCAATCCTCTTCCCCTGAGACTCTCACAATCCTCCCCCTTTATCATTTCTCTCTCCTTCATCGTGCATCCCCATCCTCCAAATGCTTTGCTTGTTCAGTCACTTCAGTTGCCTCGTTGTCAACTCCGTTCCTCTCAGGTTTCTGTTGCCCTGATCCTCTCCTCTATTTCTTGGCTTCCATCTCTACCCTTCTCTGATGTCCTCTCCCTCATTCCGTTCTCCTTAACACCACCCCATTCGCCTTCTCTTCCTCGACTCCCTTCATACACCAACCCCCTTCGATACGCTTTTTCATCCTCCTCGCACCTCCCTTCCCGTCTCACTTTAAAATTCTCTGCACCCCTTTTTCCTCCCGCTACCCTCCTCTCAATGTCCTTCCACTCAATCCGGATACCATTTAGCCCCCTTCCTCTTTAACTCTCTCCTGCACCCCCCATCACCTCCCACTCCATTCCCCCTACTTATCCACTACACCGTTCCCTTCGAAGGACCACCTTCCCTTACCTGTACCACAGCGCCCTTTTCCCATTTTCTTTTCTACCCTCTGCTGCCTTCGCTCTCTCCACCCCATTTCCCCTGTTACATACCTCGTCCCCTCACCAATCGTCTACCCACCAGTGTAACCGCAGGCCATTGGAGAGATGGCTCACAAGGAACATTAATGGAAGATTCGAGTGACAGGCAAGCAGATACGAACTAATACGCAGACGCAGGCACACACAACCACCGTTCGGTGGTTTGGGTAACTAGAGTGGCTTCCCCAGTTGACTTCACGTTACATGTATATCCACTCTTCTTAGATTTGTACGAGGACTCTTCGACGTGAGTTGAAGAAGGTAAAAATAAATTCATACCATACGTGCTTGCTTTATCGAAAAATAGCAACGGTGGTTCCCGGGAACTTCATTTACGCAGTTGAATACTAGTTGGTATGCTCCAAATTTCCTGAGCAACGTTCAGAGGGTTGCCTTGTAACTTTTGAAAAGTTAGTTTTTTTTTGGTGGCAGGGGGGGGGGGGGGTATTTTTTCAATTTCTTCTTTATTTCAACAATGATATAATCCATTTGAGTGCATGATATCGTGGTTCGATAAAAGAAACATGAATTGACTTGGGCAGGGCATGTATTAAGCAGGAATGACAGCCGCTGTATCGCCAGGGTTACAGAGCGGATATCAAAAGATGGGTCTTGAAGAAGGGTAAGGCCAATAACACGAGAGAAGGAAAAAATAAGGAAATTCAGGGGCAAACAATGGACTCCAGCTGCACCTGACAGGAGCGGTTGTAGGTTAATGGAAGGGGCCGTCGTCCTGCAGTGGGCCTAAGTAGGCTGATGACGATGATCATGATATTCGCTTTTAAGTGTAAGTGAATGAAGTGCGATATACGCAATATTCGAAGGACGCCACGCCAACGCACTTAATCCACAGCAACTCATAAGCTCACACCCTATCGTTCCCGCCTTCTGGCGTCGCAAGTGAACGGTCTCTCACCCAAGAAAGGAGAAAGCAGCCCCAGTTAGTGTTAACTGTTGCTGATATACCCTTGATGGAAGCGACTCGCATCACAGGCTCCAGAGCAGTGAAGCTGTATAATGCGGCTTGTATTTATATTATATTACCACGTAACTATGAATGACGCAAGAATACATTTATTTATTTATTTATTTATTTATTTATTTATTTATTTATTTATTTATTTTATTTATTTATTTATTTATTTATTTATTTATTTATATTTATTTATTTATTTATTTATTTATTTATTTATTTATTTATTTATTTATTTATTTATTTATTTATTTATTTATTTATTTATTTATTTATTTATTTATTTATTTATTTTCAGCAAGCCGTGGTCCAGGAATTCCAACCATGAGAAGTCCAAATGTGCTGTGTGGTAAACGGTGTTATAGTGATTAGGCGCGTACACAACATTGCGTCTACACAATACACGAAAACTACGATGAGTAACTCGTACAGTGCTTTGGAGCAAACCTTCTGCATCGTCGAACAAGACTTTCAGGACATTATAAAAAAGACAGAAAAAAACACGCCATTACAGACTAAAAAACAGGCATTAAACGGCAGGAGAGAAATATTGCAAGAAAAAAATAAACGCCTCTCCCTTTAAAGAAAGGTGGTTAGAACGCGGAACTACTCCGACCACGTCGGAATGGCGCAATCGGATGGACGCCGGCTTCATAATGCGAGGGACCCCGGATCGATTCCTATCGCAACAAGCGTTTTTTAGATGCGAAGCATCTCATGCTCGGGGCTGTGTCCCTCCCTCCCTGGTTGTCGTTGTCCGCCGTCCGCACTCTACTGCGCATGCGCGTCTCTTCAGCCCCGTGAGCGTTTGGGCTGACGTCAGCGCAGTCCACTATAAAAAGAAATAGGTGGCACCCGGTTTCGATCCCACGACTCTCTGGCTGCAACGGGAGGTACAAACCGAGGCGGGAGCATGCGCTACAAACGCGCCCTATGTCCTTCACTCATTCAAACTACGTCAAGAATCTACTGATACAACGAAAGCACGCGAAGCTGAACGTCAACGGAACCGCCGAACTGAAAACTAATGGGAACTTCAGTCGACTCCATGGCTGCCTCGCATACTACTCAGGGTTCCCCTTCGGGAAGAGGGTGTAATTTTTTTTCCTTGAGGCTCTTGATGGGATTTCGCTTGTCATCGCCATCACCGTCTGTGGAACGCAGTGTGTTAAGTTGGCTTTCCTGCAGTGCGTTGTACTGGGATGAACGAGGCCATCATTGGGGCATAGAAATCTTCACTTAAAAAGGAGCTCGTTCTAGTAAGGTTTATTAGTGGGCACTTATGCTCCGTCACATGATATAGGAAGGCACAAGGATCAGTCAAACAGGATGCCGCGCACCGTCGAGCATAGGCGAACCGAATACCGCCACTGTTAGTCCATCTGCTTTTATCTTGGAGTGAAGGGCTTTCCAGAAACACGATTTAACAAACCTTGTTGCTGAGCTAGTTGGTACATACTTAAAGAAAGATCAGGCGACCAGTGCGTCAGCACGCCGTCACTAGCGTAGTGACAAAGAAATGTCATTCTTAAATCACAGCGTGTAGGTTAGCGCGTGCAGTTGCCCTTCCCTCTTTTCGGTTTGGTCTGCGCCTGGAATGCACGCATGAGCATTAGGACCGTCTTGATTGCTCTTGAGACGGGAGTAGATATGTTATCATACGTTGAACAGTGTTGCACTTGTTTCATTCTCGCCATTGTCACCACCCTTCTTCACTTGTTAGCATGATTATAACTTAGTTGTTATTTTTTGTTGATGTTTCGGTTTAGATAAGTCATGTATAGTTTCGCGTGGTTTTCTTTGATTAAACGGTTGGAAGTTGGCGCCTGTGTCTGACTCACCCTGTATTCTTAGTCCACGTCTAGTTTGCGCCCCGTTTTATCCTTTCCAGAAACATACGATCAGATGGAGGACATTTTCGATCAAACAAAAACCGTTCTTGCTAGTGACGAAACCTTTACCCTTTTTTCCTGTCAAATAATGGTGCAGCGTTAGGCCGCGCCCGTCTACATTAAACAGCACAGCGCAATCGGGCACCAGCAACGAAACATAAATGGAACGGTTCACAAAGCATGGTTACTCACAATACGGTCCCGCACATGCGAGTTGCAAACAAATGCCGCCATAAAAGTTTGATAGCTTCTTTTTGGGCACGACATTATAATTCACATTCCCGTACACAGTGCCCGTATTTCAGAAGGATGGGGGAGGGAGAAGCCGGAGGAAAAATGGTGGGGCTCAAATGGATTTGCCCTGTTTAAAACTACAAAGCAATATAAATTATTCCTGCCTGAACAACACGTTACCGCACTATTCATGGCGTTGTGATTTGTTGTGGGACAATAATCCCAGGAATTTATGACGCAACTACCAGTATATTGCCTGGCGTTCATTCCGGAATATTTTATTGCCTAGGATGAAGTGCGAAATATGGCGTCGCCAAGCTTCGAATGGTCGGGTCTGTGGGGCTTAGACACGAGCTGAAAATGGCTTGCACCGCCTTGGCGCAAGGACCACAATTTTTTACAGATACAACGAACTTGCATTTTTAATGCATGAAATATGTTTCTTAGAAATTCATGCTAAAATTTTCTGCAGTCGTGCTTTCACACCCATACATTTGGAGCTTGAAGATAAAAGGCTGCATTATTGGCCGCAAAAAAGGTCGTTGAAATGGAGAAATTAGGGGGTATACTGAAGCAGCCACGGTTATTTTCTCTTTCTGTTTGTAGTTTCCAACCTAAAATTACCGCCACCGCAATGGCATAGTCATTTTTACACCCACCCATCAACCCATCCGCACATACATACATACATACATACATACATACATACATACATACATACATACATACATACATACATACATACATACATACAGCCATACATACAGCCATACATACATACATACATACCTACGTCCGTCCGTCTGTCCGTCCATCCATCCATCCATTCATCCATTCATTGTATGTACTTACATAGATAGCCGCATGCCGGACACACGCATATATATAGTATGCAGTGAACTTCCGTTAAGACTAACACGCTTAAAACAAATTCTCGCTTATGCCGAACAACGTGGGAATGCTTGTTTGGTTTTCCATGTACTAGAATTCGCTCCAATCCATGCTGTAAAGTTTGTGTGTTTGGAATGCAAAGATGGAAATGACACCCCAACGATTACCCATGTGGCAGCACTTGCATTCACAAACGTGTCTCTACAAATAGTGAAACCAGAGACTCTACCTGACGGCGGAGTCCCGACCGCAGCAGCGTCGGCAGAAAGAAAACCGAAAGGAGCGTCTTTCGAAGGGTCAGGAGGCGTCATCTCTCTCACTGCCTCTTTCTCACTCTTGTTACATGTGCCGCCTCCGAATAGCACCCTCCCCCTCCCCAGACGCTGAATCCAAACCACCGCCTGTCTACACGTGTGGGCGTAGCTTAGTCAGCAAGACGACGGGCTGTCTTTCCTCTTCTCTTCGGGACCGCGGTTGATTCTGATTGCGCCAGTAGTTTGTGTTTCCTGGGGGAAGCCAGTAGTAGCCGGGGATGTGCAGCCAGTAGTACTGCAACCAGTAGTAGTAGTAGTAGTGTGCAGCGAAACTACTATTTGGGAGTTTTCTGCTGGCGCGGACACGAAACTTTTCTTGGCTCGTTAGAGGTATACGGCTTGGCAGTAAAAATATCCGTGTAAGGAGAACAGCCTTGCACGTACTCTTCGGTTAAGACGAACAACTTTCGGGGTGACCACCACGGCTGGCGAATATGGGTAGCGAACATCGTAGTCTTTGCGGGGGGCGGAAGATGCAGGCACATTATTAGAGGGAGGAGGAGGAATAAACATTTATTTAACTGTAGGAGTTCCGTTGTGGGAGGTCTCCTTATTCCAGGAAGCCTTGGTCCTTGGATGCCCGGCGGGCCCTGTCCACCAGTCGTTTCTGGTCTTGAGGGCGTCACAACCGCAGCGCGAAGCGACTTTGCGCCACGGAAGAAGGGAGGGAGCGAGACAAAAAGACACGCGGATAAAGCTACCACTGCTCCCACCCCTTAACCCGCGGAGCCAGCGGCAAAGCAAAGCAAAGAAAAAGGGGAGGGTACGTCTCAAAAAACAAAAACAAAAATGTTTACTGACGTTTCGACTGGAGGACCAGTCTTCATCGAAGTAACCCACCGGACTTTACTTTTTGATATTTCTTCTGGACCATTGGAAACTTTTCTTCCTCGACCGTATATACGGGCACAATATACGGTCTTGAAAGAAAAGTTCATATATATATATATATCGAATAACAATAGGCAATGAGGGGCTCGTCAAATGGACAAAGAAATCAAGGCCAGCAGTCACAACGCCAAGGAAGGTAAAGGGGAAGCAATTCATGCTTTCTCTTTTTTGTGTTAAAGACCGTTTAATATTCTTAAAATGAACGACAAAACTGGGTAAAAACATGTTCCCGGGGTGGAACGCGAACCCACGATATTCAGAATATATAAAGGTCGATTCGAAGCACCATTTCAACAAAGACGGGTCAACCAACGCTTTCTTCTCTCTTTTTCATGTGCGACTTGCCTTGAGTAAACAAGCCCCTGATTCTCTCGCGCCCGTTCGTCGAGGCCCTCAGAGCGACGTGCACGCATTTCACAGCAGCGCGCATGGCAAAGGGGTCAAACGACGCCTTTTGAGTTTTACGGCTTTTTAATGCGAAGAGAGCGCGGGATGTTGCAAGTGCGATCCCATACAGATTTGCGATCCAAGTGCAATCCAATACAAAGCGAAACAGAAAAATGGCCTGCAGTAAGGAATGATGCGCGTGATTCGAGACGTCCGGAACGGCCACGTCTAGATCCCGTTGCTTTTCGCTTCGTCCCCGCTGAATGTCAAGAAGAAATGGCTCGCAAGATATGTTTGGAGTCGCAGCTGACGCTTTGGTTACAGCTGGACTAAGACAGCTTCTATGACGTGAAAGGCTCCAAAGAAATCTTGACGTTTACTATAAAACTGTTATCATTGCAAATTTCCTCCTTTTCCTCGCACAAGTCTGTTTTTCGTATTTCGTTCGCGCAATGTGACATTGATTTCAGGATATTAAAAAATAGCCATACAGAAAAATTCATGAAAGCCCTCAGTATACAAAACATTGCCTCACTCGGCATCATTTGTTTCGTTCTCACTTTCTTTTTTAACAACTGCTGCATGTTACTTTCTTCTTAACCCTGGGCGAGTAAGGAAGGATTACATTTTAGTAGCGTTCCTGTCGTTCAATATCTTCGGGGGCGATTTTTCATGCCGCATTCCCCAACCTTTTTCTTCTTAAAGGGGGTAATGTCATCCGAGAAAGAGATGTCACGCCCACATTTCATTTTCATTTCGTCACTCGCAAATATACGTTGCAGAAAGATGACGTAAATGTTATCCTTTCGCCCTGTGATGTCCCCGTCAAAGAAGCGATATATATATCCCAGCCTAGAGTTTCAATACGCATCCACTTCCGTGGTGAGTTGCCACGACGTCGTACTGTTTAGTACTGGGAAGCGTATTCGATTTCATGATGCTAACAGCGCAAAAGTTGACTACGGACAGAGTCTATTTTGCTGTTACCTCGTTAACTCGAACTCGCAGCGGCCCGAACATTTGTTCGAATTGAAAGAAGTTCGAATTACCAGAGCTATTTAAATACAGACCAAATGAGATCAGATCAAGAAGTTTGCGGGGATAAATCGGTCGCAGTTAGCACAGGACCGGGGTAATTGGAGATTAAGGAAAAGGCCTTTGCCCTGCAGTGGGCGTAAATAGGCTGGTGATGATGATGATAATTTAAATACACATAACATCGCCGGGACCACAGAATCCGTTCGAATAGACCACAAGTTCGAATATTGTGAGTTATAATTAACGAGATTTGACTATTGTCATGGAATTGTAACTAGATGACTGCCTCACTGTTTAGTGAACGATTCCTAGTAACAGCGGCTGTTTTTCAGATGAAGCCAAACGCCAGAACGAAAGCTGGCAGACGGGGTCTGATCAGATAATCCAAAAGTTCTGCGCAGCTCAATGATCACCCAGCCATTATTGGGCGACATTGATGATGTTACGTTTTATTAAGAGCGCAGCTGTTTAGCAAATCGCTAATTTCGTGTCCGCAGTTAACAATACCAAGAAATTGCCGAGCGCTCTCACGTGAGCGCGGGCCTCGCGGCGGCCGCCCGGCCTTTCACGAAACCAAGAAAATGCTTCGCGCAGTGTGTGCGGGCCTCGCGACGACCGCGCAGTGTTCCCTGAACACGTTTGTCAAAACAAGCATACCCACTTAGAGCGATTGGCCAATACTGGCAAAACAAAACTCCAGCGTTCGCCGTAATCGTGGGAACGCTTGCTCGCAACGAGAAAGACACTTCATAGCGTACGCCCCTCCAAGGTGATGTCCAACGATTACCACTTTCAAAATAAATGAAAGAAGCTCACACTTATAGCAACAATGATGGAGTAAAGGTCGTTGTGGCCACGAAGATGAAGCAAATCGGCTGCAATCGTCGACTTAAACCGTCGTGATGGTTTTGAAGGTTGCGTACAGCTTCGCTATACCTTAAAGTATCACGCGTTAGTGCCCGCTTTCTTCGTTTTTTTTTTTTAAAGCGAAAGCTTTCTTAGTGGGACCAATGGCGCACTGTAAAAACTCAATGCATATCCCTGTTAAGTTCGGGCTCCGCATGTAATTAATGAAGGCCGCCGGTGGCCCATGTATTGGCATCGCCTCCGCTGGTAGCTTCGATCCTGCGTCCCTTTCATGTAGCCGCACGGACGCCAAGTTCGGAGACGCGGAGAGCGTGTGTTGTGCCCGTCCTTTTGTGTGTCAAAGGACGGGGGCGATTAGCCTGAGTATCTCTGTCGCGTCGGAGGTGGCTGGGTCATTTGACATAACAAGCTGACGGGAAGCCAGATTATCGTATCTCTTAGTGTTGAAAGCGCGCGCGGTGTAAGTTTGGAAAATCTTCGACTCCGGCGGCGGCGTTGGTGGTTGACGGGTCAATCGCCTCGGAGACCACAGAGTGGGCCTGAAGCGCGTCTTCCGGTGGGACTGGCGGAAGGTGGGGTCGCCCTCCGTCTGGGAGGGAATTAGCAACCCTCATTGTCCCGCCGCGAGCGCAGACGCACGGCGTCGCGGGAGGCGCCGCGCGGAGGGAGGTCAGCCGCGCGAGGACCGCTCCGGGCCCTCGGCTTGGCTTTTGTGCAGATGCCGCCCACTGAACGTAATGGTTGGTTCACTTTAGGCCGCAGATGTCCTGTATTTCCTGGCCGGGTGCAACAGCGTGCGTGGGAAACGCACTTTGAGTGCATAAGAGAGAGGGTTGGGTTTTTCTCTCTTTCGTGTACGCCCCCTTTTTGGAGGCGGGGTTTTTGTTATCAAAACCGGAGTGTTGGGTTTTCTCGGGGGTCGGTCGAGAGGGGATCTAGTTTAGTATAGATCTCGGCCGAACAGGTTGCTGCTGTCAGAGTGACAATGTAACCGTCACTCTGACCTGATGTAAAGTTGGTGTTATGTAAATAGTGTAAATAAACCTTATATACAGCAAGGAAGGCAGTCCTCATCCCTCACCCGCTCCAAGCATCGGTCGTCGGTCATCGGAGCGAGTCGAGACCGTCCTCTCGGCTCGCGCATCAAAAGAACATCCCTATTTCGTCTCCATCAGTTCGCCGAGAAGATGGAGAGGCGAAATTTAACTATCCCCATAGACCACTCTGTCGACCGAGAAGCTCTGGTAAGATCACTGGACGCACAGCGCGTGCGTGAAACCGGGATTCAATTGCGTCAAAACGGTTACTTGAAAATCGTGAAAAGGGAGCGGTTCTAGATAAGACAATACACGCATCGAACATGAAGAAGGCGTCCTATAGTATTCCTTTCTCTCATAAGCCACGTATCGGTATACATTTAGTTCGTTCGTAGATTCGCTTACATTATTCGTTTGCGATTTAGGTCTTTGAATGTTTGACGGCCGATTGGACACACTTTCAGGGAAGTTAGACGCACTCTTAGCGAAGTTCTTGAGGCATTTTTTGACCCAGTTTTGATGGGAGAAAGCTCTCGCGTTTCTCTCCACTTTCTTTAGGAAGGAATTGTAATGTTCTTATTTTATTTATTTTTTTAGTTCATGCCTTGTAATATTTCTTATAACTTTCAAGGAGCGCGCATAGCCCCACTTTTTCTTCAAAGTGAAAAAAAGGCTTCATTAATTTCTCGCGCAATTTGGTGCATCTCTATATCCTGGCAGTTCGAAAGTTGGGAACTACAATTTTTGGTCGTGCACCAGACGTGTAAAAATAAAAGAGGTGATAAACATAAGACGCCATGACAATGTTATGAAAGACATTACTTTCCCGGAGACGACAAAGAAAGTGTTATAAATAATTTATTTCCCAGATATCACTTTCCTGGAGCAAGCGGCGTGAAACGGTGCCACAAAAAAAAACACAAAAAAAGACATCCTGCTCAAAAAAGTTCAATTCTTCATGAAAAAAAATTTTGCAGTATGTGTATTTTGCGTGACTTGGGAGACAAGCGCTTGAATTACTACTTCGGTATCGAATATTGCTATGGGAAAATGTATGTAGCGCATCCACTGCTATTATTTATGACTCATTTCATAAAGTGCCCATTTATCAGTGTAGCGCCACGCATTACGATAACGTTGCAAACAATAAAAAGGGGTGCTATACAAGGGAATGAGCTGGTGCCTTGTATAATGAGATCCAAGGAACAGGCGCAAGGCTCTTCATGTACGTTTAGCACGGATTTCAACGCCATAGAGTTTCTTAGTAAGTATACTATAGAGGAAACGGCACCAGGGAATCCATGTCGTCGTGGGGGGTTATGGAAGACCCCTGCTTCTGGCTTGAGCTTGGTATGACAGCTGGATGCTTAAGCGGTTTCGGGAATTTGCTTTCTTCAATGCATTAACACGTCTACGAGCTACAGTGGTAGCCGTGAGACGTGGCAACTGTGTCTTCAGTGAAAGAGCAGGTAGTGCGTTATTGTATATGATGTTGCTCATGCCGGAGTCGAAGTAACGTATGACTGAGCGGTTACTATGCCGCCACGAAAGTCGTAGCTAACGAAAAAAAAAAAAAAAAAAAACCAAACGTACTTCAGCTAGGACAGGATACGACAGATATGGGCGCCGGTATCCGTCCTATCTTGTCTTCGTCCACGACTGTTTGACGCGACGTTTTCTATATTTTTCATGCATGAACCAACTCGTTCAGGAACAAGTTTTGTTACACTGTAGCTGGCGGTCGTACCACGAAGCGACGTTTTCATGGGAACGCCCAAAAACATTTCCAAGCCCTTAAAACAACCTAATATTTGAAATAACGGTAAGATTAATAAAGTAAGAGTCTCAAATGAGTTTCCCCCCCAAATATTACCATTGTTGTTAACTATCAGCTTGGCCTGCAAAATAGTAAGCACAACGGTTCCGGAAAAAAATACGTTTTACTTCCTTTTTCTTTAGCTTTAAAACCAGCCTGTTCTATTTTCCTCTTCCACAATAACACACCATTCTTTGTAATTTTGTGCCATTGTGTTCGAATAAACATACGGCCTCTAGAACGTTTCAATCCAAGCCAATGACGAAACTAAGGCGAGCGCATGGTATCATGGCGGCCCATGACGACACAGACGGCCTTGATATGAGCCGCATAGACGCTAGCGCCAGATTCCTCTCTAGTGTACATAGTAAGAAACTCTATTTTCAACGCATGAAGAGAGTGGCGAAGGTTGTATTGAGGGCGGTGCCAACGTACGTCATGGAACATGTATTGGGCGTAGCGATAGTTCCTGCGTTTATTGCGATCTAGGTAGCTCTCGATAGGCAATCGTTATTTACTTGCGTTCAACGTTTCGGTTGTTTCATTCGTTATTTTTTTATTGCGCCATTTTGCAATAGGGAATCAAAAAAATGGAAGAATAAAAAAAGAAAGAAAATGACTTGGGAAAGCGGCTTCAAGCACTACAGGCCAGTCTCAGCAATTCGCTCCTATATACGAGCTGTTGGAGACGTCTCTCAAGGGTCTTAATTGTGATACTTACTCGCCGATTTGGGCTTTAAAATTAGTGTTGATGCTGTTCTTAGAAAGGGGCTAATTATCTGCAAATCGTCGCAACAAAAACAGTTCGTATGTTCACTTGGGAAATTCAGGTAATCTCGCTTTTTCGTGTTGGTGTGCTCGTTTTACGCGAAAAAAATGTAGATTGCGATGAGATAGAAGCAATGCGTGTACTGACGCTTTATCGTAAATATACTATGGTGGCGTTCGTAGACACCTCCTCTACTGCATATATGTTTAGAAAGCTATAGTTTTCTAATGTGCAGATATGCACATTTGCATGCTCAAAATTTGTCCCTTATGGTTGGTTTTGCTTCTTTCTTCGTTTTCTTTACTTTTGTTTTTTGACATTCGACACCAAGTTCGACAAAAATGTGCTTTACTAGCTATTACACTCATTACATTGACCGAATTTTCAATGCGACAAGGCACAGCCGTCAGTACCAGCGGAATCTTGGACTGGAGACCCTGACCACAAATATCATCACTCAACGCTCTCTCTCTCTCTCTCTCTCTCTCTCTCTCTCTCTCTCTCTCTCTCTCTCTCTCTCTCTCTCTCTCTCTCTCTCTCTCTCTCTCTCGAACGGCAAGGTTTATAAATGGTACGCAGTTTAAATAACTGGCTGTGAGAGTTAAAGGGGCCCTAAATAGGCTTCCGAATGTCGCCATTTCAATTGCGCAATTGCTAGAGTACCCCTTCACGACAACGTGTACCAAATATTACACCTCTGCGTAAAGCAGGGGCCGCACAAACACGAAAAAAAGATTTCACTTCCTCCCCTGGCTCACCAACCATACCTTGCCGCCACACTTGCGCGCTCTGACGCAGTTCTTTCCGGCTCTGACGCGCCTCTATGACGCACGAGACACTGCCCAGTGCGGCGCCGCGAACGCGAACCACAGCGACAGCGCTCACCGTGCAACCGGAATCAGGTGGGCGGAGCATGCGCGTCGAGTGCTAAAAAAAAAAAAGCGCGCGCAGGGCTTGGCGCAGCCAATGACTGCACGTACATCAAGGAGGGTGATGGATTGCCCTGTTTCTCTCGGTGGTCTTGCGCCGGGTCGTTGACGTCGCGGCTTCCACAGTGCTTCGGAGGAGTACTAGAGGAGGAGAGCCCCAGGCCTTATGGGTGGCCCCTTTTAATGAGCGATAACTCGGCTAATACTTAACGCATTTAAACCATTTTTGCGGGATGACGTTCCTTGGATAGTACTCCAGTGACTGCGCACGCAAAATCGTAACATTTGGCAGCCTATTTAGGGCCCCTTTAAGCATCGCAAATGTGCAAAACAACATTGTTATTTCTCGGAAACACCAAAGACGGAGTACTCCAGGAACTTACTTCTATGCGGAAGCACTTCATAAAGTCTGTTAGTCGTTTAACGCGTGTTTCCTGCACTTTGCAGATACGCAGCTACGCTTAACTTTTTCTGGATGTGGGTTTTCTAAGTAAAACAGCTAAACTTCAATGAATAGTAAAGAAAAAGCTGCTTCTTTGGCTTAGAGAGCTAACCTTCTTAAAAGTAACCACGCGAGGTAAGTGCCGGATGTCAAAACAATGTGCGGCAACCTTTTCCAAGAATGTTTTTCGAGGTCTTGCTCGTAATGGCAACTTAGTGCTCGGCTCTACGACCCTGTTTATTTTCGGTCACCCGTTTTGCAACCTGCCAGCGGCAGAGGTCTCGGTCCTCTAAACTTTCTTCATTGCTAAGCACACTCCGCACTGGAGAGGGACCAGTTGATTGCATTTTAATTACCGAGCTCGGGTTTGTGTAGAAACCAAGCGCCTTGTTGCCCAGGCTGCATCTGGGTCCGTAGCATTGGACTAACCAAAACTCATTACCTAGGGTTAACGTATCGGTTAGAAAATAGGTATTTATTACTCTCTTTTTCTTCCCCTAGCTTTATCGCTGTGCTTAATATTGCCATTCCCTTTGGCCTCCTCTTTCCTCCTCCTCACCTCCTCATCCTCCTCCTCCTCTCTCTCTCTTCCCTACCTACCTCATCTGCTAGACGTACAACGGCACGTCGTTGAGCGGGTAAACGCATGTTCTGTTTGTTCCCGCGTGCAAGGCAACCCCTCACGTTTATTTTGTGTGCTTACGAGTGTGCGTTGATTGTGCGCATGCGTTTGTGTACAAAACTTGGTGTTTTGTACAAGTTTTGTACAACTTGGTGTTTTGTACAAAAGCAAGAGCTATTATAATAACCAAAATTGGTTGATCATAGGAACGCAATCAATCATTCGGTGTCCTCTGGCTTTGTAACTTATGCAGTAATGAACACGTATTGAACATAAAATAGTATTATTTATGCGGTATTTTTTAGTCAACGGTATAGTCGTTTCCCTCACTCGTAACTTTGTTTAGCTAGCTTCAACACCGTGCTGTTGTGCTTGCTGTCGAGAAGCCTGTCTCTTGCAGTGGACATAGAACAGAACGATGATAATGAGGAAGACGGCGACTACGATGATAAGGATGACTTACTGCTATGTATTTTTAAACTGTACCATTCACAAAAAGGACAACATAATTTCGGCTAGGTGCACAGTCTGCCTTTTAATTTTCGTAAATCACCTATTAGAAGCACGTTTCACCATTCGATGCGGAGGCTTTTCTGCTACACCCGAGAAAGAAAAACAATTGGCAGAGCTTTCACTAGGGGTGCGAGTATGGAAAAACAGCAGCGCTGGCAGTCCCTCTCGTTTCGTTGGAGACCCGGCTGTCGCACCTAACATGGATTTCCGAAATTGCCGCTGAACTTTCTCTATGGCAGACCCGGATCACTTGGTCCGCAGGCTTTCACATCTCTCCCAAAGTGGACCGCGTTAGCACGCGCTGCAACCCGCGGCAACCGGCTACGTGAACTCGGCGGCTGCGCTCCTCACTTCAGGCGCGAACGCACGTGAACTGGCGAGAAGAACAGCACGCGAGAGGTCACGCCCCGATCGCTGGGCAGAATGTTCTCGAAGGTCGAGCTGGCCGACGCCAGGCGCTCCTCACGAGGCGCACGCTCGTATGCGCTGCTATTTTTTCTTAGTATTGTTTGCGAGCTCCTCCCGTGGCGCAAGCCCACGTAGAAGCCTGGATGACGTCGGGCGCTCCTCACGAGGCGCATGCTCCCGTGGGCTAGGTATTGTTTCTGGTAACGCTTTACAGCATAACTGAGCCCCATGGTGGGGCACACAGTGTCGCAGAAAAAAATGGCCCACGTGGCAGGTGCGTCTGGTATCACCGGCAACAGAATGCGCACCCATCGTTAATACCCATCTCACGTGCAGGCACCACCCCTCTCCTCGTTCCCCTCGCTTTTGTAGCGTGAGCTACACTGGCCGGGGTTCAGCAGTTTGGCGTGCCTCCTGGAGAGGCGCGCTGCGCATGCGCGAGAAGCAGTGACCTCGCACGGCGCACAGAACGTTGCTCGCTGCGCGCTGTCTCTCACACACCCCACGCGCCCGCGTCTTCGCCAACCTCCGTTCCGCAGTTGGCGGCCCGGTCCACTCGATGATCATGTGAGGGGTGGCCGGGTGTGGAACCGAGGGCGGCCGGGTGTGGCTGGCGCGTCGCAGCAACACCGGCGTGCGCCTGTGGAACCAGCTTAGCTCTGGAGTGATTGGTGACGCTGCGCCGGAGCCGCTTGATAAATATACATGTGTCGCATAATGCGTATACCGTGTGTGGGTCATTGTAGCAGCAGTAAGCGTGATAATCAAGCTAATCCTAGACAACCAGGAAAGCTAAGAATAATATAACGAGTTGAACTTTAGCTCACGCTACGTATATCCTGGCATAGCCGAGCTAAGCCACTGCTAATTTTTTTTCTCATGCTCTCGCCGCAATTCCGTGCTAAAAATGTCGAAAACTTTGAGCTCAGGGTGCCCAAAGGCAACCCACGGCGGACCAGCATGCCTCGGGAAGTTTCTTTCATTCCCCGGCATCCCGGATTTCCCCTCATTTCCCGTTCCCGCTGGCCAGCGCGTTTCAGGCGACTGCACTCGCGAAAAGAAGGTTTCCCGCGCTGAATACGTGGAAATGTTTACCCGGCCAAATTAGGGCCTGGTCGTGCCATTAGGTTTCTTTGTGCGCTGCGGGAGCGGGGAAAACTCGTTTCAACCTTTCTACAGCGCGCGTGTGTTTGTTGGCCACGTCAGAAAAAGCCTTCGCTCACGCCTCGTCAACGACGAGGACGTGGTCGAGGAAATGCGAGACGTGTTTACCAGGTTGTGTTTCTATGCAAATGGCGTTCGCCTCTGCGTGATTGATCTGGGCACGCCGGAGGCTTTCGGGGCCTTCCTGGTTCGGTCGAGCTGCGGTTGGCAAGAAAAGGGGCTGGCATGGGGACTTTGCGGGGGCTATTGGGGAAGATGATTTGACGCTGGGGTACTACCGTAAGGTTCCGAAAGAACGCCCACCCAAAGTACAGACATAACAAGGGAAAAATTGGGGGATGGGCGGACTTTCGGGTCAGGTGGGAAAAACTGCAACAAAAACTCGCTGCACCGACAATCGAAACTGCGAAGATATCAGGAAAAAACACTAGACGGGCGAACTTTCGGGTCAAGTTCGGAAGGGAAAAATAAGTGACCTGACCATATGAACACATAAATAAATGATTTGCGTTTATTTTTTTCCGTGATCGGCGCTGAAGCCATCGATTTTAGGGTGTGGAAGATCTTTGGTGTCCTTTAGTAAATTGAATATTTCCCCCCTAATGGAGGTCGGCGATGTTTGAAGGAAGGGCATTCTCTTCGGACCATTACGCTATTTCGCTAGTTAGTTCACATGACGTTTGACATGAAGTTGCTTCTTTTAGTTGGCATGACGCAAAACACAATACGAGTGGGGAAAACTACAAATGGCCATGGCACGCAGCTGGGACACCTGTGACATCTTCTCTCATTTTCTTAGGGGGGGGGGGGGGGGGGTGAGGCGGGTAACGCGCTAAGCTACACCTGGGCTTTGAGGCACGCCGTAGTTGAGGAATCCGGATTAATTTGACCACCTGGGCCGTACGTTCACAGAACCATATGCTTAACAAACTACGGCCATGGTGAATTACCTCCACACACTACCCCGTCTGCCAAAGAAGGCGATCAACCGCCTACAAAGGTTACCCTCCGCACCGCACTTGGGACACTGGGGCGTTCCCTTTGCGTTTTACAGTGGAACTGCCGTAGTTTTAATTAATCGACTCCTAATCTTTCCATTCGAGTATCGCTGATTCTGCTTGTTTTTGATCCCGTGCAAAAAACCCGATCAATGCACAAACTTGGAGGCCGCACCAGTAATTCAGAACCATCAGTAAGTCCAAGCCTCTAAAGTCGAACAAGCGGCTGTTTTGGTACGATTGAACCAAGGTTGCTGCAAGCTGTCCGTCTCAGCTGGTTCTTGTACAGGTTCGCCTCCCTGACTGGAAACCATTAATTGCAGCATCCGTGCATTATGGTCCAGTCACTGGATCTCAGGAGTCCATCAACTATAATTGCCTATACCACCTCCTTTCGTGGTAACCCCGCACCACCATTATCATTGGCGGGGACTTTACCACACGAAGATATTGCTTTACCGATGGCCGCCGCCCTGCACGGTGCTCAAAGTGTTCTGGCTTTCACAATACGCCGCATGTTCTTTGGGAATGTTCTGCTTCGCACCCATCACGCTCAACTCATCGTAAGTCCCTTTCCCCTCCTCCCTCGTCTCTCCAAGACTGGCTCGCGCCGCCGGAGAAACCGGACCGAGCGACCTGGTGGCGAGCTCTGGTGGCTCACGTTCGTCCGGTCCTCCCGTCTGTATAGATAATTTTTTCCCCTTTTAGAACCCCGGACTTTGGGGGTCGTTTTTTTTTGTGTGTGTGTCAATTAAGTTGATCAACAACAACAATACAGATGGCCGAGGCCCCTGCCTTGAGGCAGCCATTGACGACTGTGGTCTCTCCCTTCTCAATGGCCCTACGTTACCCACGAGGATGTGTCTTCATAAAGTAGAATAAAACAGTTCGCCTGACCTCCCTATAGCCACTACTCGGGTGATTCGCCCGTGGAGCACCTATACGACCACTTGGTGAAGCGATCATTACCCAATCCTCCGCACTCTACGAGGAAATCGCTCTCGTGCTCGTCAATGACTTTCGCACGTTAACTAGACAGCCTTTCGGACCACCGTTGATATCCCTGAAAATGCTACCCTGTCGCAATTAGCTACTGCTATACACTGTGCGAAATAACAGGCTGCAGGAAAAATTATGCTATTCTTCAACACTTACTCGGGACGTACGTATAACTAACGTCTGGAAGCGCGTGCAATCTCTCACCACTCGTTTTCTCAAGAACGGCAAATGTCAGCAAGACCGGATCGTGATTCATCGCCAATACCAAATCATCCGGGATTACGAACGATTCCTTTCCAACTAGCATTGGAGTAGT
Source organism: Haemaphysalis longicornis (assembly GCA_013339765.2). Taxonomy (NCBI): domain Eukaryota; kingdom Metazoa; phylum Arthropoda; class Arachnida; order Ixodida; family Ixodidae; genus Haemaphysalis; species Haemaphysalis longicornis. The sequence goes on from CM023449.1 coordinate 24,036,136, forward strand.
CGTTGTAAAAAGCTTGGTAAAGAACGAGGACTTTCCAAACTGTGGAGCACATTTCGGAGCTTGTCGGGCAGGCACACGCAAAAACCCACGTTGTTCGGTTCCATCACTCTCCGAGACACGCCAAAGGACAATGAACATCGCCTTATTACGACGCTTTTCCCTCACGCCTCTCTTAGTCTCCACTCCCCGCTGCCGACCATCATGGTTCCAAATGTGGATATGGATCTCGATGCCCCATTCACCATGGGGGAGTTTCAGGCGGCTCATCACCATGGCAAACATCATTCTGCCCCTGGTCATGATGGCGACATGGTAGCACTTGCGTAACTTAGGTGAAACTCCACATTGAATAGTGTTCTATGGGATCAATACTTACTGGGCCTCGGGTGACGTTCCCAATGACCTCAAATGGACGCTTGTTCATCCAATACCCACGCCAAACAAAGACCTCCCTGTGCCGACTAACCTTCGGCCAATCCAACTCAAATCCACCATCTGCAAACGTATGGAGCGCCTGATCAGCAACCGCCTTCAGTATTATTTGGAATATGTGCGCCCGTAGTTTCACCCGACCCAAACAGGATTCCGTGCTCACCTAAGTACTCCCAACTGCATTTGGCTGCTCCAAAGTGTTCTTAATCGCACATCACCGACTGGTAATCAGGATTACGTCCTCCCTTTTGACATGAGAAAAGCCTTCCACAGCATTTTCAACAGCGCTCGCTGTGGCCTTTCTCAAGCCAAAGGGCCGAAAACTAGATATACAATATTTTTGAATATCGAGCGATTCGGCTCAACAGCCCGCACCCTGGATCGAGCACAAGAGCATTTTATCTGGATAGGGGTGTTCCCCAGGGTTCTCTCCTTGGAACCGTTCTCTTCCACTCGGCCATGGAAAGCGTAGCCTGAAGCGCGCAATGGCACACTGCGGCTCGTTTTGCTTTCTACACTGACGACCTCGAAGGGTGGGTTGAAGCTACCGACTACCAACGCACTAAGACATGGCTACGGAATTGCGGGAGGCGGCAAACAGCCCCTCCGCCACTCTCCCAACTCTAGGCCTTAAGCCGGCACCCGAGAAGGCAGAATTTCTTCTGGTCCACGGTCAGCACCAACCACCCGCCAACAAGCACCATTATGTCTACATCGGCGACACAGCCGTTGCCTCGCATTTTGGCCATATTCATCGACTAGGCGTCCTTTTCGCTAGCCAAACAGCGCTCGGAAATGGATAACGCAACTCCACAAAAACTGGAAAATGATGCTGCGCCTATCCTTTCGATCTTTCGCCATTCCAACAAATGTGGCGGCGCTAACCAATTGGCCTCTCTCAGCTCAAGAGCAGTGGCCTTCGGTTGTCAGACTTATGGCGCCCCTGGCTTGTGACCTCTCTTTGATTCACAGGGAGCCCTTAGCGGTCCTTTACCGGGCCATGCTTTCGTACGGATCCCTGGACTTTCCAAGGCATAATCGCATTAACAATCTTGAACTGGCTGCCCCGGTCCCTCCGATGGAAGAGCTTCTTGCGGAAGGCGTACTACATCAGCTTCGGTGGACACTATCACCGCAGGTGACTGCCCTCTGTTCCTGGAACGAACGTAAACTTCCAAAACTTCCGCCCACCTCACAACCCCTCCCCCTTGGTTAAACCTGTCTGTTACAGTTGCTAACCAACTAACCAGAATGAGCCATCTCCGTCCAACTGCTCATTAAAAGTGCCTTTAGGACGTCCTCGCACTGAAATTGCCAGTTTAGGAGAATATTTTCACGGATGCCAGCCTTTCCCCTTCCCATAAGGTCCTGGCCTTGCGCTGCGCAGCTCGACCGGACCTGGACGGATCCCTCACACGCCACGCTTTTAGCTCGCCTCCAACCTGGAAGCGGAGCTCCAGAGCATCCCTAGCGCACTGGATCATTTGTCCTTCACTTTTGCAAACCCGGCATTCATTTGCGAACCCGTCACCCCTACGCATTCGCCTTCTCACAGACTCTCACCAAGCGCTTCAAGAGCTGCGTAAGCCCTTCACCGATAATCCAACGCTGCGCCTAATCCAACATATCACCACCATTCTGGCCCGTAATGGGATCGGTTCCCGTTTGGCGTGGGAGCCGGGTCACACGGATCCGGATGGGAGCAGCCAGGCTGCACGTCATGCAGCTCGGGAGCGTCTAGCTAGTGCCCGTCTCCTGGACGACCACGCGTCGCCCCCCTCCCCCTGCCCATGCCTTCAACTTGATCACGCACGCCAGGCACGTAAGTGCCGTCTTTCTGCAGTTACCCCCAACCCCACTTCTTTATTAAACGCGCTCATGAAGTGAAGCCCTTCCCGTTCCATAAGATATTAAGTAATTTGAAAATTGATGTTTGGATTTAAAATTTTAAAAATGTAAAAGGTAATTAAACAAGATAATTACGCAGAAAATGACTCATTACGGAGCACAGATAAATATAAAAGGTCTAAAAGTTATTATCGCGTTATTTACAGCTGACTTTGTTTATGCGTGTGCGTGAAATTGTGACAAAATATTTAAAGGGTTAGTATTCTGTCTACCTAAATCTGGCTCCTCCGATGCCTCGCTCTGCGGAAGTACCTATTCGTCAACGAAGCTGGGGCCAACGCAGCCCCGACACCCCACATCACTAGAAAAGGAATTTACACAACAGGGTCTCCCCTTCTCACTGCCCCACTGCCCACTGTGGCGCTGCCCCGCGTTTTCTCGGTACCGGCCTATCCTCACCAATGCCTATGCCTCCCGATGCCTCATAGATTGCCCCCCATTTCGAGACCCCAATATTCTCTCCACCTTTCAGCTGTTCGGCGTAGAGAGTGGTCTCACAAGATTATTGTAGACTGGGGTGTACTGCAGTTGTGAAAATTCCCTAATGGTAGATGATCTTCACCTTATCCTGGCTTCCGCTGTCTGAAGAGAACTCCTGTGTGGTCTAATGGACGCATCATTCCATCAACTGGGCTACTCCACCATTCCCCTTGTTCTCCTACCCATATTTCGCCCGCATGGTCTTCCAGTGATCAATAAAGGACTACAACCACCTGGAGATCTTTAACGTGCACATACGGGCGTTTTCGCTTCTCACCTCCATCCGAAAAGCACATGTTTCTTTCAGGAAGGACCAAAAAAATGGGAACAAGAAATACGACCAGCAAATGGAGGTAACAAAGCAGAGCTATTCAATCCTCATTGCGGCTTCTACTACGATTCCCTTAACCGATCGGATTGCAAAGAGTGCTTCGCTAAGCACTTTTGAGAAGCGTACATGTTTTTAAAATGCTGTGTCGTAATTATAAGCGATTTTGTTTTTGAGAAATCCGGGAGAAGGTCAATAGGGGTGAATTCAATCTTCTCGCACACGTGTAGTGAGTAGCAGGTCTACGGCGAGTGAAAAGATTGGGTTTTCGAAACGAGCCTATAATTACCCCGATTTTCCACTTCTCGTTTCTTGGAAATTTCGTGTGGAATAAAATGCGCCCAGGTCACTGTTGCGCAACCTTTGCGGATTGCGGCTGATTATTCCCCGAAAGACGCGCGGAGATGCAGCAAGACTGGGGACTTCCAGGTAAAGGCATTTTCAAATTCACTCCTTTCATGCTATCTAAAAATGCGCATATAAAATGACAATTCAGCAAGCACAGTCTTTCCTTTTCTTTTTTTTTGTTTATTCCTGCTTCTCTCTCTCCCTTGTTCTCACTCTCTCACTATTTAGACTCGTCTCTCTTCAGACCTTGCTTTTTTAAACAGAAGGAAGTTTTGTGAAAGAAGGGACCTACGACTTGGTTCGATTCGAAGCAGTGAATTTAAAATCTTTCCCAAAGAGTTATTTGGTAAGTTGCCAAAATAGCTGCACCAACGTGTGTCGTACAAATCGGTTGGCCCCGTTTGAAGTCTCACTTTAAATGTTGATTGATTTGATTTATTGTGGGGTTAACGCGCCGACGCAACGGCAGGCGATGAGGCGCGCCGTAGGGGAGGGCTCCGGATTAAATTTGACCACCTTTATCTTTATCGTGCGCCGAAATCTCGTACACACGGGCGTTTTTGCTTTTCGCCTCCATCAGAAAAGCGGCCGCCGCGGCCGGGAATCGAACCCGCGACCTTGTGCTCAGCAGCGCAACGCCTTAGCCACTGAGCCACCGCGGCGGGTCTCACTTTAAATGTCAAGTGGTAGACAAGCTCTAGTTTTTTACGGGAAGGCCGCTTTAAACTTCAATGAACCTGTTAATCCTAGCATGTGCCTTAAAACTTCGTATATTTTGTAGTCATGTCGGCTTGGTCGCGAAGTAATTGTGAATTTGCGTCATATACATGACGAAATTAGGGGTGTAACAACCCGAGAAGGCCAATGAGCACAGAGAAAACCTCACGAAAAAGGAAAAAAAAAAAAATAAACAAGAACCCAAACTTTATTCTAAAAAAGAGGCAGCCGCGTAAGATAAAAAATTAGCAAGCGATAAAAACACTGTAAAAACAAATGAATGGCGATAGAAATAAGGAATAAAAGGAAAAAAAAATACGTACATGATTGCATATGGGTACGCAGTTTATGATATATTTGCGGGAAAGCAACATTACAAATTTGGTGATCCTTTTTACAAGTGACGGATCAGAGTGGTTCGTTAAGAGAGATGTTCGCTTCCAAAAACGGTTTGTTATTGGACGGCTGCCGTTATATTATCTATGTTTTTTTTTTTTTCATCCAGTGGGCGCTACAAAGTGCGCGAACGATAATGGGTCATTCCTGCGAACGAACAGATCCTCTTCCTAAGGCTATCTATGTTCAGGCTACTGACGCAAATATCATATCGTGATATATAGACGTAAAAAAACGGCGTGCCACGCAGTTCGGTTGTCTGAGACGTGAAATGATGTCATTCTTCAAAGTTATTACGACAGCTGGGGCAACAGACTGAACCCGGCCTAACTCAGGCTACATGGGCAAGACCTGAAGCTACAGTCATCGATGTAACGCATCCTGTGCCCCTTAAAGGCATTATGAGGAGAAACTACGCTGTCGTTGTCTGCACGGCAAAAAGGAAACAATTGCCAGCTGTGTCACAAGGTCACGTGACCCTTCTACTGGGCGCTGTAAAAAAAGATTTCCGTCCGCTGTTTTGCTAGTGTCGGAGCTTTAGGAAACTTTTTGTACCAGAGCAACCAATGCGCAGTCCCCAAAAAACTGTGATTTCGAAGCATCCCGTTGTTTAGGGTTTATGTGCATTGTAAACTCCGTCCTTCCGACCGAATAACTTCCGCGGCAAATAACTCGACACCCAGCCACAAGAATGCTCGTTATAGCCAAGATAGACAGCAAGCTCTCCTCACTTGCGAATCTACATTCGATAAACCGATGCCTCTCTATATTACCGCAAGACCTCACACGCAGTAGTTCGAGTCTTCTCTATGGGCGCTGCCAATATCTCACTCCTCGTCTGAACCAGTAACGAAGACACTGCTGGTAAAGTCACAGCCACCTTGTCGTATCATGCCGACCCCGAGCGTGTAACCATCATCACCGACTGCTAATCCGCAAGTTGCCACCTTCATGCAGGCAGCATCTCTTTGAAGAAATTCATGCTACCAGCAAACATTGCACGGAACAAAACTAAAGGAAAAACGAAACACTCGCTAGATCTAGCGGGTGTTTCTCGCTTATTTTTGTTAGCTTTCTCCCGTGTATAATGTTCACTGGTACGATAAATACTTTAGTTAGTAACCAACTTGCCCAACTTTCTGCTTTAACTGTCAACTGTGGCGCTTCGCACTCTCACGCAGACGCCTCCACATGAAGGCGACGGCTATGACATGTACAGTTTCCGCTGACATAAAACAGTTAGCTCTTCCTCCACCTAAACCCCGTGCGCGAAACGATGGCTGAGGCGAAAATGTCGAGCCAGCGAAAAAAAATTAAACCCAGTTCTACCGATTGTAAAAATTCTGCAGAAATTCAGAAGATTGTCTACTAAAGCGTAGGATTCTTATGCCGCTTGTCCTGAGTGTGAGTTTTGTCCAGCCAAATGTTTTTGGTTTCTGTAAATCCTCTCCGACCAATTATCTCCATTTACGCTATTATAATGATTAGAAATGGAACTTTTGCGAAATCTAAATTATTGTGGAAATGCAGGGCCTTACATGGCGGCATTTTCCGTATTTTTGCTTATATTTTTCTTATTTTTTAGAGTTTTAAAGTTTCTTTCTACCAATGATCCCATTTAAGCTCATTCGACTATTATAGCTGGAACTTCCGCAAAATCTGCGTTACTGTGGAAATGCATGCCGTTATACGATTTGCCGTTTTTCGTAATTTTTGAATTTTTTCCCTTTTTCGTCTTTCAAAATTTCGTCCCATCAATTTTATTTATTTATTTATTTATTTATTTATTTATTTATTTATTTATTTATTTATTTATTTATTTATTTATTTATTTATTTATTTATTTATTTATTTATTTATTTATTTATTTATTTATTTATTTATTTATTTATTTATTTATTTATTTATTTATTTATTTATTTATTTATTTATTTATTTATTTATTTATTTATTTATTTATTTATTTATTTATTTATTTATTTATTTATTTAAGAAATAATGCAGGCCATCAAAAACATCAAAAGCATCTTGTGTACATACTGGAAAATACACAAGATGAGCCAAGACATCGATAATATCAGTAACTCAATGACAAAACAAGAGGAACAACAATGGGTCAGAACAGTGAGGAAATGCAACAAAGCGGTCAGCAAAACAACACGCAGAAAGTGGCTATGACGATTAAAGCATGACAGGTATCCATTTTAAACATTGGGTTCAAGGCGCTCTACTGATAGCAGGTCCTCTACAGAAGTGTTATTCCAATCGTTGACTGTTCGAGGGAAGAAGGAAAATTTGAACAAATCGGTCCGAAGCAAAAAACGGCGTGAGAGATAACGCGTGCGAATGACGAGTTCGCCGCGTTGATAGAGGGGTTACGAAGTGGGAGGGGTCAAGACCGAGCCTGCGGTTAGTAAGAGAATAAAGAAACTTAAGGCGAATAAACTTTCGTCGTGATTCCAACGTTACAATCCCATGGTTTTGCATTGTTTTTGTAACTGAAACATTTCTACCATATACTGAATATATGAAGCGCACTGCACGTCTCTGAATTTTCTCAAGTGAGTTAATGTTCTTTTTTGTATGGGGGTCCCAAACAACGCACGCGTATTCCATTTTCGGCCGTATGAGTGTGTTGTACGCTAACAGCTTGACCTGAGGTGGAGCTTCTCTAAGTTCGTGCCTTAAAAGGCTACAACTTGCGAAAAGCGGACGATGTTACATTAGCAATGTGTGTATTCCAGCTTAGGGTGTTTGTTAATGTTATCTCAGGGAATTTATATTCATTAACTTCAATTAAAGGATGATTTGAAACGGAATATTGAAACAGAAGGGGTTTTTTTTTGTCTTGAAATTCTAAGAAAGACCGATTTGTCCAAGTTAAGTTCCATACCCCATTTACTACACCACGCAAGAACATTGCTAAGCGCTGCTTTTAGAGTGAGCTGATTATTTGGGACAGAATGTTATAAAAAAGAATGCTATCGTCAGCAAAAAGACGGATTTGGACTGAGTCATGCGTGACATCTACTATATCATTACAATAAATTAAAAAAAGTAAGGGCCCCAGTACACTACCCTGCGGGACTCCGGAATTTACAGGAAGAAGGTCGGAAGATCGCCCGTTTACGTCAACATACTGTCTACGGTCCCTTAAGTAAGCCGCAACCCATGCAATTAGGTTTTTCTGGAAGTCCGGTGAGCTGCAGTTTGTGAATCAATTTATCATGGGGAACACGGTCGAATTATCTCCCTTTACGTCATCATAACGATTGCATTTCGAATTACGCGAAATTTGTATTATTGTGGAAATGCAGGGCGTTACATGGTTCGCAATTTTACGTAATTTTTTTATATATATACATATATCTCTCACTTCTCCAAAATATTGTGCCGCCAATTATCTCCATTTACGCTATTATAACGACTACAGGCGAAACTTTCGCGAAATTCGGATTAGTGCGTAACTGCAGGTCGTTACACGGTTCGCCATTTTCCGTAATTTTCTCTATTTTTCTTAATTCTTTAGTTTTTCGAAATTTTGTGCGACCAATTATCTCCATTTACGCCATTATTGCGATTAAAGCTGGAACTTCCGCGATATTTGCATTTTTGTGGAAATGCAGGGCGTTACACGGTACTGGCTGTGAGGGTACTCGGCAAAGAATGCTACGCATTAAGATGCACTGAAACTGCGGAGTTGCGGTTCTCTGTGTCGGATCGGACACAAGAATGGCTAGCGCCGAGATGGGCAGGGCCTTCACCGCGCAATTGTCGGCAGTTCGCGCAAAGGAATCGGGAGCGGCGGGAAGCTACCTCCCACCTTCCTCCCCTAGCGTGAGTGAGAGGAGCCCGCACTTGCCAAGTAATTTTAGGGGCTCTTAGCACTTGCGAGGCTGCTGCGCCCTCTTTCGGCGGTTCTCGGCACTGGTTTTAGCTAGGTCGCCTGCGTGACACACGACCTAAAGAAGGCTTACGAAAGGAATCGACCTACAGCAGCTCCACTGTGAAAACGAGGGCATGCCTCCGAAACTAGACAAGGCCTAGATACGTTTGGTGCACTCCTAGTGGCTCACCTAATGTCAACAGAGACGAGACGTACCCCTCTTTTTTCTCTTGTTTTTCCTTTGTTTTTTTTTCTATTTCTTCCGTGCCGCTCATCTGCCTCTGTTCGCTGCTGTTGGACGCGGAGCCCGATTGCTCTCGGTATACACCGAATTTCCCGGTGGAACAGCTATACTTTTTGTAAGGCTGAACGTTAGGCTAGTTATGTTGACTTAGAACCATTTTACCAGAAAACAACGGACAGGGACCTAGAAAGAAATAGACGGGACAATCGCTGGACTAGAACAGCTTTTACTTGAGACACGTAATATATCAAAACGCTAACAGACCAGGCTAAAAAGATGATAACTCTTACAAATGATAAAAAAACAATCTCCAGCCCTAGGAGAAAGAGCTAAGCTTCTTTCTAGGGCGCATAGGCGCGGGACGTAGCTTGGCCGTGTGGGGTGGCACGCATCTATGACGTTAGATTGTTTTTTTTTTTTTATAATTTGTAAGAGTTATCTTTTTACCCCGGTCTGTCTCTTAGCGTTCTCATATAATTACGTGTCGCAAGTAAAAGCTGTTCAGTTGAAGTCTAGCGATTGTCCCGTCTACTTCTTTCTAGGTCCCTGTCCGTTTTTCTCCGGTAAACTGGTTCTATACTTTTTTCTCAACGTCGTTAGCTTTACTTTGAGGATAGGACTTGCGACGGTAACCGCACTAGCATCAAACCATCTAACCGCTGAGTCATGCAAGTTTGAGGCGACGTCAACCAACACCGCCTTCATAACGTTTGCTGTCGCGTCAGCCGAAAATGGCCGAACAACCCCTTTCCTCTTGCTCTCTCCTGCCCTTCCCGCGCTCTAGCCTTCGCCTGTGCTCCCGGCCGGGGCAGTCACCTGATTGGCAGCAGGGCTTTGCGGAAACTATGAGGCAATATACAGGGTTTGTTCAGCCTTGGCGGGGAATGGCGCTACTACGCGTCCATGTCTTATCGGTGTCTGCATGCTGTATAAATGCCATGATTTGAAGCGCAACAAAAACACACGGACGAAGAACAGTGTAGACGGGACAGGCGCTAACTTCCAACTAGTTTTATTGGGTACGCATGTGCTTACATCCCTAGGAAAAAAGACGGCGAGAAAGAAGGAGCGTGCACATACACAGATGATAACAAAACCAGATATGTCTACAGCACTTTTTTCAGAAACACCATTTCGCTACTATACAGAGCAATCGAGGTATCACTTATACAGTCATTCGCCCTCTCCTTGATATAAAACGCTTCGGCTAATTCCCTCGCAGCCCTATTCTTGCTTTTGTTCAGTATTCTTATATCTTCAAACCGTGGCTCACAACCGCAGGCACGAGAATGGGTGGGCAAATGTGCTCCATTATCTTTTCCAAGGGACAATTTCATGTTCCCTGGCTCTCTCGTTGACGCACCGGCCCGTTTGGCCAACGTAAGACCTTCCGCAAGATAGCGGGATTTCATATACAACACCGACTGCACAGTCGACATAGCGATTTGCGTGTTTTTTTCCCACATTCCTTCTTCCTGCGTCCACCCGATATGCGCGAGCACAGGCGCGCAAGTTTACACGGGGCAGAGAACGCAAGGTTGACCCCGTATCTTTCGGCGACCTTCTTCATGTTGTGGGACACTCTGCATGTACGGCATGACATCCGTTTTCTGCAGACGGGAGGTATCTTTGGCCTTCTTCGCTCCTTTCACTTTTTTTAGCAACGTTTTTGCCACAGCGACAACGACAGTGCCAGGGAAACCGGCCGAGTGAAGCCTGACAACCTGATTGAGAAATCTGTCCTGCATCTTGTGAGCACACGATTTTTGTAATGCAGATTCCAGAGTCAGTGAAGCGATTGCCCTTTTCACTGTTTTTGAATGTGCCGATTCATAGGGCAGCAGTTCTTTCTGAGCGCGTGGATTGTACCACCAACAAACATGGTCTTCAGAAAACCTCATGGTAATGTCTAAAAACTGCAATTTATTGTCAACAGGTACTTCGTGGGTAAAAGCTAGGCCTTTCCCGTGTCGATTAAAAAGCTCTAAAATCTCCCTACCATGCCAAGGTGCGTTTCCGGGGTAGTTTCTTTAAAATCACTAAAAATCATCAACATATCTAAAAACGGTAAGAACAAGACTAGAGTCAAGAGCATCATTAATGGTTCGGTCTAGACTGCTTAAAAAGATTTTACACAGAACCGGCGCTACACAGGACCCGATATAAATGCCATGAAGTTGTAAGTAATGCTTTCCATTAAAAGAAATGAAAGTGGAATTCAGATAAAACTCGAGCAGTACCATGAAATTGGCAACCGACATTCCAGTGGAATTCTGGAACTGCACCGCGCCATTCTCATCGATGCAGGACTGTACAGAAGCGAGCAAATGCTCGTGCGGAATGGAGTAGTACAGGTCTGTCACGTCAACAGAGAAGCCAAACCCAACTGAACGGTTATCTTTCAGTACTTACAAGACATCAACACTGTTTCTAGTAGCAAAAGGGTCATCAATGTGCAGAGAGTTTAGGTGTTTCTGGAGAAACCGGCTCATTTCTTGCTGCCATGACCCTCTTTCACTGACAATAGTCCTAAATGGTGTTCCCGATTTATGAGTCTTTGCGGAAAAAAACACATTTAGTTTGTTGTCCTTGCTCCCTTTCACAGATTTCTTGAGATGTTGCAGAAGATATAAGAACTACTGAACAAAAGCAAGAATAGGGCTGCGAGGGAATTAGCCGAAGCGTTTTATATCAAGGAGAGGGCGAAGGGCTGTATAAGTGATACCTCGATTGCTCTGTATAGTAGCGAAATGGTGTTCCTGAAAAAAATGCTGTAGACATATCCTGGTTTTGTTATCATCTGTGTATGTGCACGCTCCTTCTTTCTCGCCGTCTTTTTTCCTAGGGATATAAGCACATGCGTACCCAATAAAACTAGTTGGAAGTTAGCGCCTGTCCCGTCTACACTGTTCTTCCTCCGTGTGTTTTTGTTGCGCTTCAAATCATGGCATCTATTCACCAACACCAACTAGCCCAGCAAGAAGTTCTTCTCATCTGCATGCTGTCAAGCTGCGTGTCAAGCTCGAGCGGCGACGTAAGGCGGGACGCCAGCTTCCGCCCACCACACCACGGATGAGCTGCCAAACTAGGCTTTCCACTGCTCTCACCGGAACACGGGCCATGCGATAAGCAATGTATTACGGGTAAGTTGCCTCAACCTTGCGGTTATACCAGTGCCTGTTCAGTTAGCTTCATTGTCTGACAGCTTGTACACAACCTTACTTACATTTTTTTGCGCGGCATAAATAGCGATGCCGATATTACCGCGACAGTGAAATGCTTGTCGTCCTAGCACACGCAGTCAGTGGCAGCAGCGATACTCTGTGTTCCAAAGCTCTACAACACTGAAAGAGCCAGTGTGCTGCTTGAGGATACCTAGCGCTTTTAAGAAACTGACAGTTTCAGCGGCGTAAATCGACACGAAGGAGATCCTGGTGGAAAAGACGTAGTGTTGAGCGTGGCTCACACAGAGCGAAGTTGCAGCGTGAAAATATCAATGCCTTCTTAAAAGAAATATGGCTAAAACACGAAGCTTTCTCCAATGCATCTCAAGCTGCCCAGAACAGCTTTTTTTCCCGACAAATCTTCAATAACATTATGTATGTTTCGTACAAATAGAGCAACTTAAAAAAATTCCCAGGTGGTCAAAATTAGTCCGGACCCCTTAGGGCCCACGTTTGCGTTCCGACCGCGTGAAGCGCTTTATCAAGCAGAGCACTTTAGGGGCTCGCCTTATCGTCGTAGCTCGCTCGCTGGACCCAAGTAGAGCAACAGGGCGTTCCATGGTAACGCTGTCGTTGCGGTGTGCTCCAGAGGCTTCGAAAACCAAGCGGTTATTATAGGCGTTAGGACACTTATGAACCGCTGGCGCCTGTCCTACATCTCCCCGTTGTTTAGCGCAGAGAAAACTATAGGTACATTTCAGGCAAAATATTCGTAATTAACAGGCAGCGCCCTCGTTCATTTAGTAAGCAACACTCGTTAAGATGGTTTTTAGGATAGTAAGCGGATAAAGCAGCCGCGCAAGAAAAAGATGGCGCGTTCGAAATGCCGCAGAAGACTCCATCCACGCAAAAAAAAAAAAAAAAAAAAAGGCGCGTTTGAAATGACGCAGAAAGGCTCTGGCTGCGCAAGAAAAGAATTACGCGTTCGAAATGACGCAAAACAGCTCCAGCGTACGAAATTAACGCAAGCACATAGAGAAGAGAACTCCCGCTGGCGCAGTTTCAGGCAGATGGCGCGCGAGCACTGCGAAGGCGGGGAATTTGAATAGCACGGGGTGGTAGTAGGGTACGGATAACGGTGCTAGAGCCCATTATGGCGAATCATTGCTCTGCAGTTCCGACAGCTTTAACATTGAGTGGAACGGCTTTAATTTTTTTCTTGAAGCGATTGATTCCCTTTATTTATAATCATTAACGCTTTGTGAAACCCGTTGTGTAACGTTGGCTTTCGTAGAGTGTATTTGCGCTTTTCGACGCCATCAGGGACGCATAGCGAGCTTCGCTTTAAAAACGGTGAACGCCGCCAGTCAACCTGGGTGGCGATAAACAGACAGTTTTTCGGTTAACTATAGCTATCTTCTAATAGGCTCTGACGTCGGCTTAGGGATTCGTGCCGCTGTCGTCTGCTACACTCCGCTTGTGAGGGGCAACAGTGCCTGGGCTAGAAATCGCCCGCTTCGTTGCTGTAGTGCGTTAAAAAGCGTATTTCTAGCGACTCAGTTATTTTGCCAGATTCTGACGCATCTGAATAATTTGAAGCTGTATCCCCCACAAGTTTGCAACACACGAAGAGATAGAACAATTTTCTTCAGAGTATCGGTCGGAAGATCGTGTGTAACTCGTCCTTTCTTGCTTATGCGCGAGGATCAGCGATCAGAGCTTCTCGATAAGTATTCAAAATGCGTAGGCTTCCCTGCAGTATTTTTGAGATGCTCTTATGAAGACTCAACAGTCTACTACTACGTACCAAGCAGCGGCCGCTAAACGCTCATCGCACAGCAGGAAATAAAGCGGCTTTTATCTGTTTCTTTCGTTGTTGTTTGTATCGGGTTAATGTTTCATGCTTTTTTTTTTCTGCCCTACGCATTAATTTTTCTGCGCCGTCACCAACTTCTTATTCGGAGGTTTCGGGATGTTTGGGAGCCACACAAAGGTCGTGTGGATATTTCCTTCATTTTGTATGGCATACATTCTCTTCTTCACAAATTGGCTTTCATTACGGCTGCGTGCAAGAAGGTGCATATCCGCAGCGTGCTTTGTTTATTCACATGCAAATGCAATGAGAAGGTTTGTGCTACGCCACCGCGATCGCGCCCTAAACAACGTGGTCCACAGTACTCGAAGGCGGCTTTTGTGCTCCGAATTTCTATCGTAATTATATCGTTATCATAACGAACTGACTCTCAACTCGAACAATGATGACATGATTACGGTGTTGAAGGCATGATATACTCGCTAACTAACGTAATAAATACTATACCTGCATATATTACAAGACTCGAAACCGAAGAAGAATTCCAAGTAGCTCTTTATTGCTTTTCAACCCTTCCAGGCGCGAAGAACAAATCCTATTCTACTCGGGATGGCGTTCTATGATTTGAAGAAAATTACTTTTACTCTCTTGTCCTGGACTGAGGACCCGGCCCACTAACCAGATCGATTTAATTGTTAAACAAAGTTTTCCCCTCCTCCCCTTACTCCTCCTGCTCCTCTTGAGTGCAGTTTTCCTATAACGCATATCCGAATATCGGGAAGATATGGCTGTGCAAAATGTTCCGAAATATCCCTCCAGGTCTTAACAAACATATATGTGTTACTATAAATTTAACGAAGACGTGACTCGTTTTGCTCAATAAACCTCCATATTGGTTAGATGCCTGGTATAGAATCAGCACGCGCGTATATACACACTGGGTTATTTGGAGCTCAACCTACAGTTTTTGCAGTCTATAATGCATGCCGCCCAACTTTCATGCCTTGACAACGTAAAGTGAAGTGACAAAACGCGTTCGAGCGTTCGGCAAGGTTGCAAAAACTGTTTTACCTTACATATGATTACCGGGAATCGTGATGCCTTCTGCCAAAGCCGACAGCCCTGAAGGCCTATATAATTTGTTTTGGTCTTCCATTTTCGCTGTTGTCGGTTATTAGCAGTTGACTGTTCCTTTTGTTCGAATGCTTACATGAGAAGCTGACGCCTAGCTCCGACTCTTCGCGCTCCGCACAGGACCGGCTTCGCAAGGAATGGGGTGGCGCCGGCAATGTTTCTCCCGTAGCGGTATCCAACACTACACTTTATTTGACACCATGAGCTAGTGTATGTGATTTTAAGCCTATTATTATGATAAAAAGTTACCCACACGCCAATTCTGGTGCGCACAAGCATCAGACGTTGACCGAGCGCAACGAAACAGCAGGGAGAGCGATCCTGAGTGAAGCAGACGACAAATGCGAGAATCCCTAAGCTGACGTCACGGAGGCGCGCTTCGCAGCGCCACCTGTGTTCGCGCTCACCGCCAATACAGGAAAGTATTCCTTTCCCCATGGCAGAGGGAACTAGAATATGTGGGTTCTAGAGGGGCAAAGGGCCCGCGCGGTGTCCTGGAGGCAGGGCGAAGCTCGCCGGCGAGATTAGCTGCATGTGGGCGCCTCTTTAAGTTTCTGTCAATGGGTATTGAAAAAAATTCACGCATCTCCACGAAGTGAATCATGATGAGTGGACGAAGCACTGGGGATCGTTCTTACCGTAAATCACCCGTGGCATTGCTCACTCGCGCATGTAAATGAAGGATAACGCGTGTGTACAGTATATGCAATTCCAATCCAATCCAATCCGATACAATCCAATCTATTTGAATTCCAATTCAGTCCATATTCAATCCGTTTCAATGCAAATCCAATGCAATCCATTTCAATCCAATCCAATCCAATGCTCCTTGCGCATGCGCAACATGTAGTACACGGACGCCAAGGGACAAGCCACGGACAAAGCGAGGTCTTAATTCAGTATAACGTGCTGTTGGGCTAGTTGGTGCATTATGTATCACGAAACTTGCGCTTAATAGACATACACAGACGAAGGAAGACGGACGATGCGCAATTCGTCCGTCTTCCTTCGTCTGTGTATGTCTATTATGCGCAAGTTTCGCGAGGTCTTAATGTGCTTCGCACCTAAAAGAGAGAAGGATCACGCACTTTGTTTTTATTTTCCGGTCTATTGCATTTTATATCATCACGATGGACACCGCCGGGGCGGTGTACTGTCGACGCTGAGAGCGTACAGCGCACGGCTTCGATTAGCTGGTGCTGACAAGTTATGCAAGGCAATGGGGTTTCCGTTTCACTGAAGTCAGTACGCTTAGAGCAAAAAAGTTCTACTGCGAATACATTATGCAGTATTAACCCTGCGAATCTCTCGCATTCAGCGGCAAAGCACGGTGGAAGAATATTTTCTTACACCGTGGCGCAAAGTAATGCAGATATTTCTAGGAATTCTGTTATCTTCAAAATTCTCTATAGAAATGTCCGCCTTCATAGTATAGCCGGACTGAAATGACTTCGAACAATAAGCGTGCTCCTCACTAAACTAAGAAGTTGCTGAAGTTGAATAATTGCCTCAGAATTCGTAGGGACAAGTCAGTTACTTTCCCGAAAATAGAAGCAAAAGATGAAAAACTCTGGGCTGTAAGGAAATCAGGGAAGCACGTTATACAAGCCGCCTTTACTTGCGAAGAACGCAGAGGGCTTCGCGCGGTGCTCATTTCACATGCAAGAGGAAAGCCTGTGATTAACTTACCGCTCGTCTCGATTCGCCGGTTCGCGGGACCGTGCCTAGAAGGAAACTGGCTCGAGGTGCTCAAAAAGTTGCAGGCATGGAGACCCGTTCGTACGGAGCAAGCTGCCGGGGATCGAGACAAACGCGAGCGCGGAATTTTTCAGGAATATCGCGAGGACAATTTTTAAATGAAGAGAGCGACCAAGGGGAGGTTTAACTAACTAAACCTCCCCTTGGGTTTAACTAACTAAGAGTATTAACTAAACTAACCGTTGAGGAAAAGAGAAGCGGGCAGGTTGGTTCGAGGACAAGCGCCACAGTTTACACGCGTTAACCGTACGACGAAGATGCGTATACAAGAAAGGGGTGAAGTATATTACAAGCGTGGGACACGAGTGTCCCGCTAGGGCTATATCACTGTTTCTGAAAACGAAGCTTTCCTTCTCCATTCCGCTTTCTTTAAAGTGTATTATTAGTTGAAACTGCTTAATAAAATAACGTTACGCTTACACAGCTAATGAATTGTCGTAGCTTGAGTCAGTAACGCTCCGCCTGCGGTTATTAAATTCATTTTGGCTGCAAAAATATTTTTATGGCGACGTATTCAGTACCTGAAACAACCTCTGAGGCGGTGCACGTAACTAGAGCGCGTAAATGTGGTGCCGCATCAGCAGAAATTTATGTCCGTACAAACTTGATAACAGGGTGTGCAACGGGAACTGAACCGAACACGTGAGCATTCGCGTGTTCGCAAGTTGTCTTAGTCACTTCTTCGTAGCTTAGGGTGGCTCTAGGGGAGAAATATCTCTTTTGTAGCATAAGCTACACTGGCCGAGGTTGAGCAGTTTTGCGTGGGCCGTGAAGGCCGTTCTGTGCAAGCTCGAGTAGCATTGGATTTGTTTGGATTGGGTTGAATCGGATTGGATTGGCTTGGTTTGGATTTAAATTGGATTGTGTTGGCTTGACACTCAATCCAATTGGAGTACGGGTGTGTAGAGAATTGGGTCTGCACATTCGCCGGTGTGCGCATTCCAGAGGAGTTACGTCATCGCCACGGCAGACGCACTGGCGCCGGCTCGTGCCTAGATGTGCGCCTCCGTTGTGCAGTAGCTAAGTCTGATGCGGCGCAGGAGCCGCTTGATAGCCATTTCGCGTGGCTCCTAGAGAGCCTTGCTGCGCATGCGCGAGGAGCAGTGACTGGACTGGACTGGACTGACTTGGATTCGATTGGAAATTGTTTTAGTAGCAGTAGGTATAATCAGCTAATCCTACACAACCAGCAAACCTAAGGATAACCAGCTGAACCTTAGCTCACGCTACGTATACCCTCCCATACCAGAGCTAAGCCACTGCTAATTTTTTTAAAGCGATGGCGCTGTAGCCAAACAATCTTAGCGGAGGAACCTTTGAGCACGTGGGTCCGCCCGTTTGCAACCGATAAAAGCGAGGGATGCGGAGAGAGCGTGGGATGTTAAGAGGCAGGTGATAAGGAAGACGAGAAGAAAGTGGAATGGATCGGCCTTGCCGAAATAGAAACAGTAGTGCAGAGTAAACAGAAGGCATGCGTAGAGACAGCTTGGGAAGGACTAAAATAAGTGGAAATGAGGAGGCAAAGAGAATGAGAGGCAAAAGAAAGGTGTTTGAAGTTCTTTGAGATCGAACTTGTCTCGCAGCGTCATGTGCTTACATGTGAAACACGGGTTTTGTTCCGATAGCCCCGGTGCATGGGAACAACCTGGGATATGCACCGCAGCTCGTAGGTTCATAGGGTAAATACAACGGAGTGCTTGACATCTACAAGAAGTACATCCAGGGAGACGATGTGCTCGCGTTGTCAATCATGTCCATCCAATTGATTCTACGATAGTCTACACGGATGCATCACGGACGCACGTCGGAGCAGCCGCATATTCCATCGCAAGTGGCAATGAAGTAGTGACACACACCCTTGGTCCTTTCACTAATCCCCCACCTACAGCGACTCTAGAGACTCTCCCAATAATCACCAGTATCCAGGACCTCTCATTACGGCCCCCTAACCCCTCAGGATATACCATATACACTGATTCAATGCAAGCTATTCGCGCCATTCACATGGGTAGGATTCCTGAAGAACTGCAGTATGATCTACGCAAAGCCTTAACAAAGCTACGTCCCCACACTGTCACACTGAGGTGGATTCCTGGTCACGCTGGAATCCCAGGCAATGAGGTAGTGCATAGCCTCGCCCGCGAACTTCTGCACCGGGCGCCTGGGATTCCCTGGCCTTATCCACCGACGTGGGACACTACTCTCCACTACAAACAAGAAATAAAGCTTCACTACAAGAACATCAGAGAAACTCTTCGTACACTTCCTGTTCCAGACAAATCTCTAACAACCACGCAACTACGCATTCTTCGACGCGTACAGTTAAATACCATCCTTACACCTGCTCGTTCCTTCCTCTACCGTATCCGACACTCACCAGCATGTCCCAATTGTCCCGAACCATACGCTAATTTAGAACACTGCATTTTCGCCTGCCACATTGCAATTCAATCCCCACATTTTCCCCACCCACCTCCTTCAACGTGGCGGACTTGGCTAGCCTCGGACCAGCTCTCGGACCAGTTGGCGTTGGTGAACCTGGCCCGGGACATTCTCGACGCTTAATGTTGCGTTTGAATAAAGTTTTTTCCTCCTCCTCCTTTGAAACCTTTCTGCAAAATACCTAAATCTAAGTTTGTTGTTTAAGTGTTTGTATTGTGCATTTAGCTCCTTACTAAGGCACTGCAATGCTAAACAGGTAGGCTCAAGGCAAAATTCCCACAAGCTAACGTGAGAAACAAGGTATGTCTGCCGGGGTGTGTGTAGTAAGTCCCTGGCTCTCTCACCGCAAAGATGGGCTTGCAGGAATACGTCACCGACTTTTTGACATGTATATGTGACATGTATTGGTCACTTTGGGACCAAAAAAATCACAGAACGAATGTGCTTGTTCAGAATTGGCGAGTAAGTTAGCACATTGAAGTTTAGTCATGCACCATGTTGCTTCTCTGCTATTTTAAGATCATTTTTGAGCCACGACCTATGTCGAATTTAGTCTGCAGAAATATACTATGATAAATATTTTTCCCTGACTAGGACGTCCTCCCATCGCCATGGGTCCAGAACTAACTGTCGGTTGAAATGCAATAAAGGTCGATCTCTCTTCTGACCATTTTTTGAATCCCTGTTGGGAGAAAAAGTGAAAAGGAGCATCCCATGACAAGTTCCAGAAGCTATGAAACGAACAGTACAATTTTATTCGCCTTCGAACTTCTTTTCTTCTTAAGTAGGGATTTTTTTTAAGTACTCAAGCTGTATTATTTTCTGGCTATTGCTAAGGCAACATCGAACATTCCAAATTGACTCCGCGAGCTCTCTGCCAGAACATGCGCATAATTACAATATTTTTATTTGGCTGTCGTGCCAGGGTGAAGATGAATGCCAGAAAATTTGGATTGTCGATGACATTACTGTGAGAAAATAGTCCGACAAAATCGTGGCACGCCTCGAAAATTGCCCTTCAAGTGTCCCCCAAGTGCCCTTGAAGTTCAGTTTTCCCCAAATTTAGGGCCACTTTCCTCAACGTTTCCTGTATGAGTAGCATAGAGAATGTAGAAAGCATTTTCTTCAAGGTTTAAAAACGCGTACGGTAATCACCACAACAATCCCGATGCTAGTAAAGGTAACGTCATCTACCATGTAGCTGAAAGAACGGAGCTAGGTGAAACGAAACACCCGATAGAGCCCGGAGACTGCACGTGCTATGGGACGCTTCAACACAACTAACGGATTTTGAGGAGGTACGGAAATCTGGGAAACAATAGTAAGGACGCAGAAGCAATCAACATCGGGAGACAATTTCTGCAAAGAAAGCAATCGCAACTAGCGGGCTCCCTCGCTGTTTTTAGATTGCAGAGCACCTGATTCACTCGCCTTGTCCCTCCACCGTCGTCGTCGTTGTTGTCGTCGGCGTTGTCCACCCCTCTGCCATTCTCCTCGCCGCGCGAGCTGCGCTCTCCGCCGCTCTCCGCCGCTCACCCCCTCTCCTCTCCGATAACGAACACTCTCTCGCGAGGGGCATTGGATTGGCTTGGCTTGGATTGGATTGGCTTGGCTTGGCTTGGCTTGGCTTGGATTCGGTTGGATTGGATTTGGATTGGATTGGATTAAAGTGGATTGTGTTGGATTGCGTTGCGTCATAGCCGCGGCACGTTGCGCCGTACTGCACATGCGCGCTGGGGCCGGCGCATGTGCAGTGCTCTCTCTTCCGCGGTTTCCTCTCCTTCGGGCGGGCTGCGCATATAACCGGTGTGCCGTTCTCCGGCGAAGCAACATCCACGCTTGTCTCAAACACCTAGAGTCCACGCCGCTTTACAAGTACGCCAACGTCGTCATCGACTGGGACCAGCTTACGCAGTCCCCTCAACGTTATGAGCGCTATAAAACGCGTT
Source organism: Haemaphysalis longicornis (assembly GCA_013339765.2). NCBI lineage: Eukaryota > Metazoa > Arthropoda > Arachnida > Ixodida > Ixodidae > Haemaphysalis > Haemaphysalis longicornis. The sequence continues at coordinate 24,057,135 of CM023449.1, forward strand.
CCCTTCGCCGCTCCGCCTATGCGTCGCATCTACACAGGGGTTCCCGCGAGGGGAGGTGGGTGAATTTCACATAACGCAACAATTAAACAAATGCATAATAGAGTTTTTTTCTTCCTTCCTTCTTTCTTAGCTTCTTTCGTACTTAATTCTTTCCACCCTCCCTTTTTTATTTTTTATTTATTTCTTCTTTATCTCTTGGTTCGTTCGTCTCTTTCTTTTTTCTGGTTTTCTGTATTACTACTTTATCCCTTTTTCCTCCCTTCCTCTTTTCCTTCCCTCCTTCATTCTTTTTTTCTTCCTTCCTGCTTTATTTCTTTTCTCCTTTCCTTTTTCTTTTTTTTATTCGTTCGTTTCTTTCTTTTTCTCTTTCTCTCTACTAATGAATTTATCCCTTTTTCCTTCCATCCTCTTTTCCTTCCCTCCTTCATTCTTTTCTTCCTTTCTTTCTTTCTTTCTTTCTTCTTCCTTCCTTCCTTCCTTCCTTTCTTTCTTTCTTTCTTTCTTTCTTTCTTTCTTTCCTTTCTTTCTTTCTTTTCTTTCTTTCTTTCTTTCTTTTTCTTCCGTTTCTTCTTTCTTCCTTGTTTTTTTTTCTTAATTTTTTTTGCAGATTTCTTTCCTTTACACTGTTCCTACTTTCTTAATTTTTTCCTCCTTTTGTTTTTCTTTTAATCCACCTTTTTCCCTTTCTCCTTACTTTCTGTTTTCCTTTCTTTCTTTCCTTCTTCTTTTCATGTCTCCTAGCTTCCTCTCTGTGCCAATGGATGCAATTCTTCAAACAACTGCGGAGCTTTCTACAAGACGGTTCCTATAGCAGCTAGGCAGACAGAAAATGGCCTCTGTGCTCATCGCAAGCCTTTTTTTGTATTCAATAGGCTCGACTAGGGGCATGTTTGCTTTAGAAAGCAGGGCAGATTTTACTAGCGGTATCTCTCAACACGTGGCGTTATACACGGCTCTACTCTCGAAATGGCTTCACGTGGAGAATCGTATTGCTTCACATTTATGGGCCCCTTGCCAGAAGTGGCAGCTAGGTCACGAGAAACAGGTAGTATAACTGTTTAGGTTTCGCAGTATACGAGAGCCCATATATGCCACCCAGTTCACGGGCCCATGTTTTTCTGTGATATTGCGAAGTTGCTCTTTGGCGGCAATCTTAGTTAATAAAGGAGAACGCACAAATGCGTTTTTCGTGTTAGGAAAGCGTGGGCAGATGGCCTGAAGTTTCTAAAGTATTTCAGTTTGTACTTTTACTATGTGGCTCGGTATTAAACTTCATGCCCAGTGTTTTCGATTCCTGGATCTATTTTAGTTTTTCTTTGGAAACCTTCGGCGCGTCTGATATATAATGTTGGAATCATACCTTCCGCTTTACCCACGGCGGTTCCAACCAAAGAAAGCATCTTTAGCTACCTAACAAAGACTAAAAAACTACAATCTCTAAAAAAGTGCCTAAAAATAAACCTAATCTGTTTCGTGTTCCTCAAAGTGGCTACAAGGCGTTTCTAATGGGCAGGGAGGTTGCTCGAGGTAGAGAATATGTAGGGCAGGAGCCTGAATATGACGGTTAAAATTTACAAAACGTGACCACGAACTCCTGCGACGACTAAAAGGGAGAAGCTTGAAATGGCGTGCAATAACCCACAAGAAAATGTTTTGTTGAGCTGAAATTTTATTTCAACGGTGGGACGCTTACAAATGAGCGGGAAAATGAACCCAAAACAGAGCGGCATCAATGACAAAACTCGCGGAAGATACCAAAGCGCCGAATAGCTCCATTTGCACAGAGCCCGAAAACGCACTTAGCTGATTGCATGTCCCAAATAAACTGTCTTATTTGCTCCTAGGCTCGTCTCTCTTATTTTTGTTTCGCTGTCCGTACTGTTCCCGAAATATCTGGCAGATGAAACAGTCAGCCTGTTTTCTTCTTCTTTCAGAAGAAAAGGCAAAAGTTAATGCAAGGAAATAACGCACTTCAGCAAGCACAGCGGTGCTTGGCAGAAGCAGCAGACAATAAAAAAAGGCTTAGCGTTTTCACGGTTCTGGTGGCCCGGGAGGGCTGCGTTTTGAAGCAAAAATAAATCTTTCCGTCTGTAACGAGCTTGTCTTATGCAGAATGTTTTTCCTGTGAGCATGCCATTGTTTGTTCATGTAGCGGCTGTTGTGTTCCAACGCACGAGACGACCGTTCTTTTCCTGGCTGGCGGAACCGTTCAAATGGCACTCCATTATTAGAGCTGCACCGGTACTTCTTTTACTGCGCTGGGGCACGTCCAGAAAGGCAAGACGAGCTCCCTTTAATTGCACGCCCGTGCCGCTAGGCCTTTCGCAAGCACCGCGGAAGATATCTTCAGTTTTCTTTTGTGAATGCGTGCACGTGTTCGTTTCTAGAAAGTTGAGGCGCCCCAGTGAACATTAGTACTTTTGGGCACCCTTTCTTGATTTGTGTTTTGAAAAATAACGACTGGAGGAAATTTCTACCTGTGTATGTATTTCCTAAATAAACTAGTTGTGCCATAACAACTGCATGAAAGCAGAAAGCAGAAAAGCTTGCTTCGTGCTGAGTTCCTTGCGTTCCGCGAAACATAATTAGAGACTGGCGCCTCTTCAACGCGTGCAGAGAAAAGCATGAAGAAATGATGATTATGGTAAATTCTTTTGTTGGGGAGATGAAGAAAAAAATGGGGTTTATTGTTGCCTTCGATATCCATAAAAATATAAATTTGAAGGAAAGATACGCACAAAGGGGGCTACGCTACGCAGGAGATCAGCTGTTTTCTTGAAAGTACAGGGTGAAATCAGTAGCTAGTAAAGTACTTAACTAGTTAATTGCTTATTGATTACATTTGTACCATTTTGGGGTCTTTAGCCTGTCTGAGAGGAAAATAAGGGCAGTGGATGTCTCAAGTTTTAGGTTTATACATACCAAGTTGGCTTTTATAATTGCTCGGAGTGGGGGGAACATTTTTTTCTTCCGCCATTTCGGCATAGCCAACTCTGTACGTTCCCTACCTAAACAAGAAGTACTCATCGGAAAACGACACCCGCTACATCGACATCACTCACACACCTTCCCATACAACCCTAGTGGTCACCGACACCAACGGCACCATCTACACTGCAGCCACTTGCCGCCACCTATCTCCATCTGCAGCGGAAGCTACGGCAATAGCCCTAGGAGCGCATACAGCATAGGCCGACTGCCTCACGATTATCACCGACTCGCAGCAAGCCTGTCGAAGATGCCTCCTCGGAAGAATTCCTCTACCTCCCCTCAAGATTTCAAAAGCCCTAGCATCCCCTCCTAACATCATCATTGTTTGTACCCCAGGTCACGCCTCCCTCCCCGGGAACGAAGCACCCCACGCTGCGGCCAATGCGGCCGACTTGGACACCATGGCAGGCACGCTACACCCACTACCAGCCACCTATTTTGATATTTTATCGCACTACCGCCACATACGACGAGAATACCCGCCTCCACACCTACAATCACCAACGAAGAATCCGCATCTGGCGACGTCTCCAAACAATACCTGCTAGAACGGCACCATACGGTCCCACATCTCCCCCAGCCATTTCACCTAACAACTGCCCTGACTGCCACACCCCCGCCATAACTCCACACTTCGTATCCTTCTGCCCGCACCACCGCTCCCTACTCCCCTCGCCTACTCCCGACCTGTGGGAGTGCGCGCGAACCAGCTCGGGCCTGCAGGACCAGCAAAACGTGATACAGCGGGCCACCCGGGCCGCGACACCAAGCGGCTACCTCGACTGAGGCCGCCGCCCGTCTGCTCTGAATTTGTAAAATAAACGCTTATTCTCCTACTCCTCTCTATTGTGGCAGCAGGCAATCATGAAGAGTTGGGACTTAAGCTCTTTTTTACTTGTTATGAGTACCTTCCAGAGCTTTATAGCTCCAAATTAGGGAGAGCGAATCTACTAGCGGGCCAAAAAGGAGTGAGTCGCAGTCTTGAATTATCAACAAACAACTTGGTGATAGACAAAAAAGAGACACGCTACCATGGTATAACCGAATCAGAATGCAAATAACAACCTCCTCGTTGGTTATGTTACAAGAGTACAATAGACGAGAGAAAGAATACCAATCGGAACACTATTTACAGCGCCACGAATACCAAGTTAAGTAACTTCACGTGGAGAATAACGAGCCAAGAGTGAACGCAAGAGTTTTGCAACTAACCCCTACAGATAGGTCGCAAACTTCCTCCAAAGTTACTCCGCAGCGGAAACGACCATTGGGTCGAATTTTGAAGCTTGGAGTATCTTCGATATGGTTGTTTAAACAAAGTAGCGTTCAGCGATGCCGGCAAGTTGATCCCGATGAAATATGGGTGAGTACTGACATTGGTGTTTTGCAAGGCTGGCTAACCGGCGCCTTAGATGCCCTCGTTGACGTTCACCCTTCTGCAGAACGCATGAATGTACTACGAACAAGACTACTTGAGCGGTGGCCATGTTAAACTCGCGCTGCGATGCGTCGCCGACTGCTTGGGCCCACGTGATCGGTGGTTGGCTTTGCACGCGACCGTGACGTTGCACTCAAGCTTCGGTGATTGAGGCGTACACCTGACCTTCTCAATGGAAGGATGGGAGGCGCGTCGCCATGCTCTCCACTTGGTTTTATTTTTGACTAGCAGTATTACCCGGCGGTGCCGGGTGGGCCATTATATTAAGGACAGCAATTGGTATTTTGTTAGTCGCCATATTAGTCTGCTTCATTGGGAAGTGGTACGCAATCGGGAGCGCCTGCCTGCTGTACACAGGCCCTACTGCAGTACACAGTACACAGTGCAGTACACAGGCTCCTACTGCAGGCGCGTCGTGGTAATAGTGTAAACGACTGGTACTCGTGTTTTACTCCAACTCTCGCTGAAAATTGCACAAGATGGCGCGTTTGAGCGGATGAGTCAGTGAGTGAAAAGGTTTTATTGAGCCGGCGAATAGTGGGAGTGGTTCCCCAATTTCAGAAAGCCATGTGATGAGGGGCAGCCTTCGCTCTAGAGGAAAGTATTGTCTGGACATCCAGATCGCTGTTAGTCAGCAGTTCTCCCACAGCTCAAGGTTTGGAGAAGTGGATGGAAGAAGGAGGAGCTTGGTTTCTTGCACTCTTAATATGATATGAAGAAGAGTGCCAGGTTGCAACCACAACTTGAATTCGGCAGGAGGAGATGCACTGGGAACACATGATGGAGGCGCCGGCTGGGTGAGGGGTTACTCTTCTCGTAGGAAGGGCATCTCAGAAGATATGAACGATGCTCATCGGTACAGTTTTATCATAAGTAACATGGGCTCCCTACGGGAGGCGCGAGGTTGCAGGAAGTCCCAGCAGATGCCGAGGGCTAACCTTTGCGCTTTTTACTGGTACATCTTCTCTTTTACATTTATGATATATGACACCTGCTCCTACGGGAGACGCGTAGTTGCCGAAGGTGTCAACAGATGGCGACCGCTAAGCGAACGCGGGAAAACTCAACTGTATTTTACGTCCAAAAGAATGCAGAATAAAAAATCTCGCTGGCCTTGTTATCCGCCTGTTAGGACAAAATCCTTAAAGTGGTTTTTGGGCAATTAAATGGGCAGCATTTTCAAGAAAAAACGAATGGGAGATATCAACTGGATGGGTGGTTATTAATGAAAGTGTAAAAACACAGTGTTTTCACGAAATCCCGCTTGCCTCTATTGGGAGGGTGTCATTGAAAAATGTTCTATAACAGTGTTGAGATACGTGAGTAAGTTGCCTATCTCAACAAAAACCAGTTCAATATCTCCGATGGCGGGCGGTAAAAAAATTAATACGTGAAAAACTATTTTACCGCTTTTCCCTCTCTCCATGGTGGAATTTTTTAAATTTTAAGAAATGTTGATCTCCAACACCGTAATTAGAATGTGCCCTTGCAATCTGTAGCCGTTTGAAAGAGCAGTTTGGCTAGACGTGTACATAACCTGTCAGGCCTTTTTGGCTCATCAGCCGTGTCATTTGTAAAAAACAATTTGACCCTTTTAGCGGCGTCGCCGAGCGAAATCCTTAAAAAGGGTCTGTGCATTTGTATGAGTAACATATTCTAGCAAAAATCAGTTGGATAACTGAATCGGTGAAAGATTTATTTGGAAATCTTTAGGAACACCGTTTTAGTTCCGGGATGCGGAATCACCTCGTTGGTGTAGGTTAGGGCGAAATCCAAAAACTACTTTTTAGGTATTCTTAAGGGCTACTTATATCCGCAAAAAGCGCATCTATATGTGAATCGGTGACCAAGAAAATCACAAATTACGCAGAAACCACAATTCGCTTTTCTTCGGTTAGGAGGGCAATTTTCTGAAAAACCCGCCTAGTGGGCGGCCTACTCAATGACGCAAATAAACTCGTGAAATTTCAAGTCTCTAGTCTAACAGTTTTGGCTGGCGTTGATGAGTCAGTCAGTCAGTCAGTCGGGCACTTCTCTTTATAGGTATAGATGAAAGTTTCTCTTCCATGTTCAGCCACACGCATCGCGGCTGCGTCGCATTACTTCAGACATCTTCATAGAACATACCACCACCCTCTTCTCAAATCGCTTCCCAGGTACAGGTGCCGTCAAAATTAATTGTAAGACGGTCTCGTAAATATAGAGGAATTTCTTTTTACGGAATCTGCCTGGCTGCGTTGCTGTGCGTTTAAAGGAGCCCTTCCTAAGCGAGAAAGCTTGCTATGAACCGGTAAGGGTTGTCATAAAGCCATTAATAGAATTATTTTGTTATATTCATAACTGCGTATTCCAATTACTTATGACAGCACCTGTACCAGGAAAGAATACTCGGTGCCTTGCAGGTTACACGTTCCCTCCTCCACCAGAACGCACCTCTTTGACCACGCACAATTTTCTCATTTGCTGCTTCTGAGGAGAACCCAGAACTCTCCCACCTTGGATGGTTGCGGAATTTTATACCCCAGACCCTCCCCCCCCCCCCCCCCCCTAACTTCCACCTGTCAACATAGCTTTGGGAGAGGGCCTTGGCCAGTCCCAGCCTCCAAGATGAGATGCGCCTGATGAGAAGGTCTGTTGACGTGGCCCCAAATTACGGCATCCTGGAAGGAGAACGGCTCTCTGGGGCGTTTCCTTAATTTCCATAAACGTTTCCTCTCTTTTCCACTCTCTCTCTCTCTCTTCTGAAACTCGTTTACACCACTTTAGGTTTCTTCCACTCCGGTTTTGCGCTCACTTCCGCCCTCGCTTTATTCTGATAAGAGTTCGGTGCCACTTTCGGTAGTACATCGCAAGGGCTGCGGTTGTGCTACCAGCAGAAGTCACGTGATCTAGCGTGGTTCTCTAACCGGGTTCTTTTGTGGTCCCAATGTTCCCGTGATCTGATTGTGTCACCATCTTATGGGAAATCAGGCCAGCAGCTATCAAATTACCTGTCGGCTACCCCAGGGGGCTTTCACGTGCTCTCCTCTTTGCCTATGCAAAAAATTGGCCGCGTATCTGTTCCTTTCGTTGCACATGTCGACAAAAGACGATAGTCTTTATCGACATTTGCCAAGTAAATGCCTTCCTTCGCTTTCCCCCTAACCTATCATATTGTCACTCTTGCGTCGCGCTCCTCCCAAGGTAAACACGCTAAAGGTTTGCTCAAGTCAAATTATTTTAACCGCGTTCCACTTCTCCAGGCCGGGTGCCTCGATGCCAGCGCTGCCGTACGGCGAAGACGCCCGTGAATCGAGGCGTCCTACTACAACGTCTATAGAACCGCGTTGCCCCAGTCCACGTGCGTTCCAAGCAGAACGTGGAACCTTTCTTGTGGAACCTATAACTGTTGCCGCATGATTTTTTTTAAAATGCCACCAGAAGCTTTAGTGGCGCGGGTGACACCAGGCGACAGTGTTATTTTTTTCTGCAGTTGATGTAGTATTTCATTTCGCAAATATCTAGCATCTATAAATTTTTTATAAAAACCCACTGTAAATATCCCTTTTGTATTAATTTTCTCTCTTATATTTGCGTAATGCCTTGTTCTTGTTCAACAATTCTGACAAGTATGAACATATACACCGGACATAGACGTTTAGATTTGGCTATGTGTATATAAGACTATTCCGCAGACTTCGTTTCACTTTGGCCGGGTGGCTAAATCGAGTCACAGACCAACGTGGAAAAGCGAAAGCCACGATTGGTTTGTACTTCCTTTTGCTACAAAGAGAAAATAAAAATCCTTCCCAGACAGACAGACAGACAGAAAACAGACACACAGACAGACCAACATTTCTGGGTTTAAGTAGCCCAGGAAAGACTATCGTCTTTAAAAGTTGGCGTTGCTGCAAAGCGTGCGCTTAAAGTTGGTTTCACCGTATCACGTGTGCATTTTTAGATGCGAAGCATCTCATGCTCGGGGCTGTGTCCCTCCCCTCCTCGTTGTCGTTGTCGTTGTCCGCCGTCCGCACTCTACTGCGCATGCGCGTCTTTTCAGCCCCGTCAGGGTTTGGGCTGACGTCAGCGCAGTCCACTATAAAAAGAAATAGTTAGGCGTCGCCCGGTTTCGATCCCCCGACTCTCTGGCCGCAACGGCAGGCACGTGGTGCTCTTCCCACTGCGCTACAAACCGAGACGGGATCATGTGCTACGAACACGCCTTATGTCCTTCCCTCATTCAAACTACGTCAAGAAGCTACTGATACAACGAAGGCACGCGAAGCTGAACGTCAACGGAAACGACGAACTGAAAACTTTAGAAGAGGATGTTTAATTTCCCGTGGGAAAGCTGTGGCGGGAAGCGCCACGCGCCTTGCAGCTCAACCAGAGAAGAGGACGAAGAGGGCGGGCAGCGGGGTAGGAGCGTGAGCACGCAATAAAGAAAGACGAGAACCAGGAGTTGTTCGATCAAGTAACGCGGGTGTCGGTCTCTTCACTGTCTCTACATTTCTCTACATTTCTGTACATTTCTCTGTCGCTACATGCGGGTTCACACTGCGTTTCCATTCGTGCTCCGATAAATGAAACAACATAACGGCAACACAATAGAACCTACACGAACCCCCATGATGCTTCGCATCCTCCTCATGGTTCCCCACGGGAAGATGGTGTAATTTTGTAGGAATGAATATATTTTTTTACGCTAACTCTGCTCTGAGTTTGGGTCGCTTTAAGGGTACAAAATAATGCGACAAAGCCAGGGGCACGAAAGGGACGTACGTGATACTGGTGTAAGAACGATTTCAGACGTGATGCCTCCACAGTTATCTTTTCCTTCACAAGTGGGCCGCCGATCGCGTTTACAAGCACGCAATGCGTGCGAGGCCAGTTAAATGTTGGACACCACTCATGAAGACTGTAGACAATTACACGTTGCGACAAAACGTAAATGTACAGGCACGGCCACTGTGAGAGGTAACGCAGAGGGCGAAGCCGTGCTCCATGGTGCTTCACGACGGGCGCCGCGGGAATCTTGCGGCGCATGAGGAATTAGTGGAAGAGGCGGAGATAGCTGCGCGTCGTCTGCTACGGTTCCTCCCACTTCGCCACTGTGCGGCGAAAGTACAAAACAATCTAGCCTCTGTGCTTTAACAGTAACAAAACTTAATCCATCTGATTTATCAAAGTACTGATATTACTGTACACAGAAATCTTTAAATACGCCTTCCGCATCCGGAGAGTCATTCCTTACGCAGGTTGGCGTTCAGCATATTTATACCTGTAAAAAATCAAACGACACACAATGCTGATTCAGTAAATCCATGCTTCAGATTTATTAGAAGATGAATTACAAAACTTTTTGGGTGCATCTTGCATGTGTGCCTGGATAATTGGGTTCGAATACTTTAAAGGGACCCTGCAACGCTTTTTCCTCAACTTTTGGTTTTGGAAATTGTAAATGCTTGCAGGAATGTAGTCAACCAACACATGAAGTAGTTATATTATGCGGTCTCAAAGTACTTCAGCCAAACATTACTGCTCTGCGCCAACCAGATAACTCAAAAACTTGCTCACATTTTTTTTTCTTTCTTTCCCTGGTCTTGGCGTCCTTCGACCGCTGGAAATACATCATTACTGTCGTGTAGCGGCTATTGGCTGGCTTTCCTTCAGTTGCAGCAATAAACTGCATTCGATAACCACGTTAAAAAGAAAGCCACAAAAGCCAAGGAAGAACGGAAGCCGCGTCTGTTGCGACGAGCAAATGACGCAGGTTCGCTCCGTGCTGCTGATAACTACAGCTTTCGCAGTGCTTCCAGGCGCGGAGGTAATAGTGAAAGGGCTTATCGGAGGTGTTGCAGAGTGCCCTTTAACAGAGCGCCTACAGTGGTTTCGTGCAAGAGCGCGCGCGGCGAAGTGGGAAGAACCGCAGCAGACGACGCGCATCTATCTCTGGCTCCGCCACTGATTGCGCATGCGCCTCAAGATTCCAGCTGCGCCCATCGGGGCGCTCCGTTTTGCCTCTAACAGTAGCCGCGCCTGTACTCTTATGGAGTGTTGCACCACTACGCATTAAGCATCATAGCACGGATACAAGAATTAGTCATTTGTAAGAAAGGCATCGTTCTGGAAGCGAGCTGTGCGTGTTCTGTCACTATGATCATCCTGCCAAATAAACTACGAAGGTTTAGAGCCCATGATTGTAGAGAACACAAACTGTGACGAAGCTTTTAGCAGAGCCTTTATGCGCGATCGTAAATACGCCCCGAACTTTATGGCTGCAAATGAGAGGAGCACGGATGAGTGACCCACAAACGCGAGTAACATTTTCATCCGCTGGCCTCCACTATGTCCTAATCGGGAAAACGTGTAGGTCGGTGTCCGGATCATTAGGCGCGTTTGGAAATGCGCGTTTTCCGTCGGGATCATTAAAGGACGCGGGTGGTTTCTGGGTATAACTTGATTAAAAACGGCGAGACTCGTGCGCTACGCTTTTCTGCTCTCTCGCAAATTTTAATCCCGTGAGCGCGGATAAAATCCGCTAGTAAATTACAATTCCCGAGTGCTACTAGGTTTCGACACCACCCTTAGAGCGTTTATATGTTCTCTCGGAAGAGACAGTGGGGTAATCCCCGACGGGATTGTCGCCCACACTGAAATTGAAGCGGATTTCATCTTTGAGTACCTTTCTCCCTCCACAGCTGTACCCCACTTCTTCCTCGATGTCTCTTCCGGCGTTGCGAATGCTATAGGACTCTCTGAGTTCGAGTGCACTTAGCTCGACTTGGCACTTAAAATGCCTATGTGTACGCAACTGTGGCTGGCGGATGCAGTGGAGACGCATTTGACGCCGAGTGTGCGTGGCGCAAACGACAACGCGTCCATTATCGCTGTGGCTCTGCACTTTAAATGGTGCATTGCCGTCACGCAGTTTTACAAGCGGGCGTGCACATTGGAAATTAGCTTGAGAACAGCAACCTTAAAGTTATTCCAGCCTGCCTCCCGTAATTGTTTCGGCCTGCCGGTCATTCACATGGGTTTCTATCATAAAGCTTACGATATTGGAGTAGTGGGTGGCAGTTTAGAGAACTGGAAACGGAGTTCAGCATTAGACGCGCTTGCTTTGAGATGAAAAATGTTTGTTTTTTATTAACGTCTCGGTATTTTTTTTTTCATTTTAAACAAATTCCAATCGCATGAACGGAAGCCGTATTTTATAACGTTGCACATGTTTCGTTAACCCTCGGCCGTACCTCAGATATCGCAGACAGGCAGTATGGTCCCATTTCTTTTATGTTCCCAATACTAGAGAATCGACTACAGTAAATATGTGCACGTATTCTGAATTCTTCGCAAGAGCGACCAAGCGAGGGAGAATGAACCATGGCGGACAACGAAGGATATTAGAGCGGAGAAGAAAAAGGACGCGTGCGTCATCACGAGCCGCGCCTACGCATTTTGGAGCGCAATAGAGGTCTGGAGCGCAGCTTGGCTTGTCGGTGTTTGTGTGTTTGTATGTGCACGATTCCGCTTTCAGCAAAGATGCCAGTGAAGGAAATGATGCAACGCCTTTAGGAGGAAAGGGTGATACGCACATAAAAAAATCAGTGTCATGCATGCGTTAAAGAAAACAAGCAAAATCCTAATGGACCACACCTGGTGATGTAAATGAACCAAAGTAGATGTGCTTGCGAAGCTAGATAAAGACGGCGTAAGAATGTCCACAATTCTTGTCAAATACACAAAATGGGCCGAGAAAAATGATGTTCTGTAAAAGCATGATTTATAAAAAATTTCGTGCCCTTCCTTTTCGTGAGGAAGGATGACCAGCGAAGCTGTGGCGCGTAATCTTAGAGTCGCCTTGGCGGCTAATTGCCATATATAATTTCTTTACGGATAGTTTCGGCAAAACAACAGCCACAGCCGATTTCTGGAACCCTACTCCCTCCATTGATGACCATGTATATATTGACAGCAGGCAGAAATTCTGTAACGTTTGCAACTTCCCTGTGAACTAACTTTCACAAGTGCATTAAACTCGGTGTAAGGGCAAAGTCGTCTTGGTGGCTAATTGGCATATACTTTGTTTCGCGATGCTATCTATAAGCCAAGAGTTCGAGTAGTTTTCTGTTATCATACTCCCTCCACAGATGGCTGTGCTTCACCGTGCGACACACAATGTGGGAAAGCCAGCTGACAAAGACCAAGCTTGAACCAATTTTTGAAAATTGGATTCACGTCTAAACACATTTGTGTTGGTAGAAAAACATTTTTAAGGTCGACATAAACCATCTTGTATCAGAATACGAGGTCTCTAGGACCTCGTTTAAATTTTTAACCCGAAAGTGACTTATTCCCGGCTACACGAAGATTTCGCTGACGTCATATCCGTCATGGAAGTTACGCCAGTACACCGAAGCAAGCGGCCTGTAAAGGGTGCACCCCTGCACACGGAGTTTTCTTGCGGGGAAGCAACCTTTAGCGCTAACGAGGTTGTTGTACTTAGGGTTGTTCGTTTTCTTGTGTTATATTTCTACACGAAAGTGTTTTATGCCGGGATACACCAAGATTTCACTGACGTCATATCCGTCACGGAAATGACGGCAGTACACCTTTGCCTAAACGACCCTCAACAGGACGTCGTTGGCCAAGCACACCCACAAGGCAGCCGCTGACTCGCGAACCATGCTCAGCTGCAGATTTCGCTGCACATTTCACTTCGTCTTTTACTGATTCCTATGACAGCGAAATCAACCCCAGTTTTTATGAATATTTTCTACACTGGGAACTAGTTTTCGCGCTGCGGAGAAACGTGTTCCAGAGAGCGTGCCACAATACCAGTCAGGGCAAGCCCTGAAACAGCTCCGCTGATAAATGTGCTCCACCTTTGTTGCAATAACGGCGAAGAAGCAAATCGAAGCAGCCAAACGAACCAACAGCATGCGCACACTTGAACTGGGCGCCCGTAGGGGCAACGTCTTTCCTATCACGTGTTCTATGTCAAGCAGGTGGCGTGATCCTCCCCTCTCCCCCGCAGTCACTGCCGAGTAAGTAGGCCGTTTGACTCTCGGGTACTACCTCACGGTCGTATCCGAGATGGTAAGACGACTGCCTCCAACTCCGCTGATCTACCAGACACAGGTTCGAATCCTTCCGGTGATTTATTTTGTTTATACCGCTATACTGAGTTTTGTGAAAATGTCAGAATGAACGGAACGCCCGTGATGCACTCTATATAAATGGGCATAGTGAAGGTGAAAGGATAGGCGCCATCGGCGCGGCGTAGCCAAGCTCGTTCCAGTTCCTGATGGCGGCGCCCCGATCGTAAGCTGCCTGCTCCTCGGGAGTACGCATGACGCGTGGCCTACTCATTTCTAAGTTACGTGAGGCCGGTGTTAGCCACTGTCATGTTGACGCTGCTCCGCCCTTAACGCCCTGCCTTCGCCGTAGTCACGTTACCTGTGCTTCACTCAATAGCTCGATGGGCGCGCGCTCTGCTGCAAGAGCGATCGCAAAGATCAAATGTCTGTGCAATCAGATCTCAAGCCGTCCATGATTGGTCGTTGTTTCAAGGCCCCTAACAATGAAAGGAAGAACGTATCAGAAACATGGAAAAGTTGCATAGGCACTGAGGCAAGAATAGGAATGGAATAATATACAGTAGTTTGGTCCTTCTTACCGGCAATACAAAAAAAAAATCCCGGGTCATCTCCACTAACGTGAAAACCTGACTGAGGGGCGAAACATGCAGCGTGTAAGTGTATGCTTAGCGCCTTGGCATTTTTGTAGCGTGAGCTACACTGGCCGAGGTTGAGAAGTTTCGCGTGGCTCCTGGAGTTCCGTGCTGCGCATGCGCGACGAGCAGTGACGTCTCACGGCACACAGCTGGCGTGCCAGAGCCGCCGCCGCCTCCACTGGATTGGATCGAATTGGATTGGATTGGTTTGGAAATCGTTTAAGCAACAGTGAGCGTGATAATCAGCTAATCCTAGAGAACCAGAAAACCTAAGAATAACCAGCTGAGCCTTTGCTCACGCTACGTATATCTTGGCATAGCCGAGGTAAGCCACTGGTAATTTATTTCAATGGAGATGAAACCGTCGGGGATACCGGTATACATCTTTGCTGTAAAAGTATCTTGTCTTTGAAGCACGAAGCTGTCTAGCGCGAAACGTAAAGAAGTCTCCCGGTGTTTTTATTTCGTGCTACATTTTAGCGCGAGGCGTAAACGAGTTAGACGTAAACGAGCATAAACGAGTAAAACGTAAACGAGTACCGTGACTACATAAGACGAACGATGATTACGACGGCGACGACGACGACAGTAGACGCCAACAGCCCCAGCCCCTAAGGGGCTTCGCCACTAATAACATTTAAGCGTTATTTCTGTGAACTTCTATGTAATATAATTCCTTTTCTGGGCCCGTACGTATTACGAGAATGCACAAATCTTCTCAACGCCTTAGCAATACTTTGGTGCCTTTTAGTCCTTGTTTTAAACTCGATAAGGAACATTTTTTTGCATTCGTCCACCGGCTGAGTGACCGTGAGCAACTTGAGTGAAGGAACAAAAAGAAAACGAAAAACAGAAAATCATTACTTTTATTCCACCGTTGCTTTAAAGCAATCTTATTAATCCTTACGCGTTTGAAAAAATATACACAGTGTCTGTACAGTATTTAATGTCCAACGAACTACAAGCAAAAAAGCTGCAGCGAGCATCTTAACGATTCTTAGGAGAGGACACACTTAAATTGCGGCCGCGCGAAGCTCCTCACGGAAGACTCGCCATTCGCTGAAGGAGTCTCCCGCGATCCGAACGACCGGAAGATGTTTCGTTGGGAGGTCGTTCTGCACAAAGAGCTAATTCACGGCCGCGAAGGAGAAGATACAACTCATTCCGGAAATGAGTCTGCGAGCTCTCCTAAGCTGCGCGGATCCAGCCCCTAGCTGCAAGAGAAAGGAAGCCTGATCGCAATTTCAAGGAAGAGAGTCGACGTTCCTGTTTGCCTAGTGTGTTTGGAAATTTTTGTATTTAATATGTGCTTTCGTTATGGTTGTCTGAACAATTTCAACGGTCGAAATAACATTGGGGATAACGAGAAGGTTCAGGCTGAAGTTTTCAGTGTTGAACGTAGAGTTTTTCCCTAAAAAAGTGATATTATCAACAGCTCTGTTCGCTTGCAAGTGTCGTAAAAGGAGTAATTGCACATCCGAAAGGGTACAGAAGGAACAGAAAGGGGCTCTGTAGGGGAGCTTCAACGCATTGTGCGCAGTTAAGATTCCATTAAAAGGTAACGCAGCAGGGCGCTTGGTGTTTTTGAAGCTAAGGGTGTGGCCTTTCACGAAAGAATATGTATTCGACCGTCGCAATCAACCTATCTTGCACATTTTGTACGTACGTACGTACATACGTATGTATGAATATATGTATGAATTGATTGATTGATTGCGGGGTTTAACGCGCCGACGCAACGCAGGCGATGAGGCGCGCCGTAGTGGAGGGCTTCCGGATTAATTTTGACCACCTGGGGATCTTTTACGTGCGGCCGAAATCTCGTACACACGGGCGTTTTTGCTTTTCGCCCTCCACTTCAGAAAAGCGGCCGCCGCGGCCGGGAATCGAACCCCGCGACCTCGTGCTCAGCAGCGCAACGCCTTAGCCACTGAGCCACCGCGGCGGGTGGTATGTATGTATGTATGCATGTATGTGTGTGTGCATGTATGCATGCATGTATGTATGTATGTATGTATGTATGTATGTATGTATGTATTATGTATGTAGGTAATGTAGGTATGTATGTATGTATGTAGGTATGATGCATGCATGCAGTATGCATGTTATGTATGTATGTATGTATGTCTGTAGCATGTTGCATGCATGGATGGCATGCATAGGCATTGCATGCATGTATGCTATGCTATGTATGTGATGGTATGTATGTTGTATTATGTATTATGTATGTTGCATGATATGCCATGCAGGCATGCTCATGGAGTCAGCTATGTATGTAGTTATGTATGTATGTATGTACTGTATGTCTGTGTGCCATTTTCGTATGTGCGTACAGGGGCCGTCAACCGCATTATAAATTGGAACAAAGGTTTGTAAATATCAAAATATTTGTCATACGAGCTTCATAATAGCCATTACCGGTTTACAGGAAGCTGGAGGACCCATGGTTCAAGTAGGTAAGCGCGTAAAGGCCAACATCAGCCTGCACAAGCGGTTTTGTGCCCGCGGTTGCGCGGGCAGCTTTATCAGGGACAGGCCAAGACTATCTCCGCTCGAGATTCGCGATCGCTGCGCCACCTGCCGCCGGCTTCTTCCGCGGCGTTTGCGGATTAGCGCTGCGTGGCTGATAGGTGGTCACGCAGTGTTTTGGTTCTCTTTCGCTTCTCTTTGCCTTTCCGCGCACTAAACAACTTGTTATGGTGACGTCTGTAAGCTAACTGCACGTTTAGGGTGCTTAAAAAAACAGCTGCGTCTTGGTAGAGCGCTCGAACGCCAACAAGAGCTACCCGGGGAGGCGGTTCTGCGCGCTTCTTGGCCGCTCTTGCGGTCGTCGGCGACGGCAGCAGCATCTCACCGCTGTTACCTTCGAACACGTCAGCACAAGTGAATTCTATTTATTGTCACCTCGTTTAGACCTAACATTGGCACTGTAAGAGGTCGGTTCGTTTTGCAGCGCAGAAAACAAATGCGGCTTTGCTTCGAATATTTACGTCGTAGAAAAATGTTTCGGGGATGTGATAACCCAATAACTGACAAAAACTTGTGCCCTTTTATTGGAATATAAGCCACGCGAAAATGTTAAGTACACTCAAAGGCTGTGCATTGTCAGATATGTGCCCACTCATGTCTTATAGTAAGAACCAAGGTTAATGAAACCACGGGAAAATGAATGGTCTGCAAGTCAGGAATAAAAAGAATAGTCGTGCGGGAATGAAAAAAAAAAACCGAGAGCAGCTTCTGAAATGCTAAAGACGTTTGTTTGAGCAAGGTAGTATTCACCAGACCAAATGGGGGGGAGGGGGGGGAGGAGGACGCTCAACTATCGTTGTTTACAAATGCGGAGCGAAGGAGGAGGAGGAATAACTTTATTGCAGTATGCAATTTAGGGCGGGTGGTGAACACTGGGCCGCAGCCCAGCGGTGACTTCGGCAGCACGTTCCACCAAGGCTTTCTGGACCCCGGGGTCAGAGCCGCCCAACGCCGCCTCCCATTGATCAACAGAGGGGATTAGAGGTAAGGGGTTTCGAGGGCACGCCCACATAGCGTGGCAGATGGTGTCGACATCTCCGCAGTGGGGGCATAGGGGTGATGGGTATTGATCAGGGGTATATGCGATAAAGGCTGGCGCGGCACGGAAGGGTATTAGTTTGAAGGAGCCGCCAGAAGCGTTCTTCCTTTGTGGAAAGTGAGGAGTGGGCTGGGGGGGTATTCAGGCGAAGGAGGGCGGTAGTGCGCGGTGATAGCCGCGTACGTAATAAGGCTATCTCGAGTGGATTGCGCTCCGTGGTTAGGGGTAACCGAAGGGCCTGCTCGGACAGCAAGATCTCGAGCTGCTGTATGGGCCGCCTCGTTACCCCCTAATTCGGTGTGGGCGGGCGTCCACACGAGCTCCACGGGCGTTTTGGGGGGGTTTTGCAGAATAATTTTGAGAGCTTTGGCTGATATGAGCCCTCGGGCAAAGTTCCGTATAGCAGATTGAGAATCGGACAAGATGACTTTGGGGTAGGACCGTGAGAAAGGGCTAGCGCTATTGTCGCCTCTTCGGCCTCAGTAGGTAAGTGGGTGCGGATGTGAGAGATGTGAGTGGGGGGGAGTTAGGACTGTTGATAACCGCCAAGGCATAGGCTGTGTGGTTTTGGTAGCTAGCGGCATCCACATAGTGGGTTGTCGGTTTAACAGGGTATTTTTCTGACAGGTAACGAGCGCGTTGTTCCCTTCGAGCGACGTGGTTTGTGGGGTGCATATTGCGGGGAAGCGGCCGGGTTAGGATATTGTCTCGAATGGTAGGTGGAATCGGGTGGGCAGAATTAGTAAAGATTGGGATGCGGATGTGTAATCGGCGGAGAATTGTTAGTCCCGCAGGGGACGATGCTAGACGGGAGTATTGATTTATTAGATGGGCCTCAATTAGTTCCTCAGCGGTATTGTGGATACCAAGCTGTTCTAGTTTGGCAGTGGAAGTGCTGTGAGGTACCTGCAGGGCGACTCGGTAGACTTTACGCAACAGGCGGTTTACTTTGTCAAGTTCTGCACGAGTGGGATTGAGGTATGGGAGGGAGGAGATCAACGAATGAACGTTTTAGTAATCACACACAAGCTGCGTGTTCACTTTTCGTTTGTTTTTCGCCTTCAACGGATGGCTGATCACTCGGCGGACGCATTTTTTGAAGAATACAGGGTAGGCGGTTCACAAGAAATACGAGGTGTCGTCGTGTCGTTGAAAGAGTTGATTGATTGATTGCAGGGTTTATCGCGCTGACGCAACGGAGACGATGAGGCACGCCGTAGTGGAGGGCTCCGGAATAATTTTGACCACATGGAGATCCTTAACGTGCGCCCAAATGTCGTACACACGGGCTCGTTGGAAGAGTGTCGTGTCTGATAAGGGTCTCTGATTTAGGTTTATGCTAGATTCTGCAGTCTCTTTGTGTCATACGACGATGTTTCGAAGAAGAGTTTGGTCGCGGACGCGGATTGCTCTATAAGCCCATCTTCGCGCTTCTCGTGGAGGATAAATGTACCAGATGATTCTTTGCGAGCGCTCACCTCGGGACAAGACGACCCAGCATTAAATTTGTCGTCGTGTGCTGACTCCGGAGTGTAATTTTGCATTATCCATCATACTTCTTTGGTACAATGTTGGCGAAATTTATGCCGCATTGGCTTTTTCAGGGTACTGATCAATATCTGATATGTGATATTGGCAAGCGTAACTTGCGTGCTGTCAGGTATGAGTGCTCCGCTGCATTTTGTAGTGCACAAAGTAGATTTACATCATAGTGTGTATGGCCGCAACATGACCATCGGAGGAAACACTGCTTACGGAGACACTGCCATTAAATTTCAGGGCAGCAGATTGCAATCAGCTGCATGCAAATGCTCGTTTCGGGACGCCGGCCTGTGACACACGCCCGGCGCTCATATAGATCTTTTTAAGATCGCGTCATAAACGTTTATACTCTCGTGAACACACCAGGCTTGCAAACAGAGTGCCTGCTCCACGTTATTCGGTATTTTGAACGCGGACAAACGTTAAATCGCTGTCTTGAACGAGCCCCAAAAGCAACGGCGACAGGGGGGAGCTGGCCGGGGACTCCCGCGCCTGCTTTCGAAACGGGCCGCTAGGGGGATTTCAGTGGCGCCCCTACAGGCCGCGCTCGAGGCGTATAGGCATGGAGAAAAATGTAAAAGTGCAGACACGCCGCCTGTGGAACGCTAGATGAACTTTCAATTATTTTGCATACTTTCCGTGGGGTGGCGATGGCTGCCGGATATGAAAGCAAGCAGGAATGCTAGCGAGCGGAAAAGGGTAGGAGAGAGCAGCAGGAGAGGGGCTGTGTGGCCATTTTTCGCTCACGCGTTTGCAATGTTAATACAGGCGCCGTCGGCTCGGCGCTTGCGCTCCTACTGGCTAGGTTATGCCCGTTCCAAATACCTGTGACCACGTTGCCACATTTTGTCCGTTAAACTCCACCAAGAACAGCACTGCTGTTAAAGAAAGTGCACAACAACACGAGCCCATGATGTGGACTAAACTCATCACCTTCGAATTACGTGACTGGTGCCTTACAAACCCGGCTGCGTCGCTCTAAAATCGGTGCCGCAAAGTGGAGAGGAGGAAAAGGCTAGGCCTAGTAGGGTGAGGGGAAGAGGCGAGGACTCAAGGATCCGACGAGCAGGTGTGGGGAGTGCGCGTCAGGGATTGGCTGCGTCTCGTGATGACGTAAGCTCTAAAGTGCAGGTGTTCGCCTAGTTGAGAGAGACGGCGTGCGCTCGGCGGTATCAGTGTCCGATCTAATAACAAGATGGGCAGACTTACGAAAAGCAAAGTTAAAGTTGGTGAAGACCACCAGCTCCGCTGTTTCCTCGATATTCTCATCTGAATGGACCATTCCCAGGACATGAAAAGCGGTCGTAGCGGCGAATACGAAAGCACAATTGGTGGCTCTTTCAGCCTTGGTTGCTGGTGACGCTGTTGTCGATTTTCTAACTTCATGTCGATTTTCTAACTTCTAACTTTCTTCTAACGTCCGCTTTTCTAACTTTATGCGCAGAGTTCGCACTTCGGGTGCGCTGTTGACGAAGTTTAGTACGATTTTTTGTGCCGATAATTGACCAATCAATGAATTAGCGCTTCTGCAGCAGCCCACTAATGTCAACCAGTATTTATTTGGAGTTGGGCCTGGCGTCCATACTGCCTTCCGTCAGAAGTGGTTTGTGCGATAAGAGCGAGCCACCAAAAGTAATGGCGCCTCCTGCAAGCGCATGCGCAGATAAAGATGGAGGTAAAGGTGCAATTGCGAACGTGACCGAATGTGTTCTGTTCTCAGTCACTATCTGGGTAATTTGTGTTAGTGTGACGGTTTCCTGTGCTGGTAGCGGTGGCAGACTCCAGTCCTACTACTCGGGGTGAAAGGGAACCTCCTTTTCAGCCTTCAGTCCTCGGGACGTGGCTCGAGCAGTCTACTTCCTGTCAAGATCAGGCGACTGGCGTAAAATTCCCTTTCCTTCTGTTAGCACCATGGCTGCGAGAATAGGGACCCTCGTCATGCACACAGCTTAATACAATTAAGTTTGAGGGGCTCATAAAATAATGCCGAAAGGAAATCCAGAAGGCTGACAGGGCTAGGAAAGCGTGGGTAACGCATGGGCTATTGCGCACTCGCATGTCTATTGTACTTTTTGTCTGGAGCGCAAAAACATCAGCACTTCCTTTACGCCCCTCTCCCTCGGGCGTCTTCTTTGGTCTCCCCATTAATTTACAAGAAACGCGTATCAGTTTAAACGAAGGGGGACATCGGCGAACATATCCCACCGCCAGTTGATTTGATTGATTGATTGATTGTAGGATTTAACGCGCCGACGCAACGCAGGCGATGAGGCGCGCATTAGTGGAGGGCTCCGGATTAATTTGACCACCTGGGATCTTTAACCGTGCGCCGAAATCTCGTACACACGGGCGTTTTGCTTTTCGCCTCCATCAGAAAGCGGCCGCCGCGGGCCGGGAATCGAACCCGCGACCTCGTGCTCAGCAGCGCAACGCCTTAGCCACTGAGCCACCGCGGCGGGTTCTCCCACCGCCAGTGCGCCTCCGCGGAGGAGAGTGGGCGAAAGCAAAAGGAGAGAGCCTGGTGTCCTCGCCAGTGAAAGTCAGGTAATCGAACGTGCCCTGCCCCTGTACCAAGCGTCCCTCTGTCGGCACTATAGCTAGAATATAGAAAAAAAAATGGTCGTCATCCCGCCCTACGAAAGTGGATGTCCAGTGAAGCTGCTGTAAACCACTACAAATAAGGATGGGGGAAGGTATGAAATGTGTCTCGTCGTCCCGGCGGGCCTGTCGCTTGCGCTCGGCTTCTCTGGCGGCAAATGCTGGGTCCTGCCTTGCCGGACTTGTGCGATCGGCGTGTTGGTCAAGAACTGCTCTATTTGGGACCTAGTTCGTGCCTAGCATTCAAACATATTCTGCAAATAAACTCTTTACCGGGAACACAAGGTGGAGGATTCCCTTCTTCACAGACGCCTTATCATCCATGATGCGGTTTCGGTGCTTGTTTTGTGTTTTTAAACGAATACTGAACTCTATGCTGCATGCCTGTTAACCTAACGCATGCGCTCAGGTGTCTTGGGCGAGAACTGCCGGGTCCTGCCTGGGGTTTTAGATGCGGAGCATCTTATAGTCTGGGCATGTCCCTGCGTCGGCGTCCGCACTCACACTGCGCATGCGCAACTCTCCTCCTTCCCTCTCTCCCACAGCTGCTCGATACTCCCGCCACTTCTTCTCTTGTACCAGCTGCGTGCACTTCGCTTTCGCTTCTCCCGCGTTCTCGCTTCTGCTTTCGCGGCGCATGCTCGGCGCTTGCGCATCTCTCCTCCTCTCGTCTCCTCTCCTTCAACCTTGAATGTAAATCGGGTCGCGTGCTGCGCGCGTTCAGTTCAGCGCTTGCTGCGGTTGATTCCACTTCACTCCGTTCTTCCGATGAAGTGTAGATGGAAGCAACAGTCCCGTCAGTTAGTGGGTTGGCGCAAGCAAGCGTCAGCACTACCCCACAAACTAACAGCAACGCTACGTCCACTGAAGACAAAGCTGCGCAGCGAAGGGCACGCGACGCTGAGCGCAAACGCTTGAATCGAAGCGGCGGACCCTGAGCTTCGTCGGCGCGAATGCTCGACGCTTGCGCATCTCTCCTCCTCTCGTCTCCTACCCTTCAACCTTGAATGTAAATCGGGTAGCGCGCTGCGCGCGTTCAGTTCAGCGCTTGCTGCGGTTGACTCCACTTCACTCCGTTCTTCCGATGAAGTTCTACGAACACAACTGAAACACAAGCGGAACCCCGAGATGCTCCGCATCTACTCAGCGTTCCCTTCGGGAAGATGGGGCTAATTTTTTTGTTTACGACACAAAATTTTCCGGCCAACTAGAGGCTATCAGCATCGATGTAGAACATGCCCTCGCCCTCTATTTGAAGTCACAGCTACGGTTATTGGCACAGCAATTTTTTCGGTTCCTATCGCACTCACGGTGAACTACTTCTTGGCACCTTCGGCGTAAGAAACTTCGCTCATACCAGATATTTCTGGTCACTCGTGCCAGGGCTGCAGCCAAGGCCCAATCGTACCTGGACTGAAACGAATCCACTCCATCGAGTGGCAGGTCAACAACGACCGTTTGCTCTTTAAACGTTCATTCTCTTAGCTTAACTTTTCTAAACCTAGATACTCCGAGCGGAAGCAGACTATGCACCCAGTGTTTCGTGAAAGTTTGCTTTGGCTTGAGATTGCGTAGTTTATCATCTAGCTTTATATCTACTGGATGATGGGATTCCTCATTTCACTTGCGATGAATGGTAGGCACAGACCGCCCAGCCAGTGCGCTATCGATGGGGCCACACAAACATTACGCAACTAGGAAACAAAAAATCAATACATATGTGATGTTTGCACTGTTGTTTATATTTAAAAATTCAGGGAATGCTTGGTTTCTACGATAGCGAATAATACTACATCAACTTCAGAAAACCTGTCGCCTCCTAGTTGCCCACGCTACTATAGCTCCTGGGGGCATTTAGGAAATCAAACGGCAACTGAAACGATAGGTTCCACTAGATATATAGGTTCCACGTTCCGCTTAGAACGCTCGTGGAGTAGAGCAACGTGGTTCTATAAACGTTGTAGTAGGTTGCCTCGACTCACCCGCGTCTCCGCCGTACGGCAGCGGTTGCATCGAGGCACCCGACTTGGCGCAGTGGAACGCGGTAAATTTAAATGGACTTGAGCAAACCTATAGCGTATTTACCTTGGGAGGAGCGCCACGAAAGAGGAACAGCATGAGAGGTGAGCGGGAAAGAGAAGGGAGGCATTCACTTGGCAGCGGCTTCGGTGAACTATCTTCTTTCGTCGACATTTGCAACAAAAGGAGCAGATACGCGGCCGTTTTTTGTTTTTTTTTTTCTGTCTCCCGTCCTAGTGCGCCCTGCAGTGGGCGTAGATAGGCTGGTGATGATGATGATGATTATCTTTCGGACGGGTGGCTTAATCGAGGGACAGACAGACATACAGACAAATATTTTCGCCCAATTTTCTCCCAAGTGGCCCAAGAAAGACGATCGACTTTACTAATAACATTAAATGACAACGACTATTGGAGCGAGGCGATGCAAAATACTCGCAGTTCTGTTTTAGTTTAGGAAAAATTTGGCCCCCAGTCTCTTCATAATTCCCGTCAAACTTCGTCGCTCCCTTTCCCTCTCGAACCTTGTAGGTAGAGATGAAGGAGGATCCGCTGAATAAATCAATAAAATGCATGGGGGGAAAAGTCAATGCGGGCAGAAAGCCTTCGCACGATTGCGGATGAACAGGAAGGTGAATGGGAATGCCGCCTTTTTTCGTGTTATGCTTCCCAGAAACTTCGTGAACGTGTTGTTGCACACTTCCTGATTCTCTACGTCCCGGTCCTTCAGCGACCGATAGCCGCCCCCGTTCATGTATTAATTAGCCACGGCCTGACGTCTTTCTAATTACATATCGATCGTTCGAACGTGGCCTAATTAGAGTCGCGAAGCCCTGTGGTGGGCTTTTTTGACGCCACTGCCCCTCGTCTTATCTTCACCTTGACTGCACTAGTGTGGAGCACAAGCAGGCGCTCGAAAAAACTCGTCGACCACTTTGTGATGCATTACCAAAATCGCTTGTGATAACCAGGATTGAGTGGAGAGAGAAAACAGAGAAGTAGAGAGCCAAAATTGCCCTAAATTCGCTGTGCGAACGTGGTTGGTCAGGGAAGCCAAACGATCGACTGGCGATGCAGAACAACGTTTGACCGGTGCGCACTTCAAACAAACGCTAGAAAGAAAACACGATTCTTTGTGGCTCCTTGTTTATCTCCCTTCTCCCTTATAATGCCCCTAATCAAAATTTGTTGGACTGCAGTTTTCTTCTTCTAGCAGAGAAACATTTTCTGGCAGAGAGAACTCTATTTCACCGCGGCTTTGGGATGCTGTTGGAAGCACTGAATAACGGCGGCTCGATGTTATTTGTAATAAAACTCCGACTGGGAAGTTATCCGTAATAACTGGTAAGATAAAACTTCCTATGATTAGGCAGTCGTTTGAGCAGTCCAACGTCATATGAGGAATTTCGAGATAGTTCTGTAAAAACATGGGTACAACCGTTTTCTGTAACGATACTCCTCACGCACAAGTACATGCATTGGAAGAACACGGGAATACCTATAAATTCTGCGGTCAATTAACTAATTGCAACAAGTACATCAAACTTGGCGTAATGCTCGAGTTGTCTTAGCCGGCTATTTCACCGTGGTTTGGTAAGGTATCTACATTAAATTGAGAGGTGAAGAGCAGTGCGGGAAGATTGACTTCGCCGCAAGGCGTAGTTTTCTACGGACGCCGGGAACAATTGAGGAATCGCGAGGTATCGGTATACAGCTTTGATGTAAAAGGAGAAATCCTTTCCCGGAACGAAAAGAAACCCCACATGTGAGCTTCCGTCTACAAGCTCGTTAACCGTAGCTCGATTGCGTGGCGTGTCGTGTGTCAGTAGCTCGCGGAGAGCGAGGAACGGATCGTTATCCTTACTGCGAAGAGATTAGGGAAGACGCAGCGCTCTCCCTGTACACATGTAAGACTTCAACAATCTCCCCTTAGATCCGCACCCTCCCCTTCCTCCTGGAGTGCTCGACTTTCCTCAGACTCAGCCGACTTCCAAAAACCCTTGCAGAGCAAGCTCTCTTCGCGAAGCAATCATTGTTGCGTTGACTAAAGTTACTCTCCTCATCCTTGTTCTGCGGGAAACAACTTGGTCCAGCCTACTTGCGCCTCCACTTGATTTTACCCCTCACAAATAGAAAAACTGCGCGTAACAGACAGGACCAGGACAAGGGGGACAGGACGGACGCAGTCCTGTCCTCCTGCGCCCGTCCTGTCCCTCTTGTCCTACTCCCGTCAATTGCGCGCAGTTTTTCTATTTAAAAATTGCAGCGCGAACTAGCCAAAGAAGATGCTGTACTCAGCTTTATTTTGCCTCCTTCGGCAGTGCACTCATCGTACTGTCTTCGGCTCTCAATGTCTGGATTACTGCATTCCTAAGGCATCACGCTTCGAAGAACGTCATGACGTATGACCCTCATATGACCTATGCACGCTCATATGTCTGATGACATGCTTCCCTGAGGGTAACTGTGGAATTTCACAGTGGTTTATAAAAGGGCTACCGTAAAATTCTGAGCAAGCGCCCCCTGTAAGCAAGTCGAGATCCAGGGCAAAGGGGGAGAAGGCGCTATCCCGGACCGACACCAAAATTCAAGATGGCGGCGACAAAGATTCCCCCCGCCAGGAGAAAACAGCAGAATGCTCATGCAGCCAACATTTTGCCAAATAATGTTAGTCATCGCTCTCAAAACCACCAAAAGACTCCTCTGAGTCAGTTTCAAACAAAATATCGCAGAATTGTTCTTGACGTCCGCCCCGGTCTCCTGGTGCCCTGCCTCCTACATCCGACAGTCCAGAGTGCAGATCGTCTTCCTCCGAGTGATCCAGCGCCTTGCTTATGCCACAGCCCCTAAACGGACCGGACCAGTGCCACAATATGCTCGGGTACAGCGGCGCACGCCTCAACAACAAAATCGAGCTCATGCTGCCCGCCAGAGAAAAACAAAAAATGGCGCGAACTGATGAGGCCATCGGGCTGATAACCAGGATTGGAGTGGACTGTATTATAGAGTGGCCGTGGCACGCCAGTGTACCCTGCGGGCGATGGACCTCGGGGCACGAAGCAGGAACAGGGGTGAAAGGGGGGGGGGGGGGGGGGGCGCTTTCACGGGTGGGGGCGCTTGTTCGAAGTTTTACGGAAGTGAAATAATAGCATCCAATAACTTACACCCACTAAGCAGTCCAAGTCAAGCAACCAGGCAGCGGTGCCATCAGTTTCATTTAACTGTAAGGCCTGGCGGGGAACGAGTTCAGGTTGTTTATGCACTCGTACCCTATTCTGTGCCTACCACAAAAATATCTGGCTCTCTCAGAAATACAACGGCGCTGCTGTAATTACGTTGAGCTACATCCGTTGTGCCTTCCAAAACGGTGAACCGCAAAGTTCTGTGGAATATGAATGAATATTTGCGGTCCTTCTTTGAGAGGAGCCGGATATTCCCGCAAATTAATTTTATGAAAAGAGCTAGTACGTGTTATATAGCCCGTGGGCACAAGTTACAGTACTGCCTCGGCCGTAAGTCTCGGCTTGGTGCGTCCGGTGGCGCCTACGTCTTTGCTAGACGCATGCGTTTAATGAAGCTGGTAATGAATTCAGCGCGGAGTCCCGCTGAGGGCATCTAATCAAGCCGGAAGCGACCGGCCGAGCTGCAGCAGAGAAGTCCGGAAGCGGGCTTACAGCGCACCGTAGTGATTGCGAACTTCCGGTTGCGCTGTTCGCATGACGTCCTCGTGAATAATGAAATCGGTGAAGCGTTGGCAGACGTCCCAACCTTATTACGAATTACGCTTTACGGATTACAATTCATACAGGGCAGTTCCTGTGACCTGCCCACCTATCTTGCGAATGAACTGGATATTTCGACGGTGATAAAATACACAGTCCTGCTTGTCTGTTCCTGGGTAAAAATACAATATTTTTTGCATATTTTACCGCAAGAAAAACACGCTTTGTTCTCCTTTCCTCTTTAAAACAACAATGTGGAAATTTGGAAATGAACAACTTGGAGACGTTTGTAAGAGCAGCATGATGCATATTTAGGATAAACGGTTAATGAGCTCAGAGAGAGATCGGGAGGATAGAGATAGGGAGAGAGATAATGACTGATGAAAAGCGGCGATGTTTGCCGAGGCAATAGCGCTGGCTTGTTACGCCAGATGATAAAAGAAAACGAAAAAAACAACAAAAAAACTGATAAAAATGAATATATGTCAGATGATGCGCCCCAAATTTTCAGTCACGTACAAAGAGTTTTTAACAAAGCTCTGTCCAGTTCTTTGCTCCGAATAAACTCAAGAGAGCTTTGGTTGCAGTTTGATTACAATACTAATTGCATAAAGCAAAACGACTCAGGACGATACGGGTGAATACATAAAACGAAGCTGACACAGGCAGCCAGTTAGTTTCATGTCTGTCCCTCGTGGAACACATCAAGAAGTCAATTTGCAGACACCAGATAACTGTAAGCCAAACGTCAGTTACACGATGTCACCGCCATTCTTGCTGTTCGCTATCTGATGTAAGTTTCGCTATTTCTTAAATCCGACACTGTCTCGATCTTGCGCTAGGGTTGCATCTTCTGTATGAAAGTGCAGACGAAGGCCTGATATCAGTCTGAACTCGATTACACCGCCGGTAAATCAAATATAGATGAGCATGTGCACCGCTAGCTGCCCTCGCAACGTAGGTAAGCTTGAGCTGCGTCCCCAAGACTGGTGCGGCCAGATGAAAGGGATTTATTGTCGCTGTTTAAAGTATAAACTTAGCCAATATTGCACACTCTCTAAATAAAAGTTTAATTTCTCTCTTGAACTCCCTGAGGACTCGGAAGAAGCTGAGGCGAGTTGTGTTCCGGCTTTCTTCATCTTTTGTACTCCAAAAATACTAAACAAGGCCTTTTCAGGTCCGTTCGAAAAAAACATTCTTGATTTCGAGAGCCATCGGTTAAAAAAGGCAGGTTCGCCAATTCACCTGTATCCCGAAAGTGCGGCGTGAACGAAAAGCCTGAAAAGAACGCACAGCGAAAATGATTCACCAATAAATTCTAGACACTGTATGACCATCCTCTTACGGGAGTATAGACGTCAATGTTTCTTATTTTTTTGGCGCTTGAGTTAGAGTAAAAATTCTACGACTCCAAAGCACTTCTTTTGATGTAGTGAACGCTAAGAAATTAGTGTTTTATTGTGGAGCGGATATGCCGGTATTTCACGCGCCACCGTTTCGCAGCTCCGTTTCATGGAAACGGTTCTGATTCCGCCATCGCATACGCCGCACCGACAAAACTTGAAAAAATAAAAGAAAAGAACGTGTGACGGGAAAGGCAGCGCGTCCACTGCAGGCACAGTATTGATGAATTGCTCCCAATTCCCAGCGTTGCACATCCCTTTTCGGTAGATATGACGAGAAGCTTATACAGCCAATCGCCGTGATTGTCCCGACACGCACGCAATTAGCAAGAACGTACTTCACGACAAACCATATTGATACTTGTGTATCATCATCATCGTCGTCATCATCATCAGTCTATCTACGCCCACTACAGGCCTTTGCCCTGCACTGGGCGTAGATAGGCTGGTGATGATGATGATGATGTAATGAATTTTCCTTTGTAATAGCGAACACAGGTCTCTATGATGTCTCGCCGTCCAACATCTCTGGTCAGGGCGGGTTTAACAACAATTTCTTCTCACTTGAAAGCCACAACCCATTCACTTCTCTCACCTTTAGTCAAGCGGATTCATCTTTTTTTTCGAAAGATGGCCCTACGGCATAAGAAAATGTTTCAATATGTACAACACTGCACCCGTAACGCACAAAAATTCAAGAGGAGACCGGTGC
The DNA here is from genome assembly GCA_013339765.2 of Haemaphysalis longicornis. NCBI lineage: Eukaryota > Metazoa > Arthropoda > Arachnida > Ixodida > Ixodidae > Haemaphysalis > Haemaphysalis longicornis. Next base: position 24,086,843 of record CM023449.1, read on the forward strand.
TGGGGCCCCATATCCAGCGCTTAGGATCTGAGGCCCTGCCAGGATGGGGCCCCGTGCCTCGGAGGTGTTGCGTTCGGGCGTCACTAAGGCCTGGACAATTCCACAGCAAATGCTCAACGTCAGCTTCTGACGCAGGAAGCACACAGATGAGGCAAGTGTGCGTCAACAGCACGTGATAGAATGCAGGCCAAGCGTGTGTAACTGCTGGACATAACGCCACCCCAACCCGAAGCCTCCGCAGCACGACCTCCTCCCACTGGGGAGGTCAGCTCCACGCGGTGGAAGGATGGCACGCGTGGCGCGACGGAGGTTTTCCTTTTTCACCAGCAGTTCTTCTATCGTAGATACTGGAAGAAGTGGTAGTGACCGTGGGAGGTGCCTGTGACTGGCGCTATCCGCCGCTGTGTGGGCCGGAAGCATGTCCCTGCGAATCCGCGAAACATGGACAGGGCATGGATAACTGTCCATAATCTCGTGAATATGTGCGGGCAGGCTTGTGCAACGCGCAACGCGACGCAAATCCCGAATCGCTGCCGCTGAGTCCGTGTAAAGTTCCAGCTTGTCCCCAGTAGTCAAAGTCGATGCAAGCGCCGGCAGGCCACCCCTAATGGCAGTAAGTTCTGCTAGCAGGATTGGGAGCGCACGGAGTGACTCGTGCACGCCTAAGACTGTGGCTGTGGTTCTCTAAGATTTCCGTGCCTGTCTTCCATTCCAGAGGCCGGTGGTTCGGACCCCACCCTGGTGCAAAAATACCCATCCTTAACTCTACTAGATTCCTTACGTATAATAGCGTCCCTGAGAAATGTACAGTCACTTGGAGCCCTGCCTGACCTCTTTTTAGAGGCAATAGTCTTTTCTGGGCTACTTAAACTATAAAATGTTGGACTGTCTGCCTGACGGTTCCTCGATTCTGCCGCCAAGCCAAAAGTTGAAGAATTCTTGATCCGGCGTTCTTATAGGCAAAACCTTTACGAATACTAAACTGGTAGCATACCTCACTCTTATCAACACCGTCAGAAAAAAAAAAAAAAAACATTATGCATATTTGAGCAGAAATCAGTGACACAAGCATTGTTCCTTTATTTAAAATAGACATGGGTTTCTGATTTTGGCGAGATTACATAAACCAGTGAATGAGCCCACGTTTATTGTAAAAAGAGAAGCCCCCTCGACATGGCCCGTAGGCCTCGGTTAAGAGTCGGGTATGGGATAGGAAGTAATGCATGGGGTAGAGCAGGGTGGAGAGGAGATCCAATTAAAAGTAGTCCTCAATGCCGGATTTTCTGATGAAAATCTGCAGAATTTGAAGTCAGTGCTCCTTGGGCGCTGGAACTCAAAGTGGATTGACCCAAACTTCGTAGACTGCCGGTAGGAGTGCGCCAAGTGTACTCACGCAGCGTTGCCTGTGGACATTGAGCACGTAATATTCTCACAGGAGGTGTCGCGCACTGCACAGGGACCTGGTACCACATTTCTGGTAGTTGAAAGTGCTTTATGGGTTGCCCCGCCCGAAGAAGTAATGAGCCGTACTAGGCGTAAGAGTCGTGCCCGTTTTTATACGCCTCAGCTGCACTGTTGCCGAACGGCCGAATCGAAGGGGGGGGGGGAGAGGGGGGGCGCTAGGGTGATCCGGAACTTTGTTTCAAAGAACGGCTTCACGCTCGGCTTTCGCCAAATCGGCAACGCATTCTGCGTTGATGTCGGCCTCTGCGTCTGTATCGGCTGATTAGACGTGGTCTTGCTCGGGGTGCATACGAAGTCGCTTCCGGGTATTTCTGTGGGCTTGGCCGTCGCCTTCAATATCTTCATGTGCATGCAGCAACACTGTCTATTGAATCAAGAGTAAATAAAAAACTAGGCAAAAGCAGCGCTTTGTCACGAAAAAATCCCGGGCCATCTTCACTAACGTGAAACTTTTGGAGAGGCGAAGCATGCAGTGTATAAGTGTATTCAAAGATTGTAAGTCTCTCTCCGGCCACACGGCGCACGCTGATTGGGCGCCGGAGAAGCGCTGGTGAGAGGAGCAAGCGCGTTTGCTCAGGCGACTCTCTTGCTTTGAAAAGAAAAGAAGCAATTAAATAAACGCAGTGTCTGGAGTGCCGTCCGACGGCACTCTAGCTGATCGCTGCAGGCATGGCTAAAGTGCCGTCGGACGGCGTTCGAATATTTAGACTAGGCAAGCACCAGCCAAAGCGTCTGTCGTTGTAGGGTGGAGTTTTTTTTTTTTTTTTTTGTCCGTCTTAGCCTCTTGATGCCACGGGCGGTGATTCGAGACCGGCTCCTGCCTCGGTTTTTTTTTTTTTCATCTTCGAACTGACTATACTTCTTATGTCTTAGGTTAGTTTTGGTGTTTTGAATGATTTCTTTGTGCGCGCTAGGTCATGTTATGTTATGTTATGTTATGTTTAGGTTAGGTTGCCTAACTTTACGTTATCTAGAGTGATCTTGTGCAAACGCGGCAATTTTGTTACATAACACCGGTGGGCGTCGATATAGTTCAGTGCTTATAATACAGTCGGACGGCACCCTAGACACGGCCTTAAACAAAAGACCGACTGGACGCAAGTTGTCTTCGTGTCACACGCCGCAGCATGCTGCGAAGTATGCTTTGCAGGATTGATTGATTGATTGATTGTGGGGGTTTAACGCGCCGACGCAACGCAGGCGATGAAGCGCGCCGTAGTGGAGGGCTCTGGATTAATTTTGACCACCTGGGGAGCTTTATCGTGCGCCGAAATCTCGTTCACACGGGCGTTTTTGCTTTTCGCCTCCATCAGAAAAGCGGCCGCCGCGGCCGGGAATCGAACCCGCGACCTCGTGCTCAGTAGCGCAACGCCTTAGCCACTGAGCCACCGCGGCGGGTTATGCTTTGCAGGAGAAAAGTTAATGTTTGAAACCAGTTTTGAGGCGGAATTTGAGATTTCTGTTATTAATGCTATTAAATCCTGATTATTCCTGCATTTTACATTGGTTTATTTCATGTTAGTTTATTATGAGCCGGTTTTATTCATTATACACTTGTTTTTTTTACCATTGTTTGACAACTTGATTTACTGTGACGACAGTAGACGACGACGACGACGACAGAAGACGCTGACAGCCCGATCCCCTTAATACCAAAAGGGTCTGCGCTCGAGCCTTAAAGGGGCACGACACAAAATTTTGCACCTTGTTTTTTTTTTTTTTTTTTTGCGATAAGTAGCTAGTGACCTGCTTATCACCTGTAGAAACCTCATTTGCTTCAGCGTGTGATGGTTGTTTAATCAGGGGCATTTTCAATGCGGCCAGTCGCAGTTTCTGTTTCAGCGGCTGCCGCGAAACGGTGGATTTTGCGTGAACAAAGCTGACCACGTGACCGTCGAAGGGATATCACAGAGCAGAGCTGCCGTAGCATTGTCGAATCCGCATCGCCGGCAGTTTCTTCGAATGCCCCCACGCACTGATCTCGTGAGCCGCTTAATTAAAAAGCGACCGTGGACGTGACGCAGGCGCTGCGAGTGCAAATGCTACCGCGGCTAAAGAACGACGCGTGACGCTCGAGACAGTGGATGGCAAGACGCGCGCTGGGAGCAGCCGGCCGGTCTGCCTACAGGTCCGCCTACAGATGTGTTCGGCTTAGCACTGCGGCGGATATTCGATTGCCGCTCTCATAAGCGCTGCAGATGACAATTTTTAATGCAACCCGCCATCGCATCAATAACTCCTCTCTCATATAAGCTTCCATGGTTGGGACTTGGGTACAATTTCGTGCACCGGTAACAAGCTATCACTCGAGCTTCCAGCGCCGGCCTGCGTCACTTCGCGGCCGTGGCCGCCGCCTGCACAGTGACCGTGCGGCTCGCTCAGCGGGCTTTTCATGTCTCCGGCGCGTTTTCGCGTCTTATGTAAATAAAAAGTAATAAAAACAAAATGCCTGGAATCGCTTTAGAACTTTGGTCGCAGCCAGCTGCCCGATGAGCTGACGAAATCACGGCGCCCCCGCCGCCAACGATCGGGTCGTTCGTTCTCGAGAGCAGAAGCTCCGCCCTCCGATTGAAGCGGCGAGCCGGGCGAGCCAGCGAAAAACGCCAGCAGTGCAGAAGCGGCAAACGCAAACTCGTGACGTGTTTGGATGTTGTTTATTTACAAAATATCCACGGGATGTCTATTGCGCGTGGTCCTCTGCTGGCTGCTCGGTTGCGTTTCGCACACTTTAAAATGGATTTTAAATATGTTCTAGGCTGTATTCGCCGCTGCTATTTTGCAGATTATGTATGTGTGTTCACACCAATCTATCTCCGAAGTTATCTCGCCTTCAAAATTTTGTGTCCGTACCTCTTTAACCACGTGGCGGCACTCCCAGCCCAACAGTAGCAAAAGGTCACAACAGAAGGTGCACGGCAGGGCGAGGCGGGAAAATTGAATTGCAGTGAGCAAACTTGCACCGTGTTTATCGCGGTAGGTACGAGACGGGAGAGGATCTGCGCGAGACTTGGGCGGGAAAGAGAACAGAGGCAGTTACGTGGCTGGGTGCGGGAGAGGAGTACTTTCTTTCGACGACATTTGCACTGCAGCGAGCACATACGTGGCCAATCGTTTATCCTTGGAGCAGCCCGGCATTTTATGCGGAATCTGTCGCCCATTTTCTGTGCCATGTGCGCCATATTTTCAACCGATGGTGTAAGCTTAGGTTTCCGCATTAAAGTGGTGTTACCAGACCGAGTGGCAAAGAATCAAGGAAATAAAATGCAGTCTCTTGGCGAAATGTTTTTTGGGGGTGAAGGGGGGGGGGGGGGGTCGAGGATTTCCGACGTGAAATTTATTTTCTACTTTCTCCTCGATTCAAGTGACATATAATGAACGTTAGAGGTTTTCTTTTCAATGTATGTTTTAGTTGTAGTTCATAGAAACAAAAGCACCGTAAGTACTCTTGAACTTCCGTCACGTTCCGTCGATTTTTCTTCGGATTGCCGATAGTTCGCTTGCTTTTCCGAGTAAAGAAAAAAAAAACGGAGAATCAGACCTTGAGAAAAAAATATTTGAGAAGGAAAGAAGCATAAAATTTGCTTTTTTATCTCGCATCTTGGGCCCTGGGGGACCAGCCCATCCTCTACCCTTTAAAGCGGTAGATTTGGCCGCTTGATCACACAGGGGGGCGTTCTCCATAAGGTCACGAATTTAATATGCACCACGCACGACTTCCCTCGTATAATCGTCGTGGAATATATTACTCAGATGTAGAAGAAGCGCTAAAGTTTTCCGCTAATGGGAATGTAAGAAACATAGCCAGCTGTGATGCCGTAGTTTCCGCATTGAAAGTCGGGAATAATTTCATGTCCTGCACAGGGCGCCCAAGAAAACATCGAAGCAGACCTACGGGAACACTGCGGCTTATGTATTCTTTATTATGGATTGTGTATTATGTATTGTCGAGAGTGAACTTGAGCAGCGCAGGATACGAGCGGTTGGAGAGGCCTTCATCCTGCCATGGTCTTAAATAGGCTGGCTATGATGATGATGTTGGTGATTATGGGTAATATAGATAATGTATTATTATGAATTATGGATTATACCTTACAGATGCTGCATGTAAAGTCTGTTCTAACGAAATTCTGGAACAGAGAGCTTTGTCAGGGTTCGCCCACTATGTCTTCTTTCGTACTCCGTAGTCCTTTTATTACCACACCCGCCCCTCAAGTAGATGTGTACTTTTTCCCTCTATATAGTTGCGACCTTTTCGTAAAATATTCACAATTTTTCTGTTTCAGCTGTGACCGCTTCCGACAAGGTGTGGCGAGGCCTTTCAAGCGGTGGCTTGACGCTGCTTTTTTCTCGCTGCCCTAAGGTTTTTTACGGGTCTGTATAAAAATTGAAAGAAAGAAATTCAAATTCAAAGTTCAATTAACACACTGCGCCTGGCTTTCAACGAATGCTGATCAGCGATCAGCCAGCGCTTACCTTTACTACGGTTTGATTTCGGGTAGCTTCACTGTTATAAGTTTGACATTTGGTGGTTGTTTCGTTGAAGCCCTAAACTAAGATTCAGAAGCTGTTATTGCGTGGGAACAGCTCTGGGTACAAGTTTGAAATTTTGGAGTGTTTCGACAACGAGGAGCTCTCATAAAGAGGATGGGTTACAGGAACAAAAGTAAAGGGAAAGGGGGCGGTAAAAAAATTGGACGATTAAGATTTCAGACACACGTGCTCATCGTAAAATTGTTCCTTGTTTAGCTTTGCGCCCAATTTTGTCATTTACTATATTGAAGAATTTTTTTTTGTATTTCTGGTCATCTCGAAGACTGTCGTTGATTCCTCTGTCGTATGAATCGGTAAAACACGAAAGTGAAATGTGCAGCGAAATCTGCACCTGAGCATGGTTTGCGGATGGGCAGCTGCCTTGTGGGTGTGCCTGGCGAGCGACGTCCTGCTGGCGGGTCGCTTCGGCAAAGGTGTACTGGCGTCATTTCCGTGACGGATATGACGTCAGCGAAATTCTTGGTGTATCCCGGCATAAAACACCTTCGTGTAAAATATAAAAGCCGAAACCGAACAACCCTAATTATAACGTACTCTTTAGTACTAAAGGTTGCTTCCCCGCAAGAAGACCCTGTGTGCAGGGGTGCACCCTTTACAGGCCGCTTGCTTCGTGGTACTGGCGTAACTTCCATGACGGATATGACGTCAGTGAAATTATGAAGTCAGTGATATGACGTCAGTGACAGGATTATGACGTCAGAGGAATAAAACCCTTACGAGTTAAAAATGATCAGGCACAGCAATGTACGTACGCGCGAGTACAGATATTTAGCCATCAAAGACCTCTATTGAGAAATCTCCTACTTGGTGCACGCTGACATTTTACCGTGCTATTCGGAATCCTGCCGGGTTGTTCTCAGTGCGCACAATGCAGTCTGTGTTGCTAGATTTGTTATAAAAAAGACGCGCTTTCCTTTCAATGAGTGGGTTGTTCATTCTGCTGAAAATGTTGTAACTGAAATTTAAAAGCCACCAAGTTATTTTAATGATTGGGTATGCTACACGTAGTCAGTACAATGCCAACCTTGTGACCTCAATCAGCCCGCACCTGTTATCTCAAAAATGTTTCAACACTTCTTCCCAACAGAAAAAAGCGAGGGTAATATGAAAAAGCAGACGTAATATTGGTTATGAAACATCATTTGCAGCCGCATGCGTGAAGTGCCGTATGAAGCTGTGAAGCTTTTGCGTGCAACCAGCTAGAATTCAAGCTTTAGAACTATTTGTGTTCTTTAATATTTCAGAGGAAGATTTGGTCTGGGAGCCGGGGCGGCGTGATATGTACCGAAATTCTTTGAACAAGTCTAGTTCCCACACAAAGACTCATTCCGCGAATATTACCGTACACATGTGCAGTTTTTCGGGACATAACAGCGGAAGCTTACGGTAGCATAACTCTAAGGGCACCTATCCCAAATACCAATGACGCAATACACCTACAGTGTTAAATAAAATTAATGCGTCCATTTAGTGCGCACTAGATAAAAACTTTCTCTGCATGAACTATAGCATATATTGAAAGCTACCGCTAACTTTGTGAAAAAAAATGCCGTCTGCGCAATCGGGACTGTGACGACTACTTTTCAGAGCTATGCCGGTTTTTTTTCCCGCACAATCCTTTCTGCAAGTCAGCAAGGTAGTATCCAAAGGTATCACATTTTGGAAATATTCGAAAACATTTCGAGCTGCTGTACCTCACACTTAATTTAGCTTAGCTTCGGTGAGCAATGTTTATATTTCTACGAAAGCGACTGATTTTAACTTGATTCTAAGAGTGCACCCCACCCCTAATCAAACTTCCATTCGATAACCTCAACTTCGTTTCGGAAGTATATTTCAACTTAATATGAAGCGCCTTTCCCGCTTCCATCCTTCCAATAAAAAAAGGTCCTTCTCAAGAACAGATACCCACAGGTAGCCACAGATCAAGCTGAGCTTAACTGCAGGAGTAAAAGAGCGTTTATTCGTTCGTCCATCGCGACACTCAGCCCTTCGCTGCTGTCGTAACATCAAATCGGAAGTCCTTCCTCTATGCACGTGTCCCCAAAATGCGGTTTTGGTACTTGTTTGTTCAAGGGCAGACCTTAAGTTCCCGGGACAGTCCCCGGAGACCCGTCCCCCGAACGGCCATGTCGACAGGCCTTTCGCGGGGTGAGAGAGGATCGCTGTTGGCGAGTCGTCCGCAAATTTACGCGGCTACCCGCGACCCGCCGGTAGGCACATTCTGACAGAAGACAAATCCTCCCTTTACGATCGGCGCAGCGAACTACGATTAAGGAGGCACAAGTTTATTTTCTCTCTTTTTTATCTGTCCTAGCTCCTTCCTGTTTCTGCGGAACTATTAAGTGACGTCTCCACTTTTGCATTCCGTCAAAGTGCCTGTTGAACAGGCTTCCAACTGCTTGTAGTTTAAACCATGGTTGAAATTAAACGCTAGGGACGGACACATACCAAAAAACAGCCTAGTTACCACGCAATGGCTTCTACCACGAATATTAGCGTGTCTGTCTGCGTCTGCAGTTTTCTGGGCGATAATGGAGAAAGCTCGTGGCAGCGTACTAAAACTGGCAGCTACTTTAAAAACTAGCTAGAAGAAAATATGTCGAGTGCCTCAGCGTTGTAACGTCAGTATTTGTTTTTTTTCTCTGTATTCTTGTTTCATATTTATTCGGCATAAGCACCTAGCCCAAGCGTCGGCTTGTCTTCTATAAACCACATTCCGCCCATTTTTGTCCAAATATTGTTTTGAAGTATTGCCATTACTGGAGGTAGAACGATTGCAATTTGGAGGAATAGCCATTGCCTCTTAAAGGCGCAGCCTGTAATTGTGAGGCATGAACTGGAAGAACCTAACGGTAATTTTTGAGACATGAAAATTTATGCGAACAATTTTTTGCACACGGAGTTTTTATATACATTACGTATAGAAAGATTGTGTGCATGTTCTGCGATGGTGGTGATTTGCTTCGCTGCTCGCGTGACACCCAATGCCGGTCAGTCGTCCAGCGCTTAGAAGTTTCGTCAGCACAGAAGGTAGCGCCTGCTGCCGTGCTGTTGCTAATGGTGTTTTTACGACGTCTTATCCAGTTATGATGTCATGAGTGTCGCTAATGATTCGCGTCAGTCCCCTTGTTTATGACGAACACTCTTTGGTCCGGTATTTGTGCGTTCAGCGGTGGTCTTGCGATGGCCTTTCCGTGCTCTTCAAAACCGAGACTTCACAAACTTGAGACGACGGGGCTCGCAATTCTCAATTACGGTGATCAAAAACGTGCTTTTCAGTCTGCAGCAAGAGGGTAAAAACATCTTAAGTTTTTTGAGCGGTTTGACCTTTTTAAACTTTTTCTGCAAGTATCTCAAAACGTTTGGTTTTGTCGTACCTATAGTTGTAACTCTTTCGTTCTTTCTCTCAATTTGTGAAACCTCTTGTAAAAGTTGCGCCATTACACTTTCTACTTTTGTCATTTCTCTAGCAGCTCCATCTAATTTCATTTTTTAGAGTCTGCAGGACAGACACAGAATGAATCGATAAAGAAACCAATAGTACAAGTGACAGGTGCTTTGGCAGCCGAGGGAAAGTACATTAGGCACGACTTTGACTCCGGGTCCCAAGAAAGTAAAGATCTCAGGCTGATGTCACTCACTGTCACAGAAAAGGACAAAATGTGGAAATCTTGCCCTGGTCGTGATATCTCTTCATCCGCAAGAAGGCGTCGACGTAGACAATAACGTGACAACGCTTTCCTGGAACGACACGCAAGTGAGCGAGCGAGGTAGCCTCGGATGCGGGGGCGTCGTGGTATGATATTACCCAAGATGCCTTATGTCATGGCTTTCTGACACGCAATAATATGTTGGTAAGACCGTCGGACTGCAGGCAGTTCATGTCAGTGTTTACGATATTCCGCCAGAAATCTCATTGAAGCCTACGGGAGCGCCTGGGTACCCGTCAAAAGCCCCGGCATACTTAGTAACATAGGCTGGCTCTTTTATCGCGCGAGACATCTTATTTACGAAACTATTACTATAGGCTTCCGAATGATTTCGCCTCTGTTCGAAGTTTGTTGCCGTTGTTAAGGCGAACGCCGTGAATGTCTCGTCAAACGCGAAAAGTGAGCGTCGCCATCGTCAACGCAGATGACACCGAAATGGGTGCAGCTGTGAAAAGACAACAAATAAGTAAAACCTGTCTAGGTTCGTGTGAGATTAGTATCTGGGTCTCCAGAGAGTACGCTGACACTGCACTAACTCGACTCCCCCAGGAGGAGGAACAAGAATACGCCTGGTGCGTGCTCCGTTACTGTTGAACGTGACGCCACATGAGTAGGACAGGTACACGCAGAGGAAAGTTCCGACTTTTTATTTAGGTGTTGCAGGATGAAGGCCTCTCCCGTTGACCTTAACCCGCTTCTGTCTAGCGCTGCCCGGGTCCATCCTTCGCCTCCGAATTTTCTTATTTCGTCTCTTCATCCTTCCTCTCCGTCATAAAGAAACGCAATATTTCATTTATTTTGCCACTGTTTTTACTTCAGTGACGTACTGATAGAGGCGACGAATCTATCATGTCAGTGAACAAATGAAGGAAGCTCACACTAACACGTAAGACTTGAAGGTAGCGAAGCTGTACGCAACCTGTACGACCATCGCGAAGGTTTAAGTCCACGATTGCAGCCAATCGGCTTCTTCTTCGATGCCTCAACGACGTTTACTCCGTCATTGTTGCTATAAGTGTGAGCTTCGCTGATTTCCTTGGAAGTGATAATCATTGGGCATCTCCTTGGAGGGGCGTGCGCTATGACGTGTCTTTCGGCGAACAATTACGGCGAACTTTGGAGTTTCTTTTTTTTTTTTTTGGTAGGGGGGGGGGGGATGTTAGTCTTGGCCAATGTCCCTAAGTGGGTATGCTTGGCATGACAAACGTGCGCAGGGGACACTGGGCGTCGCCGCGAAGCACGCACACACGAGCACTAGGCATTTTTTTCTTGGCTTTGTTGACTGCCGGGCGGTCACCGCGACGCGCGCGCTCTCGTGCGGGCGCTCGGCAATTGCTTGGTATTTCGAACTGCGGACACGAAAAATTACGATTTGCTTAAGAGCTTCGCTCTTAAAACGTGCATTTGTAATTCGGAATTTCAGTTCACTTATAGGTGACAGATATTAGAACTACGAAGGAAAACTGAAAGAAATTCTCATTCGGGAGGCAATATTTTCTCTCCTATGGGGGCCCTATTTTTTAGTCTTGCCGGGGCAACCACCCTCAGTGTGATAGCTTATGAAGGGAGAGCCTAAAATTAGAGAAAAGACGCGAAAAAGAGGGGGAAGAATGTACAGAGCTCTTCTTACAAACTAGTGTCAACTGCAAGCGTTATCCTCGTTATGTGTACTCCAACAACATTAAGATTACAGCGGATTGAGGATACATTGCTGTCAGACCCGTGTATGCCTTTCATTTTTCCTCGCCGTCACGGGGGTATGACAGAAGACTGAAGCATGTTCGGTGTAGTATCGTAAATCCTTCGTCAAGTCGATCGTTCCAGTTAGGGACATGCAACCCAACAGACTGACAGTGACGAAGGGATAAAAATGTAGCTGGGGTGAAAAGTTTTTCTTTCTTTTTGCCTTACCGTGTCGTTCTCGCTCAGCGCAAAGCTGCACGTAGATTTTCACGACGAGAAATTGTCATCGTGCTGATGTACGCTGCAGTTTTCTTGAACCAATCAAACAGGCTAAATGGCAAACACCGTTAGATTCGCACACTATGTGCATAACGACCTCAAGAAGGATGGGTGGCTGAAAGAAGCTTCACAGACGAGTGGATTGGAGTCGTCACTCCTTAGCGTAGCTTCCTTCAAGGCGAAATCTCTTAGTCTCTTACGTTACAACAGCATGCGTCGTGAGGCACAGAAAATGGTGAGGCACAAAAAGAAGGAGCACCAGCCGGGAATAGCGTACCGGGAAATGGAAACAGCAGGGCAGAAAAGGGTCCTGCGAGGGCTCTGCGAAAGGGCGACGCACGACGCAGCCTATGCCGGTTTCAACAACAAAATGAATGAATGAGGAAACTGTATTGACTAAGGATGGTGACTCAACCTAAGGGGGGGGGGGGGGGGGGGGCTAAGTCGCAAGAGATAAAAAAAAGCCTTGAAAGTCGCCATTGCGAATGGTTTTATGCATGCACAGAATAAAATACGAAACTGCTGGCTTCAAAAATCATCTGCGCATGCTCGAAACAGTCCAGAAGAATGCAGTTGAGCTGCGCTGATCAGAAATGAAACCGTATGCCGCTTCCGCACGTGCTTTAATACAGTTATAGCAGAGCGGAGAACCAGTCCCATTACTGTGACCGGTACGCCGGCGCATGCGCACAGCCAGTTTTTTCGCCGCGGCGCAGGCGCAGTGGCGCCGGTCGCGTACCGGGTACCGTACCGGGACCGGTCCTCCGCTCTGCTATAACTCTCTAATTTAACAAAACTTGTCGGCGAGCTAGTTGGTTCCTGATTTGGTTCATTTGCTTTGGTTCATCGTTTGGTTCATGACTTGGTTCATTGGGCGGCCAGTTTGGTTTAGCGCTTGTCCGGTCTCCTTTCTTGTGTATCACTTTGGTTTTTGCGCTAAACATATTTAATGACCTGTAACGCAGAGTTGGAGTACAGCGGCTAAAGTACGGTACGCTACGACAGGCGGTATCGTGGCCCGACTGGGAAGGTGAGCATTCTTTCAGCGCAGATGAGAGGTCCGCTTCGCCGAGCCCGCGCGTTCGTTCCGGTGAGGGGTGGCCCTCCCCGTCGTTTCCGCGCGCGCATGCGCAGTCGTGTCCTCGGTACACGCTGGCCCTAGCGTAGCGTACGCTAGCCGCTATGCTAAAACTCTGTATACGAGCCGCCTTGACAGGGGAAGGCACCGACGGAGGCGTACAGGAGGCGCCTGGAGATGGCGCGTAAGAGGAACAAGCTTAGAAGTGTGATGCTGGCCAAGTGGTGACGGCGCGGCCGCAATGATCAACAGGACGTCCAACAGCGGGTCTAACTAAGCTTATCTCTTTCACTTAATAAAAAGTTCTAAGCAGCCCCCCCCCCCCCCCCCCCCTTGCCCTATATTTTTTTCACTACTGGGTCGGGTTTGTCTTACCACTTTCTTGGGTAATTAACTATAACTGTACATTCCAATTTCTGTTTGTGTACTGCGCATGAGTAAGCATAAACACGAGACCGTTCGTAGGGCCCGGCTAGTGTCACCAGATATGGTTACAGAGTATGGGCACTTTTTTCTCCTATCGTTCTGTGCCGCCGCCGTGATCACTGGGCAGTTCGCATCATGTGACACTTGTTTACACTGCGACGCCACCATTTTGTTGTTTATGCGTTTTCTGTCGGTCAACTGTGGTAGTCACAGCTTGTCCTCCCCGATCTGCGGCTGGGCGCGATAGGCGTCGTTAATAAAAGATAATAAGAGATAACGCACCTCGCAGCATTTCAGCTCCGGAATTGTGACCGAAGATGCCGGTTTGCTGCGTCTTCGGCAGTGTTGTTTACAAATGACCTCGTCGAAGTTAGCGGTGAAGCGGCAATCTGGCAACACGGATAAACAACAAAATGGCCGCCGTTGTTCATTTGCGATCCTCAGTGACGGTACTGTGTATCTTGCCTAGTGACACTAGGCCCGGAAATGCACTGAAATATGCGCTTAGTTACGCAAAAAAAAAAGATACAAATTACAAGGCGTGTGCGGATTTTCGTTAGGTGAGGCTTTGTCATCATCAATAAAAGCCAAAAAAATCGGGCACAGATTTCGCAACGAGAAAGTCGGTAGCGAAAGGGAGTAGGATGGCGACCGCTGATTCTAATCATCGCTTTCCTATCCGTCTTTGTAGAAGCAATACTCCACCTACCAAGGGTTCTGTCGTGACCGTTGGTGTCAACAGAAATCTCCGGCGAACAAATAAAAGAACTTACTGGCACCGCCAGGAATCGAGCCTCGAACGAATACAGAAAAGGAGTGAGAGCCCGTTGTCTTACCGATTGAGCTACGAGCCCACGCGGAGACGGGGGAGACAGACGGTGCACTCACCGAGCACATCTGCGGGTTATACCCTGTGTTCTCGCTGAATGCCACGTTATAACGTCACGCGACCTCCGGCACCACTGGGCAGTTCAGCCACGGTGCGTGTAGCGGCCGTGCGCGCGCTTTGCGCATGCGCTAGGACTTGGTAAAAATAAAAGGAAGCTCACACCAAAACATGGCATCTCACTTCTCCTCCGTCCTTGCTGCCGATCTCGTCGCCCCCGTCGGCGGCGGCAGAGACGGAGAAGAAGGGATCGTCTAACGGGTTTGAGCTTTCTTCATTTTATAAAAAAAAGTTTCCACTCGTGTGGTTTACCAATACGACTCAACCAGCCGCCATTCATGGATCATGCAATGGTTTTACCTTAACAACGAATATCTCCTTGAAGTAATAAAGGGTGTGGTTAAGTGCTTTTGACTTGCCTGGTTTCACTCAGAGTCACGTGTGTGAATTCAAGTGACATCGCATGGGTAATCGTTGTGGGTGTCGTTAACAGCTTCGCTTTCCACCCACCTTCACAGGGTGGCTTGGCGCGCATTTTTTCCAAGCATGCGACTCTTTTGCATCCTCTTCCACAAAAGCGCGCGTATGTTACCATACGAGTGGCACGCAATGAAAAATGCAGCTATGTGGCGACTCCTAGGGACCACTGCGAACTAAGCTTTTTTGTTGCTCCTAGTCATTCTTTGCAACGACAGCATGCTCACGAAAAAAATTGTTCGATGTGTCTTTTTGTTGGCAAGTTTTTTAGTTGCAAAAAAAGGCGTCTGTTTTCATTCGCTATTCGAATTCGAAGTGCTTGAAATCAAAATAATCGAAGCTATTTGGAGTACGACACACTTTTGAAGCACGCCCAAAGCATTCGCCGCTCGCGACCTCATTCATCTTGGCATTTTGGAAATCCTACGGGCAGAGCCCTTTCTTCTCCAGAAGCAATCAGGAGCAGCGCGCCAACCCTACTTCAACCCATATTTCAAGATGCTGCCCAGCTCGTTATTTCTGTTCCGGGATGGTCTGCCAGGCGGTGAGGGGGGTAATATAAAGTTCTAGTGAATGAACGTGCCTTCTGCTTCGTAAAGGAGCTTTGAATCCAAATCTGCGAGGGCGGCGTAGAAGTGTGGACAGCGCCTTCGCGAGGTAGGAACTGTTGAAGTCCCGGCGCTGCTGGAGTTACGAAAGGAACTTCAAGCTTCTTATCAGTGATCATCCCTCTCCGACGACCCCTCTTGGCTACGCGTGAAAGTGGGGCTCCGAGTAGAATCATAGGATATTGTGGGAGCCACTTAGTGAAGGGATTTTTTCTCCTGTGTTTGGGAAGTTTTGGTGTAGGAGAGCATTGCTGACACACAGACCCAGGCGTCATATGAGAGCAGTGCGTTGAGGAGCTGCTGGGTGTCAATGAGCCAAACCGAGAACCAGCGCAGATCGAAGTCCCGTGATCACTTGCACGGCTTCTGTGTTTTGCAAAGCGAGCATTGAAACTTTTTATGAGCGTTTCTCGTGACTTGTGTTTCTGCTCCTGCTGACTTTTTTTTTTGCGAGTTGTCTTGAATATAGACACTAGTGCTGCGCAGTCCAGGGTAGAAACGAAACATTCGAAATGTGAAATGATATTTGGCACGGGTGAATATTGATGATGAATGATGAATATGACAAAATGCGATGATAGAGAAGAATCCCATAACTGAGAAAATATCAACGAGCAAGCCATGCGTGAGGCATTTACAGTGAA
Organism: Haemaphysalis longicornis; assembly: GCA_013339765.2. Classification (NCBI taxonomy): domain Eukaryota; kingdom Metazoa; phylum Arthropoda; class Arachnida; order Ixodida; family Ixodidae; genus Haemaphysalis; species Haemaphysalis longicornis. The sequence continues at coordinate 24,102,652 of CM023449.1, forward strand.
ATCTCATATAACGAACTTCAGGGGACCGTGGAAAATTGCTCGTTATTCTGAAGGTCGTTATAGTGAAAATCGCAAAAATTTAAGAAAACAAATAGTATTTCACTGCCTAAAACGACCTACGTGTACAGCAGTGCATCCTTGGAGTCATTTTTCCACAAAAAATGCACTAGGTGATCATGAAACAATGCAACGTTTACTTTAAAGTGGTTGGCGATTTTCATCTAGCGCGAGTAGCAGGCAAGCTTCCTAAGCACGAAGGACTCAAACTCTTACACATTCCTGGGGAGTGAATCAGGGCCGTGCGGTTTTTTCCCCGGACATGTGTGGAGTTTTGTATGCTGTCCGCCACATCCGCAGTCCATCGCGTGCTCGTCGTAGTCTTCGAGTGCTGCTGCGGCACCCTCAGAGGCATCGTTGTTCATGCCATCCTCGCTGCCATCTTCACTTCTTCATCCTGAACGCTCACGGTCTGGGCAATGTCCTCTGTTGTCAGCTCCGCTGATGTCCGTGAAGATCCAGCAAGCCACGTGAGCAGCGGCGGAACGTAGAAAAAGTTGGGGTGAGCGCGAATAGCGCGGCCGCGGCTTTCGGGACGGAAGGCTACCCATGCTTCATTTTTTCTCTTCTCCTCACCTTTTTTTCTCCCTCTTGCATCGGCTGCCGCATTCCGCGGAGCAAGTGCAAGACGTCCTCTTCTTCGCTGCGCTGTTGCCGTGTCGTCTACTAGCACACTGCCCCGGTTGCCGCGATTGTTTAACGGACTTCTAAGAGTCCTTACGGCCTTGAAAATAGAGTTTCGTATTACTGAGGTGTTGTTACATGGCACGAACTAAATAAAAACGATCGTTATTTTGAAACGTTCGCTATTTCTGAAGTACGTTGTAGTGAAATAATTTTACATTAAAACTATAAGCAGTCGGCAGTGGGATTTCTTAAACGCTCGTTAACTGAAAAGTTCGTTAATGTGGTGTTCGTTGTACCGAGGTTTGACTGTATTCCTTCTTCGCCCATCTCGCGTGTGGGTATGCCATATATTGAGAATCTCTGTTTTAAAGTAAAGCTTCAGCGTTCTCCCTGATGGTGGTGGTGGTGGTGATGTTTATTGACGGGTGGACCTAGCCTTGCGTGATATGCCGGCAATTGCTCACCCGATCAGCACCTTTTTACCGCTATGCGCGCGAATTGGCGTCTGTAATGTGAATACGCCCTGCATGGAAGCCAACTTTTTCTTATGATGATGATGATCGTAGGTGAAGTGCAGCGAAATTAAAACCCTCCCCTGCGAAGCTTCGCGACAGCTCCGTTACGCCCCCAGCGCTAAAGGTTGATGTGCAGCAGAGGCAGGAGATGACGCAGGCGTGCGACCACGCGACGTAAATAGGCCTAACTTCATGTTGCGAGGCCAACATCGGCGCCGTTACCCACAGGCCGACGTAGGATGAGAATGGCGTTGCTCTGCGCGCTGTAAGGCTGTTAGCCACAGCGCGCAGAGCAATTTGACTTTTAGGGCGTTAGGCCTAACGTTACATCGCCATCTGCTGCGCAACGATAACTGTTTTCGCCGCACGAGCGACGCCCCAGCAGCAACTTCACAGATAAATTTGCACCATGTAGTGCGCACTGGAGACCTTTTGTGCCGTAGGACAATCTCCAAGAGAGAGAGAGGAATTTTATTGCAATGAAAAAACACAGAAAGCTCGGCCTGATGGTAGTATATCTTGCCAGCTATTCTGTGTGAGGGAAGGGAAAGGGGAGGAAAGAGCGTGGATAAAGGACGAGAGAGATGAAGATGGCGGAGAAATAAATAGATGGCTATGTATAGAAGATGCCTATACCGATACTGTGCATGTGTTAAAGTTAAGCCGGACGGGCCTCATCTACAATATCTCAAAAATGGAAAATACACGAAGCTCAACGCGCCAATGACGCTAGCTGAATCTGGGATTTTTTTAAAAGAAGGGAATTTCTTCTTTTCCAGAAAATAACTTGTGATATGTTTTCCCCTAAGCACAAAGAGCTATATATAAAATTTTCGCCAAAATTAAAGATGCTGACCGGACACGCCTGTACCATCTCTCGTGAAACACCCAGTGCTCCTTGGCGAAAGAATGACGAGACAGCAAGAAAGAAGAGGATGCGTTCTTTTTTCTTTTCTATTCACTGAAAAAACATCTTTTGCTCTGCGCATGCGCGACCTTGCTTGTTGCGCATGCGCAGAGCTGCTTGCCTGCTGAGCGAAGGGATGCCGAGATAGCAAGGGAGAAGTACGGGCGCGTCTTTCTGGCAGGAAGCGCTTCCTGGAGCTGCATTGCGCTGACGCTTCCGGCTTCCCTCTGCTCGCTGCTGGGTCTGCCGGGGTACTGTGTGTAGTGGAGTTAGTGTAGGCATGGATAGCTGTCAGGGCCAACAGTGGATTCGTGAGTTTGAACGCTATGGGACGCCCTCGGGAACTATGAAATCTGGCGTCTCGGGTTAGACTCCGGAGGTGGCGGGTTGTGGACCACGCATTCTTCACTGGTGGATAGCGAATTTGTAGCGTCCTACGAGTGCGTGCTGGTTACAAAAAGAGGTGGACATTGACTGAGAAAATACAATGTTGAATGCAGGTATTTTAGGGAAAGCAAAAAATTTAAGCCGTTTCACCCAATGTGAAAGCTGTCGGAAGTTCAGCACAGTAATTCCGCCATAATGCATGGGCTGCAGCTGCCGTTATCCGCTCACTGCTAGCCACCCCATGCAATTCAAATTCCCGCGTTCGCAGCACTTGCGTGCCCCCTGCCCTAAACTGGCCAGCGGGGAGTTCTGTTCTTTTAGGGGCGAAGCATCTTGAGGGCCGAGGCTTGACCGGCGTCCGGCGTCCGTGCTCACGGCACAGCAGCGGGTAAATCGAAACATCTGTGAACAAAACGTTCTCAGAAGGTTAACAAGGAGAAAATAAAAGATTCACGAATGGTTCGTGAGAGAGAGAGAGAGAGAGAGAGAATAAGATAGAGAGAGAGAGAGAGAGAGAGAGAGAGACGAGATAAGAAGATAAGCCGAGAGAGGAGAAGGAGAGAGGAGAAGAGATGAGAGAGAGAGACCGAGAGAGAGAGAGAGAGAGAAGAGAGGAGCGAGTGAAGGAGAGGAGAGAGACGCGACAGCACCGTGTAAATGACAAACATCTTGTGAAGAAAAGTTTCACAGAAGGCTAACAAGAACCAAATATGGAAGGTTCCAGAAAAGGTTAGACAGAAGAGAGGGAGGGGAGAGAGATGAGTGCTCCGGGAGAACCGTGCCTGCGGCATTAGCGCGAGGAAGCATTGGATTTGATTGGGTGGATTGGATAGCATATGAATTCGATTGGCCTAAATTGAATTTTATTGGATTAGACTGCATTGGATGGGGTTGGATTGGAAATCGTTTTAGCAGCAGTAAGCACTCTGACGGGTGACTTTACGGTAAGAACGATTCCCAGTGCTTCGCCCACTCGTCATGATTCACTTTGTGGAGATGCGTGAATTCTCCCTCCCGCAAGAGATCGACGTTGTTCGTGTTGGAGGGCAGCTTCAGAAAGCAGAGCTTCCACAGGAGGCAGAGGAGCGGCCTTTTCGAGGGCATCTATACGGGTATGTCGCGGCAAACCAGTTATTGTTCGGAGCGTGGCCCTGTGTAGTACTGCTAATTGCTTCTTGTGACTGTTTGAGAGGGTATATACAGGGGCGCCGTAGAGAAGGCGGCCTAGAGCCACTGCTCGTGCTAGAGTAATGCAAGCCGCTTGTTGGGCCCCTCCGTACTTATTTGACATTCTAGAGATTATATGAAGCATTGGCTTCCAGGTACATCGAAGTTGCTTTATCCAGCACTGTGCGCTGTTGTGACTGGCCAATGGGATACCCAACAGTCTAATTTTGCCGCACATAGACCTAATTGGTGTGTCAGACAGATAGATGGTGTGGTGCATATCAGGAGGTATGTTATGCCGTCCGTGCACCACCAAAAACTCTGTTTTTCAGGAGCCAAAGTCTAGCCCTAAACGTTGGAAGGTTCGACGTGAGGCTGTGAGCTGCGGCCTGCAACTCGTGATCATGTCTTCAGTTGATGTGTAGTCTGCAGCTTCGGTCCATACAGTAAGATCATCAGCATAGATCGCGAAGCGTGCAGCAGAATCCTTTTCTAGTTGCCGTGCTACACGGGCCATTGCCAAATTGAAAAGCGCAGGTCCAAGGATAGAGCCTTGAGGCACGCCCCTGTCCAAGTAATAGGTCTTGGGCTCCATCCCGGGTGCGTGGCGCTCAAACGTATGGGGGCGGTTGTCTAGAAAGGACCGGATCCAGTTTGGGCTCGCTGGCTTGGGAATGCTTGTGCCAATTCTGTAAGGATTGCCGTTTGGCTCACGCGAATCAAACGCTTTACGCATGTCAATGGCAAGGACATAGTCGGGGTTGCCTGCTGTGGAAGTGCGATTGATCACTCGTCGCAGCAACCATAAACAGTCGTGGGTTACCAGGTGTGGTCGGAAGCCAGTTTGTGATGGGTGGAGCCATGGCCGGGGACGTATTCCATGTAGTGTTTCATGCGATTATTTATGAGACGCTCTATGAGTTTGCAGATTGTTGGTGTCAAGGAAATGGGCCGAAGGTTAGTCATGTTGGAGGGGTCTTGTTAGGCTTTGGAATGGGAATGGACGAGCGTGAGCTTGAGGTTGTCCGGAACGTCCCTGTAGCCCAAAGGTCATTTATAACGTCCAGAAGCACTAGGTGGGTAGCTTCATCCAGGTTGCAAAGGTGCTGCCAAGTGAGCCCATCATGGCCCGGCGCCGAACGTGGTTGCCTTGGTGGAGGGCAGCCTGGAGCTCCCGCAAACGTGAAGGGGAGATCTAGCTCCTCAACAGGCTCCGATACTGGTATGTTGGGTAGAGGGGGATGAGGAGTGAGGGAAGCGTGGGGAAAAAACGTAGTTATGAGCTGCTCTTCCACAGCTTCAGGGGTGTCCTTTAGAGTGAGTGTGGAGAACAGCGTGGACTTATGCTTGCGCTTGCCGGACATCCCACGGTACACCTGCCATAACTGTGGAGAGGCCGCGTTCCTTGCCGAGTCTTGCGCAGAGGCTGTGCCATTGTTCGTTGGCGAGCGGCGTTGGTATTCCCTAATTAGCTTGTATTGTTTTCCTCATCTTGAGGAGATCACGGTGACTGTTCCCGCTAGCAAGGTACCGGGTGGTAAGAGTTTGAGCTCTCTTTCCACAGGTTCGCCATGTGGGCGTCCATAGCCGGGGTTTTGTCGTCACAGTCAATGTATTCACAAGACAGATCTTTGGCTTCCTGGAAAGTAGTAATGATCTGTTCGAGTGATTGAGGCGTGGACAAAGAGGACATGTGCCGGTAGGTTGTCCAATTGATTCGGGATAGGGCGCTGGCGTGTTCGGAAGCGTTTCCGTTAAGAGTGATGAAGATAGGGACAATGATCGCTGCCCCACGTTGTTGTAAAGGGGCTCCAGTCCCTGACAATGCCAGGCGAAGCTAAAGTAAGGTCTGGGGAGGAGTTCTGTTGCTTGGGATGTAGGCCAATCCGCGTGTGGTTGCATGGATCATTGATGATAATGAGGTTACAGTCTTCCGAGGTTTCCTCGAGGCGGGCACCACGGACATCTGTTTGAGCGTAACCCCAGGTCGTACTTTTGGCATTAAATCCCCGCCGATAATGATCGGTGTTCTGGGATATTTAGATACCAAGTGCCGAAGCCAGTTGTACGCATAGATTTTTGAGAGCCAGTTGCTGGTCTGTAATACACCGAGGCTGCAATCAGTGGCTTGCCGTCCGGGAGGGCGAAGGTGGACGATGACAGCCTCATGATGTTCTGAATTTTGGCCAGGGACAGAAATTTTGTAACAACCCAGGTCTGATCTGACCAGGACCGCCGTTTGTTCAATAATTGAGGGCGTGCATTGTGGGCTACGGCCTGGGCCCCTTCTCGTAATTGAAGGTTCTGTAAAAGTCGTAAAGCCATAGACTTGAGGAGTGACCCGCGTTTCCTGAAGTAGAATTAAGAAGGGATGAAATGTGAGGGGTGCGGTTTGAAAGTAGGAGCTGGTTTGAGTAAAACTACGGCAGTTCCACTGTAGTTATCTTAAGGGAGTGCTTCATTGAGTCAGCGCGTTTCTTGGGGCAACCTTTCTAGGGGGCGGTTCAACCTCGTTGGGCAGTCCCGGGAGTTTACTGGTAATTAATTGCAGCATGGCCTTTGTTTCCGAGGCGTAACTGTCGGAAAGAGTACGGAGCCTTTCTATATCCGTTTGGCGTTCACGCCGTTCCTGTTGGAGATCCGCGCGAATGAAACTTAAGGATTGCATAAAATCCGTACTTCCTTTGGATGCTGTTGAGATGTTGGGGTTCGTTTATTGCTAGCACTGCGACTACGGCGCTGGGTCGTCGAAATGTTCGGTGCGCATACGTTGCGCTGATTTCGGGGGAGAAGCTGGCTGAATCAGTCTTTCGTGGTAGCTGCAACTGGTGAGGAGTACCCCTGACGGAGCGTGGCAATCTCCTCCTTGAGTTGGCGGTTCTCCTCTCGCAGCTGACGGAGTTCAGAGCGCAGGCTGTCCAGCTGTGCCAAAATAGCCTCATTAATAGAGGTCGCGGCTGAGGTCGCATCTGACTTCACAGTTTGGGATTGCATCCCGCTTTCTGGAGCAAATTTCGATTGTCCACGTACGCAGTCCGCCCAAGAAACCCCGTCCTGAACGCGCTGAGAGTGCTGTCGTGGGATTGCTTTTCTGCTGGCACACTTCGGGTCTAGGGCCAGGTGGCCATCTTCTTTACAGGCCACACAGAAGAGCGTACGTTCACAAGGCTCTTCCTGATTGTGGGTGCGGCCCGCAGGTTTCTACAGACTGGTTGCTTGGGGCAGTATTTAGCCATGTGTCCGATGTTATGGCAGTTGAAGCAGACCATTCGCTTAGGGGGCGTATGGACTAACCCGTACGATGGCCATGTAATATTTGACCACTCGAGGGAGGTAGGTGAATCGAAGGTCGAGGACTGCTCGATTGGTCTTTCCAATGCGTTGGACAGCCAAAATGTCCGCCTGCTCGCAGCGAAGCCACTGAAGGATTGTTTCATTTGAATCACCTGCTTCAACTGTGATAACCCCGCGGGATGTATTGGGACGATTTGGAGATGCCTTGATTTCAACAGGGACGAATGATCTCTTGGGAGTGATTGCATATAAGCGGACATGAGATGGCAGCCGTTAGCTTGGAGGCATGTGCAGGATCGTACACAGTCAGTTGGATGCTGTTACCTGCTAAATCATATCGATGAGCTGCGAGCTCAGCTAGTTCTGATGAGGGAGCTGATGCGCCGATAAGGCATTGCTAGTGCGTTTTTGGGAATATCTTTAACACTTATTTTCGAGAGCGGTCTTAGCAAGAGCAAGGAGCGGGGCCTACTTACCCGATCCAGTCTCGTGATGGCGTTTTCTTGTTTGGCTTGACCACGTGTCCATGTTTTCCAGCCGCCGGTTGGATCGTCGTCGGCTTCTTCGTGGTCCATTTGGGTAGAACAGCCTTCTTCTTCGACGTATTCATTACTGGTCTGGGTTCCCACTGGTGGCTCAATCATCGCGGGCGGTTGGGGTGCCCGATTGAAAAGAAATGGAGGCCGGAGATGTTGCCGGTGTGCGACATGAGCCCTGGCGCGAAAGGAACGCCACTAGCAAGTTCTCCCGCGAGCCCCGCGGAGTAGCGGCTCGAGCGCTGGCGCCACGCCGATGCACGTAGGCTTAGCGGCAGCGATGCACAAAAACCATTATAATTGTCCAGTCTCTAATCGAGGGTGGTCGAAACTGGTATGTACGGGCAGCCGGTAACTTGAAGAATCGCTTGGTCACTCGTAAAGGCGGGTCCTTTGAGCAGAACTCACGGTTGGACGAAGTGAACCGGGAGCCGATGCGAGACACGTTGGCTGGCGTTCGGGCACGTGCGCTCGCAGCGTGCGCTCGGGCACGGGAGCGGCGCTCGCAGCGTGGATGCTCGAACCATGTTGCCACCACCGCCGAGTCCGGCACCGCCTGCCCCTGGGAAAGGCCACTTCTGACATCGCCACATCAGCGACCTGGCATTCCCAAAGCAAGGAGGTGTCCTCGACAAAAAGCCCTTTGTCGCATCCTGGGGGCGAAGCTCCCAGATGAAACTGACATCTTTACTGATGCCAGCCTGGACCACCACCGAATGGGCCTCGCGTGGCATTGTCCAGCACGACCAGAATTTGATGGTTCCATTACGAACATATACTTTATCCGTCTCCCACTGAAGCCGAACTGCGTGGCATTCTCCATTCACTGGACCATCTTGCCTACAACGTCTCTGCTCCACTACCTGCCCGCATTCGTATTCTCACTGACTCCAAAAATGCTATTGACGAGTTCAACAAGGCTTTCTCTGACCATCCTACTGTCCACCAGATTCAAGCTATGGTCAACATACTCGCTCAGAATGGCACTAAAACTCGCCTGGCATGGATACCGGGACACATGATGCAGGGGCATGGCAACCAGGGACCGCGCACTCTGCGGCTAGGGAGACCTTCTCGTAACCCCCTCCGCTGGATGACCAATCCCCTGCGCTGTTCTCGCCCACCTCCTTTCGCATGCAGCTGACCACGCGCGCCAACGTGCGCCGATGCCGCCTAGCATCAAGCACTCGCTTGGCTACCTACACGGCGTCCCTTCCTACCACGCCCAGCCGAATTTTCATTAATAAGACTCTTGCGAACGCTGCTGTCACTCCTCACATAATATACAAATGGATTCACCCTGGGACGTCACTACCCTCACGTTGTCCGCACTGTTCAGCGACTTCTATCGCGGACCTGAACCATTTAATCTGGCACTGCACTCGCATTTCAGACCATCGAATATATTATCGAAAATGCACTTCCAAATGGTTCTTCACCAGCTAATCCCTCATACCATGACCCCCAATTCCTTGCCGCGCTAGGCACTTTTTCCCTTGAGAGCGGTCTGGCTCGAGTAGTGTGAGCCGGGGCCTACAACCATTTGGTCCTGAAACTGGACAATTAGATCCTCAATGGACAATTAGATCCTCTAGCGCCCTTGAAGATTCAAGTAGTGTTAATCCTCCTCCCTGCTATTCCCATTTCCCCCCTCTGGCCAACCGGCCGTCCCATCCCAATAAAGGACTTTACTACTACTACTCCCTCCCGCACGTGCCAGCGTTGCAGTGCTGCTCCCCCCCCCCCCCCCCCCCAAAAAAAAACAAAAAAAAAAAACCCAACGTGCGTTCCTAACTAACTGAACGCGGGCGCTGCCAGTTAATTACGTACATTTTTGCCCCAAATGTACCCTACAGTTTTCTTAGCGCTAAACAACGGAAAATGTATGACGAGCGCCAGCGGTTCATGAGTTTCAAACATTCATGACTATATAAACCGCTTGGCGTTCGAAGCCTCTGGGTTACGCCGCAACGATAGCCGCTACGGCAGAACGCCGTGCGGCTTTACTTGGGTCCAGAGAGCGAGCTGCGACGACAAGGCGAGCTCCTAAAGTGATCTGCACTTCAAAAAAGTTGGCGAAGCTTGCAGTAAGTCACATAAGGCTGGGAAAATAGCAGAGCTGGCTGGCCTCTCCTTTCTGTTGCACATCACATGGATTTCCGAACTTGCCGCTGAAATTTCTCTACGACTAGCAAGCTCGGATCGTTTTCTCCCCAGCTTTCGCAACCCTCCCAAAGTGGATCGCGTTAGCACGCGCTAGAAGCCTCTGCAACCGGCTTCGCCAACTGGGCGTCTGCAGTGCGAATTCGGCGTCTGTGCTCCCCACTTCAGGCGTGAACGCACGTAAACTGGCGAGTAGAAGAGCACGCGAAAGATCACGCCGCGAACGCTGGGCAGTGTTCTCTAAGGTCGAGCTGGCCAACGCCAGGCGCTCCTGACAAGGCTCACGCTCACGTGCGCTCGGTGTTTCTCTTGGAATTTTTTGCGAGATCCTCACGTGGCGCAAGCCTGCGCTCAAGCCTGTCCGACGCCGAGCACTCCTCAAGAGGCATACGGTCACGTGCGCTCGGCTAAGCTGAAGTTTTCTGGTAACGCTCGACCGCGGAACTAAAAGCTTCAATAGCTCTGCTGTTAGAAGAAGTGACGTGTCATGCTAGCAGATCACCTAGCTCAAGAAAACAATAATTGTAAGGGTGTGGAGCTCGGAAGACTAGCCTAAATTAAATTTCTGTGTTGCTGTAATAAAGTAATGTCGCTATTGTCATGTGCTTTAAAGCGGGGTGATCTGGCTAGAGAACGCATGACGTCCGCTTGGAAGCAAAAAAAAGAACTGCTCGCTACGCTATCCAACCGTTTCGGGCTTTTCTAAAATCCCCAGGGCAGGCCTTATGAACCACACGAGCGAAAATTCGTTCCGCGTCCCTTAACTTTATTTCTCCCGGGTGATAAACCTCCTTTCTCTCAGTAATCCCTCCTCGGCGGAGATAAGCAGGCTTTTTTAATCACACGCCCGGCCCCCCATCCCTTCCCTTCTTTATGGGAGACCGGGAACTATCCTCGCAGGCTTATCGAATTAGCGGCCCCGCTGTATGGTCCTAATTACCCAAAGATTGTTAGGACCATCCGGCTAATTAGTATCCGGAAGCGCCCTGGCGTCTCCTTCCCCTCTGTTTCCTTCCACCGCGTGCTCCGTACTTGCACTCTGACCACACTTTTATCCAATGATGACCTCCACGACCGAGCTCCTCATTTGCGAGTGAAGCCTGGAGGCCGTGGGCGGCAACGAAACAGCACCCCGCGAGTCGACGTTGGCCGCGATGCTGCTCAAATTTGTCGTACGAGATTGCGACTTGATTGAGGAAGGCAACGTTCTGAGAATGCTACTTTGTCACAACTCCCTGCTCCTCTCCGCCGGCTGTATGTCACTCTGGCTGCACCACTCGGTGACAGGAAGTTGGCAGCCATCGTCTGCGCCCGGCCCATCAAACCGGCATTAACGGTCTTTGAGCGAGTGGCAGTATCGCGAGCGGCCGCATCGCGGATGTCCTTACGAAGGCAATGCCGTCATCGGAAGCGGCTGACGTGAAGCGAAGCCGCATGTATACGCTGCCATCCACTCGCTTGTTTGTACTAACAGCTACTGGGATTTTACTTATAACCCAACTGCAGTGGCAAGAAAACACTCAGAATTAAAAAATCTGCCGACAATTCGACTAGTAAATGAATGAATGAATGAATGAATAAAAAAAATGGCAGTGGCTTAGCTCGGCTATGCCAGGATACACTTAGCATGAGCTAAGGTTCAACTGGTTATTCTTAGCTTTCCTGGTTGTCTAGGATTACCTTGATTATCATGCTTACCGCTTCTTCAATGACACATACACACGGTATACGCTTTATGTAGACACATGTATATTCATCAAGCGGCTCCGGCGCAGCGTCACCAATCGCCCCAGAGCTAAGCTTGTTCCACAGGCGCACGCCGGTGTTGCTGCAACGCATGAGCCATCGGTGTCACAGCCCGCCACCCCTCGCATGATCATCAAGTGGACCGGGCCGCCACGTGCGGAACGGAGGTCGGCGAGGAGGCTGGGGGCGTGCGGTGTGTGAGACGCCGGGCAGTGAGGAACGTTCTGTGCGCCGTGTGACGTCAGCGCATGCGCAGCATGGCTCTCCAGGAGCCACGCGAAACTGCTCAACCTCGGCCAGTGTAGCTCACGCTACGAAAATGGCTGACGATTAATATGCACCCTAATTCAAAATTTGTACGGATTGAGAACTGCAGTTTTCTTGGTCACGGCGCATAGCTGCTGCGTCTCGGGAAGTGATCGCGTGATCAGCAAACGCATGACGCCCGCGCTCCCCTGCTGTCATCTGGCCGTGCATCGCCAGCCGCCGAGCATGTTGTTGTAAATCGCGTTTGACCTCCCACGCAAATGTCACGTGGTTCGGATGAGCCACGCACCGACGAGCAAAGAGAGAGTTGCTTTTTTGAAAGAGAAAGGAACAACGAGGAGGACGCCGAAGGACCTATGTTCGCGCATCGCGCAGCGAGGGCTGGGCCTCCGTGGCGCTGCCTCGACATACCATATTCCCCTCACCCTTTCGCCACACCTTCCTCCTCCACCGTCCTTCTGTTATCGGAGTTTACTTCGTTCGATCGGTTACGAGGCCGAGGAATCCACCAAACCGCAGTAGCGGATGCTCAAGTGCTCCGCACTAAAATGTTTTTTTTAAACACCGGCGACAATGTCGCACCAAAGCCTTCCAAGCTAAAAAACAAATATGGGCTCAAACTGGCGTTCCAATAAGGGAAGTTTCTCTCCTACCGGGAGGGATTCGCAGCTACTTGGCGAAGTGAATTTGAGTGGAAACAGCGATGGCTGGTTGAAATTGAAACTGAAATTGTTTATTGTGAAACTTCCACAGGTACAAAATACAAACTACAATGTCTGGGTCCTTAGCCTTCGGCTAGTTCTTTGGCTTAGCCAGGTGGCCTCAGCGCTTCATGTATACCGGAAGATATCTGACCACGAACCACATGTGCCAGGTTCTGCACGTGTCCTGTTCAGACGTTGGGAATCAGGGCCTGGGAAACACGTGTCGTTAGCAGTGCCTTCACATACACCCCAGATGATTTGGGATGAATAGCTACCATTTACAGCCGTAGTTGGGCCCGCAAGTGCCGTGCTAACACTGGTAGATCACATATTAAAAAAAGTATTTGGCGGAGCTTGGTGCAACAAGTGAAAAATGAATTGCAAAAACAATTTCACCATCTTCCCGTAGGGAAACCCTAAGTAGTATGCGAAGCAGCCATGGGGTCGACTCAAGTTCCCATTAGTTTTCAGTTCAATCGCGGTGTTGCGGTAGGAGAATGAGGGGAGCCGAGCACGCGCGCGCGTCATTTATACCGCGGAGCTACAGTGGCGCCCCCAGAGAAGTATGCAGCGGCTACCGTCGCGTCTCTAACCCTAAGCATTATCGCGCGCGGAGCCGCAGGTGTTGCCATTCGTTACGCAATCCCGGAGAGGAGAGGAGGAATGCTGGAGAGGAGAGGAGCGTCGGAAAGGAGAGGAGGAATGCCTCACATACTACTCAGGGTTCCCATGCGCAATGGGGGTGTGGTAGTCAGGGTTACCCTACGGGGAAGATGACGACGGTGGTTGAACGCGAAGCTATCTCGTGATGGATTCTTTGGTTGGCAAATCCCTAGGGGCATCCTGCCACAATCATCATCAGCGGTGTCTGGCCAGGCATGTGCAGTGGGGTGTGGACGCCGCACAACGGCACCCGCACAAGGTGGAGGGAACAGGCTCGACCATTATTGCTTCGCATCTAAAACAATCCCGAATGCTAAATATTGCCTCCAAGGCACGTTTTATCTACTTCGACGACACATGGGTGTTTTTTGCATATTTAAGCGGAGATACCGGTAGTGGTGCGGTGAGGAAGCAACAGGCAATTGCTTGCTCACTATACAAAAACTGCAGTCACATTTTGAGTAAAGGAGCAGTTATTTGAATGCATTGTTACCCGGTTTAAATATCTGCGTTTGCCGTTATTCTCAAGTTAGTCAAGGCAATAGCGTGTAGCAAAGTTCAAACAGATGTCCACAACAAATCCGGCTCGTCTTCTGGCTGGGCTCTCATCGACATTAATAGCCAGAGGGGCTCACCAACAATTGATTTGTATTGGACACATTTAGAACGCTTTGCAATAAAATATCCCTTCGTTCGTCCTGAGTGCGCTGCCGGGGGCATAGCTAAGTCTCATTTTTGAAATTGTTAAACAGACGAAATAGACAGAGATTTTTGCCTGATAACGGTCACATCTGCTGTTTGCACTTCGCGAAGTTGAAGGCTAAAACGTAGCCAAAGTCAAAGGGCGCTTTAAACAGAATTATTTTAGAGATACACATATAACAAGAACACAGGAGGCTAGACAAGGCATCTCCAGATAGCAGTGAATGGAGCATAGGGTAAAGACGTCACATTATATGCATGTAAGGTGGAATTAGGTGTTAAGTGAAACATGTATTAAGTGGAACTAGGTTGCAGCGCAAGAAAACCATTCGGAAAAAAACTCCACGCTGGGAATGAAGTAAATAGTATGGTGTTACGAAGGACATTAAAAAAGAACCACCTAAATTTGAAGGGACCCGGCAACACTTTAGATCAGAGCGTTTACTCTTTCATCTGCTTGTGGAACCACTGCGAAAGCTGACGTTATCGCCAGCTCGGAGCGACACTGCGTGATTTGCTCGAGGTACCAAACACGCCTTCCAGTTCTGCTTTATTTTTGTGGCTTTATTTTTTAAGTTGCTATTGAAAAGCGTTCATTGCTGCAACTGAAGAAAAACCGGCCAACAGCTGCTACATGGCCTTAGTGACGCAATTCGAGCCGTCGGAGAACGCCAAGAACGGGAAAGAGAAAAATCTTTTGAGCGAGTGTACAAGTTATCTGATGGACATTGAGCAGTAATTTTTGGCTGAGGTACTTTGCGACCGCCTAATCTAAGTACTGGTTGTGTTGGGCGACTACTTTCTGCCAGAATTTAAGATTTCAAAAAATGTTCAAAAACGTGTTGCAGGATCCCTTTAAAAAATTACACCATCTTCCCGTGGGGAACCCTGATGAGGATGCGAAGCATCGTGGCGGTTCCGTGTGGTTCCATTGTGTTGCCGTTATATTGAGTGATCTGGTGTTTAGTAGCGCCAAAGGGAATTCCGTGCCCGGGTCCACACCGGTGGCAAAGGCACGCAAGTACTGTTGTGTTACGGTGAGTAGGCGGTGATTCTCGAGGCGCCGAAACTCGTCCATCATGTTCTTGTCGATGTTGTCGTCTCTGTGGTAGAATCGGTAGTCTCCGTCATCGTTGGTGAGGTAAAGGCTGTTGATGTTGGTGCACCGGCTGAGAGCAACATACACGCCCTCCTCTTCGCAGCTTTGTCTCCTTCTTCTTCTTCAGCGGTTGCCCTACGGTAAGATGACGACGGTGGTTGAACGCGAGCTATCTCGTTATGGATTCTTTGGTTGGCCAATCCCTAGGGGCATCCTGCCACAATCAGCATCAGAGGCGCTGCGGACGGGGCGAGAGAAACGTACACGCCCTCCTCTTCGCAGCTTTGTCTTCTCCTCCTTCTTCTTCTTCAGCGGTTCCCCTATGGGAAGATGACGACGGTGGTTGAACGCGAAGCTATCTCGTGATGGATTCTTTGGTTGGCCAATCCCTAGGAGCATCCTGCCACAATCATAATCAGAGGCACTGCGGACGGGGAACGGACGCCGTACATCCCCCCGAGCAAGAGATGCTTCGCATGTAAAAACAAAGCTTTCAGCAGTTCCCACAGGACATCGGGCTACCACTGTGGAGTGCAGCGTTCAAATCCCGCCGGATCACTCATGTGTTCTTTATTTGCTCACTTTTTACACCGGCGGCCTATTTCTTAACCGGGCAGTAGTAACAACGGCGTTTTTCGCAGGACTGGGCACTTGAGGCTTTCGCTTTAAAAACATTTTTTAGTCAGAACTATGTAAATCAGAACACTTTAGAGTTTTAAACACTAGAACCAGATGGGTAATGATTCAGGACATAGAAAAACCGGATCATAAATGTTTTGTTTTTCCTCGGTATTTTTACTTTGTGCGCTCCGGCTTATGCTAGGCTTCTCATAGTTCGTTTAGCAGTGATATTTTAATAACAGCAGTCTTTCGTGGAATACTTTAAGCCGAAAATTTTGGTGTGTCTGTGTGCGTGCCTGTCCGCCCGTCCATCCGTTTATTCGTGCTACGCTTCAGCCACCCGGGGAAAATTTATGGTAACTCTGACACGAGAACTTTATTTAGGCAAAACATTTGCGAAACACTGAATATGGTACAACACTTCGCACTTGTCAACAATTTCCACCAAGAATAAAACAGGCATATTTGAGTTAAGACATAAATACATTATTGATACCAGCAGCACAATTTTGTTGAAAACAGACGTGTGCTTCATTTTTGCGATAACAAACACGGAAATCGGAGTTGAAACCAATGTTTAGACTTAAAGAAACAAAAAGGGCTCGCTCCTGAGACTAGACTTTGTGGCGGCATTCCAAGTCCAATAGCGAGCGAAGGTTTCTATGGCACGTTGGCAGTGGAACGCGGGAAAATTGAATTGACATAAGCAAACATCCGACGTTACTTTAGTAGGAGCGGGACGGAAGGGCATTGCGTGATAGGGGGCGGGAGGGGTTGCAGGCATTTACGTGGCAGAGGCAGCGGAGGACTATTATCTGGCGACTGCATTTGCACCGAGTGAGAAAATACGCTGTCAATTTTATATTTTTTTTGTCCTCCTTCCCACTGCCCGGGCACGTAAATAATTGTGTGGCGTATAGGTGGTATTCAATAAAAAGTTTAGCTGTCAGTTTCATCGCTTGGCAAACATTGGAAACGGCCGCGGACATGGCCGATGCGCCACGGACATGGCGTGGCTTGTGCCACTGCGCCCGCACGCCCAAGAAAAAAAACCACCGTTGTGCGTCGTCTGCTCCGTTTCAACCCTATTCTCAACGGTGGTGTCAACAGAGATGTTATTAATCGCACTCGCATTTGACTCGAGGCATTACCTTGCGTTCGGTGGGTTAGAGTTTGGAAGTTCCAACACAGATCGTGCGATTAGCACGATCAAGTACCGCCATCCCGCGGAACCTGACGTACCAGTGACGGCGCACTCACATGGTTGCCTGCATGCGTGCCTCGCCAGTGAATACCAGCTGTACGCAGTGTGCAACCACTGAAGTTATGTGCTTCATAAACATGTATCTACCCACCCCGTGGCATTGATTGATTGATTGATTGATTGATTGATTGATTGATTGATTGATTGATTGATTGATTGATTGATTGATTGATTGATTGATTGACCCGAGGTCACTCCGCAATTTACCTGTCACAAAGAAGGGATGCAGATTACGCCCTGCCAGAACCAGTGTGCCAAAGCCCGCGAAGAATCGCTGCGCTCTCCGCGCAAGACTTGCGTTTATAGTGAAAGGGCGAGATTTGCTATTGAGATTTCATTTTAATACATGTGCCGTCGGGGCAGCAGACAGGAAATTGGATGAGGGCTTCTCTCTGGTCGACGTTTCGATCAGCGCAACCGGAAATTACTTGTGCCAAGATGTCCACGGCAGGTTTCCCGTGCGCGCTTGAGTGATTGCCGGATTAGCGCGTTGGTCACCAAACCTCCGGCGAAATAAATAAAGAGGCCGCGCGATTAGCCCGGTTCATGGAAAGGGCGAAGAGCACGGTCGATACGCTCTCGTTGGCCTGCTTTCGAATTCAACCATCGGGAATCGAAGCGCTGCAATCTGGACGGATGTAGTGTACTTGCAATGCCTCATAGCGGCGGGAAAGGTGCTCTGGTTAAAGCAGAAAACGAAAGCAAATTGTTGTGACGTTGCACTTTGTGAAAGCGGGAAACACAGGCACGCCTAGCCTGCAGCATCTCCGGTCCTGTTCGGCTAGTAATATGTACATCGTGTGAAGCACTTGGCTGCAGAACGAACTCGAGTTGAGCGAATCACAGCTCACGTTAATCGATGTTAAGTAAAAGGAGTGGACTCGCGCAGAACTTTACAACTGTTGGAGCAAAGCGGCAACACAGTGGCTTCCAAATAGGTGTGACTAGACGTAGAGCCGACAGAAAACTTGATGGAGGGATAGAACATGGAACTTTGATGGCAAAGATTGGATTTGGACATCGACGAGTAGGAGCGCTTGGAAGATGCCGCAGTCCAAAATTGGACATGAATGGGAAGCTAATTACTGAGTTCAAACAGCGCTAATAGACAAAACGAGGTACGACAATGCGCGGTGCTGTATGCTGTCGTCATTGGTCCTGTCCATTAGCGCTGTTTTGAACTCAGTATGCGTCAACTAGCTGAAACCAACCACTCAACACAGTTCGATGCAAATTTTTTGATGCTAGCTCACAACACAAAAAATGAAGTGAAAGCTTGCTATTTTAGCCTGCCTAAAGCTGCTATACTACGTCGGTTGCAAAGCGTTTTTCTTCCTAAAATACTTGCCATAATACAAGGCTGTCAATCCGAAACATAATAAAGGCGGCGTTGAGTACCAGAAAACAAATACGCTTATTATGGTCTTTAAACTAGTGAACAATAGCTTGTGCACTTATCCAGTGACGTTGTGCAAAACTGCATTGTTGACGTAACAGCTGCCCACCAATACCTGCTATAATATTGCAAATTTGCCCCACCGAACATCTGCCCCTGTACTGCACATTGTTTACATCTTATTCACAGGCATGCCACTGCTTCTTTCTTAACATGACTGTGAAATATTGTATTTCTTTTGGTCAATTTTATTCCGTACAGAAAAAAAATGTTATCACCCATGCAAACAGAGTGTTTATTGCCCAGACCATTTTCAATTTGCTGCTGTAAATAAGCACCAAACAGGAGCAAGCTTTTATAGTGCATTAGTTGTGCCCCTGTATTTCCTGTGGGAATCGGTAAGTTGAGCGGCCGCGTAGTTACTTTTCCTGGGTGTCTGACTATGCAGGTTTTGTCCGTCCGTTAATCCGTCCGTCCGTCCGTCTGTCTGTCCGCCCGTCCGTCCGTTTGTTCGTCCGTCCGTCCGTCCGTCTGTGTCTGTCTGTGTCTGTCTGTCTGTCTGTCTGTCTGTCTGTCTGTCTGTCTGTCTGTCTGTCTGTCTGTCTGTCTGTCTGTCTGTCTGTCTATGTGTTCTCGTTCGTTCGTTCGCTTGTTTCTTCGTTCGCTTGTTCATTCGCTTGTTTGTTTTGTTTGTTTGTTTGTTAACACGACTTCAATTCCACACGGTATCATTAATTAAACCGGGACAAAGATAAAAGTGTAACAAAGACATCCAACGAAAAAAAAAATGCTCGATCTGATACGAGGTGTATTGTATTTTACGACCGATTTTATTTCAGGTCATCTGCTGCTTCTGGGACCACGGTGGCTCTATGCCACCGGAAATGGACAGCGAATCAAGTAAATCAGCTTTCCAGTGAAGCTTACGAACCTTCCATAAAACATAAAGACCGATTTGTTCGTCCTCACGAGTTTTGTATCGAGTGTCCGTCGTTTGTGTATCCCTTCATGGTCCAAGACGTCGAATGGCGGCTGTGTGCTCGCAAATCAAGGTGATTTAAACGCCTGTGGCACGGAGTCACAGGTCCCAGGAGAGCCTATACTCGTGCTGCCTAGTGAAGGTAGTAGCTCTATAAATCATATAAATGGGGCCGTAGAAATGCGCCGTGAATCATCATTGATCCAGGCATTTCGGGGGCGTTGTATACGAAATAGGGAAAATCTGACTGCTGAAAAGCACGCTGACAAAGTGTGACAGGATATATGGCTTGACGTTACTCAATATTCGATTTTGTAGTTCTTTTCAAAGGAATACTGACACGAAAGTTTCATGTTATATTTTTTTCGCTCCTATGAGTTCGTACCAGCCCACTAATCATTGATTGATTGTAGGGTTTAACGCGCCGACGCAGCGCAGGCGATGAGGCGCGCCGTAGTGGAGGGCTCCGGATTAATTTTGACCACCTGTGGATCTTTAACGTGCGCCGAAATCTCGTACACACGGGCGTTTTTGCTTTTCGCCTCCACCAGAAAAGCGGCCGCCGCGGCCGGGAATCGAACCCGCGACCTCGTGCTCAGCAGCGCAACGCCTTAGCCACTGAGCCACCACGGCGGGTAGCCCACTAATCATAAAATGGCACATTACATTGTCGATCGCAGCTTTAATAATTCTTTACAGCCTTATTTATTCGCGTCAGTTTCGGTTTCGGTGAAACAAAACCCGAGGCGGCCGCCATGACAGGAGGGCGCACTTGACGTCACTCTCCCCGTCGCCCCACGGCCTGTCTGGACGCGCGCCGCGCGCGCGGGTCCTGACGCCCGCGGTCGCACCCGTCCAGGCGTATGACGTCAGTATTGAAACTGTGACGTGATGCACAAGGCGAAGCTGCGCGCACCAATAGCAACATGCGCTTTGACTACGTCACGGGAGCCCTCACGTCGGCAGGTGGAACGGGGAGCAGATGGCATCATGCTGATGCCGATGTCAAAAGGGCTTTGAAGGTTCTGAGGTCTGAGGGTTCTGAGGGTTCAGAGTTTGGAGGGTTTCTGAGCTCTCTCTCGGCGCGCAAAGATTGACAGTTGATTAAATCTGCTAAACTGAACGGGTACAGTTAAAACTGCGCGGGTCGTTATCTCCACATACAAAGGACGCTTTTTACATAACTATCTAAGCTTAGAAATTTCGTGTCCATACTCATTTAAGAACAAAATGGGTCTATGTCTCATACAATCACGAAACATCCAGCGGTCGCCGTTTCTTATGATACGCATTTTCAGTAGAGCTAAGCTAAGCTAAAATTTTCTAGAGAACTCATGCTATTTGAGAACACGTCACTGGACTAAGAAAAGAAAGGACGACGCAGACGTTCGCTAGCAGTATGGAAGGAAGGAAGGAAGGAAGGAAGGAAGGAAGGAAGGAAGGAAGGAAGGAAGGAAGGAAGGAAGGAAGGAAGGAAGGAAGGAAGGAATGATCTAGAAGAAAGGCAGGTAAGATAACCTGGCTAGAGCCTAGTTTGCTATCCTGCACGTGGGAAAGGGTACACAGGCAAAAACAGAAAGAAAAGAATGAAGAAAAGTGGGAGCAGACAGGTATGCCCAGCGCTGAAGCACCAAACGTTCAAGTTCAGTGATTGCCACTGAAGGCTTTCAGTCTATAGTATAGAGTTTAAATTCGTCGCCCGTAGTAGAGAGCGTGAGTTCCTTAATCTCCTTCTGAGCGGATGACAGCGAAGGCCAGTGACACAGAATCTTCTCCTCCGAAAATGGTCGCTGAGGGTCCAGGTTCCTCAGTGCAGTATGAGTCCCATTAGTTCGTAACGAACTAGTGCGTTGTCCCGTCTTTTTTTTTTTTTTTGTCATCTTCTCTAACAGCATGAGTTCATTAGTTAGTAACCAACTCGCCCAACTTTTCGCTTTATCATCCAGATTCACTAGCTTCTTATTGTAAATCACCGATCTCACTACACTTCCCATTCGCTCATGAACTAAGCTCATAGCTTCTTTTTATAGCCAGTTTTTTTTTTTTTCCTTCTGAAGCCGGGATTGTTTTCCACGCCGAAATAAACACGCCTAGTATTCCCAGCGGCTCCTGTAAGTAGAATTAATTGTAGAATTTACGTAAATTATTATTCTCAAATGACACTCGCCAGGTAAAACGGCCCTCGCAGTTTTTGTCGGAAATGTATCCCGGTGTGGTATCGTTAGCTGAGCAAATTTATTTCGACCAACGCGTGATAATGTGTTCTAACGCTCTGTTACAACTGGGCTACGACATAGCGGACCTAATCCGAGTTGTGGCCGGGCATCAAGGCTTTTGTCTTACCTGGAGGAGGGCGTCCGGGTCGCTATGTGTTGCCGGCCACGACAGCGGAAACGAGTCAACGCAGTTGCCATTCTTGGCCGCTGGTGGGCTCCACGGCTCGCCAGCACTTCTCGGGCTGCCACCCACAAGAAACGCTTCAATGTCGCGTACGATTTCCTCCATCCCACGCAAGCAGGAGCACGTGTGACGATTGTCACACCAGTCTTACATATACATTGTAGTCACGATGCATGCCTTCGTACATAGTTGATCGTTCGCCAAGGAACACGTCGGCATATTTTGGCGGAATTCGTGGTGAATTAGGGGCACCAGTTTAGACAAGTTTGCGAAGACACGTCCAATTTTCTGCCTGCAGATCTGAGAGATTTTTTGGGACATGAATCTGATGCATTATACAGTACAATAGCGTCAATTCAAACTCAAACGAATCCCGGGATTTTGTTTCAGTCATCAGAAGTTATTAACATACTAACCTGTGCTTTAATAAAACAGCAACATATACTAAATATGCAACGTTCTCACACAATACCGAAGTGCTATGCACGCTTTAAAAATCACGAGTCAATGAGTGCTTTGTCTCGGCACGAAAGTTCGAAATAAAGCTTTCGATGCCAACAAGGGCAGCCAGCCAGCCCTGCCTGCCATCTTGTGGTTCTTTTTTTTTTTGACAGGGGTGGGGGGCGAAGCACTTCAGGTACTCGTGCTGTCGGCGTCTCTCTCTGTCATCGCCGTCTCATTTCGTCATGGTAAATCAAGTTGTCGAACGATGTTCAAAAAAACAAGTATATAATGGATACAGAACTTACATGATTTAAATAATTTAAAATACAGAAATAATCAGGATTTAATTGCATTAATAACGAAAATGTATCAAATTTCGTCTCAAATTTGGCTACACACGGCAGGTTTTCTCACACTTCTTAGCATGTGTCCAAAGTATACTTCTTAGCATGCTGCGGCGTGTGACACGAAGGCTACTTACGGCCAGTCTGTCTTTCATTTAAATGCTTAAGTCTGGTTCCACGCAAGAGAGGGTGCCACCGCCTCAGCGGTCGTGCTTCCTCCTCCCACCGGCGCTTTTCCGGCGCCCAATCAGCGTGCGCCGCGCGGCAAAAGAGAAACTCGCAATTTTTGAACACACTTATACACTGCATGCTTCGCTACTTTCCAGGTTTCACGTTAGGGGAGCTGGCCTGAGATTTTTAGGGCGCAGCCCTTTGGCGACCATCTCTAGGCTGAGCCGGTTGTAGCCCTAACCGAGGGAACTGAACGATGGCCTGGACCAACGAGTAAAAGAAAAAGAGAACAATGAAAGAAAGCAAAGGAGGAGAGTGTCACGAAATTGGGAGGACAGAGCGGTTCGCCGTGGCGGCGCGAGCCAGCGCTTTCCGAAAGAGTGCGGTGGGGGAGTGGAGGGGGCAGTATTTCGATGATGCGACGCTTGGCGAGAACAAGAGGTTGACATGCGCGTGACTATGATGTGCGTACGCCTAATACGCAGTTCGCGGTCCTTTCCTGAGACTCACTCCGCACCGCCGCCGCTGAGGATCACCGTCGAGAGAACCCACGAGTGAGTGTGCTGCCTCAGCGCACTAATGCTGCGCCAAAATATCGCATTACGAAGTATCGTAATCGCCAGCACTTTTTAAATGCAGAGCATTTCTTTACTCACGATGTCACCCGGCGTTGGCCGTGCCTCGGCGTCCGCAAACAGCCGTTCCAGGCGCGCCCATCTCCCCCACTCCGTCTCTCCCGCATCACGCTACCCTCCTCGCTCTCAACAACAGGTCCGCCCCCTCCCCCCTACACTATATAAAAAAATAATACTTACCGGGGCCTGGTTTCGATCCCACGACCCTGCGGGCGGAAACGCAAGGTACATGTGCTCTGCCCACTGCGCCACAAGCCGACACAGGATGGGAAGGCTACGAACGCGCCTTATATCCTTGACTCATTCAAACTACGTCAAGAAGCTGCTGATACAACGCATTCCTACCTGTTGGCGGAACGCGGGTACATGGTGCTCTTCCCACTGCGCCACAAAACCGGCACAGAATGAAAGGCCTACGAACGCGCTTTATATGCTTGACTCATTCAAACTACGTCAAGAAGCTGCTGATACAACGCATTCACTACCACCAACTCCCCGAACACTAAACGTTAACGCAATACACCCACCCCCTATGCGACGCATTTACTCGAGTCCCCCTCGCGGGGAGAGGGCCCATTCTTTTTCTTTCTTCTTTCCCGAATCCACACGCGGGTTGCTAGTACGCGCGGTTTCACTTTGACACGTTTACGCAGGTAATCAGCTTTATTTGGGATTGTTAAAGACATAAGGGCGTGAATGTGCAGGCAGAATCGGTAAATGCAGCAGTATATTCCGACAAGGACAAGCAAAATGTACGAATTAACCCAATTTGCGGAATGAGGCAGTTTGAAATCAGCGGCTCTAATGTACATTGAAAACATAAAGGCCAACCAAAATTTGGATATTTGTTTGGAATAACCGTAAGAATTACTCGAGTTTGAATTATCGAAAGCCTACTCTGTATGATATAACCCCTTTCCGTCTTCCATCAGGTTATTAGTTAGTCACCAGGATATTAAACTTTTTTTCAGTTAAGTAACGACTGGTGTACATTTTGTTGATTCGCGAGCTTGTTATTCTTTTCCGCAAACGACACTTCCTTTCAGGGCATTGCTGGAGCTGCGCCTAAATGCCTGCTAACAGAGTAAATAACGAAACAATTCCCTGCCCTTTAACAAAAAAAGAGTTCGTTCCTCTGGCACACCAAACGGAAAGCGTAAACGTCTCAATGGAATAAGCTATATTCCATACCCCAGTTTCTACTATACGTACGCTACATCTTTCCAACAGGTCATTGATCTCTGTCGTCAGGGCAACTGACCTTCAACTACAGGGTTTTTGCGCCAGCTGTGCCGGATCTTTTTATCATTTCGCTCATTGGTACCCAGTGTCTAGGCGACGGTGAAACTGCTACTTGGACGTGTGCATTATCATCCCAGCTGCGGCCGGGGCCGTCTGTGTGTGAGGTTTCAGTGCAAGCGAACCACGGTATGACGAGGCGAGGGTTTTAAAGACTGGAAAATGAAAACTCTGGGCTGATTGAGGATTACAGGTAAAGAAGAACGAGAAAGAGAACACAACGACATGGGCAATCACACAAGCGCTGCTTTGCCGGAGCTCTGGTCCCTACGGTTTCGCGAGTTGATGGCACGCTGGCTGAGCTGTCAGTGAGTGCCTTTCAGCGCAAGCGAAAGAGCGAATCCTATCTTTCAGTAGAAATAGCTTGACGACAGGCCACAAAATCTTAACCAAAGGCACCATTTTCGTGGAACACTGAGTAGGTAGAGTTTGCTTAAATTTTGTTCGCGATAACTAGGTTACAAGTGTTAAATCTGAGTTATTGTCTTACTCATTTAACACGAAAGTGCTTTATTCCAGAGATGCACAAAGATTTCGATGACGTCATATCCGTCCCGGAAATGACGCCAGTACAAGGAAAGCAAGCGGCCTGAAGGGGGTGCACCCCCTGCCCACACAATCTTCTTGCGAGGCAGCAACCTTCAGTACTAAAGAGTACGTTATACTTAAGATTGTTTCATGTCAGTTTTATATTATAACACGAACGTGTTTTATGCAATAATACCACCCAGATTTCACTGCCGTCTTATCCTTCACGGAAAATGACGCCAGTAAACCTTTGCCTAAGCGACCCGCCAGCAGCAAGTCACTCGCCCAGCACACCACAATACAGGCCGCCGACCCGCAAAGCATGCTCAGCGCAGATTTCGCTGCACATTTCACTGTCGTGTTTTACCGATTCCAAAGGAATCAACCACAGTGTTTATTAAGACTGCTGTTCCCTCCCTCCATTTGTTGCCACCACATTTGTAGCCGCTAGTTTGCTAAGCGAAACACTTGCGTTACGTCTCTCTTCATCCCTTTATTTCGTCAAATACGGTAAGCGCATTTATGAGCCCACGAC
The DNA here is from genome assembly GCA_013339765.2 of Haemaphysalis longicornis. Classification (NCBI taxonomy): domain Eukaryota; kingdom Metazoa; phylum Arthropoda; class Arachnida; order Ixodida; family Ixodidae; genus Haemaphysalis; species Haemaphysalis longicornis. The sequence goes on from CM023449.1 coordinate 24,128,102, forward strand.
AGAAAGAGACGCACGCGTGTAGATAAATTAATTAATTTCTTTCTCTGGAACTTCGTTGGTGTTCCGCGTTCGTTCATGTTAACCAGAAGCAGAATTTGAAGGTTTAAATCTAAGCCTTGCCAATCTGTGTGCACGCTTACTCGTCATAATTTAGCGAGGAATGGAAACGGTAGCACACTATTAAAATCAGTAAAAGCGAGCAGTAGGTGCGATACGAATAACGGCCGTATGAATTTCGCAAACGCGAGTTTTTGAAGCGTTCAACGTTCGTGTTCATAGTCGGTGCCTGAAAGCATATAGGCTGCCGTATTCCGAATTAAGCCGGTCTGTCTCCGCGCTGAGGGGGAAGGTAGCAGCCTTCCGTGTAATATCTCTGTAAACGAAAATGACGGCGTGTAGAGGGGGCTGAATTGGAAGGACAACGTCCTTGTGCACCGATGCGGAGGAGAAAAAGATAAACAGACGACTGGAATCGCTCGAGGGAACACGCGGGCCATAGATAATGAATAGAGAGTAACCCTTTCAAATGCCAGATTAAAGGACGGCCTGGCAATCGCCGTTTTAAAAAAAAAGATAAAAAGCAAAAAGCAGACGGCGAGCCGTCGCTTGGAATTTCAATAAAAGGCGGCAATCTCTTTAAAACGAGCCGGAAATCTTCACGAGAGAAGAAAAGCAAGCAACGGTAGTTTAAAAGGGATGAAAGCGCCAAGCTTCGTTTGCAAGAACAACAAAACAAAACCCAAGGAAGACCTTTAAAAGGCCCCCAGGGAGTGCTCAAAAAGACAGTCACGATCTTCTTACTCGCTTGCTTTTTTTCTTTCTTTTCAACGGCAGGTTTAGACACCCGAGGAAAGCTTTTTTTCGCCATATGATTTCCTTCTCGAGACCAGTGGGATATTGTTGACGCGTTTGTTCTGAGAGATTATTTCAAGCCAGCTCGCGTGCTACTCTCCGTCTAATATGCGTTACTGTTGCACCATAACCAGTCGCCGCCACCTCGGCCAGCAACCGTGAAGAGCCACATGATTGGAAATGAATTCTATTTTTTTAATATCTGCGCCGCAATGCAGTGCACGTACTCCATGTGATTATGTTTTCTTTTTTTTTTTTTTGCCCATGGGTTATAGGATATGCCTTCATTCTAATACGGAAATTACCTGACCTATAAAGTGGTGAAAGAGTGTAGGGGTGTTGAACTAACACCATCTGCACAATAATAATACCATCGGCACCACTGTGGCCCCTGTTCCAACGAAGCAGTTGCACTTATAATTGTTCTGATCTGCAGGCTTGATTGAACGCAGGACATCGGATTGAGATGCTCATTGAAACTATGGTCTTCTCGCAGATTCCCATCAGTGAGACCCCAAGTCTAGTGCTCCTGGCTGCAGGTTCGCCTTTAGCTTCTGTGTGGCCAGTTTGTGGCCATCTATGCGGCTTACATGTTACTTCTAAATGCTTAGATTCCCATTTATTTTGTCTTACATAACACGAGACTGATACCTTCGGAAGAACAATATTGTTTCTGTTTGCTTGCTTGCTGCTTCGCTGGCTTGTTCGTCCATCCGTCTGTCCGTTCATCTGGCCGTCCGTCCATCCGTCCGTCCGTCCGTCCGTCCGTCCGTCGTCCGTCCGTCCGTCTGTCTGTCTGTCTGTCTGTCTGTCTGTCTGTCTGTCTGTCTGTCTGTCTGTCTGTCGGTCGTACGTGCGTACAGCGTGACTTTCAAGAGCTTCCAGGACACGACTTTAGCAATCAAGTTTAATTTCTCCGCTGCCTAGTGACTAAGCTATCGATATGCGTGTGCGATGATGCTCCGAAGCGTGATGTTTTTCTTACGAATATAAATCAAGTGCTGAGCCGTCGTACCACGCTGAAATTATCTTTGACACTCCAATTCACGTCCTGGAAACTTAAGCCACCGGTTGTACATTTTTTGGTGGCGGTGAAGATTGAAGAAATTCAACTTTTTTGAGCATAACTGTGAGTCAGCACAGAAGACGCAAAGAAAAAGATTTAATATTGGACGTTTGTTTTACCCCCAACAGGATTGTAGAACGAAGCAAAATTCCGTTTCCTTCCGCTCTAGGAAGACGGATGACCATCGAAGCAGGGCCCAGTCCATGACGTGTACGAAAATAACCACAATTGTATGTAATTTGCGATTGAGCATACTTTGTATCTCATTGGCTGAATGAGACTACGAAGGACTACAGTTTTATTCTAGCGGACAAATATGCGTCTGTCCGTTTCCCTCACGTGTCGTAAGCACTTTACTGTCTGTGTAACAAACCAGCCTTAACCACTCGTTCACAGAGGACAGCAGTCAGGACGCGTCGGACTGTGAGACATACACCCGCGCTTAATATTACCTGCAACACTCTGTTTGTATTTGGGAGATGGTATCGTGAAAATAGTTAATTTTGTCATAAAAGGTGGTATAAGGTTTTAGTTTGATTTGTTTGGATTTATTCTTGAACAACAAAAAAAAAACCCTTTGCGCGAAAAGAGCCAGGAAAAAAGATGTGGAAAAGCTTGATTAGCCCCAAACCCCCGGTGCGATAGGCGGCAGGCGGCATTGGCCAATATGAACAAATATCAACTCGAACAAAAACCGCAAGGGTTTATGCAATATATGCAGTGACCATAAATAGTACTGAAAATACACTGTAAACAGGGTTCACAGTGTGCAAGTACAGTAGCGAGAAAGAGGGACATATTTATCCTTGTAACAACATCATGAGTTCAGCATAAAGGTGCGACGTATATAGTTAAAAGGAATGGTAGAAACTTCTTGAAAATTACTTAGTACAGACGGTAATCTGTATCACAGCATTTGTTCTCTATAATTTGTTCCGAATTTTTTTACTTTCAAGGTTTACGGATTGCGAGTATAATTATCGAAGAGAGCTTTTATGAAGGACCTAGATTAATCAGTGAGCTGTTATTTACTTCTGCTTGTTTGTAACATAGGCAAAGTTTATAACTGCAAATTGAATCCATTCCAATAGCATTGAGCTTTTTAAATAGTTCTCGTGTAGGAAAAACATGTGTGACCTTGCTGACTAGGCGAATTGCTCGTTTTCGTAAACTGTCAGCTTTCCTATATTTTCCCCGAGTTGTGGTAGCCCAGATTAGTACGCTGTAGTTAAGCATACAGCGAAAAATACCGTTGTAAACTAGAAGGTTACCTAAGATTGGAAAAGAATAACAATAACGGCGTGTAATGCCAGTGGCCTGGGATAATTCCTGGATTATATAGTCAAGGTGTTTATTCCATTGCATAGTTTTTCAAAATATACACTTAGTGTTTTCAAACATTTAACAAATTCGACGGGAGTCTGATTGATCCCAATAGTTGCGACTGCGCTCATTGTAAGACGTGGATGAAAAAGTACTGCTTTGGTTTAGCTAGCATTCAGTTTTATTGTTTGATGCCCAGCTGCTAATACATGCGACAGTATTATTTACGCGATTTTCCAAATCAATACCTGAGCTACCGGGAAAAACAAACTTGTGTCATCGGCATACATTATGTATCTAGCTGCTTCATCGATATTAAAAATCTCGTTGATGTGCAAAATGAAAAGAAATGGACCTAAAATGCTACCCTGTGGCACGCCTTACTTAACTAGTTTTGTTGTTGAAATGTGTTCCCTAATTTGAACGACCTGCGATCGTTGGCATAGATAAGATGAAATTAGAGAATGAGCTTTCCCGCGAAATCCGAATCGGTGCAGCTTATGAAGGAGAATATAGCGATTGACGTAATCGAATGCTTTTGTGAAATAAAGGAAAATACCTAGAACAGTAATATTGTTCTCAACATTTACCAGGATAAACTCTTTTTGATCGAGTAGAGCGAACTCAGTTAATTTATTTTTTATAAATCCGTATTGAGCGGGAAAATGATATTGTAGCGATCAGAAAATGATTATAAGCGCTTCAGAAAATAATTATAAGCGCGTCAGAAAATTTTTTTCGGTGCCTTTAGAAAGAACAGGCCAAATAAAAATAGGCCGGCAGATTGAGAAATTATTGTGATCACCCGTTTGAAATGACACTGCCACTTTAGCGGACTGCATATTGCGCGGGAAATACTCCAGTTGAGAAGAACACGTTGAAAATGTGTGTTGGACATCTCGCTAATAAATCAATGACAAACTTTACGGGACTTATCTGGAAACTGTTCACATCGGAGGAATCGCTGTTGCTTAGAGACATAAACGCAGCGATGACTTCATTCTCAGCAACGGGATCAAATAAAAAATAGGGCTGTCTATTGAGCAATTTAGGTATCTGAAACTTTCAGTATTCCTTGCAACGGTTGGAACGTAAAAAAAAATCATTGAAAGCATTGGCCAACACTTCGCCTTCTAGTATATCGCTGTTCTTTATGTTTTTTTTTAGGGGCTCCGTTAAATTTTCAAGCATCCAGTTAATTTTTTTCGAAACGTATGGAGGGCGTCTGTTACACGAACTAAAAATATTTAAATGGTAGCGGTTTTTCGTAGCGAGGAGCTCTTTGGGGACGTAATTGTGGAGAGTTTTAAAAGCTTTAAAGATGACAGCATTCCTATCTCTGAAAAAATTTAAAATTTATCGCGTTTTTTTATTGCCCTAACTAAATCCTGAGTTATCCAGGTCATCTGCAGCATCAGAGCTGTTCCCTATAAAGACATCGCTCCAATTCGTTCGAGCTAGGCACTCTCGAAATCAAATTAGAGTACGGGGATCGACATCCAAGAAAGAGCGGGTTACGCGCCGAAGTTTTTGTAGCAATAGCATGACGTTTCACAGACAGAAACACATGGAGGGGATTCACTGAGAGCAAATTTAATAACTCCAGATCTCAGACAAGTTTCATCATTGCTTGTAATGAAAACGTCTGAGGGAGTATCTAAAGTAGTTGTGATTCATGTAGCAGATCCTACAGTGTTGCGACAGGATTGAATATTAAGCAAGGTTTTGAATTCTATCTTCATTTTTTTATCGACGAGAAAGTTAATATTCAAGTAACTACCAATGGTTAGGCTTCATCAGCGTTCATGGATAAATTACAAAAAATTACAAAAAGGAATCCAGACAGGAAAGAAACTTTGAAATTACACTGCTTAACGGACGGTACCAAACACAAAGCACTTCCGTGCCTCACTGAAGAACTAACATTTCATAACGGTGCGTTATACAACAAAAATTGTTCAGCAGTTCACATTCCGTAACACTGGAAAGTAACATGAACACGCCACCTCCTGCTGTTCCGAAATTTGGCTAAGATAGTAAGACTTATACCCAGACATTTTAAAAACATCAGCTTGAGTAAACCACATATAACATCAAACTGTGATTTAGAACAGTTAAAAAAAAACGTTCAAGATCATTAGATTTATTTTTACCAGACGTAAGATTAAAATGAACACAGTTGCAATTTTGCTGATTATTAAACACGATACAGTCATCAACTTCTAACGAAACTGCTTGGTTATTTGTAACAGAAGCCATGAAAAAAAAAACACGAAAAGAGAAACTACACCGGCCGAACGCACTAGGCAGCATAGGGCTCTTAAAAGTGTATTTTGTTGCGCACGACAGTTACGGAATCGCCTACATCCCTTTTGACAAGGATCTTGTTGTTGGTGTGCAAGGAAAAGCGATAGCCATTTCCTTTGCCAATTTTCGCGTGCAACGAAGTACAGTCGGCAAAAGGCTCGTCTATAACGCGCGAGCGGCGTGCTCCAGACTGCGCGGGAGACATCTAGTGATAACGCCTGGTTTGAGACCGGTAGTATGTGAGCATGCGCGACCCGTATCAGCGCAATATCTGGTTTTCTTGTCGCTGTGTCCGTCGCCTTACCTTCTTTCGCCGTGAGAAGCGCTGCCTGCGCTGCCGGGCCGGGAAACAATAGCGGAAATTAGCGATTGTTAGTACAGCGTTGGCTGTGCGTAATTAGGTGTTTCGGTTAATTTTCGTGGAGCCCTACGCAATCTAGACCGAAGTTTTCTTTCTGTGCGCGAGAAAACGAACAAACGACGAAAACGCATCGCTGCCGGCGTTCTAGAGCGACTCGATGTCGGTCGGTGATCACTTGCACAGTTCATTAAGTATTGTGCCGTAAGCCCGTTAGCGGTGACGTGCAAATCCGAGCACATAAACCCTATAGTGGTGTACGCGGTACTAACGCGGCGTATTGGCAGAGCGATGATGCAATGAACAGCTGTGCGCCAAAGCTAATGCAGACGAAAAACTCACACAGCGCGCGCGAAGGCGGATAATATCCGCTTTTGTTTCCTGGCCCGGCCGCGCCGGCATGCAAAGAAGGTGTGGAAGCCGAGGGGACGGGTACAGCGACGAGGGACACAGCCGTCGCGCCGATACGGGCCGCGCATGCTCACATTCTACCTATCTCAAACCAGGCGTTATCACTAAGTGTCTACCACGCAGTCCGGAGCACGCTGCTCGTGCGTTATAGACAAGAGACAAGCCTTTTGCCGACTGTAGGTCGCGGTTTTGCTTTGTCATGTTCTCTGTGACAGAAACGGAAGATGTCGACTCGCGCAAAACCTTCCGTTTTTCCAACCACACGTCTCGAAGCGATTGTTTGTAGAAGCGAACAATGCTTCCGCCTTCACATCCCGTTTAAGGGGGAAACCTGTGATTAGCCCCAAACCCCCGGTGCGATAGGCGGCAGGCGGCATTGGCCAATATGAACAAATATCAACTCGAACAAAAACCGCAAGGGTTTATGCAATATATGCAGTGACCATAAACAGTACTGAAAATACACTGTAAACAGGGTTCACAGTGTGCAAGTACAGTAGCGAGAAAGAGGGACATATTTATCCTTGTAACAACACCATGAGTTCAGCATAAAGGTGCGACGTATATAGTTAAAAGGAATGGTAGAAACTTCTTGAAAATTACTTAGTACAGATGGCAATCTGTATCACAGCATTTGTTCTCTATAATTTGTACCGTATTTTTTTACTTTTGAGGTTGACGGATTGCGAGTAGAATATATCGAAGAGAGGTTTTCTAAAGCACCTAGATTAATTAGTGAGCTGTAATTTACTAGTGCTTGCTTGTAACATCGGCAAAGTTTATAACTGTAAATTGAATCCATTCCAATAGCATTGAGCTTTTTAAATAGTTCTTGTGTAGGAAAAACATGTGTGACCTTGCTGACTAGGCGAATTGCTCGTTTTCGTGAAACTGTCAGCTTTCCTATATTTTCCCGAGTTGTGGTAGCCCAGATTAGTACGCTGTAGTTAAGCATACAGCGAAAAATACCGTTGTAAACTAGAAGGTTACCTAAGATTGGAAAAGAATAACAATAACGGCGTGTAATGCCAGTGGCCTGGGATAATTCCTGGATTATATAGTCAAGGTGTTTATTCCATTGCATAGTTTTTCAAAATATACACTTAGTGTTTTCAAACATTTAACAAATTCGACGGGAGTCTGATTGATCCCAATAGTTGCGACTGCGCTCATTGTAAGACGTGGATGAAAAAGTACTGCTTTGGTTTAGCTAGCATTCAGTTTTATTGTTTGATGCCCAGCTGCTAATACATGCGACAGTATTATTTACGCGATTTTCCAAATCAATACCTGAGCTACCGGGAAAAAAAAACTTGTGTCATCGGCATACATTATGTATCTAGCTGCTTCATCGATATTAAAAATCTCGTTGATGTGCAAAATGAAAAGAAATGGACCTAAAATGCTACCCTGTGGCACGCCTTACTTAACTAGTTTTGTTGTTGAAATGTGTTCCCTAATTTGAACGACCTGCGATCGTTGGCATAGATAAGATGAAATTAGAGAATGAGCTTTCCCGCGAAATCCGAATCGGTGCAGCTTATGAAGGAGAATATAGCGATTGACGTAATCGAATGCTTTTGTGAAATAAAGGAAAATACCTAGAACAGTAATATTGTTCTCAACATTTACCAGGATAAACTCTTTTTGATCGAGTAGAGCGAACTCAGTTAATTTATTTTTTCTAAATCCGTATTGAGCGGGAAAATGATATTGTAGCGATCAGAAAATGATTATAAGCGCTTCAGAAAATCATTATAAGCGCGTCAGAAAATTTTTTCGGTGCCTTTAGAAAGAACACGCCAAATGAAAATAGGCCGGCAGATTGAGAAATTATTGTGATCACCCGTTTGAAATAACACTGCCACTTTAGCGGACTGCATATTGCGCGGGAAATACTCCAGTTGAGAAGAACACGTTGAAAATGTGTGTTGGACATCTCGCTAATAAATCAATGACAAACTTTACGGGACTTATCTGGAAACTGTTCACATCGGAGGAATCGCTGTTGCTTAGAGACATAAACGCAGCGATGACTTCATTCTCAGCAACGGGATCAAATAAAAAATAGGGCTGTCTATTGAGCAATTTAGGTATCTGAAACTTTCAGTATTCCTTGCAACGGTTGGAACGTAAAAAAAAAAAAATCATTGAAAGCATTGGCCAACACTTCGCCTTCTAGTATATCGCTGTTCTTTATGTTTTTTTAGGGGCTCCGTTAAATTTCCAAGCATCCAGTTAAATTTTTTCGAAACGTATGGAGGGCGTCTGTTACACGAACTAAAAATATTTAAATGGTAGCGGTTTTTCGTAGCGCGGAGCTCTTTGGGGACGTAATTGTGGAGAGTTTTAAAAGCTTTAAAGATGTCAGCATTCCTATCTCTAAAAAAAATATAAAAATTATCGCGTTTTTTTATTGCCCTAACTAAATCCTGAGTTATCCAGGTCATCTGCAGCATCAGAGCTGTTCTCTCTAAAGACATCGCTCCAATTCGTTCGAGCTAGGCACTCTCGAAATCAAATTAGAGTACGGGGATCGACATCCAAGAAAGAGCGGGTTACGTGCCGAAGTTTTTGTAGCAATAGCATGACGTTTCACAGACAGAAACACATGGAGGGGATTCACTGAGAGCAAATTTAATAACTCTAGATCTCAGACAAGTTTCATCATTGCTTGTAATGAAAACGTCTGAGGGAGTATCTAAAGTAGTTGTGATTCATGTAGCAGATCCTACAGTGTTGCGACAGGATTGAATATTAAGCAAGGTTTTGAATTCTATCTTCATTTTTTTATCGACGAGCAAGTTAATATTAAAGTCACTACCAATGGTTAGGCTTCATCAGCGTTCATGGATAAATTACAAAAAGGAATCCAGACAGGAAAGAAACTTTGAAATTACACTGCTTAACGGACGGTACCAAACACAAAGCACTTCCGTGCCTCACTGAAGAACTAACATTTCATAACGGTGCGTTATACAACAAAAATTGTTCAGCAGTTCACATTCCGTAACACTGGAAAGCAACATGAACACGCCACCTCCTGCTGTTCCGAAATTTGGCTAAGATAGTAAGACTTATACCCAGACATTTTAAAAACATCAGCTTGAGTAAACCACATTTCAGAGAACACTATAACATCAAACTGTGATTTAGAACAGTTAAAAAAACGTTCAAGATCATTAGATTTATTTTTACCAGACGTAAGATTGAAATGAACACAGTTGCAATTTTGCTGATTATTAAACACGATACAGTCATCAAGTTCTAACGAATCTGCTTGGTTATTTGTAACAGAAGCCATGAAAAAAAAAACACGAAAAGAGAAACTACACCGGCCGAACGCACTAGGCAGCATAGGGCTCTTAAAAGTGTATTTTGTTGCGCACGACAGTTATGGAATCGCCTACATCCCTTTTGACAAGGATCTTGTTGGTGTGCAAGGAAAAGCGATAGCCATTTCCTTTGCCAATTTTCGCGTGGAACGAAATACAGTCGGCAAAAGGCTCGTCTATAACGCGCGAGCGGCGTGCTCCAGACTGCGCGGGAGACATCTAGTGATAACGCCTGGTTTGAGACCGGTAGTATGTGAGCATGCGCGGCCCGTATCAGCGCGATATCTGGTTTTCTTGCCGCTGTGTCCGTCGCCTTAACTTCTTTCGCCGTGAGAAGCGCTGCCTGCGCTGCCGGGCCGGGAAACAATCGATTGTTAGTACAGCGTTGGCTCTGCCTAATTAGGTGTTTCATTTAATTTTCGTGGAGCCCTAAGCAATCTAGACCGAAGTTTTCTTTCCGTGCGCGAGAAAACGAACAAACGACGAAAACGCATCGATGCCGGCGTTCTAGAGCGACTCGAGGTCGGTCGGTGATCACTTGCACAGTTCATTAAGTATTGTGCCGTAAGCCCGTTAGCGGTGACGTGCAAATCCGAGCACATAAACCCTATAGTGGTGTACGCGGTACTAACGCGGCGTATTGGCAGAGCGATGATGCAATGAACAGCTGTGCGCCAAAGCTAATGCAGACGAAAAACTCACACAGCGCGCGCGAAGGCGGATAATATCCGCTTTTGTTTCCTGGCCCGGCCGCGCCGGCATGCAAAGAAGGTGTGAAAGCCGAGGGGACGGGTACAGCGACGAGGGACACAGCCGTCGCGCCGATACGGGCCGCGCATGCTCACATTCTACCTATCTCAAACCAGGCGTTATCACTAAGTGTCTACCACGCAGTCCGGAGCACGCTGCTCGTGCGTTATAGACAAGAGACAAGCCTTTTGCCGACTGTAGGTCGCGGTTTTGCTTTGTCATGTTCTCTGTGACAGAAACGGAAGATGTCGACTCCGCAAAACCTTCCGTTTTTCCAACCACACGTCTCGAAGCGATTGTTTGTAGAAGCGAACAATGCTTCCGCCTTCACATCCCGGTCTTAAGGGAAGCCTGTGTACAGCGTCTACGTCTTTCCAGACAGCGAAGGCAGAATTACAATTGTCGCTACTTCATTAGGTTGGCAATTAAATCTTCACTGCCGGATTTGAGGATTCCGTGAACCTCAATGTTTTGTTTTCAACTGCGTCCTTCCAGGTCAATCAGCGAATAATTGATGCTTTCAACATCGTCTTTAGAACGACCTCTCTCGAGCACGGAGACGCGTTTTTTTTTAGATCATTGATTTCCCTGTCGTGCACTGCCTGCTTTTTTAGAATGTCATAGTACTTGTTTGAAATTTCAATGCAAGCCTTCACATCGTCAACCTGACGGGGCAAACAGGATAAGGCGTCCAACCTACGCACTAACTCTGCCAGACTAGAACTCCGATCTGCGTACGGGACGGGCTTCCGAGCGCATTTCGTCTTGCAGGCCCGGCAATGGATCTTTTCCACTACCTCTTTCTGCGCATGCGTTTACAGGCGCCAGCATTACTTTTGGTGGCTCCCTCTTATCGTAGATACCGCTTAAGGCGGATGACGTAGGGACGCCGCACTGGTTGGCATTCGGGGCTCGCAGAAGAAGCGCTAAGTCACCGGACGGTCATTCACCGACATACCAAAACCTGCTAAACTTCGTCAACAGCGCACTCAAAGAGCAGCCTCTACGCATGAAGTTAACAAAGTGGTGCACGGTGTGTGTGCAAGGCAAGCGTGTTAGCTATCATTATGGGCGTGCCCCGTGATTAGCAATATTGGACAACAGCGTCACCGGCCACCATGGCTGAAAGAGCCACCAATTGGGATTTTCGTATTCGCCGCTGCAAGCGCTTTTCGAGCCTGAAAAAGGTCCATTGAGGCGCCACCACGACATTCGTGCAGATTCCCCCTTTGCCTTTGAAAGTCGATTCTGAGCAACCCGAGCGGGTTCCCAGATGGTAGACGTACTCACAGTCCGATCATTTCAGGAAGCGGGCGTCAGTTGGCAGGCACTCATCGCAGGTCGGACACACGTCTTCCGGGGTGGCCATAGTCAGATACACAGATGGGCAGAACAGGGCCATAAACACAGCACAGAGAACTGCACGGCAACAGGGCTATAGGCCGGGTGCGGTGGTGGCAAGAATAAGACTGCTTAGGAGATTTAGAATCCCACCAACCTGAAAGTTGAAGCAAGAAGAATTAGGGGGGGCGTGTATTCCCCACCACCGCCACAGCCCAAGTGCCGAGTTCCCATTTCGGCCACCAGGAGGAACGCAGCAAAGCGGCAAAAGCGCGACAGGATGACGTCACAGTGACGAATTCTTGAAAGAAGGGGCAGCTGTTATCTGCTGGTAGCCTGGAATTGCGGAGAAGCCAAGGCGAAAAGACGCTGATGAAAACGCTGATTAGTTCACGCGGCTTAGGCAAGGAAGTCGCAGCCACGGACAGGGTTTGGCGGAGCAGGTAGAAGCGGCAGAGCGGAGGCCACCAACTTTAAAGTTGAAGCGGCGCTGGTGTTGATCGGAGGGCAGCCGGGGGCGTGGTCAGAGCGCGTTTGGCAGGGAACGGATCACGGAGTAAGATAAAACAGACGCTCGCCGCCTTATCAGCAATGCGCTTTCGCTTTACGCGTCGTGGGCCGCTCAAATGGACTTATCATTTCGTGAGTGGCGAAAAAATTTGGTGCGAACGTGCATGCTGCTACTGCGTTCCTGCCTGCCGGTCTGGCTGCAGAGCAGCGGCGGCCGCCCGATGCCCTCCGATCTGCGCTGGCGCCCCTCGCGGTAGCCTTTGTCCCCGTAGAAAACTTGGCCGGGAGTTTCATGACCAGAGAAGCATTGAAGGACTCTGGTTGAAGCAAGACGAATTAGGGGGGCGTCTATTTGCCACCACCGCCACTGCCCAAGCCTGATGCATTGGGACACAATGCACCTAACAGGTGCTTGATTTTCATCCTCGGGCACAGAAGGGAAGTCCTGTGAAGATATCTGTAAGAATTATTGTGAGGGTTGAAAAAAAAAACGGTCATTGATATACCGGCCAGTCTGGCCCACATATACCTTCCCGCACGTGAGCGGTATAGAGTATACAACCCCCGCAGCGCAATGAACAAACTGTGTAGCATGCTTCTGTAGGCAGGCACAACCTAGCCAACTTGCGAGGGGCAGAAAAACACTACCGGCACCCCGTGACTGTTGGCTACATTTTTCATGTTGTGCGCCACTTTGTGGACGTATGGTAAGACCAATGGGTTTTTGCGCTTAGGGGCGTCCCCTTCACGGGTTCAAGTGCAGCGAACCCGTGAAGGTGACGCCCCTAAGCGCACAAACGTCGACGCGCTCACGTGCGCTAGGGTTTTCTGTCTACGCCGGAAGGTTTTGTGTCATCCTAAGCAGCTCTGCTGTTTAAATACCGGCCAAAACGTCCTCACCAGGAGTTCTGACGGAAATATAAAACGATAGAACTTGGCTGAAGTTGTGCTGATTAGCTTTTTGCTGATTAGACAATTTTTTGCAGCAGCAGCTAGCCATAGGCAGTTTCGCTATAAAAGAAACAGTAATAAAGGCGCGGATGTCGCCAGTGGTCGAAGTAGCTTGGTGAACATTGACCGGCAACGCCTTTTTCTAGACTCGCTTCACAGTTCCAATTCTCGCGAGTTTGCCATTGTCCCCTCAGGGCATCGAAGTCGAACTTCTTGGGAACTTCGAGAAGCCATTTACGAAATGACCCGTTCCTTTTTCCGCGTCCTCCCGAGGTGTGGCAGTATACAGCAGCAGCCGGAACATGAAAAAAAAAAAAAAAAACTCTTTCCTCTCGAAAGACGGCCGTGTGTCTGTTAGCAGGTACGGACCCTCCACGACTTAGATAATGAAATCTCTGTTCCAACTTTTAAGATCTAAGCGCAACAGCTTCCGTGCTTTCATCATCATTATTATCTTTGTGCCTACAGCATAATGACAGCGTCTCCCAAGATACTTCATCTGTTCCCGTCCTGCGGTGCCCCAGTCCATTCTCTGCCTCTGAAGTTTCTTATTCGTCCCTCAACCAAGTTATTCGTCTTCCTCTACTCTTCCCTGGTCGTCCGCCGGTTGACACTTCTCCAGCATTGCATGCCCACTGCAGCTCCACTTCTTTTTATTAATTTGAGCGTAGGATGTCTTGCACCCAAATTAATCCTCTGATATAAGAGGAAAAATTCGGTGCAAGACATCCTGTGAAGCTCGTACCCTATCCTATGCTTCACTGATATCATCCTTCTTTCCATCCCTTTCCATCCCTCGTGCAGCTGACCAAATTTTATGGCTTTCATATAAAAAAAAAAAAAACAATCACTAACACATTTCATGTGCTCACAAGAGGGATTGGCCGAAAAGGAATGAAGGGTCCGATCATTATCTTTGAAAGGCCACTTTAAATGGTTCCTTGCTTGCTTGGTTCGTTGCTCAATCACCCACTCACTCACTTTCTCACTGGCCTTCCCGGTCGGAATGTTTACTTTCCGCATTTTATGCACTGAAAGTCTTTCTCAGGGAAAAGTCAAGCGTCTGTGATTCTCATTTTCGTAGTTTTTATCGAGATCATGGCGCATATTTTGCTACCATAAACTACTTCCGGAGTATTTGCCTAAACCGAAGAATCTCGCTGTACAGACAGCGGAAAACACGCCCAAACGAAACCCACTTAAGATAGAGCTTTATCCGCCAACGTTCGCTAATCATGTCACAGCCAATATAACAGCTAGGCGTCCAAGTGCTACAAAACATTTGCGTGAGTAGGAAATCGCTTCCAGGAAATAGAAAAAAATTACTGATTCTTCTTAAAGAAAGTTGGGAGAAGCGCGAAATTCGAGAGTGCATCCAGCCTTCGCTGAAAGTCGATCGCAAAAACCTTGAAAGGACCCGAATCGCGAAAGAAGAACGAACCCATGCGAAGATTTTTCGCGGACATGAAGTAAACGCATCTACGAAGGATCTATTAGTACACCGATACGCGGTTTTTGAGATGAAGGTATACTAACGTACTCTTTCTTCATGATCGGTGCGTATAGTGTCTTATCTAGAAAAACGCTCCTTTTTCGCGATTTTCAATTGACCAATTTGATACAATGGAACCCTGGATTTCCACGCACTCGCTGTGCGTTCAGAGACCTAATCAGAGCTTCTCGGTCGACCAACCGGTCTATGAGGATTTGCATTAGTTTTTTGACAGGACGCCATCGGTGCCACTAAAAGTATCTACGCTTCAATTGCAAGCCGTGCGATTTCCTCGTGGAGCTTCTTTTCCGGAGTTGCGAAGGGGATCCCAACGGCGTTTCACTTGACTGGTTTCGTGTTGACTCAGAACAATCGCAGGGCAGCATCTCCATCACGTCTTGTAACCTACCTACTGGTTACAGAAACCACCCAGGGCACAGAAGTGATGGGACATAACCACGTTGTTGTTTGAGCAGACGAGGGATCCGGGTGAGAGCGAAGCACGTTATAAACTCGCGCATTCAAGGGTGTCGATGCTGCCCCTTCCGTCTTCTTCTCAACTGCTCGCCATCTGGAGGCGTTCCTGCTTCACACTGAGACAACAACAGGAACATTGCAGAAGGTACCTGTTGATTTGTTCCTTATTACTAGAAGACCTGCCTCCAAGGCAGACTCAATCAACTCAACGAGAAACATTGTTATACAACGCCTACAATACATGCGACGTCCGGCAGTATTCGCCTGCAATTAGTCTTCTGTAGGACGTTATTCTCACTGGGCATCACGAAGATTAGGAAGCGACTCAGGGGCCTTTCATCGTCACGCCTGCTTCTTTTCGGGTAACGTGAACGGCAGTGGCGGTGTTTGCCCGACATGGCAAGCGAGTCCAAGAAATGAAAAAAAAAGGGGAAGGAAACTCCAATTGCTCGTTCACTGTCTGTCCTTTTTTTCTCTATTTTTATACGGGCGGCGAAGAGCGGCGTTGGGGCTTCCCCGTCAAGCTTGCGCTGCGAGGTCCGGCAACATGTATACAAATACGCAGTCCGTATACGGAGCCCTAATACGCCGGAGGGACTGTGAGACACATGCGAGCATATCCGTCTCGTTCCACCAGGAGGAGTGCTTCAAGGCGGGGACGAGAAGGGGGCAGACGAGGGTGCCGGGATGTATAACAACGCGGACTGGAATCAACCAGCTGAATGTGAGTCGCCTACTCGATGACCACGAACTCAGTGCGGCTTAATTTCGTTCCCCCCAAAAATGAAGGAATGCTCCACACTAATGCGTAAGACTTGAAGGGAAGGAAACTGTACGCAACCTCCATGGACAATCACTACGGTTTAGCTCCACGATTGCAGCCGATTTGCTTGTTCGTTGCTGCGACGACCTTTGCTTCATCTGTGTTGGTATAAGTGTTAGTTCAGACATTTATGCTAAGTTATAATCATTCGTCATTAAACGTTGTGTGTGCATTAGTGCGTTTCACCACTCAGGGTTGAACTGAGCGTCGCACGGGACCTTTAGGATGCCTGAAGGACTTTCCAAGCATGACGAAGCGGTTCTTCACCGTGTGCGGCTAAATGTCGCTTACACCAATTACTTTCGATTCAAGACGAAACAGGCCGCTTCCCCCTTGTGCACTCTTTGTGACGTGCGCGAGGACTTGAACCCCGTGCTATGTGAGTGTACGCGGTATAGAGCCGCCAGAACGTCCCTTTTAGTGTCCTTGGGTCTTCCGCTGTCTAGAGGCCTAACTCTCAGTGACGTGCTAGGCCCTTGGACGGACTCTAAACGAGCATCTCGAGCGACAAAAGCTCTACTGTCTTTCCTGCGAAGCACATGACTTGATCAGACTTTTTAAACAGGACTCTCTTAATGAGCGCGTCATCTTCATCACAGTCATTATCATCACCTCTTCATCGATTTCATTTTTTTTCATACATCTGGTGTAGCAAGCTAGGTGCCTTGGCCAGGCTAACCTCACCAGTATCATTAAACACTATTCTCTCTCTCTCTCTCGCCCCCCATTACCGATGGACGTTCCTGCTGCTGACGAGCGGCATCGGTAGGACGTGGCCGGTACCGTTCACGCACCGTCGCCTGGTTGCGTTGAACGGATTCACTATTTTGGGCCCACCGACGTCTCTTGGGAGCATTCTGTATGGCCGCGTGTTCCGTGTTGGCTCTCTCGACTCGTTTTCGTTCTCGACCCACAGCGTGACGGGCCTTGAGGCGAGCGGATCCTCATTGGGCATGCGGACGATCCGCGGGCGAATGCCGACGCATGCGAACGAACGCACAGCCCTATATCGTGAGCAGAGCAATCGGGTGACGCTAGAAGTGCGATAGCGATAGTGAAACTGTTACCACGATATGTATGTATATATATATATATATATATATATATATATATATATATATAGAGAGAGAGATACGGGACGAGGGACTCGGTAAAGATACATATCAAGGTTGCAGTCGTCATTGCCAGGGCTATTCGGCTTTTTTCGAAATATTTAATAGGGCCCTATTAAATATTTCGAAAAAAGCCGAATAGCCCTGGCAATGACGACTGCAACCTTGATATGTATATATATATATATATATATATATATATATATATATATATATATATATATATATAAATCTAGAGAAAGATAAAACTCACAAAGAGCGCAGAAATAGTATAAGAGTCGGACACACGGTAAGAACAATAACAAAGAATGTTTACTTACGGAGCGGCAACGGGACTTGCCTTCATAGTACAGTTACATGATTTTGCTGTACTCTGATGCAGCTGTTGAACTAATGAAGGTAACTGTACTCTGATGAAGGCAAGTCCCGTTGCCGCTACATAAGTAAACATTCTTTGTTATTGTTCTTGCCGTGTGTCCGACTCTTATACTATTTCTGCGCTCTTTCTGAGTTTTATCTTTCTCTAGATTTATATATATATAGCAAATCAGAAAAGGAAAATGAGGGGCTCATTGAAATAAAACAAAATATAAGGGTTGGCAGTCAAGAAAACCTCGGAAAGCAAAGGGGGGGATATTGTAGGTCATTGAAACAGATAAAGAATTTGGAAAGAAAGTGTAGAAAAAAAATATATATATATACAGGGTGTCCCAGCTATCATGCACCAAGTTTTAGAAAAAGAGTAATAGCGTAACTCGAAGAAAACCTATTGGATAATGTTTGCAGTACTGTGAAGAAGCGGTGACTAATTTTTTCGTTAATAAGACTTAACTAATTATTTCTAATTAATTATCTTACTCGATAATTACTGTCCTAATCACTGAAGTGTCAATGAGGCATTTGTAGGTATCGACGACGGGCATCTAACTGCGGTATTTTCAGCGATGAACTAATTGCGTACTCATTTATTCTGACTGATAAAGAAAACCCGCGAAATATGAAAAATACCACGTGACGGCGCATCCGCGCGCATTGTAAAGCAGCGTCCCCAAATAAGCTGATTGAAAGCAACTGCTTGCGGTTTTACCCATCCGAAGAGACAGCGCATCACCTTGATAAGGCGCGTGTGCAGATAAGGCACAAACTCGGTGGCGATTTCTTCTTTCTTTCTTTTGTTTATTTCATTCTGGCTAGCTCAGAGGCAGCCTGTTTGAGGGCGTTGCTTTACGGTGCGCGCGGACGCGCCGTCACGTGGTATTTTTCATATTTCCCGGGTTTTCTTTATCAGTCAGAATAAATGTGTACGTAATTAGTTCGTCGCTGAAAATACCGCAGTTAGATGCCCCTCGTGGGTACCTACAAGTGCCTCATTGACACTTTAGTGATTAGGGCAGTACTTCGCGAGTTAGATAATTAATTACAATTAATAAATTAAGTCTCATTAACGAAAAAAATGCTGTCCGCTTCTCCACAGTACTGCAAACATTATCCACTAGGTTTTCTTCGAGTTCCGCCATTACACTTTTTTAAAATCTTGGTGCATGATAGCTGGGACACCCTGTATATATATATTATGGGCAATCTTGGCCCATCTCTCTGTGGTTGGCCTGACAAACGTGTTTCCGAGTTTTAACTGTTGGGCGGTCACCGCGAGGAACGAGGAGGAGGAGGAGGATAAACATCTTTATTGAGGGAAAAGGTTGCGTGGCGTCTTCAGGAGGTGGAGTCCTCAGTCCAGGACCCCATATGCTTTGCCAGCCGCTACAGCCCGCTCCACCAGTCGAAGCTGGTCAGACAGGCATGAGCTGGACAGGGCGCGCCTGCAGAGCTCGGGAGAGTTGTAAGGATTCGGCTTGGGGAGAGGGTGGGAGGAGCATCCACCAACCATGTGGAAGAGAGTACACTCTGCTCCTCAGAAGGGGCAGCTAGGGGACGTAATTTCTTCGGAGTAGTGGTAGACTCTTTTTGAGTGGGGAAAGGTGTTTGTTTGTAAGGCACTGTAGTGGTGTGCCTGCTCGATAGATAGGTGTCGGTGCGGTGGGGGAAGGGTGCGTCGGGCCAGGCGTAGATGTTGCGTCATTTCTGTATATGTCAGGAGGGGAGTAAATCTCTCCGAGGCGGTGTCTGCACTCCTCGTGCGCCGTGTCATTTCTCGCGCGAGGTCGTGCGCCATCTCGTTCCCATTCACTCCCAGATGGGCTGGAGTCCATATTATGTGGATATGTCGCTGCGGCGGGTGGCGGAGTAGCATTGCGCGGGCCGCACCGTGAACGGTTCCGGCCTGAAAGTGTCGGCAGGCCTGTTGGCTGTCCGTCACAACAGTAGTAGCCCGGGTAGAGGAGATGGCAAGTGCGATTGCTGCCTCTTCAGCTTCAGCTGGTGAGAGTGTTTTGACAGAGGCAGCTCATGTGTGCGCGCTCACAGGCGCTCTTCGTGGTTTTAACTCCCGGGCGGTCGCCGCAAGGCCCAACTTCACGAGCGCGCTCGGCCATTTCTCGGTATTTTTAACGCGGACACGAAAAATTACGATTTGCTAAAGAGCTTCGCTCTTAATAAAAGGAGAGGATGGGAGGGGGGAGGGGAGAGTCGCACGCAGAGTTGCACTTCGCACTGCACTTTGCATCACCTCTTTTTAGCGCCAAGCGATTAGTTAGTTTCTTTGTGTGTGTTCCCAGTGGGCCCATTACAGTTTATAACTCAATTCATTGATTGCAGGGTTTAACGCGCCGACGCAACGCAGGCGATGAGGCGCGCCGTAGTGGAGGGCTCCGGCAAAATGTGGACCACCTGGGGATCTTTATCGGACGCCGAAATCTCGTACACACGGGCGTTGTTGCCTTTCTCCTCCATCAAAAAGCGGCCGCCACGGCCGGGAACCCATCCCACGTCCTCGTGTTCAGCAGCACAACGCCTGAGCCCCTGAGCCACCACGGCAGGTACAGTTTATAACTTCTGAACAACTTAGTCTGCATGTTTTTTACACATTGTAATTTCTATATTACAACACACCGAAAAAAGGAGGCCCCTTTCTAAATAAAAAGCGGGAAACAGTGACTATAAAATTAGAAAATAAAAGCTTGAAGCCAAACAAACTGTCTCATCATCAGGGAATGCCACGGAAAATGTTGGATCAACTGTAGTGAAATATATTTTTGCTGTTCAATACCGAAAGCAACAAAGCCTTGGAAGGACTGACGTGGTTTAAGCCAGGTGTTCACGCTGGTCGAATTCGAAAACTATAATGATAAGCCCACAAGGACTCAATCAGTTGCGTATATTCACACAGTCTATGAAAATTTACACCCGCCACAATAAGAGAGGTTAGGTATACTGCTAGCAATGCCGGTTGTGGTAGAAATCGGGTCTATACAAAAATATAATTGCTCATAAATCAATTAAAGAAATCAAAAGCTTGAGGGTGTTTAAGAAGCTTCATTTGTTCCTGCAAAAGGTGATTACTTGAGTAAGAACCTGGTCCGCTTAACAACCTTGAATCTGAAATTTGTTTTTTAAGTTACTGACCATATTACCTGGATTTTTATTGCAAGTTTATTAGTTTTTGTTTGTTGTTTGTTTAGGTCTTTCCTTTTGTTTTTCGCCTTCCTTCCTTCCTTCCTTCGTTTCTTTCTTTCTTGTTATCTACAGTTCTTAATTTTTCTTTCTTTCTTGTTTAATTCCCTTCTTTCTTACTTTCCTTCGTCTTTCTTCCTTCTTTCTCTTTCTTCCTTGTTATCATCATTTCTTCTTTCTATTTTTCTCCAACTGGTCGTCTTTCTTGGCCCGACTTCCTCTGGGTTCGGGGGTTTCTCGGGAGGACGGGGGCCTTTCCGGCAGGCGGACGGGGAGGGCTGGGCCGGGGGGGAGGGGGAAGCAGGTTCGGGGGCTGGGACTAGGCGGTCTTCTTTCTTTCGGTTCAGGGTAGGGTTTCTTTCGGTGGGGGGGGGAGGCTAGGTGGGTTTTCGTGGGTTTCTAGCTTCGACTTTCGGGACCGGAGGAGTTTGTACTTGATGTTAGCTTTCCTTTCGGGAGTCCGAAACGTATTTTGGGAGTGCTTTATATTCTTTTTCTTTCTTCTTTCTTTCTTTCTTTTTCTTTCTTCGGTTATTCATTCTTTCTTTCTTTCTTCCTTTCTTTCTTTCTCCTTTCTCTTTCTTTCTTTCCTTTTCTTCTCTTTCCTTCTTTCTCTTCTTTCTTTCCTTTCTTCTTTCTCCATTCTTTCTTTTTTCTTTCTTCATTTCTTTCTTTTTCTTCTCCTTTTTTTCTTTCTTTCTTTCTTTCCTTTCTATCTTTCTCCCTTTCTTTCTTTCTTCCTTTCTTCCATTCTATCGTTCTCCCTTTCCTTCTTTCTTTCTTTCTTTCTTTCTTTGTTTTTTCTTTCTTACTACCCGCCGCTGTGGCTCAGTGGCTAAGGCGTTGCGCTGCTGAGCACGAGGTTGCGGGTTCGATTCCCGGCCGCGGCGGCGCTTTTCTGATCGGCGCGAAAGCAAAAACGCCCGTGTGCACGAGATTTCGGCGCACGATAAAGATCCCCAGGTGGTCAAAATTAATCCGGAGCCCTCCACTACGGCGCGCCTCATCGCCTGCGTTGCATCGGCGCGTTAAACCCTACAATCAATCAATCAATTCTTTCTTACTTTCTTTCTTCCTTGCCTCTGTCTTCCTTTCTTACTTTTCTCCGTTTTTCTTTCTTTCCCAAGTGACGCAGTTGCAAACTTGTATCCCTGTAACGTCCACTCCCCGTCACGAAAGGCTCAGCCCGAAGGAATTCAGTCCTAAGGGATTCACGTCGGGGCTGCGCTTCATTGATTTTTTGCTAGAGTCCAATCTAGCTCTGCGTCCTGTCCTCACAAGTAGAGAGGCTCGACAACGCACCGCTGTTCATTTAACCTTTCTCTGCCGTGCCTGAATCCCGCGAGTAACTCGCACCTTGCAAGCCACCAGACTGCTTTGATTCCGCCAGCTAGGACTCTCGTCCACCAGGCTTCTCGAAGTACACTTCGATGCTCGTGAAACAAAAAGAAGACGTTCTTCTCTTCAGCAGTACCCTCTGGGATCAGGTTCACATCTTAGGAGCGCAACGTGGTTCCGTCTAGCGTATACAACGTTGTCACTCTTCAGGTTGTTCACATCAGACTCATGGGCCACGATTTCCAAAGTGTAAATTTATAAATGCGTGGCGGGCCATGCTTCAAAACTACAAACAAAAATAAAACAAAGAGTAACTGTTCTGTGTTTAAGCAAGAATTAACCGACATTTAAGAAATTATCCGTTTCTCACGCGTACGTACAAAAAGCAGAGAACATGATCATGAATTTGTACTGCGAACAAAAAGCTAACATACTCGCGGATCTACAGGTATAATGTGAAGCACTTAATTCGAACCGAAATTACGAGAAAGTGCGCAAACCGACGCAACAACCGACATAACCGATTCTCAAAGACATGTAGATCCTTCATTAACGGCGAGTTTCTACTACCGCACTGAAGCTCTCCCGACAATGGCCCCCCAAGCGAAAGGTCACCATCACTTGGACACCCACTCACTCCAGCCTCCGTGGGAACCATGTCGTCCACACGGGTGTTCGAGAACTAGCCGGCCGGGCCCCACAGGATGATCAGCAGAAAGTGGACCAACCGCTGCTTACATATCACTCTATCACCCAACATTATACACTCACCCGCAAGGTATACCCATCAGGCCGGAATTCCCCCACCAGGGAACGGAAGACAACGGTAAGACAGGTTCAAACACTTTTCCATAGCCCCCCCCCCCCCCCCCCCCCCCTCCCTCCGCCTACACGCGATGTTCCCTACTGTATACACCTCTACGCGCTAAGAGGGTGGATATCCAGATACACTGTACCACATGAAGTGAGCCTGACGACAGAACACACCAGTCGATGGAATCGTCAACCTCAATCACGAGCAGTGGGAGAGGGAGGTGACCGGCTCTCACCTCGAAGCCCAAGTACGGCTGGCGAATCGGGCCACCACGGCAGAAGGATCAACGGGGCCTGGGCTAAGAACTCCGCCCACTGCGTGCAATTCTGCTACAATAAATTTAGATTCCTCCTTCTCCTGGACTTTACGCAGAGAACGCAAATTGAGAGTGAGTGAGTGAGTGAGTGAGTGAGTGAGTGAGTGAGTGAGTGAGTGAGTGAGTGAGTGAGTGAGTGAGTGAGTGTGAGTGAGTGAGTGAGTGAGTGAGGGAGGGAGGGAGGGAGGGAGGGAGGGAGGGAGGGAGGGAGGAGGGAGGGAGGCAAGCAAAGCGCGATTTAGAACTTAACGTGCGCAGCAGACAACAAGTATAATTCATCCCTGTTCCGACAGGTTTTTGGAACATATGCAGATGACACGAACAATGTGCATCCTGTAGATTTATAAATTGTGCACACTGTACAACAAAAAGGCGCAGAAAAGGCACGCCATATAACGCCTAGAAGTCAGGTACCCATGCAGCCAACGTGTTTTCTACAAGACTGTGAAGCAGCAATACTATTTTATGCTAATTCAAGGAGTAAATTGAAAAGGAATGGAAAAGTGTCAATAATTAACAGTGGTACCTATAACATATATTTTTGAGAAACAAGTAGCCAGCTCACAAAGGAGCAACGCGTGTTCATTTATTACGAGCAAACTACTCTGGAAACCCAGACAGCGATTGTTCTATACAGGCAAAGAAAATTTGGGTAAACTAAACCTAGCCTCCTCAGCCTCCCTGCTGCATCATTTTCATTGCGGTGGGTAACCCACTCATTCACAAATCCTACAGAAGCAGTAGGAGCACCACAGATAGTAAACGTTTATTTAGTCAGCCCATGCAGTCGCCGAGAAAAGGTCAGAGTCCGTATGCTTCCACGGAATGCTGTTAAAGCGACATCTATTTTATTTATTTTTTTCTTCTTTAAGCGAAACACTGGAGAAGAACAAACGATTTCTCTTCACGAAGAGACCAAGGCAAGATGAATCCCAAGTCACCTCGCCAGCTTTCCCGTCCACTTTTCTCGCTGCCGTGCCACTCGGACAGTCCTTTTGTCTCCTCAGCGTCTGTTTGAACTAGCCGTAGGCAACCACTGCCAGAGCCACTCCTTAGCCCTGTCGCAAATCTCATTTGGAAGAAGGCAAGTGACGGCAGCGGGAAACTTGTGAAACACAAGCGAAGTGCTTGGTCCGGAGGCTTTTTGCGCCGCCCCCGAACAGAGTACCACCAGGTCCCAAATCCGATCGCCTTCGGAGAGGTCTGACCTCCAGAAGTGCCAGCTTGCGGAGTATGTACTTCTGAAAGACAGTCCCTACATCAGAATGCCTAGTCTCTTGCGCCAGCTTGACGGCATTTGCTGACAGTAGCGACACTTATTGGTTGTGAAAAGGATATTTAAATTAAGCCGTCAATAAAACATTACTGAAAGTAAAGACCCGGATTCGCTTAGTGAAAGCAAAACCCACAAGCATCCATATCTAGTGTCATTCCTCAAAGGTGTCGGCGAAGCTTCGATTCTCGAGACAGCGAAGGCAAGATTAGCGAGATACGGCCCGGGAAGAGACGAAGACAAAACAGTCCTAAACAAGGACAAAGCGCCCCTGTACAGAGACGGTGGTGGGAATGGACGTCTCTAGACGTGTTCGAGTACTTTCCCGTCCACTGTGCCCTTTAGAGCCCTTTTCACCTAACCAATTCTTGTATCGAGCGGGGCAACTGCAGGTCGCCTACGCCTTTCTTTTTTCATTGTAGTTCGATTTGCGCTCACCGCTCAAGACATAGGTGCCGTGGCCCAACCCCATTCCGACTCATTTTCGTCCTGCATTTCTCCTCGGGTCCCAAAAGCCTCGAAAAAAAGATGTTTCGATCAAACTTCGCAATGTTGATTGGTAAGCCTCGAAGCAAATTGTGCTGCGCCCTAATCTCACTCGCTATATCGACTGCTAATATTTTCGCGTTCGTTGAATACACTTTAGAGCTGATTGCTTCTTGTTAAGGCAGGTAAGTAAACTGCTCCCAAGCAACGTTTTTTCATAATTTCACAACTAGTACTTGACAGATGTTTATTTTTTTGCTGTTCTGACAGGCCGAGCCAATGCCTGAAGGGCTGATACGAAGGTTAAGAATGATTATGACGATTATAGCTGTTAGCGAAATGTTAAATGACCCCAAATGTAACGACAGTAACAACCACTTGACACAAACTTACTCGGTGTGCCCGTATCCTGCAGAGTAAATGTAAACCCAGTAGCCAAAAGGCTTTTCGCGAGCATCGGCTTGTTATTGCGCGTATGTGTGTGTGCGTTGGGGGGGAAGGGGGGGGGGGTGTTCACCACGTGGCGTATCTGCTTAGCTGGCGGCAATCTGGCAGCTGAGAATGACGCGTGCTTACCGTGTCAACAAGTTGAAGCTCACGCGGGAAAAATGATATTTTGTCTCAAAGTAACCCAGATCTATTATATAATATTCCTTGATGTGCAAAATACGATATACAAAAGCGCTTCCATTTGATTTCGTTTTTTTTTTCTTTCGTCTCCATCAGAAATGCGGTTTCCGTCACTTAGCGTTCAACAAAAAACAAATTGTAACAAACTCTCACCTATGCTGAGAGTTCGGTTCACTATGCCTACCGTACGACCTGTCTGTCCTGATTGGCGCGGCCAATATTTGTAATTAAACCCACCTATTCCACCAGCCGGGCTAATGGTCATTCAAGAGAATCTTCGGTGGCTATAAACGCAAGACTGATTTGAACAACCTGTGTGCACCACAGGGCGACCAATCACCTATGCCGGCATCGGAAACGACCCGGACGGAACTTCTGGGGTCATCTTGGATATACGAGTCAGCCCGCTCTGGGCCGGCGGACGCCTCGTGACCTTTCTTCGATCCTGTCTCAAGCGGGCATCTCGGGCAATGAGAAAGCCTACGCAATGAGAAAGCCTACGCTCCTACTGCCCCTTTGTTTAGTAAACTTTGTCTACCTAAGATTCAGGACCTGCTTAAGTACCGCTTAGCCTACACATATACTCTAGAACGCAAAAACAGTACTAAGAACATTTCGTTGATAGCTAATCTTCAAATTAATCATACGCCCTATCCGACTAGACTGTCTGAACGTTGGAAAGTTCCTCGCCCACGTACAAACTACACTTTGCAGATGATTGGGTATACCCTTCCGAAGTTGTTGAATGGACTTGCATTTATTGACTTTGATATTGACTCATGTACAAAATGTATGCTGTTTAACTTGTTTGTTCGGAAAGACTATGATGTTTAGGAATAGTTCCTTGCTGTGTTTGTGCGGTTTGTTGCGTATATTTTTTTATCACTACTGCCTTCACGTCCTTATATCCACTTATTGATGCGCTATCTATTGTAGTTTTGAACATATTGTATTTTCCGTGCTAGTTTTGTTTGTCACCCACAAGTGGTGTCTATGTACTGCTTTTTTTTCCCGCCGCTGTTGTTGTTTATGTTGTTTCTGTTGTTTCTGTTGACCATGAAGGATGTAGGGCTTCGTCAAGTTGCTGAGTGCAGCTTTTTACCCTATTTTCCGCCATAACGGTGTACGTTTATGGAAATAAACTTCAACTTCAACTTCAACTTCAATTGCGCCACATGGTTCAAGGGATTCATCGGCAGGGCAAGCTATAACACGCGGGCTCCGGTCTTTCCATCTTAGTAGAGGCATCTTGCAGACGTTCTTCCTGTCGTAAGCACCATTACACGAGCCATTATGGATTACTCGATTGATGAGGAAAACGGGAACACAGCCGGGCGACCCGATTCTATCCTGAAGTCTGAACTCTACACCCGCCTCAAAATGCAAAGTCCGGGCTACTTGCACTAGTAGGTGAGAAGCGGCGAGACATTCTTTCCCACTGGGTCAGAAAATGGCACGTTGTCATCCGTAATGGTTTGCCACCGGGTCGGCCAGGACACCTCGTTTCTGCGCCACGCGAGAGTTCTCCCGCTGCACGGTAATAATGACACTGCCCGCATACTGTTGAGCGTTTCTCGCTTTGCCGAGTACGGAGAACGTGCCTTTTTAAAAATTGGCCGCGTATCTGCTCCTTTCGTTGCAAATGTCGACAAAAGACGGTAGTCTTTGTCGAAATTTGCCAAGTGAATGCCCCCCTTTGCTTTCCCGCTCACCTCTTATGCTGTTCCTGCACCGTCGCGCTCCTCCCAAGGTAAACATATAAAAGGTTTGCTCAAGTCAGTTTAAATTTGCCGCGTTCTACTGCTACAGGCCGGGTTCCTCGATGACAGCGCTGCAGTACGGCGAAGACACGCGTGAATCGAGGCGTTCTACTTGAACGTTTATAAAACCGCATTGCCCTACTCCACGTGCGTTCCAAGCAGAACGTGGAACCTATCTAGTGGAACCTTTTGTTGCTGTTTCCGTGTGATTTCTCATATGCCGCCAGGAGGAGGCGCGGGCAACAGCAGACGACGGTTTCCTGCAGTAGATGCAGATTATCAGCAAAAACCAAGCATCTATGAATATTTCAACAAAGGAACAGTGCAAATATCACTTATGAATTGATGTTCTGTTTTATGTTTACGTAATGTCTTGTTTTTGTTCAACAATGTTGACAAGTATGAACATTGACACCGGACTTAGACGTTTAGATTTGGTTGTGAGCATACAAACCTATTCCGCAGAATTTGTTTCACAATGGCCGGGTGGCTGAATCGAGTCACAGACAGACAGGCAGACAGACATACAGACAGACTAAAATTGCTGGGTTTAAGTGACCCAAGATAGTATATCGTCTTTAAAAGCAAGAATTACCGCCCACCGAGTCTGACCGATTGGCTTTATCCCAGTGCGCCGAATACAAGCTGTAAACAGCGTCTGTTCGCCACTCTACGGAACTTCCGCGAGACGTCGGCCTGCCCAGCTTCATTCACCCTCCGCACCACATTAGAGCCCATAACACTGGAAACAAATCCTCGTAAAAGCGTAACATGGCGTCTTTGTAGCCCTCACTGTGAACAAACGTGCCTGGTAACACCACCTACCACACACCTTTTTCCGCCACGTGTCCGTTTGGGTTGGTTGACGAACGATATTTTACTGGGTACAGCCAGTTTTGTGACTGCAGTCTGAGCGGACGCTGCGTCGCCTGCAGCCCAAAACGTCAGGGGAACACTCACACCCAGAGTTCTTAAATATATACCAGTACAGCCACTGTACTGGTATATAATACCAGTTGTGAAACTCTGCTTGAGAATCCGGGCGGCGCCTGCCCTCTTCTCCGCTGAAGCTGAGGGGCAAGCGTACTGGCGCGCCCCTAGCGGACAAAAACTGAACGTGAAAAATATATTACCTAATCACAAATTCTTGTAAAAAAAAGCTTGCTTTTAGATTAGAACACACTAATTAGGTAAAGTTTACCTATGTTTTAATGTTTTTAATGACTTCCAGCAGCCACCGTAAGCACTTGAGTACTACTTCAACGTTCTGCCGACAGACGACAGGTTAGTCAACTTGCCCCTAAGGTCCCTAAAATTACTAAGGTAGCGCCAACTGCTCCCTCCTTCTCCGCTGCCCTCCTCTTTTTTCTCTCCCCTCACCCGCGGCGCCGCGGTCCCTTTAACTACAGTGGCTGTACTTTAACCAGTAGTATTAACTCTATGACTTTAACTCCGCGGCGGGGCCGCCATGTTCGTTGGCTTCCTCAGAGCAGACGCCCTCGCAACGCTTCGGGCCGCTCGCCTGCAGTTTTCGTGCAGTTTGCTCTTGTTTTCGTGCCGCAATCGCTCTTTGGTAGCATTTATAGTATTTCTAGAGCCCCGTTTTTACCAACACGCATTAAGTGAGGCTGTTTTGTTGTATATTTTTGTCTAGAAGGGGATATTTGCGGGGTGGATGTCGCGGGCGCATATAGGACAGCGTGGTGTTTGTTTACGTGTGCGGCATGCTCAGGATAGTTCGTGAACGCGAAAGGATCGAACGTGGACGTTTCAAATTGCTCTGTTACAGTAATTCCGTTCTTGGATTTGCGTGATTAAGTTGTGGTCGTGCAAGCGCTGCACAGAGGGCTTGCGCACGGTTCGCGGTGACCTTGGTTCCCGGCAGTTCGAGCGCTGCGCTGGCTTTTTGGCGTTCGCGTTTTTAAAGCAAAGCTTTTTACCTCTACCCCCAAGGGTTCTTTCGCGACCGTTGGTGTCACCAGAAAACTCCAGCGAACAAATAAAATAATTTACTGACACCGCCGGTAATCGAACTTGGAACTAATTGACTAACAAAGCGAGAGCCCGTTGTCTTACCGATTTAGCTACGAGCCCACGCGAGGATGGGGAAGGCAGGTGGTGTACTCACCAAGCACATCAACGAATTTACCCCACCCCCCGTTCTCGCTGAATGCCACGTGAAAGCGTCACGCAACCACTCACGCCCGTCTGGCGGCCAAAAAGTAAAGGAAGCTCATACCAATGCATAGCATCGCACTTCTAGTACGCCAATGTGCTAAAACCTGCGGCCTCCAGTGTTCACGTATAAAATCACAGCCCCTTGTCGTCCGCCCTATGACGCCAAACCAAGGAATACATTCAAATACTCCTTGATGGCCAGGCCATCACTCCAAGCCCCAGCCCAGCATCAAGATCCTGGGCCTACATCTCGAGGCTAACACCAAGAATGACGTCTCCTTGCAGCGCCTCAAAAACAGCATTAATCAAATCATACACATGATCAGGCGAGTTGCCACCAAGAAGCGAGGTCTAAAGGAATCCGGTACCTTTCGATTAATTGAAGCTTTTGTCCTCTCGAGAGTCACCTACGTCAACCCCCTGTCTTCTTCTCGACAAGGAAAACATAGAGATGCTTTATATAATTATTAGAAATGCAGTCGAGCAGGCCATTGGTCTTCTCATGAGTGCGTCCACACAGAGGCTGCTTAGTACGGGGCTCCACAACACGGTGGAAGAGCTGATAGAAGGCCATCTTTCTAACCAGAAGGTCCGACTCAGAACTTCGGTGGGTAACCGCATGCTTCACCAGATTGGCTGGGCAGCCCAGGATGTCACTCCGCTTGACGTACTCCCAGACTCTTAGGTCGCGGGTTCGATTCCCGGCCGCGGCGGCCGCTTTTCTGATGGAGGCGAAAAGCAAAAACGCCCGTGTGTACGAGATTTCGGCGCACGATAAAGATCCTCAGGTGGTCAAAATTAATCCGGAGCCCTCCACTACGGCG
The DNA here is from genome assembly GCA_013339765.2 of Haemaphysalis longicornis. NCBI lineage: Eukaryota > Metazoa > Arthropoda > Arachnida > Ixodida > Ixodidae > Haemaphysalis > Haemaphysalis longicornis. Next base: position 24,158,399 of record CM023449.1, read on the forward strand.
CGCCTCACCGCCTGCGTTGCGTCGGCGCGTTAAACCCTACAATCAATCAATCAATCAATACTCCCAGACTCTTGGCGACTAAAAGTAAAGATGCTCCCTTTGTTTAAAAATATGAACCCCTCACATGATGAGGGTCATCGAAAAGCACGGGCTCAAGCGCTAAACACCACCCTCGGTGGGGATCATGCAGTTATCTACACAGACGCCTCCAAACATCGAGGGCAGCAATACGTCATCATCGTGGCTACCTCCAGAACCAACCTCCTTGCGTGTACCTCGCTTAGGACCCAAGAAATGACGGCAGCAGTAGAGGCAGCCATCACCTTGGCTCTCACTCAACCAGGGGTTCGGAGGGTAGTCACCGATTCCCAGCAAGTCTACTGGAATTACCAGTCGGGTTGGGTGTCCTGACCTGCACTGCGCGTTCTAAAAAACCACTCCCCAAACGGTTCCATTCAGCTCATCTGGACACCCCCTCACGCTTCAATGGAGGGCAAAAAATACGCCCACCCATACAAGCCTGCGCTTTTACCTCCCGTGCTATGGAGCTGCACGAGGACAGTCACCCGCTTGTCATGTTCAGAGAGATAACCTAGTATTTTTATCGCCTTCTGAGACAGACCGTACCTTCGCCTTACCCTGACTTTTCCAGAGAACAAGAAACTACCCTATGGCTCATACAATCCGGGCTCCTTCCCACAGCCTACGCGTCTTCACTTTATGTATCCGAATCGCTACGACGCTGAATGTAAATTTTGCTCAGAAGTAGGAACACTCCGGCCCATAATCCGGGTGTGCGACTTAGGCCTGAGCACCCTCCTCTCTTTCCGTCAACTACCCAACAAGAGCAATGGGGGATGCTGCTGTCAAGGCCCTCTCTACCTACCCAGCTTCAGCGGGTGGACAGAACACAGGCCGCGCGGACTGCATATGGGCCCCGCAGAAGAAGGAATCACTTCCCAGGGCTGCACTCTGGGCTGTTCACAAATCTGAACAGAAGTATTTCTTCCTCCTCCTCCTCCTTCTCTGCCGCAAATGTCGTCGCCTCCGTCCGCGGCGCAGAGACGGAGAAGTCAGATCGTCTAACACCGGGTTGGAGCTTACTTTAATTTTATGAAAAAAGTCTACATTCTTGTGCTGCACCAATACAACTCAACCAAACAACGTTCATGAATCATGCATTGATTTAACCTTACCAAGAATATCTCTTTGGAGTAATAAATGGTGTGGTTAAGTGCATTTCACTCCTGTCTGGTTTTACTATTTGTAGAGTGATGTGACTGAATTTAATTGACGTCGCATGGGTAATCGTTATGGGTACCGTTTACAGCTTTGCTTAGTCCAACCACATTCACGGGGTGGACTGGCGCGATTTTTTTGCGTTAGTTGTAGATCATTAGGCAGCGCTCAGTATGCGTCCCGCATTAGCTACTGACATTCATGCCACCTTTATTCCGTGCACTTTCCGGTGCTTTGACGCTGTTGCAAAATCTATGTCACCTTCACGACGTTATAGGCTGCTGTCAGGGTCAAAGTTCTCGCGTCTCCTCGTTGTCCTCGCCCATGACGGCTGTACTTTTGGCAGTGCGTCCGAGGCAATGTTCGTGCGCTTAGCGTTCGCAACTACTTCGAGTAAGGCCCTGTCGGGCATATCTGGAAAAGGCTGGCACAAAGAACGCGCAGTTAAAGAATGCGCCCAGCTTACAATTAGCTGTAGTGCCCAGTTCTATAATAACTACCGTATTCCAAGGCCAGAAGCGCGCTAACAAGCGCAATTGTGAATCCTTTTTATGTTGTACAGCTAACATTGATTCATGTGTGGGCTTTGATAAATTACAGCTTGCTACAGCCGCGCTGGCCGTGACTGCACTGACCTTATTCGAGCAGCCGAAAGCACAACAACTCGGCATCGCGAAGCAACATGAAGTGACGCCGACGCAACACTTGTTTGAAACGAGCAGCTGACTCTTCGGTTGTTATCGGTTGTTACACGCTGGCGGCTTCGATAAGGCCTGCTCCGAGGCAGCTGAGCCTAAAATGGCGAATTTAAATGGACAGTGGCGGCGAAGAGAAGAAAAAACAAACAACGCGTGGATGAGGTACTACGTCACTGGCCGTTGGCCAATGGCGCGCGGCGTTCGCCGGCGAAAAGAAAATGGCAAAAAACGAAGGAGGAAAGGGGCGCGGGCGAGGGCGAAAGGCGGCGAGATCTAAAGATGGCCCTACCTTAGTGATTTCAGGGACCTTACTTGCCCCGTGCTTGCCCCAGCGCAGGGGGGCAACAAAAGACCGGCTTTTGATACATGAGGCATATGGGGAGTTTCGCAACTGGTATGTATCCAGTAACTCTGCTTTCACCCGCAGCCACACCCTGTTGAGAACCAGGAGGCAAACACGCGGTTAAAGGAGCACCAGTTTATTGGCAACCTTCGAACGGGTGATTTGGTCGAGGAAAAAGATAGCACGAGTCTCGTTTCTCGTGAGGAAGTTGCTTGTCCCTTCTTCAGTCTCGTCGTCTTCTTATCGTTTCAGGCATAGCTTTTCCCAACACACCCGCACCCATATCTACTCAAACCGGGTGTAGAGGTCACAATTAGTACAAGGGATGCCTCCGCGGTGTTCGCTCACGGTTCGCTCACTGTTAGTGCGACAAAATTCCGAGGCCAAGCTCGGACACTAATTGAAACAGAAATAATCATGACATCTTGTTCTACCGACCATCAATGGTTGACATCTGTGATTGATTAGGCACACACAATGGAACACCCATTTCCACGAGAAACCGAGGATGAGCGCACTTGTTCAAGACGGAGACGCAGCAAGCCGTAATGAAAAAAGGTCGTCAGTGGTGCAAGATAATAAAATAGACGCATTACTATTCAAATTATATTCTCTACTTAATGCTGCGTCTCACACAAATCTCAGGTAGAATAGTGCCCAGTTAAGTAAACCCGATGTTTCAAAAAGAAGTGCCATGGCGGGCACCCAAACATTCCTTCGCAAGGGAAGAATGGAACGATGAAATTTCCTTTGTTGAAGCCCGCACAGCTTTTGATCTGGCTTTCTTCCACCCGGATGGCCGGTTATTTTTGAACCACTACCTGTGATCTTAAACCGAACATTGGTACTAGGCAAGGGAGTATGGCGTATAACGGGACTACAAATGTGTAGTTAGTTGTCTAAACTATAACGACACACTCCTTTCTGTGATTTTATCACGCTTTATCGACAGGATGACGTGCACGAAGCTTCTTCGCAAACAAGTGACCTGCATTGGCCTACAAATCCTTCGAAGCGTTTACGGGCACTGCGCCAATGCCCTCCCATCAACGTTAACTTATGCATGCGAACTTTGCCAACGCCGCTAACCACTCCCAGGTTATGTGAACGCCGTGCTTCTCCTTCGCGTCGCTAGGGGTACATCCGCTTATTGGATGGTTAAGTTTTGAGCACTGATTCTGCCGTTCCTTGTTTTATGTCCGGTTTTTTACTAAATTTTCCCCTGATTGCCTTGGCGTACTTAATTCAGAAAAACAACGTGCGCCGAGGACCACTGTCCGACTGGAACGCCTTCCAGACGCATAGGACCTGAAGAATTAAAAAAAAAAACAGCATCACATACAGGAAGGTCAGAGACTGTAACGAGTCTTACTTCGCTAAAAAGACAATGCTCGGAGGAATAAATTAATAGCTAATAAACTGGTACCATCCAAAAAACATATAACATGCAAGCGAAGCTGATAACAAGGCTCGGTATGTACTAAAAGAGCAAAGGGCCTCTTTGTGCCAGAGGACGTCTACCTGTCTTGATTTCCGGCCATACAAATGAACAGACCTTCGTATATGCTTCTAATTAGTACCGGAGCTCCGAACGCCATCCGGTATATGTCTGTCTGCTTTCAGGAGCCATCCATACGCTTTGCAGGCTGTCTAACGCATGCTGAATAGAGCCGCATTTCAAGGCAGTGCCACACGTATGGCCAGTTTAATAAAATCTAAGAAACGATAATTTTACTTAGTTATTTTTAGTTTGGGAAAGAATATTATCTCTTGTAGTAAGAATTCCTCTTAAATCACGATATTAGTAAAAGGGCCCGTGGGAGATGACATTGTTTCACTCAGTCTTAAAATGGATCTGGTTTTATGAAGCTAGACATTGGTTTCCAAGTGCCCGGCACGTGTCTTTTTACCTTTGTTGCGCTGTACAACGAGCAGCCTTAGTCAAACGAAGAACAATAAAGTGGTATTGCAATGAGATGTTTGAGCAAGCCATCCAATTCTCCCTTGGCACATTTCTTCTTGTTTGGTTTTCTTCAAGTGTAGTTTACAAAGGGCTCAGGAACCTTCCCGGCCATTGAAGTAATCACTAAGAAATGTGCGTTAGCGCTCACTAATTGGTCCCTTAATCTTAGTTTACTCCACTGCGAAGAACAAGACTTTTCATATCTTCCGGCGATCGATTCAACTTGCTGCTAAGTCCCGAATTTTGGGATGCGTTAAAGAGGATGGAATTTACACGTTTAAAAATTATATGTGATCACTACGAATTGAAAGTTAGTTAAAAAGTCTAAATCTGCGAAACACATTGTTAGCCACCCAAATAAAACTCGGGCGATGAGAGTAAAATCTAAGCATCTTCCACTTTTTCGGCACATCTTTTTTTTTTTTACTTTTATGCTCTTCCGATGCTTAAGAAATGCCCGCATTACACTGGCAACCAGACACCATACTCATGAAAGACATCGCCTTGTGTTTTCGTCGCGGTTTTTTTATTCCTCCTTTTTAGCATCAAATTGCATTACTTCAGCTCCTAGTAACACTTCCTGAACCCGAGTAGAAAGTATAGCTCACAACACACTTTCTTAACGACGATCAAGAGTGTATGAAGAATCAATTGCTTCCCAATTATATTCAATTCTTTTCTTGCCCACGTTACATCTGACAGACTGTTATCGCCAGGTGAATATGTTGTTTTAATACTGGCCAAGTTCTGTTCCAGCAAGCAGGAGCTTTGTTCTACTTCATTTTAGTGTTCAACTCAGTTATTTGCTATCGTCCAACTGCAGCATACAACGTTCTTGTGGGTATATGCGTATGGGCATGATGTGCTGGTATTTTTATTTATTTCTTTTTTTATTTATTTACTTATTTATTTATTTATTTTGTAAGGAAGACCATCGCCAACACCATGCTCGTTTAAATAATGTAGGAGCGTGGACAGCACTGGTCAGTCGCAATACGTGGGTATGTGACACAGAAGCCACACATGGAAGAGGCACCAACTCGTGGATGTCCCATCGCCATCGCTGGGACGAAGAAGAAGTCTCGTCTCGTTGGCTCTCCGTCTCGACTTGCTGGTCAGCGCGACTTGGTGCTTCGGTGCTACCGCTGCTGCTGGTGCGGCTGAAGAATAAAGCCTGAAAACCCTCTTATAATTTGTTTACTTATTTACTTATTTATTATTTTTTGTTTTTTATTTATTTATTTATTTTCAGATACTGCGGACAGCATTACTGCTCAAGCAGGGAGGGTTACAGAAAAGATGATAACAAGATGATAACAACAATTTGCATCACAGCACTCCACAAGATCAGATGGCAAAGCAGTCCAGTGTACAATTGTGCAAGGGAAAGAGTATTTTTGATTTTTTTTAGTATGGGCGAAGAATGGTCGTATCGTTTTTGAGTGGTTCAGTCGGGCTGAAGTGTTTGGGGCAGGGAGTAGATATGTAGCAGCGTTCAAGCCATTTTTTTGTGATAAAGCAGATACAAAAGCTTCAGCTTGGCAATCTGCCGACGCTACTGGACTGGTTCTAACTATAGCTGTTTTAACATATCAGTAACGGATGATCGAAGTCTGTAATCAGAAACAATGAACCATGCATGGAGCCGTTGGATCCGCTCAATTTTTTGTTTTGTGTAGTGTGGACACCATACAATTGATCCATACTCGAGGACTGGTTGGATTAATGTGCGGTAAGGCTCTAGTTTAAATTTTGGAGGTGACCGCCTCAGCGTTCTTCGCAAGAAGCAGAACTTTTAAAAGCTCTATGGCAATCTATTGCAAATGTCGTCGTAAATGTGTGTCCCAATTAAGGTCACTTGTAATAGTTAAGTCCAAATACTTAATAGAAGATACATTGTTAATGTACCGCGTTCCGATTTGATGGCAATGAATCAACGGATTTTTCATGCTTGTTATTGCCATAGAAACTGTTTTAGAGAAGTTAATTAATATTCCTATACGTCCCCACCAGTCCGCGAGTTTACACAGGTTGTTAATCAATTGTTATTGGTATGGCGGCGCCACTGCTGTGTTGTGTGTGCAGCGACAGACGGCGGACAGAAAGAAATTTCTTTCCGTGTTTCCTGGAGACAAGAACCCCCCGTAGCATCGGAATTTTCAGGGGTGCGAATACTGGCACGCGAAAAGAAGGAGTAGCCGCTATTCTCTCGACAAAACGCGTCTGAAAAAGCGAAATCGTACTGTATTAAGCTTTTGAAAAATTAAAATTAAACAATACATAATTACTTTATGATAACTTATAAAATTCAAAAATAAATAAGAAGTTAAATATAAAAAGCAATTCATCGCCACAAAAACATCCGTAAGGAAGCGTCAATATTTCCACGCGCTATGAACACCCTGTGCGCAACCGCCCCGCCGCCGCCTGAACGAAAAACAAAAAACAATTCTGGCAAGCTTTCACTGAAGCGCAAGACCTAAATGGCGAAGCTGTTGTACGTGAGCACTGCCGGACACATAGTTAAGTTTCAGTTTCATTGTTTATTTGCGTAGTTGCGCTGCTAGTCTTCACGACGAATGGTGGATGCAAAGTCATCCTCAGCACTGTAGACTTTACCAGCTCAATTCTTCAGCGAAATGTAAAGTTATTTTGCGCAGCTAACATTGGGGGAGAAAACTTGCTTTTTGCTCAGTTTCAAGTCTCGCACATTGCGCGACTAGGTTCCTGAGCCATGAAAACTGTCCCATAGAAATGCATGAGAGTAAGATTGACATAGAATTACACCAATATTCAGAATCCTGAATGTTCTTTAGTATTTTGATGCTAACTTTGACTCCTTGCTTTATGCCAAATATCACTTTCGTGAAGTGGTTTTGCTAGGTTCCTCAGAAGTCGGAATTTTGAGCGAGAAAGCTGGGTATGCACTAAGTTGCGCAAGGCTTGAACCATAACGAAGCTGCAGGATTTGTTCTATACGTGAGCACTGAAGGACACATCCCCCCATTTGTACAAGTTTGAAATTTTTTATTTACACGTTCCGCCATTCCTTCGCTCTGTGCTGGTTGTAGGCGTCGTCATATGCATCGATATCGTCGTGCTCTTCCTGCCAAGCATTGAATGCGTGGTAGCACTTGACAACAGCGTTGGAGTTTTTTATTTATATTTTCTTGCTAAAGCCACTGCGCGAGCCGGAGACTCGGCGGTCGCCGCGGGCACGCGCTCACGAGCGCTCCGCCTTTCTGTTTTTTTTTTTTTTTTGCAACGGCGAACTTACGGCTTGTACTACAGCTCCACTGTTAAAATTTTTACAACACTATACCCTGCGCCCACACATGCCAGGAGTGAGGAAGGAGTAGAAAAGGACGCGAGAATGCTCGTTCGCCGCCCAGTGGAGTCCTCATGCCGATTGAGACGATTTGCTTCCCGGTGCTCCTCCGCCTTGATCTTTTGAATGGCTTCAATCTTCGGAAGGTTGCACTGCAAATAATATTCGACCCAGTCATAAGGTACAGTTGCATACAACGCAGTGAAGTAGTGGGAGGGGGAGTACCATGGGGGGAGCGAATAGAATCGAGGAGGGAAGACTATGTGTTAGAAATATTAGAAATAGGTAGTTTGTCAGGCTTGAAAGAACCTGGGGGCGAAGTTTTGATGATCGGACATCGCAAAAGGTATGAAAAGGTTGCCTAAATATGGATCCACTGTAATAATGCGAAAGTCGAGAATGAAGTAATTCTTTGCAATTATCTTCCTGAATATTTGATGGCGTGAATGGAAAATTTCCTTGAAATTTAATATTGGTCTATACACTTAATGCAGTTTCGCAAGGTAAAGATGCTTTATTTGCTCAACTATAGAGCTCTGGATTTATTTTTTTGAAAGCTACGCTTAGTTTCAAAGATTGCTGCCAAGCAAAGCTTTGATCTTTGTGTTTGTTGATTCCTTTAAATTAACCACGTTGTTCCGCTTACAATTTACCGATGCTTAGAATGCTGAAAACATGGTGTTCCCGTATCGCCTGCTTCATTTGCACGTGACGACACCATTATCCACTTCGATGAGTGACTTACATCCTGAAAGCAATTCACGCAGCCTGTACTCGTGGTGCAAGGCTCTCTCTTCCTTCGTCGGAGACCCGGCTGTTGCACCTCACACCTATTTGCGAACCTGCCGCTTAAAGTTCTCCTAGACTGGCAGGTACGTATCGTTTCGTCCACAGTCTTTCCCATCCCCCGCAAAGTAGACAGCGTTAGTACGGGCTAGTAACCGGCGGTAACCCGTTTCGAGAACTGGGCGTCTGCAGCACCAACTTGGCGTCTATTCTCTCCACTAGAGGCGCCAATGCACGTGAACTGGCGAGAAGAAAAACACGCGAGCAATCACGCCACGAACGCTGGGCAGAGTGTTCTCGAAGGTCGACCTGGCCGATGCCGGGCTCTTCTCACGAGGCTCATGCTCACGGGCCCTCGGCATTTTTTCTTGGTACCCTTTGTAAGCTCCTCACGTGGCGCAAGTCTATGCGCAAGCTTAGACGGACGCGAGGACCTCCTCACAAGACACGCGGTCACGTGAGCTCGGTATTTTTTCTTGGTGTTTTTTTTGTAACGCTCGACGGAAGAACTGAAAGTTTAAACAGCTCTGCTATTAAAACTCGCAGTGTTTTTGCTCACATCCAATATTTTCTACTTCAGAAAATACTCGTTCGGCATCCAGCCCACTCAAGGGGTGGTGTATAGTGGACGTAGGGGTCCAAATACGTCTGCGGCAAGCTGCGCTGCTTTTTGAGCAGTCAACCTGAGCTTTGAAAAATTATGTAACGTTTCATCCTGACCCAAACACTCGCGAGGTTAGTACATGTTACATTTATCTGCCTGTTTATTTGGCAGCACAGAGCATATCTGTCTCGGTATTCTGCATCGGCTCCTCGAAGGACTGAACGCACGACGTCTCATTTATAGATCTAACGACGAAGCCATCAGAGCTTATCTGTTCAAAGCAACTGTGTGCTCTTTAGCGTGATGATTCCTGCAGTCTTGTTTTTTAAGGTTACTTTTTTTGTCACCATCAAGATGAAGTCCCTGAGCTTGGGTTTCCCGGCTTCCCCCAAATCTGCACAGACAGCACTTTCCCACATTACCGGGGCTGTGCCAATGCCAGGAAGAAAGATTTCGATGGGGAGGAACGAGCCTTCCACTAACGATAAATAGCCTTGTCGTTCAGAACTTTACTGGCGCAATCAAAGTGCTTGTTTGCTCAATAGCGCTATTAGCACTCCAACGATGAATGGGCGTGGAGTTGCTATCTAGATTTGCCTGGCAATTTTAGACTACCAAGTCGGAATCGTTCCTTTTCTACAGCTCTTTATCTATTCGAGCCCCTACCTTTGTGTTCCGGTGGTGAAAAAAACTCTATTGGGTAGAACAATGGGACATCACGTTGGATAGAAAACTGGCTATATTTTTTTCAGTCCCCCCTCTTCTCTCTCCGCTTCTCTCTTCCTTTCTCCCAAATGCACCATTCACCCCTCGGTGTTCGTGTATGTGCTTAAAGGGACCCGTAAACACCAACATTAAAATTTGGGACGAATCATTATCAGCCACAGGGATTAAAACCACACACAGAGAGAGAGAGAGAGAGAAAGACTTTATTCAATGCCAGCAGAGGGGAGGTCCGGGCTACACAGAGCCGCTCCCTCCCCCCGACGCGTTTACGTCGCCCTCGGGACTAGGCCCCGCCGGCGTCGGCGAGAGCGGCGCGCGAAAGGTACTCGGGAACTCGTCCCTTTCCCCCCCGTCGGCGCCTCTCTCCGCCTCTGCCTGGCGAGAGCAGCCTCGAGCTGCTGGAAGACGAAGGTTTGTGATGTCAGGTCCGGTGAGTTCGCGGCACTGACGATGGTGTCCGGCAACCGGCCGTAGAGGTCCGCTGCTTCTACAGGATGCACTGCACAGTCCCACAGGATGTGGGCCAAAGTTGCGCGTTCACGCTCACATACACTGCACACATCACTGACATAGACGTCCGGGCACACGTGGCGTGCGAGTGCCGGCGTGATTACCGATAGTGTCTGTAACTGGCGTAAACAGCACTGCCTGCGAACGCGTGAGTCCCGGGTGGGGCGGTGGCGCGGTGCGGCGGCCGAGCCGGTACCACTCCAGCACCCTCCCCGTACGTGAGGAGGGGCTCCGGGTCCCACCCGTCGTCGTCGTCGTCGTCTTCTCGGTGGGTCTTTCGCCGCGGAGCTCGGAGGAGGAGGGGGGGCCCCGCCGGTAGCTCGGTGGCCGCCGGCCGGACTCGCCGTCGCCGCCGCCGCGCGGTTGGTCAGTCCTCGCGCGGCGGCGTCCCGCCGTCTCGTTGCGGTTGGGGAGACCGCCGCCCACGTCTCTGATCTCCGTGTGCGCCGGAACCCACCGAAGGTGGGTGGCCGGCACCGCTTCACTGATCACTGCACGACACCTCACAACGCGCACAGCACTTTCACACACGTTGTTCTTGGCGTAGTTCGCGATGGCCGAGCGCGAGTCACTGATCACCGTGGTGGCATCGCGGGTCCGTCAGCGCCACCTGCGATCGCAGTCTCCTCCGCCTGGCGGGCGGACGGGGCGCGGACGCTGCAGGCGCTGTACACTTTACCCGTCACATGAATTCCAGAAAGACGTTTAGTGTCATCTTTCGTGATGGTCCCGCGAATTCGAACAATTGTGCGTAACACTCCAAGCAGATAAAAGAGGCAATTCACTTAAATTTTAGCAAGTATAGTTGAACCCACTAAATGCAAAAACGAATCATTCGACGTACCAGACCCGCAGGCATGCAAACGAAAAAAAACTGTGATTGATTGTTCTGTGATAGAAATCGGTAAAACACGAAAGTGAAATGTACAGCGAGATCTGCAGGTGGGCATAATTTACGGGTCGCCGGCTGTCTTGTGGGTGTGCTTGGCGAGCGACATCCTGCTGGCGGGTCGCTTCGGCAAAGGTGTACTGGCGTCGTTTCCGTGACGGATATGACGTCAGTGAAATCTTGGTCAATCCGGGCATAAAACACTTTCGTGTTAAAATATAAAACCCGAAAACGAACAACCCTAAAGGAACAACTTCTTAGTACTAAAAGTTGCTTCCCCACAATAAGACCCGGTGTCCAGGGGTGCACCCTTTGCAGGCCGCTTGCTTCGTTGTACTGGCGTCATTTCCGTGACGGATATTACGGAAGTGAAACCTTCGTGAATCCCGGAATAAATCAATTTCGTGTAAAATCATGGAAGTGAACAAGGAAGCACATGAGGATCCGAACTGGGTGATGGAGGGTTATACGTTGACGCTACGCAAAGGAAAGAAGTGAGAAAAATGTAAACAAATAGGCTTGCCTGGGCTTGTAAACATATAGTCATGGCGCCATGGGCAACGTAAAAAAAGTATACATGCTAACGATTTTTTTCTAGTTCCTATCGATATGAAACTGCACCTAGCCGAGGCAATCTTCAGATCACCATGAAATAACACTCTTACAATGAAATAACAAATCACCATACAATGACATTCTGAGATAACAGCACACCAGCTAGGCCTGAAATATCGGATAGAAGCTCAGGAATGATTATTGGGGCTCTGTGTGCCTGGTACATCACAGCAACGTCGAGTTAAAAAGCCCTTTTCGGATAAGTCGTCGTCCTCATCACCATCGCCATAATCATTACGATAATATTCATTTGTACACGTATTCACATCACTAGAGATTAAAAATCACTTGTCCGACTATAACTCGTCTAAATTTTGTTCCAGTTTGGCAAAAAGTAAAAAAAAAAACAACTTTTTGTGCTCCAAATATTTGGAGCTTCGCTAAATATCGCCCGAATAGAGTTTACACAATTTTAGCAATGCATAATAAAATTTCTGGCTGAAATCTGCTTGAGAGAAATTAGCGACTGTTTTGATATTACTTTCGGCCATTTTAGTGCACCGTTGTTTCTGTAGTTTCTGTGCGCATGTTTTTTACGGATATCAGTACGAATAAAGATGGTTTGTGAGCAACGAATGGTACACGTCTTCGGAGGCAGTGCTTAGCGGCCGATTCGTGACGGCAGTTCTGATGTTACCGCATTACTATTAAGTAAACGTTGGCAGAATTTTGGATATATACGTTGAATGGGATCCAATAAATAAAAGATTGGGCCGGAAGCAGAAGAGGATGGCTTCGAACTTTCTTTCAACCGCCCACTTCACAGCCTCTTCAATCGAGGAAACAGGGGGACTACAGCTAAATTGATTCTGTCTCGCTCACTGTATCTCAGCCCCTACAAGCCCTCCTTTTTCCCGCTACACGCCCTGTTTCGCTGAACCAACTTCTTTTGATTTATTCACACAACCACTGCAGTTTTCCTCAAAATCCCGTCAGGGGTTTCGGCGCAACTGTCCACCCGCCTTTGGCTTGATCGATCGAGTGGGGTGAACCGTTGCCGAAAAATGTTCCCCGAAACAGGAGTGACGAGCTGGGCGTAACGAAATGCTGCAGATCCGGTGAATGAAACGGTGTGGTTTGTCTGAAAAAAATTGGAATCTGGGGTTGCCTCTTGATGTTCTCTTTCTTCCTGGAACGGTTTTACTTATTTTTTATGTACTGTATGCAGCGTTTTTTATATACGCGGCTATTTCCAAAATTTTTTGTGTGATGGTTAGGGAGGCATACCTTGGAAGGGTCAACAAATTGCTTTTGGCGTTCAAAGGCAATGCTTGGGGTACGGAATATTTAAGGCACCTGGGGTTGTCTGAGAGAGAGAGAGAGAGAGAGAGAGAGAGAGAGAGAGAGAGGAGGAGAGAGAGAGAGAGAGAGAGAGGAGGAGAGGAGAGAGGGAGAAGAGAGGAGAGAGGAGAGAGAGAGAGAGACTATTATAGAGAAAAATGCACTGAGGTTTGCCGAAGCGCGACTCTGCAGGAAGGGGGAGGGGTACGATGGTTCAATGGCTCGTTTCTGCGTCTCATTCTCATCGTGAGCAAATACTACCGCAGGGCAACACTTCAGATTTGGAGGGTGGCTTGCCTGGCAGAAGAAGGCCTTAGCCGTGTCCCACAAATACAGCTGTACATAAGAAAAAGTAGATTTCTTGCGGTACATGCAGCACAGCAAGCTTTGCTGTATCGTGCGAATACCCTTCATATTGTGAAATAAATATTTGGAGGAAGCGTTGTAGAATAGCGGTTGGATGACAGCCTATTAAATGGGGATGTACAGGGGATGTAAGTGTCCAAACACGTCTGTGACAAACTTCGCTGCTTATTGAGCAATTAACGTGACATTTTGGAAGGTATGCATAATGAACATTTACTAACTGTGTGCAAAATTTATACAGAATTATTTACAATTTTTAAAATGAAAATATATCGTTTTTTAGCTTTCTTTGTCGGTATAAGAAATATTTTTATGAATGTTTTTACAGGCACAGCGCTGAAACATTTTCTGTTTGTGTTAAATGCTTCAGGCGTTCTTAATCATGATATTTGAATGTTAATGGCGCAAGACCAACTAGGGCAAAGAAAGTGTTTTGATGAATAGGTGACAACTAAAATTGGTTAGAGTAAACACCAGTAAAATAAATTGAAGACTATGAGGGCGGCTGGTGTACAGAGCCAGGAGGAAGGCCAAGAGCGATTAAAAGATAAATAAGGTGGCTGGTGTATAGGACCAGGGGTGAAACTATGGGTGGTATGAGATGAGCTGTAAGAAGTGAACTTCTGACAGAACCTAAAGATGCGCTGAACAGAAAACATGACATCGTCTTATAAAAGGTATGACGAATTTAATGAAATAGCTTGTCTGTAGAGTTCTCTGAAGGTTTGCGTCGTGTAATGTCGAGTGCCTTTCATTGAATGAGTATTTCTCCAGGCGTTCTTCCGAACCAGAATAATAACGGTGGTAGTAAAGGTTGATTTGTTAAAAAATATATTTCCGTTGCACGGTCACACATTTAAATCATTTTCGACAAAAAAAAGTCTGAATAAAAAACAATTTTTTGTGAAAACATGCTTATACTGGTTCACAATGTGTATATAGCATAGGTACACACCTCACAAAAAATGGTTCTGGAAACTAAATGAGCTGAAGAGAAAATGTTCATTTTCTCAACCGAAATGGTGTTTCGAGAAATCCCACTTGAAATTTTTCGTTTAATTATTTCAAATTGTCAGTTCTTGAGCGGGTTCTGAGAAAAGCAAGGTAATGCCACTGGCGCAGCACACATCACGCGTGAAGTATTACTCTAATATGTCAAAGAAGAAACAATTTACATGCGCTCGAGCAGAATGACTGTCGACCCGACCTCATGCAAACAAATGTATCGCAATGCATGCTCACTGCTGTTTCAACTAGTGCAGCGTCTTTGTGGCATACACCTAACTATGCCTATATTTAAAGGTAATTATAATTAAAAAACGTTATTACGCGTTTTTAATGAAAAAATAACAATTTAAGTACCACTGTGCGTCACCGAAACTTGAAGTGACTAGGCGGGGCCACATGGGGGGCGCGTTCGGCGCCATTTTTAAATGGCTTCTGGTGCACATCTGTGGATGCTGCTCCATGGGGACGTTCTCGATAAATGTTAGAATATTGCGGCGAATGTTAGAATAGTGTTAGAATATTGCATGTTAGAATATTGCATTTGGTTTGTTTGTTTATGCTTTTGCCGACTGGCTGCACCGGGCTGTGTTATTCGTGGGACAAGCGAGGTACGCGTTCCCTTCTTTATCCCGCACGTGTTATCTCTTTCTTTAATATACAGTGTTCTGGAGGCAATTCGACGGTTAAAGAAACATTCACGTTGCGAGATAAATGCCCGCAGAGCAGACGCCGCGGTATTCTACTCGCCGCCACTCGCCTGCGCACGTCACTTTGTTGACTGCTGCTTCGCCGCCTGTGTATTCTTTGAGCTGTTAGTGGAGAACAAGTTCGCTCCAATAAACTTGTTTTCCTTGAAGACAACTGCGTCGTCTTTAGCTTCATGACAATATTTTGGTGCTATATTTAAAAACTACAATTTCTAGTCGGTTTTGCACTCCATCCCTCTTCTCTGAATCAGAACGACTTGAGGCGGCCCACTTCCTTGCTCAGCAGAAGTGTTCACGTGAGAGACTTATGCCACCTTCGCTATAAAAACAAAGAGAAGTTCAGTTTCTTGGGCCTCTTTAGTTATTGCTCTAACTCGCGCTCGGACAGTCCAGGACGGCATCCTGTTTCTGTTTTTGTATGGCGCTTCTGGGAGGGGAAGAGTGCGGGGATTTCCGGGGACCATCCCTCAGTGGCAATTCAAAGAGGCTCAGTTGTGGTGCACATTTTAATAAATAAAGGTGCTGAATCGCTTTTTTTTCACTCGTGTTTAGCTCCTGAAATGTTTGAAGAAAAATGTCATAGTGTAGATTCAACGTAGAGTCACCGAAAAATGTAAAAGAGAACGTTTCCATCACTCCGGCAATATTGCTCCGGCTTAGCGGTGTCACTTTGACCCCCTCCTGGTGGGTGAATCTGCAAATGCACTGGGTAATACGTACAGCAACACGTGGTAGTTCTTTTTTATTGGATGATATAACGCTACCTTACTACTAAAGTACTTGTACACACGAGATGATGGCCGGTGTGCATACCACAAAGTATCTGTAAGAAGATGTTTCACTGTTTTCTGCATTTACAATATTGCAATGTATTGTTACGACTAGGAAAACCTGAGGCGAAGACGTATTGACGCAGTGTATTTACACAGATGAGAGCACCGCACAGCCCATGAGCGCAAGATCCGCTTCAACCTCTACCCCTAGCTGTGTCTTAGAGTCTGAGCTTGCCTGGCGTCATCTTTTGGCTGCTACCCAGTACATGTCCGATTGATGTCCGTAGGCTCTGTTCTGGGTTTTATTATTCTCCCTCTTCGGCTTAGACGCTGTAGCAGTATATTGCGTTTTTCTGGCGTGAGCTCACAGTCTGGCTTTGTTTTCGCCCAGAGCCCATTGTTGTCTCGTGTCGCCAAAGAATTGTGAAGTCGAGGCTTAACGGCTTTAAACTTGGCCACTTTCTACGATTCCGTGCTACAGCGGACAGCGTTGACGACCAACTTCAATTCCGGGAACTTTCATCCAGAACGTTACGCGCTTTTTGTCCAGCCTTACGTTCGTCGTAGCGACTTCTTCACGCCCAGAGAAATACGGAGACATCCCATAGAAGCGATGGTGTCTACAGCAGCGTCGAAGCCTTTTCCCCCGGGAGGATTCAAATTACGCGCTCGTTTTTAAGCAGGCAGTGCATCCCAGGTTCACAGCAACCGAAGCGCCCACATCAACGTACACCCCGCATCCGTCACCTCCAACTCTTCGCATACAGACCGCATCCGGTTTCATTGGCACATCGGTTAGCGGAATCGATTGACATTGCATCAATGTGGGTTAGTTGCTGGTTTACCGCCACTTGACGATCGACAGGTTGGTGTTCAGAGAATGCCAACTTTTTTTCTTATACTGTAACAAGAACCATGCACGTGCAGTCATAGATAAATGAAATTCGAATACGAAAATATGAACCAGAACCCACAAAATTGAAAAATACTATTCGCGGAGGTGAAATAATGGAGCGCTGTTGGTATATTTGGAAGTCCACATTTCTCAACTTTGTTACTGCAGTTGGTCCAGGCATAAATTTCACTTGAGTGGAAAGAAATTGCGCTGTTTGTGTGCTCTGGCTAACATACAGTCGAACACTCGTTATAACAAACATTTATATGACGAGTTATCGGCTATAGCGAACTAAATACGAACTTTGGTTGGTCACGCTTTATTTCAATGACACTTATTCTTTTATAACAAAAGTGGAACTGTGAGAGCCGCGCGCACTACCGGATATAACGAAGAAATCGTTGAACAGCAGGCTTAGAAGCTACTTGGAAAAACTCCTGGCGTCCTAAACTGCAGAAGTAGAAAAGTCCTTTTTCTTCGTTGACACTGTGGAAAACTCCATCCTGCTAAGTGCTGTGAATTTCCAACAGACGAAGATTACATCCTTTCTCGAAAAAATACGAACGCAGGAGTGTTTTGTCAAATTAACTTTGCTCAACTGTAATTTCCCGTTTCATGTTCTGGCTCATCGAGCTTGAGATTCCACAATGAGAAAGATAAGGGTCACTTTGTTTATTAGTAGGTTCGAAGAATAAAATGTTGCGTTTTTATATCAAATATTTTCGCGGGACCCAGACTACCGATTGGTATAAACCTATTTCTAACTCTACTGTTACAACGAGTACCGGATATAACGAACTAACTTACTGTCGTGATACTACTTCGTTGTAATGAGGTTCACTGTATTTGTGATCGCGGTTCATTTATTTATGGCTGTATGGGATGACACTAGAGGCCTTTTTTTTTTTTTTTCCTGAGCTGGCTGCACTGGTGCAAGCAGTGCAGCATATGTTCTTTTTTTTTACTAATTGATATCCCCAGTAGCACTTTGCACTGGTCTGCACGACACTGCACTAATCTGCACCAGTTCAGGAAAAAAAAATGCCCCTACTAAAGGGTTGGGTGAGTAGCCTATCACCAATTTCTGTTAAAAGGAAAGGAAACGTTGGCCTCGACGATACCAACATGGCTACCTGTGTACTCGAAGCAAGCAACTTTGGAGAGCCACCTGGCAATATCCCTTATTCTCAAGCCTTTGCTTCCAGGAATAGCGGAATCGAACGACCGGGCGGCACGCGACCCTTTTCGCCGCATCGTGAAATGAGTTCGAAGCAGCGCCATAGAAGATACGTGTTGTGACGACCTCGGTCACTCGCTTCTGCGGCAAGGTCGCCTCGTGTTTGGGTTGCGGTCGGCACTGCCAAGGCCTTTTCAGCCGTCCGAGCCCCGTGGCAGCCCGGGCCCAATGAATGGCTCTGGCGAACGCGACCTTGCGTGATGTTTGCTATATGCGAGCTCACTCGGGGCAGCGCGGCTCTACGCTCAAGAATGTAGATTACTCGGAAATAACGTTTATATATACGATGAATAACCGAATAATAATGCTCGAATAAATTGCAAAGATAGCAGAAACAATAAAGAGCATAATAAAATATATGTCACACGTTTTTGATTAAGGAAACTAACTTGGAGCGGATTCGAATTGCTGAGAAAAGGCAGAGAATTGTTATTTGGGCACCAGTGCCCATGTTTTTCTAACTCACTAGAAATGATGAGCGCGCCTCAAGTGAAGTATTAAAAAGATATTCAAAAAACGTGACGTCACTCGTTTCAGTGATCCCAGATGCGTTGGCAAATCAGAAGATGCAATAAAGTTGTCAGAACTTTACCAGCCGCTGCCCTTTACGTGCTTGCAAGTCTAAATCCCCGGAAGTCAAAGTGGGTTTTCGTCCAGAAAACAATTAAAAGGTTAGGGGTGAGACACTGTGTAAAAATGAATGTAAATCGCACTGGGCAGGCTAACTTCCGTTATGTATTCGCCGGGACAGTCCGGAGTAACAGGTGGACATACACGACGACGTAATGGCCTCATGTTTCTATTTTTAACGTTTATTAGGACAAAATCCTGGGGGTCTCTTGCTGATGCATCAGACCCCCTCAGGGGTAGCGAAACATTATGCTTCTAAGTTCGCATTAGTTGGAAGTATAGCAGAAAAAAAAATAGTTGCTAGGGGTATGAAATGCAGAAGAGCGTCTCAGACTGCTTCTTTTAATTTAGGGTGGTTGTAGGACTGGAGAAGATCGCATAATGCGAGGAGGGTGCTAAGGAGAAAGTCTCTTTGTTTGGAACCGAGGGCACGCCCAAATGACGTGTTCATGTGTAGGCGTAATTTTACATGGGGTACGTAAGCCTCGATTATGTGCAGAACGAAAAGTAAAGCGTTTGTCGTTTTGCAGGGGAAAGGTTCGTAAGCAGCGTTAGCTCTATGGACAGACAAAAATAGAAAGGAAGCCCACAATAGACGTACAGTGAGTTCACGTGGCCTTGAGGAAGTGAGGCATATTTTCGCCATCTGTATACGCAAGACAGGGGTCGGCACTTTAGAGCTATTACTTAGTTTCAAGCAATTTCTGCGAAACTCTTTCTCTAGCTTTTATTACAATGTTAACAAAAGTCCATTCGAATTAAATCTTCTTCCCGTCTACGTCGAAAAATTTTTTTCTGCCTTTCTTGGTGGCAAGGTTTTTGTTATCGTACTCGTAAATTCCAAAACCAAGAAAAAAAATCCCGGGCCATCTGCGCTAACGTGAAACCTGGGGTGTAGTGAAGCATGCAGGGTATATTGTATTCTCGGCGCCTTGGCGTTTTCGCCCGCGAAGATGAAACCGTTTGGGATAAGAGGTATACAGCTCTGCTGCAAGTTTCGTGTCTGTGAGGGACGGGGCGTTGTAGCGCGAAGCGTTGGAAAACCACTGTCCCAGTGTGTCCTATAAGTACGCGTTTTTCCCACAGAGATGAAACGTTTTAGCGCGATGAGTTGTAAAACTGTCCCGATCTGTTAGTACCATGGCTACATGATAGTACGACATGAGACGCCGACAGCCCGAGCCCCTAAGGGGAATCACCCCTTAAAAAAGCACATTTAAGCATTAACTCGTCATTATCAGTGTCACGTACGTCTTTGAATAAGGAGGGTGTAAGAAATAGAGCAGCGTAAACTGTTCTTGCTTCGCTTTATGCTCTTTACTGCCTACGAAAACTGTGATTTGATGGGTGCCATAAGATATATGCCGTAAATTTTTAACAGAAGAGCAAGCTAAAGACAAACACGCGTAACGCACACAAATATCCAGTGACAACATTTTAATGCAACGATACAAAAAGAACAAGCTCCACACAGTGTGAGTCGATAAATAATTGACAACTTTTTAAATGGTCCAGCGAAACATAACGGTGCAAACTGATCTCAGTATGATGACTCTAGGAGCACGACACTATTCATAACACGCTGTCTATATTATATACACTCGATGTTAATGCTGTGTGCCGCAGCCTGCGTCCTTCTTACGTAAACGGCCGGTCGTGCGCCGAGAAAAAATGCGAGTTCGCTGCAAATGATATTTATCGTTAAAATAAAAACAGGTTATTGTTAGTTCATTTCTGGTGCCCCTATCATACCCCAAAAACAGAGCGTATGTGTTACCTTTGTCTGGGCTTTACTATATCGGTAGCCTTGCTTTTGGATAAAGAATTAGCTAACCGCATTCTGTACAGCGAAAAACGTTTTGGTTTTTTTTTCCCAAAGCAACGCAGAGATCAAAAAGTGTGACACTCACAATAACATGACTAGCTAAACAGCTGGAACTTCTGAAAGCGGTCGGAGGCAGGGGAGAGTAGATAGGCTTTAACGAGAAAACCACGAAGATAGAGCGGGTCAGTGATACATGATGTCTCTTTATATTTCAGGGTCGTACTCAATCTCGCGCCCTCCTGTCTACCGGATCTCCCTCGTTTTGTTTACTCCCCCTGGGATGGTCCACGTTCATCAGCGTTCTTTGTCCACCGTTCCATCTAGATGGGGCCCACGAAGTAGAACGAGTCTCTGAGGAAAGGCGCCATAACAGATTGGGTTTCCTTCTTCGTTAGCGTGACCTGAATCTTCTTCTTGAGTAGGTCCTCGCGCAAGTTCTTCACCTCCCTCTCTGCGTGTGTCCGCAGCTGGAAAAAAAAGGAGAAGCAAAATGAACAAAAATCAGGGTCATTATCAGAGGCTGCCAACGTCGAAAACTTGAGCCGCAGTTATTGAAATGGAGTGCATGGAATTCGATTAAGTCGTCGCAACTAGAAACTCTATGGTTAAGGGGCGATGAAGAAAAACATACAACTTTGTTGAATTTGAAAGAACTAGCCGTCGGTAACTCACTCAACTCCATTTCAGTCTGGAAATAATTTTCTTTAACCGAACAAACCCGTCGAGTATTTAAAAATCGCCGGTCATCTCCACTAACATGAAACCTGGGAAGGGCGAAGCATGCAGTGTAAGGGTTATTCTTGGCGCTTTGGCATTTTTGGCCACGGAGATTAAATCGTGGGCGGTAGTAGGTTTAGATTTTAGGAGGGGGTAGGGTAGAGGTATAGAGCTTTGCTGTAATAGACTCGTGTCTTTGAAGCACGAAGCGTACTAGCGCGAGCCGTTGCAAAACGAGTGTGTCGGTGTGTTCTTTTAGTACGCGTTACGTTCTAGCGCGAGGCGTTCGTAAACGAGCGTGCCGGTGTTTTAGTACCGTGACCCCATGATACTACGATGACATGAGACGACGACAGCCCAAGTCCTTGAGAAGCTTCGCCCTTAAAGCTCTAATGTTGCGCTACACTGCGGTGGCGTAGTATACGAAGCGGTGAATTAAAATGGGACAGCAATAGATACAGAGTTAGCACTGCATTAACTCCGCATTAGCATTTAAGTGATACAAACAATCTAAATCAAGATTCGGTGACATCGTAGAGACATCGCCGGAAAGTGGCCGGGAAGTCACCACTGGTTCACATGGTTTTCTAAATATCTAGACGATTTTTTTCTTAAGTTTCTGTAAAATTAGTATCATTCTTATCGGGGTAAAATAGTCTTTGTAATGAACCAAACGTATTTTGTCTGCATGGACACTTTGAGTGAAATGTTGGCTCTGGCGTAAGAATACATTCTTGGCACTGATTGCGAGTTAAAAAAAAAACGCTAATACCTGAAGCGGACAAAATGTATGTTACGGTGACTTAATTGTGACCGGCATTAAATTTCAATAAGGTGAAGGGACCATGGTTTCTGCAGCGACGCAGTTACAAAGAGATGGAACGAAAACGAAAAAGTAAATGCGCCACTTCTGTCTCTTCCTATCTCTTTCAGAAACAATTCCTGACGCCATTAAGAGATAATTGTTGTTTTAAAAACTGTCTTGCGGTCAGCCTATCGCAGGACACGAGGAATTTTTTCCCTGAGCTTTGTAAAGAGAGATTATTTCGATATGCACTCACTTATAAGAAGCGGTTGAAATCGGAGCTTTTAAGGCATTCATGAAGCCAGCAGCGGCATTGGTCTTGATCCTACTGGATCTGTATTGAACATGAGGATCACTTGCCCTTCGCCTTCAGCTCACCCGTGTAGACATTCCCCATATTGAGTACTGCCATATCAGTATACTCCCGGGAGTAACTACAACTAATGACAAGGAGGCATACTCAACTACCAAAATAATAAAGCTAATTTTTAAGTCTGGTATTTGTAGCAGCGTACATTTGGCTGATACAATTTCACTACTTCGTCAACGTACCCACATAATCTTGGCCCGTCACCACATTGTTTATAGCGCACGGAACCAGTGCCCATAACTCCAAAATTTACTCACCCAGCAAGTAGGTGCTTATTCGCTTATAGGGCGTGTTTATATTTAAGTCATACCGGTGCGATGGAAACGTTATCAGCAAAACGGGACGCCAAACAACACGCGCATTCTCAGATGTGCTCACAGAAGCGCACGGAACGGTACGTTAAAGGGACCCGTGCAACACTTCCGATAAACGCTTTCACTCTTCCCTTCGCGGTGGAAGCATTGTTAAAGCTATAGTTACCGCCAGCACTGTAGCTGGCACTGTGCGATTTTGTCGTGGCAGCAGATACGCCTTCCGCTTCTTCTTTGATTTCGTGGCTTTTTTTTTATCAAGTGGCTGTCGAGGTCGTTTATTGCTTCCACTGAATGAAAGCTGCCCAATAGCCGCTTCATAGCTTTAATAAATCACTTTAAAGACGCTGCATCACTTTAATGACGTCAGTAGCCGCTGTAATGACGTCATTCGAGCGCTCCAAGACCACCAAGACACGGAAAGAGAGAAAAATATTTCGAGCATGTTTGTAAGTTATCTCAAAGGCACAGAGCAGTAATTTTTGGCTGAGGTACTTTGCGAGACCCTAATCTTAGTACTGGATGTGTTGGTGGATTATGTTCTGGAAGCATTATTATTGAGAAAAAAGTTAATGTTGTTGCAGGGCCCTTTTAAAAGACGCGTCAACTTAACTAGGATCCCTCTTTTTCTCTTCCACTCTCTCCCTCTTCCTATCCCCCTCCCTCTTTTCGCTTTCGCCGTCAGTCATAGATGCCGCTGTTGTTGACGCGACCTCTACTTTGGAAGACGATACTTTTATAAATGTAGTCGCTAAAACCCGTTTAAAATGACATTTGCTATATAACGTTACTCTTTATCAAAAGCCTTTTCCGTCGTCTCCTCTCAGTTTTTATTTATGCTTTCGGTGACTTCCAGCGAGATATAAAAATTGGCAGAAAGGTGTTTTTTGCGTATTAATGTTTGCTACACAGCTGCAATCTCTAGAAAGTAAAGTGCTAAACAACAAAGATAAAATTTCGATAGCGAGAAAGATGCCTCGGAAAATTTGCACGTAAAAAATTTAGCAAAAACGCCGATTGGAATGGAGGCTGGGAGAACACCATGTGTTTTTGGGTAAGCCCCAGAGACCTTTCCAACGTAAGCTGTGCAAAATTTCGACCGTCAACCGGAAAACTAAGCGAACGCCGTCAAATACCACTGGACCATCTTCCGTTTTTCTATATGGGCGCTTCAGACATCGTCAGGAGGCAAAAGCGACCTCGGCAGCTACGGCTTTCCTGGGATGAGCATGCCAAGAGCCGCCTCTTGGGAGGTATCGACCCGCGCCTATGATGGACGGCGCAAACAAATCCCATGAGCCCGCGTCGCGACGTCGTCACACCGACGCGGTTTTCGTCCCAAGGACGTCCTCGCGCGCCTATTCCACCGGCACTAAGATACATAAATTCGGGCCCTTGCTGCTGCGTAGTATCTCAACAGGGTATGCACCTGCTGCGCGCCACTGCACTACTCGAACTTTTCGAGGGTCGCTGCTCCAGCAAACGCTTCCTCCTTCACTGTCGGCCTGTCACACGGCCCTGTTTGTCATGACTGTGCCACGGAAGAAACAGTTGAACACCTCTTGTGCCATGGTGCCTGGTTCGCAACGCAGAGGCGGCACCCCCCAACCGCAGCTCAGGAAACTTCAGAATCAATTGTTTGCCGCACAGACTATTTTTTGTCACACGCGTCACCTGTCGTAGTCCCAAAAAAGTTAAAGTCTTACTTCGTTTTTAAATGCCACACGATTGTCTTAACGATTGCAGGGACACTGTGCGCCGTCTTTCACTCGCCCATTTGGTCAGTTTATCTGTTTCGTTTCATGCCGTCTTTTCCTGCAATATTTTGAAGTTTGTTTGCTCATTTATTTTTTTCTGTTTATTTATTTATTTATTTATTTATTTATTTATTTATTTATTTATTTATTTATAGATATCTACATTGTCATTCAGTTTTGCCATTTGCTACATTTCAACATTGCGCTTGACCTACTGTAAGCTACTTTTCCTAGTCATCACTGATATTTGGGACATCTTTTTCCGTCATGTTAGAGCCCAGTCCTTGCAGTTTGTTTGATATCAGCGACTATGCGTACATTACACACGGTTCAACAAACTCACCCTGACTTCTGCACCAAGTGAGATGCGCGTGTACTCAAGGCGCCGCTTCAAGTCTTCGATTTCTTGCAGCACCTTGGCGATCATAATCTTGTAGCTCAACTGAAAAGTACACAAACGTTTCCTTTGAAAGCGTCGAGCAAAAAAAATGCAAATAACTGTGATAGCGTACACGAGGTCTACTGTTCAACAAGACTCGTTTCTATAACTCAGTACACACGCTAGAAAAACACTCGTAAAATCAAGACCTGTTTACTCGAAGTTTATTTGTGCTACTTTGGGTTCGTTTTTGGGCCGGAAATTGTCGCACGCTTTCATGAAAGCATTACACTTTCGAGTTGTATGAGGAGCCAACGATGCCCGAGAACAACAATTAAGACGATGGCGTAATTTGCGAGGGGCGCGAAACCTTTCACAGATGGCAACTTGTGGCTTAGTTTCATCGCCGGCACTTCACATGACACACATGTTTTTTACCCTCACAACCTCTACAGTGCTCTTCACGTAGTGAAGCCCCTTGTTCATAGAAAAAAAAAAAAATACAATTGAAGGACAGAAACCGCCAGTATTCCTACAGCGGCGGTATTCTTGTGTTTTGTCCGTTTTGTGTCCGTTTCAAAAGTGTTCGTTTTGAGCAAGCCCTGATTGCATAAAAGCGAACAGCTGGATCTGACGCCATGCAATCACGGCGGCGCTATGAGCCGCGGCTACTCGAAGCAGACGATTTGGAGCAGACTATTTTTCGCCGCCTTGTTGGTTCGCTGGCGGAACAATAAACACATAAAAGATAGTTTGAAATAGGTTTAGTCGTTTAAAATGTGTTTACAAGAACAGTTGCGCAAGTCAACCCAAAGCCCACCTACAAGTGAAAGTATTTCACAGCAAAACGGACGCAAAACGGACGTTTTTCCAACGGACAAACACGAGAATACCGCCCCAGAAGACAACATTTCGTAATAAATAGACAAAGGCCTGGTCGGCAAAAAGCGATGCTTATATGAGGCGGGAAAAGACCAAGTAGAGGGAGCTTCAGTGAAGTTGTAGTAGTACGAAGTTGGTTATCAGGAAGGCAATCATAGCGAGTGAATAAGGAATGTGTAAAGGCAAGTGGAGTACTTTGTTGATAAGTTAAATATTGAACTAGCGTGTCTGTGCTTTCTTAAGCTAATAAATTCTCATATTTAGAGTCCAAAATTCTTCTGCGTTTTTTGCGAGATTCAGGACTAGACAAAACTTTGTAATTCTTCCATTGTGCGCATGGCTACGTCTGTACGCGTTTGCGTCGTCATGTACGCTTTGACTCCTTTTTCTTGTTAGGCGCTCTGCGCTTCCTGGGCTCCATTCGCTCTTTTTTTTTCTTTTCCTTAACTTTATTTCGAGTTTTTTCCTTGCACTACATCCCGTGTCATTTTTATTTAACTTTTGTTTCCTCTCTATTGCTGCTTTCCCGATCTCTCACATTCACTTCACTGCATTGTAATCATCCCCATCTGGCGTAGCAAGCACTGCCGCTAGCAGAGCTGACCTCTCCAGCCCACATTAAAGAGTTCTCTCTCTCTCTCTCTCTCTCTGATTGCACATGTTCTTGAAATCAATCACATTGTTCTGTATACTAAAAAGACGCATCACTGTTTTACCTCAAGTTACGGAACAGGGCTTTGAAAATTAATCTCTGATATCATTGCAAGAAAAAGTTTTGCAGAATGGTGGAACCCAGCCTTGAAGACGCGTACACGAGGAGAGAGTAGGACAACCGTTTCAGGGGATATCTGGCAACGAAGATAATATTTAAAAAGCCGATATTGAATTGCATCATCAGCTGGTCTTTTTAATTTAGTTTTTACGGCGCATGCCCTGACCTTGTTCTTCCTTCGTAATTTTATTCATTAAACGCTTGCTAGTCCCAGCGTGTGTGTTGTCCTGCTCTCTCCTCGTGTATACGCGTCTTCAAGGTTGGGTTCCACAGTTCTTCAAAGTATGTACCAACAGGCCCGACACCAAACTCTTCTAAGAAAAAGGTAATCGACTACAACGCCAATCGAATAGCAATATCCTAGACAGATCAGCTTCAAATTTTAATAATTCATTCTGTCAGTGAACGAGAAAACAACAAAGAAAAACGAGAAATGGAATGTTTATGTGTAAACAAAGTATGTAACAAAGGAAGACCAAACAGTGAATATTTTTGTGCGCGTGTGCTTGCCCGCGCGTGCGTTGTTGAGTAGTAGACAACGCAAGTAGTAGACAACGCAAGACAACGCAAGTTGTTTTTATACCATCTTCGTAATATTTCCGCATTGCACACACATATTTCGCAGAATGCTACTAACGCCTGGCATTTCTAAATTACACTTTTTTTCAGATAGTCTCTGTGGATATCGAAAGCGAAATGTAGTACTGTGTGCGAATTCATGATTTTAAGTTGCCAGAAAAATCTAGGCTGTTCCGGTGCCATCGATATTAGGCTACAGCAACCGAAACGTGTAATACTAACTTTCTGAAATCCGCTGCGTTAAATTTACACCCACGTGTCAAAACGTGTACTTTCAACGCAGCCTTCATCAATCACAATATCCCTCATTATTCTTTTCTAGCGATTATTAAAAAATTATAAAACGAAAATGACAACAAAGAAGTCCACAAAAATAAATCGGTATCAAATACTATCAGACGTCTAGCATTTATGTACCGGCCAAATTGAATTCCTCGAGGCACTTAGGTCTGCTTACGTGCTTTCACCGCAAAAGTCCCGCCGTACTCATCACTCATTGATTGTAAGATTTAACGCGCCGACGCAACGCAGGCGATGAGGCGCGCCGTAGTGGAGGGCTCCTGATTAATTTTGACCACCTGGGCATCTTTAACGTGCGCCGAAATCTCGTACACACGCGCGTTTTTCCTTTTCGCCTCCACCAGAAAATCTGCCGCTGCGGCCGGCAATCGAACCCGCGAACTCGTGCTCAGCAGCACAACGCCTTAGCCCCTGAGCCACCACAGCGGGTAGGCGTACTCATCAAAGCCTCCTTTACCGCTACATTGTGCTTACGTCTCTTTCCCTGCTTTTGATACCATTTTTTTTTGTGTGCGACGTACCCCAGATAGAGTTATGACACTTCGGGCCACTGCTTCGCCAGAGGTCAGAGTTCTCCGCGGCTGGTTTCCGCCTGTTCTACTTTCGTGGCATCACGTTCGCCCCTCACGCGAGATGCACTACACCTAACTCTTGTTCCTGCGCTGAAATCTTGCTGAAGTAGAGCGGTGGTAACGGCATTCGGCTCCTACTCTGAAAACCGAGTTCCACACCGTGCAAACTCAAATGTGTTTGAGTTACTCTTCCGGGCAACAACCACGTGGTTTCTCTCCCAGTGGAGATCTCAAGCCCTTTCGCCCTAAAAAGCGCAAGGTCAATAGCCGCCCTAGGAAAGCTATCGATTCGAGAAACACGATACTTGGGCTTCGCTTTGCTTGCTTTCGTCTGTATATATGTATTTATTGATCTTTAGGAAGAGAGAAAGGTGCACCAGCAGGCGTAAATTGTCTCGCCTAGGGGCGGACACCACAACGCCTGCTGGTGTAGGGGAGGTGGAATAGGGAGGAAAGAGTGCATAGAAATAGGGGGATAGGCGAGAAGGTTAACAGAGTACATATATAACACAAATGCGATGTCGACAAGATTAAACGTTTTGGCAATTCTGAGCAGTGGACGGCTGCAATTTGGTGATCCTTATTTCGCTACTTTTGTTGTCAATTGACTTGAGAGGCTTCGGTGTCACCTTGTTTGAGGGTTGTTCGAAGCGCGGGTAACCCGTTATGCGAAGCTCTCCTTCCACCCTGGCGAGAAGCTCCCTGTGGAGCCGCTCCAGCTCCAGCCTCCAGCGGGCAGCCCTCCTCTTCCAGCTTGGGGGTGACCTTCTTCTCCTCGGCGTAGCGACGTCTCCACATGTCTCGTGCTGCACGGACACGTCCTTGGTTCACGGAGTCCCTCGAGAGGTTTCTGTTCTCTTACCCCGCTACTTAAATACTGAGAGCAAGACATTCTTCGAGAAGATTCCCTTCAAGACCAACGAGAGATCGACCACAAGACCTTCAATATCCACAATAAAGTAGTCTTTAATGACAAGACGCTTCATGCTACTGACTTTGTGAGGACTACAACGAAGTTTTCGGAGACTTTAGGGGTGAAGATGTGCGATTCAAACCATTTCACGCAGTAAATCTGCAGTAAACTCCGCGGCTGAACGAACAATCGATTTAATGCCTGTTTAGGTGACACGGTTTTATTTTTGAATCTGCTGTAGCCGCTGACACGGGGAGCTTTCTATAAGCACGAAAAGGCCCAATGATAAGCTCTGCTCTTTCCGCACACCGGATATTTCTTCAAGAATAAAATAATCTGTTATGTATTGATTACCGAGCTTGCGTGATTTATGCAGAGAACGTCTTGCCAATGACGTTCATGGAAAAGGAAAAGGAAACGGGGAACACTGATTTATCATTGGTGGCCCTCAAATTCCATGCACCGTTCTTGCTCAATCGAGGAATTACCACATGTCAACATCAGTGATTGCCTGCCCCCCTGTTCAAGGTACCAAACTTGAGGCCAAACGCCGAAAAATTTATGTGACCCTCCCCTGCGCTTAGTGTCAATAACGAATTGCTAAAATACTCGGCTTATGTATCAAGCCTCCCCTAAAAGGACAGCGAAAGCCATCCTACTCTCGCTGCTGCTCTATGTCAAGGCTGGCCGGCATCGGGACATGTTTTAGCTTTGCTTCCCTTATTTAACAATAACAACGACTTACGCTTAACGAGAATTTACTACAAAAGTTCTCAAGGCCGATTGACAAATTTGTTCTTTCGATTTTGCCCCAACATTTACCCCGCCTCAACTCCAGATGAAGTTCCACGAACTTCCTGTCAAATGAATACTCAATAAATTTATTCCAGTATGTACCAACTCGGAAACCTTATACAGTTCTTGTAAACAGCTTACACGCGACTCGTACAGGTTCTTTACGCAGTGGTGGGCTGCCAGCGCTTATAGGAATTCTTCAAGGGTTATCTAACCAAACTCAACCATTTTTGTCGATATGGAACACGTCAGTACAAGCCGTTCCGTTGACCGATCGTCGCACCTTGGTCCCTGGTGGAAGTCGCCTTGCCCTGGAGGAATTTTGCGCGGCGCAGCAGGTCCTCTCGCTTGGCTTCGCAGGCAAGGCGCTCCTCTCGCAGGGCGTCCAGCTTTTTCTGTAGCCTGGCGACTGCGATAAGCGGGGAGAAAGAACAGACGGGAAACAGCGGCCGCCATGGCCAATCTATCACCGCAGGGGTTTATTTTGTTGTGCTCTGACGTTATACGTGCTTTGCCTTCGTGATAATGCTGCAGCAGTTAGGTGGAGAAGAATGTGTGAGGGTTATATGACTTTGCGGTTAATTTGGCCATAGATCAGAATATCGCTGCAGTGTTTAAATTATGTGTGCGTGTGCGCGCTTTATTGTGACTTCTTGCTCGCGTGCATAGCTAGCGGTTGAGCATTTAGCCCCCTAACTTTACTACTTTCCAACTAAATTTCTTCAGTAACGATTCACAGAGCACCGCATATGCACTGTCGGAATTACGCCAACCTGTAAGTATAAACTCAGTTTTCTTACAGATCTCGGAATGAAACGTCAGAAATAGATTTCTTTCGTGATCTGTATTTCATTTTGTGGGAAGTGCTAGCAAATATCCTCAGTTGTACTCGCATTTGCGACGTTCTGTCAGTGAGAATATTTACGTTTCTATAGACCAACTTCTGGTCATTATCCGAAACCTAACACAAAACAACGTTGGACCTAATATACACACATGGCTTAGCCATAAATTGTGCGCAAACAAAGATATACATTCGACGACAAACACATTTTCACGTGTGCATACAATAACACAGACACGCAGACAAAGAGAGAGACAGAGAGAGTCTGTGAGGAAGAGAGACAAGAGACAGAAAGACGGTGTGTGTGACCTGAACGAAGACGTGCTAGCTTCGCTTCCAAGGGCTCTCTTACTCTCAACGAGTCCTTGCTCCTCCATGTTTACACTGCGGCTATGCCTGCCCAGCAGCCTGCCGACACCCTTGTCCAAGCGCTGTTCGGGAGTTGTCAGGGCTGTCCTGGATACGCCCACAGGTGCCCTGTCGATATGCTCTCCGTCCGAGTGGACTCTCCGCACACCACCGATCCCACCAACCGAACTGTCCTTCGCTTTTCTTTTTGGTCGTGGCTTGAACCTCGGTGGCAGTACCTCGATTCCTTTAGGGGCCTTCACTTTCGCCGCTCTTCCGCCAGTAACCGAATCAGTTTGAGCCTTGCCTCCCCGAATCTGTGGCACGTGAATGTTCGTGGGCAGTGGCACTTCAGTCACGGTGCCGCGACTTCCGCGACCACTGCTGGAAGATGTTGCGTCTACAGCTGCCGTCCCCTTCCCCGTCGTGTTCATCCTCCGTGGCCTTAGCTGTCGGTGGTTCGTCGGCCAGGATGCCTTCATCGTTGTTCTCGCCTTCACGCAGATCCTTTGGTGAAGACAATTCGGCCCTGCTCGTGGCTGGAGAAGGAGTGTTGGTGCATGTGCCTTCGGCAAAAGCACTGTCTTCTTCAGCACGTGACGTGTCTAGGTCAGTTGGAGGTGTAGCCCTGTCCGTGGTGGCAGCAGGAACCTCCGCTTTTGCTGGTTCCGAATCGTCGCTGACATCCGTTGTGCTGGCTTTTTCCTCCTGCGTGGTGTGTTCTTCCTCTGTTTCTAATCCATGTGCTCTCTCTTGCGCGTGTACTGCGTCAACTGTTTTCCCAGGAGATTCATCCATGTCCGTGATAGCACCAGGCATTTCAGCTTCTGCCGGTTCCTCATCGGGAATGTGATCCACCGGGGCTCGCTTCTTCCGCTTGCATGATGCGTTCTATATCACTCTCCAAGTCGCCTGCTGTCTCCTCGGCATCCACTGCGTCCCCCGTTCCGCCATCCGTCTCAGTCACCTCACTCTCCAATCCTTCACCTTCTTCCTTTTTCTCCGTAGCCTCATCTTCATTAACATCAACCTTTAATGCGTCTTTGAGGCTCTCAGCAAGGTTGTTGCCCTCTGCGACGCTACTACGTTCATCGTTAATGCGCTCCTCATCTTGCTCCTCATTATGATCATCTCCTTCTGCTCTATTAAGGATTGCTTCGGTGCTTTCATCTTCAGTTTTAACGGTCGGCGCTGAATCTGAAGAGAAAGGCTCCCCATTGTTGTCATTCGGCTCTTCGGCTTTGGGCCCTCCTCTGCATGCGATCCAACTTTTACTGTATCGATAGAGGAGTTGGCATTTAACGCTGTATGTTCTTCCTTTCTTTCTGCATCTTGTCCATTGTCAGCCTCATCCCCAAAGGTGTCATTTTCTTCGATTGCGCTTTTAAGTTCTTGAAGAACTGCTTCTTCACTGGTGATCCGCTCTCTTGTAGAGATGTCAGGGTTCTGCACGTCGTCCTGGTCAGGTTTTTCTGCATCCTTTTCTTCATAATTGTCTTGTTCTCGATTGTTTGCTGGCTCAATGACCTCGGCCATTGCATGAGCTTCCTCACTCGGTATCGTATTAGCGTCAACCCCATCTGCTTACATGCTGTAACAATCCATCTTGAACTTCAGAAGGCAAGCTAGTCGGTGCTGACTGTTCTCTGTTGTCAATATCTCCCCCACTGTCACGAACGCCGGCTAAAGGTTCACCCGCATCGTCCTCTGCAAGACCTTGTTTGTTGTCATCGTCAGTTAGTTCTTCAGATGGCACGCCGATGGCATCGGAGGTTTTCTACGTGTTCTTCATTGACGTTGGGATTTATGTCAGAAGGTGTGGCCGTGCTGGAATCTTCTTTGTTATGTTCATAATCATCCTTTGATTCATCACCGCCCAATTGATTACTTTCTGCAGTAGGGACGCCATCTGACTGGCTATCTCCACCTACTTTTTCACTGCTGATGTCATTTAAATCCACGACTGTGTCAGGGGCATCGTCTTCTCTGGCTGGAACCTCAGAAAGCTCTTCATGAGGGCCTCCATTTACTTGCATTTATTTCCTGACTTTCTTCGGATTCTTCACTTTGGACTGCAAGTTCAGGTACACTGGTACTTTCCTCTTGGCTTTTCTCGGACTCATCAGCGGCCTCCGCAACATCCTTAGCTACTTCTTCGCCGGAGTGCTCTGCTGCTGGGGGCCCAGAAGGTTCTGTAGCGGAAGCACTCCCAGGGCGAGTCCCCACAGTGACGACACTTCTCATGGTGTCCTTTTCAGTCGAACCTTCAGTTTGTCCGGTTTCTAAACCATCCTTACTCTGAATCTCCCCTTTTTCGCCAGCCACAGTGGGATCAATAGTACCCTCAAGAGTTTCTTCTGTGGTGCTTTCTTGATGCCGCACATGAATGTTGTCGCTGCTTTCAGTGCTCGCGAGTTCCTCATCCTCATTGAAATTTTCCTTTGCATCGGCTGGCTCCGCTTCCTGTTTGGTTAGGCCATTGTTGTCCACACCCGACGCAGTTTGGTTTTCTGTATCTATAGCACTGTTTTCGTCGCCAAGAGCATCAGCGGTGTTGTTATTCCCTGCTACCACCTCGCTATCTTTTGTATCTTCAGTTTTGTTGTCGCCGTCTATCTCAGGGTTCTTCAGATGGCTTTCAATCGATCCCACCAATTTATTATTTTCATGATCTCCCTGGGAATTCGCATGTGTACTGTTTCTGCCATTCTCAGTTCCTGTTTCTTCCTGTGAAGCTTGCTTGCTTCCGTGCTCTATTGTTTCTCCTGCTAAATATGAATCATCACCTTCGTGGGTATTCAGCTCAAGAAGTTTGTCGTCGCTAATATTGATTTCGGGGGTGCCTGATTATTTTGCCCCCTGTACGACGCTTTCATCCTCCAGTGGTTCTGGATTTGCCTCCTCTCGCTCTCCCGAGTGCGCTTCGCTGTTCTCAACTTGATAATCAGCATGGTCACTTTCATCAGTAGCCTCAGGTACTCTTGCAGTAAGCTTTAACATCTTCCTCAGAGGCCAGCACTTCCTCCTGAACCTCATTTTCTGTGTTAGTATCATCCAGTCTGGTCCGACGCGAAGCGCTGACTGTCTTGTTCTCGTCCTCAGAGCCTTCATCATCAGCGGAAATGTTTTCGTCCACGGTGTTTTGAACGGACACCGTGATGTCCGTTTGGAAGGTCTCCAGACAGCCGCTCAAGTCTTTCATGCTCGAGAGTGCTAGTATCATCCGCTGACGGGTCATGGTCATCATGCGCAGTGCTATGGAAATCGGTCGCTCCTTCGGCTAGAGCACCTCCGTCAGCGTCGGTGGTAGTGTCGCCATCAGCCGCCTTCGTCTGACCCCTGTCGCCTTGCAAGCTTCCTCGAGTGCCACTCTTGCCGAGAGACCTTTGAGCCCTGGAGCGCCGTCGTTCACCACTTCCGCCTGCACCGCCCCTAGAAGAACTGTGTTCTCTCGCAGCCTTTGCGGATATGTTCGCCGCGCCCCCCGTTTGCGTTCCCGTGTCTCCTAGCTCAGTCACGTACACTTCCACGTCGAACGTTCGCTCTCTCTTGGGCTTCTTGGCCTCCGCTGCCGCTGCCGCGTCGCTCTTCCTGTAGCTTTCCACCACCGTCCGTGCCGTGTCCACGTTCGCGACTGTCTGCCTTGATGATTTCTTAGACATATCACCTGCGTTTTTTCGTGACTTGGCACCTTGGCGCACGTACTCCCTAATCTCTGAGGCTTCCGCTTCGGCTTCGGCTGTCCCGGCCTCATCCACTGGTCTGCCCGGAATTAGACGAACCTTGGCCACTTGGACCGTGACCCCTGGCTGACCCCTCCTCCGACCCTGCACGACTGTTTTTTCGCCACTCATTCCGGTCACTCTGGTAGCCGCTGGCGCCGCTTTCTTGCCGGCACCTCTGGTCACGCGCGTCGGCTGTTGCTGCTGCTTCTGCTGTTCCCGCTCTAAGCTGGGGTACTTACTCCTTCGGGAGGCTTTGTCGCCACCTCCTGTCGTCTTCCACGTACGCTGCCGACCCGACGCCTCCTCGACGTCACCCTTACCTACGGGCGCGACTGACCACGAGGTTTGCGCGACCGCCCTCTCCTCGTCCTGTTCCTCCTCTTGGGTGACTTCGAAACGGTAGGTTCCCTCTTCCCGGAAGTAGCGCGAATCCCCTTCCGGTTTCGCTTCCCCTGCCTCGCGCCCGCCGTCTCTAAACCCGTTATCAGTTTCCGCCTCCTCGATAGGCCTTCTTTCGGCCTCGGACGCGGACCTAACGATCTCTTCGGAAGACGACGCCGGACCCCCGGCGGGGCCTTCCTGTTCTATGGACGCCTCCTCCGCGCTACTAGTTCCGACTTCCGGTTTCGCCTCCTGGTCTGCTTCCGGCTTTGTTTCCGCGTCCGCTTCCTGTTCGACTTGCGATTCCTCCTCGCGCTCGAGTGTGGCGACGCTGCTTGCCCGGCGCGATTCGGCCTCGCGACTTGGCCTTCTCTGAGGTCGTTCGCTCTCCCCTTCGATATCTTGCGAGACTGCTTCTTCGCTCTCTGCTTGGGATTTTAATCTGCAACGAATAAAAAAACGCCAAGGGGTTTGCATGTCACATCAAGCATTTTATTGCATATTCAGCCGCAATGAAAGCGCAAATTAAAAATAAAACAAACTCATGAAACAGCGGCAATTCTTTCTATTTTGTTAAGGCCCGGGAGGGGGTTCACCGATCGATAGAACGACTGCAGCACACACAACTCTCACGTGTGGCACAGGCGCCACTCTTGTTTTGTGGCCACGTTTTGTAGCTTTAACAGTGGCAATCAGAATTGTCACGAGAGTGTTATCGCGTGATATTAAAGCCTCCAGTGCAGCATGGAAAGGGGCGAGTTGTGGTAGTTTACAGTTATACAGGCAAATGCATGTCAGCAAAAATAAAACTAAACGTTGTTTGAAAACAGAACTACCACAAACACGAAACGGTATTCACCAAGAATTTGCATTCAGTGCGAACTTATCGAAGACCATCAAGATTTTTAAAAATAATTTCCAACTTAACCCGAGGTGTGCTGCAGGCACAAGCAGTTTTGCAGCGAACATTTGCTACTTGATGATTTTCATAAAATTGGATTCAATAAAGGACAGAAAGATAAGAACGTGAATCAGAATTTGTTAGCTGGCAAATTACTGTGAGTGATCGGTATGGCCGCACTCCGCATGTAACTTCAGTATACGGTCTCTGCGCGAACATTTGCTGACTACTACAAAAGAAAACGTTTTGACCCGTGGTGTAACACCAGCCTGAAGGTTACAGCTTCTGGAGCAGACATTAAACAATTCGTTGCTTGTTTACTTGAGAGCATGTTTTGTCGCATGTACAGTCATGAAAAAATGAAATGCGAACACGAAAACAGGAACCAGAAATAGACAGCATTGGAAGATGCTGTTGGTTGAGGTCCATTAATGGTGCGCTATCGGTATATTTGGGAAGCCACATTTTCCAACTCTGTTTTTGTCACGCTAAGCCGCGCGTTATTTTCACTTGCGTGGAAAGAAATCACGCTATTTGTGTGTTTGGTTCCCACATTCATGTTCCCGTTTCATCTGCCCATGACTGTACGTCACAAGAATTACTTCGTGTGATTGGTGGCACGCGACAAAACTTTCACCCCAGAAACAAGACTGGGCCGACTGGTCGATTCCACTGGGACCTCTAGTTCCTTTTCTTCGCATTACTTGAATGCTACGGTGAACTTAACGCCTCAATTATTCTGCAGAATTCCTACTGGGATGTAAAGTTGGGTGGCATCATATTTGTTATTGTGTCGATATTCGGGATCTCTTTGTGGTGAAAACAGCCTACTTAATGGCCAAAATAGAGTTGATTGGGTTACCAAAGTACAGCTCTTTTAAATAAATCAAAGACGTATGTACTCTTTCATCATCACCAACCTATCTATGGGCACTGCAAGGCAAAGGCCTCTCCCATTAATCTCCAATTACCTCGGTCCTGTGCTAAGTGTGATCAATTTGTCCCCGCAAACTTCTTGACCTCGTCTGCCCATCCAACTTTCTGCCGCCGCCTGCTACGCTTGCTTTTGTGGTCCCTTTAAAGTCTTTCTCTCGTTAGTTCAGTCTAATAGAGATTTGCATCATACCCGTTGTAGGCATGCGAAAATGCCTGCCTCGTTTCATTGCGGAAGCATTTGGGAGCGTTAACGCAAGCGTAATAGTGTCTCAAATCATACAATAACCTACTGGGATGAAACTATTTTGAGGAAATAACTAAGCATTGGCGGGAGTAACTATGACCTTCCTGCATCGCAAGTGGAAACTCAATAGATATGTAAACTCCCTCTCCATCCCTCACTGACTCACTAGCTCACAATAAAGGACTGTTTTGTTCGCTTGCGCTTTAACTGTACATACAGGCGCATTTCGGGCTCGATCGTTTCGTTTTAACTCCAACATCGGTGACGCAGCTTACTTAGCCATTTAAAAAGCGAATACAAGAATCACGAGCCATTCCAGTCTGTAAAGGTGGGTGACAAGCGAAGCTGAGGTGAGAAAGAATTTTAAACAAAGCTGCGCATTCTCGACGGATGTCGTGCTGCGACTGGCCGTTCCTCCACGTCATTGATTGATGGTAGAGGATCTGGAATCGGGGATAGACGCATCCGTTGGTAATGGAGAGTCGGGCTACGGCGCATTTGAGCAAACCGTCTTTACACATGTCGCAAACTTAAATATTTTTGACACCCCCGGTGTTTGGGAGTCCGAATTATACGAGGCCTCCTAATTATGACTAGACAAAGAAGTGAAAAAATGGGGAACGGCGTTTTTCTGATTTTCTGTCGCGTGTGCGGCGGGCAGAGTTAAAGTTTCTGGTTAAAGATCAGCGCACAAAAGAGGAGACCTAAAACCAAGTAACTGCCAGCACAGGGTAGTCCTGTCAGTTACTTCCTTTTGTGCCCCGTCTTTTGTGCGTGAATTGTTAATGATCAATGTGCACCAACTCGCCCTACTCACAGTCCCCCTGAAGTTTCTGACCTGCCGAACGCCTCCTTCAGCAGCAGCTTCTCACAAACAAACCGACACACAAACAAACAGACAAACAAACAAACAGACAAACGCACGCACACAAAGGTATCACGCCATGGAACGCTAGTACGCTTCAAAGACACGAGTTTGAAGCTGACTTTGCCGCAAGGCTTTTTTGATAACGCACAACACAAATGTGGTGAAGCCTAGCGATAAACAGCTTCGCTGTAAATGAAGAATTCCGCTTATAGAAACTTCTGCTGACATTTCACCAAAATTACGGCCGTTGAATGGAAT
Organism: Haemaphysalis longicornis; assembly: GCA_013339765.2. Classification (NCBI taxonomy): domain Eukaryota; kingdom Metazoa; phylum Arthropoda; class Arachnida; order Ixodida; family Ixodidae; genus Haemaphysalis; species Haemaphysalis longicornis. Next base: position 24,196,479 of record CM023449.1, read on the forward strand.
GGTGGCGCCACCTGTCTCACCCAAACCCAAAAAAATTTCTTTCCGGGAAGCGCTCAGTAGTTTTCCAGCTTATGCCACCAGACAGCCTGCCGAAACATAATGTCAAAGTTTCTGGAAAGAAGCTTTTTTTTCGCTCGGGACATTATTCGGTGACCGGTTTGTCGACAAGGGCCGATTTATACGGAGTCTGCGCAGCGAGGGCAATAAAGTAGAAGTTTGGGAAACAACGTTTCCGCAACGCTTGCCAACCCCTTGGAGACAAGCTACCGTTACCAATTCAGCAGGCCGGTATAGAGATGTCCTCGGCAATTCGAAGCCCCGTCTCCGCATTGAGAAACGAGCATTGTCAGTTTGAGACCAGAGATAAAAATGAATGAGGTACAAACATCGCTGAGGAATGGAGACAGGAACAGAACCGCTTTGAAGAAGATTTCAGTGTCTTCACTGGACGGATTGTTTGTTCCCTTTATTGAGGGAACCGTGCAGTATGTGCGTTTACTCTAGAAGAGAAAAATTTCCCCGTCTGGTGGACGACTGTTCGCGATAAATGTTTGTAAGCTGAGGAAGTCGCGATCGCAATTTCTTTCGGCGTCCTTTCGCAGGACTAGGGCCGCAAAAAATGTGGACTTCGACGTGGAGCAGAAATTTTCAAACGGCAAATGCCAACTAAACAGAGCATATCTCACTTTTGGAGAGAAATTAAGGTGGTTCTCAAGCAATGCTTTCGTTGTTAGCACAGACAGATTGCGCGCCAACAAAAAATGAAGCCTCGCTTTGGTAAGGAGGAAGAAGCTGTCAGTTCCATCCGGGAGTGGGTACACCTTCCGCTCAGTTTATTAGCGCCCACGTTTTAAAGCAATGACACTTCGACGTCAGAATTTAGGGATAGCAAAACCACTGAAACATTCAAGGGGCCATAAGACGAAATACTAGTGCGTCCTGTTTGAAAGAAGGAGCGTTTGAAAACTGACCAAGCTTCATTGTGGCCAGGAAATAGGTTTTTTTTACCTAAAAAGTATAGAAAAGTTTGACATCCACCTAAATGCAGCCATACGGCTACAAAGGTCAAACTTTCCTTTACAGAAACTTACTCCACCTTGGGGATTTCCCCTAAATCTGGTCGATTAAAAAGTATAGAAACAATAAAAAACCTTCAAATTTCGCGTTACAGTGACACGTTACCGCAAAGAGTGACGTAATCAGTGCTAGCACGAAAAACATTGTTATCCCTGTGTTGACTGCAAGTTAGCATCCAAGGAATACGATTGAAGAGAACTTGAGGCCCCACTAGAATGGGCCATGATGTTTCCTGGTTTTTGCTTAGGTAGGGGGCCGATAAATCCCAAAAACAAGAATTTCTCACGTCATGAACAAATTTCAGAAAAGTGGCCGAGGAGCCCCTTCTGCTTTATCTGTTTTTGGTTAATATCTTGATGATATGTTTGATGCACTCTGCTACTCTTAATGACGAACGGTTATCTTGCGTTCGTATTACATGCCCTGCCCACACCTAATTCTTCTTCTTGATTTCTACTTATATGTGCCCAACACGAGTTTGTACCCTGACCCACCCCGCTCTGTTCTTGTCACTTAATGTTACACCTGTCACCTTCCGTTCCATTGCTCGCTGAGTCATCCTGAATTTAAGTTGAACCCTCTTAGTGAGCCTCCAAGTTTCTGCCCCGTAGGTGAGTACCGGTAAGATGCAGCTGTCATACACTTTCTTCTTCAGGGACAACGGTAGGCTGCCATTCATTATCTGAGGATGCCTACTGCATGCACTCCACCCCATTCTTATCCTTCTAATTATCTCTGCCTCATGGTTGGGATCCGGGTTCACAACTTGGCCTAAGTAGATATACTCGCTTACCACATCCACTGCTTCGCCACATATCTCAAATCGATGTGCTGCCCGAGGTTATTGATCATTACTTCAGCTTTCTGCATATTTATTTTCGTAATATTTTCTAGTTAATGTTTCTTCCTAATTAATTAATTAGGCACTGCTGCCACAAACGTGTAGCAGCACATAATTCGTGTCCATAGGTAGCATCTTTTTGTTCTGACCGCACCGTCTGGCGCGATGTCCATTCATTCTAGCGATCGCCCGCTATTTCGAACTCCGCATAATTCGAACAATTTTGTGGTCCCCATCGAGTTAGAATTAACGAGCTTTCACTGCACTTGTTTCCACCGTTTACGTTGACGACGTGGTCGTCATTAGCATTTCGAAACCGTCGGAGGTCACAAAAGGCAAAAGAAAGAAAAGCATTGAAGAGCGCGTGTTTCTGGCACACAAAGAACTACTCCCACCATTGTAGTAGAACTGCCACAAACAAGACATAGCTTGCATGACCTGTCACTGCGGCGTAAATACGCACGGCTTTCCCTCTTTCACAAAGTATTTTATCAAAACCCCATTTTAAAAAAAACAGCTTTTCGCAACTTCCTCCCATATTTAGTCCCGTTTGTATCATGGCTTAAAAGTTGGTGTGCCATCTAGTCAAACTAATCTTTGTCATTACACTCTCCTTCCCGAAACAAGCAGAGACTGCAACCACCTTCCCGTCGCCATCGCCTCTATCACGGACATGATTAACTTAAACTAATCAAAAAATTACACCATCTTCTAGTAGGGAAACCCCGAGTAGTATGCGAAGCAGCCATGGGGTCGACTGAAGTTCCCATTAGTTTTCACTTCGTCGTTTCCGTTGACGTTCAGCTCCGCATGCCTTCGTTGTATCAGTAGCTTCTTGACGTAGTTTGAATGAGTGAAGGCCATAAGGTGCGTTCGTAGTGCATGCTCCCGTGTCGGTTTGTAGCGCATTGAGAAGAGCGCCACGTACCTCCCGTTGCGGCCACAGAGTCGTGGGATTGAAACCGGGCGCCGCCTAACTATTTCTTTTTATAGTGGACTGCGCTGACGTCAGCCCAAACGCTGACGGGGCTGAAGAGACGCGCATGCGCAGTAGAGTGCGGACGGCGGACAACGACAACGAGGGAGGGAGGGACACAGCCCCGAGCATGAGATGCTTCGCATCTAAAATTGCTTTAAAGTTATTGTTTGTACATGCATATCTTTTTTTTGTTCAACAACATTTCTTTCTAGTAACATCCTACAGCGCTGAAAGTAAATAAATGAAATGAAATAATATTAGCTGATACAAAATAACAATCTAACTAGCATGCGGTCTTTGTCTGTGCTTAGGTTGGCGCCATGGCCCGCCGTGGTGGCTCAGTGGCTAAGGCGTTGTGCTGCTGAGCACGAAAACGCGGGATCGATACCCGGCCGCGGCGACCGCATTTCTGACGGAGGCGAAAAGCAACAACGCCCGTGTGTACGAGATTTCGGCGCACGTTAAAGATCCCCCGGATGGTCAATATTAATCCGGAGCCCCCCACTACGGCGCGCCTCATCGCCTGCGTTGCGTCGGCGCGTTAAACCCTATAATCGATCAATCAATGTTGCCAGCATGACCACTGTCCGACAGAATACACCCTGAAGGGGTTATATAAAACGGCTACTTCAAGTTCCCGGGAGGACACCGAGAAGCCACTGGTCCAAAAAAAAAAAAAAAAAAAAAACCTATTTTCACAGGAAGGGGCTCATTTACTATGGTTTCGTTGCAGTATTGCTTTTGTGCCGAAGATTCCTCCCGCCCGGGCGTCACAACCTCGCAAGCCAAAGGTCTGTTCCATCCTTATTCCTCGTCGTAACAAACATCGGAGGTTCAGACAAAACATGAAAACAGAAAGAACGCAATTCTCCTTTCTTGCGGCACTATCAACAAACATAAGATGAAAGAGCAAGGTTGTTCGCATCCGTCCCCAGGGCACGTGGCCTCATTTATTTGCCCCTGTTTCCCACAGTACGCGCTTCGGAAACATCAGAAAGTCTCTTTGTGCGATCCTGCGAGACTTGTGTGAAATGAGGACGGCTTTGGGATCTGCATCAGCGTACGGGGTCACTGAATTGTGTTACACGAAATGCCCTGTGTACGCGGCAGATCAAGAGGGGCGAGGGGAAGTCAGCTTTTCCGGGTTGCAGTCGATACTACAACCGCCAGCAAAAGAATGAAGTGAAAGATAGTAACAGCCTTATGCGTCCCTCGAATGCGCTCCTCTTCAATCCTTGTTTGCTTGTTTCCACTGTCCTCATCTTTGCACAGATGCAACGTGCACCCATTTCATCCTTTGCGAGAGTCTCTTTATCCATCCGCATCCGTTTTCCCGGTCCCCCGAACAACCCTTTACATCTCAGGGCTTCCTAGGCAGAATTGGAGCTTGAAAACGATGTCCTTCTCCCGCGCTTCTTCTATTCCAATAGGAGAAACAGCTTTGTTGCCGCCTCTTCACCGAGCGTGAAGGCTTTGTCCCTACTCTATCTTTTTTTTCTCCTTTCGGAGCGTGTACACCGAATCTGCGTCGGCCGTGCCGTTCCTTTGTGCGCGTTCCATTATCAGCCTATTCCCCGAGAGGCAGTACTGCGACGCTGAACGTCTTGGTTTCCAATGCCTTTGGAACGAGACGAACCACGTTCCTGTTTATATTTAGTTCGGAATTTTTCTACTCCCCCTAGTCAGTCTTTCTGCTCCCTACTAACCGTTTCACGCACGTGTGAGCTAGTGTGCAGGCGGTACTGTGGTTCGTAAGTAGCGTTCGTGACGGGAAAGAAATTGGGGGACCCGAAGATACACGTCTGTCTTTTAGCTTCTATTTTTTTCTGCTAGTGGGTTTGCACATACAGCAGGTTAGATTTATTATGTGATGATAACTTAACAGTTGTGCCTTAACTTTCTCATCGAATCCCTTCAGTAAAATACTTAGATGCTTATTTAAAGACGGCTCAGCCTCGCCGTAAGCCTTTCATGCTACTACGAATTCCGGTGAAAAGGGGCGCAATGCCGCTCAGATGCGTGTGCACGCATCTGAGCAGCATCTGAGTGCACGCATCTGAGCACACGCGCAAACAAACAAACAAACAAATCACAAAATTTGAGATTTGTGGCTTCGGGCCTCGCCCGGCGGCATGTTTTTCGCCCGTTATTTTCTGTAATTGCGAAATGAACTTTCCCCAAAGAAAAGTGGCGAACTACTTTACCTATCCCTCCTTAACTTTGTTCACTCCTGGCTTTTTACACCCACTCAAAAAAACAAGAAGTACACCTTAAAACAGTGTATATAGGAATAAAACACCCTTTTAAAAGATGTATTCTGGTGTTTTTGCTAAGGTGTAAGGGTGCTATAAACGACAAAACACCATAAAAAAGCGTTCTTGTGTTTTTTATGCTATGGTGTAAGGGTGTTAGTTATATCTAGGGATTTTTTTCTGGTTACACTCTTAAAGAACACTGAAGTGAATTGCAAGCATTGCGTGATTACCAGCGCAAATTGTAGTCTTGGATTTCTAGACCATTCATGTTTGAAGCGCGGACAGACGAAACACAAGAAGAGGAGGACAAGACGAGCGCTTTCTCCTCTTCAAGCGCTCGTCTTGTCCTCCTCCTCTTGTGTTACGTCTGTCCGCGCTTCAAACATGAATCAGATCCAACTAGCTCAAATTTCCGTTTCTGGACCATGTTTAGAATATTCTTGCTACGTTTACGCAGCTTTATTCAGTAGAAAAAAATCAATCGAAAGTGTTCTCCTTCTCTCTGCATCCCCCTTTCCGATTTCCTATGACATTTCGTATGACATCAAAACAAGATGGCTCTGCTTGACGGCGCTACTGCACGGCTCGCCGACCCTCAGACTGAATCAGTCGGCCCAGCGTTTACTCGGCCAGCCGCCGGCGGGTCGTCGCAACTCGAATTGTTCGCTCGTTTTAAACCAAGCCCCGGCACGTTTGTGCCTGGAGGAATGGGCCGTTACTTTGTTAGTTTATAGGCTGCACCGATCTCCAACCTCAAGTCGCTCCACATGCGGCGCTTCGCTGTCTAATATACGCTAGTAGAAAATATCTAAGGCCAGTTGAGGGCGGGAGAAGAGCCAGCTATGTTAATACAGTTAAATCTAGTTAATTTTAAATCGAAAGGGACCATAAAATTGTTCGAATTAAGCGGAGTTCGAATTAGAGGGTGGACGCTAGAATGAACGGACATCGCGCCACACTGCGCGGACGGAACGCAAAGAAGCCCACCTCTGGACTCGTCTATCGCGAATTAGGAGCTACTACACGTTTGTGGCACGTGATTTCGCAAATAGTGTTCATGGAGCTCGAACAGCGAACGAAATTAGTTGATCGGTCAGTCATACGCCAGAAACAGGCACCCGACATGCATTCATGTGATCAGCGAGCCGTAATGTCAAACAAAGGACTCTGTTAAAGCTGGAAAACACGTTTGTTTAGTGCAGGGTTGATTCAATCAAAATTAAAAGTAATCGGTCGATTACTTTAAATTTTCGCCCGACTTGTCGGCCGACGTCTCCTGCGAGGAGCGATGGAAACACGGCGGTCCCAGTTCGAATTAACCGTTCTGGATACCGACGTGTTCGAATTATCGAAAGTTTTCCCCCATTGAAATATACATGGCTGTGCCGGGACATAGGACGTCAGTTCGAATCAACCATAAATTCGAATTAACCAAGTTCAAATTAACAAGCTTGTACTGTACAGGTACTAAGGAATAAAATCAAGCAAAACCCTTCTCGCACAGCGTAAAACCGAGAGCGCGAAGCAATTTTCGCACTGGGTGAACTAACACAGCGCTCAGCAGCACGACCAGACATCTGCGAACTCTTTCCGATTAAGGAATGCAGTCGCCAGAGATTACATATTTGTGGAAATTTAGGGGACGCTTACTTGCACGAGCGCAATTCAAAGAATAGTCTACTAAGCTTCCTGAAATGCTAAAACGAAATAAAAATATATACTGCCTACACATTATATACTTTGTATTTCCGCCCCTGGCAGCGCTGGCTTGTGGCCGAGTGGTCTGCAGCACTAGGTGTATTACGTGCAGAGCACTTTAGGGGCTCGCCTTGTCGCCGTAGTTCGCTCGCTGGGCCCAAGTAGAGCCACACGGCGTTGCGTCGTAGCGGCTGTCGTCGAGGCGGAACCCAGAGGCTTCGAAAGCCAAGCAGTTAATATAGTTATAAGCGTTCAAAACTCGTTAATCGCTAGCGCTTGTCATACATCTCCCTGTTGTTAAGCGGAAAGAAAACTGCAGGTACATTTGAGACAAAATGTACGTGATTAACTGGCAGCGCCCGCGTTCATTGAGGTATGAATGCTCGTTCGGTTGGTATTTACGATAGTAAGCAAAAAAAAGTGGCAGTGCAACGCCGGCACGTGCGGAAGGAAAAGCAAGCACCAGAAGAGCAGAACTCCCGCTGGCGCAGTTTCAGGCAGGGGGCGCGCGAGCAATGCGAAGGCGGGAAATTTGAATGCATTGGGTGGTACCAGTGAGCGCATAGCGGCGCTACAGCCCATTATGACGAATCACTGCTCCGCAGTTCCGACAGCTTTAACATTGAGTGGGGCGGCTTTATTTTTTATTCTGCAATTCACCGGTTCGAATTGCCAATAAAGCTATCTTAAGTTGATTTATTTGTTTTGGGGCAATGTTTTCTGTACTGCATTCACCGTTTTCGCGCTGTAACGTTGATTGCTCCTCGCGCGAGTTCGCAGAACGCGTGCAGACTGACACTGACGCGCTGGTGAGTTCTCGTTGGCGTAGGGTTGCCACAAGCACCGACTGCTTGTGGGCACATTACCGAATCAGCCGCCCTTTGCCTGCTGCGAACACGCCTATTACGATAAAAGCATGAGCCAGGCAAGCTCCAACGGTGGTTGAAAAGCGCATGGCATTTGAGCGTCTGCAGTGACGCGGAGGGCGTTCTTCCACTGCGTACGCCTCGGCTATAGTGATTGCTACGATTCCTAGACGCGGAGGATTGTCTGGCGCATTTACAGCCGACAATATGTCAGAAGCGCGGTATGCTGATTACTGAAATATCGAGAATGCCCAGCCAACGATAACGTCGGATACACGCATATTGTTTCACAGAACCGAAACCAAACTGGTTTGAATTCTAATCCTGGACATCGTCCAATCACGTAGCATCTCGTATGGAAGTTACTGCTTTTATTTGGTGCGGCCGCCGACCGAACGTGTAGTTTTAAGTGCGAATGCACTTTATAAGCGACCCCGAACCTTCCGCCGTCCGCATAGCAACAGCTGCGGGTGCGCGCGCTCTTCGTCTTCCTTAGCAACGGGGGGAGATGGGCGCGCGTGCCTGGCCGCTGACATGGCACATACCCACGTGGGAGATTGGCCAGGAATAAGTGCGAATTCACTTCTTAAGCGAGCCTGAATCGTCCGCCGCCGTAGTCCGCATAGCAACAGCTGCGGGTGCGCGCGCTCCTCGTCTTCCTTAGGCACGGGAAGAGATGGGCGCGGGCTGACTGGCGCTGACAATGGCACATACCCACGTGGGGGATTGGCCAGGAATCTCCTCGTCTTCCTTGGCAACGGGGGGGAGATGGGCGCGCGCTGCCTGGCCGCTGACATGGCACATACCCACGTGGGGGATTGGTCAGGAATGCACTTTATATAAGCGACCCTGAATTCCGGTGACCGCCCGTCCGTCCACCATAGCAACAGCTGCGGGTGCGCGCGCTCCTCGTCTTCCTTGGCAAACGGGGGGAGATGGGCGCGCACTGCCTGGCCGCTGACATGGGCACATACCCACGTGGGGGGCATTGGCCAGGAATCTCCTCGTCTTCCTTGGCAACGGGGGGAGATGGGCGCGCGCTGCCTGGCCGCTGACATGGCACATACCCACGTGGGGGATTGGCCAGGAATCGGGCGTGAGAAGGGCTAATGCACCCGCTAAAGGAGTACTGACACGAAATTTCAAAGCTGAGATCCGCTCTAGCAATTAAGTACAACGACAACACAAATAGGTGTCTGTGCATGGCACATACCCACGTGGGGGATTGGCAGGAATCGGGCGTGAGAAGGGCTAATGCACCCGCTTAAAGGAGTACTGACACGAAATTTCAAAGCTGAGATCCGCTCTAGCAATCAAGTACAACGACAACAAATAGGTGTCTGTGAATAAATGCATCTTTCTTTCTTGTAGTGTGTGTGTGTGTGTGTGATCTCTCTTTCACGAACATTACCGAACCGCGCAAATTCAACTCCTGCATTCGCACTTTCACATTCTTCCCACGGGGAAATGCGGGGAAATTTTTTTCTTCTTTTGGGGCTTTATAAAATAAATGCTGGCCTTATCGACCAGATAAACAAGAAAACGTGTTTATTTGAGCCAGTCTACGCAGTGCAAGCAAAAACAGGAGCTTGACAAATTCACTTCAGTGTCTCTTTACGGGTGTAAATCATTGTAGTTTAAGTCATCGCAAGCGTAGCCCGAGGGTGATGGGTTAGGTTTCCACTAGGTCGGCATGTTTGTCTCCTCAATCTTTGCTTCTTTCATTTAAAAATTTATATTTACGGACAAGACAATGACGATCTACTTTCAATACACCTCCTCGCCATAATTGACTGCTGGTTTTTTCTTCCTGTGGTCAATGAGCTCCTCATTCTTCTACTAAATAGCTATGTATGCACTGCAAAAGGACTTACATCCTTAGGTGTGTAAATCACTGTCTATTACACCCTTACAACCTAGCAGAAAACAAAAAAGGAAAACACCCACAAGAGTATTCGGACGTTTATAACACCCATGCAATTTAGTAAAAACACAAGAATACATCCTATTAAAGGGTGTTTTAGCCGTTGATTACACTCTTTGAAAGGGTGTTCTTGTTTTCATTGGATGTAAGGGTGTTTTCTAAAGACAAAGACTGTGGTTGATTCCTCTGTCATAGAAATCGGTAAAACATGAAAGTGAAATGTGCAGCGAAATCTGCAGAGAAATGAGCTTGATTTACGGGTCGGTGGCTGTCTTGTGGGTGGGCTTAAAGGCGAGCGACGTCCTGCTGGCGGGTCGCTTCGGGAAAGGTGTACTGGCGTCATTTTCGTGACGGATAGGACGTGAGTGAGATTTTGGTGTATCCCAGCATAAAGCACTTTCGTGTTAAAATATAAAACCCGAAAGCGAACAAGCCTAAGTATAATGAACTGTTTAGTACTAAAGGTTGCTTCCCCGCAAGAAGACCCTGTGTGCAGGGGTGCATCCTTACAAGCCGCTTGCTTTGTTGCACTGGCCTCACTTCTGCGACGGATATAACGTCATGGAAATCTTTGTATATCCCGGAATGAAATACTTTCGATGTTAAAAAGGGTGCGAACCAATTTACAGTGGGTATATGTATAATAAACCCCCTTATAACGAAATCGATTTATTCGAAATAGCGCTTTATTCGATGTGCGTGAAGTCTTCTCAGAGTACAAAATTAGAAAAATAAAAGGTTTTTTTTTGACGAAACTAACATGTATCTTTCCAACCTGCGAAGCAAACAGTTGGGGGACAGCTCACCTTTGGCCCCCACTACTGTCTTGGTCACCGCCCCCACGTCTCGGGCCCACGGATTCGCCCGCAAAGCTCAGCTTCCTCTGCTGCTGGAGGGGCACGGAGAGCTTGCTGCTCTCCGGAACGGGCACCACGGCCACGCTCTTGCGCCGGGCGTCGCTCAGGCTCGGCCTTCTGTGCTGGAAGCCCCCAAGGCGCGACACTGTGCCCGCCGCTTCCGTCGGCAGGGCTAGCGTGATCACGCCGGCTCCGTCGCTGCTACTGCGGTCCCTGGGCGCAGCCGCGGGCGGGGGCTCGGCGAAGGACTCGCGGCGATGTTCTTGTTGTGGTGAAGCCTCCGCTCGGTCGCCGCTTTCGGCTCGCTGGTCCTTGGCGCCCGGGAGGTCCTTGGCGTCAGCACCACCGACGACCGCTGACGGGGCAACCGAGGACCTTCGGCGAAACGCTCCTGGTGAAGGTGCGGGAGGAGCGTCGCTCAATTCCGGGCCGTCGCCCTCGCCGACGGTGCGCTCTTCGTGAACCCTGCGTGGGAAAAGAGACCCGCTGTTTTAGGCTGTTCATAAGCAGTGAAAACAGGGGAAACCATCGAAGTCTAATTAATAACACGAAAGTGTTTTATGCCGGGATACACCAAGACTTCAATGACGTCATATCCGTCCCGGAAATGATGCCAGTACACCTTTGCTGAAGCTACCCGCCAGCAGGACGTCGCTCGCCAAGCCCACCCACAAGACAGCCTCCGACCCGCAAATCATGCTCAGCTACGAATTTCGCTGCACATTTCACTTTCGTGTTTTACCGATTCCTATGGCAGAGGAATCAACCACAGTTTTTGTCATCATAGTTCATCGGCAGCTGGTGTGTTACAGGTATATTTGGACTAACGTAAGCTAAGTGCAAACCAGTGATGAAAGACGCTGCACGAAGAGAAGACACACACGGACGACCACTAAAGGAAAGTGTATTTAGTAAGGGAGCTTTGTTTCAATGATCAATTGTAGGTGCAGTTGCCATCTGCCCGTCGGTGTATTCGTTTTCTCCTATGCGCAGCCCCTTATACTACTGGTTTTCAATTTCAAAATGCTTAGACTGGTTGTATTTTCTTTCCTTCTATGCAACCCTGTCTGCGTTTTCCTGGGTTTGACGGTACGCTGCCCGTGTGCTGTAACCGAATCAGACATTTTGAAGTAACCGTGTACAACACTTGGTCAATTAATTTACTTTCCGCCTAATACTCCCTTCCCAGCTGAACAGCACGCATTTTAATGTCCGCCAAGGTTGTATTGCTGCCTAAACATTTATGCACACGATTTAAATAAACCCAACAACGAATTGCATTGCTATTCTTGTTTACTCTCCTTGGAGCCAGATAAACGTAGCACGTAGCATCACCTCCCGAACAGGTTTACAAAAGTCACGGCTTCATTTAGCTGTCTCTCTGCCAGGGACGCTAGAGCTGGAAAACGAGTGGAGTTGTACCATCTCTGAGCCAAAATACTAAAGTCGATTCTCAGCTCAGTCGCAAGGCCTCCTCCGATAGAAGGTTGCATAATTTTTAGTATATTAGACTGTGTAGAGGAGGTTGAGGTTCGGCCTAAGTTTGGTTCCCTTGAGGCTTGAGGATGGTTTCTCATCGCCTCTTGCGTGCTGCAAAGTGAAGGGAAAGTGAGGAAAAAAAAAATACGAGGTTGTCTGTGTCGCGTTGCGGAAATTAGGGGCTGTGAAAAGTGTCCAAAAGGGCCAATAAATATTTATAAGCCTAATAAACATGCAGTGGAGGAGACGGAAGTGATGACGCCTTTTGGAGCCATTGGTAACGTCGCTTGAAATATATACCGGCCCTCACTGAGGTTAAAAGCAAAACACTAAAAAGCACAACCCCGCTCTTCACTCTAAATTACTGTAGCATAGACAGTAGGTGATGTTCTGTCTTTTAGTGCTTGGTATTCGTCACACGTGGAGCCAAGTAAGCGGTGCTCATGGCCACGAGGGATGTGGGATAGCTCTCCTCTTAGAAAGACAGATGCAGACAAGTGACGTATCCACAGACGTGACCGCCGACATCAAACCTCTAGTAAGTAACGCAGCAAAGATACCAGCAATCAAAGGCATTTCAAAGGCGTCAACTCCTACGAACGTTTCCTCAACTGCAAAGCGTCAACCTGTACCTAAGTGCCAGTCAACTCACGCGGTTACTTACGTTCGCCTGTAACTGACTGAGCGCTGTTCTAAAGTGCACAAGCTCTATTATTCCACGTAAAAACCGATGCAACGCCACGTTCCCCGTAGAGTCAAGCTGACCTTCAAGCTCAGCCAAGGTCAAGCCAGAGCTTCGTGTGGTTACGCCGTGAAAGCGTCAAAGTCGCTCGCTCGTTCAAAAGGGGGCTGATAGAGGAGGGGGAAAGAGTTATGGCGCGTTCCGTCACAAAATTACACAAGAATGCGCTGGCTGCATTCAAGTGCATTGCGCGTTCGCGCCTACAGCACCGATTTCGTCGAGCAGCACCTGTGTTTTGTCTTGTGGTGCAGTTGTGGGCGCGGACGTGCACTCTAGCTGCAGAAAACACGGTATTTTTTTTTAAGGACGATAGTCTTTCGTGGGCTACTAAAAACGGACATTTTGGTCTGTCTGTATGTCTGTCCTTCTCTGTGTCTGCGTAGGACTCGATTCAGCCAGCCGGCCAAAGTAAACTGAATCTGCGCAATAGGTTTATATACCCCCAGCCAAATCTAAACGTCTAATCGCGGTGCTTAATGTTCATACTTGTCCACATGCTTGGTTTTTGCGACAGCAAATGACCTACTATATCTAATGCAGAAAACTCGCCTGCTGTTGCCCGCGCTACATGGCAGCATTTCGAAAATCACACGGAAACAGCAACGGAAACCACGTTCGGCTTGGAACGGTCGTGGAGTAGGGCAACGTGGTTGTATATACGTTGTAGTAAGGTGCGTCGATTCACGCGCGTCTCGGCCGTACGGCTGCGCTGGCATCGCGGCACCCGACTTGGAGCAGTGGAACGAGGTAAATTTAAATTGACTTGAGGAAACCTCGATCGTGTTATCTTGGGTGGAAGGAGACGGGAGACGCTCAGAATAAGAATTGATCGGGAAAGAGAAAGGAGGCATTTACTTGACAGGGGCACCAGTCGACTACCGACTTTCGTCGACATTTGAAACGTAAGGAGCAGATACGAGGCCGTTTTTTACGACTGCTTTGCTCCATTTGGGTGCGGCCCAGCTCACCTGTCCTCCTCTTCCGCCCTGGTGGCGGCTAGTGCTCGCTGTCGCTGACTCTCGTCGGGCTTTCCCTCTCGTTCGACCAGGTCCCTCTCGTCGTCCCCGGACGGGAGCGGTCGCCTGAGCACGTGCACCGAGTCTCTGGTGCTCTTCTCTTCGACGGTCGTCGACGACCGGTGAGTGGTGGTGGTAGTGGTGGTGGTCACCCGGTGGTGTTGGTACGGACCGCTGTCAGCGCCGTTCCACAGGTAAGTAGTGGCCGCGCTCGCGGCGACCGCGCCGTTGCTGGCGGCGCGCCGCGACTTGCTCGGTCTGGAGAGGGCGAGTCGGGTAGAGTCCACGTGCGGCAGGAAGGCGTCGGGACTCGATAGTGGCGGTGAGAGAGCTCCTATTCCTGCGCGGAGTAACGGAAGAGATGCAATGAAGCTGTGGCGGCCATTTGTAGGGTACTGTTTTACAGATAATCTGCATATAGCGAGGCGAATTAAAATACAGCGGTCCGGAGTACGCACGAAAACTCCTTCGGCCCGCACCCCCATGCGCATGCGCGAGAAAATCAGGTTGGAGAGGAGTATGAAGTAAGGGAGACAGATAGGCGACTAGCTTTGCGCTATCTTTTAACAAAACGCCGGCGTTTTGTCGAAAAGATAGCTCACTAGTCGCCGCACACTGAGCGTGGGCCAGGCAACTAAGCTACCTCTCAACAGCCCCCCCCCCCCCCCCCCCGTCCATGTTATCGTTATCTTTCAGTAACATACGAAGCATAATACCTAAACGCGACCTTGTTAGTTCCTTAATACACGACAATAACTCTGATCTTCTCGCCTTTACTGAAAGTTGGTTATATCCCGACGTAAACAATAACGAAATTCTTCCTGATAACAATTCTTACAATATTTACCTTGAAGATCGCAACGACAGAAGAGGTGGTGACGTCCTTCTTGGTGTTAAAAAAACATTAACTTCGTATCTAATAAGCTCTGGTTTCGCTTTGGAAATTGTATGGGTTGTCGCAGTGGTTAATTCCATCAAAATATTAACCGGAGTTTTTTACAGACCACCTGACTCATGCAGTTCTTTTGTTTCCCAACTGCAAGACAACATTACCGAAGCAATTCAAATCAGCGGTACACAAACACCATTTACCTGTTTGGGGAATAACTTTCCGTTAATCGACTGGAAACAATTATCGTCTCCTTGTCGCATTTCCAAACAGTTTATTAGTTTGACTATTGATCTCAACTTCGCTCAGGTCATTAACCAGCCAACTCGCGGACACAACATATTGGATCTAATACTAACAAATGCACCGTAATCCCTTCACACTGTATTACACCTTGACGGATTTAGTGACCACCAATTACTGCAGGCATCAAATAAACTTCCAGTGCCGTTTTCCGGTGTTGAAACAAAACAAATTCGTGACTACAACAGAGCAGGCGTTATTAAAAAATGAAGAACTGGATATATTCTTTAAAGCAAATATTACTCCCATTTTTTTACAGTAGAACGGTTCAAGATAACTGGCTTAAATTTAAAAATGAGATATCTGCCCTTATCAACCAGTACGTCACTTTGACCTCAATAACTAATGACAAAACTAATTTCTGGTTTACTAGAACTAAAAAAGAATGAGGACAAGAAATGCCTCTATAAACGCGCAAAGTTCACCCATACACCAGCTGCTAGGCAAAATTACAGGGATTACCTTGATACTTACTCCCGCGCATTAGACTCAGCAAAAAAAAAAAAAAAGTACCTGCCATCCTGCCTGATATCAAATCTAAAAAATTTCTGGCTGAGTAACGTCACATGATCATGATAATAACACAATATCTCTGCATGACGATAACCACATACCACTACCTGTAAAACGAATGTCCCTCAGCCTTTAATTCGTACTGTTAATCTTTGTTTACTGAGGAAGATTAATCTAAATTGCCTCATTTTACTGACTATGCCTGTACATGGAACCTATTGAAATTACTGCGGAAGGTGTCGCCTCTCTGATCAATAATATAAAAATATCTACATCTTCTGGCGTAGATAACATTAATTCTAAAATACTAAAAAGCACAATTTTCCACTTCTAGTAAAATTCTTTATCACATCTTTAGACATGTACTTATCATCTGAATTGCTACCAGACGATTCGGAAACTCGCCAAGGTCATACCCATATTCAAAGAAGGAAATAAGCGTTACCCAGAGAACTACCGCCCGATATCACTCACGGCATTTGTTGCACAATGCTTGAGCACATTGTCGCTTCACACCTTTACAATCACTTCGAATCAAACTTTCTTTTTTTCTACCAGACATGATCAGGAAAGGCTCTTCGTGCGAGTCACAGTTATTTGAATGTAGGGACTGACTTGCATACTATATGGACAATAAACAGCAAACTGACTGTATATTTTTAGATTTTTCGAAAGCATCTGACCGTGCACCCCATTGCCCCTTAATTTCTAAACTGTCGGCTCTTCGGTTAGATTCCCTAACTCTTTCATGGATTCGTAACTTTCTTTCACTAAGACAACAGTTTACAGCTTTTAATAATTTAATTTCTCCTAGATGTTACGTTACCTCCAATGTACCAAAGGGCCCCTTGCTTTTTCTAATATACATAAATGACTTGCCCCTTAATATATCTCACATGCGTACTTTTGCCGGCGACTGCATTATCTACCAATGAATCTGCAGTACTAATGATCACCTCTCCTTCAGAATGACCTGAACACAATTTCTAATTGGTGTAACACATGCCTAATGTCACTGAACATCTTTAAGTGCAATGTTGTCTTCTTCACCCGTAAGCGTGCAAAATCAGTTTTCAAATATCACATTAATAGCAGCCACCTGGACCACGTTTCATCCTCCAGCCACTTAGGCGTAGTATTCACAGAAGGCCTTTCCTGGAGTAACCATATCGGCATCGTCTGCACCAAGGCTTCCAGATCATTACGGTTCTTGCGTCGAAATTTGCGTCATGCTCCATCAGACATTCGTAAACTAGCTTACACAACATACGTTCGATCGCAGCTCGAGTTTGCGTCACCCATCTGGTCCCCATACCATCAATATCTTATTAACAAGATTGAAAGCAATACAGCATATAGCTGCAAGGTTTATTTCACGCAACTACAAGTACCCTTCAAGTGTATCAGAGATTAAACCAAATCTTTCACTTCACGTGCTTGATCTTCGACGCAACATTTCTCTTTTATGCCTTGTTCACAAATATGCTTACAATTAAGCACACTCAACGCTACATCTCAAAGTTCCGACTAACATTTCACGTAGGGTAAATAATCAACATAGTTTTTCCCGCCAGTACGGTAAGACTGGTACATTTAACTTGTCCGCACTTTCCCTGGACATCAGGCTTCAATAACATCGCGACGCATTCCGTGAACTTCTTCATGCTCACTTCTTTTTTGTAATACTGTACCAATCTGTTATCACTGTTTTGTGTGAACTTTGTGTTTTCGCATTTTTGTGTATCAAGTGTCCGTTTACTCTTGCCTGCTTTTTATCTTGAATGTGCGGTATGTTAGTCTTTGTTCGCGCAAGATATAGCACACGTTATCTTTGTATTTTGCGGTTCTCTAGAGATGTATTTACGGCTGATTTCTTATGTAATGTTTTCTTGGAACTGTGGTTCTCTCCAGTGCCCTTTTGAAAATCTTGTTAATTTCGCACTTTTCTTATGTACCACTCCTTATTCAATGCCCTGTCAGGGCCTGTAAGGTACTTTAAATAAATTAAAGGTCTCGTATTGCAAAATGTTTGAGAGACTTTCTGGACAGATATTTGGGATTCCGTTGTGCGGTGTGCGACAGACGCGAGTGCGTTCGACAACGATCTCATAGGAGATTGGCAACGTTAAAAATACCGCGAAGCGTGAACTTGCAATGTTCATTGCGCGTGTTGCTGCGTACTTTTTCTTGCAAAGGCTGCCACACGCAGCCACCCCACTGTTTTCCACCTCGGTTGCCACCTGGTTGCTACCCCACTGGTTGCCAAAGGCTTCCACCCCACTGGTCGGAGCTGGGCTGTGGCTCCGCACGACAAATGGACACGCGTACATTTTGAGAGAAGCAAAGAACAAGTATTTCGAAATATGTGCGGTTTCACCGTGATCATTGATTCCCATAGGAATGATGTTTTGCTGGGTTTGAAAATCCAGGATAACCATGTCATAACGACTGTGTTTTCTTCTACTATAAAAACTGCGTAATATACGAATAAGATTCTAAGGGTTGCGGTGCACGCTCTGAGGCAAATGAATGATCGTAGTATAACCATTTAGATTGCATTGCGTGGCCTCTGACATGATTGAGGTGCTAGGCATCCAAGCAATCCCTCTATTGTCAAGGTGTTTAAAATTTTTTTTGGCAAAAAGCCAATTGGCTCCAACTCAACTACAGCCCACCTCGCGCAGCCTGGCCGAAGCTGTTGCTTTCAACCGTTAATTTGCGCCACTTGAAACCTAAAACCCTTGAAATTCACCTAAGGAACAGTAAGGGCATTGTTTTGTGCTTCAGAGATCGCGCAGGTTTTGCATGTAAAATACATTCTTGATCCTAAAAACTCTACAAGTGTTAAAATACCACTAAATAATCACTCCATGTTTGGTTTGTCGTTTTTTATATGAACACTATCCGGCCTGCGGCGACGTTTCTAGCGATTGTCAGAAATCCACAAACGTGCACGTGTTTCCACTCTTACTTCCTCCATTTCCCTGTTTCCTCTATCTCTCGAACTTCGTCAACCCCTTTCCCTAACTGTAAGGGAGCCAATGGGAATCAGCGCCGCGTCAACCTCCCTCCCTTTGCCTTTTCTATCTTTTCTCCTTCGTACATCCCGAGTGGGACGTACGGCATACACACGAATCGTTTCGTCGTAGCGAACATGGAGATTTACCCGGACATAGGCAAACATCGTGCCATTACTGCACGGAAACAGCTATAGAAATGGACATAGCAGCTACCTGTGTATCGCCAACGTTGGGCACATCTAGCCTTCCATACCAGGGTACAACCACATCAAGCGATTCCAGTCTCGTTCCTCGAACCTCGTCTATTCGTTTTCTTTCCTCTTTTTTTCTTGTGAGCCCGTAGTTTTCCTTCGCTCCATGCGTCTCTAACCAACCAGTTAAGTTTGCCAGAGTCGAAAACTCCGTCTCCATGCAGAATCGCCAACCGCCTTTTCCGGTGACCCAGACACTTCGATCCGTCCGTGCGACAACCGGCATATGCGCGTTCCCCCTCTCTCGCGAGCTCGCGGTACATTTCTTTCAGCGCTGGCAGCCAATCAAACCCGCGGAACGCGCAAAATAAAGTGTCCCCCGCATTCACTCACGCCACCCCCCCCCCCCCCCCTTTTCCGTGTTCCCATAGCCACGTTTCCTTCGCTAATCTCTCCGCCGCCCTATTTTGTCCCCTCGGAGGCACGCAATAGGCGGGCAGTTCTGCGCCCGAAAAGAAGCAAAAGAAAGTTGTTTGCGGGTGCTTGCGACGCTGCCCGTATCGCTCAATTCCGTCTCTCTGTGTGCAGCGCCCGCTGGCGGCGTTCGCGTGTGACGGTGAGCGTACGCATTGATCTGTGTCCCGAAGGTTTGACCATAACGTCCCGCAGGTAGTAGTACTAGGCCGCTTTCGGTTTTTGCTAGGCAACGGGGTTTATAAAGGTAATCTTTCGCGACGCTGCATGGGCGAGGCGCGTGTTCCTTTGTTGTTGTCTTCGTTCGTGTTTTTGTTTTGTTGTTGGTATGCTATGGCATAAATCGACAGCGCTGGGCAGAGATCGTCCTGATAAACAAACGCCACGATCGCCGTGGGTAAGAACTATGGGGAAATTAAAAGAACTATTCCAAACGCCGCAAAATTTCGCTGTGCGCGAAGCTCTTTGTTCATTCAGTCGGACTTGAAATTCAACGTGAAATTACGTTTTTTTTGTGTGTGTGTGGCTGTTTTTCGCAATGCGCAGTACGTTACAAAAACAAGAAGGCACAAAGAAAAACATGTGCGAAAGACCCTCCATTATGATTTTAAGAGAGAGTATTTGGATGAGGGGGGGGGGATGTATTAGGCAGCAGAGTCAACTTTTGAATCAGAAATTTTGTGTTCTTGAGGTATACCGAAATATTGTTGCCCCAATGCAATCAACTATTTCGGCGTTGGATAGAATAGCGTTGAAACGACGTAGAGTGAAGTGGCGCTTGCTAAAAATTTGCGGTCATGGGATGTCTTTATATTTAGAAAAAAGCCAGAGATTTCATTTCATTTATTATACCCTTAAGGGCCCGGAGGCATTACACAAGGGGGATAACAGGGTTTGTAGGAGCACTATGGAACGAAACAGAATAAAAAAACAAGGAGGTGAACGTGAAAGCCAGGAAAATACAAAACAAAGAATACCTTAAATAAAAATTACACAAAAATGTACAAAGGTAACAGTGAAGTCAAACGAACAGAATTCAAACAACAAAAAGCAGTTGAAGCATCAATAGGACCATTGACGCTAAACAGTAGAATTATATCGTTAATACATTATGTGAACGTCTTATCAAGCTTATCTCTAAATTGTTTGTTATTGGTGCATGTGGCGATGTCGGCGGGTAAAGCGTTCCATAGAATAATAGCGTTAGGAAAAAATGACGAAACAAATGCTGACGTTCCGCCGGTTATCGGGGCTAATGGGTGTGTTTAAGCTGGGTGATATTCTGTGAGGCGGCCTTAGTAACGCGTGTCTTGATTCTGACCTACAAAAGAAATTATGGAGGAGGTATAGGCGAGCAATGACCCGGCGTGATTCAAAGGTCGGGAGGGAGAGAGGTAGTTTAAGGGCAGTGACGCTGACATGATTTGAATATTGCGAGGTGATAAAGCGTGCAGCGCGGTTTTGAATGGATTCAAGTTGTACAGTTAGGTATGCTTGTGATGGATGCCAGATGGCCGATGCATATTCCAGTTTTGGCCTTACGAATGTTAGATAGGCTAGTCTTTTTATTTCTTGAGAAGCAAATTTAAGGTTACGGCGAAGATATCCGAGAGTACGTCAGGCTTCCGAGCAAATAGTGTCGATATGCGTTGCCCAAGAAAGCGATGACGTCATGTGCACCCCGAGGTATTTGTATGATAGGACTGAGCTGATCGGTATATTGTTGACGTGATGGGTGTATTGAGATATGGCATGTTTCCGAGAAAATGAGACTGATTTGCATTTTGTTAGGTTTAATGGCATGTGCCATTTTATACACCATAATCAAATGCTGTCTAAGTTTTATGACAGGTTAAAATCATCATCAGTTGCGTAAATGGTTTGGTACAGTACGCAGCCATCTGCAAAGAGCCCTAGGTTTGCTGTAATCTTAGTAGGAAGGGCATTTATGCATATTAAAAAGAGCAGAGGCGATAGGCTTGCACCCTGCGGGACAACGGACGATACACTGATTAGAGAAGACTTGTGTTCATTAACCGAGGTCAATTGCGTGCGTCCTTTAAGGAAGTGTTCGATCCATGATATCAGGTTAGAAGGGATGTTTAGTGATGATAGCTTAGCTTGTATGTGGTTGTGGCTGACACTATCGAATGTTTTAGAAAAATCCAAGAAAATTGCGTCTACTTGATGGTTATTGTCCATTTTCTGTAGTATATCATGTATAAATTCGGCGAGCTGAGTCTGACATGAGAACCGTTTACGAAAGCCATGTTGGTGCGGATAAAAAAAAATTATTTGATTCTAGGTAGGTCATTAAGCTAGAGGTGATTGTGTGTTCGAGTAGTCTGGAAGGTATTACTGGTTAGGGAAATTTGGCGGTAGTTTGTTATTAGTGAGCGAATACCGGATTTAAATAATGGTACTAATCTCAGCAACCTTCCAATCGCCCGGAACGCAACTTGAGTGTAATGACTGGGTGAATATTAGATGTAGAATCAGGCTGGAATATAACTCAGTGTTTTTTAGAATCTTACTGTTAATGTGGTCGCAGCCTGATGATGATGATAGCTTAAGGCTACAGATCAGGTTGAATATTCCCTCCGGGTTGATCTGGATATCTGGAAACGTAGATGTATGTCCAGATATCTGGATATCTGGACATACTGCTGCGCCAAGTTCAGGGTGCGTTTATTGCGCGGGAAATATTTAAAAATGAAGTTTTTACGACAAACTTCAGGGGTGCGATCATTACGCGAGTGCGATCATTATGCGAGTGAATACGGTAATTTGTCGGAGCGAATTTTGAAGAACCAAGAATTAAAAAGATTAGAAACAATTAAATTTTTACGAAAATGACCTGACAAAATAAAAAAAATATGCTTCTTATACATCTCCGCCAAGGAACGAAGAATAAACGGAAAATGGGTCACCCAAAAAACGTTGGAAATACGAATAAAAATAGCGTAAACGGACCGGCTCTGCAGTTCACCGGTCCGTTTTTTTATTAGCGAACATAATTAGCGATGTAAGGGCACTTCATCGCTATAATGGTATAAATTTACATCATGTGCGAGAAAAAACGAAAGAAAAGTTAAAAACAAGAAATAACCCTTTGTCTTTCGCTACTCATAGGCATAGGTGGCTGTAAAGAACTCCCACTCTAGACAAGCGGAATAGGAATGCTACGCATTAGTTGACCATTATCCGCATTTCTGCAGATTTTTATTTGTTTATTTTCTGTTGCAGCGGCGGCTACATTGGTACCATTCCTTGTGCTGCCAGAGACGACGGCGACTGCGGCCACTTTTCAAGCTTAATGAAGCTTTTGCCTTAATAATAATTTGTACCATAACGCGGACACCTGATAGTTTAGCTTCAGCACCAGCCTTAGCTCATTTACAACAGTTCCAGCGCGACTGGGTCAATTACTACGGAATCCAGAGCCTCCTGGTTCACCAAGTCATGTCCCCATTTCACGGTGACGGCAGTGGCGACAGAGCTGGGTGAAAGTATGGTATTTTCCTGTTAACCATTTTAACTGTACGAGACGGTTATACCACATCTTCTCCGAGATGACCCCTTAGCAACGTGGTCAGGCGCAGAAGGCGTACCGTCATGGGGCGCCGTCATGCCCCGCAGCCATGATCATGCTTGCGGTAACACGGCGATGAGTTACTTTAAAGGGACCCTGCAACACTTACGATAAGCGCTTTCACCCTTTCCTTCGCGTCTGGAACTACTACGAAAGCTATAGTTATCGTCAGCATAGAGCGGCACTGAGTGATTCGCTCGTCCCACCAGACAGGGCTTCCATTTCTGCTTTGTTTTTGTGTCTTTTTTTCAAGTTGCTATCAAAAAGCTTTGCCTGCTGCAACTGAAGGAAAGCCGGCCAACAGCCGGCCTTAATGACGTAATTCGAGCGGTCGAAGAAAGTCAAGACAGGAAAAGTTAGAAAAATGTTTTGAGCGAGTTTCCAAGTTATCTGATAGGCATAGAGCAGTAATTTTTGGCTGAGGTACTCTACGACCCCCTGATCTAAATATTGGGTGTGTTGGGTGACTACATTCTTCAAGCACTTAAGATTTCAAAAAAAGTTCTAAAAAGTGCTGCAGGGTCCCTTTAAAATTCTGACGACTAACTATTTACTCTGAAGAGGACTCCCTGCGAAGAATTGTGGCGTTATTAGGAGGTACACATAGTGGTGGTTGAACGCACGTTAGGGTTTCGACAGCCCTTCACACGCCAGAGGACGAAATTTACCCCCTCATTTTTTCACACAACATAAAATGCGAGACAGGGAAACTGTGGACCGGAATACTTATTCAATTTACAACGGGGAGCACCGTTTTCACCTCGGCGTTGAATTTCATTTTGCTGACTCGTGTTCCTGTGTAACGTTTACGGCTTTCAGTCAGGGATTGTTGCATTTTGATGTCACTTCGGGATCTTTCAAGGGGGGGTCATTATTTATTGAATGCTGGGATGCAGGCCTGGCTTGGGCGAAAACGTTATTGACACGCATGTACGTACGCACGTCACGACGTCCTTCCACGTCATGACGTGGAGGGACCTGGAGATCACACCTTGCCGACCACACCTTGTACCCTTTTCGACAATGCATCGGCGGAGGCCAAAAGTAATCGGTTTTTAATGCCAAAGCATTGAATGCCACATTAAGCAAAAATGCGGCGTCCGGCAAAGGCAGGATTAAAAGATAATTTCAGGGGTGCACCACTTACAGGCCTCCTCCCTCGTTGTACTGGCGTCACTTCCGTAACGGATATGACGTAAGCGAAATCTTTATGAATCCCGGAATAAAACACTTTCGTGTTAAAAATGGCTGACTGAGCGAACAGAATAAAACCAATGAAAAGAAAACATTTCCGCCATCCAGCCCTTCGGAAGTGGATTTCCAGCGAAGCTGCTGTAAAACCACACATGCTGAAGGGGGAGGTATGAAATGCTACTCGTCGTCGCATCGGGCTTGTTGGTTGCGCCGGCTTCTCTGGAGGCCAATGCTGGATCCTGCCTAGCCTGAGGCATGCGCTCGCCCTCGAACTGATGTCACCCCCCTTCTTATTTCGAGAGCAGCTGGAAACCTAATCTTTACCAGGAACACATCGGGGAGTCCCATTGTTCACAGGTGCCTTATCATCCATCATGCGGTTTAGATGCATGTTTTTGTGGTTTTTTCTTTACACTAATACTTATCTCTATGCTGTTTGCTTACCCAGCCTGGTGCATGCGCTCGGCGTCTTAGGCGAGACTGCTGAGTCCTACCTGAGTTTTTTGTTTACCACACAAAATTTTCTGACCAATGAGAGGCTAACAGCTTCGCTGTAAAATAAAGCGAGTCTTAGTTTCGAAAGCGGGTCCAGCGGTATAGGAATCAGCCGGTATATCTTAAAGCGTGTGTTAGAGACTTGTATTAAAGCCTAAAGGAGTAATTTGAGCATAGCTGAATACACAAATCGCAAAGCCCGTCTACGCTGATAGCGAAAACGGAGGGCTTACAAGGGCGGCGAAGAAGGGAAGGAAGAGGAAAAGAAAACGACGCAATGGGAAAAGTACACGGTAATGGTAAAGAAAGGGCTCAATCGCATTACTGCAGGCTTTCAGGAGAATGTTGGCCATGCTAATTTTACGAAAGCAGCTTAGAGCGTTTACGCTAAGAGCGCATGCGTAGTGCTACCTCGAGCCATTGGCCAAGAGTTGCAACGCAAGTGCGCCAATACCCACGTCAAAGTCCAAAGCCCAAAGGAAATGGTGTGCGCCACATACGATGATACAGCGACCGGATAGACGGCGGTTTTATAACGTGAAAGACCCAGGTTTGATTAAGGCCTCAGGAAGCGCTCTTTGTTTCTTTCCAGTTCGGCGGCACATGTTATTGTTCCCCGCCGTAGCTAACCGTACCCCTCGGCCGTTCGGGGTGGCCCAGTAGTTAGGTTCCCGGTTTCATGGCGTAAAGGTCCCGTGTCCGATTTCCGAGATCTCCCTAGCCGCCCTTTTTTAACACTAACGCGTTTTATTCCGGGATTCGCGAAGGTTTCACTTACGTCATATCCGTCACGGAAGTGACGCCAGTACAACGAAGCAAGTGGCCTGTAAAGGGTGCACCCCTGCACACAGAGACTTCTTGCGGGGAAGCAACCTTCATACTAAGAAGTACGTTATAGTTGTGGTTTTCTTGTTTTCGGGTTTTATATTTTAACACGAAAGTATTTTACGCCGGGATACCCCAAGATTTCACTGACGTCATATCCGTCACGGAAATGACGCCAGTACACCATTGCCGAAGCAAGGCGCCAGCACGACGTCGCTCGCCAAGCACACCCACAAATCATGCTCAGCTGCAGATTTCGCTGCACATTTGACTTTCGTGTTTTACCGATTCCTTTGACCGAGTAATCAACCAGTTTTTTTTTTCTTTAAAAGCGCTTTCGTCGGCTCCATGCCTCCTCGCACTTTCCCTCACAGTTCTTGGCCTAGCATTTTTTTGTATCTAGACTTCGCCGATGATGATAGTTTTTTGTTACCGATCCGCACGGACCGAAGAAAGCTTTAACAGCTCCGCTAACAATACTACAACCACGCAACGAAGAAGACTCTGACGAGCCATTTAAGGTGTCACACACGCGTAAACACCGACCGCACGTTACAGTTTTATTTGTTAACTATCTGTATGGAGTGAATGGGAGCATTTTTTAGCGCGTACGCATTGTCTTCGGGAATATCGAAAGTACGAAATGTCGTTGATCACCGCCCCTAACTCAAGCCCCTGCTACCCAGAAGGAGTCTCCTAACTGTGTGCTATTCTGAAAGCAATGGCCTTCGTTGCCAGCTTTCGTGGTTTTTGCCAGTTCCTCTCCAGGCGTACTACAGGGTGGTGCCAGCCGAGCAAAACCCTTCTTCGGGAACCTTCTTATCGGCGTTTCGGTATCGACCGCGTGTGTGCTAGCCGCGTCGGACATTAGCCGCTCGATCTTCGATTGGTAGCCCGCGGACGGTGCAATTTGTGGAAACATGCATCGCTTCGTGCCCATCTGCTTGTTTCGGACGTCGTCGACAATGCCTGATAAGATGTGTGTGCTTGATCTGAACAATACAATTGTCTCGTTCGACCGCGTTCTCTCATCCGAAGCCGACGTTTCGTTGCTCTTGAACTTTAAAACGCAAGAAATCCACAGGACGCTAACGTCGGTTCTTTGTTTCCGTTGGTGCTTCTGTGATGTATTTGTGTAGTTTTTAGAACGATGATTTCTTTCCTTAATTACGTTTATGCCCGTCGCAGCAACAAGATGTTTGATAAGTAAATAGGAAAGTACCAGAGTAAGTACATGAGGCAAACGATAGATATAGAACCTTTTGTCGATCTGTTCAAGTAACGCCACCGAATGCGGTCTGACCCGTCATCCATAACAAACACTTCACAGAAAGATGACCTTGCAATGACCTTGCACCACTTGACGAGCTTTCAGCTGCGTTTCAGTTTTATTTTACAAGTTTTAACAAAATATACTATGCATAAATTGTACTCAAAGTTTGGCACTGTAATTATGGTCCTTTATTTACTACACCGACACAAAAACATTCTAGGAAGTCACTAACGTTAATAAACACTAGTAATTAAAGGTGTAAAGTAAAGTTATGCTCACCATATCTAAATGTAGGCGCAATGTCATCTAAATAGTTTAAGGGTTTTATTCAATGAAAAAGTTGTCTAGACCAAATTAAAACGGCAGCAGATTGTACGAGTACATTCTGCTGAAGGGCAAATTTTATTATCCGTGCAATCAGTATCAAAGTATAACACGCCGCGGTGGCTCAGCGGCTCAGTGGCTAAGGCGTTGTGCTGCTGAGCACGAGGTCGCGGGTTCGATTCCCGGCCGCGGCGGCCGCTTTTCTGATGGAGGCGAAAAGAAAAAAACGCTCGTGTGTACGAGATTTCGGCGCACGTTAAAGATCCCCAGGTGGTACAAATTAATCCGGAGCCCTCCACTACGGCACGCCTCATCGCCTGCGTTGCGTCGGTGCGTTAAAACCTACAATCAATCAATCAGTATCAAGGTGTATGAAGTGTTCTGGCAATAAAATTTAAACGCACTTAATTACACCCTGCATATGACTGTTAACCCACGACTATCCGTAGCAATGTTTTCAAACATAAAAAAAAATTCCAGCAGATTACACACTACGGGTTAAAATGTAACAAATTTATGGCAATGAATCGCGGCCCAAAAAGTGGCCCTGCCACGCGTTCTTCAAAAACAAGCGAACTTAAAGCGAACTGACAGAAACTACACATGCAACCGGCGTTTCGTAACTGTCGAAACTTGCACGAAACTCTAAAGCCGTCAAGGGTAATGCTCACTTCTCTCGATGATCTCGTGAGCGCGGCGGGCGTTCAGGTAGGCCTCGTCGAGACCGCTGTCATCAACGTGCGACCAGCTCTGGTCCGCGAACTGGCCCGACTTGAGGTAGATCTCCGGTTCACTGGCCTGCAGAGATAGCAGAGGCACCTCATGTTAGCCCCTGTTGAGATGGCCAGGACCATTGCGAGAACGACAGGCAGATGCTGCTCCGCTGTTGAGTGTGTTGCCTTGCATATATATATATATATCGGCGCCGCCGTGGTACTGAAATCGTGCACGTATCTCGCCTCAAGCCGTTGAACCGCAGGACAGAAGAATAAGTCGCGGCCAGGTGGCCGCTTCCGGCCGCGGAGGGGTAATTATGTGAGACACCCTGACCACGACTCTGTGCTCTTCAACACGTAACGGACATTTCCTCGTAATCGGTACATTATCATCAGTGCTAGCTCTCGTGGCCCCGGCATCATCATCACCTGTACATAATCATCATCAGCACTTAATTGGGTTTTTCCGTCCGAGTGCCCGAATAAGCCGGTCACGCGCTGCATCAAGGCATTCTGTGGGAAAAGCATCCCATCTCAAGTGATAACTAACTTAGATTCCAGGCAAACAAACTACGAGATTGTATATCTAATCGCAAAACTATTATATTTTTATTAGTTGACAAATTCGGTGATGTGGCTGACGATCCACAGCGGATGGTACCAAGGGAACTCGTGGGGCACAGCGCGTGGGGAGAACGCGTGATGGCACATCAGCAGAACGGATACAACGCCACCACACAGAGCGCTGATTTTCGGGACGTTGCTTTGTGAAGGCGACCTCGTTGTTATAACACTAAATGCAATTTTAACATAAAAACCTTCAGTTTCTTCAGTATATCTATATCATATACTTATCACTAGAACCCCGCTTTTACAGTTCCCCAGTGCTGCGAATTCCCGGCTGCTACGTTTTGTCGAGTCCCGACTCACCTCATATAGCGCCCCATTTATTACAATTCTCACAAGGCACAGAGTACGTTCCCGGATCATTCGTCGCAAGCTGACACTCCGAACCCGCCCGGGCAACATGCGCGGACCGCCATTTTGACGTTTGACGAGTCTTGGCCAGGCTTGGCTACGAAAATGACAGCACGAAGCCGCATGCGGGTGCGATTCATCACCACTAGAGGGCCCTATGTTACTCTGTGCTATCACCATCATCACTGCGCTTACAACGGAAGTTTAACTTCGGAATGCTGTAGGTGCGTGTTTGCCATGAAAGCATTGCCGCAAGAATAGCACGCGCTCTCGTCGTCATCGTGCGCTTCAAGCTTTTAGAACGCTGTTGAACTTGCAACCGCGAACTTTCTCGTGCCTTAATGGCGTCGGCAAAACGGGAGGCGCTTTGCTTTACCTCCATTAAAAGCCTGACGTACTAAAAACAGTAGACAAGCAGTCAGCGTGGAATGAGTCGACATCGATAGGAACCTTACATTGCCACGCGCTTTTTTGTTTCGGTGACTGCAAAAAGCGGAAATCCTACTTTCTCGAGTTTTTTAAGGTTCGAAAGCCAAAGTTGCAGAAATACATGGTTGCAAGTCAAAGCTAGACTGTTTTTGTTCATTTTGGAAGGTTTCCTCGCTGGTGTGTTTTATTGTTTGTTAGGTTTTGTTTTCCCGGTCCGGCGAAAAACGTATGAACGGAGTTACACTGTAGTCAGAAAGCCCTCCCCCCGCCCTCCCCATACTGCCCTACCCCAAAAAAACGGGAAAACGCTCTCAAGAGGAACACCTACACGCGCACGGTGCGCCCACGTGTACACGCACAAACAGAGAGAGAGAGAGAGAGAGAGAGACGGAGCGAGACGGAGAGAGAGCGATGAGAGAGAGAGCGAGGAGAAGAGAGAGAGAGAGAGAGAGAGAGAGAGAGAGAGAGAGAGAGAGAGAGAGAAGAGAGACAGAGAGAGGGAGAGAGGGAGAGAAAAAAAGACCAGCAGCCAAGAACGCCTAAGAAGTATAGGAAAGTAGCTCAGCATTGTTCGTGTTGGAACAGTTTTAACTTTCTATTAGATGTTTGAGATTAAAAAAGAAAGTGTAAAAACCATGCGCTCAGGAGTACCGGTACGATGCCATACCAAATAGGCACGCGGGGAAGCTGTAATTCCCGTTTCTTTCTTGGGTATTCGCGTAATTGTACGAGGACAGGGTGCTGTCCTTAGTGAAGATGTACCGGCCCAAGTGACGAGGGTATGCCGCACCTAAAGGAACTCGAGTCGATGACCCTACAGCACAGCCCACATGGACAACACCAGGAAAGACGGGAAGTACGTCCGCGCAGCCACTACGGCGCGCTGCACGTGTGATACCGGCTCCTATCCGACGGCCTGGCACCTACTGTGGGATTGTCCCGGCCTGAACGCTGAGGAACAAGCTCTAGGGGTCTCGGCGTTGGCACATTGGAGGAATGGACAGACTAGCCCCCTCACCTGTATGCAGCAAGCACGACACTTTCTTTGTGGGAGTTCGTGCGCGAAGCAGACCTAACTGGACGAATGTGACGGCCATCTCACTCTATTTTCCTGTTTTCTTCTACTCCACCAATTGTACAGATCCCCGTAAATTCGTAATAAAGTTCCCTTAATTTGAATTGCATCCTACTGTTAGGCGTAGATGCCAACGCCTCTCCGTCAACTCGGTGTGAGCGGGCCTTCTCTTTAATCTCCGGGATGTTACTCGAGCGTCTACTTCGTGTCGGAAGTAGTCAGCTAGCGGGTAACCCTCTTATGCTACTTATAGCGCCAAGACTGCCATAACTGAGGCTCTCGCTGTGCGTGTAGCAAATCAGAATATAGAATGAGGGGCTCATTGTATGAACACAGAAAGGAAGGCTAACCGTTTGTAACCATTTTGACACAATGGAAGCTCGATTCCACGCACGCGCCATGTACCGAGAGATCTTATCAGAGTTTTTTGGTAGAACAACCAGTCTATATGGAAATGCAATAGTTTTTGACAGGACGCCATCAGTACAGCTATGATTAGCCACGTATCTACATGAGTAGCTGCAAGTGTCGTCGAAGGACGATAATCGTCAGCTGCCCCCGCCACATAACACCCTCTTCACCCTCTCCCATTCCTCCTGATCTTCCCCTCCTCTATAGCTTCTCTTGTAACGAGTGCACCGGAGATTTGCTAGATCCAATTCAATTTTCCCGCATTTTCACAGCCCGCGCGCCACTCGTGATGCCTTTTCTTGTTCTTGTATCAGCTCGAGCCGGCATCTTTTTAGTTCCTGCTTTTATCTGGCTACTCTTCAAGGCCGTTTTTTTTTATCTGCCATCGTGAAAATCAATCCAAGCTGTACTCTTACTAAAGAGGACAATGATGCCCTGGGTTATGTACTTATATTTTGACGAAAATATGTCTGGAGTTTCCTTCACCCTGGATATTGGTGACATGTACCAGCCATGAAAATACTTAACTTTAGTAGTTCACATATACTTCGTCGTCAGCATTTCTTCACCTGTTTTTTTTTGACCGGGCGGCTTAACGGACAGACAGACAGACAGACAGACAGACAGACAGACAGACAGACAGACAGACAGACAGACAGACAGACAGACAGACAGACAGACGGACGGACGGACGGACGGACGGACGGACGGACGGACGGACGGACGGATGGATGGACGGACAGACAGACAGACAGACAGACAGACAGACAGACAGACAGACAGACAGACAGACAGACAGACAGACAGACAGACAGACCAATTTTTTGTGTCTAAGTAGCGCTAGAAAGGTATCGTCTTTGAAAACTGGCCGTTAACCATCACAACTGTCGCTTTCCTGTTTGGCACATGTACAACGTTGGTGGCCTTTAGGCTCTCACCAATCATTCTGTCACCTTCGGAGAAAAAAAAATTGCAGGTCAGCCATCCTGGTTGCAGGTTATCCCAACGGCCCACCCAGTGTGCTGGAGCACATGCATATGCGGGAACCAATCCCGCATTCCTGAATGGTAGCTATTTAAATGCGTCTAGCATGAAAAACGCTGGCGATCACCAGTTATTTCAGCCACGGTTAAAAAGTTAAGAAGTTAAGCGTACTTAAATCTCACTGTTAGAGGACCCCTCGTTTTGCAGTTAGTTTTTCGTGGGAAGAAATGATTGTTCTAGAACGCAGCCTTGTTCGGTGAAATAGCGGGCAACTAGGCCGTTCATTAGGCATATCGAACGTTAAGTTTTACCGGTGCCGGCTAAACTGACCGGCGAAGTCTTAACTTCGCACCAGGTGTCGCTCAAAGTGGCCACAAAAAAAAAAGAACAAAAGCATGCACCAAGATTCTGCTTTTGCGTTTGCTCACACCATTCATTTTAAACCCGCAAGAACCTGTTTCTTATGCATGGTACATGTAGGTGTACTTATTTTCCTTCCATAAGCTCCACACTGCCTGCTACTTCCCAGAAACTGCGTTCGCGTGTTTTCTTTTTGATTCTGTTTTTTCAGTCCCGTGGGAACCGGTAGGGGCGGGAAAGTGCGTTTTAGAGTAGTCCCTCGAGTGGTTCCGTAAGCAGTGCCAGCGGCGGCAGCCTCATACGACTAAAGCTTGACGAAACTTATGCATGCGGGCGAAGGGAACTTTTCAATTCCTCGCCCGTAACGCGGCCTGCGACGGGCTCGGGGAAACTGCGCTATTCCTGTCGCGCCCGCTTTGGTGTTAAAAGAGCGCGAGTTCAAAATGCAGTTCGCGGAACTGTCGGGAAAAGGTTCTTGGCAGAGCAAAAAAGAAGTACAAACGCTTCGCCAGAGAGCGCCGGTAAATAAATAAACGCAAGCAGTCTTGAGGTGTGGGCGAGGCGTAACCTATTTTCTCGTTGGTGTAGAGGGTGATGCCTTGCGCCGACAGCGCCTAAGTTGCGCTGCATTTTGAGTGCCGCGAGACGCTTTGAGCCCTCGGCAGGCGCAAGAGGGATGAAATATTTCGGCAGAGTGCCGGCTTTTGTTGGGATAGGAGACCCAATAAAATGAGAGAAAGCTGCACTTTAACAGGCTCCGTGCCACTCGCGCACCCTGTCGCTGCAGCGTTTGCGCAGCGCTGCGAGGTTGTTCAGTTCGTGTTTTATGTAAAAATTCATGAAAGTTTGCACTCACGTGCAAGATTTGAATGGCGAAGCTATTGTAGGTGATCACTGACGGACACAGAGTTGAGTTTAGTATTGTTGTGGTGTTGTGGTTGAGGCCAGCGGCATGGCATTTCAATGACCTTACGTTCAGCAAGGTCAGAGTGAGCTCATTGTTTCGGTAGACGTTCTCGTACGCTACTCTGAAAAAGTGACTTTTCGTCTTTAGCGAATGCTTTGCACGCCAGAAGCCGACGTTAAACACATGTTGTGGACTTGCTCGGGTCTCAGAAATGCCCTAATTCAACACCTTCGAGGCACAGGGCTCCATCCTGGGAGACCCCCAGATCTTAAGAGTTGGATATGGGGACCCCAGTACCGGTCTCCTCGTGGATTTTTGCGCGAAACTGGTGCAATGTTGTGCCTTTAAAACTTCATGTTATGTCATCGGGCAACCTCTCGCAATTAAAAAAAAAACTATCCTCCACCGGGCGGGTGCCCTAACAACTGCACCTGTTGCTTTTAATAAAGATTTGTTTCATTCATTATCCGTGGCCGGGCTATGTGGAGTCAAAGATCACCTACAGCAGCTTCGACATTTAGGTCGCAGCTCTTCTACCGCTAAGAGCGCAAGGTGCACGTTCACACGAGGGCGAACGAACGCGAGCCGTACGCTATGACGTTCCCTTGTCGTTCCGAGAGAGTGTTTCCACGATACGGCGAACGCTGGAGTTTTTTTGTGGCCAGTGTTGGCCAATCTCCCTGAGTGGGTATGCTTAGCTTGATGAAAATGAGCTCGAGGAACGCGTTCACGAGCGCTCGGCATCTTCTTGGCATTTTAAACTGCGGACACCATACACAAATAAGTTCCTCAAAACCTTTGCTGTGAATAATCTTTTTCACAGTAGTTTCTTTTTAGGTTCAAATTGGTGCACTTCTAAGTACCGCCATAATTATTGTTAATCAACATGTTTTATCTCCACTGAAAGATAAAGGCCGCTTCTATTGACTTCCAGCAGCTCTTATCCTTGGCTTGAATCTATGCATTCTTTCCCACTGAATTCCCTTATCTCCTCCCTCCACCGACTTATCGGTCGATATCGACATCGATATCGGCTCAAATGCGACATTTAATAGATGCTCTTGGTACGCTCCAAAAAAGTACATTTTGTTCTGGTTACCTTCGGTAGACACTCGGGAGTCAAGGCGTAATGCAGTCCAAACCATTATCGCGGGCCTGCTTTACATTTCGCTGCAGCCAACTGATATTTACGAGGTAAACACCTAGTGCCGGGGAAGGGTTTCTTCACTAGCTTCTCATCATCACCAACGTACACAAATCCGCGAACTACTGCATCCACGAAAGGACTGTCCCCGCAAAGTAAGGTGGCTGTGGATTGGAAAAGCCGCAGTAATAGTTACACTGCAAAACAACCTTTTATTACGCAATAACGCCAAACCTACGAGAAAATGTTCACCGGGAATAAACAAAATATTTAATGAGCTGAACGATGAGTGTACATTAAATCTGATTTTTACCAAGAGCTATGCAAACTAGTTTTAAAAAGTTATTTCATAAAAACATTTCATCGCACGCGCCTTCTCGATTTGTCGTCGTAGTTCATTCCAAAGTCCCAAATGAGCGTCTACCTAGCTCCACGATTTATCCGGTGCTGTCGCCACCTTTGCCCAATCTTATTCACAGACTTCTCACTAACTTGTCGTATGTATTAAGTTGTGCATGCGTTCACAAGCCGTAGACAGCCGCACCGTTTTTAAAAAGGGCTTGGACAGAGTTCGCGAAAGGAATAGATTGTTTAAAAAGTTTTAAAAAGTTTTCTCGTGAGCACGTAGGAATAGCTGGAATGTTTGACTGCGCCAACAATGCCCATGACTGAAATTAGGCGTAGCATGGCCACATATGCAGCTACAATATCAAGTGAAGTGCCATTCACGGGACCTAACGAGACATTTATTTAAAAAATGTGAACCACCTTTGCTCTATTTTCTGAATTTATATTCCGGTGTCTTAAATTTGTTATTACGTTCCTCCAATACATCATCGAGCGGGGGAGGGGGGTGGGGTGTTCTGATACAACACGAGATGTTAAGTTCTTCAATCCTGAGACATGGTGAATAGATTTTGATGCAGCCAGCTGCCTCAACTAGTATGTTACCCAAGGCGAATTTTTCATTCATTAAAGGCCCCTTTTGCCTTCGCTATAACGTGAATTCACCGCGGTTGATAAATGTCTCAGGCATTCCACTCCTAAGAAACAACGTGGGAGTTCCGATTATTGGCCGCAGTGACTGTTTCTCTGATTACAACAGAAATTTAACCACCCGCATGTCTAGCTGCTTCGGCGTACTTCATAGATCCAGTGATTTAACGTAATGCGTTGCTCTCTTTTTCGACATAGCCCTGTCGTAGCTTCTTTGCGAATACGGCATATTTTTCTTTATCGTTAATATCAATTCATGCTGAGACTACAGAGTAGTTAATTCTAACGTTTCCTGGAGGAAACGTTAGGTTGTAAGGGGTGCTAGCAGCTGTCAAGCACCCTTTATTGCAGCAGTCACGAGCGAGAGAAAGATTATGGGTGCAGATTTAGGAGGGGTTTCGAGGCACATTAACTAAGGAAGTGTGATGGTGTTAGGCAGGAAGGCGCATTTGCTGCAGTTAATGGCGCGAACATCTGTTGCAGACTGCCTGAGACTCTGACGGTATTGCGGAGACCACGCATATGTGTTCGGGGCAAATGGGAACAGCCACTACGCCAGCCACAAGATTGATGGGGCGAAGCAAACAAATCGATTTCTCCTAGCGCTGTACATTTTTTTCTGTCCTGATTCCTTCATTTTCTGTTTAATTTATTTTAGCCTCGTCTGTATTTTGTATTTATGCGTTTGTAAAGCTTCGAATCACACGCTTTAGTGGCAGAGAAGCTAAAGTCTTCCCTTGGTTACCGGAAGAAGCCGCCGGTTTGATTTCCAGTGAAGGTGAGTACATTCGCGATCCAGGTGAAAAGGAAAAGCACCTACTACCACAACGTTTTGGCGTGCATTACTGGATAAATCAAGGCTGAAAGAAATTCATGGCCTAGGCTTACTTCAAAGCTTAGATGTTGTTGCCACTCCCTAACTACAAATTGGGATGTTTTACAATAGCTTACAATTGTTTTTGTACTGCGTCAATGAAACTTGAAACACAAGATCGATTTTTTTACAGAAAATAAGGAATCTGTCTGAAGCACACTTTTTTTTTCGTCTTCTTTTTTTTCGGGGGGAAGGGGAAGGGGGGAGACGAACCAGTGTAGTATTTCATCCGTTAACAGTATATTAAAATATTCTACGCGATATTGACTACCAAAAGTCGTCGAGGCTAATCTACTAGGAATT
This sequence comes from Haemaphysalis longicornis, assembly GCA_013339765.2. Classification (NCBI taxonomy): domain Eukaryota; kingdom Metazoa; phylum Arthropoda; class Arachnida; order Ixodida; family Ixodidae; genus Haemaphysalis; species Haemaphysalis longicornis. The sequence continues at coordinate 24,232,483 of CM023449.1, forward strand.
CAAGCGGGCACGCTGTGGTGACGTTTATATATTTTAGTACGGCGCACTAAGGTCGAAAAAGGTTGGGTTCAAGTGAATAGCGTATCCAAGCCTACGTGAAGGCTGAATTTTAAAAGGAACGGCTAAATCTTCACGCAGGTGAAACACAGAAGCAATATTTCGTCGCGTAGTAGAGAACTTCTACTGGCATATTGCTCTGCTGCCCTCCATCAAATAATGCTCCAAAGCTCAAAAGCGATGTGCTGCTGTTTAACCCGAAATTCAGATTGCGTACTTCTACGACCCCTCGGTTCGTAAAAGACTTACTAGCACAAAACCCCTATTGCAGTTCTGGTATCTTGATTATTTATTCATTTTCAGGGAAAAAATTAAGAGAAAGTTCGCTTACCTATGTGTAGCCTGAAGATATCTTCCCGTAATCCCAAAACAAATACCTACAAGTAAAGTAGCTAAGCTCCAGAAAACAGGTGTAAAACATGTCATCCTGCCCGTACTCATTTTACTGACTGTGTTCTGTGTATCCGAACTAAGTGCTAGAAACAACGCTCACTCGCGTTCTAAAGAAGGCTGTGCAATAAAGTCGTGTGCTTCAAACAAATGCGGCTTACGCGCAAGGTCAGGCGTCGAAAGGCAAGTCTCGAGTCCGTGCGCCGCCTTGGGCCCCACGGCCGGCGTCTGCGCCGCGACTGGGTCGAATGGCGCGCCCGTCGTCAAAACGCGTGCGCGTGAGCGTCGTGTAAACGTCCCGGTGGCCGCGGCAACAGACGGACGCACGGCCACCCGCGCCCAGAAGTCATCAATGGGAACACGCGCAGCACGCGGCCGCCGCGCATGGAAGGCGCTCGAAGCGCTGTGCGTCGCGTATATATAGACCGGGACGCAAATTGACGGCCTGTACTTCGTCGAGTAGAGGAGGGGAGCGCGCATGTCGAACCTGCTCAGAGGAGAGGGAGGGGAAAATGACTTGTGCCGACAGGTAGAGGAGGGCGCTGCGGAACCGTACTGCGCCACGGCCACTACTGCAACACTGCCGATAAACACTTCTACTCTTTCCTTCGCGCCAGAGGCACTTAGAAGGTTATAGTTACTGCCACTACATGGCGCTGCTGCATGATTTTCTTGTCACAGCAGATCCCTATTCTTGTCCCCACTTTGGTTTTGTTGCTATTTTCTTTAAACTGGCTTCTAAACGCGTTTATTGCTGCACTGACGTCGCTCGACCTCGTAAACAATGACCAGACCGCGAAAGATATCAGTCTTTCCAGCAAGTTTTCTTAGCTAGCTAATGGTCATATAGAAGTACTATTTTGCTTCATAGCTTCGTGGCTGTCCATTGAAGGGGCTCGCATTGTTGTTTGCTGCGAACAAAAGTAATGTAAGATGAAAAAAAATTCAAGAAAGTGTTTCAAAGGCCTTTAAGCTTAGGTGTTTGCTGTGACTATATGCGGCGGAACCCCGCATTAGAAGACGAGGTCGCTTGGTGCTGAATTCATTTAGGCGTATAGTAGTCTCTAACTTCAACGGGATCATCGGCACACGAATGCATTACTACCCCCCCCCCCCCCCCCCCCCCCCCCCCCGCGGGCTGAGAAAGAGATAAGTAGTGCAAAGAAACCTTGGTGCGGAGAAGGGTCAATTTAATTCCGGCAGTAGCCACGGAATTGTGCCATTTAACCCCACCAATCTAGACATTGGGTGGATGTTTAATGGAATTGCTATTTCTGCCCTAATCCTGCAAGTTAGTCGCTTCCATGACATTCCATTGATTGATTTGATTTGATTGATTGTAGGGTTTAACGCTCCGACGCAACGCAGGCGATGAGGCGCGCTGTAGTGGAGGGCTGCGGATTAGTTTTGACCACCTGGGGATCTGTAACGTGCGCTGAAATCTCGAACACACGGGCGTATTTGCATTGACATTCCATTTCAGGCACTCAGCTTTTCCACCCCGTTACGTTCAGGCGCAGACATAATACAAATGTGAAACAGTTACGGAAATGTGTCATTTAGGCTTTTCACGCAGCGACAAATTATCTCTGCAGCGTAATCATGCCCATTCATATCTATCTGATGAATCCACATTTGCTCGTTCCTTTCGGTTGCTTTCAAAGCATCATAAACTCGATTCTCTGTCCACCTGTAAAGCGTGCTTTGCCTGCCAGGCACTTCTGTACTGCAACTGAACAATCTTTCAGGCGAATAACGGGGGAAATCCAGAGATTGCAACTTCGTCTATTAAAATGAACCGTATTTACAAGTCGAACCAATGGTCGACCTTGGTGGGTTGCAATCATTTAAAAAGTCAAAGTATTTTATAGGCTGTGTCACGTGATTTAAAAGTTAAAATAAAGGTATTAGCACGAGGCAATAGAGTTTCCTACGTGAAACTTGTGCAATAGAACTCTGGGACGGTCTCTTTTTGATGCGTAAGCATTCTTTGCCAAATACCGAGCAGTAATGACCGTGTGAACGCCTGAAATCTGCGCAAAAACGCAGAATTTGCGCTGTTAACGCATATAATCGTTTCAATTCTGTAAAAAGAGATAGTACTTGGGCGATGAAACAAAGCTAAAAATGCACAGAACCGGTGTAGGAATGCTTATGCATGAGTAGACACTTCCCGGAATATCTGCGCATTTTATTGTGCCCGTGGTAATCTTAGGCTAAGAAGCTGAAGGGGACCAGAATTTTTCGAATACCTCAGTTCGGCGGTACAAGCAAGACGCCATCGTCCTGGATGCTGTTTTCTGTAAAGTAGTCACTCTTGTAGGAAGTGCGGATGGAAACAGGGGAAGCAGATACTTCTCGAAGAGTCAGGCTGCCCGCAGCTTTGTAGCCGCGTAGCAACTGCTTTCAACTTCTTTGACGTAAAAATTACAGTCGCTTAACGCACGGGGATAAGTGGTGCGAAAAGTGCAAGTACTGAACACTGCACCACCCTTCATCCACGCATAAAGCTCCATTTCTAGCTACAAATAAGATAAAGCAACACGCCCGACCGATCAATATTTTTACTTCGGATGGCCGTGAGAATAAGCAGCCATAATGCATGGCGCTCCGCTGTACGTGGCGCTTATAGAATATTGATGAAACGGTGCAGAATATGGTTCGCAACGAACAATATGTTGAAAACGTGAAATGAGTGAGTGAGTGAGAGAGTTAGAGAGTTAGAGAGTGAGTGAGAGAGTGAGAGAGTGAGTGAGAGAGTGAGAGAGTGAGTGAGTGAGTGAGTGAGTGAGTGAGTGAGTGAGTGAGTGAGTGAGTGAGTGAGTGAGTGAGTGAGTGAGTGAGTGAGTGAGTGAGTGAGTGAGTGAGTGAGTGAGTGAGTGAGTGAGTGAGTGAGTGAGTGAGTGAGTGAGTGGTGTGAGTGAGTGAGTGAGTGAGTGAGTGAGTGAGTGAGTGAGTGAGTGAGTGAGTGAGTGAGTGAGTGAGTGAGTGAGTGAGTGAGTGAGTGAGTGAGTGAGTGAGGAGTGAGTGAGTGAGTGAGTGAGTGAGTGAGTGTGAGTGAGTGAGTGAGTGAGTGAGTGCGTGAGTGAGTGAGTGAGTGCGTGAGTGAGTGAGTGAGTGAGTGAGTGAGTGAGTGAGTGAGTGAGTGAAAAGGGTAGGAGGAGGTGGCTTAAAGAGAGAGTGTTGTGAGACCTTTACGTTATCGTTTTATTTCCTGTAATCTTTGTACAGACCCTCCAGAATCGGCATTATAACCAATAAGTCGTCGAGTGAAACGCGGCAACGGCTTTGCTGTCTCCCTCGTTATCCACACTCCCAACCCCACGTTCTACTCTCACTCTTAACTATGAACGCGAGAACTTATGAAACGTTAGCTTGTAGGGCGCTATGTCGGGCGAGAGGAAGGAGCCTCAGGCAGGACATAGCGCCCTACAATTGGTTACCCTACCGAGCACGCCACCGAGGTTAATGTAGAGCCATATCCCTCGACAACCAGGACTCAACCCGTTCACGAGAAGCCGGCGAAGCAGTCTCAGCCTTGACCGTTCGGCTTCCGCAATTCTGGGAGCGCCACCCGACGACCTGGTTTCTGCAAGCAGAGGCGCAATTCCAGCTGGCTCGGATCACCTCTCAAGAAACCAAATTTCTCCACATCGTCGGAGCCCTTCCGCCGACAGCCGCAGAGGAGATCTCCGACATCCTCGCTTCGTTCAACCACGCCTGCCTGAGGCCCCTTCCTCTCGCCCGACATAGCGACATAGCGCCCGACATTGTAGGGCGCTATGATCGCAAATAGTCCGGCTTGGCACCACGCAAGCGGGCAGGGAGATACTCCACAGGGCGGGTCTGACGTCACCGGTGGACCCCCTGCCTGAAGAGGGAGACCAAAGGATACACGCGGGCAAGAAGCATCTACTTGCGCAGCAACTAGTCGTGCCTCCACTTCCCCGCAACGTGCAGCCGGGGCTGGACGAGGGACGTCGTAGAGCACGAGCAAATGCGTTAGCGCACATGTATGAAAACGATGGCTCGGCATATTACGTCGACGCAGCCGAACATCAGCACAAGACCGGGGTCTTGCACTCTCGGTAATACGAGCACGCGATGGTCAGTGTGTAACGGCCGGCAGTGTCCGGACCCGTACGGCCGTGCAAGCTGAAGAAGCTGCCATAGCGCTTGCGTTGACCTGTCAAACCCGGTCAAAACCATCACGATACTGAGCGACTCCCTCTCTGCTGTCCACAGATACAGCAGAGATGCGATAAGCAGCGTTGCGTGGAAACTGGCACCCACAAACAGAATGGCCCGAGCATACCTCAGATGGTTCCCGGCGCACATGAGAAACTTATCGAAGGGGGACCCCCAACCGCAATGAGGAGGCGGACAAAGTTTGCACGAGAGATCGCACACCGTGTAGCGACTGCCGAACCTCTCACGTCGCGGCGGAGGGAAATGAGACTGACTGCGACAGCTCCAATGAAATGCAACCCAATCCTGAACTATGGAGACGTACTCGCCTGGCATCGGGAGCAACGGAGGAAGACAGTGCAGCCACACCCACTCCTCACCCGTACCGAGGTAGTGCTTTATCGTCAACTACAGACAAACACAGTGATTACGCCGGCGTTGGCGCGTTATGTGTGTCCAGGATACTACGCAAGTGACACGTGCTGTGTGTGTGAACTGGTGCTAGCAGACTTACCACACGTAATGTGGGGATGTGTAGAACACGAAACTCAGGGGTACCCGCGGGTGCTCCCCCCGAATGTGCAGTGCGCGCTCAATTCTACGGACCTCAGTGCGCAACGGACGGTGATCCAGCAGCTGGAGCTAGCCCTGGCTAGACAGAAACGAGGCGGATCGGGCAGTCACCAAGGTGGTGGCTGTAATGCCCCTCACGCCCGGTCTCCCCAGGCACATTAGTCATCCAGCCCGGTCCTTTCGGGGACTCCACGGACGGGGCGGAGTCCTGCGTGACGCACCCCCCGGTGCCGGATTTCACCGAATAAATGTCTTTATCTCTCTCTCTCGGGCGAGTGGAAGGAGCAGGCAGGACGACCGTTCGTTGCAAGGCAAAACCAGATTCTATTTTGTGAGCACCGGCGAGACCCCCGTGTCCTCGTGCGCCCGCGCGGCCACGCAGCCTGTGACCATGTCTGTCGGGCTGCTGCGCGATGAGCGGCACTCGATCCAGCGATGTCGCTGGAGCTGGTGCTACAACCTTTTTTTCGTGCAAAGTGGCTTAAGGTTTTTCCACCCTGCTCCAATTCCGTTCATATGTACTACTTGTAAACTTCCAGCCCCCACTGAACTCATTCTTTGATCACACACTAGATTGAGGAAAATCCTTAAAAGATCTCGCCGTTTTCCAATCTCCGGCCTTTTATATCCAACCCCTATTTTTCTTCAGTCCTGGCAAACCCATACGCACCTGCTCTACCTATTGGGGACTCCTACGCAGTATCAAGAAAATGCGGGGTTTTCATTGTTTGAATAAAGGTTCATTATTTGAATAAAAGTTAAATCAGGAACTGTGCTGAAAGTACACGGGAAGAATCAAGAGAGAGCGCAGTCTTGATTGTGAATTAATAAAGCAGCTTACGTGGGAAGCAATGCACCCTAATGTATAATACGTGCAACACGTGGCCTTCTTTTTTGTGAATACAATTTCACAAGACAGTTGCTACCTAAACACAGTTACTTGAATTAGAGGTAAGCAGCTTACTCTACTGCTTTATTATTTAGCGTCTCCGCTAGGGGCGTGAATGAACCCGTTACAAAAGTACTGCATAAAACTCCTTTTCTTAAAAAACACGAGAACACAAGGCGCAGAAACAAGTATTCTTCGAATCGAGCAACGAGATAATAAGCGTGAATAATTGAATAGAAACGATCGACGGATCGTGGAATCCTGTAGGCATTGAACTTGAGTTTTGCACTGTCGCTTACAAAAAAAAAACGCAATAGAAAGCTGTGCGAACCCCAAAACACACAAGAAGAGACTCCTCTCCTTATTCTTTAATGAAAGAACTCCTCTCCTGCCCAGGAATTTGTAAAGACATCGCGTAATTCTCAAGTGAGAGCTTGAAATAATCGTCCACCGTTTTTTTTTTTTCGCAACACCATACACCGTTTTCTTTTTCACCTTTCTGCCCTTCTGCCGCTATTCTTCTTACGTCACTCTTCGGAACTTTCTTCCGTTCTATTTTGCTACTTTGTTTTTGTAAACAGCACAGAGCGAATGCCAATGCCTCTAAGCGCGGCATTATTTGCCGCCGACAAAACATATTTTATTCCCTTCTTCCCCGAATCCCGGTTTCCTTTTCTTGCTGCCACCTACACTGTGGGAACTCCGGCTCTTCTGATTATCGACCAGCACACAAAATTTCTAACAAAGAGCTTTGGTATTTCTATCCCCATTCTGTCGTCATTCCTGCAATTTAACGCCGTTTTCGTGCTATTAAAGTTCCCCGAGCGCTTTTCCATCGCCTCGCCAACCTTTCTCCGCGGTCACGCATTCGAAGCTTTAAGCTTGTTTGCACCGGCATCAAGAGCACGTCATATGGTGAAAAACGCTGACAGGTTCCTTCGGAGCTTGTTCGCTGGTTCCAGGCGTCTGAGGCACGCCTGCCGTATTGTTCGAGGCACTTGCCGGAGCATTTTTAGTCCACGTGGCGTTCTCTTCTTCCAAACTTTGCGCACGGGAAGTTTGCCGAACTTCTTTCTAATGCTGTTCGTTCCTGGGATTTTCTGTGCGCAGTTGAAAGGAGAAAAGTTGTTGAGTAAGTCGTGAATGTTTAAGGAGCTTCCTAAAATTGAATGACGGCCTTAACACCATAGCCGTCGGAAAATTTTAGCCCGTTAATGATTACTTGGAGTGACGCGGTACTCAAGCTTGTGAATGGGCTTGGCTCAAATTTTCTTTTTACTTTATTTCGTGGTGTTTTTTCTAAACTTAAGCTCTTCGAAGTGTCTTTTATTTTCAGTTATGTCTCTGTCAATTTAGACAAACCCGTAACATCATCTTCGCGCCCTTAACGCGCTCAGAAATAAAAAGGGTATTTTTATAAGTCTCGGTAAAACTGGCGATAATGCTGCTGGTTTAAGCCGATAATGGCGTGAGCTAATGTGAGTTAAACTTGTATTAAGGAACACAGCGTAATAGGACTGTTAATAATTCAAATTGTTCGCGACAGTTCGCATCGACGGCAATAGAAAACGATTTAAAATCCATGAAACACGCTGCAGTTACATCCGACCACCAACGCATTTGACTCCCCGACCTTTAGGCCAACATAAAAAAAGCTGAACAGTGTCATTTACAATCCACACTTATCCACACACGTTGCTTATCCACACACGTTGACTATATGAGACGCTCTTATACCGAGTAGTTTAAGCATTACTTTTGCACGGAAGCAGCGCCTAGATGGTGCGCCCGAGCACAGGTGCGCACCAGGTACAAGCACAGGTACAGGTGCTCGTACCTGTACTGAGTACAGGTACGAGTACGAGAAATGGTGCGCGCCGAAAAAGGGGAGCAACACAAATTAGAAATATCTTGAAATACTTGTGGGTAAAGGATTCCGCAGTGGCTAAAACATCACGGGATCACTGAATTAAAAGCCTCATGCCGAAAAAGAGGAGTTCCCATCCCTCCATGCCGCCCAATCTCTGGCCTCAGTCATTCAGTCATGGTTCTGACACTTCTGATTGCATAGGCTGTGAGGTGAGTGGTAATTCAGAGCTTGATGATAAATTAAGTTTTAATATCGCACTATTGATGGTCGTTTTGATGAGCGTCTCGTTTCCTGTTAGTTGTAATAATTACAGGAGGACTCCCGACCTGGCGCTATTTAGTCGAGATTCACACGATGGAGAAATCCCGTCTTACTGGCCCGGGGAGCCCGCTCACGTGACCCGTTTTAGGCTCAGCCCCTCGGCGGGGATCGCCCATGGACGTTCCGGGTAAGAAAATGCCACCACATCTTTTCGGTCGACTGCAGCGGACCTCCTCAGGGAATGTAACCTGTTTTTGGCACTGCGGTCACCCGGTTTTAGGTTGTAGCGGGTGCGAGGGCGGCTTTTCCAACGCGGCAGTGGTCGACACGTAAGGCAGTGACAGGTGCGAGCGCCGTTTGAAATGTTTGTTTGCGCTGCCGTTGTCCGGAGAAGGGGGAGATGTGCGCCTTGGCGTTAGCGGTGCCGTGAGCGGTCGAGAGCTGCCTCTCTTCCTCCGCGCTGTCGTCTGGTAGTCGCCTCCGCACGTGTGAATGCACCGCAAAGCCGGACCATCCGGTAACGTTATGTTGGCGTCACATATCCGTCCGCCTCCGCGCGCTTGCTCGTCTGTCATGCAAACCACGCTTTATTTTCTGGAGAAAGAATTAATAAGCTACGTCCTCTGTTGAACAAATTAGTAAGAACGCATAGTATGATCACAGGTAATGGGTGTGTATTACTAGAAATGCAAATGTGCGCACACACACACATATATACATACACACGCACGCACGCAGCACACACTGCCCACACACTTGCTCAGGCAAACGCGCACACATACGCGAGCGCGCACATGAACAAACACACAAACAAACAATAAAACACACGTGAACATGTTGGTGTGCGCGCGCAATCCGTGCAGGCGTTCCCACGTGTGCGTGCGAGCGTGGGTGGCTGCGCGCACCACATTGAAATCACCTTATGACCCGCAGTAGTGGCTCAGTGGCTGAGGAGTTGTACTGCTGAGCCCAAGGACGCGGGTTTGATTTCCCGCCGCGGCGGCAGCTTTTCTGATGGAGGCGAACAGCGAAACCGCCCGTGTGTTCAAGATTGCAGCGCACGTTACAGATTCCCGGAAGGTCGAATTTAATCTGGAGCCTCATCGCGTCTCATCGTCTCTGTTGCACCGGTGCGTTAAAACGCATAATCAGTCAAATCCCCTTACACACTTTCAGGCGTAGAGCATCAGTCATTTTTGTCATGCCTCACTTCTGCACCTTCTGCACTACTGAAGAGGGCATACTTTCGCATACCAACTTAAACCACCGAACAGTCACGGCATTGGAACTTCTGACTGTACAGCCTAAAGGACGTGTGGAGGTGTGCACCTTTTTAAACTTGAACTATTGAGAAGAAAAAAACATTTTTGCCTGGCTATTCATTCTGACGACAAAAACGGCATTAACAATGATAGTCTGGACGTTTTTCTGGGTGACCGGCACACAATACTTTACGATCAAGAAAGTCCGCCCAAAACGAATAAATAAGTTAGTCGGTGACGGCTTTCGCACAGCCTAGTAGTGTGTACAAACTAACCATTATTTTATTGCCATGACAGCACTGGTTCTCGAGCATAAACGGAAACAAAACACAGTATATTGCCTGCTATGAAACTTCGGCACTCAGCGTTCATTGTGTCCCAACCACAGTAGCGCTCCCTTGGAGCTCAAGATATGAATTCAACCTGAGTGATCTCTCCAGCAACTTCAATTGCGAGTATATTCACCCTAGCGCGAAATTACGCGTATCCTTGGCGCATGCTTGTACACATCATAGAAATATCTCAACAAGACGGCCATCCGTAGATGACTGAAGCCGCTATACGTACTTCCGCGCAAGAGATGGAGCAGCTCAAAAGCACGCCCGCTTCCAAGAACACTTCCGGGAGGCAATCTTTTGCGAAACAAGAAAAGAAGGTACGTTCTAGGAGTACCGTCGTTCTAGTGAATCGCTGGGTTGGAGCAAATGATCGATCCACCTTCCTTATTTTCCCGGTCTTTCGAAGATACGGCCCTTTGCAGGAAATATGGTCAGCACCGAAAGATGCGAGCGACTATTTCCTAGTATACGCGCTTGCGCACCTGCCCGTAAAGGTGAAATATGATGCACTTTCTTTTTAACGCACACCCTTCCTGGGCTATCTCCTCCCGTTTTCATCAAAAGGTGAACATGAATAGTTCTGATCGACCGGATTTCGGGGAAATCCCCAAGGTGGAGTAAGTTTCTATGATGGAAAGTTTGACATCCACCTGAATGCAGCCGAACGGCTACAAAGGAAAGCTATACAGCTTTCTCAGAAACTTCGCAGTTGGAGAAAAATTCGTCCTTGGACAAATTTTCTTTTTATTTTTTTTAATGGGAAGTCTCTGAGAAAGTTGTATAGCTTTCGTTTGTAGCCGTTTGGCTGCATTCAGGTGGATGTCAAACTTTCCTTCTTGAATAGTTCTGCGTTCACGTAGGGTCAGACTACACTGGGTGCTGAGCCCAAGTACGCAGGTTCAGATTTCCGGTAACGGCGGCCTCTTTTCTGGTGGAGGCGAAAAGCGAAAACGCCCATAAGTTCGAGATTTCGGCGCACGTTAAAGATTCCCAGGTGGTCAAAATTAATCCCTTCCACTACGGCGTGCCTCATCGCTAGTGTTGCGTCGGCGCGTTACACCCTAGAATCCATCAATCAGATTATACTGGGTAGGATTATTTACCCTATATACCAGTGTGATCCTCTATGACAGGGGAAAGTTATTGTCGACAGACCGTTTAAGAAACCTTCGCTACATCATAGGCACTGGACAACATAGAATGATTTACGTTTGGACGCATACTTGCATCGCTAGCATCGTGAAGTAGTAAATGCAGCAGAGGGATTAAAATGAGGTGAATGAAGAGAATGGTGATTGAAATCGGCACAAGAAATCTCAAAATAAAATACTTTGGGTGCAGCGCCATGTATAAAACTGCTGAATAACGTAAAAAATCAAACGATTTCAAACTATCTCATCTATCAGCCAAGAGGTGCGGCGCTGTCTAGGAGTGCACGACTTGGAGAATAGAGCTCGGAAGGTGTTTCTCACACTGAAGAATAGTGCCTCGTCCGCTGACGTCCCACATGTGATGAATATTCACTGAGAGCCGGTGACTTGTGTTCACCTCTGAAAGACAGCATCTTTGTTTACGTCGCTTTAATCCATACTAACTGCTGATAGCGTAATGGAATGCCGCTTCTGACATAAATGTACCATTTTTGTAACTACTTGACCGATGCGCGACCAGTACAGGTGAATTTTGTACCTATTCTTTCAAGCTTCTTTGCCACCGCCCCCCCCCCCAGATAACGTGCCCACTGATTATCCACGATGGACGACGTGACATTCCCGACACTCCCGAGATTCAGCAAAGGGAGCAAAGCAACACAACCTGCGTCTAGAACTCTACGCGCTGTACGAACCAAAGGAGGCCCAGTTCAGACTCGATTGATTTGATTGTAGGGTTTATCGCGCCGACGCAACGCAGGCGATGAGGCGCGCCGTAGTGGAGGGCTCCCCCGGATTAATTTTGACCAGCTGCGGATCTTTAACGTGCGCCGAAACCTCGTACACCGGGGCGTTTTTGCTTTTCGCCTCCACCAGGAAAGCGGCCACCGCGGCCGGAATCGAACCCGTGACCTCATGCTCAGCAGCGCAACGCATTCGCCCCTGAGCCACCGCGGCGGGTACAGACTCAAGCTCTGCATTATCTCGCACCTTATAACCTCAACATGGTTCCAATTTGTTAGACCTATATCGAACACATCAACCCCACTGTAAAGCGAGTGTCAGTGATCATTGCATTTAGCTAGTTTTCACTCTTAGTGCTTTCATTTTAACCCGGAAAAGTTTACGTAATACGCGACCAGGATTCTAAGCATCGTTAAGAAGCAAGAATACTCTCGTTCCCAGCGGTGAACTTCAGATTATCCTTCCCGTATCAAGCCATGGATTCTACTACGGCGTTCTGGTAAAAAGAAATCACCGAAACTCGCGTGCTGAGGTTTGGACTCGCACTACCGGGAAACCCTCAATGTGGGCCAAGTTATTCCGCAGCCATCGACTGCCGGCGTCCTCAAAGGCCCCTGGTATTGTTCTTTCTTTACTTCGTTTTTATTTCTGCAATCTTGTGATCGCTGCATCACCGCCGAAAAAGACAAAAATAGAAAACACGACACGGGACCGTGACTCCAGAACTCCGCTGCCAAATCCGTGACCTGAATGGCGTATACAGCTGAGCCGGCGCGCGGTCCGGAAGCAAACACCAAGAGTGAAGAAATCAAAGCAGTTAAGATGGAGAGAACTACGAATGGGGGGAGGCGGAGGGGGAGCGGGAGGAGGAGGGTAGCAGCAGAAGTTAAGACTACCCCACTGGAGGGGAATGGAGCTCTGGGGGGTGTCAATGACCCCTCGATGGCCGCTTTCCCTGTTTTCGCTCTCTTCACCACATGAATGACGCTGCGGGCTTGGGGAGCTTTTTTATTCCTAGCCTCGCCGGCACTCGCTTTCTTCTTTTTTCCGCAGTCACAGCATGTGGCGCTTTTTCCCGCTCGCTGCGGGCCATTGTCGCGATTTCGGTACAACAGCGAGTTGCAGTCTGGTGCTAACGCACTTTATGTAAACACAGTACGCGGTTCACGTCATAAGTGGAAGGAGCAACCAACAAAAAATAACGCCTCTAAATTAGTGCAGCTATTACGCAGTTCAATTAAATTCAAAGCTGGAACTAAAGCGTGTCAAGTAAAGTTTTAAAACAGTAATACCACCCCCATGTTACTACAACTCGAAAAAAGTATTGGGAAGTCAGTACTTGTAAGCACACTTATCGAACGACTGCACCAATTGTCGGTGCTGGCGAATCACTTCCACCATCAGAGGACGCGAAACAATTAACTCATTTTACAGCTCTATATTCATGAAGAAATCTTGATTTCGACTGATTTTACTTCTCTTTCGTTATATATAAATGACTATATAATCACTCCTGACTAAGTTGAATTCACAAATTTTCGTATTTCTATAATTTAGTACATGGCCCGTACGGCATACGCGAATGCAACTTATATTACATGAGCTCCTCATAGCTCGATTGTTAGCTGCCGTTTTGCGCGAATTACTGGGTTCAATAATGACACCAGATGATTTGAAAATCTTTTTTCCCTCCTCTTTGCAAATCGCACAGTACCGCCTCAGTCGCTGTATTATGACAGGCTCCTAGCACTAGCCATCCTTCTGTTTTGTCGCTCACTTCTGACCCGACAGAATGTCTGTCTAAAACGACCCTTGTATGACAAGAACATTTAGAGAAACAACTCGAGCCATCCGTTCATTTGACATTTAAAGCGTCTGACGACCATTTCAACGCGACGCCGGTGGCATTGCATCTCATTACCATGTTTCAAAAAGAAATAGGGCTCTTTGTGCAGGGTCTTCTTTTTATAGCGCGTGAATAAGTGAGAGAACGCTCCCGTTCCGTCGCACGTACTCCTGGCAGAGGCTACAACATTGAATCTGATAAGTATTTTTTCACAAGCATGCTGTCACCACGCAAGCATCGCTCGATAAGCCCGAAGTAGGCTGTAGTTTTAAAGCAAAGCTTTCTACCTCTGCCATCCAATGTTTTTTTCGTCACGTGCGGGACAAGAAACTCCCTACGCGGCTGCGGAAGGAAGGGCGGTTTTCACTCACGGAGCACACTGCAGATGGCGCGGCGAATTCAGCCAGCGTTCCGCGCGCTCATGCCGGCGGGTGCATCGGCGCGACCCGACTTTGTCGTCTGCTTTGGCTACGGTTGTTTTGGGCCTGTTTAGGCGCAGCTTCGCGTCCATTGCGCGCTTCCTTTGCACGGCGTGATTAACTTGTTCGACAGCACCTCCTGGGTAACCCGAACACGACGGAATTAAGTGATCGTACGTCAAAGATACGTTAAATAATGGTTTGCAGTGCACGAAAACAAAATGTAGAGACCACACATAGATATCTGGCCACTAAACAAACCCTACATTTGCGCACTACTTGCCACAAATTGCACTCCGCTTTCTAAAGTGGTGAACACCAATTAAGTTGTTTTTTAACAGGTATTGGAGAAGGCGAAAGTAGTAACTGGTTCTGATCAATAGCGAAATAGCGATTACAAGAGTTCGCTCGGCTTTATCGCAATTTTCAAACTTCCTAAACTAACTAGTTTAGATCGGTATAAATAGGAATCACTAAGCTCACATCCAGACTTGTTTCGGTGTCCGCGTTTGTGTCGCGCTGTGATGTAGCCTCGAGCTAGCACATCAGGTTGGCTAGGTTCCCCCGTCTCACCCTTTGAATGATGCTCCTCTCCGTTTTCTTTCTCCTGACTCACGGCTGGGCTACAGCGGCGACGTCCGCCGCTCTAGCCCGGCCGTGGCCGGCGCGTCTGCATCCGGGACGCCGCCCCCTGCGATTTGTAGGTAACAGCTGGCAGAATCTCTGGTTCACTCTTTGTAGAGCCACGTGTGTGAATTCAAGTGACTTCGCATGGACGATTGTAGTGAGGGCCGTTTGCAGCTTTGCTTTCCAACCACCTTCACAGCGTGAATTGGAGCCAATTTTTTTATAGAACGCCTAAAAGAGCAAACTAAACCGGGTACTTAAGTCTTCTTATGACCTTTGAAGCCGAGAACCATGCGATTATCAAAGACGCTTTTACGGCTACGTGTCTTTTTGTTCGCCTTTGTTTCTTCCTCCTTTGACGCGATTCGCTCTGACAGGCAAACCGGCCGTAGTTTACGCGGGAGCTTCCCCGCAGTGAGATATTTCGCGTGCATTAGCTATACTCACGTGCCGTGACGTCCACCCATTACGCGGCGCGCACTGTGATCCCACGTACTCCAGACCCTTAACCTCCCACGAAGAATCACCACACGATGTCGTGGCATTTCCGAACCCTAACGTTTGCAACACCTTCATTCCTCTGTACTCTCTGGGCCGTATTCCGAGTCCCTCCTCCACTCCATTTGCTCCCTCCACTCGTCTGAGGGGAGTATTCCGCAATGCTTATGCATGGAGAAATCGCTTTCAAGGATCTCCTCACACTAGAGACTCGAGTGAAGGAAGGACTCAGGATATCAGGGTCTCTCTAATCGCCTTACCTTCCATTTCCCCTACGGCAAACTCACTGTCTATCATGACGCATCTGCCGCGCTGCCTCCCTAATTGCTCCCAACGCCCCCACCAACCCGCTATTAGATATAGGAATTCACAATACCATCGACAAAACCACTAAGGCCCACCGCACGGTCCAGATATCCAGACTATCTACACAGATAGCCAGGCGTCCGATTCGCCTGGCCCGCCTAACCCCCGCCTTCCAGTCATGTATGGCCTACCTTATTCGTAGGGGGCTTGGTTACACACCCGAGCGGCGGAAAGCGCGTGCATCCAGGTACCCTACCTATGTAAGAGACCTTACAACACCTTTTTACCTTTTTTTTTCTAAATCCCCAATGCCTTCAGAACGTTGTTAGCAAACACATCCAGTACTTCGAATAGGGAGTCACGAAGTGTATTAAACAAAAATTACTGCTGTATTCCCATCAGGTAACTTAGAAATTTGCACAAAACATTCCCGGTCCTGACGTTCTTCAAACGCTCAATTTACGTCATTACATCAAGGCAGGAGCCATTGGCCGACTTCCCTCCACTTTTAGCAATAAACGCTTTCGATAGCCACTTCAGAAAAAAAATGCCACAAAAGGAAAGCAGATACGGAAGGCGGGCATACTGTGACGAGTAAATCACGCAGTGTCGCTCGGTGCTGGTGAAAACTATAGCGTTCACAATGCTTCAGACGCGAAGGAAAGAGAGACAGCGTTTATCGGAAGGGTTGCAGAGTGCCTTGAACACAGCGCTACGCTACCTCTTGCATATATTCCCACTCCTGGGTTATTAATATGCAGCCCCTACACCCCATCGACCGCCACTCGCCAGGGCACGACATCTGCAGCGCACATTCTCTACGGCCCAACATCATCTATAAGTCGAAGCGGATAGCTACCCCGATAAGCCGGATTTTGTCGCAACCGCCGTCTCGCCGATCGACGGCCCCACCCCCTAGACGCACTCACGATACATACCCCGTCAGCGACCACTGCGAAGTGGTTGCTGATATGGTTGCTATCTATGCTGACGTAATTCATGTGGTTGCTATGGTTGAAGTGGTTGCTATCTCCCTCGCCGTAGTGCAGTGTTCCAAACTCAAAGTCGTTCTTTCGGGATCTCTATCGGCGATTCGCAACTTCTCTACAAGACTGCACTCCCAAATAGGCCTCAAAAGTCTCTCCCCTGGAGCGCTGTCCAACTACGTGGCCCTTCTGTGAAGCCCAGCCCACACTGGCACAGAAGCCAATGACGCGTCCAGCTGTACAACTCGAGCTCTTGCAACCTTTTGGTTGGACCCGCGGCACCCCCCGCTTTCGGAACGCTCTGGTCTCATAGTAGGACATCACCCAACACACTCTCTTCCTCCGCACAATATATCCTCGACCACATCCTTCCCTCACCCACGAGGCGGATCTCCACTGGTGGCTCCTCGAAGCCTACACAACCCCCCGCCGAACAATCCTTCATTACCTCAACCAAAAACCCTTCGCCTGTGTGCCCTCAATTCCTCGCACCTGACACTCGCTATCCCTCTCCCTGCGAGTGTCCCCGCAACCCACTTGCTCCTATTCCTTACCCCTCACACTGGGAGCAGGCCTTGGAGATCTCTGACCCGGCAGTGCAGTTTGCACGAACCAACCGGGCCACCCAGGTCACGAAAACTACCGTGTCCTCCACCAGACCCAGTTACAAAGTCCTCCTCCTCCTCCTCCTCCTCCTCCTCCTCCGGCTCTACCGGGCTACTTTTGCCCTCTCCCCCCTATAGGGCGCTGAATTAGCGTTAGAGCAAGGGTAACACACTTGACCCCTGCTGTGGCGACCCGAGTTCAAACCCCACAGGAATCCCATTCCGTTTTTATTTTCTCCTTACAGTGGCAGCCATTTTGAACCATTCGTTTTTACGACGACAGCCACTATTCGCGTTTCATGAGACATTCTAGGCTTTCGCCTTAATACTGAAACAGCCAAACTCCCATCGCGTACCAGATAGAACATGGAAAGAGTGAATCTAGGCTATTTCTTGCCCGTCCTTCAGCTCCACGCGCCGGTTTGCTATTACCGCCCCTTTCTCGAGAACCGCGCAAGCACTCTGCTCACATTGACCCGATTCAGGTGCGTTTCGTTGAGTGCCTTCTCCGAATCTGTACCTAACGACCAGACCAGCTCGCACGCGTACCGCAGTCTTACCTTGGACGTACAAGCACTACATGAGGCCAGTGGCGTGTTTCCAATCAAAGCAGCGGGGCACTAGCGCGCCTCACTGGGCTTCTACTTAACCAGTCTGCTCTGGCAGTGTCTGCACACACCGTCTTATATATTATGCACCGCATCACTTGAGCTTCTTCCGGCATTCTCTTTGATCGTAATGGCTGCCGGTAGAGCTCAAAGGTAATGGGAGATTCATTGATCGCTTACCCTCGAGAGACCCGGAGAACAGCGGACAAGTGTGGTGAACTTTGCAAAATTCCGTTCTATGGGATATTATAACATTATGTAGGCGTTTGCGTTAACCTACCGGAACTTCCGTGGGTTTATTATAACCTCCCTTGGTGTTTTTTTTTTTTTTCTCTCGGCGCTTTTGTTGAGGCAATGCCGGATGAAGAGGGGACAAAATGCTGTTATGCATATCTTGAGGTGGCTTGCATCTGAGATCAGTCAAGGTTGCTGCGAGCGCAACCCGGAAGTCCGGTCGCGTGGGCTTACGGCTTCTCGATACGCTTTTCCTCGCCGTTTGCCTTTTGTCGGAACGTAGAGAAACACTGAATAAGAAATCATCCCGCCACGGTGGCTCAGTGGCTAGGGCGTTGTGCTGCTGAGCCCGAGGACGCGGGTTCGACTCCTGGCCCCGGCGGCCACTTTTCTGATGGAGGCGAAAAGCGAAAACGCCCAGTTGTTGGAGGTTTCGGTGTACGTTAAAGATCCCCAGGTGGTAAAAATTAATCCGGAGCCCTCCACTAGGGCGCGCCTCATCACCTGTGTAACGTCAGCGCGTTAATCGGCACGTTAAACCTCATAATCAATCAATGAACGAGAAATCGGAGCAGAAATTCCCCTCGCTCGTCGTAGCAGAAAAGCATTGATACGACTAACATCCCCTTCCTGAAGAAAAAAAAAAACGAGTTCAACGTAAATTCTAGAAACACGTGCCTGTTTTCTGTGAACCTTTGGCATTCGTGCAAGATTTGGTTCTTAACGCTGAAAGCTGAAATAAATGTTGAGCGTGACATTTTCAGACAGATGACTAAATGCCAAAAGAAGTGTAGTGCCTGCACTGAATGATTAGCAACGCAGTGCGAACCGTAACTACGCAGCGAAAACTTTCCCATGATTTTAACAGTGGTAGCCTCAAAAATGTGTCACGTGCGCACGCCAGAAATTTTGAGGCGAATCAGTTTCGTGAGCCTTTTAGTCTCTTTCTTCGTTTGACATATTGTGAAGTCCGCAAAAAAAAAAACGTATTTTTCAGTATTAACCACGTATGCTATAAAGCCTGTAATATGTTGTAGTCCCATTGCCATGAGGCCGGACGTCACCGAAAGAGTGAAAAAAAAAATACCATCCCTCCCCGAAAAACACTCAGAGAAGCGCGAAAGCTAAAAGTGCGTCCAGCCTTCGCCGAAAGTGCGTCCAATCGATCGTCAAACTTTCAACAACCCCAATCGTAAATGAAGAATTAAACCACGAGACAATTTTTTGCGCCTTAAATAAAAACATCTAAGAACAATCTAAATGGATCCCGATACGTGGTTTCTGAGATAAATTTATACCATTGCACTCCTTCTTCATTATCTATGCGTGTATTTCGTTTCTTTTTCGCGATTTTTTTTTCAAGAAATCGTTTTAACACAATAGAAGCCCGGTTTCACGCTCGCGCCGTGCGTCCAGAGATCTTCTTAGAGCTTTTCCGCCGACGAGCCAACCTATAAGGAAATGCATTTGTTTTTTGATAGATTCTCATCGGTCCCACTCAGAAATCTCTCGCATTAAAAACATTTGCGTATCATTCACATCGCTGAGAATCCGCGTAACCCGAAGCTTCCATCATGGCACACCTGGGTATGAAATGAACTTGGGTGTGCCATTTTTTAGTGTGTGCTTGTGTGATTGGCATAGTTGCTGACTTTTCTGAACGGTAAGAAGTGGCGAATGCGTCGAGAAATACGGGATGTGACGAGAAACGTTCAACTTTGTAATCCGCATGAAGTAGGGCTTCTCCAGTCACCCCTTCCCCCTTTTATGTCGATTTCCCGCCTGAGCCCTTGAGCGCCAGGGCGGCCTCGTGTAACTACCGAGCTCCCACTTGCCCACCCCACCCTCCGTGGGGGTCGCTTCCCGGGCCTTGCTGACGCGATACACGCAAGCCAGCCTTATCCGGTGTCAGTAGAAACCCGGAAGCATGACAGCAGCAGCCCCGACAAACCGGGAGGAGGGCCAAAGAAAGCGTCGCTTTAAAACCCACAAGAAAAGAACACCAGAAACGCGCTGCGGCACCCTGAACATCATCATCAGCACCATCATTGTCTACAACTCCACGCGTTCCCAGCCTAACAAGAAACTTCGCCAGTGAGCTCCTGCCACGCCCACATTGCTTTAGACTTTCGTTTCCCTGTCCAAGAGTGTTCTTATCTCGTTCTTTGATACCACATTATCCCTCGGTCTTGTAATGATTATGTTCCCCAGGCACTTGCGTTGTTGTTGCGGTTAGTCACACCTACGCGTATAATTGTCCGAAAATTCTCAGCGTCTGCTCATAAAAGCGACACTCAGGAATCAAGCAAGTCTAATATTCTGAACTTGAGAAGAGTCAAACGATGCACGACTTACGATGCTCACGAACGCGATGGGGAGTCCCGCGAAGACGACGGTCTTGGGTGGTCCTTTATTAGGGGGCGCGAAGCTGCTTTTGGGCTTCATTTTCTCCGGACGATGTCACACCCGATTGCAATACTGGGCACACTTGTCACTTCACTGCATACGAGTAGAGCGTACTATATCCGTCTCCCAACAGTGTTTTCATTGAATCCCTTTGCAGGTGAAAATCAAGACGCTGCCTTTTCCAGCGTGCGCTCAATTTCACTTCAAATTGCGGAGAAAGTGCTGCTGATGGCTGACACGGCCGTATATATTTCACGTCAAAGTCACATACCATGAAGTGTTGGCATGGAGGGCACGGTTGCTGATCCAACCTTTTTTTTTTCCCCAAAAATCTTCCTTGTAAAATCAAACGCTGCCACGTTCTTGAGGTGTACTTGGTTGAAATACACCCAAGACGCTTTCCAGCTTTCCGGTTTGTCGTAAATATTTCGTTGTCGCGACCAATGTTAACCTGAATCCAACTACCGGGTAAAACCGAGCGTTTTTTGTTCACAATTTGTAAAGCGGAAGCTACTTCGTTCGGTTCGTGACTTCATCGATATTGCGAGTCCCTACGTCTTTGCCGCACTCACGTCGAGGTTTTCATCACAAACACCAGAATCGTCGCCGTGTCACGTTCAAGAGAGTGCCGGGGTGTTTCATCCAGGGGATTCTTAGAGGGAGGCGTCGTTCCAGAAGACGTACAGGTGTACACCGCCTTCCAAAAGTGCAGCGAGTTGTAGGACGTGACCCAGACGGGTTGTCAGTCTCCCAAATTGACGTCCCCTTTCCTCTTCTTCTTGCGCCCTGTTTCAGATTTCTGCTTCTTCTCTAGCCACACATCTCCACAGGTCCTCGAAAATTTATTTTTTTTAGCAGTGCACGAAGCCGAAACCACAGAAAAGCTTCCCTTGTTACTCAGTTGTCACCATCTTTCTGCAGAGAATCGATGAAAAATATCCGGTGCGCTGACGACAGTTATAACAATCTCCGACGGTTCGTTAGCCGAGTTCGACTGATAAATAACAAACTATTGGCAAAGAGTAGATTTTCTTCAGCACCTCGGGAGTAGGGAGCCCTGCCATTAGCAGGCCTGACCTCTGCTAGTTTCATCAACGGCTTTTTATCTTTTTTGGTATCCGATTTCTTTATCGTAGCTCGTCTCTCTCTCTCTCTTTCGGCGAAACACGCTCAGAGGAGAAAATAGACGTCTTCAAAGACTTGGGGCCGGTATTGGGTAACGCGTTTTCTTTCGCCCGAAGCTGCTAACACGATTTGTGCGAGGCCCCTTTTTCTTCAGCGAAGTCGCCTCTCTTTCGCGCCTTTCCGTGCGGCGCCATTTATTTATTTATCCGTAGCTCGGAACCAGTGCAACCCCGGGGCGAAAAAAACTTCGCGAGTGCAGTGCCAATATTTGCACTCCCGCTGGGCAAATAGTTCCTCCTCTACGCCTCCCTCTACTTCTCACTCTCGCTTCGCCAGCACTTTCCGACGTGTTTTCCCAAGTCGCCCTCCGGCACGTCTTCAACTGGCGGGAACCGCCCATTCAATCCGGCTTGATCCACGGTAGTGAAAAAGTGAACTGTTTTGACTAACCATCTAATTGGCGCTCGGTTAAAGGACCGAGAAGTGACGCAGAGAGCCACGGCCACACCGGAAGTCTTCGGACGCGTCGGATTCTGGTTTTTCCACCAGAATGTCGGAACGCAGAAGCCGGAATCGGAGTACGCGGGCGAAACCGTGCCTCCGATGGAAATTTCCGATGTGCGATGGTATTCCTTTCCGAACGGGCGCTCGTTCCAAGAATGGGACGTGAATGGTTTCCCACTTTTTTGACGTGCTTCTTGAGAAGCAACCTAGTACGTAGCGAAAGGTGCAAGTTGCGACGCGGAAGTTAGTGGGAAAGGAAAACCGGAAGCGGCCCAGGAGGCAATAGTACGCGAAGGAAACTGAACGGCGAGTAAGTGGTGTAGCCGGATATAGTAGCTGCTTCAATTCGTTTAAAGGAAACCATAAGCGAACGCGGCAGAAGTAGGGGCAGCAAAGCGTATTAACAGAACTGAGCTTAATGAAGTAAGAAATCAAGCAATGGAACACAAAACTGAGTTGAGTACGCTTGTTGGTAAAATAAACCTGTACGTGATAGTGAAAAAAATGCGAAGTCTGGAAGGGGAGCAACGATATTCAGAAACGTCCAAAATTGCAATATCCTCACTTTTTAGAAGCCAGAAAAATTAGCCAACAAAAAGGCGGCATGCTAAAAGGAAACGAAAACCAAATAAAACTTCAGCGGGTTGTCCTCGCTGTTGTTCTAGATAAAGCTTGGGCCGTATGCTCTGCTATCAGATCGCCGTAAACTAACGTTAAACAAACTTTCTCAAAATAAGGCCGTCACAGCTTTACTTGATGAATTCCTAGAATTTCTGAGCGCCCTTACAATTTGAAACAAACTATCGCCTTGGTTATAGAAAACACTGCGTAGAGGCGGGTCGGCGAAGCCATGCGAAAGGGAAATATCAAACCGGTCGTGGCATTTCCGCTTCTTGAACAAAACAAGGTGCTGTCGCAGCGACTGGCGAACAAAAAACAAACAGACGAAAACGAAACAGATATGAAGGATCACACAAGCAGAGCTCTCCTGCTACAACTGTCAGTAAGCCGCGCGATCAAATCCCGCACATCCCAAACGCCTCACGCCCAGCACAAGCACCCGGCCAGTCGCACGTTGTACTCTGAGGGAGCCCAATGTAGCGACGCACGACGCGGTAGGCGAGGAGGTGGGTGCACGAGGCTAAAGGTGGGTTTACTGTAGTGTTTGTTCTTTTTGCATGACCACAGTGCTCGCCTTTCTCCTTTCGAATTTAGTGACCTCCCCTTTTTTTATGGTTCGCCCACTAGAGGTCAGGCTTCGCTGCTCACGCCGCATCGTTGCTATAGAAGCCGACCCTTCTATCTTTCTCTCTCCCTCCCTCTGTCTCTCCCTCTCTCTCTCTCTCTCTTTCGGGGAAGCATCGTGCAGCCGGTGACAAACAACCGGACGTGAAATCGGGGCGCGAGTGTTTTCTACGGCTATCTTTATTTTATTTGTCTTTCTTCATTCGCTGTGCGCATCCGTGCGTTCATTTATCTGCCCCGCAACGGTGCGAGTGCGGTCGCAAACGTGTCAAAGAGGCGACCCCGACAAAAAGAAAAATAGTGCAAAAAAAGACGAGCTATCATCTGGTCACGCGGCTGAACCTGAGTCGTAGTCACCACCGGTTTAAGGGTGTTGAGCTCTGGTTTCCGCTTGGGTCGGGAGAGCGCCAAATAACGCTATCTTTGCCCGACCTGTCAACCTACTAGACCTTTTGTCCCGTGACAAGAAAATAAGGAGTCGTTCTAAAACGTGTGTTTACCGTGAACTTTACTTTAATTTCCCCTAACGTGGTTCAAATAATTATTCTATTACTGTTTAACTGGTTGTTGAAACACCTGCGACGTCAACCAATCTTCACCTAAATACGCTCTCACAGAAAATTGAAATATGAATTGAAAATAAATTCTGACTCAGGTTAATGTGTGTGGCAGCGCTTGAGCGAGCGGAGCGCCTCTTTAAACACTCGCGCCTGAAGCTCCGTACACCTACTTTCCTGGGTGCTGGCTAGCAACACGTTTGCAGTGTCGCTTGGAATTCTTTCCCTCTGTGACCTTGATTGAGAAGCTTCACACTCCGACAGAAAAATGCTGCCCAGCAACGCTCTTGCTACGCCTTTACCGCCGTGCTTCATACACGCGCGACGCTAATCTTCAAGGTGAGAGCATATATGTTCACACGTGAGCATATATGCTCTCACCTCGGAGGTTGTTTTTGACGATGTTTTTTTTTACGCTCACGTAAAAACATCGCCAACAATCTAGCTATTTCGCGCATAAACTCAAAGCCTGTCTAACCTTTAAACCATGAACAGAAACAATGACACATGCTAAAGGTGTTTAGCGGTTACTCTAGTCGGTTTCCTTTATTCTCATTTGTTACATACGTAATAAACCTGTGCTAACCTAAACGTCAATAAATTTTGATGAAGCAGTCCAACAATGGTGAACAGGTACAAAACTTGCGCACCATCCGCGATAAAATACCCGGCAGCCTACTTTAAAACGAACCTCTTTATGTTTCACTGATGGCGTCCGAGCGCACCACAAAACGCACTGCAGAAAAGCCAACTTTCTCTGACGAATATGGTGATCGCGGGCGAAGTGAAGAGAAACGCTTCTCGTGTTCGGAATTAACCTGAGTCGCTCGAGCTATGAAGCCGACGTCTACCCGACTGCGCTGTTCCTGCACGGTTGAGACACTTTGGATTTGGAGAGGGGTGCATGGATGGGACGAATCAAACAGAAAAATCATGCACCCCCCTGTCTAACGACGACGGTGGTCGAACGCGAAGCTCTTTTTAGTGCGAAATCTAAATGGCGACCGGTCAACGTCAAAGCCGCTGCGATGAAAAGTCAAAAGCTCCTGCGAGTCAAATTCAAATCTTCACGACTCAAAGTCCAAACCGTCTGCGAGTCGAAGTCCAAACTAAAATTACAACAAAGGAGTCTCTCATGAGAAAGCATTGCGTTCAAGCGTCGTCGTTGTTAGACGGAGGGTGTTGATATTAACGCGAAAGTGTTTTATTCCCGGATACAGAAACATTTGAGTGACGTCATATCCGTCACGGAAGGGAAGGACAGTACAACGAAGCAAGCGGCCTGTAAAGGGTGCACCCCTGCACACAGGGGCTTCTTGCGGGGAAGCAACCTTTAGCACTAAAGAGTACGTTGTGCTTAGGGTTGTTCGTTTTCGAGTTTTATATTTAACACGACAGTGTTTTCTGCCGGGATACACCAAGATTTCACTGACGTCATATCCGTCACGAAAATGACGCCAGGACACCTTTGCCGAAGCGACCCGCCAGGAGGACGTCGCTCGCCAAGCACACCCACAAGACTGCCGCAGACCCGCAAATCATTCTCAGCTGCAGATTTCGCGGACACATTTCCCTGTCGTGCTGTACCGATTCCTATGACAGAGATATCAACCACAATTTTTATATATCAGCAACATGCGTTCACAAATTTTATTTGTACATGCTTAACAGGTCTAACAGATGCGAAGGAATTTGTAAAAAAAAACACGGTTATGTGCTTTTCCTAACGTAGCAGAGAAAACGAGAAATTTTGCGTTACTTGCCCTCTCTCGGATATTTTTTTATCAATTTCAAGTCTTTCGTCTAACAGCACAGGCCAGCTGATGATGAATCAGTCAGTAACAGCGATCAAACAAATCGAATTCCCTTTTTAAATGAGAATTATTGTAAAGATAATTGTTTTAATACAAGATAAGAGCGTTAGGAAAATGAAATTCAGACTATCACTTTATGGTTCAGAACTCAAGTTCTTTTCATTAGTTGAAAATGTGGAACAAGCGTTCCGCTCTAAATGTCAAAAATGACAAGGGGAAGCTTTATTGCAGCACACTTGTATGTGAAGCTACATTATTACACGTTAAAAACGCAACCATGCCTTGCTTTGCTTTATCCCGCTTTTTACGATACGCTCCGTAAAGCACAACGCGCCGTCAAATGTTGGGTTTCACTCTTGTGATGCGGTCGGCAGCTTTTGTTTTATTTTAGTTCTCTTTGTTCGCTCTCTGGCAATTACGATAATGCGCCTCCGGCAGAAAGAGCTATAAAAGAGATAAGTGACGTTCTCTTTTCCTTTTTGCTTTTAATTTTCTCTTCACTGCTGAGGACAATTACCTTCGCACAAACCCCTCCCAAAGAACAGATAGAAGGTAGAAAGAGTACAATGTCTAACGTCATAATCTATGCTAGACGCCTATGGCGGAAACACAAGCTCGTTTTTATCATTCATTTGTTTTTTCGGGGACAGTATATGAATTCAGCCGGGGTGTTTTACGCAGGAATGGGTAATCAAATGGAAATTTTAGTTTACTTTCGATCAGAAGAGTTCAGAGTTTTTTTGTTTTTTTTTTTACCGAGTCGAAGTTCGAAAAGCTTTGGCCAAAATTTCCCCAGGAAGTCGAGCGAACGCCTTTGAAAAAAAAGCTTATCGCGTGGCCTCGCTTCTCAATTTGAACTGCTTGAATGTTTGAAAGTTGTTCATTCCAGCGATTATAGATTAGGTTACCTTTACCTTGAGGGAAATGATTGATTGATAAAGAGTTTATTGAGGTTTGTGCAAGGAGATGGTGTTCGGTGTTTTTTTTATGATGCACGTTTGATAGCCATTTCGAACTCCTGTTTGCTGATAATTTTGAGAAAAAACCCCTTAATAAATTCAGCTGATTTATTTATTTATTTATTTATTTATTTATTTATTTATTTATTTATTTATTTATTTATTTATTTATTTATTTATTTATTTATTTATTTATTTATTTATTTATTATTTATTTATTTATTTATTTATTTATTTATTTATTTATTTATTTATTTATTTATTTATTTATTTATTTATTTATTTATTTATTTATTTATTTATTTATTTATTCTGCATTCCACACTTAATTTTTTAGCGAAGGGAATTTTTTAAGCCTGCCCAAAATGAATGCCATCTAGTTATCTTGATATAACCACCAAATTACTGCTCCTGTAGTAGAGCTCCTGGTATGACGTTTTATTGTGAACATTTGCGCAGCTCTCGGAATGACAGTTTTTAAACGTTTTGTACGTTCGGTGCCGTATCCTCGCCTTATTCTAGGAACTCGAGTACGGCGACAAAAAAATGGGCCGTGCTATTTTGTCTTCTCCTGCCTTACCAGTACAAAGACACTTACTAACCTACGAAGCTGGTTTGATGGGTATGGTAACAGGTGCAAGCTTAGCACCAGCTCCAAAAAAATAATTTATTTCTGAACGTAGCTTCCTTGTACGGCTACACACCCGGTCCAGCAGGCTTCTAATTTTCTCGTCCCGTTTCAAAAATGAGGATTGTCATGAGCCGAAAAATAAGCCTTAAAGGGAGTAGCAGTTAAAAAAAGTGAAACTACTTATGTATGTTTTTATACGCAAAATTTCTCTTAAAAACCATAAACAACTCGATCTCATAAGTAGTTAATAAATTAGGCTCGTGCCCTAATCGTAAACATGCTATCATAAACGGGACCACCGTTTCCTAAGCATTGCTACAAAAGAAAACCTACACACATTATTGTGATGTGTATCCCTCATATATTAAGGTAACAGCTTCAGTTTTTGCAAAGGAAAGTTTGACATCCACCCCAATGCAGCCATACGGCTACAAAGGAAACGTGAATGGGGCGTGCGCGTTACAATGATGTGCGTTCGCTTAAGACGCAGTTCGCGGTCGCTTCCTGAGACGCACTTCGCGCCGTCCACGCAGAGGCTCATCATTGCTGCCGTCGAGAGAACGCACCAGTGAATGGTCCCTCAACGCACTGCAGCTGCGCCCGAATATCGCTGTAGGGAGTATCGTAATCGCCAGCCAATTTTTTTATTTGAATGCCCTTGGGGTTCTCAATTATCCGGTTCACGTGTGTACAGCGTGTCTGGGTTAAGGTAACTTTTCAAATTTCAAAACTCACTCTTCAGCATACTGCGAAGAGGACAAGGGGGGAAAATGTACTAAAACTGGCAGTTCTCATCAACAATTTCTAAAACACTGCAGCGATACGCCCCAGAGGGCCAGCCTGAGTAGTTAGGCATTCAGTCATTACTCTTTGTTCATTCACAACGGGCAACGAGATGGCGTAATATCTCGACACGACAATAGGCACGCCGTAACAACCACATCACCCCTCGTTATTCTACCTCGGTAACTGACTACCGTGGCTGGCTGCAGTAGTCGGGCTGCTGGCGATTGCGCGATCACTGCAGCGTTAGCGCCCATGGCACGGAAACACAGCCAGCCCTGTTAATAAAATCAAGCAGCGTAAGTGCGAGTAGGCGGCTCGGGATTATGCTCTCTTTCTCGCTTTTCTTCTGTGTATGTCAGGGAGGCGTAGGAGTAACAAAATTGAAGTGGTTTTCTTTCCTCTGTCCCGAACTTACACAATACTTTCGCGTTCATGCGTAAAATCAGCTACACAGTCCATCCATGGTGAAATTTCGCCATATTCTGTTAGCTGAAAACGTTAGGCGCCCTGTCTTTTGTAGCCGGCTTCGCTTTTGTCACGCTAACCGACCCGCTTTCCAATACCCCTTGCCTCACCAAAATCTCATTTTTAACCTAATTTTGTGCATACGCTTTAAGCGTATTTGGGGCCTTTTGTGACCATCTGACGCACATTAACCGCGGCATAGCCCTAACATAAACGTAGAGCTTGCGTTCATTACAGAAATTTTAATAACGTATAGCCCATATCCTCCACACACAAAAACGCGCGGGCGGTTAGCAGGCACGAGCTCGTATGAACAAAGAAGAAACAACAATACTCGAGCCACTTTTCGTCGTGGTTACTGAATCCGCGAATGGACTGAGCATTACAGCCATGTGTTCATAGCAATTATTCCCTATTATATTGTGTACGGTGGAGGTAAAACTACGCGATAGTTTTTATATTGTGGGTCATTCTGTACAAATCTCCACAGTTTTTACTAATTGCACATTTTTTTTCTCTACCGTCCTTTCACAAAACCACAGACACCTCATCACACTTTGGAGAACCATAAGGACAGGTGGATGAACGTCCAAACTACGCAGAATACAGTGAGCATGCCGAAGCCACTTCATGCCTTAATCAAGCTCGTTTCGTTCAGCCCAACTATGGTGAAACGTTCTCGCAAAGCAGCCATTTGCTAGCTGGGCTTTACTCAACCTCTCACCTGCCGGCTTTCAGCCCTCTGAAACCTTTCACGCAACTAGCATCCCTGAATGACGGAATTTTCATCGTGCAGCGATCTTAAGCTGTTTCGCTGAGTTTAGTTCACATTTGCGCATCGTCGTCCTCGCCGTCATAGCACATTTAGAGACGTAACGTGAGAGGGGGTAGTAGGAGTGGAGGGGTACGAAAACACTGTGCAAGGAGAGAGAGTGATGAGGGGGATTGAGTTCAATTCAACAAGGTTAGATTGGACTGGATTAGATTGGATTGGAATGCTTGAAAAGGAGCTGATACCTAAAACCTGGAAATAACAACGTGGCGCCGCAGAGAAGGGAAAAGCGAGAGCGGGTGAGATTTGACGTTACACCGGAGAAATAAAGTAGCGGCGCTGGCTAGTGCAGTGCTTGACGGAGCAATAATGTCGCTAGCGCTTCCAAACTAAGATATGTCGCAGGTGGCGTAATTAAAATTGATTTTCGATATGTTTTTCGCCACGGGTGGCTGCAACACTCGTTTGAATTCATCTCCACAAACTACGGAGGCCACAATTATCATCTTTCAGTCTTTTAAATTTGATGTCAGCACTGTTTTAAGGAGAAAGCTTTTGATCTATATGTTTGTGTTGTGAGTTACAGAAAAGCGTCCAAAAATTGTTGTGAGGTACACACAATCGCGCAGAAAATTGTAGCGTGCGCCGGGAAAGGGAAACAGCAGCGCCGGAGGACGGTTCAGGGGCGACGGACCGTCGAACGCTCTGGGTGCGTCTAGTATACATCGTGGCGTGAGCTCGGAGCTTCATTCTACGTTGCTATGGGTGACGACGCACCAGGCCCCGGTTGCGGGCGCACGAAAGGCAAAATAATTCACGCATCTCGACGAAGGGAATCATGACGAGTAGGCGAAGCAGTGGGGATCGTTCTTACCGTAAATAACCCGTGAGAGTGCTTACTGCTGCTAAAATGATTTCCAATCCAATCCAATCCAATCAAATACAATTCAACCCAATTCAATCCAATCCAATCCAAAGCAATCCAATCCAATCAAATCCAATCCGATCCAAATTCAATGCAATACAATCCAAAGCTCCTGGCGCATGCGAGGCACGGCTCTCCAGGAGTGCTCTCTCTCTCTCTCCCTCTCTCCCTCTCCCTATCTCTCTCTCCCCTCTCCCTCTCCCTTTCTCTCTCCCTCTCTCTCTCCCTCTCCCCTCTCCCCTCTCTCTCTCTCTCTCACCTTTTGTGAACCTTTTATTTTGTGTTTGTTAACCTATTGTGAACCTTTTGCTCCCAGATGTTTCGATTTACACGGTGCTGTGCCGTGAGCACGGACGCTGGACGCCTGATTAAGGTGCTTCGCCCCTAAAAAAGTGCGTCGCGGCAGAAGAGCCTAGAGCAGCTCAAAATGCAGCTCGTTGCAACCGCCGTTGGCAGGAAGCGGTTATGGATGAAGGTGTGGCAGCTGCCCGACGAGAGCAACCTGGAAGCACTTCGCAAAGATCGACATCAGATAAACAGGAGGACCAACCGAAATTCCGCCTTCACGTTCTTGCAAATTTGTAAGCATCCCGAAACATTCAGTTTCCTTGCCTTCGGCCTGGCGTAAGCAAGGTAGTTACTGCACAGATTTAGTCGAGGAGTGCTGAAGGCCAACTTCGCGCCATTTGTTTTACATTTGTTCCTTTTCGGCGTTCTTGTTTTCAGGGTGAAGGGGAAACTGGCGTCATGCCGATTTCCCTACGCAGAAGCACCTGGGCAGGATAGCTGACGTCCCCGTGTAGCCTGTAAAGGGTGCACCACCCCTACAAGGGTGTTGCTAAGAAGAAGCCGACTTGCAAAACTGAAAGGGGAGACAAAACAACTTTTTCCGCTCTTACTTCTTTTCCGTTAAAATAAATAAACGTTTATCTATCTCTCTTTAATTTCATTGTTTGAACGAAACAAAAAAATATTTCAAAAAATAAAAAGTATATATAAAATTTATTACGGAAAATAGCAAATGGTGAAATGCCCTGCATTTCCACAATAGTGCAGACTTGGCGAAAGTTCCATATGTAATCAATTTAATGGCGTAAATGGAGACAATTAATTGTCCGAAAAAATTTGGGAAAGCAAGGAAATAAAATAATTTAAGTAAAAACAACACGGAAAACGGCGAACCGTGTAACGCACTGCATTTCCACAATAACGCAGCTTTCGCGAACGTTATAGCTGTGATCGCTATAATAGCGTGAATGAAGATAATTGGTCGGGCACGATTTAAAAAATAAAAAAAAAAGTAATTGTAAAGAGCTCACTCTCATTACAGGCGAACTAAGAATGCTACGCATTAGTAGACAATTCTCTGAATTTCTGCAGAATTTTTGTTTTAATTTTATGAACCTGAAAGCGTCGTCATCTTCGGCGTCAACGCGGATGTTACCGAAAGTCACGCGACCTCAACTCCGTGAACTGCGAAGTAGAGGAGCGGGATGGTGCTTTGGCGCCCCTGCTCGACTTTAGAAGTCCTACACGTAAGAAGTCTTACGTTTCTCGGCCGAATTTTATGGCGTGAGCAATAGATGTGGTGTGTCGGCAAAATTTTCGCGTCGATTCGTATCGCTTCGTAACAAAGCGAGCGAAATAAGAGCACGGAACGATATAATGGAGAGAGCTAGTGGAGAAAGCTGCCTTTAATAGAGGAGAGAGCTGTCTCCGATGCTGACGCCATAGCGAGGAAAGAGACGACAGCTGCAAGCGTGGTTAGCCAGCTGCCTATGCTTTGATGGGTTCCTTGACTCCCGCTTCCGTTTCAACGTGCTGTAGTATAGGGTCTGCAGGAAGTGCGAGCAGCAGAAGAGGAAGTAATAGGAGTGACGGCGACAAACTTCTGACACTGGTAGGCAACAAAAGGTGCATCGGCCAGCTAATGCCGCTGCTAAAGCAGGCAAGAATGACCACTGAGATGGTTAGAGCGCTAAGTACGATTGGCACGGCGTACATGGTACGGGCGAGAAACACCGCATCTCAGGCTTCTGAAGCCACAGCAAAACATCTGTATCGGGCCCTGTCGCAAGTTCGCGAGTTAGAGGGCCAAGATGCTCAGCATTCTCAAAGATCCACTTATAATGCATAATTTTTTTTTTCTCCCAGTAGTTGTTACAGTGACACTTTCAGGGCTTATCGGCAGCTGTTAAATAGTGAAACCAAGGTCCCATTACACCGCATGCGCTTGCATTCTAGGAATGTGGCCCACGAAGCGGCTGCAAATTCGCGCTATAATGCACGTATATAAATGAGAATTTTTACTACTTTCACCCGCTGGAAAGAATGAACAGCGATGAGCGATGCCGAGTTCAGGAATTTGGGTATTAATTTCACATTTGAGTACTAAGCACTTATTCAATGTTTGCCCCCCTCCACGAGGTGGGCGGAGTGAGATTCTAGAAAGCCCCACAGCGCGTTATAAAAAGCCGCATCATAAAACAGGTAATGTAAGAAGTGTTCGCTAAGACTGCCCCAATATTATTCTGATTTTTGCGTCATTATTGTTGAACCATGATATATCGCAGCTTTAAAATGAATCGCATGAACCTATACATTACCAATGCTGTGTTTCCGCGCCGGAAAAGAATACGGGGAAATGGCTCTAAAACAGGTTGTGATGACGGTATTGCTGTCGCGAGAATAAACCCGTAACAATAAAATGATTTTTTTAATATACTGATGAAGTTGGACAATGACCTGTTCAGTTTAAAGCTAGAATTTATTTGGTACAAGGGATTGCTGAGTTTTTCTTTGCCAAATCTAAAGAAAAATCTGTCTCTTGACATCGGTGTTGACTCTTTATGTTGTCAATGATGAACGACCAGGACGAACGCTTGAATGTTAAGAGGTGAAGAATTCCTGTTCTACAGTTCAAGTGAAAATTCTGCAGATCCGACGTATCCGACAAAAGGGCGTCGAGAAAAAAACATGCTTCCACAAATACAGATTTCGTGATTTTGTATTTTGGATGACACAAATACAATACAAACCAAAATCTAAGTGGCCGCACTTATTCCCGCCAGCAAGTTGGAAAGTGCGTTAAACCACCACCTGCTGAGCACTGCCCGTCTATGACAACATCCTGCGCACCCTGCTCACATTGCGAAAATATATCACACAGCTCTCACTGTCACTTCTTGCCACGCTGAAAATAAAAAGTCTGTGCTTTTCTTTCTCACCGACGACGCATTTAAGTACCCTACTTCTTGCTATTTCGGGTACATGCAATGAAGACGTTGAGCTAAGTTATTTACATATAAACTGTTATAACCTGTAAATGAAAGGACATAGTGCGTCGCTAAACTGCCGGCAGCGTTCGAGGGGCTGTTGTCATCCATATTAGGTTCCTTGTTTGCACAGCACCATCGTAGATGCCTGCCGGTTTTAGGCTCATCGGTGTTTCGCCGTCCCCCTATCCAATTTAACTTGAAGGTCACTCTCGTGCTGATTAAAATACCATAGGGGGAAGAGTTGCCACTGCGATGCACACACGGGGCAGAAAATGTCCTGATTTATCGCGGGCCGCCACGACCTACGCGAGCCTCGCTGATCACTGACAGCTCGTTTCGCGAACCGAAGCGCCCTACCAAACACACAGAAAAGGGCGTGCACCATCCTATTGCCGGGAACCGAAGTAAAGGCCGTAGCTGTGCTCGCGCTGCGTGGCTTCTAAAAATAGCTTCGACGTCCGTCCGCCTTATCACAACATCGGCGCAGCCCTCGTTGAAGGCAGCGGGAACGTCGGACGTAGTTTGCGCGGAGACGATTATTGGGGCGGATTAACGTCAACGTGAGTTCCGGACCGAAGTTTGTTTTCTCTAGTGTCAGGGCTTCAAGTGACCTGTGCCGGTGTGACATAGGTTCGCCAATACGCTTCCGCGCGAGATAGGCCAACACCCACTCGATAAACGGGCCACGTGGTTGCACTTGCCGCCTTATATCCGGCTTGCGGTTGCCTATAGGTTCTTCCTGTTGGCTCTCACATGATGGTTTTGCATGGCATAGAGAGGTGTGCTCATTGTGCGAAGCTATCATTTGATGAGGATGAAGTTGTGGTTTTTTGGCACAGCAACCTTTCGGTTATAATCCGCCAAACACAGGCTAAAATAGTTAAGTGAAAGTTAAAAGATGTTATTGACGGCGTTGGGAAGATTAAACCCATTTTTTAAGAACTAAAAGAGCTAAAACCGGTGTATAAAGCCGCTGCCTTCAAGAAATTCAAAAACACCATTCACCCATGGTTCATACCTAAGTAAAAGCATGGTATGTAAAGGAATGCAAAAGGTGTATAATGCTCTGAAATGTCTGATGCGTGCTGCTTCAAGATGTGGGCAGCTTATGAAGCTATAATTTATGGTTCAAGCTTATGTGTTCCATGGTATTCCAATCATCATCATAGCAATGGTCATGATGATAAGCACTGTGTCGTGTCTCCTCTAGTCCTGTCTCTAATTAATGGGCACATGTCGACCAGCCCACTTCCACATTATTCAACATAGGGAAAACCCAGGGAAATCCTGCTTCTCAAAACGTTAACTCTTCAGTAGGAGGCTGCATTCAGAACTCCCGCTTGTTCTTTTATATAGTTTAATTGACGTATTATATAGCTTGCACGCCCACATATGCAGCGTCAAGTTCAACTGCTGCCTTTGAGCCGTTACATTGTCTTGGACAGTTACTGTCAGCTATACGCTTCAAAACGGTAACGTGTGTGAGTTTGTATCTGTGCGTGTGCTCGTGTGTGAGACAAAGTTACAAACGCTCAAAAAACAAACATTGATTGATTTAATTGAAGGGTTTAAAAAACGCGCCGACGCAACTCAGATGATGAGGGGTGCCGTAGTGGAGGGCTCCGGATTAATTTTGACCACCTGGGGATCTTTACCGTGCACAGAAATCTCGTACACACGGGCGTTTTTGCTTTTCGCCTCCATCAGAAAAGCGGACGCCGCGGCCGGGAATCGAACCCGCGACCTCGTGCTCAGCAGCGCAACGCCTTAGCCACTGAGCCACCACGGTGGGTGCAAAAACAAACAAGGATCAGGAAGAAAACACACGGGCGAGCGCACTCTAACAACTGAGTTTTATTGTTTTGAAGAAGGACCTATATACCTCCAAAACTGCGCAACTTCATCACAAAAAGACGTATATGGCGCACACAGAGAGGAAGAGAGATTCACCGTTGAGCAGGTTACTTTCCCTTTAAGAAAGAATGATATGTCAGGCGGCTTATAAGCAGCAAAATCATAATCCCTCTCAACAAGATAACCTTATCAAAAACGCATGGTTCATTCCTATCCCCTTATTTTGTTCCAAGGCGTTCGTCCAAAAGCGAGATGACTCAAGCATTCCTTCAAAAGTGCCACTCCACTGACAAGCGTGATGCTTTCGCACAAAAAAGTGTCTTCGTCTCTTCTCCATACGTGCAACCGCCGTTTTAGGTACAATGTACAAAGCTAAAACACGCACATTTCCTACTTGTACGTCTAGTCTTCTCTTGAAATAACCGAAGCCGGCAAAATGCTATAGTCGTTGTTTTTCAAACCGAATTTAACTTGTCATGCACATATACCTGAAGCATAACGTTAGTACAGCAGACTCTAGTTTGACATTATTTACGTCAACCTTTTTGCATTTCCCATCTTACATGAATTCCAGAAAAATGCGGCGCCTCTAAAATCAATGTTATGAACATGAGCTTCTAAATTCTAAAAAAAAAATCGATGATTTCAAACCACTAGGTTATTGAAATGAAAAATGACCCCTCCTAATTGCAGCTGGGGTGCTTCAGTAAATACTTTTCGGTGCCCAATGGGAATCAGGAAGACAATAATAGTATGAGGAGCGCAAAATTGTGAAGAGTAAATCACTGACCTGGTGATATTACATCTCAGATTCGCCACACTTTTTCTCACGCAGCAAAAAAAAAAAAAGGGCACGTCACTCGTTTAAATCAATTCCTTGGTTCTACTGTTTATAGCTAGTGGGAGAAAAACCTGCCCTTTTTCTTTTCTGTTATCAAAACACTCTTCATGCCCATCTTTCTAGCTCAAAATTCTAACTTCTCAGAAACCAAGCAAAACCACTTCAGGAAAGTGATATTCTGTCATCAAGCGAGAAGTCAACGTGGAGATAAAACTCGGAAATACCATTCCGGGATTCTGAACCTTTTTTGTCTAATTCGCTGTCATGTCTTACTGCTTATGCTATTTTATGTGATATTTTCTATGGCGCTGGAGCTTAGTCTCGCAACGTGCAAGACCTGAAACTGTGCACAAAGCAAGTTTTCACCCCCAATATTAGCTGCGCGAACATATTTTACATTTTGGTAAATAGCTACTGAGTAATCACTATTGAAAGGACAGCCATGAGCGGGAGAGCTTCACATGTTCCAGCAAAAAAAAATATAAATTCTAAGCTAGAAATCACTGTTTTTGGCCAATATTTACAAACTTTACCGCGAAGTCACAGAGGTTGAAAAACTGGGAGGTGGCAAGCAGTACAATTTTAACGGGAAGAAAACTATGCTTGCATGTTCAAGTTTCAGGGCCATCAAACTCTCCCGTGCAAAAGGGAATTATCTGTAGGCCGGAGAAAGAAAGACAACAATGCTAACCGACGTTGGAACATGAGCGGATGTTAGTTCCGGGTGCCATTGTCCACCGACTGCAATCTCTTAATTCAGCCTGGCACCGTGTTCCCGCGTCAGTACTAACGCGTTCTTTTCTCCATATTTCTCTCTCACGCTTATCTTTCTATTCCTTACGAATGTCGACAGAGAAGAGTAGATGCGTTACGTTGTAGCTGAGATCAAGAGAACATTGCGAAGTAATTCGCCTACCCGCAATTTCCGGCTGAGCTTGTACAAATTATGCACGGGGACACTATTGCATAAACAGTAGAAGCCCTTTAATCTAGGCTTTGAACCATTTTGTCTGTTTGTCTGTACACTCGCACGGGAGAGGCGAAAAATGCTGCAGCCGCTATACACGCTTCGAAGGCCTGAAACGCACGTGCTTCGTGTATCGCTGACAGGAACGTAAGCTCCCTGAAAATTTGTTACTCATATGAGGCTTGACACGATGGCTTTCTAGAAAAAAACATGTGCCATGCTGGTTGCGTTCGGTTACTGGAATCAGATGACCACTGCAGCTTTCATTTTTAAAGCTAGGCTTTACTAATCTCCCCGAACGGTTGTGCCGTTGCCGTAGATTTGACCTTCATTTGACTGCAGCTGTGCCGTACCCTTGGCGATGCAACATGACTCGCCGGGCCGAGCTCTGCCGACCGATCTCTACCGACAGCCGCGTTCGCCTAATCACGAACGAACAGGATGGCCCGCTGCTGGCCTTCAACTCAAACAACTCCACTCTAATACTAACGTCTGCTATTCATCCACCGCAAAGTAACATTTTAATGGGTTTAAGTGGTGCGGTTTTATCGGTGCATGGATGATATCAATCAACTGTTGGAAACCGGAAAACAAATTTTCAGTTACTTTTGTTTGTCTCAATATCATTTTTTACCCGAAACCGACTCATCCCGTTTTTTTATAGTGAAACAAAAGATGCTCATTTCCTTTCTCAGTCTGAAACTGTTGGCCGCACAACACATACAGTCTGAGAGCATACCTCCAAAATCCACTAAACTGACATCCGTCAACGCTAAATGTGACCTCGTCAGCATACCTCTTTAAATAATTATTTCCGGTGTCGTAATGACCCCACAGATAACTTTATAACTTTATACGAGTATTTATTACTTTCCTATGAACCAATTGTTATGGACGTGAACTCGTGCTTTTTGTGCAAGCTATTGTTAACGTAGCAGCACCGCAAATGAGACGAAGCATGGAAGATGTAGGCGATGTATTTACAAGATGCTGCCGCAGAGCGACGCCGTCTACGGTCAAGCGGCTATGGTAGCTCGTCGTTGGTGGTGTGTTTTCTAGAAAAACGCGCAAGTGTCCACTTCTGCGTCCCGTAACAGTATCATGCTTACAATCTGTCAATTTTTTCGGCCACGAAACATTTACATCCCCTATCCAATATCAAACGAGTGACTACACTCCGGGCCCTTCGTGTCGCACTCCAAGACGATGGCTCGGGGGTCGCACTGCTGCTGCAACTGCATCTCAATGTCACCCAGCTAATGCGTCTCATCTGCTGCATTTGCACTGAACACCCACGACGTTCACCGTTGGTGCAGACTCCAAACCTCACCTAATTTTCAAGACACGCATCTATATCATTGTTATGAATGGGCCGAGGACCACACAGGCAGAGAGAAGAACACTGGTTAACACATCGAAGACTATATTTAAGAGGACTAAGGACAAGCACAGGACAGTAGACGCTGGGATGTTATAGACAGGACGGGCTTGGGTTACACGGACGCGCAGCCCGTAGTTAGAAGGTACACAAAATAGTCTCGTAGTTGGGAAGATCCGAGAACAATGCCCATTAGGCAAGTTAGCTCCCGCTCAGTCGCGACGCGTTTCTAACGGCTCCAACAGCAGGAACGGCAGCGCCCAACAGCCTGACCGGAACGTCAGCAGTCGGCACACCAGCGCCACGATGATGGCACCCAGACGCGCTCTCGAGCCTTGGCAGAGGGCAACGACGGTTGTGCTCCAGGTGGCCCGTGGACCAAGAGTTCCACGGGGTAGTTCCCACGCAACCTCGCCCTGTTCCGCCGCTTGGCTTCCAGCCGTTCGCGTACTAGCTTCCGCGATCACTTAC
The DNA here is from genome assembly GCA_013339765.2 of Haemaphysalis longicornis. Taxonomy (NCBI): domain Eukaryota; kingdom Metazoa; phylum Arthropoda; class Arachnida; order Ixodida; family Ixodidae; genus Haemaphysalis; species Haemaphysalis longicornis. Next base: position 24,271,313 of record CM023449.1, read on the forward strand.
GCGCGGCTCCTCTTCCTCGTCATCGTCGCTGTCGCTCTGCTGGCTTACTTTCGCGGCCAATCACTCACGTTGCCATTCATCACAACCATATCACTCCCCCCTAGTACCCCTACAACAGCCCCTCTTACCCGACTCTCTCCCGCCCATGAATCTCTAACCGTGGGGCAGGAGCACTACCTCCAGCTCCTCTAAACAAATACCTTTCCTCATCCAACCAAACTCCACTTGCTTCATCTAACGCCGTACATCCCGCTGTGCAAAGTTTGCGCTGCCCCGGGCACCCTGTACCACATGGTATGGGAGTGTTCGGCAAACCCTAGGACTCAAAGAATCGCGCACCCTTCCCGTGAGCAGTGGGAGAAGGACCGGTACAGCTCCCGTCTCGATCGATTCCCAGCTTAGGCTGGTGGAGAGGGCCGTGGCGGCCGGGGTCTCCAATGGAGTCCTGGACTGAGGACCCCGCACCACATTACGATGCTCGTAATACTCTCTATATATATATATATATATATATATATATATATATATATATATATACACACACACACACACACACACCACACGAAACATAGGTCGGCAGTCTACAACGCCAAAGAGGCATAGGGGGTGTGGTTAGGCTCTATTTTTTACTACGGTTAATGAAGTTTAAGATTTTTTTTTAAATATAAGGAAGAAAGAAAGAAATAAAGAAAAACACGCGCCCAGAGTGAGGACCGAACCCACGCCTTTCGATTAGATCTCGAATGCCTTCCCATTCTAGTAAAATATAATAGCCCAGAAAGTGAAGGAGAACACAGATTCGAGATCTAATCGAAAGGCGTGGGTTCGGTCCCCACTCTGGACGCGTGTTTTCTTTCTTTCTTTCTTTCTTCCTTATATTTAAAAAAATCTTAACTTCATTAACCGTAGTAAAAAATAGAGCCTAACCACACCCTATGCCTCCTTTGGCGTTGTAGACTGCCGACCTATGTTTCTGTATTTCCTCACCGAGCCCCTCATTTCTTACTCTATATATATATTAATATAGATATATATATATAATATATCTATAATCTATATATATATATATATATATATATATATATATATATATGATATGGGAGCGCGAACTGACCAGCTCGTGGTTTGCCGATTAGAAACACTTGCTTGACTGTATCCAGATTTCTTTGTCTTTTTTTCGCTTCAGCTCTAATGTACGTTTTACTCCCTGGTTACATTTTGCATGTTCAAATGAAACGCGCTGAAGCTGATCCCGGCAGAAGCAACAGACTTTTACTTACACACGGAGGAAGGAAGCTCTTTGCCTTGAGATCCATTTCTTGAAACTCTTTCACCTGGAGAAACAGAAATATTGCCTTTTGTTAGCAAGAATACCGTTGTCGCTTCAGACTGGATTTATACAGGTGGAACCTGACAACTTGCCGTCCTGATCAAGACTAAAAACAATACAGGGTATGTATGATTGGGTTGTATAGGAAGTCTCATTCTTACACCTCGGTCATTCATTTTGGAAAGCTCATTTGTCGTAAACTATAAACCTTTAGGGAATAAACCCTAGCTTGATCACATCAAATCAGTTCATTCTTATTTACATTAAAATAAGAAAGACACTCGGCCGAGATCAGTTATCTGCCTCTCGTTCGAGCACTCTTGTTGGGCGAATTTCTTAGAGTGTCGCCGCATAGTCTTAGTTGCGTAGAATTTTCCTGGACTTCATTCACCACACCACTTTATTTCGCATAAAAAGTAATAAACTACCGACTTCATGATATGCATCTGAAGAGGATACCATGCGCTACTTCTCTAATAACTTCCCATCCGCACCTTTATACCATCGTGGCGGTTCGCCCAACGGCATTCACTTCATGAACGCCAAGTCCCCAGGGCTGGTTCCCATGTCTTGACGGCAATATTTCTCATTAATACAGGGAATGTCCCATTACGCGGTCTTTGGTGTGCGTACGCAATTCCAGCTGATACCTATTATTTCAAAATTGCTCCAGAACGTTTACCTGTGGCAGACCTCTAATGAGTAGTATGCTACCTCTGCCTTTTTAAAAAAATTAGCAGTGGCTAAGCTCGGCTATTCCAGGATTTACGTAGGTTCAGTACGTTAAGGTTCAGCTGGTTATTCTTTCCCTGGTTGCCTAGGATTAGCTTGATTATCATGCTTACTGCTGCTTCAATGACACACACACGGTATACGCATTGTGGACCACGTATATTTATGAAGCGGCTCCAGCGCATCGTCAACAATCGCCCCAGAGCTAAGCTGGTTCCATAGGCGCACGCCGGTGTTGCTGCGACGCACGAGCCATCGGTTGCATACCCGCCACCCCTCGCATAATCATCAAGTGGAGCGGGCCGCCACGTACCGCGCTTCCGCAGCACGGCTCTCCAGGAGCCACGTGAAAGTGTTCAACCTCGGCCAGTGTAGCTCACGCTAGAAAAATCAAGGGGGCCCAATATCCTGTTTATGCTGGACTCAGCTACAGGTCAATAATAGCTACCCTGCCTTTGTCTCCTCCTGAAGCGTGTCAAAGGATTTATTTAGAAAGCGGAAATTTGCCGTCTTACCTTTCAAATGAAAACTTATCCGCAAAAAAGCGTCAGTTTCCTGCCGAACAAAAATCAAGTACGCCATGAACTGCCCTGTCCTTCAAATAAGGACAAAGTCGTTCATTTTCTTCGTCGTCGTTTTAATACGGTTCCGGAACATTCTTAGCAGAAGCATCAAGCAACTGAGGCAGGGTGAGAAAAAAACAGACAGTTTTCACGGATTACTTGATCCCCTATCCGGACTTTCTGTATTTTTATGATCATTTTGTCAAGACAGCCTGGGTGCAATAAGAAAGCCAGCATAAATAGGAAGCGGCTCTGATCTCCATCGCTATTCTATGACACCTCCTAGTGCACGTTCCCAAATCTCCTAGTTCTGAAACTCCAAGCCCTCTTGCACCCAAATATCACTAAATAAGTGCACGTCGTAAGCTTATACCCTAAATGTTCTTCCGTTTTTATGCTATCATCGCTATGCTCTACATTACTCGAAATGCCTATGAAAATCGTAGACGGATGCCGTTGACAAGCATTGTGCTATGTACGGCCAGACCTGTGTACGGGAAATTCTGCGGGAATTCCGATGGCAAATGCAATCAGGAGTTCCCATAAATAGCCGGCGCTGTACTTCGCACGTCATCGGCATTCGCCTAAAACTTTTTTTTTCTCTTTTTGGTATTATGAAGTTATCCCCCGCTCTGAGATCCCCACAAAGCCATCTCGTGCACATCAAAATGCCTCGCTTTTTATTTGACTCCCTTCGACCTGTTATTTTTTTCTGCGTGCCTTTTGTAGCATTATTTTCCGTGTCCTTTTAAAGCCGTTTTTATTGGTTTTTTATAGCTGGTGCTGCAGCCATTAGTTGTCGTTTTACCGTGCTGTGGTGCTCGTCTATATAGTTCCCTCGTCTCAGAAGTAATAGGGCGGCCTGGTACGGAATTGAGCAGGTCCGATTGCTTACTCGTATTCGAAGGCTCTCGCGGAACTCGATGATGATGTTTGGATGTTAATGGCGCAAGGCCAGCTAGGGCAAAGAGCGCCAAGAAAGTGGTTTGATGAATAGGTGACGAACTGAAATTGGTTAGTGGGAACACGAATAAAATCAATTAAAGACAATGAGCACGGCTGCTGTAAAGGGCCACGATGAAGACCACGAGTGGTTAAAAGGTAAATAAGGTGGCTGGTGTATAGGACAAGGGGTAAAACTATGGGTGGTATGAGATGAGTTGCAAGAAGTGAACTTCTGTAATAAACTTTGAAGATGCGCTGGCCAGAAAGCATGGCATCGTCTCCTAAAAAGTATGAGCGATGTAATGAAATATATTGTCTGTAGAGTTCTCTGAAGTGTTTGCGCCGTGTAATTTCGAGTTCCTTGCATTGAATGAGGATGTGTATCACGGATAGGCCCTCCCCACACCTGCTACACAGGGGTTTTGGAGATCCCGTGAGCAGGTGCAAGTGCGTTAAATGTGTATGGCCTATCCGTAACCTAGCTAAGGTAACTTCATTGTGCCTGTTATGTGAACGAGTAGTGTATTGTCCCAAGTGTGGTTTTATTACGTGTAGTTGGTTGTCTGTCCGCTCGAGTCTGCTTGCCAAGTTTTTCGGAGTTGTGCTTTTATGTGTGGCTTCACGTCTGTGTACGGCACAGTTGCTATGTCCACTGTATTCAAGAGTGTAGCAGTAGTGGCCATTCGATCTGCGGTTTCGTTCCCGGAAATTCCAGAGTTCCCTAGAACCCAACAGAACGTTATTTGAAGTTTTGATGCATATGCAGAAATGATAGCCTTAAAAACATGAAAAATGACAAAGGTTTTAGAACGCTTTCTGGATACAAGTGCACGTACAACGCTAAAGGGGTCGGTCTACACTGTGGATTTTAAGATTTGATGTTGGACTATGTGATTTATCACCATTAAAATACCGTATGCTTCCGCTGTGAATATATTGCTACAAAGGATCATTGTTTTACTGACATGAAGGTTTGGCCCATGCGCAGCACAAGCCACAGCAGTTCCAGTCTTGGACGCGTCACTGTAAAACTCTGAACAGCGGTACTTATGCTAAACAAAGAAGAAATGCTGCAGAATCACAATTATTGGTGACCTGTTCATGTTAAATTGCATAAAAGACAGGTCACATGACACAGGGTGGAGATGCCATGGTGGAAGGGAATCAATGATGGGTGTCTTGTGGACGCCTGAAAACGAGACTTCTAGCACAGAAGCTTTTTCTCGCACTCTTAGAGGAAACGGCATGAAGATTGATGAACGATTTAAAAAGAGTTGCTGTGAGGATGCATCATTAATGGTCGGTGTAAAAGGATGATTTGCTATAGATATGATTTTGAGGCATATAAAACGTTAATGTACACCCGCTGGTGATCTATGTACCATTTATTGCATTAAACATACAGACTTTGGACAAGGCTAGTGCGAAAAGCGCCACATGCAAGGCGTAACCCTAAATGCAGCACCGGGTCCAGCACTTTTAGTGCCGTTTTTGTTGCACACCCATAAACGACACTGCCATAGCCCAAGCGAGATTCCACTAGGGCGCTATAAACACGCAGAAGGAGTTGCTTGTCTGCACCATACGACTGGTGGGAGAGAACTTTAGGAATATTCATTCAAAGTTTTTAGGCATTTTTGCTTCAGATGTTTCAAGTGCCGAATAAATGTTAGTTTGTTATCGAATACTACGCCTAAAAACTTGTGCTCCTTTTTACCATGAATTGAAATGCCATCAAGAGTAATATCTGGGTCTGGATGGATCCCGCGCTTCCTGGAGAACACAGCGCAACAACTTTTTTCTGTATTGAGATTAAAACCCTTTTTGTCTGCCCAGCTGGCAAGTTTTTTAACACCAAGCTGGACCTGACGTTCACAGATTGACATTTTACAAGATTTAAAGGATATCTCCACGTTGTCTACATACATAGAGTAAGAAATGGTAGGTGGCAATGCCTTACCAAGAGAGTTCATTTTAATTATAAACAGAGTACAGCTCAGAACTCCACCTTGCCGCACACCGTTTTCTAGCACATGAATCCTTGACAGTGTATTACCAACTCTTACGTGAAACGTTCTTTTAGACATGTAGCTGGCAAGTTTTTTTAACACCAAGCTGGACCTGACGTTCACAGATTGACATAATACAAGATTTAAAGGATATCTGCACGTCGTCTACATGCATAGAGTAAGAAATGGTAGGTGGCAATGCCTTACCAAGAGAGTTCATTTTAATTATAAACAGAGTACAGCTCAGAACTCCATTTTGCGGCACACCGTTTTCTAGCACATGAATCCTTGACAGTGTATTACCAACTCTTACGTGAAACGTTCTTTTAGACATGTAACTAGCAAGGGTATTGAGCAAATAGCCCGAAACACCAAAGGACTTGAGGTCAGTTAGGATCCCGTAACGCCAAGCGGTGTCATAGACCTTCTCAAGGTCAAAAAACACCATTGCTCAAACCTGTTTCTGAATAAAAGCGTCCTTGAGGTATGATTCAAGGTCGACAAGTTGGTCATTCGGGGATCCGCCCCCCCCCCCCCCCCCTGAAGCCTGCCTGGCAGCCCTCAAGAAGACCATTGTACTCAAGAAAGTACACAATCTCCTGTTTATCATCTTCTCGGGGAGCTTGCACACTCAGATTGTAAGGGCGATGGGTCGATAGCTAGCAGGAGAGGAAGGGTCCTTCCCTTCCTTCAGGAAAGCCACTACTATGGCCTCCCCCACAGAGCGAGGAATCTGCCCCGAAATCCATATGTTATTGTATAGATGTAGAAGTGTTCAAAGGTGTCTGAGTGTAGGTGTTGTATCATGGTGTCTGTGATTTTGTCTGCACCTGGAGCTGAAGCGTACATGGGGTCAGGGCTGCTTTCAGCTCATGAATTGAAAAAGGAGAATTGTTGGAAGTGTACGACTTGTTGCTATCACGCAGGGACTTCTTTTCTGCAGATGTTTTGTGTTTCATGAAAGTGCTTGTGTAGTGTGCTGAACTGGACACGTGTTCAAAGTGTTGTGCGAGTGTGTTAGCCTGGTCTTCGAGTGTGTCCCCTGCTGTGCTAACCAGGGGCAGGCTGTGTGTCTGTTGTCTTCGAGCTTACGTGTAAGTGTCCAGACTTTGTCCGTGTATGAATTAATGGATGATCAAGAGGTGGGGCCAACTCTCTCATTTTGTCTCACGGCGCAATCGTTTTCGTAACGCCTTAGCCCGTATGAACAAAATGAGGTTACCCGACTTGGGGTACCGGCGGAGGATACCCCACGCCTTGTTCTGGGCCTCTCGCGCCCGCCTACAGTCCTGATTCCACCGCGACCTCCTCTGGTTGCGCGGGGCACCAGAGGCATGGGGAATGGACTTTTCAGAGGCGTCGAGGATATGCGCCGGTGAGGAGTTGGGTAGCTTCTTCAATGTGTAGGTGTCTCATGGTTTTGTAGCGTAGTTTGGATGTCTCTGTAAATGTATTCCATTAGCTCTTGCTTCATTGAACCTATTCTGGGAAGATGAACTGCATGTGCCTTTACCTATATATGTTAGTGTGGTGGGGAAGTGGTCACTACCTAATGGGTCAGTGCTCACACCCCAACTGAGAAGAGGAAAGAGAACTGCGGAGCCAATAGCCAAGTCGAGATATGAGTGTGTGTTGTGTCCTATATTAACGTATGTGGGCTTATTTTTGTTGAAGAGGCATGCTCCTGAAGATGTAAGGAATTTCTCGATCATGCGACCTCGGTCATCCGTGCGAGAAGAGTCCCAAAGAGAGTTGTGCGCATTAAGGTCGCCTGTTAGGATGTATGGTTCGGGTAGCTGGTCGACCAGCGCCTCGAAGTCAGAGCTCGAAAGTGCAAAATCAGGTCAAATGTAAATGGAGCATACCGTTTTCAACCTATTAAAAATTATTGTGCGTATTGCTACAGCCTCAAGAACGGTGTTCAGAGTGATAAGGTGGCATCCTAGGGATTTCCGGGCTACTATGGCTACGCCGCCCGAAGAGTGTGTGCAGCCAACCCTATCCTTTCTTAACACCATATAGCTATTTAAGAAATTTGTGTGCTTGGAATTCAGATGTGTTTCCTGGACACACATTAAACTTGGCTGATTAGCATGCAGAATCGCATACACGTCGTCAAGATTATTCAGAAGGCCTCTGCAGTTCCATTGAACAATATTTTCTCTTCCCATTATGATGTGTTACAGCTACTGGAGTGTGACTATTTCCGTAAGGTCTTTCGGGGCTTGCACTCTTGGGAGGGTTTTTTTTTTTTCCTTCTATGAAACTTTAGATGGATGGACCCGCTCCTTCCGCTGCGAAGCAGGCAGGAAAGGTCCCACATCCATCTCATCATCAGATTTGGAAGGGGTACCCGGCGTACCGGACCCCCCCGGACGTGGCACCCTTTGCGGTGCCCTTCGTTTTAAACGCGACCGCCGAGGGCGTCAGGAGCGCCCCGGGTGACACAGGCAGTGCGGCGGGAGTGGGAACTGCATCGGTTTCCTCCGTCTCCATCTCCTCCGTGCGCTCGCGTGTGCTTCGGGCCGGTGGAGAGGAAACAGTGGATGCAGCAGCATCCCCAACGGACGTGGATGCCACCACAGCCACACCTGACTGAGCAGGTGGTGTGGTGCCGGGTTGGGCCACCGGACGCAACCCAGGGTGGAGGGGCGGGGGCGGGACCAAGTCTGACTCGCGGTACTGGGTCGCCGCCGAAACCAGACGCCACTCCGCCCCCCGGCGAGCCGGGTTGGCGTACCTGCCCAGGGGGAAAGAGGCGAACGTCGTTCGCGCCTTTGGGAAGGTGATGTTTTCTGTGACCTCTGTGTTTATTCTTTTCTTTTCAAGTTGAAACTTCTCCGATTTTCTGGAGTAGGCCGCGTGTGGGCCCTGACAGTTGATGTAGAGGAGTTGTTGTGAACTGCAATTATCTGTGGGATTGTCATGTTGGGTGCACTTGGCACAGGTTATTCGGCCCCGACACGAGTTAGTACCATGCCCGAACCACTGGCACTTGAAACAGCGCCGCGGGTTCGGGATGTACGCTCGTACGGAGCACCGGATGAAGCCTGCGTTGATATGATATGGAAGAGTGGGCCGGTCAAAGGTGTGGATTGTGTGCCTAGTGGGCATTTCCTTGTCATCTCTTCTGATGGTAATGCGCCGAACTGCCGTACACCTCGGTTTCGCAGGCCTTCAGGGAGGTCGGCCTCTGTCTCGTTTGCCAGATCTGGCTCCGATATCACGCCCTGGGAGCTGTTGAGGCTGCGGTTGGGCGTGACTCGGATGGCCAGATCGGGGAGGCGGGTTTGAGCAAGGAGTTCATCGGCCCGATCCTGTCTACTGACTTCGACAAGGATTTCACCAGTTCGATCTTTTTTGGCCTTATACGACTCTCCAACAATACCCTCAAGAAATTTTGAAACAAGAAAGTTCTGACTGTGAAGCAAGAGGTTTTGATTGGTCGACCGATTCTATCACCATGAAGCGAGGGTAGTTGTTCGGTTTCGGAGGATACAAATTAGGAAGTGGTGGGAAAAAAACTTCGGTGCGACCCCTTATCGGGGGCCGATCACGTTTAGGTTGGGGTTTAGATATTACCTTATAGCATAGTATAAAATCAGGGAGAGGTGGGTACTCTCTTCGTCAGCCTTAACCTGATAGGTGAAGAGGTCTCGCAGCTCCCTGCCTGGTGAACAGACAGGAGCCCATCCGATGAAGCTTGACCTGGGCTCCGACGGCCACCGATCGTGGTTTCTATCCTTCACCATTCAGCACATCGCCACGGTTGGTTCAAGCTTATGTTTGGGTGCTCGGGGTCCGCGGTATCGCCATACCGTCACCAAGATTGCTCAAGGTGCCCCGTGCGGGGTTCTCGCGAAACTCAAGCTCAGCCCAAATTCGCGGGAACCCTTTAAATGCAATGGCCTAGCAGAAAAAAAATGACGGTCTCTTAAGTGTGATAGCAGGCCCTAAAGGGAAAATGAATGCAGCATAGAAATTTGCTGCAATCGAAAGTTTGTGCTTTTCATCATCATAATTATCGTCCTAAACATGTCAATTGCAGGACGAAGGCCTTGCTGTAGATCGTATTTTAAGCTCCAGCGGAAAATGTCACGTGGTTTGGATGAGCCACGCAACGAAAAAGACACCGAAAGACCGATCTACATAAAGCACGCAGCGGGGAGCTGGGCTTTTTGTGCTTTTTGTGAAGTTGAAAGAAGAAGGCGCTTCCTTTCATGTATACCTGGCTTTGCGTCTGCTTGCTCGAGCGCAACTACACGCCGAGGTGGGGTTTCCTCACAGTCCTCACCCATAGTCTTTCAAACACACTTTCCTTGCGATGCCCGACTCATATTATTGTCCCCATTTTTTTTTTGTTTTAATCCCTCTATCGAAGTGTTGTGTTCCCATACTTTTATTCCCGCCTCCAGGTAATCACTTTGTTACCTGTATAGCCCATTTGTTTGTCAGTTCGCTACGTCACCTGCCCGGACTGCATCTTCTGTTTCCTAATTTGATGTACGATGTCTTCAGCACTGCATTTTTTTTTTTTCGCTTCTTCCAAAAACGCCTACTGCCACTACTGGAGAATGTGTCCTTGAATGGCCGGCTTTAAAATACGCGGTACCTTTCTTTACAAGAACTTTGACCTATGACCTAAGTAAAAGTACATACAAGGACCCCGACTGAATGATAAAAGCATAAACAAGCTTATCATGACGAACCTAAATTCAAGCACCATAGTTCCCCCTTTATAGCTTTTAATTCTTATTTCTTACATTTATTTAATGCTTACTGCAGGCCCAGGATGGGCCCTAACACGAGGCACAATACAAGTGGATAGTTAAGCAAATAAACAGCACATAAATGAAGCAGCCAATTGTGGAAAACATCAAAAGTCAAGCATGAAAACAACAAGTACTGAAACAAATCTGTTTTCACATCAAGCAACAACTAATCAAGAAAACATCACTATATTCAATATACGGTATTAGGTGACTAATGACGACAAAGGCAAGTTGTTTCAGTCCGTTATGGTATATTTACCCGTCGCAAGGGCTCTCGGACGTATTTTGGGAGCCACCAAAAACAGGAAATCAGTATAATTGGCGCTTGTCGTGTTCGCGTCCACATCAAATTGATTTCCCGCACATTTTTGCGTTGCAGCCGCTGATTTATCGCGATATCTAAGTCAAACGACACTTCACCCAATTTCAAACTTGATGAGTTTGAATGGCAACCTCTCCGTGACATTCGCTTCCTACTCAACGGCGGCACCACCACTTCTAAAGGAAACGTGCAGACAAAACACAAGTCTGCTTCATTCGAAATATTACCTGATTAGAATCATACTAACACCATTTTAAAAGTAAACTTCACTCAAATAAGCTATACAATTAGGGAAAAAGAGAATGGCCATGCGACCAACTAGCTCATTTCCAGCAACAGAACGTATGACGTCATATGCCAAGCTGTGCGATTGGCTGAGGCCGGCAAAAGCAGTCGAAAATTAGGCAGGGCTTGTAAGCTTGCCGAACAAGCTATTTTTTATTAAATTTAGGGAACATTCTTTTTATAGCAGTAAGAATTGTGGGGTGAACCATTAAAGTTACAAACGAACAGCTAAACACCGAAGCAGTTAGTGCGGCTCTTTGCCAGTTGACACTGCCTAACACAGTCGCCGGACGCGTTGAACTTCTCTTAAACAACAATGACCAACTGACATAAGCGGTATGGTCACTTACATGACCATGTTTGTCGTGTCTTACCTTACGTTTTATCGTAAGATTAGTATGAACCATAATAACATACGGCCGGTGTAGAGGTCCAGCCAGAAGCAAAGTGCTAACACTGGCACTTCAGAAGTATTGCAGCGCCATCTATGAAAATACGCGATAAACAAGATAGCCAAACGGCCGTCTATGAGATGGTAGTAGCCCTGGTCAGCAGGCTCCCCTTTAGTTTTAAGGCCCTGCTCTGGATACGTCATTGCCGAAGTCAGGAAAACACGATTCAGCGGGATAATTCAAATTTTGTCTTAAGATGCTTTATTTCTGAGTGAATGAGGCCTCGTTCGTTGCCGCACAAGCGCTGAGGGCATTATAAAACACTAAATCTTTGGAATAAAATAAACTTTTATTTTGTTTGCATGGCCCCTTTAAGGCAGCTACATTCAGCCCACTTCCCCGCGCCACGCCCTGTTTACGTCACGTCGCTGCCCGTAACTGCAGTAACCATGTCTATTAGGGACATTTTGTTATGGAAACATCTACAGACGCTCGAGATGTCTTCGTTTTCTTTTAGTACGCATGAAATTCCTCTATTAGGAGTTTGCTTGTTAGAGTTTGTGCCGTTTTTGTTCCAGGCTTTTGGGTTGATTGAATTTTGGGCAATAGTGTGTTGGGGACGTTTGGTTATAAGAAAAACGCGTACCCAGTCGAAAAACACAACAGAAAAATACGACAGAATGATCCTGTGAGGGAATGGGACATTCTGTAGTCTGTAGTAAATCCTGTCCTGTAGTCTGTAGTAAATCCTGTCCTGTAGTCTGTAGTAAATCCTGTCCTGTAGTCTGTAGTAAATCCTGTCCTGTAGTTTGTCGTAAATTCTGTCATGTAGTCTGTAGTAAATCCTGTCCTGTAGTCTGTAGTAAATCCTGTTCTGTAGTCTGTAGTAAATCCTGTCATGTCTGTTTTCGTAGTAAATCCTGTCATGTCTCGAATTTCAACTTGTTTTGCATAAGAAATTTACTTCCCGTGATGTTTTTTCTATTAAGTACCTGAAGTATGCAGGATATGCATTACAATTTCAATAAAAATATGACCAACAAACATAAGCATTTGGGGGAATTCTTGCCTTTCTGGAACAAGCTTAAAATTGTTTTCAGTGAATAACTGATTTCAGAAAGCTGTACCAAAAGGCCATGTAAACAATGCAACAAGTGGTACATTCATGCATGCAATACAAAAGTTTGATGTTACGCAGATTGCACATGCCTGATGCATGTGCAGTCGCGGAAACTCGTGGATCCGGCAGCCGCAGAACGTAACGCTGGAACACGCCGGAGACAACGCGGTCTCCAGCAAATAGCGTGGCCGATGCTCGCGCTAGGCCATTTTTCTTTAATAGCCGTGTAATTACAAACCCGCGTAGCTGTTAAGAAGAAATACAGAAGTCTTTCCTTCAGGGACACCTAAGTAGTGCTACAAAATTTAGCTCGACTCATTTGGGCACTTTTCAGCTGATTTGGCCGTGCTTCTGAAGCAGGGCCAAATCGCGTCCCACCATCGCGTTCCGTCAATGACGCTCAATATGTTCATGAAAGCAAATTTATTCTCCCGGATAGAAAAAAAAACTATTAAACGAGCATGGGCAATAACCGTTCGAAAATTCGTTCCTTATACTAGTTAGGACCATTAAAACACAAGCAAACAAATATTTCTTGAACCTGATTTATTTAAACAGCAAAACGCGAGAGAACGTGAGGAATTAAAATGGAAAGTCAATATTAGCTGGGAATTATTGCCTTGGTGAACCTTGATCCGTTTGACAATGTATTCGCACAGCAAAACGTGGAGGGTATCCTGTGGCGAAAAGCGCACGTCTCTGTGGTGCTGCACTATTCGAAGAGTATGCACGCAGATACCTGCCGAAGTCACGCAGGGATCGTGGCAAGTTCAGTCGATTGTCGAAGCACATCGCACGTATTCCAAATCACGCTGCCTGCGAGATTCGTCGCATTGACTCACATTAAAGTGCCAATTATCCCAAGCACCCCGGTTAGTCGTCGCTGGAAGAGTCCTAACATCGAGATGCTTGAAATCCGGAGACCACTGATCTTGCTTTTACCACAGCTTCCGAAGCTTCAAATGTTGCTGCTGACACTCCGCGGAGACATAAGAGGCACGTTTTTTACAAAAAAGTTAAGCCTAACTTCAACTAGGCAAAGCGCCGACTGTGAAATGTGAACGAGCCACTGGGCTACGCAGCCACCGCAAATTTTGACCGGGAGACGAACGCAAGGAGTGGGACACAAAGCATGAGGGGAACAAAGGAAGGTAAGGCAGGGAAACCGGCCGATCACGAGAAGTTGTTTCGCGACCCCACCTCACCCCTCTCGATTCTTCGTATTGTGGTCTCCCCTCCCGCGAGTTCTGCCGCGCCGCGACATGCCTTCCAGTGGTGACGATGCTTCCCCGAACTTCTTCCGAAGGGCCGGGCTAGAGGGAAGGCGAGCGTTTTCTTTCTTTCTACATTTATTTTTTAACATCTCGGTAATGCAGCGAGTTCACTGGCGCCGTTTCTTTTTTTTTTTTTTTCACAAGGTAGCGGCAATGTTCGCTGTTTTTAAAATCTTATTTTAACTTATTTCGGCTTGATTGGACACCATGTTTCGCGTTAAAATAAACAAATGCTCGCTAAAAAATAAACAACAGCACGCAGATTGAAACAATGGGGCTCTCAAAGACACCCAGAAATACATGTCAGAATGTGCACTGCAATTATTACACCACGTCTTCAAAAAGCACATCTTACTTGTTTCTTATGCGTCCGTTTTGCCGAGGGGCTACCCTTGTTGCCTGATTCTTTTATCAAACATTGTCCACAGTAAAATATATGCAATTGCAATTCACTCAAAAAACCCAAGGAATTTCCGAAGTTCTCTATGTATCCATTTTTTTTATTATGAGGCTACACTTAGATGCTCCAACATTAGTGTGATTTGTGCTAAGTTGTGTTGTTAATTGCAAATTTGTAGCGAAGGTTTTTTTCAACACGGCCGGAATGCTAATGGCCGCAATGCAACAAATGTTCATTACAACAGACGCTTGCAATGCAATTGAACGAGATGACCGTCACTCGCACGCAGCATTGTTTCTGTGCAGCGCACGCTAAAAAAGTGGGATTTTGCGGCACCGCACGAGCCGCAAACACCAAGTTTCCGAGCATCTGCGTCAATCGCGGCGCGCGGCATTCCCGTGTCCAGCCAAGCAGCGGCACCATACCATCCCGTACTATCCCGTTCGTGCTATCCCCTTCGCATTGGCTGAAGCCCTGCCCCCAAAGGCAATGTCCCCATGTTATTCGATTCTCTCCAGCAACCTCCCCGCGATGCTGTCGTTCAGCGCCGCGTTTTCCTGTGTATTCCGTTCTTTCCGGGCTATTCCATCGCTCTCCTAATGCCGGAAAACGCGGGGTTTTCTGACAGGGTAAGCAAGAGATTTTGTAGCAATACTGAACGGTCTGTCACGTGACAATTTCGCAATGGATCTAAACTTCTCTTTCACGCTATAAAAATCTGCAGGGACTACAAAATGATCTGTCGCATGGCAGATAATAATGGTAATTACGGAATACTGAATGTAGTGGCTGAAGGACAGTCTGTGGGCCAAGAGAAGTTTGTGTAGTGCCTACAGGGTGTTGCACAATAACTATAGTACAACAGAAATGTCTCATGCGACAGAAATTTTGTAGTTCTATTACAAAGGTTTTTGTAGTGGGGACTGAAGAATGTCGGTCGCATGATAGATATGTCTGTTGTACTACATAAATTTCTGTCGTACGACAGACATTCTGTCATCATTCTGCAGAGATTCCTGTCTCACAACAGACCATCCTGCATTCCCAACAGAAATTCCTGTTGTGCGACAGAAATGCCTGTCGTACGGCAGATTTTCTGTAGTTGTACTACAGAAATTTCTGTCGCACGACAGGCGACCCTGTAGTCCCAACAGAAATTCCTGTCGTGCGACAGAAATGCCTGTCGTACGACAGATTTTCTGTAGTTGTACTACAGAACTTCCTGTCGCACGACAGACCATCCTGTAGTCCCAACAGAAATCCCTGTCGTGCGACAGAAATTTCTGTCGTCCGACAGAAATTTCTGTTGTGCGACAGAAATTCCTGTTGTGTTTTTCGACTGGGTATCTGCTGCTTTCGTTGCAAATGTCGACAAAAGACGATAGTCTTTGTCGACATTTGCCAAGCAATCGCCTCCATTCGCTTTCGCGCTCACCCCTCACGCTGTTCCTCTTCCGTCGCGCTCCTCCCAAGGTAAACGCGCTAAATGTTTGCTCAATTCGATTTAAATTTACCCCGTTGCACTGCCCTAGGCAGGGATCCTCGATGCCAGCGCTGCCGTACAGCGGAGACGCGCGTGAATCGAAGCGCCTTACTCCAACGTTTATAGAACCACATTGCCCTAGTCCACGTGCGTTCCAAGCAGAACGTGGAACCTACCTAGTGGAACCTTTCGTAACGCCGCTTGATTTATTAAAATGCCGCAAGAAGCTATAGTGGCGCGGGAGACAGCAGGCGACGGCGGAGTGATTTTTTTTTCTGCAGTGGATGAAGTATTTCATTTCGCGAAAATCAATCATCTATGATTTTTTTATAAAGGAACACTGAAAATTCCACATTTGTATTAATTTGTTGTCTTGTATTTGCGTATTGTCTTGTTCTTGTTCAACAATGTTGACAAGTATGAACATATAAACCGGACTAAGATGTTTAGATTTCGCCGTGAGTTTATAAGACTATTGCGCAGGTTTCGTTTCACTGTGGCTGGGTGGCTGAATCTAGTCACAGACAGACAGACAGACAGACAGAACAAAATTTCTGGGTTTGAATAGCCCAAGAAAGACTATCGTCTTTAAAAAACTGTCTTTCCATGTCAATGCTTACACGCGAGCATCACTGACGTGTCAGTTGGCTCAGTTGCCGAAAAACGCGGCGCATCTAGATCCTCATAACCAAACAGCATGAGCGGATCCTGCGGGCAGAATCCTGCCTGTTGGGCAATTCACTGGCCGGCGCTGCGCATGTGCTTGGCCGCTGCACCGTTAGTGATTCCCTACATGAGGATTCGTATGTCACAAGCTGTGTGGCTAAAGGCGCGCAGTTTACTTATTTAAAGTACCTTACAGGCCCCAACAGGGCATTGAGTAAGGGGGTACATAAGAAAGAGTGCAAAATTAACAAGATTTTCAAAAGGCACTAGAGAGAACCACAGTCCAAGAAAACATTACATAAGAAATCAGCCGTAAATACATCTCTAGAGAACCGCAAAATACAAAGATAACGTGTGCTATATCTTGCGCGAACAAAGACTAACATACCACACATTCAAGATAACAAGCAGGCAAGAGTAAAGGGACGCTTAATACACAAAAATGCCAAAACACAAAGTTCGACATAAAACAGTGATAACAGATTAGTACAGTATTACGAAAAAGAGTGATCATGAAGAAGGTCACCGAATGCGTCGTGCTTAGATTCGGCGGCAATATTACCAGGAAGACCGCCCCAAAGCCTGATGGCCAGGGGAATTGTGGACACGCTTAAATGTACTCAGTTTTACCGTACTGGGGGGCGGGAAATATGTTGATTATTTACCCTACATGAAATATTAGTCGGAACTTTAAGATATAGCGATGAGTGTGCTGAATTGTAAACATATTTGTGAAAGAGGCATAAAAGAGAAATGTTACATTGAATATCAAGCGGGTGAAGTGAAGGATTCAGTTTAATCTCTGATACACTTGAGGGGTACTTGTAGTTGCGTGAAATAAACCATGCAGCTCTATTCTGTATTGCTTCAACCTTGTTAATGCAAGCGCAGAAAAATCAATGAAGCAAGTTGGTTAATTAATTGTCGACTGAACCCAGTCCACTTAGTGCGTAGTCAAGACCTGTCCGCCGCATACCGGCTGTGTTTGGGCGGCGCTGAACTGAAACGTGAAGTCGCGTCGCCGGCTGTACGAGGGCAAAAAGGTGGATGGTGAACGCACCTGTGTGAAGTTCCTTCCCACGCTACGGAGGAAGACGTATTCTTTGGGCACCACGTCGTGGCCGAGCTGCCGTTCGATCTCCTGCCGCACGTCCACCAGCCGTGCAGTTGGCACGATCCTGTAAAGAACGGCACACGTTGAATGGGTGAGGAAGTACTGTTAGTGAATGTATAACTAGAATCCGAAGCTCCGAAGCTACAAACGTACGTCACAGTGCTCATTTGTATTTATGCACAGAGAAGCAAATTACACGCGTGGAAACTAAATCTCGGCATGGAAACCAATGTCGTGCTTACAAGTTCATCGCTCTGCACGAACAGGGGAGCGAAAATAATGCGTACATACTGCCTGTAAAGCGTGCAGTGCCGCTATAGGTGTATTAACGAGAAGCCAACTTTAGGGAGCCGTGTCCTTCTTGGGCTACTTGACCCCGAAAATTTTGACCTGCCCGTATGCATGTATGTATACATGCATTAATGTATGCATGCGTGTATACATGTACATATCCATACATGTATGCATACATGTATGCATGCATGCGTGTATGCATGCGTGTACGTATGTATGTATGCATGCATGTATGCATGTATGCATGTATGCATGTATGCATGTATGTATGTATGTATGTATGTATGTATGTATTCGTGTATGTACGTATGCGTATGTATGTATTGTATGTGTATGTGTGTATGTATGTATGTATGTATGTATGTATGTATGTATGTATGTATGTATGTATGTATGTATGTATGTATGTATGTATGTATGTATGTATGTATGTATGTATGCAAGTATGCGTGTATGTATGTATGCATGCAAGTATGCATGTATGTATGTATGCATGTATGCATATATGTATGTAAGGGTTGGCAGTCAAGAAAAGAATACAGCGGGCCCTTTGCCAGTGTGGTGTAGCCATGGCGACGGAGAGCGAAATTGCTACTCAGCGACGCAGAAGAGCGGAGACGCCTAACTCATCATATCCCGAAGTAGTTGGCGGGAATTTAGCGGTTGAGCGTAGGAAGAACGAGCAGAAGAAGACTAAACGTGCTGCTGGGTGCCGACCCCTGACCACCGAGCCGTCTTTGTGGCAATGGAGGAGCAACCAGACGTTGAGCAAAAATAAATATGCATGTGTCACATAATCCGCATACCGTGCGTGTGTGACATTGAAGCAGCAGTAAGCATGATAATCAAGCTAATCCTAGACAACCAGGAAAGCTAAGAATAACCAGCTGAACCTTAGCTCACGCTACGTATATCCTGGCATAGCCGAGCTAAGCCAGGATATACGCTAAGCCAGGATATACGCCACTGCTATTTTTTTAAGAACGAAGAGTGGCTGAGAGGAAATATGATATTTTTATTTTTTTTTTCCCTGCAGAAGCTGCGGCTTGAGGTTGTAGGGGCTGGGCTTTGAGGAGTTACTACTATAGTTGTGAGCTGTTAAATGAGCGCTATCGAATCTGATGTGCCGTGTCGGCGTTTAAGGTCATAGTAGGTTACCGGCAGACGAC
This sequence comes from Haemaphysalis longicornis, assembly GCA_013339765.2. Taxonomy (NCBI): domain Eukaryota; kingdom Metazoa; phylum Arthropoda; class Arachnida; order Ixodida; family Ixodidae; genus Haemaphysalis; species Haemaphysalis longicornis. The sequence goes on from CM023449.1 coordinate 24,290,183, forward strand.
TTTAAATCGCGTCTTAATATACGTATCTAAAAAACAAAAGCTACACACGACGTCGAAAAAAAGCACTAGAACCGTACCGACTTTAACGCCTCTCTGCTGAGTATTACTCCACAGTAAAAAATTAAGCACGTATGAAATTACCTTCGAGCGGAAGATTTGAGTACCACAACGTTAGAGACCAAATTATTAGTGACCTAATTCGCAGCCTTACATTTCTAACGTAGATGCCGGAGATCTTTTTCAAATACCAGAAAAATAACGTTCACCTAAGACCACAGGGAGGATATCCCATTGAACGACGCCAATTATTGAGACTCCCGACATCATGATTACAAAGCTTTGTTCTTTTGCATGCAGCCCATCAAAGCAAATACACCTCTAACGCATTTACACTTGACTAGCAAAACGTGAGCAGTAAACTGATCGAATTGCCAACATCCGTTACCAATAAAGGCCTACAAAACACGCAGCTTCAGGGTTAGCTAAAAAAAAAAAGTTCGCAGAGAACTTGGCGAGTCACCATGGCAGTTTGTTTCAAACCACGCAGCTGGCCATAAATTTCGGGGCTTATAACCTAGTTGAAAATATCGCCAGGATAAACTATGGCATCCATAATTTGAACCTGTCAAAATTTCACTAAGAAGTCGCCAACGAACACAGCCCAATTCAGGAAAAGAGGCCTCGTATAGGTCGATCCCAGATTTCTTACTTTCAATATCCTGTATAGTGGCAGACAGCACATACATCGATGTTATTAAAGATGTGTTTAAAACAAAAAACAAGCAAGAACACACCACAATCTTTCCTTTTTTTCTGTTTCGTCCGGTAGAGCGCGAATGACGCTGAGCGAACGCTTAAGGGTCACTGACCTTTTCCGGGCCTCCTGTGCATTTCCACCGGCACGGTTTTTCTTTCTCGCAACTTCAGCACAACTTTTCATTTGCCCCTTCCAGCTCAGAAAACTTAAGCGTTGAAGCGACTCGCTTACCGATGGCGAACCGCTATATTTCAGGACAAAATGCCGCGTTGGCAGATAGCGTAAGCTTCGAACGACCGGGACATGCTCGAAAATGTTCGTGGCATACGCTGGCGTTCGCTGTCGCTTCAAATTTTCTGCGCGGCAACCTCCTCCCGCATGGGTGGGTCCCCACGGGTTCACCTTTACACATTTTGATTTTCGGTCGCTTGTCCTCTCGTTTCCTCTAAAGGTAAAGTACGCAGCGCCATCTGCCGGAAGCAACACGTACTAAAGCAGGGCAGGCGTGCTTGACCAGCGCGCCACAGCCCTTTCTCTAGCGTATTTTTTCGAGCGCTGGTTTTTACGTAAGCAGATGAATCGCGCGGAAGAGGTTTAACTGATTTGACCATGGACGGTGCCGCTAAAGCTTGGCCGAATCACGCGGAAACGTTAATTGTGTGCAATGGGAGAACATAGCTTTATTTAGAAAAACCTTAGACGTGAATTTGATTGAATTAGGTAGCAAATTCGGCCCGAAAGGTTCAATTCAAGGCGATGGAAGAGCATAGCTGTATCTTGAAAAAACCGAATGCAACTTCGACTAAATTGTGTGATAAATTCCGTTAACTAAAATTCACTGTTCGAGCTTTGACTGCATTCTACTTTTCGTAAGTACTCCACCCCGAATGGGTACCACTATAAAGCAGCCAGAATACCTACTTAGGGTTGCCAGTTGTCAGCCAACTCAGAATCAGAAAATCAGAATCACAAAAAGTGTTTATTTCTGATAAATACTAGCCGAAAATTACGAATATTTCGGAATATATCGAACTATCCGAATATTTAGGACTGTAGGTATTTCGCAGACTGTAAAAGGAATAGCTCTCCGAAAATTTTGGAGAACTATCACAGATCAACTGCGGTTTTTTTCCGGATTGACTGTAGGATAGCCTGCTGCCCCTAATCATATAACGTGTAAAGGGTTAGGGTTTAAAACAAAACTTCCCTGCATCTGGGATCTCCAGCGAAAGTAAAATTTGTGGTTAAAATGTCCTGTTTTAGAAAAACTATGTGCGAAAAGGTGCTTAGAAGCATTTTGTCTCCCGTCTTGTTTTTATTTTATTTTTCAAAGTTGTTGTTGTTGTTTTGACTAGCGCTCCCCTGGGGCCAATACATTCTGGCGCTAGCAAATACCCATTCCACGAGTGTGTGGTGTACGAATTCTAACTGAGAGGAGTCTTACGCGGCATGGATTATGAGGCATGTCGCAGTTGTGGAAGGCTCCTGATTAATTCACACTACCTGGGGACCTTTGGCACGCACAGAAGTCTCGCTACTTTGGCACTGTTTCCGCCTCTATCGAAAAGAAACGCCAGCCGCGACCAAGCTCAAACCCGCTTCCTCAGGACTGTGTATGAATGACAGCGTTCATTTCGTGTTTACGTGCTGTTGCCTTCTTTTTTCTACCTCACGCACATTCCTATGACGATTAAGTGAAAGTACTCGACAGAACGAAAAGTACCTGGCTCTCCTGGAGTGCCCTGGCCTAAAATAACCATCATGTTTGGTTTAGCTAAAGTGTTAGATCAGCAGTGCTGTGTTCAGTACTGGGGTGGTATTCTCATGCTTGTCCGCTTTGAAAACGTCCGTTTTAGCGTCCGTTTCATTGTGACGTACGTCTAGTTGTAGGCGGGCTTTGGACTGACTTTTGCGTGAATGTTCTTGCAAACACATTTTAAACGACTAAACCTGTTTTAAACTATGTTTTATGTGTTTATTTATCTGGCAGCGAACCAACAACAAAGCGACGAAAAATCGTCTGCTCCCAATAGTCTGCCCTCAGAAGCCGCGGCTCATAGCTCCGCCGTGTTGGATGGCGTCACATCCGGGTGTTCTCTTTTAGCCAGTCAGGGCTTGCTCAAAACAGACACTTTTGAAACGAACACGAAACGGACAAAACAGGAGAATACCGCCCCTAGTAAACGGAAATCACTAACACTGTTAGCTGGCCTGACATGCGTAAAACGGTTAAAAGGTGAATAATTCTACAAGATCGGTACAAAGTACGTACCGGATAAAGCCAGCGGAAATGGCGTAGTCCACCACGTGGTTCCGGGCTAATTTCCGCTTCCGTAGCCATCTCTCCTCTGGAACGATGTACACGTGCAGGTCTACCAACTGCGAAGAGAGTTCACGCCGAAACGTGATGCACAAAAAGTTCAGAGAAATTTCTAATTTGAAAAGGAAGATGCTCAGTGCATCAACTATGGCCACACGGAGTGGATGTAATCATGCATGCAGAAACAAGCGCGCCTGCCAAGGCGCTCTCCCTCTCTGCCTCTCTCTCCATCCCATACTTGTCTCCATTGTTGAATTTGGGAATGACGGAAGCAGAATGACTCGGCAGCAGTGGCTTACTGCTTTATTCGACGCAGCGACTGGCGTCTCTACAACAGACAAGTCAAGAAGAAGCCCACACAATACGGCTGTCGGCTGATAAAGCCAGTGCACAACCACGTTACCGCCGCGCAGACGGCCGCTCAGATCTTATCAAGAGATAGCATCGCACGCGCGCTATGCCAAACACCGCAATATGCCGAGCGGCCGGATGTAACAATTTTGACGTTTCATGACGTTTACGAGGACCAGTTCTAAAGTTTCCTTATGTCTCTCTACTGAAAGCGAATAATTCTTGGCGGCAATAAAAAACTAGACGAAATGCAACGGACATGACAACTTAGGCCTGCCTTTGCTATTCAGCAACAATACGGCTAGGTGTGTGGCGCCCTCTTTGTCATTGGCTAAGTGGACGTGACGTAATATAAACAGTTGGCAGGAACACTTACGTCACATATTGGAGCCTTCAACCTGCGTAAAAGTGACGGGATCTCACGTAACAGCTTGCAAATGACGGTTTTTGTCGCCGTGAAATAGGGCAAAAATTTCAATGGCCTTCGCCGCCGTTAAATCCTCGTGAATTCGCAGCAGGCGCAGTTTCGAACGACTTGCGGTTTAAAACTGTTTTCTAGCGAAAGAAATATTAGTTTCAACTTTTCCAGGTCAGCAATAACGGCTCATAAAAATAACCTCCCGTAATTCGTTTTTATGTTTGGCAATAAAATAGCAATTATTTGTTTGGCACAACAGTGATATGAGGGCCGTACAAGCCTATCCATTAGACAGAACCCAACGCATGGCATTTTTCCACACTCCTCCTAGTAAGCTGGAGGGTCACATGATCGAATTCAAGAGAAAAATAACAAAGAAATCTGTATTTTATTTATTACTGCACTGATTAAGTTCGAGCTTCACGAATGAGTGAATCGGCGGAATCGGTAGGCTCCGCGGTTATCAGGCGTAGTGCTTCGCTGTCCTTACGGCGTCATACGACTGATGGTCAAGGCCTTCTGTGATCACGCCATAAACATGTAACATAGAAGCAGACGATAGAGTGGCGGCGGTTAGGACCGGGAAAGTGATGACGCAACAAAGCTTGCATTGAAGCAGAGAGCTCAAATATATTACTAAAAACGATTGAAAGAAATAAATATATACGGTAAAACGATTGTGTGATGTTCTTTCGCTCAACACCCGCCTTTCGCTCGCATTTAGATCAACGTTACGGGATCGCCTTGAGGCGTTCACGCCAATTTTAACCTGAATAAATGTGTTTCTCTTACCAGCCTCAGCCATCATAATTTTTATAATACATGCCAACTGTTTTTAAATCTTATGTGCAATACTAGATACCTTGGTTACGATCATTATGAGGGAAGCTTCAAATAACACTGCATGTCGTCATAGCTATACGTGCATCACGTCACTGATCACTTACGTTTTGCTTGCGCAAAAAACATGGCGAAGAATTCACCGTGAATTTATGAAGTCGTGAATAGGGCCCCAGACGACAAAGTCAACAACAGCGGCGACAAGTTTCTCCTTGTTTGTGCTGCGCGTAGTTCTAAAAAATGTCTGGCACAATTTTTTTTTATTAACGGAAAGTTTTCATAGCCTAAACAACCCTAAGTTACCTTTTAACAATACTACTGTTTTTACAGGCTCAGGAAACTTTTCAGCTTATTCGCAGGCCATGCCAAGAACGAAGGAAACACACCCCATCGTTCCCATGATGCCACACTAATCAAAGAGCAGACCGCGTCGACATTAGTGCCAGATTTTTTTTAGTGTATTTACTGTACGTGGAGCATCGGGCGCATAAAGACACGTGGCTCCCTCTGGGCACGGGGGCTTGTACTGGCATTCGTTCTCGCGAACCACAGGCTCGCGAACAGCAGCAAATATATCGACGGAGGAGCGGGAGAACGCCCAACTCATCAATATACGCCGACTTGTCCACTTTTTTGCTTTAGTTTGCACTGCCGCGGCGCCTGCCTCTCGGTGATGGCAGCAGATGGCAGTAGCAGTACTCTGCTCGGATCGAAATGAAGCGCCAAGCGAAATTTAGCGCCGATGGTATCAAAAGTCGGACACCGAACGTCGTGATTTTCTGCCAAAATAGCTTTAGCGTCTATGGCTTAAAAACATGTACTGAGCACATACTGCTGCCTGCACCACGCTATGTGCGCGAAGGCTAAAGTATTGGCGGTGAGATCTTTGAGTGGCGCCCCCTGGCTCTGACGTCGGCTTAGGGATTCGCGCCGCTGTCGTCTGCTACACTCCGCTTGTGGGGGGCAACAGTGACTGGGGTAGAAATTGCCCGCTTCGTTGCTGTAGTGCGTTAAGAAGCGTATTTCTAGCGACTCAGTTATTTTGCCAGCTTCTGACGCATCTGAATAATTTGAAGCTGTATCCCCCACAAGTTTGCAACACACGAAGAGATAGAGAACAACTTTCTTCTGAGTATCAGTCAGAAGATCGTGTGTAACTCGTCCTTTCTTGCTTATTCACGAGGATCAGCGATCATAGCTTCTCGATAAGTATTCAAAATGCGTAGGCTTCCCTGCAGTATTTTTGAGATGCTCCTATGAAGACTCAACAATCTAATACTACGTACCAAGCAGCAGCCTCTACACGCTCATCGCACAGCAGGAAATAAAGCGGCTTTCTTCTGTTTCTTTCGTTGTTGTCTGGTATCGGATTAATGTTTCTTGCTTTTTTTTTCTGCCCAACGCATTAATTTTTCTGCACCACCACCAACTTCTTATTAGGAGGTTTCGGGATGTTTGGGAGCCTCACAATGGTCGTGTGGATATTTCCTTCATTTTGCATGGCATACATTCCCTTCTTCACAAATTGGCTTTCATTACGGCTGCGTGCAAGAAGTTGCATATCCGCACCGTGCTTTGTTTATTCATATGCGAATACAATGAGAAGGTTTGTGCTACGCCAACCGCGATCGCGCCCTAAACAACGTGGTCCACAGTACTCGAAGGAGGCTTTTGTGCTCCGAATTTCTGTCGTAATTATATCGTTATCATAACGAACTGACTCTCAACTCGAACAATGATGACATGATTACGGTGTTGAAGGCATGATATACTCGCTAACTAACGTAATAAATAGTATAACAAGACTCGAAACCGAAGAAGAATTCAAAGTAGCTCTTTATTGCTTTTCAACCCTTCCAGGCGCGAAAAACAAATCCTATTCTGCTCGGGATGGCGTTCTATGATTTTAAGAAAATTACTTTTACTCTCTTGTCCTGGACTGAGGACCCGGCCCACTAACCAGATCGATTTAATTGTTAAAGTTTTCCCCTCCTCCCCTTACTCCTCCTCCTCTTGATTGCAGTGTTTCTGTAACGCATATCCGAATATCGGGAAGACATGGCTGTGCAAAATGTTCCGAAATATCCCTCCCGGTCTTAACAAACATATATGTGTTACTATAAATTTAACGAAGACGTGACTCGTTTTTCTCAATAAACCTCCATACTGGTTAGATGCGTGGTATAGAACCAGCACGCGCGTATATATACACTGGGTTATTTGGAACTCAACGTACAGTTTTTGCAGTCTATAGTGCATGTCGGCAAACTTTCATGCCTGGACAACGTAAAGTGATGTGACAAAACGCGTTCGAGCGTTCGGCAAGGTTGCAAAAACTATTTTACCTTACAAATGATTACCGGGAATCGTGATGCCTTCTGCCAAAGCCGACAGCCCTGAAGGCCTAGAATTTGTTTTGGTCTTCCATTTTCGCTGTTGTCGTTATTAGCAGCTGACTGTTCCTTTTGTTCGAATGCTTACATGAGAAGCTGACGCCTAGCTCCAACTCTTCGCGCTCCGCACTGGAACCGGCTTCGCAAGGAATGGGGTGGCTGCCGGCAATGTTTCTCCCGCTAGCGGTATCCAAACTATACTTTGACACCATGAGCTAGTGTATGCGATTTTAAGTCTATTATTATGATAAAAAGTTACCACACCCAATTCTGGTGCGGACACGCATCGACGTTGACCGAGCGCAAAGAAACAGCAGGGAGAGCGATCCTGAGTGAAGCAGACGACAATGCGAGAATCCCCAAGCTGACGTCACGGAGGCGCGCTTCGGCAGCGCCGCCTGTGTTCGCGCTCACCGCCAATAGCTGTGCGTACATTTTGTGTATCAATTACAGCAGGAAAACTAAGCATATCGGCGACCCCCACGGCAGGCGACCAGTTAGATATGTTATTTTGTTTCTTTTTAATTAAATATTTGTTTTCTGAGTGTTTTATTTTGCTCGTCTGCTTGGCTGTTTCCTCTTTTCATCTCGTTTCTTTACTTCCTTGGTTGTTGCTATTCCTGCTGGAAAGCCAACGCGTCGTCGTAGGTACAGTTTGGCTCAGCGTAAGTCAAAAGGGTTTAAGTTATGAGTACAAAAAACAGTATATCTGTACAAAGGTTTTTGTGAAGGAACATTACCTGCCAGTAAAAAAAAACTTTGTAATTCCCCCTGCCTTTACCTAGCTTCTATACAGAAGGAAATTGTCCGAAGCCCTCTGCGCCAGCTACTCCATAAACATAGGCAGCCTTAGCTTCACTCTTGTCACTCTATTTGAAAATGAAACCCGCATTTTTGTGTGCTTGAAACTTCGGCTGCTGGAGAAAACGCTATCGGCCAGTTTTGTTGCGAGAGATCGCCACAGTTTATAGGAAAGTCTGTTATCTTGGCCCGTGCAGCAGAGCATGTGGTTGTTGCCTGGTCGCTGGTCTCGGGCTGGTCGTTGGTTTTAACGACGCATGTGCATACAAGGCGAGTTCCGCCCCCTCCGTCGTTTCATCCTGGTGCTTTTTCCCTTCTAAGCTTACCGCTAGCGGAGGTGTGGTCTTCCTAAGGGAGCAGGATTTTTTAAATTTGAATAGTTTTAATGTGTAAGCATCTCGGACGAGTTACCCTGGCGGAGACAGCGTCCCGGTTTTAGTGCGATGTCCTTATATGCGCAAAATAAACTCATAATGCGGAAATGTTTACATAATTTTTACTATATATTAAAAATTCTATAAAAAACTGAAGAATTGATAAACGTGTGGTACAGCACCCTAGCAATACATTTGTGCTCAACAGTGAAGCCGACTAAACGGGAATGGTGTACAACGTTTCATAAAGCATAGCCTCCGAGAAAAAGCGCGCGGGGTGGTCTCGGAGACCATGCGTACGGAAACATGGGGCATCCATACCTAGATATAAAGCGGCTAACAGTGTCTTTGGTCAAATATATTTCAAGCAAGTACATTTGTGTATATAGTATTAAAACCGACTTTAAAGCGTTTCGGTGTACAGAGGAGCGGATGGAAAGAATGCACGCGCAATATACTTGGAAATTGTCAAAAATTTCCTGTACCGTATTTCTTAAAGACGATAGCCTTTCCTGGACTTCTTCAACCCGTAAGTGTCTGTCTGTCTCCTTGTCTGTCTGTCCCTCAGATTCAGCCTTCCAGCCAAAATATAAAGGAGTACTTGAACGAGAGGTTTATGCTCTAACCTCGCTATAACGTAACGGGATATAAAGAAATAATGGGTATAACGAAGTAAATCAAATTCCCCTTGTAATCACCATAAAGACGCATGCATTTGAAACCTCGCTGTAACGAAGCAAAATTGACCTATCAATGAATATAACGAACTAAATTTGCCCCCCTCCCCCCCCCTAAAAAAAGCCCTACCATGGTACGGCAAATTATTCCACAGAGTTCGCCACTCGTTTGGCGCGGCTGTTTTAAAACTGCTGCGTCAACCTCGCGGCCATGCGCAGCCACGCCACGCGCGGCAAGCGAGCCCGCCTCCTCGCTCAGCCAGCGGTGCAGAGCGAGCGGGCTGGTGGGCCACGTTACGGCAGTGAGAAGCGGCGCAAGGTGGGTTCCCTGAACCCCGATGCCGAAGGAGGAGACGACCGACGAGTTGTTGCAGATGTCACCTGACAAACCAACGATGAAGCCATGGTTGCTCATGCACACACGTTCGACGTGCCAACGTCGGCGCAGGCACTGAATACGGTTGACCATCAACGTCGTTTCTTCGGCACCCACGCATGGCTACGTCGAAAACGGCGTCAGCGCGGTGGCCACCGCTGAAGAGGAAGTCTTTCGTTTGCGATGTCCGAAATGAGGGAGGATCACGGACTTTTTTCCAGCTATGTCAAGCGGACAACAAAAGAGGCAGTGTGCGGGTTCAGCAAGCAAAATATTTTGTCTTTTATTAAATTTCCGCCGTATGCGTGGTCGCGTAGTGGTGGAGAGAGTGTGAAAGGTGGGCGGAGGAGAAAATAGAGGCATTTACGTGGCAGAGGCGGCAGAAGACTGCCGTTTTTTTACTACATTTGCAGGGAATTGGGAGCACATACGCCGCCAATTTTAAATTTGGTTCTGTATGCATGGCACATCTTTCCTAAGGCTGTTTTTCGACTCTTTGGTAGCTGAATAAATAAAAGTATCCAACGAAACGAAGTCGGACAGGCGGTGGGAACAGGTTCCCACGAGGCAATGCGGCAGCCATTTATATGTTAACGCGGCGTTGCGCTGCTGAGCACAAGGACGCGGGTTCGATTTCCGGCCGCGGCGGCCGCTTTTCTGATAGAGCGAAAAGCAAAAAACGCCCATGTGTACGAGATTTCGGCGACATTACAGATCCCCAGCTGGTCAAAATTAATCTGGAGCCCTCCTCATCACCTGCGTTGCGTCGGCGCGTTAAACCCCTACAATCAATCTAAATGTTAACGGAGCGCGTTCTTAGGCGCGTTCTTAGAAAATGAGCAAAACAGTCAGAAAGTTATTTGGACTATACCGCCATCTCGAATCCGTTGCACTTTTACTATTGTGTAAACTTTTTTAACTTTGGTTTTGTTGCTTTTTTCACTTTGTTTCTTCTTTCATGCTTTCCTTTCCATATTATTACAGGAGTCGAGTCCTCACCCCCCCCCCCCCCCTCCCCCCGTAATGATATCCTGCATACGCCACTGCAGTCAGGGTATTGAACACGCACGGTTATTCAGTTTTGTGGGGTCCAAACCAGGTTACAGTGGCACAGCTCATCACCGTGTACGTGTGCTCAGAGAACAGAAACGGCCAGACTAGCGGAAATCGATCTCTCTCGCGGAATTAAAACTCACTGTCATTCGCGATCGTTAGGGGGCCCGAAAGCAACCGTCGCCACGAACGAGGGCGCCTGTACGTCGCTGGCTGTTTATATTTAGCTAACGGGTGACCGCGAGTCGAACGGAACGCAGTTTTCCACGGCTTGTTGGGCAGGTGGCGCAAAAAGGCGCAGGAGCATCGGATTTCTCGAGACACTTGAGAAGGTCACAACACTGCGGAGTCCATGGTCATCCAACCTTGAAAAAAGAAGAAGAAACGTTTGGCTGTGAAAATGATATTGCCGCGAACTGTACCATCTGGTCTTTTTTTTTTTTTTTTAGCGTGAGCTACACTGGCCGAGGCTGAGCAGTTTCGCGTGGCCCCTGGAGAGCCGTGCTGCGCATGCGCGAGGACCAGTGACGCCTCACGCCGCACAGCTGACGCGGCTCCGCCGGCGCCAGCCGCGATTGGATTGGATTGAATTGAATTGGATTGAATTGGCTTGAATTGGCTTGAATGGGATTGGCTTGAATTGAATTGAATTGAATTGAATTGAATTGGAGTTTTGTGCGTTCTGGTTGCCAGCTCTTGTGTAAGTTAGGACGAAAGAGTATTTGCTTCTTTATCTTTTGTATGCCGCGAAGGCTCTTTAATTTGATTGGGAAAGTGTTTCGCCCTGTCGTCATTTGACTTGAATAATGTTCTTTGATCTCCAGTGTTCTCTATGTACTTCGACTGTTCCAGGAACGATCACGCGGAAGGATAATATGCTGGCAGGGAACACGCCGTAGCATTCGATTCACGAGACACTCGACTGAACACGTCATGTTTTTGACTTCTTCGTCGCTGGTTGTGTAATCTTTCAACTTTTAGCGGAGCACAAGTTGGCTCCAATAAACATTTGTTCCCTGAAGAAACCTGCGTCGTCCTTGGCTACGTAACAATATTGAGCTGTTCTCTGGAAGCGCTATGCGGACGAGAATGCCATGCTGAAGGCAGTTTCACGATAACAGCTTGGCGTCCATTTTCAGTCCCATAGATGCAAGGAATAATGAGGGAACACGCTGAAATTTTCATCAAAATTGGCTTTCGTAAAGATTGAGGAAAAGAACCGCTCATTACATTGACGTTTCCCTTCACACTGCCCCCCCCCCCCCCTTTATTTTTACAGCAAATCTGTTAGGCTAGCGTTGGTCGGAAAATTTTGTGTCAAACACAAAACCTGCACTTTTCGCCCAAGACCCCGAGCGCATGCGTCAGGATCATCAGGCGTGGGGCATAGAGCTCAGAATTCATGTAAAGAAAAAAAAAATTGGCTCCAATCCACGCTGTTAAGGTGGCTGGAAAGCGAAGCTGTAAACGACACCCACAACAATTGCATGCCCATGCGACGTCACTTGAATTCACACACGTGGCTCTGCAAAAAGTGGAACGATAGATTCTGCCAGCCGTTACTTGGAATTCACGGGGGCGGCGTCCCTAACGCAGCAGCAGCGTCGGCCACGTCTGGGCTGGAGCGGCGGACACCACCGCTGTGGCCCGGCCGCGAGTCGGGAGAAAGAATACGAAGAGAGCGCCTTCCGAAGGGTGGGACAGCGGAAACGAGCCATCCATATGTGCTAGCTTGGGGCTACACCAGTAACACCACCGCGCGACGCAAGCTCAGACACCGAAAAAATTCGGCATCTGCGCTTAGTGATTCCCTTTATATCGATTTAAACTAGCTAGTTTAGTAAGTTTGGGAATTGCGAGAAAGATGAGGGAACATTTATAATCGCAATTGATCAGAACCAGTTGCTATTTTCGCCTTTTGCAATAACTCTTAAAACACAACTGAATTGCTATTCACCGTATTAGGAAACGGAGTCATGTTCGTGGCAAGCAGTGCGCAATAGGTAGCGTTTCTCTAGCGGCCAGATGTCTGTATGTGGTTTGTACATTTTGTTTTCCCGCCCTGCAAACAAATCCTGAACGTATGTTTGCCGTACGACCACTTAATTCCGTCGGGTGCAGGTTATCCTGGAGGTGCTGTCGAACAAGTTAAGCCGTGCGAAGGCAGCGCGCAATGGACGTGATGCTGCGCCAAAACAGGCTCAAAACAACCGTCGCTAAAGCAGACGACTAAGCCGTACCACCGACGCCGCCGCCGGCGAGCAGGCACTTCCGCGCGGGGAACACTGGGTAAATTCGCCACTCCATCTACAGTGTGCTCCGTGAGTGAAACCCACCGCACCCCCTCCCCCCGCCACCGCCTCCGCCGCGTTGGGAGTTTGCTGTCCCGCAACGCCACGAAAGAACCGTTGGGTGGTAGAGCTAGAAAGCTTTGCTTTAAAACCACAATATAGGCATCTAAACCGCATGATGGATGATGAGGCGCCGGTGAACAGTGGGACCCCCATTGTGTCCTGGTAAAGATTAGGATTTGCAGCTGCTCTCGAAAGGGGAGGGTGGTTGGCGTCATTCGAGGGCTAGCGCATGCGTCAGGCTATAGGAAGGACCCGGCAGTTCCCGCCGAAGACGCCGAGCGCATACGTCAGGACCCAGCATTTGCCCCCAGAGAAGCCGAGTGCAAGCGACAAGCCGCCGAGACAACAATGAACCTTTCATACCATTTCCCATCAGCATGTGTAGTGGTTTACAAGCTTACGTAAGATGGCAAGTTGGGCTAGTCGGTGCAGATTAAGATTCATGGCGAAAAAACAGCGCAAGGAACACGGGGACAAAAAGAAGAGTGGACGACGCGCAGCGCTGTGCGTCATCCGCTCTTCTTTTTGTCCCCGTGTTCCTTGCGCTGTTTTTTCGCCATGAATTTTACAAGCTTCGCTGGACATCCGCTTTCGCAGGGCGGGATGGCGTCTATTTATTTGTTGTTGTTCACAAGCTCACATTTACCGGTGCACATACTAGAGAGAGATGATGATGATGATGATGATGATGATATCGCGTAGGGGAGCTACATACAGGAACTCTAGACCAGATTGCAGAGCAGCGTCACCTAGCAGTCGGGAGCACTGGGCCTTGTTGTTAACCACCACTGGGCTGGTAGGTCGTACGAGCCACACTGAGAAATATCTCGTACGCGCATACCTTATGGTGATGTGTGCGTGTGCGTTCGCGCGTGCGTGCGTGCATTCAGTTTGTACTCCTAAGGTTTCCTAACTGGGCAAACGGCAAATAATGTGCTGCCCGGGAAAGTGCTGGCCTTGAAGGTGCTTATCTCGGGCGCTAAATCACGAGTGGCAACAATCACTTTCTCATTTATCATCCGCAAACTTCCTGTTGCGCCTGAAGCGCCTGCCATGTGTCAAAAAAGATCAGGACCACGAAATCACTTGCTTGCTACTGAGGCAGCTTTAGGAATGTTCATTTTATGCTCACCAGGAGGGTCATAAAAAACCGCTTTCTCGCATTTTTTCTCCCTGTTTCTGCACTTTAGCAAGTGACTGAAGTAGCGTTACTCTTATCTCCACAAATTGTTGCGCTTATCGCAATTGATATCAAACGTATATTGTTACTATCTGAAACAGACTTTTCTGATAGCATTCAACCCACGCCTCGAGAAAGCTTTACACCAACACCAACTTCATAACAAAGCCAATGTACTGCTTCGTCATCCAAGGGAATACTGCCGCCGAAGAACAATACAGTTTCGCCTTTTTAAAAATAAGAAAAAAGCTAAGTACACACGCTAACGCGTAAGTTGTTTGCATTTAAAGCTGTGGAATGTTTAACGATTGCGATAACAGATAAAGAGGAGAAACAACACGTTATGTGCACGAACTCATCGTAACGGTTAAAGAATCGCCAGCGTTGTTATGCGTTCTAGAGTACGCAAAGTGTCCAAATGTTCCTTAGGCCCTGTGATTACCAAAAATACAAAACGCACTCATAGGGCCCGGGAGAAGCTGCGTGTGTTAAAATTCTAGCGATTATGATTGTATGCCTACAAGCAAAAAGGCGGCTCGTTCCGGCCCGATATTACCAGGTACTACGCAAAGATGGCGAAATTACTTCTCAAAAGTAATTAAATTACATTACTCATTACTTATCTAGAATTTTCTAAAATGTAAATAAATTACATCAGAAATTACAGGTGGCGAAGAGTAATGACATTACATTACTATTGCTTTTCCAAAGTAATAAAATTACTTTGAAATTACTTTTAATGCGCGAAAAGGGAACGAAGAGGCACGAGAAAGCAGGCAGAGCTCTCATCGAAGCATTTTTCCCTTCGCGTTCGCACAGTTCCAATGCCCAGAGACTGTCTGGGCATTGGAACTGTACTTGGTCACTTGGTCAACTTTCTTGGTGCAACTTTTATGCCGTAAGAGAAGCAGACAGCCTATATCGTAGCCAGAAGTAATTGGGAAAATAAGGAGTAATTTGCATAAATTTACTGGCCTGAAGTAATTTATTACATTACTAAGTTACCAACCCTCAAAAGTAATTCATTCATTGCTCATTACAGCAGAAAGTAATTTTATTACTGTAATTTCATAACTGCTAAGTCTGATACTACGTACTTATATGAACAAGCAAGCTTGTTTGATGATGTGCACTGACTACAGCTAGGCTACCCAAGAGCTTCGGCACGTCGACAGTACACAGGCCATTATATACGAGGTGGACTGGACACTGGAATCGTTCCAGTGCCCTGTTTGCATCGCCTGGACCCGCCGGACGACGACCACGCACGCTCTCGCCTACTTGGTTGTTCATTCCGCGGAGAGTGGCTGTGTCCGCTCCCACTTCTGCAGCTATCATTGGAAGGACACTCTTCTTCTCAAAGAATATATTCTTCGGCGCTCCCCGCGTTTCCTTCTGCCACCGCGTGGATCTGACCTTCTTGGTGGCTTAAAGGGGCCATGAAGACAAAATGCAAGTTTGGTTTATTCAAAAGATTGCTTCATTAGAATCATGCTGACACCACTTTTAACGTAAACTTAACTCAAATAAGCTGTATAGTTAGGGGAAAAGGGAATGGCCATGCGACCCACTAGCTCATTTCCCGCAACAGAACCTATGATGTCATACCAGCCAGCTCTGCGATTGACTGAGGCCGGCAAAAGGAAACGCAAATTAGGCAGGACTAATAAGCTTGCCGAAGGAGCTATTTGCGCTTAAATTTAGGGCATATTTTTTTATATAAGGAAGAATGGTGGGACAAACAGTGGAAGTTACGAAAGCGCACGTAAATATAGAAGTACCACTGCGTACTGTTGTTGGTACTGCGCACACTATGCTTCGTTTAGATGCACAGCACTGCGGGGCTTCGGGGTTGTCTCAGACGACACTGGCCGATTGACGCAAGCGACGGTGTCTTATGCGACCACATTTGTTGAGGGAGCACCATGTTTCACGAAACGGTTATTTTCTCTATGACCAAAAAAAGCCAGGCTTAAATACGGTCACAAACAATCCAAAGGCAGAAAACGGCTTGCCCTGGTGTTGTGGCGCCATCTAGGTTGACTAACAGTAAGCAAGTCTCCGATCCACACCAACTCCAGCTGAAAGACCTGTTCCTATGATGTCATTGCAAACGTCGTTCAAACACACGTTTGAACCGAGAGAGAGAGAATTAAAACAAAGGGAGCAAAGAAAAAACTATCGCTGATTCCTCTGTAATAGGAATCTGTAAAACACGGAAGTGAAATGTGCAGCGAAATTTGCAGCTGAGCATGATTTGCGGTATCGCGGCTGTCTTGTGCGGAATTTGCGCCTGGGAGATAACCTGTCTGATTATCCGAGCCTGCAGTCGTCGTGAAGGTTGGTGTATCGCATCTGTTCAGGTAGAAAAACTCATTTCAAGGTTTTCATCCGGTCCTGATGCATAGGTTGTTTGTTCGTGGACACAAACTGCCTGATTAGACCTATTTTGCCAGGGCTCCTGTAACGATATGGTTCTGTTACTCTGGACGTTAGAACGCATAGTTGGCGGTTAGAACGCCTAATCGAAGCACTTTATTGGCTGAGAAAAATAGCCGCCCCTCAATTATTATCAGAAAATCTGAGTATGCATGTTGTTCAATGCCCGGACAATGCATACAAACGAAATAGAGGTCAATGTGGAAATGCTGGAAAATTTCGTACGACGAAGGCCAAAACTGTTAACGGCCTTCCGGGACGCTGTCCCCACCCTTCCTCGCGTTGGTAGAACAGCCCTTATAATCAGTGCTCTAAATTGACTCGAAATCATTCAAAAATCTGCTGAAACTCAGAGAATCGTCTACTAATGCGTAGCATTCTTATGCCGCTTGTCTAGAGTGCGAGGTTCACTTACAGCCAGTTTTTTTTCTCTAAATCCAACCATACCAATTATCTCCATTTATGTTATTACAACAATTAACGGTGTCCTTAATGCTGTCTGGTCTGAAATGCTGCCTGGTCCGGTATATAACACCGCCGTATACCACGGGAGTCTGTACTAGGTGAGGCTCCCTGGGACACAAACAATATTTCCTCCCCAGGCAAGGATTTAGCAACCCTGGTTGAGTACATTTGCTAAAAGCCTCCCAATGATTATACAATCCCTCTATCGGCCTTCAGGCACTCGATAGGCGTGGCTGCAGATCTTTGGGAGAGGCCTTCGTCCTGCAGTGGACATAACCAGGCTTAAGATAAAATAAAGATAAATAAAACGATTAAAGGTGTCACTCCCGCCAAATCTGCATTTTTGTGGAAATGCAGGGCGATACATGGTGCTGCCTGTGCGGGTACTCGGCAAGGAATGCTACACATTAATAAGGTTTTCGAGTGCATGTATATGTGAGCAAGGTACTACTGCGCATATACCTGTGGGTTAGCACAGCAGTGTGATGGTGCTGGTGTAATGGTACGCGAAGCATATACAAGATGGCACGCCACAGGCTGTGCAAGGAAACGGGAAAAACTGAAAGCTACGCAACAGCTGCTTGGTATCGCGCCGTTGAACATCAAGCCATTAAAGCATGCTGAACATGCGAATACAATAGCAAGTGGCGGGAATACTGCCCTTTTTGCATTAAGGACGGTTGTTCTGCACAATATATGTCACCAAGCTGCTACCACCTCTCAACATCGCTGACGGGTGACTTGTTTTGCGTTTTCTTGCAGCTCTCAACGCATGTGATAATGTCAGCTCCATGCACCGTTCCTCGTTAACTCGTTACAGCACCATTCGCCATGGTGGGCTGTGGCGCCGTTATCCGCCCACCGCTACGCCCATCACGCTCTTCGCTTCCCTGTCTCACCCTTCAATTGATGAATGAAACGGAGTTTCGTCCAATACAATTCAAATTACCCGTCTTCGCAGTGCTCGCGCGCCCCCTGCCTGGAACAGCGCAAGCTGGAGTTCTGTTTCTTTTTTTTTTTTTTTGCTTGCTTTCATGTCGCACGTGCAGGCGCCTTAAAGGGACCCCGAAAAGCTTTGCGAAGGTGGCAATCAAATGCATTCAGGTGGTAGAACACATAACGGGGGATTTTTGTGCCAAGTGTGAGCCCCATACGTTGTACAGATAATTTGTAAACAATTTTTGAAGATCGCCTTTCTCAGCCGATGAGCGCGACGCCGCAGCGAGCCGACCGCGGGTGACGCAACGGCGACCGCGGGTGACGCAACGGCGATCGCTGCTGACGCAACGGCGAAGGCGCCCCCTGATTCGCCCAATCGCCGGCAAGGTCGGCCGCCGGCGGCGTCACTGCCATTGGCTTCCGGCTGCTCTTCCTCCTTCCTGCGCGATCCCGAGGCCAAAGGCGGCAAAGGCGGGTCCGCAGTGATTGACGCGAGCCTAGGCGCAGGAATGTAGCTAGCTGCTTTGAAGGAGGCAGAGAGGGAGGAGGAGTCCATCGGCAAGTGGGGAGAGGTGCATTTAATTGCTTCTGGCGCAGCTAATACTGAATGTAGATCAATAATTCTAACGGCATTGCATCGCTATATTGGTGCTACGTGACAATACAGGCCTTTTGTAACTTTTACAGAAGGCTTTTCTGGGTCCCTTTAATTAGGAACGCGTCGTTTTTGGCGGCGACGGGCGTTTTTAACCTACCGGACGCAGGGGCTCCTGGTTATATACACAGATTTTGCCTCAACAGTGTGCCTCCAGTTTTCTTTGTGCTAAACAGGGAGATGTAAGACAGGCGCCAGCCGTTTAGGAGCTCCGAACGGTTATAACTATATAAACCGCTTCTTTTTCGAAGCCGCTGTCGCGGGCTCTACTCAGGTCCGTTATCTCGCTGCGCCGCCTGATTTCGGCAGTCGCTTGTTGTCGTAGCTCGTGACAGCGAACGAGCTACGACAAGGTGAGCCCCTAAAGGGCTTTGCACTTGAAAGAAGCACGCAGCCACATACCTAAAGAGAGAGGTAAAGATTTTATTTATATTAGGCTTCCGGATCCCATGTAAACTCTTATAAACTCCGGTTTACGGTCATTTTATGTCACATCAATGCATTTACACTGCGCGAGGTGCGCCTAATCGCTATAATTAAAAATAACATTACGCTCAGCAGAGCATAACGTGAAACTGCTTTTAAGTAGGGTGGTTCTCCATTTTCCCAAGGGAGCGCTTTTGATCCTTGCCGCGGCGGAAGTTTTCCGGTTAGAGGCGAAAAACTAAAAAGCCCGTGTGGCGCGATTTTAATGCACATTAGGGATCCACAGTATGTCTAAATCATCCGGTACCCCTCTGCTGCGACGAACCAAGGTTTCAAACTTCCCCCCTCCCTCCCCACCCCAACCCCCCATTCCTACCCCGCGCTTCCCAAAAAAAGTGATTTTCAATCCACTGCTTAATTTATTTCCGGTTTCTGGGTGAACTTGATTAAAGTCACTCTTACATAATAGGTCGTAATATAGACAACATGCTCTAACCATACGCCAGCTAGTATCACAGAGCTTCCCTAGGCAAGCTTCATTCCGCGTGTTTTTTTGCGAGGGGTCCGCATGATGGCACGGATAGCCATGGTGCCCTCCTGCCGCTGCCAGGGTGGTAGGTTCGGTGTTTTTTTTTTTACTCGGGCGGCCGTACTAAGATGCGGCCGCTACACGAAGACACACCCCATCTCTTCACGTTTTTGTAGCGTGAGCTACACTGGCCGAGGTTGAGCAGTTTCCGCGTGGCTCCTGGAGAGCCGTGCTCCGCATGCGCGATGAGCAGGGACGTCACACGACACACAGAACGTTGCTCGCTGCCCGGCGTCTCTCGTACACCCCACGCGCCCAGCGTACTTCGCCGAACTCCGTTCTGCACGTGGCGGCCCGATCCACTTGATGATCATAGCGAGAGGTGGCCGGGTGTGGAACCGATGGCTCGTGCGTCGCAGCAATACCAGGCGTGCGCCTGTGGAACCAGCTTAGCTGTGGGGCGATTGGTGACGCTGCGCCAGAGCCGCTTGATAAATGTACATGTGTGTGTGTCATTGAAGCAGCAGTAAGCATGATAATCAAGCTAATCCTAGACAACCAGGAAAGCTAAGAATAACCCGCCGAACCTTAGCTCACGCTACGTATATCCTGGCATAGCCGAGCTAAGCCACTGCTATTTTTTTTTACTCGGGCGGCCGTACTAAGACGTGGCCGCTACACGAAGACACACTCCATCTCTTCACTTTTTAATTAACGTTTTAAGCCCCAAGGGTACACTTGGTAATGTGGTGCACTGTAGTGGGGGGACAGGGACTAATTTAAACGACCTAAGGAGCTTTAACGTGTGCGAAAATGTCAACTAACCTGTATTTTTGTTCTTCTCTTGTACGAGTAAAACGACCACTGCAGCCGGGATAAATACACAGTCCTCGTGGTCAGTAGGGAAACGGCTTGGTTACTGAGCCACTGTTACGGGTTATGCACTTTTAATGCGCCTCAGTCAAGACTGGACGAATGAAAGGCGTTTTCCTACTGGGATGCCATTCTACACTGCAGAGCACCATTGTAAGGCACCGTGGTATAAGCTTTATGCTGTTGCATACTCGCGTTTGAGGTGAATCTGTGGCTGAGAAGAAAAAATAGATGGAGCGAGGGTGGAGGGGGGGGGGGGAGGTTGAATCTAATGTAACCGCTGATAGAACTGTTATTAAAGCTACACCTGTGGAAATGTTTGCACTTCATTCACATCTGTCGAAAGGGAGTGCGGGCAGGAAGGCCTCATGTAGCATTCAACTAAGTAGATAACAGAGTACATTTTTGGCACTCAAAATGATGAAAAGTTATATTCTTTATTTTCACCAACTGAACTTCGTTTGTGATTTTATCAAGAGCAAAGGTATTTCCCACCCTTGGTCAGGAACGAACGAGCTCAAAACATATACAGCAGTCCTGGTTGACCTTGCCAACGTCCTTGTGACTTATGAGGACGCCAATGCTTTCCAATTAGGCGTCCCATCCCTCCTGTCTTTTCGGTCCATTGCCTCCGTAGTTGAAAGGGTTGTCGGCGCAGTCATTAACTGAACAGGGCGGGGAAAAATTGGGATGAAGCGTCGACCGCTATGCCGCTGTGAGTCATCCGTGCAAAATGACAACTAACAAAGAACAACACGACAGAAACGCAACGTGGTAAAGGCAACAGAAACAATGAGAGAAAAGTATGTGAAGACAATAACTTAAGGGGCAAAAAGAGCTTCAAGGGTATGCAGATCGTGATAGACGAATACGAATGAAGGACTTGTCGAGGCCGCAGCGCTCAGGTACTGTATGAGCGGCAGAAAAAAACGCTTAGGAGATCGACGGAAGTATGGTGAAAAGAAAAACAGCGAGAGAAAGGGTTGAAGATTGCCCAATGTACGGGAAAATTACTGGCAGTTAGGTCATTGGGGTGGGCTTTTCCGCAGTACGTGGCTGCCCGGCGGGGAAAAAAAGCAGACAAGTCCCGACGGGTGCCACCATTCACGACACGTGTCCGCTTCTCCGAAGCACCCACTGGCTTCCCCGCTTCCGCTACTGATAGGTGTGCCCCGGTGACCTGAATACCGGCGACGCGAGCCTCTCCACGCACGCGCCCAAGGTTTTCCAAAGGCCCCCTCGCCCTCCTCGTACACGGCGTCGTTGTAAAGTGCTTGAGCATGGAAAGAGAGAGGGCGTAGCGCGACTGTATCACTCCCCCACTTCCCCCTGTTATTCGCGTTCCCTAGGCTCAAATTTCCCGCGAAACGTAAAATAAAATAAGGGTCACGTTTCGGGGGAGACGGGGAGGGAGCGCGCACGCATGAATATGTAGGGGATAAAGGGAGCGATTAATCTTCCCCGCTGGGCCAGCTGTGCTCCTTTCGTCTCGGCTGTGGGGCACCCTAAAGTGCATACCACGACAGCCTACTTCTCTGAAACTTGACCTTATGAATGGCGGATGAGTTGGTGGGAACTTCGGGTAGTTGTGGTGGGGAAACTTTACCGCGTGTGGAGTCAACCATTGGGCACCTGTCAGGGGAGACAGTGAGACTCTGGGCCGCAAGAAGGGCTCCGCTCGCATACCGTACCACAGGGATACGATTTCGGGGCTTGCTCGGTCGTTCTGAGGATTGCCAGTAGCACTGAAGTTGTTGTGAGCACTGTTTCTTCTCAATCTCAACAAATTGACCGTTTAACCTTCAACGTTGAGTGGCTCTTTTTTGCGACAAAATCGATGGCAGGCCTCTTCAGTGCAGTTTCATGCGTCCAAAGTTGTACCATCGTTCGCGTTTACTATAACATACGATGTATACATGGCACAAAGAAAAAGAATCTCCGCCATCGCACTGGAACGTCCGCCGTGCTATCGTGCACCCTATTCGCCGCCGCCATCATCATCAATCCCACCATATCGAAGGTCCAGGGGTAATTTTTCTTCTCAGCGGGTAGCAATTGAGGATAAGGATTCACCACAGGCCCCCACCACACTTCAACTTGGCTTTACAATTTTCATGCCCACACTAGCGTCAACAGGTTCCCGCTATCTAACTAAAACCTTTGCCGATCCGAAGCGACCACACTCTGCCTGCTCCAGATCAACCTCTGCCACCTCAACCCTCCGCCACCATATATACCGCACCCAATATTTCAGCATCTGCAATGTTAGCCCCCCAGCCGGCACCCTGCACCATCTCGTCTGGAATTACCAACAATCCCCACCCCTCACACCCAATCCCCGTCCCACGTACGAGCAGTCGGTGGACCGGCTGTCCAGCTCGGACCTCTCAACTCAGCGCATGCTGATAGAGAGGGCACGATCAGCCATCAAGGAACATGGTATCTTGGACCAGCGGACGCCCACCACAGGGCCTCTGCTTTCAGCATTCTGCGCCAATGAGCTCTCAATTAAAGATATCTCTCTCTCGCCCTCTCTCTCTCACTGTTTTCTCAAGCTACGTGTCTCACCACCCTGCACCCTCTTGGGCCTATAGAGATCTTAGTGGGGCACGCACGTTTATATTTGATGGCGCAGCCAACTAGGCGTTTAGGCAGCCTCTGTTTGCGTTTGTGTTACGCCTGACCCGTTTTGGCTACCGTATTGGGTGGGACACTAACGTTCGGAAGGTGGAGTTAAAGTTCGAAAAGGGAATTAAGCCACTTCCGCGCAATAAATACGAACATCGTTTTAGTTCAATAAGCAACAGTAGAGTTGGTTCCGAATCGAAATATAAATTTCGGATAGTATAAAACTCCGGTAGAAATGGAAATAAAAGAAAGGCTGCCGCACAATTTTAAATGTTAGCGCGAAAACTAGCCCCCCACTTGATTGAAATGGTCTGAGAAGTACTGTCATGGGGGGTAGAAGTTCTTTAGCGGCTAGCTACTACGCATGCCTATTAATACCTCACTCGGAACGCTTAGCTGTGAAGTACTTGAGAGCTTGGAGCTCTGTCGTGACGAGTGTTATTGGCGGAAAATTCGTCCTGACCGAGATATTCAGGGCTTGGATTCGGCTGTCAACGCCAGAAATGATATATGCCCATTAGTTCTTTTATAGATATTTTGTGGACCACTAATGGAGTGTCCATCATTTCCTTATAAGTGCTTTACAACTGGCTGCGATAGGAGCACCGCCACAGGACATCGTTTACAGCATCCTGAGTGCGCACCTAAGATGTCACCGACGAACGTTATGCGTGGCCGCCTTTTTTCTCTATCCTTGTAAAATGCACCGTCACAGCGCACGACTACAGACAGTTAGCCTTTAACCGAGCCGCTAGGTCATTTTCCTTCTCATGTTCGATGCCTTTTCTCATTGAGGAAACTCTGTTCTTTTCACATCGCTGTTACAGAACCCGCTGGAAGTACGGATGTACATTTTAGCACTGTTATGTTAGTTCGTATTTCAAAATGTTAAAAAAGAAACACGGTTTCCTCGGTGTACATCGCAAGGGCTATTAGTTCAAACTAAGCAGACATACAAAGTGTGGGTCACGGGACCATCACGGAAATGCGCAAGTTCATATAATATTCCCCACTTTTTCAGTAAGCCCTCGTACGTACATCTGCTTGTCCTCTTTTTCTTTTCTTTTGCTCACAAACAGTGCGGTTTGCTAATATGTTTAATTCAGTATCCTTCTTGTTCTATCTTATGTTTCATGATATCTACTGCAATTTAAATTGTTGTTGTTGTTTATATACTACACATCTTCGGAAACATTGCACTTGCTCCCAATAGTTCTTTACTGTATGCAATGTCTTGTAAGCCGCGCCATGAATCGTCTGGGCCCTAGTCAAGTTGTTTATTACAAGTTTTATCCCAGGAATCCATGTATGTTCATCTAGATCCCTTTTAGTGAATTAACTGAACTGAACTGAATTGATAAGCCCATCATTGCGCCAGCGCAAGTCTGTCCACCTTCGTCGTAGGTTTGCTTTGGTATTCATTATAAGCACTGGTCCCTTTTCTACCAAAAATCTTGCAACTTAAACAAGCAAGTATTCTTCATACCAACAATGCCTGATTGTTTGAGTTGACTACGGGCACAAATTGTGGCGAAACAGTATTGCGCCACATTTTTCAATACTCCAGTCGTAGCTGACGAAGACAAATTTCCCTGTGCTCAGTTTTGTACAACTCGTGGACTTCGTTGGAGGGAATCCGGCAGTCACTTCTCGCGCGTACCCCTGAGGCACCTTCACTGCCTGCAGACTCTACGTGACTTGACGGCCCAATGTTTAAGATTCGCGAGTCTTCTCCCAGAAGTTTTCTGACCCGAAACGCAAAGACGCCGCCGAAGCCAAGACAACCAACCGTGGCACTTCTCTGCCACGTTCCCCTTCACTCAAGCTTACCATATGACAGCGAACGAATGGGTGAGTGTGTTACGCAACAATACGAACGGGGCGACCCTGTGCTAAGCCTCGTGACCAGACGGCGGGGAGTAACAAAAAGTAAAAGAAGCGATGCGCGCCCCCTTACCTGCTCCGAAGGCGGTCGACTCGGCAGCGCGCCTCTCCGGCGCTCCTGATCATCGGCGGATTGATCCATGCCCTGTTGACACGGTACCCGCCGTTCTCACGCGAGCTTGTCGGCGCCCAGCCGCCGGGGGCAAGCCAGGGCCGCCCCGGGCCAGCCGGCCGGACTTCGTAAACTAATCATGCCGCCGTGCCACCCGCGGTGCTCCAAGTTTGCCCCGAGAAAACACCGCGCTTGTCTTTCTCGTTCAGCGTCCGCATGTTCGTCGGAGAGCCGGGTCCACTCGGGCGACGGTAAGGAGGAGACAAGGGCGGCAGAAGACGCAGTAGCAGACGAAGCTGTTGGAGGGGGGGCGGTTGTCGTGTTCCGTTTAAAGAAGGGCCTCGCAGCGATGTCGATGGGGGGAGCGAGCGAAGTGCGAGTTTCGAGTTTTGCGCCATGAAGCGGGTTGGGTGCTTGTCGCTGGTCGATGCGGCGCCAAACGGGCCGTTGTCCGGGAGACACGGCCGTACGTGACTCCGCTCGAGCCCGGGCCACTTTACGAGCGGAGCTCTCTCGGGACGATGTTGCAGAGGCCGGGGTTCCCGCGCTTTTCACCTTCCGAGAATTTTGGGCGGGAATTCTGGATTCCCCGCGCTTTTGCCGTCTCCGATTTCGCTGTGAGGGATGGACTTCAGCCACGCCCCGTATCTGCAGTCCTGGCGCGTCGCAGTATTAGAACTTAGCTCTCGTTCAAGGTGTACGATCTCGTTTCCTCTCTCGGTGTCCTTGAGTTGTCACCTGAACCTCCAACCGCCGTGTGTGCACACACTGATGGCTGTCCCAGGCTCAGGTGTCATGAACCACTTTTTAAGCAGAAGTTCCTAAGCAGGACGGAAACACAAAAGTTATTGTTTTGTACATTTTTCTACATATGCTACCTGCCTACCTGTGTTTTTGGGCGTATTGCTTTATTCAACTATTTTTTTTTATTTATTGAAAATTATTTTGTGGGATATAAAACGATTAAGAAGTTGCAAATCGACCTTCCAAATTTTCTATACTGCCTTTTACGGAGTGCACTCATCTTCTGCACGTTTTTTCTCGATATTTTTCTCGAGTGAAATATAACTATGCTCACGTAGAATACGCACACGCGCCATAAATGCAGCGTTCTCCAGTGTGTTTAAGAATAACTCAGTTTGGGTGAACGCGGGGGAAATGTTCTGGTCACGCGGCGATGTCAGTTTTGATGGTGCTCCGGCGGCCATTGCTTGGGTTTGATTACAGTGCAGATTTAGGCATTCGCGGCGCATAGCGACAAATAGAAACAGCTTCAAGTATCAGGTAGCGTAAACAGGCTTATTTTTCTTCCAAGAAAGAAAACTGGGAGAAACATAGTGATTTCCCACTTTTTTTCTCGGTGTGCGGAAGGTGGGCACCCGGTTTGCGCGCAAGCCCTCGCCGTCTGTCGGTCTTATTCAGCTTGATCGGTGTTCTTCCGACCGGTGGTGTTCACGTGGTCAGCAGCTCGCTGTTCACGTGCCCACAGCGTGACCTTGAATATTCAGCAAGATTTGTTGACAGGGCTAGTTGGTCTGATACTTGAAAAGCCATGAGGATTGTGCAGAAGGACGACACACACAGGGAAGGCAACAGGACGAGCGCATGTCCTGTGCTCGTCCTGTGTTTGCCCTGTTGTTTTCCCTAGGTGCGCCGTCCTTCTGCACAATCCTCATGGGTTTTCTTGGATATTCAGTCTTCAGTATTCCAGTTGGGCTTCTCCTGGCAGGCAGGGCAAGGCATGCTGATGTGTTGTTGCTTGTGTTTTATTTAAGAGGTGCCCCGGTTCGACCATGAGTGGCGCATGTCGGGCCTCCTTTCCTTTTTCTCCCTCCGCCGCGCGCTCCCCGTCATTCGTACCTCTTCCGGCTTTCGCGCTTCCTCGCGACTCCCGGGAACACTCCACCTCTGGCGTTCCTTTCCTCTCCCAGCTCGGTGGCTTCAGAGCTTCGGCTACGTCCCAATTCGCGGACAGCTTGGTAGACAGCTTACGAAGCGGTCAAATTAGACGCCTTAAGGAAGCAGAATTGGAACGGCGCAGCGGTCACCGACGCAGACGACAACTGTGTAGCAGACATGTCGAGTAACGCAAGCCGCAGGTTTCGTAAATGTTACAACCATTCTTTTTACAAAAATTATGCAATTTAAAAACTAAACAAAGGTATCTTCCTTACTAGTAAATTATACTAAATATTTCAATTAAATAAGCAGTTAATTTAATACTGGTGCACAAAAAGTTGGCGCTGCCGCTCAGTGGTTTAGACAGGAAGGTAGCCTGCATCGTTGCTGACTTCGATGCCGTATGCTCGAACCAGTCTTCCTTGACTGCTTCATTCGATGGAACAGAGCTTAACATGGCGGACTGTCTGCGAAGACGGCAATGAAGCCGTCTAAAGGGTAAATTGGAAAGCAACCTTAGCCTCGCCGACTTCACTTACGCTTTGGAGCACAAATATTTCCAGTTAGTTTTCCGGCGGCGTATTTTTTTTTTCAATCCCGCACTTTGGCTGCCAGAAAGAGGAAGGTGAACGGAAGACCAGGAATGCTCAGCAGGCACTGCAGGGGCCTTGTCGGAAAACTGTCGATGGGTTTAGAGAAAGAGAGAGGAGAGAAAAGGGTAGGGTTGAAGTGGAAACGTGTTCGAAGCCTCAAAAGTGCTACTAGCGTCCAAGTAATACGGCATCGTTGGGAAAGCAAAGAACATCGGTTGTTCTCTAGGAGAGAAAGCGAGAAACACTTTGTTCACGACTGGGTTAGGGGGAGGGCCTCTGCGACCTGTTGGCGCTTGGGAACGTGATGGGCGGGACAAATGTAGTAAGATTTACCTCTAGGTCTCTAATCCTCGAAGTGGCTTGGTTGCGTTGAAAACTCGCGTTGCTGATTCGTGTATCACGGATCAGCAACGGAAGTTTCCAACCCTGGTTATCACAAGTGGCATCGTTGCGCGCTGTCAGTCATCCGGAAGGCAATGGAGTAGGCGTTCTAAATTTCACTGAAACGTGTCTCTCAGTTTTTACACACCACTTGCAACGTGTGTCCACTCTTTTTATTGTGCGCCTCACATTTATAAATAAATGTGCACCAAGGTTCTGCGATTTTGACCTTCAGGTCATCCGATCTTTTCGTCAGTGTCTGCTAAACCGTATATTCATCGCCCTCCCAATTGGGAAAAATCTAGAACCGCCACATGTGGTGGCCTTGCGGGCTAGTATAGAGGATCCTACATGCCAGTCCAGCAATGCGAAAGAGCGAAGGCAAGCCGATGGTGAGGTTTGCTGCAGCTGTTTTAAAGGAGCCATGAAGACAAAATACAAGTTGGGCTTATTAGAAAGACTGCTTAGTCCCAATAACAATGATACCAATATCATCGCAATCCTCGAACAAATAACGGAGATATTAAAGAAAATGTGTGAAGCAGTCGCGACCCCCTAGCCAATTTCCCGCAACTTTTCTATGACGTCACGGAACCTTGTTTGTGCGATTGGCGGCCGCCTAACTGACCTGTCGCGACGACACATTACTGGACGTCTGTAATGGGGCCTCTAGTTCCATTAGACCGCATCACTTGAATGCTAACGTGCAGTTAACGCAATGAAAATTATGTTTTATTGTTGGCCCGTATGACGCCATTCTTGCCCATAACACGTCACTGTGGCGCAAAATTCGAAAGTTTTTAAATACTTCTTGCTTTTTTTTTCGTTAAAAAAACATCTTTTGTGGCTGCAATGAGGGCTGAGTGAGATACTGAATCCTAGTTCTTTCAAATCAAACGGAGTTGTATTTTCTCTTCATGGCTCCTTTAAGCACTGTTACGAATCAGCGCGCCACTGTGCTTCAAGCTTCGTGCAGCGCTTTTCTGCTATGTGGCAAAGCGTCCACTACGTGCACCTTTTGAGTAGGCGCCTCTGTTGGTGACAGGCTTACAGCCAACGGATCCCAACATGCCGCTACATGCCGGCGAAGGCCGGATCGCGGGCGCCTCTTTGTCGGCGTGATTCACACTTCGGCGGTGGCAGACGAGAC
This sequence comes from Haemaphysalis longicornis, assembly GCA_013339765.2. NCBI lineage: Eukaryota > Metazoa > Arthropoda > Arachnida > Ixodida > Ixodidae > Haemaphysalis > Haemaphysalis longicornis. The sequence goes on from CM023449.1 coordinate 24,319,050, forward strand.
GTGTAAGAGACGCATTTGAAGGACGCGGAGACCAAGCGCAGACCTCCTCTCTCCGCTCTCTCGGGCTCAGCGTGCGCCGCAACTACCTATCGCTCACGAAATCTGGAAAGAGTGTTGTGTGTCTCTGTACTGTTCGCGCCGCGTGAAAAAATCTAGAGGGAACGCTTGTTTGACAGTTACAGCTTTGAATATAACTAAGAGCCCCTAAGCGCTGGTGTTCATTCCTGTTGGAGCAGTGAATCAATGCTCTCACTCTGTTCAAGTACTGTACTGTAACCTCGCCCGTCGGGACATTGTTGTTTTCTGACTTCGGCTTGCCATGCAGTAAACAAGTTGAGTTTGCCTTCGGCTTCTGGTCTTCTTCAAGGCAGCAACATTTGATGCCCGCTCGCTACACCACGCTACCACTCTCATGCTTGAGGCGACGGAGCTCGGCTCGGGGACGCCTGCCCGAATTCAACAGCAGCCGCCGCCTTTCAAACCCTCAGCTCTGGTACCTTCTAGAGCTAAAGGTGATGCAAATACAGGGCTAGATTTCAGACACTGTATTTTCGGCATAGTATCTGCGTCTTGCACAGCAAAATAATAGGCTTCTTAGAATAAAAGTGCTACTACTACTGCTGTTACTACTACTTAGATTTGCCCGAATAAAACCAACTTTTTTACCTGGAGACTGCTGACACGTTGCGCCTTGTCTGCCTGCTCACTACAAATGAGTTCATAAAACGCCATAAAGATTGTGCGTATTCCTTAGCACGTTCGGTTAAAAATGGCCCTTATACCATTCTTGAGGCATGCTAACGACAGGCGCTGTTCTTTGAAAGGGAGAATGAAATCGCCCGACTGGAAAGAACGTTCCGGTCGCTTGGAAGGAACACTCATCGCCTAATATTTTACGTTTGTCGTTAAACAAGCAGGCAGTCATGAATTGGGAATAACTACGCACTCCACTATCGCAACTGCGCACTTTTGCGAAAATAGTTTGTTTCACAGAATTCCATGCTCAGTCAGTTTCTGTTTTAGTTTCTTCGTTTTTTTAATGTTCGCAGCCAAGCACGTCAGCTCCGCTTGCCTGATACGTCCTCGCACCGGCAAAACGCCGCAGCCTGCCGCGCGAGCTGCGGTGCAGTAAAAAGTAAAGCGCTTGACTGATGTAATGAGCGCTGCGGCTCCCGCAGCAGGAAGCGGTGCGCGGGAGGCAACACACTGACCTCGGTTCTAACCCAGGCCGCCCGCGGTGGGCTGACAACGCCGCCACCCTTTTCGTTCCACTTTTCTCCCCTCTCTTACGCACTGCCGCCCCAGTTGCATGCGCACCCCTCGCCCGCGACCACCTTTAAGCTGGGTCCGTACGGGGCGTAGCTCTCACCGTGGCACAATTACGGTGCCCTGTCCTGCCCCCTCCCACCCCTTGTTCCCGCCACCTCGATCTCTATTGCCCCCTCTTTTTTTTTTCTCTCTCTCTCTTCGGTAAGCGAACTCGCTTTGTTTGCCGGTCGCGGATGTTGAACGCGAAGACAGGTCTGACCTCATGTCGCCTCGGGGCGGGTTTAAACCTGTTGGGATCGTCGGACGCGATGAGGGCGAGGTGCGCATACGTTTACCATGATGGCTCTTGCGAAGACAACTCCCTAACGCTAACTAAGGTGTTAGATATAGCTGCCAGGATTAACAATTCCAACCACCACTTCTACATCCCTTGCTAGAAATGTTAGCCATAGAAGCGAGCTGCTTTGATCATCCTTTTTCGACCGGTGAGATACCAATTTACCGCTTTTAGTAAACACAGAACTCGTGGTTCGCTTATGCGAATCTGGAGTACCTTGGGAGTCTGTTCTGGTTTGTATGCAGATCCTAAATCACGTTACTCGTAAGTTCTTTAAAAGTATTTAAAATAACTCACAATAATTTATGTAAGTTAATTTCTTTCATTTGGTTTGTTAGGCCAGAACCCCCCCCAAATAAAGGAGGTGGGAGGAACGATGTATAGTGAGATTTTCAACGCATCAAAGGTAGGAGAAAAACAAAGGAACGATGACGGATTTCGTACAGAATTATTGTAGGAAAAGAAATATTCACCGAAAGATTGAAGAGGCCGCACGACTTTCAAGATGCCGTATGCTACATATAATCATCTTGACAAAAAACACTAGGCCTTTAAGCCAGAATCAGCTATTTTACAACAAATGACGTAAGGTTTGCGTGAAATAGTTTGCGAGCCGTGCACGACGTAGTACCGTCTCGGAGTGTTCCAAGAAACTCTGGAGGAGAAGAAACGGGCTTTCGATGAATCAACTGGGCCGTGTTCTGGGACAACGTTGTTGGAGTAACTTAAGCGATGGCTGTGTTGAATATAAATGAAAGTTGAAACCGCGAACAAAGCAGAACGAGAAAACACAACTTTGTTCTATTTGAAAGAACTAGACTTTGGTAGCTCACCCAGCTCTATTCCAGCGAGGAAAAACGTTAACCAACAAAGGCAAGAACAACTTTCTAATTTCGCGCCTTAGTGACATACAGTTATACCTCGTTAACTCGAAGTAGTAAAAACAAGGAAAAATTTCGAGATAGCGAGGTTGCGCTAATCGCCATGAAATGTCGAGTTCTTTGCAAAAAAGGTGCTACTATACCCGGTTACAACTCAAGAACGGCTACCACCTCATGTAGTGTATCACTCCGCCAAAGCGCCGGACCCGTGACGTCAGTGCGCGCGCGTTTTGAAAGGGGTTCGCTATGAATGCCTGATATCGTCTGCCTTGTCTCACGAAGTTTGTTTGTCGTCACTGGAGTCGTTTATAAGCATATTAAGTCCAAAAAATCACGGGAACGGCTCACGCCATGTTCAAAATATTCCCAGTAACGCCCTACTTGCGCCGCGCGGAGAAACATCCGGCTACGGTGATAAGGCACAGCGGCAACTGCCGGTGCCGTTCTTAAGTTGTCACCGAGTATACTTACTAGCTCATCAACAGCAGCTTCCAATCTTGCTTTTCATAAAGGTTTGAAAGAGCAAAAAAAAAAACATACAAGAAACGTTCACCGGCTGGGTTTTGTGGCACTGCAATTTTACTTAGCAGAAAATAACTGCGTAATGCTTGTCCGATTTGCGGCCGCACTCGGGCCTAGTAAGAAGACATCTACCTGCTTGACGCATTGCATGAGCCGATATTCCCCGCCGCTGCACTCAACCTTATTTCGCAGCAAGCGCAGCAAATTCCACGTTTCGGCAGCAGTCAGAACCTCTCGAGGAGATTCGTCGTCGCCGCCCCCGTCTTCTCCGCCCCTCATTTTGCGGCTATTTCAACGAATGCGGCGTCCGTAAGTTCTCCTGCGACGGGCACATACAAGCTGTACCTCTGCGCATGTCTCTACCGTCACATGACGTGCCACACGGTTGCTTGACGAATTTGATATGCCTCTAGGCTCAGACTTCACGGTCGGGTAAAACATGGGCTTTGTAGTAGGCGCGGCTGAACGAAAAACAAAAAACTTACTGAAACTTAGGCGCGGCAGCATCCCGGGAATCTTTTGAAACGGTCCGTGGCGGCTAAATTTACGTTCCACTCTCAGTCAAGATTTCGAGATATCCGCAGTTTGGCCCAAAAATACTTCAAAATAAAGGGCTAACAAATGCATGGGACGTATATATAGGAAATGGTTCGGCGCCACGGAAAATTTCGACTTAGCCGATTTTTCGAGATATGCGAGTTGGTGTTAACGAGGTATTATTGTACTATGGGCAGGAATGACGGGTCATGGACCAGCAATACTAACATATTTAACAGTATACTAAACGCCCGTTAGCATTCAGGTGACCCGATCAAACAGAACTACAGGCCCCGCTACAATTTCCCAGCCATATTTTTCGGTGGCGGCACAGGTCGGTCGACGTCACAAAAAAATGCCAGAAAGTCTGTAGGGAGTCGCCACTGTTGAATGTGTTTTCTTTAATAGCTCGACTATTTCTTTGAAGTTGGAGATAAAATTGGTGTTGTTGTTATCGGAACAAAAGAGTATTTTAATTAATCACACTTGTATTTTGTTTTCATGGAACATTTAAGGGTCTTAACTAGGAGATACTGTTTAAGCGCAGTGACACTTGTTATGTCAGAACTGGCATTACTCCGTTACTTCTAGTCTGCTAAATAATATTTACCCGACAAGCCAGCCAAAAAGCGCGCAATTTCGAGCCACCCGAAGGCGAGCTGAAAGACGCGCCTCTCCCACCCGTGCCCTAAGGCCACAAAAGTTAGAAATCAATTCTTGTATTGAGTTTTATTCCCTATGTCTGAATGCCGTGTGCAAGTTACAAATAATCCGCCTTAATCTCATTCACTTTCAAAAACACATCGGGACGAAAAAGGTTCGGACGAGTGTTGCGGGGTAAAGTTCGCGTATGAAGAGTTCAGCCGTGGTGTTTAAAACTAATTGTTACTAATTACACACTAACAAAGATCAGTTTTAAGATACATTAAGGTAGTTTGAACTAACTAGGGGGGAGGAAGAGGGTCATCCAAAATGCACCTCCAAAGCCTTAAAAAGCGAGGACGTTCTGCGGCATATCCGTTACGGGTGCGTAAGGGCGGAACCGTCACGTTCTCGCTGATGCCGTAAACGTTGCTGTTCAGCACGGCACGCTCGATGTTGGGCCTGAGTAGCCGTTCGCAGTCCCCATTCGTGAAATAATACGTCGCTGCCTGACGCGCGCTTGGCTTCATGCCGCTTCGTTGAAAGCTTTAATAACCGAGCTGCCAGCGTCAATATGATCGTGACCAAGAAAATGCGACCCGCCAAAACGTCTATACTTCATTTCAGAAACTGCTTACAGCACTGTGTAGACTACGTTGTTGTCAACAGTCCGCCCACTGAGGGCGCTTAACTCACCGTAACTCACCAGCAGTAGGTATTACTAAGCAGCGGCTAGAGTAGTGGCGGAAAACAAGCAGGGAAGTCGATAAAATAACATCCAGCCAGGCGTAGCGGCAGGGCAGAATTAAAAAGAAATCCGAGTTGAGGGACTAAATTTAAATTCAAACTACTAAGATAGGCTAGATGGCGCACGCCGTCACCCCGATTCAAAGGGGAGGCCTTTAATCCTCATCATCATCATCAGGAAAGCGACAATAGGCGCCGGGGTCTTGCAGTTCCACCTACCCAGAGGAGAGACGAAAATATCTTTTCAAGGCCCCCTTCACAACTAGTTAGCTGTGCTCAGTGGGCGGACGGTTGACAACAATGTAGTCTCTACAGGGCTGCACGCACTTTCTGAAATGAACTACGTATAAAATATCGCTTACGGCACGCATGATATTTTTCTTCACCGAAACAGCATTTGCTTTGTTACCTACCATAATGAATGCGACGTAGCCCGGTACAGGAACAGAGCCTCCGTGGCAGCCAACATTGCAAAATTTCGTGGAGGAATCGTTTATAGGAAAAACTGTTTATGAGCGACTGCGGTCTTTATAAACGGCAGTTCTCCGCCACCGCACTCGCCCGTACAAGCTCCTGCTATTACATAGCGTTCAAAGATCAGTAGACTCCCCTTAAAACGAACTCGAAGTTACTGTGAAAATGTGTTCGTAGTATCACAAGTTCGTCTTTGCGCGGACTGTTTTTGCACTGCGCACGTCCCAACAGTGCAAAAGTCTTGGTCGGCTTAGCACTTAAATTCATCGTAACCGATTTCGTCTTAACAAGAGTTACTGCATTTTTTTACGTAGTGGTTAATTTAACGCCCCAAATCACCGTAAACGCCATAAAGTGTCTCTCTGCTGTGTACCTCGCGGTGGCAAACAAACAGATTGCAAAGAACATTTTTTTCATGCTCCACATATTTTTTTAAAAAACGTTAGCAGTGGCTTATCTTGGCTATGCCAGGATATACGTAGCGTGATCTAAGGTTCAGCTAGTTATTCTTAAAGGGACACTGAAGTGATTTGAAAACAATGCGGGATTACGAGCGCAAACTGTAGTCCGGAGTCCCTGGGCCCTGTTTCGACCACTCTGTGCGCGTTTACGCGAATTTATTTAGTATAAAAATTAATTCGAAAATGCTGTCCTCCTCTCTTTACGCTCGCCCATTTTTTGTGGCGTTTTCGTGTGACGTCAGCAGGAGAGGAGCTGACAATTGGCTGCGCTACTGCACGGCTCGCCGACCTTCCACGACCGAGTCAGTCGGCCCACCGTTTAGTCCGCCGGCCGCTGACGGGTCGTCGCAATTCGCTCGATCAGTTGAAACTAAGCCACAACACGTTTGGGAATGGAAGAATGCGCCTTTCTTTACTTCGTTAGTTTGTACTCTGTATCTAGCTCCAAGTCAAGGTCGCTTCACACAAGCGCTGCACAAGCGCACATGCGACGCTTCGCTGACTGGTACGCCAGTAGGAAAATATAAGGCCTCTTGAAGGGGGAGAAGAGTGAGCGAAGTCAATATAGGTACTAAAGGAAATAAAATCAACTGATATTTTTACCGTACAGCGTAAAACTAGGGTGCGGGAAGCACTTTTTGCGCTGGGCGAACAAGCAGAGCGGTCAGCAGCACGACTACGCATCTGCGAACGCTTTCCCATCTACGAAATGCAATTTCTAGACGTGAGCTATTGTGGAAACTCGGGGGACGCTTAGTGCACGAGCGCAATACAACAAATACAGTCAAACACGGATATATCGAACTCCAAGGGGATAGCAATATAGTTCGATATATGAAAAATTCGATATAAAGAATATGGGCTCTGAGACCTCACCTATGGCAGACGATCACTTACCGATCGTCGCATTCAAGAATGACAACTAATTCCGCACTCACGACGCAACAGGACGCTTTAATTTCCCTGAAAAAAACAAATAAAACGCTGATCTTGGCCTGCCTTCTTCGTCCTGGAAATGAAATTAAAGACGCTGGTCTCGATCTTCTCAAGGCGCACACTAGAAAAATTCCAGTAGTACTCTGCGCCTTCGCACACCATGGGCCAACACCACGCAAAAGAAGAACAGCGCGCACGTACCACAAGAACTTTGAAGGTAACCAATTCCAAGGCTCTCTGAACGGACTCCAACAGAGTGCTCGCGATGGTCTTCTCCGAGAGAAACAGTGATCTCCGAAAGGTGCGGAACAACTCGCCAAACAGCAGCAACAGCAGCAAAATGCAAAAAGAAGGAGGAGGCCGCCAGTTCCCTTTCCCGAGACGACATCGGGGGAAGACAGACCCAGAGAGGAGAGAAAAAAACCTTTTTCAGCAAGCCGGGGAACTTACGCAGCCGCAAAAAAAAAAAAAAGGACGTGCGCAGTCGGGCATCCCTACCTCGCACAGTCACATTTCCGAGCTGTTCGGGCTTGTGTGCCTAGAGAGATTTAGCATACCGGGCTCCGTCCGCTAACGCTACGGCGGCCGGTAGCGGGGCCCGACTGGACAAGCGCAAATTCGTTTCGGTAGGGGGGATTAGTACCGCGAGCCAATCTTCGCCATGCCCGCGCATTCCTCCACATCGTCCTCAACCTCAATCGGGGGTGCAGCGACCGCCGAAGAGCACCTTCCAGCTCGCGCGGCGTTCGATATACCCATGTCGGGAAAAATACGGTTCGATATAAAACGTACGAATCCTATACTTTTACACAGAATTTTCAAGGGGATAATTAATGAGTTCGATATAGACAATAATTCGATATACCCGTGTTCGATATATCCGTGTTCGACTGTAGTCACCTAAGCTGCTTGAAATACTAAAACTAAATAAAAGTGTAAACTGGTTATACATTACATACCTTTATCTTTTCCATCGCCGCCAGCGGCCCTCTGTGGCCTAGTCGTCTGGGGTGCTAGGTATGTCATCGCAAGTGTTTTGCCAGTCACAAGTTCGAATCGCCGCGGGTACATGATTTTTTTTTTTATGAGTTAACCTTTTTCGTTTTCGCCGATGTTTCTATACTGAGTTTCATCTTTTTTTTGGGCCGCAACGTTCATTGTTCCACGAACTAGGCCACAGAACTCGCGCAGGCTGGCACTGGCGCGCTAGCGAGTTCTCGTTGGCGTGCTGTTGCCATAAGCACCGACTGCTTGCGGGCAGTGGGCACAGGCCAGAATCAACAGACCCTTGGCCTGGTGCGAACACGCTTTTTACGATACAGGCATGAGCGAGGCAAGCTCCAAATATGGGGGGAAAGCGCACGCATTTGAGCGTCAGCGGGGACGCGGAGGGCGTTCATGCACTGCGTAGGCCTCAGATAGTGAATGCTACGATTCCAAGCCGTCCTGGGGGGCTTATCTTATGCATTTTACAGCCGACAACATGGCAGAAGCGCGGTACTACGATAACTGGGATATTGAGAATGCCCATCCAACGACGCCATCGAATGTAAAACATGTTGTTTTACAGACCGAAACCGAAACCGAAACTTGTTTGATTGCTGACCTTGGGCATCGTCCAATCACGGCGCCCCCTCCTCCTAACGTCACAGCTTAGTTTGTGCGGCCGCCGCAAACCGCGCATGGTAGTTTTTCTTCTTTCGTGCTTTGTAAAATAATTACCGATTTTTCAACCGGATAAACGATGAAAAGTGTGCTATTTTGAGCCAGTCTACACAGTGCAAGCAAAAACGGGAGCTTGACAAATTCACTTCAGTGCCCTTTAAGTTTCCTGGTTGTCTAGGATTAGCTTATTATCATGCTTACTGCTGCTAGAAAGATTTCCAATCCGATCCAATTCAGTCCAGTCCAGTCCATCCCGATCCAGTCAGTCTAGTCACTGCTCCTCGGGCATGCGCAGCCCGGCTCTCCAGGAGCCACGCGAAACGGTTATTAAGCGGCTCCGGCGCAGCGTCAGACTTGGCTACGCCGGCGCCAGTGCATCTGCCGCTCCTATGACGTCAATCCTCTGGAATTCGCAGACCGGCGAATGTGCAGACCCAATTCTCTACACACCTGTACTCCAATTGAATTGGATTTCCAATCCAATCCAATCCAACCCAATGCTCCTCACGCTTGCGCAGCATGGCCTTTGATGGTCCACGCGAAACTGCTCAACCTCGGCCAGTGTAGCTTACGCATCAAAAAGAAGATCCTCCTAAGTAGAAGTCTGCTTGCAGTGGTGCACCCTTTACAGGGCAACAGGAGAGCTTGGGCCGCATTCTGCTGACCGACGCGCTTCGGTTTGAGGTTGCGCTGTAGTGGCATGCATTTCGCATGTATTCTTGGGATGAGGCCATGGTGCAAGGTGTACTTTTAGATGAGGGCTCAGCTTGCAAAACAAACGTTTAGTCGTCGTTCTAACAAAATCGCCAAACAGACGCCGCTGAAACCGTTGATCGCAGCGCCCTCCAGCAAGAGAGCAAACAAGTTGCCCGAGCGCCAGCCACTCGAAGGAGTTCGGAACTTTTCGGCTCGTCGGCAGGCCTTTTTAGCAGCTTTCGAAAGGGGTCGACTGCTCGCCGCGGCTTGACCGATACCGCGGGCCGATGGAGCAGACGATAATTTGGGTAATTTGGCGCTCGCCGCCGTATTTCAACGTGTTCTGGCCAGGTGTTTTGGGCCGGTAAAAATCAAAATGATATATAAAACACTAAACCGAGGTGTAAACGCGTCTCGGAAGTCATTGTATACTCACGCAAGGGAGCTTTCATGCTTCCGCAACAACAAAAAAAAATTGGTTCAAAAGCTTTATGGAGAACTGCAACGTCGGCACGCGAAGCAGACAAGAGAAAAATTAGCAGTGGCTTTGCTCGGCTAAGCCAGGATATACGTAGCGTGAGCTAAGGTTCAGCTGGTTATTCTTAGGTTTCATGGTTGTGCAGGATTACCTGATTATCATGCTTACTGCTGCTCAAACGATTTCCAATCCGATTTAATCCATTCCAATCCAATCCAGTCCAATCCGATCCAATCCAATCGTGGCGGCGGCGGCACTGGCGTGCCCGCTGTGCGCCGTAAGACGTCACTGCTCCTCGCTAATGCTCAGCACGGCTCTCCAGGAGCCACGCGAAACTGCTCAACCTCGGCCAGTGTAGCTCACGCTACAAAAGTGACATTATCCTGCTATCCGAAACGAATGAATGCATGCTCTGCAGCAGTCCCCTGCTGACTACTGGCAGTCGGCCTTTCTCTGAAAGTGCGGGTGAGCAAAACGGTACATTTCAAAGCTTGAAGGGAAGTACTACTCAACGTAGAAGATACCGTATAAACCGGATTGTAGGTCGACCCGGTATATAGGTCGACCCCCTACCTTGAGGTGGGAAAAGTTGACAAAAAAATATTTCGGCACAGAAGCGCACTCACAATGTCTATATTTATTTTCGACGCCCGTCCGTCACTGCCACTCACTATGCCTGCCGAAGTCACTTGTCCGACCTCTCAGAGTCGTCCATTGATGACTGCTTCGCACTGTCATCTTCCGTGCCATCAGGGGCGTTGCTGATGGAGCACTTCCTGAACGCTCGTGTAACCATGTCGTCGGGCAGCGACTGCCCAGAGAAGGACACCCAGCTTGACACGGTCGCAACCGGCCTGTATAGGTCTTTTTGTTGTCGCCGGCTATCCACTCATTGTACAGTTCGCGGAGCCGGTCCGCGCATGGCCTCCGGAGCGATCGTGAGCGAAGTTCCTGGACGAAGTTCCCGGACGAAGTCCACCACTTTGTTCTTCAACTCGGGGTGCACCGCTTGACGTCCACGGAATGATCGGTTTCGGGAGTTCCACGCGCACAGCTTAGCTTTCTGGCTCCACCAGTACCGCACACTTTTCTCCGAAACGCCTAACTGGCGTTGCGCCGCCATATTCCCATTCTGCTCGGTGACTCAATCGCCGTCAGCTTAAACGCCGCGGTGATCTGCCGTCGACTGCCGCCACTCATCTCGGAACAGAGACGTACAGAAATGTACGCACGCACGCACAATAAACGAGTAAAAGACGAAAAACTAGAGAAAAGCGAAATCAAATAAAGGCCTGATAGTGCGAGAGAGCAGTCCGACACGAATGGCGATGGCGACGGACTGCTCTTGCACATTGTTGCCAGACAACAATTTACATTCTGCCAATGACCGCTATATAAGACGAGGGGTGACTTTTGTGCGGATTTTTTCGGAAAAAAACTCGACCTATATTCCGGTTTATACGGTATGTGCGTTCGAAAACGATGCAGTGCCGACGATTTCACCGTTGGCTACAGCACCCCAATTACTCAGTACAAGCAGCAACAAAAAGGAGGCGTCTTCTCAAGGAACAGTGCCCCCAAATACAACAAAGGCAGCTTAATTGTTGGAATGGGTTAAACTAACGGAGAATCCGCTGTTCCTTCGCCGGAAATGGTATTGCAACCCTGGGTTAAGTTCACGCACGAAGCACCGGAGACGAAGCGGGGTTGGCGAAGACACTGACGGTGCCCAATGTTCAGAGGAACTCCGGCATTTCTCTAAATGAACTTAGGACGCCCGAACTCTCGCAAATGGTCTAACGATGCAGTAAAATCATGCCTTAAGATTGAGTTGTGCGAGCTGACACGGTGAGCTTACACAAACAACGTTGCTTTACACGCATGCCCCTGGTACAGCCGAACCACCTTGCTCCGGGCAGTTCTTGGTGAAGCCACGGAAGTCTACTGCGCTGAAACGTTACGAGTTCTCCCACCATATGGCGTTTCAATCGAAGGTCTACGCAGTGATGTTCCGTACTCCGTAGAAAAATTCCCATTTCTATGTTAAGAAATTCCCTATTCTTAGCAATTTTTTCCGGCAGGTTTTTCAAAAATTTCCTGCAAATTTCTCTGCATTCATTTCTTGCAGCTGATAGACCTCTACGTGGATTCCTGTTCGGTTTTAGGCGTGAGCCAGCGCCACTTACTTTACGTGGCGCTCCGGGCGCAGATGCCGTTCCGAGAATCAGAGTTTCAGCGGTCAATAAATTTTACTACATCTAGCACTCCGCAGCATTTGACTATACATTTCCTGTTTTGTACCAAACAGCATGCATGCTTATTTCGCATTTTAAAGCTGTAGGTTAAAACTTCCTGTATGAAGAATGAGGCATTGTTGAGATATTGGGGTAATTTTAGCTTAACCCGGGACTGCTGGCGCTATCTCTTGTTGACAGAACGCGGACTAAGGCGCACCAGAAATACTCTTTCGTATATTGCACAGGAGTACATGCGAACAGGCTTCAGCCCTTCAGCCTCCACCACTTCACCCTTTACTTGCTTCTTCTCATTGAATACTCGTTTCTTTATTCTAGTTCTTGCTTCATGAGTACGATTGTTAGCGGCCTTGGATACTCTTGGCTTGCGGAAACATGACTTCGGATATTTGAACACAAAGAGAACCTAAAATAAGTAATAAATGATGCGAGGTTTGACACGCTTACATTATTTTTACTTTTTATTACACGACTCTTAAAATTCCCCCCATCTCATAAAGATTCCTTTTTTCCCTTTTCGCCAAAAGTACAGACGAAAATTCCCCGAAAAGGGGAAAATTCCTCACACGGGACATCACTGGATCTACACGCAGCGCCACCAACTTTCTTTGACAGCTTTTTGGGCCGCGGTGTTCCCGCCTAAACGTATATCTTACACCGTGGTTGGGGCGCCGCTTTGAGGGGCTGGAAGGGGGATAAGCAAACAGAGTTGTTCTGTAATGAGGGCAAAAACGGACGCGCAGAGCTTCGCAAGTCGGACCCGCATGTAGGCGGGCCGCCGCGTCAATTTAAAGCCTCTTATCAAGCGGCTGTTCGGGGCGGCCTCGAGCGCAAGCGGCCCGCCAACACGCGGGTCACCGAACACGCGGCCCGGCGTTTAAGCGGCCCTTTTGAGGGCCGCCTAACCAGAGGGCCACCTAAACACCGGGCCGTGTGTCCGGCAGCCCGCTGGCCGTAATTTTTTCACGCGGCCTTCCTATATGCCTTCCTATACGCGAGTTAAACCGAATAAATCCTTCTCCATTCAGATGCACTATGCGGCAGGATTACTTTACAATCTCTTACTTCGTTTTAAGCCCAAAAGAGACGACTAATATGCTTAATCCGTGCTGCAAAAAGAAGAGCTCACCCGAGCCAGCAGATTACCGGCTTGCGGGGACCGACCCAGTGTTGCGCATATCTGCCGAAGGGGGCGCTTGGTGTCGCGGGCTCCGTGTCGCCCTCTGGGCACTGTCCGGAGCCAACAGACAGATCTAGTTAGGCGTTCCGGGCATTAGCGTATTGCTGGGCGTAAAGCGGAGCGTATACTCGTCGCGACGCGCCCATGGATAGTTTTACTACAGCGTTTTTCGTAGCGTGCGCTAACGCTTGAGGCGCCACCTGTTGAACCCAACGCGAAATACCCAAATTTGACCTTTTTTACGTGGCTACCCAAGGCAAGCTGTAGCTGGACGGCGTTTTTTTTTTTTTGATGCGTTAACGCTGGTTTCGATTGTAAAAATCTTGCAAGTATGATAAAAACAGACCCTATTACCTTGATTCAGTATTAGGGGAAAATATGATACACCCGTCGCGATTGCTTTGCTCTATCGCGCGACGCCGAAGTTTTGAAGCAACACGCAGTTCTCGGGATACTCACTCTATTCAGCTCTGAAATATGGCAGGACCATGCGACAAATACAGCTGAGCATGGCATGCGACGCTAATGCGACGCGCAAAATGAAACAGCGGGTAGGCTGGCACGGTGGTTTGGTGATACACTTTACCCGGGTGATAGCAACTCAATAAGATATACGATGCGTTCCTATTACTCACTTCCTCTTATTTGTGAAGTTCAACTACAAATCCTTCACGTTTCACACGGGTAGCGCAACGTTCTCGGCTCGCACCCGAGGGCGCGACGACGGCGCAGGCGAACATTCTTAATTCCCGAAATGGAGGCCGCCGATCTGCACCAACACTGCGCGCATTCCACCACCACGACACGCACACAAACTCCGCCGCCCGCTTCGGGAGCCATCCAGGTTGTCCTTGGTCGTTAATTTCTGGTCGGCATGCCTGTTGGAACTGAAACGTTGTCGCCTAACGAGAAAAATTCCCCGCATTTCCCCGAGGGGAAGAATGTGAAAGTGCGAATGCACGAGTTGAATTTGCGCGGTTGGGTAATGTTCGCGAAAGAGAGATCACACACACACACACACAACTGCAAAGAAAGAAAGATGCATTTATTCACAGACACCTATTTGTGTTGTCGTTGTACTTGATTGCTAGAGCGGATCTCAGATTTGAAATTTCGGGTCAGTACTCCTTTAAGCGGGTGCATTAGCCCTTCTCACGCCCGATTCCTGGCCAATCCCCCACGTGGGTATGTGCCATGTCAGCGGCCAGGCAGCGCGCGCCCATCTCCCCCCGTTGCCAAGGAAGACGAGGAGATTCCTGGCCAATCCCCCACGTGGGTATGTGATGCGGACATCGCCGGTGGACGCAGGTTCAGGGTCGCTTAAGAAGTGCATTGCACTTAAAAGCACGCGACGGTCCGCGTTTTCAGTCGGGGAACCTCCTGCCACGACCGGCCGCCGACATCGCCGAGGCAGCAGCCATTTTGGAAGCAAGATGCCTTCCAGCTGACCTTACTTCCAGCAGGTCCGCAGCGCCCCGCAAGCGCCCCGGAGCATACGCTCCCAGCCGTTGAGTGCGTAGCCCCGCATCGTCGGGGCGTTTACGTAGCGTACTGCGCATGCGCAGTCACGAGCCTCCCCGCCTAGGCGTACGCTCTTCCGGAGCGCGCGCCCAACTAAATCTGTCTAATAACGCACGTCAAATTTACCGTACGGCCCCGGCTATCGGAGATGGGTTTTGGCGCGGGCCTCTTACGACGACGAAAAAGGCGTAATTTCGTGGCCCTTACTAGTTGTCTGCAAACACTAATTCTTACAGTCTGCGTCCCCCTTCCCTCAAACAAAAAAACAAGAAATCCAGGGACTTACCTATTCTTTCGTGTTCAACCGGGCTATGCCCGCAATACACACACCAGCCGGCTTGACATGGCGCCGCTGCTTGGCTTGCGTTCCCGGTGGCCCAATAAACCCATCACATTCGCAGTTGTTTCCACTGTGACACCAACCTCGAAGCACACATTTGATGTCAGCGGAAGCGAACGTGGTCAAGAAAGTGTGAACGCTCGCAACAAAGTATAAACTACACAGAGCAACAGTCAAAGCGCGGGACCCAACTTGCTTCGCGCTGAAATTCCTCGCACGTGCGCGATAGGCTCCGGACAGCGAAGTTTGCCGCGCGAGCGCAGCGCCAGCCGCGACAGACACGCGCAACTCTGGGGCGGTCCCGCCGCGCCGACCGTCTTCAGCGCCAGTGAACGTAACTTTGCAAAAAACGTTTGTTATAACGTTATTTGCGCGTATATGTGCTACACAGTGCAACAAAGTCGTGCAAAATGTGATATAGTCGCGGGAAGCCTCCAAATAAAACGGGGCACTGATAAAATTATGTTGCCTCGCTGCCGAGCCGCAGGATAGCACAACTGGGAAGCATGTGTTCAAGGCTTTTCATTCTCCCGCGGGTTCTTCTTCTCTGTTTTTTGTTTCTCGCAGATACCGAGCATGGTTACTGAATCTTGAAAGGCCCACATTAAGCGAGCGGATTACATACTGCCGGGGTGCACGATCTGCTTGTTAGTAGGCTGGTTAGCAGGCGGTCAATACACATAAGTGCGCTCTAAATTTGGCAACAAAGAGGGTCCCCAAGCACAGTTATAGCATTGTAGTTTTATCACCCAGCGGTTCTACTCTTCTTCATCTAATATTTTACGTGCTTATACCGCCGAATTAAATATATATAACCACATATGGGGCGCGGACACTTATAGGCGTAATGTTCCCAAATGTTTCGCGAGCTTTTCGATAGCATAAAATCACCGCCTCTTCGTGCAAAAGAAACAATGAAATGGTTGTCTAAGCCACTGAAAAGGAAAGAAAAATAGAGCTAAGATGTGCCGAAATAAAAGTTGGAACAGTATGTACACAGGAAAAAAAATTCGCGTTCTGGGAGGAGGAGGAGGAGGACAAGCTTTATTTATTCCATCCGTTGGGATTGCGGTCACTCTGGACCAGCTGGTGTACTCGGGCAACTAAAATTTTTCTCCCGTGACTTTTGTGGTAAAGGTGTTGACGAAAAAAGGCGCTACTATTCCTTCCTAACGGAGGTCTCCTGCCGAACCCGTTGGCGTGGAGAGAAAATTAAAAATACCCGAATAGGAATATTCCGTAATTTATTCCGATACGCCTATTAGATGTTCTGCTTACACCTCCCCCATCCCATCCCTGCCCAAAGGAATTTCTTCTGATAGCCTTCTCGTGAAGAGTTTCTTTTTTGTGGGCGTGCTTACATGTATGCAACTAGCGTACTGGGCTACAACTGGAAGCCCAAAAGTTTCTCGGCGAAGCGGGCACTTATTAACGTCCGCAGTTTCGCTATACCCCAACAAACGCGAATTTCATACTGTTACATGTATGGAGCATCACATTAGGTTCAAAGACCTATATGTAACTCCCATATTTCTGCAGTCGCATGCAAGTGCACTCACATGGATGGAATACCCCGCGCGGAAACATCGCGCAACGTCTGATATATTTGCAGACAAAGCCTCCTCTTTTGTGAATTCAACAATATAAATTACGTTTATTTTTGAAGCGAAACATGCTGATCTTGAGAAAGGTTTGCCCCGCAGGCAGGCTGTACAAGCGTTTCTCTTCTGGGCATCACTCCTATGCGGCCTTTATATGCCTTCCTATACGCGAGTTCAGCCGAATAAATCCTTCTCCATTCACATGCACTATGTGCCAGGATTACTGCACAATCTTTTACTTCGTTTTAAGCCCAAAAGGGGCGACTAATATGCTAAATCCGCTCTGCAAAAAGAAGAGCGCCCCCGAGCTAGCAGCGTACCGGCTTGCGGGGACCGACCCAGTGTTGCGCATATCTGCCGAAGGGGGCGCTGGGTGTCGCGGGCTCCGTGTCGCCCTCTGGGCGCTGTCCGGAGCCTATAGAGACAAATCACCGGACCACAACTTGCGGCGCGCAAACTTTTTTCCACTCCTACTGCGCATGTGCGCGCCAGATTTTTTTTTTTAATGTTCTTCGGCTTTCGCCGCGTCGTCAGGCGCGCGTCGTCGGCCACCGCAAAGGAAGCTCGCGGGCCATTGTGTGAGGAGGGATACGCGCATGAGCCGCAAACCATACATATCCCTGGGGGCTTCACTATTGCCCCCTTTTTTTATTTCCACAATGCAGCACGCGCTGTGGGAGTGCTCGGGGCTCATGGCGGAGAGAAGAGCCCATCTTCCGCCGTACATGATTCAAGACCCTCCAGGAGTGGCCATCGCCTCCTCCGGGCCGGGCTCACCCAAGAGAGACTGTTACGTCCCTGTGGACTTTCGCTTGTACCACGTGGATACACAAGAGAATGTAGAAGCTCTCACTTTCTTTACCGCCTTCCTCATCCCTGACTAGACCTTGAGTCTCCCCTTCCGAATAAAGAATTATAATAATTTTATTCCTGGCGTCAGGCTGTCTGCTAGTTTATAGCCGTGACACGGGCCGTTGGCACCGCACATAAGCGTGCTGCAACCACCTGAGGTTTTTTCACGGAAAAGAAGTCTGTCAGGACCTCTTATATCACGGTGTTGAGACTGCCCACCGCATATAAATAGGACGCCATCCGGGACGCGACTAAGAGTGTACACCTGTCACCTTCCGTTCCATAGCTCGCTGAGCCGTCACCAGTTTAGGTTGAACCCTCTTAGTGAGCCTCCAAGTTTCTGCCCCCGAAGAAATTACCCTACCTCTATAGCCGCGGATACATAGACTCGACTAACCTTATTTAGTGACTCTAGACTCGACGAGGGAGGGTCGAGTCGACTGGCAGGTTCAGCTACCTCGACCCCTCCCGCGTATATGAGCTCCATTCAAAGCGTCGTGGCGAGGGGACCTGGGGAATTCCCTGAAAAGGACCTACCGTATTTGTACGATTCTAGCGCGCACCTTCTTTTGCTAAAAAGTAGCCTTAAAATTTGTGTGCGCTTAACTATCGGGCTCAAAACCGAAACAGGCTTTAAATCGACCAGCAGCATTTCCTTAGACACGGGGTCCTCCGAAAATCCAACTCAATCTAATAAAAAAATAGTTCAAGACCACGTGAATGAATTCAAGCGCACTAATTCCTGAATGACACACCTTGGTCAGCTGTTAAACATTTTTCTACTACTGCAATTATCGCGTCACACGTAGAATTATGAAGTTCAAGACACTTGAAACCGCAAGCAGATTCTATGTTCCCCGCTATAGTTTTATTTACTGCAGGGGCTGGATAAGCAAGTTTACGAAGCACAATTTATTTTTGGCTGCCACAGTTGCATGCGTAAAATAAAATCTCCTCCTTTCAGATACGTGGTGTCAAGTCATTTACATCTACGCGGTAGTGCCGGCGTCAAATTATTTTTTTTTTCGAATTTTACTGCGCGAACCCACCCTCGCGTTAAAATTGGTGGCGCTTTATAATCGTGCAAATACGGTATTCATCTCCCCACAACCCGCCGACTCAGCCAGACGAGCTCGTCAACTCACCCCCTGCCTCCGAGTCGAACGGACTCGCCCCGGCGGCTTCTGAGCTCACCCCGTCCGCTTATACATGGGTGGGTTGAGTCGAAAAACCCAATTTTTCTCAACTCAACTCTCCCTCGTCGAGTCAAAGTAAACGGGGCTTATAATAAGGAATCTCACCCGCCCCTCGTGGGTTGCAGCAAGAAATAAATCTTGATTCGTAATAAATAAATCAAAGACATTCATCTTTTCACCGTCACGAAAGTATCTAGCCACTCTGGCGTAAGCAAGAAAAATCCGGCTAGTCGGTAGCTGTTCAATTATCTGTTCAGAGGGCTCACAACACAGGTACGAGGAGGAGGAGCAATAAACTTTTATTGAAGCCCAATCCGACTCCGTGTGTGGAGGCAGACCAGTGGGCAGTCTCCTTATGCCCCTGTCACACGGCAGATCTAATGAAATTTACGGCAAATGTCATTCGCTCTAAATGTCATTAGTTCGGCGCTACACGAGAATACCGAAAGAAAAATGCGCCTGGTAAGCCATGGCGTCGTGGGGGTTCATGGGTAGACCCCCCTTTTGGCTTGAGCTTGGCATGACAATTCGATTTTTAAGCGGTTTTGGGGATTTGCTTTCTTCACTATGCATTAACACGTTTACGAGCCAAAAGAAAGCCGAAATTCTGCCTGTTCTGCGGTAGCCGTGTTCGGTGAAACAGCAGGCAGTACGTGATCGCACCTGACGTTGCTTATGCCGCAGTCGAAGGACGTATGACTGAGCAGGTAATATGCCGCTGCGAAATTTGTAGCCGACGAAAAGAAAAAAAAAACGTACTTGGACGAAGAAAAGATACGACAGATACGGGCGCTTGTATGCGTCCTATCTTGTCATCGTCCGTGACTGTTTAACGCCACGTTTTCTTTTTTCTTGTTAAACTACCTGACACTCGGTGCACCGGTTCACCAAGAAGGCGAAGTTTTCATAGGCACGCTCAAAAAACTTTCCAAACTCTTCAAACAACTTATTATTTGAAATAATGGTAAAATTAATAAAATCAGAGTCTCTAATGATTCCCCCCCCTCCCCCCCAAAGAAAAAAAATATTAACATTGTTCGTAACTACAACCTTGGTCTGCAGAATAGCAGGCACAACCGTTCCGGCAAAAATACGCTTTGCTTCCTTTTTCCTTATTTTAAAACAGCCTGTTTTTATTTTCCACATACATAATCGCACACTATTCTTCGCGTTTTTGCGGAACTTTGTTTAATTTTGCGTTCACTAAAGCGTTTCAATCCAAGCCAGTGATGAAACCAAGGCGAGCGCGATGTATAATGGCGGCCCATGACGACACAGACGGCCTTGACGTGAGCCGCATAGACGCTATCGCCAGATTCCTCTCTAACCCAGTTAACAAAGGCAGGAAAATGCGGGGCGCTCGAGTGTGCGTGCCTCGCGATGACCGCCCGGCGTCCCCTGCGCACTTTCGTCAAGCCGAGTATGCCCATTTAGAGAGATTGGCCAGGGCGACGGCCCCCGCCCGGCAGTTAAAAAACAAGACAATTCTGAGCACACGTGTTTGCGTTCCTCGCTGTGATTGCCCAGCGTCCCCGGTGCACGTTTGTGAAACCAAGCCTACCCACTTAGGGAGATCGGCCAAGATTGCCGAAAAAAACTCTAGCTTCCGCATTAACTGTGGAAACACTTGCTCAGAACTAGAAATACCCCAGCGTTCGACGCGTAATCATGGCAACCCTTGTTCGGAACGAGAAAGACGCGTCATAACGTACGCCCCTCTAAGGTGATGTCCAATGATTATCTCTTTCAAAAAATGAAAGAGATTCGATCTTACAGCAACAATGATGGAGTAAATGTTGTTGCAGTAGCGAAGAAGAAGCAAATCGGCTGCAATCGTGGGTTTAAACCTTCATGGTGGTCGTGATGGTTGCGTACAGCTTCGCTAGCTTCAAGCGTACGCGTTAGTGTGAGCTTCCTTCCTTTTTCAATGCGCTAATATTCCCTTTGGAATAAGTTAGGGTATGTTAGAAATACAAGTTTGCTTATGTTTTTTGTTGTTTTTTGCTGTCGGAACTGTAGAATCACAACCTGCTTCACGAGCACGCGCTCGCGAAAGTGGCCCGTCGTGGTCGTCGCAGATTGACAATGATGATGATTTGTAGTGGTGACGATGACCATGATGAATGAATGAATGATGATGATGCCGGTTACGATGGTGGTGGTGATGGTTACGACGACGACGATGATGATGAATTGAAATAAATAACAGCCAAAACGGACTTGATATTATTGAAAACCATATATGACAAACCTTTGAAAATGAAAAAAGAGCGGTAACGGGACTTGAACCCAGGTTGGGAGGTTTGCTTCGCAGGAGCGGAACTCCTATACGCCGAGAGCAAGCGGCTCTGAGCGGTTAAATTGAGGGCCACAGACACGTGGACATGGCTTCAAACATGCCCCTAGATGGCGCCATGCGTCCCTTGGCTGTGCTGACTGGGAAACGCCTACACGTTAACAGGGAGGGGGGCTCCTTTTAGCACAAATAGCGGGAAGAAAACAGCGAGATCGTTCAAAGCGACCCCGTAGTTGGCGCGAGGTTGTACCGGAAGTGCATCCGGTTGTACCGGAAGTCAGGAAGTTCCCACAGCAGAATGAAATGTCGTGACATTGACATCACTCATCTTAAAGTGAAGTATGTACTCGCGTAAAGTAGCACAAGAGTTGTATGAGGGTGTGCAAAGCTTGTGTATTTCCATTCCCGATTCTACTGAACCCATGCAACTGCTGTGAACTGCAGAGGAACGCGGCCTTCTTCAGGCACTGTAGCCTCTAACCCATGCCCCTGCAGCAAACTAAGAGGTATGTTGTAAATAAACTCAACTTTCAACTATCTGAGTTCATACCAAAGTCTGGATCGGCGTAGACTTTCCACCTGCACTAGCGCGTTGACTGAAGCAGTACTGCCGCGATTCGGGGGGCTTTATGATAGTATCACGATGCACACCCGCTCCGCTTGACGCTTTTCTGCAGTGACGGGGGATTTCCATCACTGCGTGTATGCGTTTCCTATTCAGTACAGCCAGCCACCACCTGACTTGCCTATGGAGGTTATATCACAGCATAACGTACCTCAAGCGTACAAAACCACCCGAATTGAAATAAATAACAGCCAAAACTGACTTGCAATTATTGAAAACCACGGCGTTGAAAAATATTCATCAGAAATAGCCGAACCCGACTGTAAGGTCCACTTATGAGATCAGCGGCCAGGCGCCCGGGCTGCGCGTGAGAACCCGCCACTCTGTCTGGGGGCTCAGCACTACTGTGGACTCTACGCCGCGTCACGGCGCGCACGGGAGACGGATTGTCTGGCCCACCGAATACCACGGGGATAATGCCCCGTTGAGAACGCAGACGGCGCCGCCGCGTTCCGAGAAGCACCGGGGAGGTGTAATTGCCGACGTCGGGGCGTGCGCCGCGCGCAGCCTCCATTGTTAACGGGCTCCTTCGGCATAGTGCACTGTCGCCGCCTTTCGCTCTCACCCCGCGGGGTCGCGCGCACTTGCTGGTCCGTGAGCGTGCCGTTGACCCAGAGATGGCGGCGCCTCATTGAATATTCCGTAGCGCGCTGAGTGACAGCTGTCTACGTGAATTTGGGCACTCCCTTACGCGTGTACGAACGCTACAGGGGCGTTCCCGAGAGAGTGTGATCTCGAGGTGTTATAAGGCCGAACTTGGCCGTTAGAAATCGTTCTCGTCTGAGCGCCGAGCTGGGCAGTTCCCGGCGGGACAAGGAGTCTCGACAGTTAAAGCCAGGTTGGGATTTGGGAGCCCCCTAGGCTAGAGGTTAAGATCGCGTCGGAGGTTTAGGGTACAGCGCCGTACCGGGCAACTAGACGGATCTTGCGGTGAGACAGTCTCGGCCGTCGTTTCTCGAGCGGTTTGTGTACGCTCCTAGAATAGGAGAGTTAGACGAAGTTGAGGAGCTCGAGTGATTTGTGCGCACTCGGAGCTAGCGTCTAGCTGAAGTTTGAAGTTTTTCCTTTTTCTACTCATGTACCCAGTTTTCCTACTGTACACAAAGGCTGTATATAAACTCTTCGTTTCATTTAATCAACCCTAACGCCTCGAGTTCGTCAATTCGACCGCCGTCTCCAAGAGCTTCAACACCATCGCCCTGCCAGCCTCCTGCCAAATCAACCGGAACCCGGGCGATTGGGTTCCTGATCGACACCGGACTTCGGGGAAACGAACCACAACCATCTTTACTCCGACCTAATAGGGGCAAACCCACAAAAACATACAAGACGTAGTAGCTGAAACTGACTAAAAGGCAATGAAAATACCCGAAAATCCCATTTATAATGCATAAAGATGACTTAGATTATATGCTTTGATAACAAATGCTAAAATTCAGATATGACAAACCATTGAAAATGAAAAAAGAGCGGTAGCGGGACTTGAACCCAGATTGGGAGGTTTGCTTAGCAGGAGCGGAACTCCTATACTACGAGAGCAAGCGGTTCTGAGCGGTTAAATTGAGGGCCACAGACACGTGGACATAGCTTCAAACATGCCCCTAGATGGCGCCATGCGTCCCTTTGCTGTGCTGACTGGGAAACGCCTATACGTTAACAGCGAGGGGGGCTCCTTTTAGCACAACTAGCGGGAAGAAAACAGCGAGATCGTTCAAAGCGACCCCGTAGTTGGCGCGAGGTTGCACCGGAAGTGCGTCCGGTAGTACCGGAAGTCAGGAAGTTACCACAGCAGAATGAAATGGCACGACAGTGGCATCACCCATCTTAAAGTGAAGTATGTACTCGCGTAAAGTAGCACAAGAGTTTTATGAGGGTGTGCAAAGCTTGTGTATTTCGTTTTCCGATTCTACTGAACACATGAAACTGCTCTGAACTGCAGAGGAACGCGGACTTCATCAGGCACTGTAGCCTCTAACCAACGCCCCTGCTGCAAACTAAGATGTATGTTGTATGAGAGTACAGGGCTCTGGGATTCGGTGGTTTAGTCACGAGTTTTTTTTAAGAGACGAGAGCAATTTTCAGTGTTACCAAGAAGCTCAACCGAAATATGTGACACGTTATGTAAAACAATCTCTCTGAGTGAATTCTCCGTAGCTAGACAACCACAGCTTGCAAACACAAAGGCGTAACAAACACGGGATGTTGACGTCATCTTTTTATAGGCCTTCGAGCGTGGGCACGCGGTCAGCGGGGCAGGGCAGTGGGCGGTCGAACTCGGCCATGATCTCATCTGGTACTGAAGGATGCGCAGTGGTGGCGGCTGAGACGTGGAGGCTGCCGGTGCCTACTTTCGCTTGCCGAAGCCTGCGCGAACAGAGTAAAGTTTCAGATTAGACGCTTCGTTTGCTACTCAGGAACATTTCTTAATCACGTTGGCAAAAAATAATTTAATGCCCAGTTCAGCTATCACCGGAGCCCCAATCACATGTAACCAATTTAAGGTGCAATCATCTCACACAGCTCCATTCGAGCCAGCGAATACGTTTTTAGAAATATTTTAAAGCTTTCAAATTTTGCGCTACAGTGCCGAAATATGAAAAGGAGAGGCGTATTGTACGCCAGCACTAAAGCATCATTATCAGTTACGCTCACTTCATCACTCAAGTGATACCACCAAACACAAATGTCCAGTCAAGTTTATTGACAGTACGTTCATTGACAGAACTAGAAATTTCCAGTCAAGTTTGAGAGTATTGCGGTTGTTGGACCCCAACAGCACAAACTAGGCTCTGTGGGATCATGAAAAATTCCTAGAAAGTTGCCGGGAAGTCGCCATTGCTTCGTCTGTTTTCTTCACGATCTCTTGGATATTTCTTTAGAGTTACAAGCAAGTTTTAAACTTTTATTTTGCCTTCATGGCCCCTTTAAGCCATACAGCTGTTGATTACCCTTCCTCCATATGAGTAAAAAAACAGAGCGAGATTTTGACCGAACCCGTGGGCTTCAATATGGCTGTCTCGATTCTAAAGAACGTGTTTTATTTATTATGTTTTTGTTTGGGCGTGAACCAGTAGAGCCATCAGGCGACACTTCCCGGCGGGAAGCACTACCGCTTGCAAGTCTGGCGTCGCACAACACGGATAGTCAAGGCTGCAATAATAAAGCTAATCTGTTTACGTCACTTCCTCTAAAATATCGATCAAGCGGCCGCCTTGCGCCAAATTTGTACATAGCTGGGGGCAGAACAACTCAGTTGCTTGGTCAGGTCATAAACGGAATTCAAGGCGTGAGCCGTAAAAAATTGGTGTGGTCCCAAGTTTCATACAATGCGTGCGTTTATTCGCACCTCATTCCTTACCATCGAAAGCATCAGTGGATTGAGCGACGCGTGTGCTTAAGGCGAAGCTTGTGTGGCTAGAGTGTACTAGAAGTTTTAGTACGCTCTACTATGGCTAGGATACGGGAATTAATGGCGTCCGCGCGCGCGGAAGAACGCAATGTGGGGAAGTCAGCTTACAGCAACCTAGCCTGTCGCCAAAACAAACTCATATCGTAACTCGCGTCGGAGCAAGAACCATCCACCCTAAAATAGTATTAAGTGAGAGTGAAGGGGCCGAAAAGACCATTCCTTTCTGAAGAAAGTACAGAAGCGCGGAAGCTCCCTCACATCTTCATGATGATTTGCATGATGAATATAAACGTTCCTTTCTTGGGATTTTCAAGTAACCGCTTTGGGGCTCTGGAATCCCGGTTTCGCACATTCGCCCTGTGTCCAGAGATCTTCTCGGAGATTATCGGTCTACCAAGCGGTCAATGGGGAAATTAAATAATTTTGTGATACGACGCCTTCGGTCCCACTAAGAAAGCTTTCGCTTTAAAAGGAAGCAAATTCATATCGCCGCTCTCGTCGTAACTTTGTGCTTCTGAATGCATGACGTAATACGTGGCGCTTGATAAGCTGACTGAGAGCGCGAACTTTGAAAACGAACGGTCACCGCCAAAGTCGCATGCCGTTCAAAACATGATCTCATCCTTAAGCTTAAGTGCTGCGTAACTTGGACATGTATTTGGAGTGGACTGATATCATTAATATGAACCATTTCCTAGATGTACGGTCTTATGGATAGCCGCCGTCAACAAACACGAGAAATAAAATTTCCCGGTACCCTTCGCATAAATTTTCATCGCCTCTATATCATGCGCTAAAAGGCTTCGCTGGATATTTTTGGCCGCTCACGGCTGCCTATGTGTTCCTGTCTGTTTGCGAAGCGTGCCATTGCAGTATCGCGTTTTATAGCCGTAAGGGAGCTAAGTTAGCCCTCTTTGTCCATTAGTTTTAGTGAGTCGAGAGAACAAGGTGTATTGAAATGTCGGCCTGAGAAACCTTTCGCCCGCTACATCCCGTGGGGGGGGGGGGGGGGGGGGCAAAAAAGGAGGACAAAGAAATAACAAGGCATAACATCAAAAGCAGGAGAGGTGACGACAAAAGCATTTGAGGGGAGTGAACACGTACAAGGCAATTCTCAACAAGCCAAGGACTACGCAGCATGGCCTGTTCTCATCTACAGACTCGAGTGAGGAGCCAGAACTCTTATTAAATAAGAGATCTAGCTTGTAGAGCTGTTCTTGTCATTTGTGTAGGTCGTGGCAGTGCAAGGTGACAGCTTGTTTAGATGCAGAACAAGGCATGGTGTTGTGTTTTTACGCCGTCAATTCGTTCTTTTCGATGACAGTGACCTGGTATCCACTGAAGCACCACAGCGCGTCTCTTTCCTAATAAATACATAAAAAACGAAGTCTTCGCTAACTGCTTTCGGCCTCTTATTTTTGTACTGCACGGTACTACAGCATTAGCCTAGGCCACAAAGGTTAGCCAAGTGTTGTAGAACGCCCTTACATAGAACGCCCTTACACAGCCATCAAAAAAAAAAAAAAAGAAAACATGGGACGATCCGAAATGCAACTGTTGTTTCAATAAGCGAAGCGTCGGGGTTTTTTCAACAGTTTTGGGAATCGATACAAGCCCAATTTTTTTACAGGTACAACCCATAAAGTTGACTGCAAAACTGGAAAGCGTAAAATACTCCCCCCCCCCCCCCCCCCCCCCTTCCCCGGGCCAGCGTGCTCAGGAGCCCAGATGGTTTCGACTGGGGGCGTTGGGAGTGCGTGTTGGAGAAGTATGAGTGCCTCAGACGAAATAAATACGGGCCCAAAATCTTGAACTCTCGTTTTCGAATCGGTGATGATCGCAGAGGGGTCAGCTTTTGCGTTCGCGCTAATGCTACTGCCGCTTCTTATGTCGTGGCTGGGTTCGTGGTGAGGATGGTCAAGAAGTTGCGTTGAATTAGATTGGAAGTGCAGTGCGAAACTATTGTGGAGGCATCATGCCGCCGATATTCCGCTGCGTTGACGTAGGGGACATCAGGTTTGTCGCAATATTGTCGATGTAGCGATTGTGCACGCTGTGAACGCCTTTCGGGGTGACATTTTTCAGGCATGTTTCTCGGCATAGGCTTGATAATTAGGTTGTGTTGAGGTAGTGGCTTTATCGCGTGGTGGAGGGCGGAGAAGGTGGTGGTCTAGAGGGGAGCTACGTAGCTTCTGGAAAATATGAGCGCCAGTGGTAGTCTTTGAGAGTACGTTGATTTGATAGGCGAGACGAGCTTCAATGAGTTCTTCTTGCGGTGTTATGAACACCGAGGACTTCAAATTTGGCAGTGAAAGTGCTGAGGAACAGTTTATAGGCTTTTCCGAGTATTTGGTTGACTGCTCAACTCTGTTTTAGATGGATTCGGATACGGGAAGGAGTATGTCAAAAACGGAATAGTTGGAGGTGTCTGAAAATAATGTCTACATCAGTGATGCACTAGATGTTGAAGGAACGAGCGAACACGCTGTATTCAGGTACGCCTGTAGTGGATCAGATTCATGAGAAATTTGAGATGTACATTGAGGTAATTAAAAATGGTTTTACATGACACTTATAAATGACGAAAAGGCCTTTGATTCAGTAGCCATCCAATCAGTGCTGAAGGCATGGGGAAAACGGGAACGGGAAAAGACATATACTCTAAGCCAATCGCGTGGTTCAGTTTCGCCACAGCGCACTCGAATGACCAATCCAAGAAGCCAAGAATAAAATTTCAGCGACTGACAAAAAGTTCAGTCTGCACAGTCGCATCACGCAATGCAAGCACGACGCCCTGCAATGCGCAATCTCACAGCGCACATCACGTATAGTTAATTTGTACCTAGATACGTTGCCATTATTCGCCCAATTAGCCTTGCTCGTCGCATTATTGATCACTTAAATGCACTGTGGTTAAGCCTAACCACGCCTTAGAGTGTATATGCACTGCTCTTGGGGGATACATAGAAGGAATTACGGGCACGATCACGATCGATTGGGAGGATCCCCTAAAGGAATTGAGCCAGGCACCTAATTTATTTACAACGTGCCTCGAGCGGACATTGAGAGGTTGGCTGGGAAGAAGTCAGAAAAGACTAGAAAATACCTGAGCAGATTGGGGTTTTCGCCTTAGATCAGTGAAACGAGAGAACTACAGAGAATCCTTCAGGGAACTCTACTCAGGAAGCCTCTTGTCGTAGGATTAAATGAAACCAGATAAATGTTAAACATACGTGTAGAAAGCGCCTCCTATCAGCTTGGGACTTATAACTATGGCGAGTTGTGAGCTCCTATCCAAACCGGAGAGGAAAATGAGACCTATAGAATTACTGTGGGCTGAAGAGCATTCGGCAAACAGTAGGCAAGCTTTCTGACTAAAAAGAAATACAACCAATGAGTGCTTCTGGTGATGGCTTGTGGGACAGAAACTTGGGGACTTAGTGAGCAACTTAAGAGGAAACTCGGGTCAGCTAAACGAGCTATAGAACGGAGAATGAAATAGGAGTAACTGCTATGGAAACGAGCGTCTTCGATCAGAGAGCGATCTCGTATTGAAGAAATCCTACATCGGATTAAAAGGTAAAAGTGGCATTGGGTGGATCCAGTAAGGCGGAAAATTGATACCTTGTGCATCACCATGGTGACAGGGTGGCCACCGAGACACGGGACTATGAAAGCAGCAAAAGACTCAACGGACAAATAAATGTGGTAGAAGGAAATAGATTCGCCCAGAAGCGCACGATAGAAGTATATATATGTTATGGAAGAGGCAATTGAAGCAGGGTGACTCTCCAGCCACCTTCCAGTATTTCTCTGTGATGTCACAAAATATTGTTCGTGGGATTGGCGGCTTCAGGCAAAAGGCACCGTTGAAAACATGACTACACGATTGTATCGGGGCCTTTAGAACCGATTGAATATTTTACTTGAATTCTAACGTGCGGTTAACACGCTGATAATGAAGTTGTAGTGCTGGCCTGTATTACGTCTCCACTACCGATAACGCGTCACTGTAGCGCGAAATTTGAAAGCTTTTCTATATTTCGTGCGTTTTCACGGTTGGGCGAACTTTCATTGCTGGAATAGATTCGGTTGAGCTGTATTCTGTCTTCATGGCTCCTTCAAACCATTGTCCGCGGCCAGAATACGAAACACACAAACAGGAGGATCATGCTTCTCGAGTTCTATTGCCTGCTCATATCGATTCAAAACAACGTGTCGCTATCCTGGCCACGCGAAATACTGCGCACGAACCTAATAAGCACGGAATCAATAAACAAAGTGCATTGGGCCCGCGGAACAGCAGCCAGCTAAATCACTACACTTGGGATCTACAAGGAGACAATGTCTATGAGACAGAAAATAAACTAACCAACCTGTGTTGTATTTTAGCACCCTGCACTAGTAGGCTTGAGAACTCCCCTTTTAGCAAGCTCTTGTGTAAGTGACTTTGACCAGTGCATTGTATGTATATTTTGGTATTATGCATCTGTAAAGAGAAGTACTAGAAAATTTTACGCGTGAGAACAACCTAAAATGTGGCTTTGAGGACCAAAAAAACCCCTAGGCTTTGACGTGTAAGGTAGGGGATGCTTAAGGAAGACCGCTTAGCTTTGGTCGCGTGCGCTGAAATCTCGTACCCATACGGGTGCACAATGCGCACGAGAGTGCGAAAAACTGGGACGATGGAGGTAAATGAGCTCGACCCACCGCGGTTGCTCTACGGCAAAGGTATTGTGCTGCGGAGCTTGAATCACTCCCTGAACTTTTTCGGTGCGGTTTGTTTATACAGGTAAGAAGTGAAGACACCCGTGTCTAGCCATATCGGCGCATGTTAACGATCCCCAGGTGCTCTGAATTAATTGGTAGCCATTTAGGCGCGACTCACAGCCCTGGAGTAGCATCGGCACGTGAAACACCAAGATTTGAAAGTACAAGCTAGGCAGAAATCGGCTGTAGTAACGTTTTGACGGAATACAGTAAAATATGCGGGTGACAAAGTACGAAACTTCAGTTCCTAGAACCCGCAGGTGGTTCAGACTCGCGGCAGTAAAAAATCCACAGAAATTCATCGAATTCTCTACTAATTCGTCACACTGTTATGCCCCTTGTCTAGAGTGAGTTCATTACAGCCAAACATCGCTGATTGTAGGATTTAACGCGCCGACGCAACGCCAGCGATGAGGAGCGCCGTAGTGGAGGGTACCGGATTAATTTATGACCACCTGGAGATCTTTAACGTGCGAAAAATCTTGTACAGACGGGTGATTTTGGCTATGAGTAGCGAAAGATCTTTTGCAGTCTTATTTTGCTTCATTTAACCAGTGATTTAAATTTATACCATTTGTCGGTTTCCGCAATTTTTATTGGTACTTTGAACGTTCTTTATATTTTATTTTATTCTACTTTTTTACGTTCTTTCATTTCTTTTTTATTTCTATTGTATTTCTATTATTTTGTATTTTACATGCTATTATTTTATTCTGTCCGACCAATTATCTACACTTACGCTATTATAATGATTATTGGTTACTTCCCCGAAATCCAAATTTTTGTGGTAATGCAGGAGTTTACATGATTCGTCATTTTAGCTGTTTTTATTCGTATTTTGGACGTATGTTTTGCGGACTTTTTTCAGTTAAACTTCGTCTTTGGTATAGACGTGTAAATGCCAATTTTTTATAATTTTGTCAGGATCACCTTTGCGAAAATTTTGACTACCTAGCGGCCATCTAGGACAGTCTCTCAGAAACTTTTTTAATTAAAGTTCTTTGTCTGTCTTTTACAAAATTCTGCCCGAAGAATTATCTCTATTAGAGGTGTTACTTTCACCAAATCTTGAGTTTTTGTAGCCGCCCACTTACCGGGAAACCTTAATCCGGACACGGCCAGTATGACTACGACGAGGACGAAGATGAAAAGGAAGACCAAGAGCATGATCAGCGACCGCTCGGGGAAGAGGCTCATCCCGTCGCCGCTATGGTTACAGAAATAAAAAGACGAGAACGACGTCAGTTCGGCCGCCTACAAGCCGCCGACAAATTAGCCTTATCGTCCCAATTACACTCCTGCGCGCTCAGATGCAGCGGTACTGCATTACTTTGCTGTAGGTCAATACGAAAAATCTGAAATTTTGCAGACAGCCACGAGCAATGCGCATGCGCTGTCCGCACTACGTTGTGAAATAATAAATCCAGGAAACCAAGCAAGTTGCTGCCTCTACAACAGCATCACTTTGCTGGCGCTATTGATGCGTAGAAAGCAGAAAACTTGACGGCCTGATGAGATGTCGGCTCCGTGAGAACTTTTCTGGGCCTCTGCTATTTACCGCTTCCAATCATTCACCTGCATCTCCTGTACCCAAAACCCAACGACGAAGACGAAAGCGTCAATAGTGTCGTCTTCGCGTTCAGGTTCGACTGTCCTGCACTTTCAGTGGCAGTCAGACACAAACTCGTTTTCGTTACAGTGTCTAGAACGCTCAGCGCTACAGCTATGGCTACAGTGCGGCCGACTCAAACTTAAAGGGCGAAGCACCTTAGGACCTCGCTTTGTCCTGGGTTTGGCGTACGTGTTGCGCATGCGCGAGGAGCATTGGATTGTATTGGGATGGATTGGATTGGGTTGGAATTTTACATACTGTACAGACGCGTTGTCACTCATTTACATGCCCGAGTGGACAATGCCACAGCTGAATCACGGTAAGGACGATCCCCAGTGCTTCGTCCACTCGTCATTCACTTCGTGGAGATGCGTGAATTTTAAGACTGGGCTGACACGAGCCACAGTGTCTGCCGTGGTGGGGGTGTAGGGGTTCAGCTCCATCTTTATGTTCTCACTGGCTGTGGTTATAGTCGAGCTGTGGCCACCCGTATTTTTCTTTACATTTTAAAAGCCTAAGTTAGTTTTCGGTGTTTTAAATGATTGTTTCTGCTGGTTATATTGTGTTAGGTTTGTTTACGTAACGTTTCGCTGAAGGAGGGCGAAGTAGCGCCAGATGCAGCCTTTTTTCGTCCAAAAGCGCAAATGGACTTCGTTTTAACCGTGTGCTTACAGTGCCGTCGGATGGCGCTCTAGACACAGCCTTTTTGTTAACAAAGTGGCGGGTGTTTAGTAAGAGACGTTGGAGTGCGGTGCAAGCAGGATGCAGCGGAAGCTTCAACGACGCACAAAAATTGAAACTGCCGGATGTTTGTAGAGGTAAAGACATTACCTCTGCGAACGATCATTGTTATACGAAACTCAAGGTGCACTACCAGAAAAGTAAATACCGCGCCAGACTCATTCTGGCAATTCAAAACCCACCGCAAAAAGTCATTCGTTGCACCTTAGTTGCTTCCCTTCCTGCAAAAATTCAGAGCCAGATGGGGCTCTAAAAAA
Source organism: Haemaphysalis longicornis (assembly GCA_013339765.2). NCBI lineage: Eukaryota > Metazoa > Arthropoda > Arachnida > Ixodida > Ixodidae > Haemaphysalis > Haemaphysalis longicornis. The sequence continues at coordinate 24,351,350 of CM023449.1, forward strand.
AGGCTGAGCGCAATAGAGAAAATGCCTAGCAGTAAATTATGACACACAAAGCACTTATCAACGACGGCGCCGACACCCAGTTTCAAGGCGAACCGCGAACAAACGTTTCGATGATATGGGGCAATTCTCCCTTCTGGGCAGCCATATTTTAACCGTAAAAGTAGCCTACGAAATACTTTGCCCATCTGTACCTTCTCGAGTCAAGGCATGCTCCCGATGCGTTGCACTTCATAAAATGCAGTGACTACGACGCCGGGGCACGTTTTAGGGGGGGTGGTTGAACTGCACGATACATGTCATTCTGTTCACACACTAAAATGTACCAGACGTGATTAAGTTGGCTTTCCTGCAGTGGGTTCTGGTGTTAGGATCTACAGCGCAAGTAAAGCCTAGAGAGCTTCGCTTTACCATCGTAAGGCTGTATCTCGGCGTTTCTAAGTGCGCCGCGGTGACGACACAATTACGTCAACATCACCCCGGTAGCTGCGCGTTGTATTCCCTACATATTACAATTGCCCTGCTGCGGTGTACGTATGGCTCTCGAAAACGTAAGTCAGCGTGCCCAACTCGGGTTCCCTCCCCGGTTCTTCCCGTGGCCTTCTGGGAAGGTTCCGGGCCAAACTGACTATTTCTTGTGAACCACACCAACAGCGTGTTCTCTTCCCTCTCCGGAACCTCCCCGAGTAGTGCAATTAGGGAACAAAAAAATGAGCACCTTTCTTGAACTATCGTGGCATAGTCGATGGTAGCACGGCAGCCCGCACATATCGTATTTCCGCGATTCTAGAGCACCCGCGATTGTAACGCACACATACGTTTACTTTATTTGAAGCCGATTCTACCACGCAGATCTGAAATGCATGAAACCAAGTATTTGCAGAATAATATGGGACACATCGAAATGTGGCTGCAAAAACCTCTCGTTCTTAAACTTGTTGAACCATCGGTCGCTGGCATTAAAACTGGAGCCGGGAACATGGAAAGCGTTTGCTTTTCCAAGCATCCTGACCTTCCTTCATAATGCCCATTGAAGAATGTGCAGAGTAGGTACACAAACATATACGTGATGTTGACGAATTGTTTCGGATTGGATTGATTTGAATTCCGGGAGGAGTTAGTGTTTGAAGCCGTTTTGAAGCAGGTATCAATTTTGAGCCCTATTGTAACGCGCACAGCAATTCGAAAGCTACATTTAGCGAAACAAGACGCGCATTAGATTCGTGCCGATACGGTAGTCCTCATGGCAAGATGACTGTGGTCGAACGGGATGTTTCGCCACCCCTTCACGCAGGTCAAGGGCCTTATGAATTTACTTTACATTGCTTTGCCAGCACCATAGCTGAACAGCCGGTGCGCGTGTCCAAGGTAACGCGTAGTTGATTAAGTACTAGAACACGGCGGTGTATTTGCAAAATATTAGAGTAGTATAACACAGATACATTAGCCCCTACAGTGAGGTCACATGTCAGCACCCTGATACAAAACGAATGCCATGAACGATCATATGGCAGGCACACCAACTGAGACTGAGTCCAGCCTGCTGGCAAAGCCATCGAGTTTCCCACGTTATGTCCGGAAAACGTCAAGCATGACAATTATTTTAGAGATGCAACATTGCAAATACATGAATAAATAAATTGTTCAATAGAGGATACCCATTCAGAGAAGCCAAAAGACGGCCGCTACGAAAAGATGACGTCAAACCCAGGACACTCGTATTTCTAAAATGAAAGGGCCCATGTGTCCATATTTGGGTTGAAGAAAGACAAATCCTTAGCGCTCCATCAATGGCGTGCTTCATAGCGCAGGTGTTGCTCCCGCACGTGTCACGCCAATATGATTTAACCCATCATGCTACAGGAAAAGTGTCCCCAGATGAAACTTATAAAGCGAATTATGGACCGCACGACCAAACGCTTGGAGACTTCCCTGGTCCATACCATAGAGAGTAAGGAGTAACCAGTAGGGCAGCTGAATAAAACGTCTTGTTGGGCCAGTTGGTTCTAGATTGCAGAAATAAGCATGTGCCCAGCAATAACGAGAAGTTGAGCGGACGGGACTGGTGCAGTATGCCATCTAAATTAAGGTTCAAGCGCGGAACCGATAGAAATTTCGGATGAGTGGCCACTGTAAAAGCATACCTTAGAAGGAAAAGAACAATGAGATCCCCTGAGCTAACTCGGCTGATCTCTACAAAAGCAAAAATAAGATTTAATAGCGTAACAAAAAGCATAAAGACCACAACAATATCCCAACAAAACAAGAATAAATTAACAGAACCTAAACTTCCTGTATCCAGCATATCCACTTAGGTGACAGGCAGGAAAGTGAAAGTGTGCAGAGTTCTTTCGCCTCCTCAAAATATTGGTAGATTGATTGATTGATTGATTGATTGATTGATTGATTGATTGATTGATTGATTGATTGATTGATTGATTGATTGATTGATTGATTGATTGATTGATTGATTGATTGATTGATTGATTGATTGATTGATGTGTCGGAGCTACCCCTGGGCTGTGAGGCGGGCGCGCCGTAGCGAAGGTCTCCGGATTACTTTTGACCACCTGGGTAGCGAAATCTCGACACACGACGTTCTTGCGTTTGGCCTGCATAAGAAAAGCGGCCCCCATGGCGGGGATTGAACCCGCGTACTCGGACTACTCAAAAGACATGACCCTGTATTTGGTTCACCGCCGTAATTTCCACGATGAACTACACAGTTTAGATAAATAAATGCCTATAGTTTTACCCTGAGTCTTAGCGTACAAGTTTGAACCGCAACAGACAACGCTGAGGCCGTGATCGATTCATCAATATATTTCACTGGATTGCGCATTGCGCCGAGGTACTGCTGAATCAGTTGCCGAAGGTAAACGCTCGAAACAAATAGGATAGAATGTTAAGATGGTTGGCGGAAGAAGGTACGGGTGGGGGGGAGCAGTCTTTTACTACGCAAGTGTGACCGCACTCGATTTCATTCCATACAGATTTTGAAGGCTAACAAACATACGAGTGAGCAAAATACGTAAAGTAAAAACACGCAAGACAACTGCAAGACCTAAATATAAACAGACTGAAATATATATAAGCTTTAAAGAGATAGCTCCCACTAAACACCATGCATGTGCTAGGCATAAGCCACGGACGAAGCAGTGATCTAATAATAAACACCAAAGAGAATCGAAAATATCCCAAACCTTCCCGTACTAAGTTCGCTATCGGAAGAAAGGTAGCACAGAAAAAGACGTAGATTATTGGTAAACACCTGACTTAAGCTCTGAATGGGTTAACAAGGAGATGAAGACAAACGCTTCAAAGCAGACCTAAAGCGTCGTCCCTTCAGTGTGCAAGACTTGGAATAAAGAGATAGGAGGCGTCCCGAAGACTTACCCTCCCTTCAGCGTTGTCATGGGTGTCCGGCTGGGTGAAATACCCACCAGTCTTGGAGTACCCACACGCGAGGGCACGCGCTGAAGGAACTGGCGGCCCGGGGTGCCAACTCCGGGCGACATCCCCCGCATGCGGAATCCCGGCGACTGCTGGCCGCGCATCATCATGAAGCCAGGCGACCGCTGTCCTCGCATCATAAAGCCAGGTGACTGCTGGCCGCGCATCATCATGAAGCCAGGCGACCGCTGGCCTCGCATCATAAAGCCAGGCGACTGCTGGCCGCGCATCATCATGAAGCCGGGCGACCGCTGGCCTCGCATCATAAAGCCAGGCGACTGCTGGCCCCGCATCATAAATCCCGGCGACTGTTGGCCCCGCATCATCAAGCCGGGCGACTGCGGCGCCCTCATCATGAATCCTGGAGACTGCTGGCCCCTCATCATCATACCAGGTGACGGTGGCGGCCGCGTCAAACCCGGCGACTGCGGGGGCCGGATCGCCAAACCGGGTGGCGATTGCGCCGGCCGAATCTGTTGTCGAGAGAAGAAAAAAAAAACGCTGACGCTGATTTTTTCAACACTAGCAACAATTCCCCAGGGCTATAGGTGTCCAGAGAAACGCCCACCGTCAGCTAAATTTCATTAAGGATGTCTTCAGGCCATTATACATGGTACGAATTTCGCCTGTGTATTCCAGGTGCGGCGCAATTCGTGCGGCAGAACAATCTTTTTTGTAGCGTAAGCTACACTGGCCGAAGTTGAGCAGTTTCGCGTGGACCTTGTAGGGGCGTGCTGCGCAAGCGCGAGGAGCATTAAATTGGATTGGATTGGATTGGGTTTGGATTAGACTGGATTAAATTGGGTTGAATTGGATCGGATTGAAAATCCAATCCAATTGGAGTACGGGTGTGTAGAGAACTGGGTCTGCACATTCGCCGGTCTGCGCATTCTGGAGGAGTGATGTCATAGCCGTGGCCACACACTGGCTTCGGCGCATGCCTAGCTGTGCGCCTTCTTTGCGCAGTAGTAAATCTGACGCTGCGCCAGAGCCACTCGATAGCCGTTTCGCGTGGCTCCTAGAGAGCAATGCAGCGCATGCGCGAGGACCAGTGACTGGACTGGACTGGACTGGACCAGACCAGACCGGACCGGACTGGACTGAACTGGATTGCATTGCATTGCATTGGATTGGATTAGAAATCGTTTAGCAGCAGTAAGCATGATAATCAGTTAATCCTAGACAACCAGGAAACCGTAGAATAACCACCTGAACCTTAGTTCACGCTACGTATTTCCAAGAATAGCCGGGCTAAGCCACTGCTGGTTTTTTCTACCTTTATTGCTATGACAAATTGCCGAATGCCAAGCAGCGTTCACAACAGAGGTTGGACTGTTGCAAACATTTTAAAAATTTGTCACAGCAATGAGAATAGAGCCTTTTTCGCACAAGTGGTGCCGAATCTGCGAATTCGCACGTGAAATTTGCGCCATGTAGAATCGAAGTTGCGTTCAATGAGCGGGAATCTCAATACACGTTCTCAGTACTTGGCGAACCGGCACAAGCAATCTTTAACCTCGCAGGCGGCACGTATTTTAAGCGCAACATGCCTACAAAGGCAACTTTGTGTGCTTCAAAAGACGTGAATCAAGAGTCCGATTCCCCATCCCTGGTAACATCTGAGTAAGTTAATTGCTACGTGTATGGATGATTTTTTGATGACAGAATTTGCGCTCGGCCGGTCAGGTCACATGCAATATCAAGCATGCAGCGAGCAGTCAAAACCTCTGAGCGGCGAGCAAGATTTTGTCGCGCTCGTTTTTTGAGAACACGACCTAACGTGAGTGGCAACGTCTGGTAGGCTTACGAAACTGTGTGGCGAACAACCCAGTTGCGCTACGGAGAGACGTATTCTGTCATCCCAGTCAAACGCGACTCGATGCGCCACACTACAGCAGACACCGCGAAGGTTGAGAGACGCTTTCTACTTTACCGGAGTCGGCGAGGCCGCTCCCTCGCTGCTCTCAGTGGCAGACTCTTTTTTGCGGATGACTTCGTAGATGACCCGCTCAGTCATTGAGACAACGTCGTCGCCCATGGGCTGCTGGTACTGCCTGGCGAGTTCGCGCATCTTCTGAGTCATCTGCGTCGTCAGTGGTGCGGGCGGCGGTTGCTGGTAACGCGGCGCCCGCACCTCCTCCTGTGACCTCTGGCTCGGGTGCCGCTGCAAGTCGTAGCCCGAAACCGTCGCGGGTGGTCCGATGCTCTCACCCAAGTTAACGACCACAGTGGTAGGTGGCAGGGTGATAGGCATCTGCGACGGCTGCCTGGAAACAGCCACACTCGACGCCGGCCTCCCCCGCTTCAGCTGATCCAGACGCTCCAAGCGATCCAGACGATCCAAGCGATCCAACCGTTCCAAGCGCTCCATCCGATCGTAGGGTGGAGCGCCTTCCAGGCGCTGAAAAGGCGGGCCAACGGATTCCTCGAAGTAAAGTGATTGCTTGCTCTGGCGCTCTCGACGGGACAGGGGCCGCTCTTCGTAGTAGTCATCGTAGGCCGGGCGGGCGCTCACGTGAACTGGTGGTACGTCCACGTAATAGGATTGCGTCCGCCGTGCTCCGCCTTCACCTCCACCGGGCTCACGCGAGATGATGGTTCCGGAAGGCGTCCTTTCAAACACCTGAACCTCGACGTAGTTGCGGTTCTCATCCGCGTCCTCGTAATCGTCGTTGTAAAACCGTTCCGCGAAAACTGGACCCTGCGAGGCCATTGCCTTGAGCATGCTCTCTGATGGAGCAGGCGCCTTGTATGGACCCATCTTGGCTTTCTTTGGGGCTTCGACAGAGTCCTCAGATTTCTCAGCCTTTGACTTCGAGGATTGGACTGAATCCTTCTCGAGCGCTGGTGACGCCGCACCGGAACTCTTCGCGGAACTCTTGACGGAGCCTTTGGTGGACGCCCTACCGGACTCTTTGCTCTTCGGGCTTTTCACCTTGGGACTTTTCACCTTAGGACTCTTCTCCGGGGGACTCTGGTCCTTGGGAGTCTTGTCCTTGGGAGTCTTGTCCTTGGGAGTCTGAGTCTAGAACTCTTGTCCTTGTCCTTTTTGTTCTTTTTGTCATTCTTGCCCTTTTCTTTCTTTTCACCATCCTCCTCTTCCTCGGGCATGGCTATGGGCTTGACTTGCCGAGCCCCGGTTCAAAGTCCAACTACCCTGCAAAGCCCGAGGCAAGCACAAAAGCAAGCCAAGCAACGTGGTGAACAAAGTAGGCCTAGCAACTGAAAAGAACGAAAAAAAACGACTTCCACGAGTGAGCGCAGGCATAGGGACATTGGTCACAAGGGTCACGTGACCAAATTCTCACTCTAGGAATAAGGACCCTTTATTGTGCCGGCAGCCGGCAAAGTAGGCTGCGCGGAATGTTACCTGCACTGCGCCACCATTGGCTCATCGCAATTACGTGACCATCCTGCGGGCATTCTTTGCCGGTAGTCGGTATTTTCTATCTCCTACTCAGATGCATTTTTATTCTTGTGCATGTTTTATTTCAGGGCGACCAGCCCTGACCAAACACGAAACGAAAACTGGATCCGAACCCGTATGCTTGCTGGAACTGAACCTGAACCCGAACCGCTATTGTTTGAGATCGCAGAACCTGAACGGGAATTGAACCTTTAAACAAAGAAATAACGGGCACCGATTCACGACTAAACAATTCGACCATCCGCTCTTCTTAGTGCGCGGTCAATGCCAATCGCGCAATCTGCTTTGCCCTTCCCTCTTTGCGACTGCGCAGGAGCAATCAGGCTGCAAGAGTGCTCCGCTGCACAATGGCGAGGTGCCACACCCGAAGTGCGCATAGTAGTTGCAATCAATCATTTTCATAAAATTTCGCACACCAGGAAGGTCTAAATATTAGGCAAGTGTGAGCCGCAGGAGTTGCTAAGCTGTTGTTGGCTGCTGACCAGAAGTATGTGAGTTTGATGGCCGGCTATCACCCCACCCCGGCGGCGTTTTTGTAGCGTGAGCTACACTGGCCAAGGTTGAGCAGTTTCGCGTGGTTCGTAGAGAGCCGTGCTGCGCACTCTTATAAAAAATGGGTGTGGTAGTTGCTCCCTAAAAGGACTAACTGCGAAGTATCATATGTTAATCCCCAAAAGGAGCAACACGTTTCTCCCTTCAACCAAAATGGCCGCCGGTAAACAAGCCCGCTCAGTGCACCGCTCGTTTTTGCTTTTTATTATGTATATCTCATCACCAGCAGGTTACGCATTTAATAAACACCACCTAAGGGGTTCCAGCATGCTGCTATGAGCATGTTTGAATACCTTGAGGGGCATTTTCGAGCACTATACAGGGTGTCCCAGCTATCATGCACCAAGATTTAAAAAAAGAGTAAAGGCGTAACTCGAAGAAAACCTAGTGCATAATGTTCGCAGTACTGTGAAGAAGCGGAGAGTAATTTTTTCGTTAACGAGACTTAATTAACTAATTGTAATTAATTATCTAACTCGAGAAATACTGTCCTAATCACTAAAGTGTCAATGAGGCACTTGTAGGTAACCACGAGGGGCATCTAACTGCGGTATTTTCAGCGATGAACTAATTGCGTACACATTTATTCTGACTGATAAAGAAAACCCGCGAAATATGAAAAATACCACGTGACGGCGCCTCCGCGCGCACCGTAAAGCAACGCCCTCAAACAGGCTGCCTCTGAGTTAGCCAGAATGAAATAGACAAAAGAAAGAAAGAAGAAATCGCGACCGAGTTTGTTCCTTATCTGCACACGCGTCCCGCGAATCTTGCTGCTGCTGCTCCTTCCATGCATGCTATTATCAAGGTGATGCGCTGTCTCTTCGGGCGGGTAACACGCAAAGCAGTTGCTTTCAATCAGCTTTGTTTGGGGACGCTGCTTCACAATGCGCGCGTAAGCGTCGTCACGTGATATTTTTCATATTTCGCGGGTTTCCTTTATCAGTCAGAATAAATGAGTACGCAATTAGTTCGTCGCTGAAAATAGCGCAGTTAGATGCCCCTCATGGTTACCTACAAGTGCCTCATTGACACTTTAGTGATTAGGACAGTATTTTTCGAGTTAGATATTTAATTACAATTAATTAATTAAGTCTCATTAACGAAAAAATTACTCTCCGCTTCTTCACAGTACTGCAAACATTATGCACTAGGTTTTCTTCGAGTTACGCGACTTCTCTTTTTTTTAATTTTGGTGCATGATAGCTGGGACACCCTGTATACGACGATCACTGCGGGCGCGTTTGAGCCCGCTGAAAGCATTTTTTAACCAATCGGTCGTAGATTGTGCTCGCAATAGTTTTGCCCTAAAATAGTCTTGAAAAAAAAAAGCACAAGTCGGCGCGAACAGCCTTTTCGGACGTATATGTAATTCACAGAAAGGCTTGAATTCACACGCACCACACTCTCTGCAAGGATACGCCATAAACCCGACGTAGATAACAGACCACATGCACACCACAGCACAAACAACAAAAACGGAAACATACGCGGCACAATAATTCGTTCTTCGCACTGACTACACTTCATATATATATATAGCCGCCGTTTGTCAAATGCGTGTTCCGGGGTGAGGCCACTCTTTGCGTGTTTACGAAATTGTGCATTAGTATTTCTAAAACACAATAACGGTCAAGAATTAGGGCGTTATCGATTGCACATATTTTCTTGTTTACATGATAGTTAACTGTAACCAAAGAGTAGAAAATATCGTTGGCGCGGTCGTCAAAAGATCGCACGCGCAACGCCAACGCTCTCGAATCACGTGCAAAAACGCGCCATGCGGTTCATGCTTAACGGAAGGAACGAAGGCGTTTTCATTTCATAGTGGTCCACAGATCCGTGATAATTATCTCAAAATGTATTCTACTGATAAGAGAAATCATGCAGTGACATCGTTAACTATGGCTTAGGCCAGGTTCAGACTGGTGTTGCAACTCTTGTAATATCTCTAAATAATGACGTCATTTGACGTCTCAGCCAACCGAATTGCATGAAACGCTGTTTTTTTACGTCCATAGCTCACGATATGGCTGTTACTTCGGCAGTCTGAACATAACATTACTTCTATACTCGAGTACAACTTAAGAACGGCAACGATGATGATGATAATGATTGTTATTGGTTTCCACTTTGTAGCGGAGTGATGACGTGCCATCTTACCAAAAAGTACCAATATACCTGTGCTTTATACTCTTCATTTAATACTAGCGCTGCTTAGGGCAGCCGCGAACAACTTATCAGGCACAAAATACTTTTTTTTCCTGATACAGGTGGTGACTGTCCTAACCAATATTCCCCTCTGCTTTTCGTCCACCAGCATTCTAATCTTTTCCTCCTCTAGAAATTCTCGTTACCTTCCTCTGTGCCACCCTTAAATCCTAGGGCTTCTGGAAGCCGAATATTTCCCACATGTAGAATCGGAAAGATATCCTCGCATTTCTAACACTATGTGCCGCATAGCTTGTTTCTTTTCCGCAGACCACGCATACTTCGTCATTTTGTGAATACTTCCCACAAAGGTCCTAGTTCGCAAGAAACGTGCTCTAGCCTCAAAAAGCAAAGCACTGCTTTTGGAATTATCGTAGAAATTTTCCGTTCTGATGTCCAATTTCTCAGCCCTGTACATCTTCACCGATATTTTAGCTTCCATTTTTTTCTCGCTATTTGTTCGTTTCTATCTGCCTTGCGCCTTTTTCGGTTACCTTGGCTGTTTTAGATTGGCCACTGTTCTTTCTGTATTTCATCGTTAGTCTTCTAGTCTTTCTTAACCACTGCGTGTCCACGCTTTTCAAGTAAATGTATAACGGTAGTTGGCGCTGTGCCTCATCACCACAGCCGAATGTCACTCCGTCCTCAGGAAGTAGTGCGTTACTGGGAATCATTTAAACATGACATGAGCCGTTTGTCACGATTTTTTAGACTTAATAGGCTTATAAACTACTGACGCGACGACGAAAAAACTACGCGCAAAAATACAGACAATATCACGCATTCAGAGCAATCTTTCAAAACGCGCGCGCCCGTTGACATCCTGGCACGTCGCTCAGGCGGAGTGATACCGTACATTAGCTATTGTCGTTCTGAACTTATTCCCGAGTATAACAAATTTTGGCTTGCACCTACCAGAAGGTGAATGCGAACAAATTATCCTGGGTGACAAAAAAGCAGAACTCATAGGCAGCATTAACGAGGCTGTAGTAGGGTTTGTTTGTTTTTTATGCTAGAATTCATGCTAGAATTCAAGGAAAAGCAGACCGCTTGTATTTAAACGTGTCATTTACATGCCACCTGCTAATGTACGGAGGTGACGGGCCGGTACGTAGGCCTATCCCTAGTGGTTTAGCGGTAAGCGTCATGGGCGATTCTATTGACAGGATTGCCATTTTAGTGAAAAAATAGGAAACAGTAGAAATATTTCGTACTCACGTTTCTTAGGGGTGGCTATATGCATTCCCAAAAACATAACGGCTCAGCGGCAAACTAACTGGTATATTGTTTAAGATATGGCCTGATTTCATAGTTGCATTTAAAACTTCACTAATTTAATAAAGAAAAGCAGTATTTCGAATAACTAGAATTTTAATTTATGTACTGGTCGCAATTCACGGCAAATTTTGTTCAGCGCTTCGCGTATAATTCCATTCATCGAACCAGTTCAGTGCGTGATTTAGTAAAATTGCAACTGAAACGGAGCGAAATGATTTCATCCGAACCTGAACCGTAACCGAACCGCCATGCTTTACGGTTCGACAAGCTGCTTTTGTCGCGTATGCATTTCAAGAAAACATCTAACCTAACCAATATTATGCTATCCCAACATATAACAACAGGTCATAGCCTAACCTAACCAACCCTAAATCACAGCAACCCGTAAATGCAGGTCCTACCACAACCAAACACAAAGGCAGTTCTCAAATAAGCAATAGGCTACGTCTAATCTCACACCAGCCGTGAGAATTATCTCCGGGAGTTTCCATAAAAGCTGTCTGGCCTAAATTTGCTGAATGATATGACGTCCCAACGTAACCTAACATAAAATAACGTCACCGAGCCTAACGGAACCTAACCGAATGCGTCATCACCTACCAAATCCACCTAAACTGCATCAAACCTAATCTAACCCAGCCCAACGACAAAGAACACAACCTGTATTAAACGTAGTTCAACCCATTCTAGAAGTCATGTGCGTCGATCTTGAAATAGTAAAAAGCAGAGTAAAAAAAAAGCAACAAATCACGATGACCGAACAATTTCGAAAGATAAAAAAAAAAAGCATCGCAATGTCGGAATGGAACCTGAGCCTTCTCGTTTAAAACCAAGTACTATACCACAGCTCTTCTGGGGCTTTCTTTCATTACCGGCTTGGTACAGTGAACAAAAAAACAAAGCAATGACACATGCCTCAACACAACATAATGACAGAGCTCCTCCCTCTGAGGTGGCGCGTGTTAAAAGCGTTTCAAGTTAACTAGTTCCTCCAATACGTTAGCCCAGTCAGGTTGCTCGTCTTGCATTTTCATTACATCTCTGATATAGGCAACGCTTTCAATAAAGTATTCCCTTGCCTGTCGTGCATCCGGGTCTGCATGTCGCGGGGCCACGCGAGGTTTCCAGAGACTGTGCATGCTCAAGGCCATAAACATGTCGAGTGGCATGCCTCCATCATTACGCGTGGAAGGAAACGTATTCCGTACGGAGATACCGGCAGTTCTTTCTTCAGTGTCCGCTGAAGAATGTCCCATTGGAACACTGCAGACACGGCTTTTTTAGGGAGTATTTATCCCATAGAATCTCTGAATAGCCTTCTTACCCTGTGAGAGGATACTGCCGTGAGAAGTTTCTCACGGTAATTCTCACGGTTGCCGTGATAGTAGACACTACCTGAGCAATATATAAAGACGGAATGCCCGAAAAAGAACCGATCGGATCTGCATTGCCCACTACCGAGTTTCTGAAAAATAAACACCGTTATAAGGTGAAGAAAATCACAATCATTGGCAAAGTAAATAAAAATAAAAACGAAATATGGAAGAAGGTGGGATCGAAAGAGCCACTTCGCTACCCGAAGCATGACGCGCGACCACTATGCCACTCTTCTTTTATTGCCTGTCTAAACAACGTACAGCGAATACAGGATGGTAGATGTCATTAGACACCACTGCCCTGCTTTGAGCAAGCAGTTAACCACCGTTGACTCCGCACCCTGCAGAGGCAGACGTACCGGTCACAATGAAGCAATACTGAACAACCACTCAAAAGACACTGCCGGCAGATTATCCCTACCGTCTTAAGTGCCGGCTGCCGGCAATATATCCACTTAGGCATTCTCCCTTTACGGTGTACATTCGCTATGCTTAATCTCCGGAACGCGCTTCGGTCGAGGGGTGGAAGGGGGAGGCGGCGAGAAGTTTCTGTCTAGACAAGTCAAATCCCTGCTCTTCTCTGGTTTACTGACACTGTTGTGCCCTGTGGCCCAGCTGGAGAACCAGATCCACAGCGACACTGCGCGCGAGACGGGACCCGCTCGGAGGGCAAGGCTCGAGACAGCCGGGGAGGCGTCCATTCCGGCTGCCCCACTGCTGTACTCACTCGTTTGAGGCGAAGATGGAGGTGCCCCCGGTCCCGAGGCTGCGAGGGGATGCGAACTACGGGCCGCTGATCCGTCAGGCCGCTGTCGGCCGCCAAGCGACCCCGCACGAGCTGCCCACCGCGCGAGCTGCCCACGCTCTGCGCGCCCCGGGGCCTCAGTCCTCTTTGTCTTCTGCGAATCGCTCTTTCGCTGAATGTCCTCTTCGGACAATAAAGCATTGCGCCGTCGCCTTGTGTGCCCTTTACGAGCCCCGGCTTTTTTTTTTTTTGGCTGAAATCCTGTTTGAGCAGTTCCCGACGCCCGTCATCGCCATCTTTAAAGTTATTCTTATAATCGTCGACTTGTCCATCATCATCATCGCCGTCATCCTCACATCTGTGCTCAAATTCTAATGTTGCTAATTTCACGGCCCATTTGTTGTGTCGGTTGCCCAGCAAGATAAATCCCCAACTTGCTACGTGCCTGCCTTGCGCGCCAACCTTTTTTTTCGTGCCTGCCTAAATTCATTCTTTTTTGTGCTTTTACCACGCCAAATGTTAATAAAGAGCATCCTAAGATCGTGTCTCCTAGAATCATCGAGGGAATGCGAAGTAATCGGAAGAGTAATCATCGGCCATTTTTATCTGCTTTTCTCAGGCGTGCGACTGAGCTTCTCTTTTGTTCTTCACTATTATGGCTTGATTGTGCCTATTGATTTCATTTTGTTGCGAAAGCTACAGTACGCTGCCTCCGGCGGTTTTCGAGGGGTGACCAGTTTTGACCTTGACAGCTAGAGGTCAAACCACACCCCCTTGCGCAAGCGCCCGGATTGGAGCAGCGCCCATGGCGGGGTGAGATAGGCGAGGAGGGAACGGAGAAGCGCGCGGGACCCGTGCCGCCACTTTGCGGAGGAAGGCGGCGACGCCGCCTCCGCAGCGATGAGTGCGCGCGACGAAGGAAGGCGACGTGCGCGCAGGGCCGTGTGCGATGGAGTAGGCCAAACTCACTCGCACAGCGGTGACGCTTAAACGACGGCGTGCGGCGAAAAAGAGGAGACACGCTACTGTTGTGTACAGCTTCGCTACCTTCAAGTCTTACGCGTTAGTGTGAGCCCCCTTCATTTTTTCTACGGATAAAGCTAATTCTTCTTGACCAGTATCCGAGAGTGGGTATGCGCCATTTCATGCAGGCCGCGATCGTCATCATCAGTACTATTAGTGGTGGTGATGATGGTATTAGTAGTAACGTATTGAGAGAGAAAGAGGGCACCGACCAAGTAACGAAAAAGAAAAAGAAAAACTTAAAAGACGTTTAAAAGAAAGACGTTTAAAAGAAAGAAAAGAAAGACGTTTAAAACTTAAAAGAAGGATGGCTCTGCAGACAACGCCCAGTGCCGCTAAAAAGAAGTGGGCTGCCATTCCTTATGTCCCTGGCACAAGCGAAGCATTGGCTCGTGTTCTGCGCAGCTATGATATGCACGTGGCACACGTGCCATCGAAGAGGCTGCGACACAAATTGACCCACGTAAAGGATAAGCTTCCTAAAGAAAGATATCCCGGAGTGATATATGAGGTCCCTTGTGGAAACTGCAACTCTGTGTACGTAGGCGAGACGGGCTGCTTTCAAAAGCGCCTAAAACAGCACTCCTATGATGTGAAGACGAAAAAAGTGGCGTCGAATGCCCTCGCCGAACATGCGGAGCTGTCGGTTCACTAGATAGACTGGGAAAATGCACGCATCATCACTACGGAGAAATATTTGGCCGCAAGATTAAATTTAGAATCGCTAATAATACAGACAACGCCTAACACCCTCAATCGCAACATCGGAACCTTGCACCCAATGTATGCACGCTGCCTACGTCGTGTTTTAAAGCCTACTTAAGGCCGTTTTTCTCTGCAATAAATTTCATTGTGAACAAGGCTCCCGTGCGGGAGCCGAAACGTCTTTTAAGTTTTTCTTTTTCTTTTTCGTTACTTGGTCGGTGCCCTCTTTCTCTCTCAAATGTACCCTCCCGACCAGACGGTTGTCCGTCAAACCCTTGACTTTAGTAACGTATTGGTACATTTATAAACCGAGGACGAAAGGTGGACCAGGAGAGAGTATTATAGGGGAAAGGACGTAACAGTAAGTCTGCTTAATGGGGCTGATGAATCCGAACTCGCCAGCACTCGCCCCCGGCAACTGGTGGTGGTGGTGGAGGCCCATAAACTGGACATACCCACTCAGGAGATTCGCCAAGATTTATTTTATTAAAAAGAACCAGATAAGGCAAAATAATACAGTCGATGAAAGAATTTAGTACGTAGATTAAAGAGAGAAATAGAAAAAGAAAGAGGAACGAGAAAGCCTGATCGGAATCGTTTTAGCAAGGCAGACGAACCGTGTCTGAAATGAAGGAATGGATGGCGTGACAAACATCCCCATGGCAGTGGCCTAGCTTCGTGCCCCCAAAAGACAAAAACACTGGCAAAGTTAATGGCAGGCCAAGACACCGAGGGGAGCCTCCAGCAGCCTTCTGCGATGATGAGAGAATCGGCGGCAAAAAAGGAAGAAATTTTCATCCGATTCAATTTCGTGGCAGAAGTGGCACAAGGGCCAGGTTGTTTTGTCGAGTTCTGCCCCCAGATGACGTTTCAATCGAAGGTCTACGCAGTGATGTTCCGTGCTCGTAAGAAAAATTCCCATTTCTAGGTTAAGAAATTCCCTATTTTTAGTCATTTTCCCCCGCAGTTTTCTCAAGAATTCCCTGAAAATTTCTCGGCATTCTCTTCTTGCAGCTGATAGACCTCTAGGTGGATTCCTGTTCGGTTTTGGGCGTTAGCCAGCGCCACCTACTTTACGTGGCGTTCCGGGCGCCGACGCCGTTCCGAGAATCAGGGTTTCAGCGGGCGATAAATTTTGCTACATCTAGCACTCCACAGCATTTGACTATACATTTCCTGTTTTGTACCAAACCGCATCTTTCGCGTTTTAAAGCTGTAAGTTAAAACTTCCTGTATGAAGAATGAGAAATTGTTGAGATATTGGGGTAATTTTAGCTTAGGCCGGGACTGCTGGCGCCATTTCTTGTCTACAGCACATGGACTACGGCACATCCGTAATACTTTTTTGTATATTGCACATGAGTACATGCGAGCAGGCTTCAGCCCTTCAACCTCCGCCGCTTCACGCTTTACTAGCTGTTTCTCATTGAATACTCGTTTCTTTATTCTCCTTCTTGCTTTATGAACATCATTGGAAGCTGTCTTGGATGTTTTTGGCTTGCGGGAACATGACTTCGGATATTCGAACACAAATGCAACAAAGCGTTAAGAACTTAAAAAAAAAGTAAAAAAAAATGATGCGAGTTTGGTGTGCTTACGCTATTTTTTCATTTTTATTCCACGACTCCTAAATTTCCCTCCATCTAAGAAAGATTCCCTTTTTTCCATTTTGGCCAAAATTACAGGCGGCAATTCCCCGAAAAAGGGAAAGTTCCCCGCACGGAACATCTCTGGGTCTACGCAAAGCGCCACCAACTTTTTTTGACAGCTTTTTGGGCGCTGTGTTCCCGCCTAAACGTATATCTTGCACCGTGGCTGGGACGCCGCTTTGAGGGGCTTGGATAGGGGGAAAAGCAAACAGAGGTGCTCTGCAACGAGGGCAAAAACGCAGAGCTTCGGAAGTCGGTAAGACTTCGCATCCTTGTTCAAGAGTTACGGAATCGCTTTTTTCTTTCACTCGGCAATGGGTATGTTAGTTGTTGCGTCTGCACAGCTGTTGATGGCTGCCGGCGATTTATTACTACTCAAGAGGTAGGAACATTGGCAGTGGCTCGGGCGTCGGATAGAGCAGTGGCCACCGTTCGACGCGTGAAGCGCGCTCGTGCCACAGAACCCAGTGCCTTTCTCACACGCACATCATTATTGTCGTCTTCTGGCGACATATCAATTCTTCCCCCCTTTGAGAAGAGAACTGAAAACAAAGTCTCCATAGCGATCTGGAGGCCGCCTAGCCTCGGGTGGTCCCAGTTTCCGGGTAGTCCCTGCTTGCGACGTCGAGGTCGATGGTTAGGAGGAAACGTCTGGAGTATCAAGCGAGTCTGGTAGTAGTGGAACAGCAGAACTCGATGGTGTCTCTCGCGTTGCCAGCAAAATCTTCTGCTGTGCTTTAGTCCGTGGGCGTCCTGCTTTGGCTCGCTTTCTTGGTGGGGTTGAGATGACGGCGAATCTTTCCAAAGGCACATTTTACCAGCCAGGATCGTGGTCCGACGTGGCGCAGAAGTTCGCCTTCAATCCAATTTGGCTTTCTGAAGAACGGTCGGATGAGCACCCTTTCCCCTTCGGTGAAACGACGTGATTGTTTCAGTGTCTGCTGGTGATAAGAGGTCTGCGGTTCCTTCTCTGGCTTGAGCAGATCGAGAGGACAAAAGTTCGCGGCCAAACATCGCTCTCACAGGTGTCATTCCTGTAGCTGTGTGCATCGGAATCGCTTTCTCTTTCACTCCGCAATGGGTACGTTAGTAAGGAAGCAGATTAGAGATGTTTTTTGTGCCATACGCCTCTGTACAATCCTGTGCGACTGCATCGTGATTTCTGTAACGCGCGTACAGATGACGCCTTAAAACCAGAAAAGGAAGATTGTAAGCCCCCTTTGCAGCCACTCAATGTATTTCGCCGCCAGTGCTTAGGTGTCCTTACTCGAAAAGTGGTACAGGAAAACTTTTTACCGAAGTAATTCATCATCATCACTAGCCTATTACGCCCACTGCAGGGCAAGGTCCTCTCCCATTAATCTCCAATTATCCCTGTCCTGTGCTAACTGCAACCAATTTATTCCCGCAGAGTTCTTGATCTCATCTGCCCATCTAACTTTATGCCGCCCCCTCTCACGCTTGCCTTCTCTGGGGATCCTCTGTGTTGCCCTTAATGAACAATGGTTATTCTTTCCTTCGCCTTACATGCCCTGCCAACGTCCATATCTTCTTCTTAATTTCTACTAATATGTCCTGAACACGCGTTTGTTCTCTGACCCACTCTGCTCTCTTCTTGTCCCTTAATGTTACACCTGTCATCTTCCATTCCATTTCTCGCCGAAGTCATCATCAGTTTCAGTTGAACCCTCTTAGTGAGACTCCAAGTTTCTGCCCCACAAGAAATTACCCTATACCTCTATAGTAAGGAACCTCACCCGTCCCTCGTGGGTTGCAGCAAAAATAAATCTTTATTCGTAATAAATAAATCAAAGACATTCATTCTTTCACCGTCGTGAAAGTATCTAGCCACACTGGCGCAAGCACGAAAAATCGGGCTAGTCGGTAGCTGTTCATCTCGGTGTTTAGAGAGCTCACAACACATGGACGAAAGAAAAAAAAGAGACGACACAGCGCTATCGTGTCGTCTCTATTGGCGGTGAGATGTTTGAGTGGCGCCCCCTGGCTCTGACGTCAGCTAAGGGACTCGGACCACTGTCGTCTGCTACACTAGCGCCGCTGTCGTCTGGTTTTGAGGGACAGCAGTGCCTGGGCTAGAAATAGTCCACTTTTAGGCTTCAGTTTCTGTGTTGTCCCTGTGTTGTTCCTTTGTTTCTGTGTTGTGAGCGCTTTGAACACCAAGATGAGCACACCGGCATCCCTTTCAATAATCCTTCTCACGTACGGCATCCACAACCGACAAAGAAGAAAGTAAAAAATCTTAATAACTATTGCCACGATGTACTTACTGTTCAAAGGAACTGAAAAAGGCGTTTAATAAGAACTTTCTTAGCAGGGAAGCTGTTTAGCAAATTGAAAATTTTCGTGTCCGCCGTTAAAAATACCAAGAAATTGCTGAGCGCGCGCGCGCACATGCGCGCAGGCCCCGCGGTGACCGCCGGTCACTTAACAAAGCCAGGAAAATGCCGAGCGCTCGAGTGTGCGTGCCTCGCGATGACCGCCCGACGTCCCCATGCGCACGTTCGTCAAGCCGAGCATACCCATTTAGGGAGATTGGCCAGGGTGACGGCCACCGCCCGGCAGTTAAAAAACAAGACAATTCTGAGCACTCGTGTTTGCGTTCCTCGCTTTGATTGCCCAGCGTCCCCGTCGCACGTTTGTAAACACAAGCATACCCGTTCAGGTAGATTGGCCAACATTGCCCCACAAAACTGCAGCTTTCTCCGTAACCGTGGAAACACTTGCTCAGAACAAAAAAGACCCCAGTGTTCGACGCGTAATCGTGGCAACCCTTGCTCGGAACGGGAAAGACACGTCATAACGTACGCGCCTCCAAGGTAATGTCCAATGATTATCACCTCCAAAAAATGAAAGAGGCTCAATATTATAGCAACAATGATGGGATAAAGGTTCTTACTGTAGCGAAGGAGAAGCAGATCGGCTGCAATCGTGGGTTTAAACCTGCATGATGGTAGTGAGTGCTGCGAACAGCTTCGCTACCTTCAAGTGTTACATGTTAGTGTGAGCTTCCTTCCTTTTTTTAATGCGCTAATATTCCCTTTAGAATAAGTGAGGGTAAGTTACAAATATAGGTTTTCTCCTGTTTTTTGTTGTTTCTTGCTGTCAAAGCTGTGGAATCACAGATAACCTGCTCCGCCAGCAAGCACTCACGAAAGCGGCCCGTCGTGGTCGTCGCGGATGGGCGATGATGATGATGGTGGTTGAATGATGATTATTACGATGGCTCTGTGGTGATACTGCTGCTGATGATGATGACGGCGACGACGGCGATGACTATGGTGATGATGATGATATTCATGATGCACACCCGCTAACCCGCTTCGCGCTTTTCTGCAGTGGTGGGACCGTGGGATTAGTTCGACCAGAGTCCTTCAATGCCTTTGTGGTCATAAAACTTCGCCTTCAAGCGTTTGGCAGAAAACGGACCACGGAGTAAGATAAAACAGACGCTCGCCGCCTTATCAGCAGTGCGCTCTCGCTTTATGTGTCGTGGGCCGCCCAAATGGACTTATCATTCTGTGAGTGGCGAAAAAAGTTGGTGCGAACGGGCATGCTGCTACTGCGTTCCTGCCTGCCGGTCTGGCTACAGAGCAGCGGCGGCCAGCCGATGCCCTCCGATCTGTGGTTGCGCCCCTCGCGGTAGCCTTTGTCCCCGTACGAAACTTGGCCGGGAGTTTCGTGACCAGAGAAGCATTGAAGGACTCTGGTACGACATTCGTCCGCAGGATCCACTGTCTGCGGTTGGCTGCGCGGGCCCAGGCAATTTAATTTGTTTGTTTTCAAGCGTCACATTAATTTCTGTCGATGGGTTGGGTCACGTGACTTGCTTCCACTCAAACATTTATGATTATCACTTCACTGAACGTGAGACTCTTGACCAAGCCGAGTTAACACTTTATGTTAACAAATCCTAGCCGAGAGGACGACGGCATACAGCGCCTTTCACAGTGAAGCCGTTTAAATAACCCCCGTCTGAATCCTTAACCTGTCGTCGTTAACACCCTTACATCGGCGGAATGACAGGAGGGGGTGGCTCTGTTCGACCTGCGCGCCATTTGGCGGTGAGCGCGAACACGGGCGGCACTGCGAAGCCCGCCTCCGTGACGTCGGCTTAGCGATCCTCGCATTTGTCGTCTGCTTCACTCAGGCTCGCTGCCCCTGCGGTTTCTTAGCGCTCAGTCGACGTCTGATGCTTGTCTGCACCAGAATTGGCGCGTGCGTAACTTTTTATCATAATAGTCTTAAAATCGCACACACTAGCTCAAGGTGTGAGTTAAAGTATTGTTTTCGATACTGCCACGGAAGAAACATTGCCGGTGTCGCCCCATTCCTTGCGAAGCCGGTCCTGTGCGGAGCGCGAAGAGTCGGAGCTAGGCGTCAGCTTCTGTATTAGGCAATCTTTCGAACAAAGGAAATAGCCAGCTGCTAGTAAGCGACAACGTAAAAGACCAAAACAAATTGTAGGCCTTCAGGATCATCGGCTTTGAAAGAAGGAATTACGATTCCCGATAATCATATGTAAGGTAAAACAGTTTTTGCAATCTTGCCGAACATTCGAAAGTATTGTATCACATCCCTTTACGTTGTCATGGCATGACAGTATGCCGACATGCACTATGGGCTGCAAATAAAATTACACCATCTTCCCGTAGGGGAACCCTAAGAAGTATGCAAAGCAGCCATGGGGTCGATTCAAGTGCCCATTAGTTTTCAGTTCGTCGTTGAGCCCATGGCTGCTTCGCATACTACTGAGGGTTCCCCTACGGGAAGATGGTGTAATTTTATTAGATGCGACGGGGCTATGTCCCTCCCTTGTCGTTGTTACGCCGTCCACACCCCCACTGCGCATGCTCGGCTTGCTGAACGCCTGGTGGTGTCTTACCCTTTAATAGCTCCTGGAGCGACAGTGTTACCGGTGTCTTCCTGGGCCCGCCCGAGATGAGCCGAGCATGTGCAGTGGGGTGTGGACGGCGCCACAAGCCGCGTTTACATGAATGCGACAGAATGCGATAGCAGCGCGTCACATTTCCTAGCGCATAACGAGTAATGCGACGCGCTAGCGTTTACATGTACCGCATTACCCCTGGTGCGATGGTGGCGCCATACGGTGTCGCACATCGAAGGTAAAGCAGCGTTTCTGGCGCTTCCAAAGCTTCCGGCACGGCTGGTTCTTGTTCTTTTTTCACGACTCGCATTTTCTGGCGTCTTACACTCGATTTAGACGTTTTTAAATGCAAAGATGTGTTTGCAGGGCTTACTTTTCTTAAAAATCAAACTGCGCGCAAATTAACGAGGACGTGAACACACTGAAGACACCACAAGCGCACCATCTGCGCTTGTGGTGTCTTCAGTGTGTTCACGTCCTCGTTAATTTGCGCGCAGTTTGATTTTTAAGATGCGTCAATACCAACTCGCCCAACTTTCGACTCTTTACAGTTACTTTTCTTGTCGACATAATTCCTAATGCGATGCCCTCGCGTTTACATGCACTTCGAAAGTCGACTTACGCGTCTCAATCCACCCCTGTCTGGCGCATTAATGCGACGCGCTTTCCTAGCGCATTAGGCCCGTTTACATGGATGCGATGCGCTAGAAAATTGATGCGATGCGATGCGCCACTTGTCGAATTCATGTAAACGCTGCTACAACAAGGGAGGGACATAGCCCCGACCATGAGATGCTGGAGCGACAGTGTTGCCGGTGTCTTCCTGGGCCGGCACGAGACGAGCACGCTTCCCCTTAAAGGGCTCCTGGAGCGGCAGTGTTTCCGGTGTCTTCCTGGGCCGGCGGATGGATGTACGACGGACGGCGGACGACGGAGCCGAGAGCAAGAGATGCTTTGCATCTAAAACTGTAGGCTGAGTTCCAAATAACCCAGTGCGTGTAAGGCTGGTTTTATACCAGGCTTCCAACCAGTATGGAGGTTTTTGAGCAAAACGAGTCACATCTACGCTAAATATACAGTAACAATATGTTTGTTCAGACCTGGAGGGATATTTCGGCACATTTCCCACAGCTATCTCTTCCCAATATTCGGATATGCGTTATAGGAAAACTGCACTCAAGAGGAGGAGGAGTTCGAGGAGGGGGAGAAAACTTTATTTAACAATGAAATCGAGCTGGTTAGGGGGCCGGGTCCTCAGTCCAACACAAGAGAGTAAGAGAAATGTTCTTCAATTCATTGAACGCCATCCTGAGTAGAATAGAATTTGTCCTTTCCGCCTCGAAGAGTTGGAAACCAATAAAAAGCTGCTTGGAAATATTCATGTTTCGATTCTTGTGATAGATGCACGTATACTTTATATTGCTTTAGTTAGCGAGGATATCATGACTACAACACCGTAATCAGGCTATTATTGCTCGGGTTGAGAGTTAGGTCGTTATGATAACAATGGTTGCGACCGAAATTCGGAGCACAAAAGCCGCCTTCGAGTGCTTTGGACAACGTTGTCTGGGGCGCGATCGCGGTGGTGGTGGTGGTGGTGGTGGCCCGAAAAATGGCGCATACCCACTTAGGGGGATTGGCCAAGAAGAGTTATGTTTTCATTAGAATAAATCAAGCGAGGCAAAATAATGGAGCAGAAGAAAGAATTTGGTCTAGGTTAATGAAAGAGAGAGAGAGGAAACACGAGAAAAAAAAACACACAGTGAGAAGAATAGGAAAACTATAGTAAAAAATCAGCCTAATCGGAATGTTTTTAACACTGCAGACGAGCTGTCTCCGAAATGAAGGAGTGGATGGCGTTGCACACGTCCCTATGGCATCGGCCCAGACTAGTCCCCCCAAACGACAAAAGCACAGGTACAGTTAAAGGCAGTCCAAGACGTAGCAGGGGAATCTCCAGCAGCCTTCTCCGATGGTTGGAAAATCGGCGGCAAAAAAGAAAGAAATGCTCTTCGGATTCAATTTCTTGGCAAAAGTGGCACAAAGGGGTGGTTATCAGATTTGCCCTGAATAAATACCGATTAAGTGGTGGCACACCACAACGAAAAGAAGTTATCAATACTTCACACAAGCGAGTTTGGCATAAACTTCTCTCCCAGCGGTACCTGAGGTGTTCAAGTTCAGGAGAAGTGTTCAGACCATGGTCGGAGGCATCTTGATTGAGCAGGTATTGGCGATAGCGTGCCAACAACACGCAAGAAAACGGGGGAAGAACCTCGACGATCGGCAAAGCCAGAGCTGTTTTAGCTAATATATCAGCGGTTTCATTGAGGGTTAACCCACAGTGGCCGGGCAGCCAAACGAGCCGAATCTCCCGCACATGAGTGGGGACGCAGGAATAAAAAGTTTTGGCAATAGGATGTAAAGTTTCTGAGGAGAGAGCCATGCACACGGACAAGGAGTCGGTGAGTAGCATCACGGAAGAATTCGCCGGATCAAGTTTCAGGATTGCAAGGAGTAGAGCAAGAAATTCTGCATGAAAAATGGGGATAAAATCTGGTAATCGCAATGAAAAAGACCAGTTCAACGTCGGAGAGAAAATGCCCACCCCAACCTTTTCGTCTTTTTTCGAAGCGTCAGTTGCAATGACCACGTGGGATGGGTATTCGGACTGGTGAGCCAGGAGAATGTTATTTAGTATGTTAGGCGGGAGAAGCTTAGCGTTTTTAGGGAAAATATTATCAAACGAAATCCTTACTACTGTGGATGGTATCTGCAAGGCGGGAACTGACAGGAGGGTGGTGTTTAATGGAGTAAGCAACGAATTGGCAAAAATGACCTGTGGGCGCCGGAGACGAGACCAATATATACCAAAAAAGGACCTTGCATGCTGGAGGAAAACAGCCTGTGGTCTGGCCAGCGGGGACTCAAAGAACTTTGCGAATGCATTAACGGTTAGGTATTTGAACCTGGAGTTCAGCGTTAGGACTCCGGCTTCTAAGTACAACACTCTAATCGGGACGTAAGCGGGCAGGCCTAAGCAGCAGCGCAATGCTTGACGTTCAAGCTTCACCAAAGGCAAGAGCTTATAGGCCGCAGAGCCAGAGAACAAAACGCACCCAAATTCTAAGACTGGGCGAACATACATGCGGTAGATCATCAAGAGTGTATCTGCTCTCAGACCTGAACGCTTGTGGCTAAGGCCCCTCAAAAGAGCGACAGCGCGGGAGCCTTTCACTGCAATGTGCTCAATGTGGAGACGCCAATTCAATTTACTGTCATATATAACTCCAAGGTATTTTAGTGAATCAACCTGCCGAATGGATTGTTGACGATAGGATAACGAAATAGATATTGGGTCCGTAAGGGGGAACACGAGAATGGCACACTTATTAATATTTAACGAAAATTTCAGAGTGTCCAGCCATAATTCTAGAGCATTCAGATACGACTGAAGGGAATGAAACAGGGAATGAATATCCTGCGAAGAAGAGAAAAAGGCAATGTCATCTGCATAAACGTATGTTTGTACATCCGGCTGACTAGGTATGGAGCTCAAGAGCACATTAAATAGCACTGGGGAGATGACAGACCCCTGGGGGACTCCACGCGTCTGCTTATAACGAGAAGAGGCGTAGCCATGTTGGTAACAAAAGAACTCTCTGCTTTCTAGAAAAGCCGCTATCCACGCAGTGATGTACTCCGGGAATGAATAATAAGCCAGGAGATCTAGGAGGATGCCATATTCCACGCTGTCGTAAGCTTTTGAAATATCCAGAGTGACCAATGCTGCAACCTGCTTATTCCGTCGTGCCCACTGAATGCGACTTTCTAAGTCTATATGTGCCCACCAAATGGAGCATCCTTCTCTAAAGCCAATTTGTCTGCAGTTTAGGATATTCTTATCAGTCAGAAACTTGTTAATCCGGGGAAGCAAAACGCGCTCAATCACTTTAACTAGAGTAGATGTTAGAGCTATCGGCCTAATGTTATCAATTGAATAACCGAGCTCCGGCTTCTTGGGGAAAGGCAGAATTTTGGCCAAACGCCATTCAGGTAGAATCCATGCGTTTCTAAGTGAAACGTTAACTACATTTAGCAAATCTGCCGGAGCTTCATTATACAACAATTTTATCATTGCGGTGGTAATACCATCCGGCCCTGGCGCAGACTCTGGGAGGGAAGAAATCACTTTACCCAGTTCGCCTATAGTGACCTCTTCAAAATCAGCTGAGCCTAGAGTACGACGGCTTGTAGGAGGAATCCTCGACGCAAATCGCAGCTGTAGGTCACTAGCAATATTCTCTAGGAAGTCTACGATTTCTTCCGGCGTACGAACCAGGGAGGGTGCGTTCAGAGGGGGGGCACATGATTTCCTAGACCTCATAAACTTGAATAATGCTTTTTTACGATGTGGTTCTGATAGGGCTGAAAATCGGCCAATGTTAAAGGACTCCTTTGCACGTAGTACAGTTCGCTTGAAAGTTGCGCGGTAAAATTTAAAATTAACCCAGTTAGCCGGACTCTGATTGTGAAGAAACTGCTTCCAAGCGGCTTTCCTACGTCGGAAATCTCTGGTACATTCTTCATTCCACCAAGGACCACACGAGTTGTTGTGGACTGATGCAACAGTAAATTTTGCTTTACGTATGGAATCGTTAATAGCTGTGATCACGCTTTCAGCCCTGCAGGTTTGTTCCATAGGTGGAAAAGTAGAGAGTGCATTGCCCAACGCCGAGGAAAATTTAGTTATATTGATGAATGAATGTACTCTGTGGCTAGGTATTTTCGCGGTGCAAACTATTTCGAAAAGAATAGGGATATGATCACTGTTCGTCTCGCAATCAACTGTTGACCACGAGGATACCAGCCCTGACGTTGCAAAAGTGAGGTCAAGGACAGACCGCGACTGACCACTAATAAAAGTGGCATTGCCCATATTTCTACAGTGAAGGTCATTATCGCCTGCCCATTCCCACAGACGTTTCCCTGAGGTGTCTGTCCTAAATCCCCAAGATACATGATGGGAGTTGAAGTCTCCCGCGACTACCACAGCTTTCTGGCACACCGCGATAGCCGAATCTAAAGGTCTGACTTCGAAAACTCCGTGGGGGAAATACACGTTTACCAATGAAAAAGGCTTGCAACCCGGCAGAAGCAAATCAATACCGAGAATCTCACATTGAGAGGACAAGAAGTCAAAAGTCTTAAAGGCATTACGGCAGAAATTATTAGATATTAATATTAGTAAACCCCCACCGCGACCTTGACGGTCCAGTCGGAAAGTTTTATAGTTATGAAACGTAAAACAAGTGCCGGAGTCCAACCAAGTTTCTTGTAAGAAGATAATTTCAGGGGAAAATTTAGCAGTTAAAGAGTAAAGGTCGGAAGAAGAGGATCGAATCGAGCGGCAATTCCATTGTAACACTTTAAGAGACGCCATGACTAGTTATATGTTAGCCTCAGTCACCGCTTTGGTTAGGATATCCTCTGGCGTGGTGCTGCGTAACTGGGCGTTCCTATTTTTTGTTTTCGCAGAGGGACCGGGTGGAGGGGACGTGCCTCTCTTGTTGGAAAAGGTAACAATCATGTCTTCAGGCGATGTTTCTTCACACGAATCTAGAGGTAGCGGGACTGTGGAGCAATCCATAGGTGGGTGACAAGTGGACTGGGAAGCTGTAGGCGAAGGTCGCGTCTCATGACATGGATTGTTCAGTGTGATTTGGCTGGTAGAGGAAGGAAAAACAGCAGGTACAGATGCAGCGCTTTGAGACTGCGCTGGTGCAAGCACTGTTGCATTACTTGCCAAGGTGTTGGTGCAGAGTGGGTTTACCACGGAAGCTGTCATTAGTGGGGCTATTGGAGAGCTCTGAGGAGGAGCAGTGACGGCCTCAGGAAGACTGAACGATGGATTTGTAGAGTTGGAGTTGAGCTGCTGCATGAAAGCGAGTATGCCCTGGAATGCTTGGAGCAGTTGAGAGAACTGCGACGACATCATCTGCATTTGCGCTTGCATTTGCTGAAAGCCTTCTGAAAATATACCTGACATACGGTCTACCGCTGCAGGCATGGCTTTTGCGATAGCAGCATCTACCAGCGAAGGCAAGGAAGGGTCCGTTGTAGCCACCTGACGAGAGGCAACACCCGCGTATCCGAAAGCCCGCTCTCTGACAATGGCTGCGGCTTCCGCCCGCGAACATCGACGTTTCTCTAGAACTTCGAGCAGACTGACTTCCTGAGCTCGTGCAGGACAGTTGGAGTAGTCCGCTGGGTGTCCTTGTTGACAGAGGCAGCACTTTACCTCATCTGCGTTGCATTCGGAAGCTGAGTGCGCGCTCCCACACGAGCAGCAACGAAGGGACGATTTACAACCCCCCAAAGAGTGCCCAAATCGCCAGCACCGTTTGCACTGCAGAGGACGTGGATTTAAACGATCAACTCTGAAAACGAGTGGCCAGACCTTAATTTCAGAGGGGCAAGTGAGACCTGCAAATGTGGCGATGACTGATTCAGTGGGGACCCTGGTGTTATTGGCCTCTCGGCTGCAGCGATACACTGCAATCACCCCAGCATCTGCAAATTTGTGGAGCACGTCCGTGGCGCTCAACTCTGCGCTAACACCCCGTATGATGCCCTTTGAGCACGCAAGATGGTGAGGGATGAACGCACTCACCGGAATGGAGCCGAACATGCGACAGTTTAGCAGGTCAGAAATGCAGGACAGATCTGAGGACCTACACACTAGGCCACCCTTGCCGAATTGCCGGACCTCGGTCACCGACTGGTAGTGCTGCGTGGCACCCTGCAGGGCCGACTGGACTGCCTCGGGATGGTTGAGACGAATGGACGCCCCATTAGCCGGAACCAGAGCCACAGGAACCCTGTTCACGCCACCACTGGAGAATAAATTCAGAGGCAGCTCCTGCGCAGAAAGGGAAGCCGACCAGGGCGATGGCCCCTGGCCGGGAGAGCTGAACGACATCAGCTCACCTGCTTCCCGAACCTACATTTTAGGAAATGCTCCAGCGTTAGAAAGTGCTCTCTAAACGAAATGAAAAAGCAATCTGAAATCTAAAAAACTTGGCCAAAACCCGCAAGGGGAAGCAGAGAACAGGGGCGAGTAGCCAAAGACACGTCAACCCTTCAGCTCGAGCGAGAGCGCAATCGTTCTCATTGTTCTCATTTTATGCGCATGTGAATAAACAACGCACGCTGGGGATATGCACCTTCTTGCACGCAGCCGTAACGAAAGCCAATTTGTGAGGAAGGGAATGTATGCCATGCAACCTGAAGAAAATATCCACACTATCTTTGTGAGCCTTCCAAATATCCCCAAACCTATTAATAAGACGTTTGCGACGGTGCAGAAAAATTAATTCGTTGGGCAAAGAAAAAAAAACATTCATCTGATACAAGTCAACAAGGAAAGAAATAGAAGAAAGCCGTTTTGTTTCCCGCTGTGCGATGCACGTAGGGGCCCGCTGCTTGGTACGTAGCAATATACTGTTAATTCTTCATAAGAGCCTCTCACAAATACTGAAGGGAAGCCTACGCATTTTTGAATACTAATCGAGGAGCTCTGAGCGATGATCCTAGCGAATAAGCTAGAAAGGGCGAGCTACACACGATCTTCTGACCGATGCTCCGAAGACAGTTGTTCTCTCTCTCCTCGTGTGTTGCAAACTTGTGGCAGATACAGCTTGAAATTGTTTAGATGTGTCAGAAGATGGCAAAAATAACTGAATTACTAGAGCTATGATTTTAATGCACTAAAGCAACAACGCGGGAAATTTCAAGCAAAGAAACTACTGCCCCTCACAAGCGGAGTGTAGCAGACAACAGCGGCGCGAGTCCCTAGTCCCTAAGCCGACGTCAGAGCCAGGGGGCGCCACTGAAACATCTCACCACCAGTACATTGTGCTGTCGCTTACCGTTTGCTAAAGCTGTTTCTAGTCACCTGAAGACAGTGACGCAGCAAAACGTTAAAATGTAGGTACAACACTACACTTCTGGCGCGGTTCAGAACGTTTATTATTGGTGGTCATAGGCAGCGCCCTGTACCTTTCCTAAAGAATGATCATTATTACGACCTGACGACGACGACGACGATGATGATGAGGATGGTATCATGATGACGATGAGGAGGTGGAAGAGGATGAGGATGGTGATGATGATGAATAGAAACCTTTTTACCAAAAAAAATTGCATGGAATTGTTAGACCCGCTGAGGCGCGAACCCAGGCCTTCAGCGTCATAACACAGAAATCTAACTCGAGGCCACAGTGGCCTAACGGGGAGGGGGGGCTCCTTTTAGCACAAATAGCGGGAAGAAAACAGCGAGTGTGTTCAAAGCGGCCCCGTTGTTGGCGCGAGGTTGTACCGGAAGTGCGTGCCATGAATTTGCACCCACAAGGGAACGAAATGTCGTGACAGTGACGTCACTCATCATGAAATTAATAGCGGGAATTTAAAAAAGTAGAATATATACTGCTAAATGCCCACACTGCGAGAAATGGGCAGTATTGAAATCAAATGACGTATATGCACTCGCGTAAAGTAGCTTTGCACAAGAGTTTTGTGAGGGTGTGAAAAAGCTTGTGTATTTCCATTCCCGATTCTACTGAACCCATGCAACTGCTGTGAACTGCAGAGGAACGCGGTCTTCGTCAGGCACTGTAGCCTCTAACCCATGCCCCTGCAGCAAACTAAGACGTATGTTGTAAAAAAATTCAACGTTCAACTATACGAGTTCATGACAAAGTCTTGACCGCCCTAGACTTTCCACCTGCAGTAGCGCGTTGACTGAAGCAACACAGCAGCGATTCCGGAGGCTTTATGAAAGTACAGGGCTCTGGGATTCGCTTGTTTAGTCACGAGGTTTAGGTGCGGAGTACCTTAGGACCGCAGAATGTCCGTCCACGTCCGTGCGCATAACATTTACAATCGCAAAAAAAATCACACAGGCTGGCAGGATTCAAGCCCGAGTCTGGTAGACCAGTCAGAGTTAGTGTCAGTCGTCTTACCCATTGGGCTACGACCTTGAGTTATTACCCGAGAGTCAAACGGGTAACGCCTGTAACACTGCGGAGTTCCTTAGGACCTCCAATTGTCCGTCCGCGTCTATCCGCGCGCACACTACCGTCAAGCGAAAATCAAGTGAAATTCGATTTGAGCCGTGAGTTTCGGTTTCATTTACGAATAATCAAGGTTCAACTCACGGCTCAAATAGAATGACGGTCGGGGCGCAAATCGGATATCACTCGGGCCGCAACTTGGATGTCATTTCGAGTCCCCGTACTCGGCACCCTCGCCATCATCCACGGAGTCAGATGCTGCCATTTTTTTAAGAGACGAGAGCAATTTTGCAGTGTTACCAGGAAGCTCAACCGAAGTATGTGACACGTTATGTAAAACACCCTTCCTGAGTGAATTCTCCTGAACTATACAACCACAGGTTGCCAACACAAAAGCGTAACAAGCACGGGGTGTTGCGTTAATCCTTTTAATGGCCTTCGAGAGTGGGCAGGCGGTCAGCGGGGCACGGCAGTGGGCGGTCGACATCGGCCATGCTCTCATCTGACGGTGAAGGCTGCACGGTGGTAGAGGCTGAGACGTGGAGGCTGCGCGGCGCCTACTTTCGTTTGCCGAAGCCTGCACGAACAGAGTAATGTTTCAGAATAAACGCTTCGTTTGCTACTTAGGAACATTTCTTAATCACGTTGGCAAAAAAATAATTTAATGCCCAGTTCAGCTATCACCGGAGCCCTAATCACATGTAACCAATTTAAGGTGCAATCACCTTACACAGCTTCATTCCAGCCAGCGAATACGTTTCTAGAAATATTGTAAATCTTTAAAATTTTGCGCTACAGTGCCGAAATATGAGAAGGAGAGACGTATTGGAGGCCAGCATAGCATCATTATCAGTTACGTTCACTTTTCCCCTCAAGTGATACGACCAAATAGCAGTAGAGGTCCACTACAAATGTCCAGTCGAGTTTATTGACACTACGTTTATTGACAGTACGTTTATTGACACAACTAGAAATGTCTAGTCACGTTTGACAGTTTTTAAGAGTATGGTGATTTGATTGGCGAGATGAGCTTCAATGAGTTCTTCTTGCGGTGTTATGAACACTGAGGGCTTCAAATTTGGCAGTGAAAGTGCTGAGGAACAGTTGTAGCGCTGCTTTATAGGCTTTTCTGGGTATTTGGTTGACTTCTTAACTCTCTTTTAGGTGGATTCAGATAGAGAAGGAGTATGCCAAAAACGGAATAGTTGGAGGTGTCAGAAAATAATGACTACATCACTGATTCACTAGATTTTGAAGAAACGAGCGAACAGGATGTATTTAGGAACGCCTGTAGTGGATGAGACTCATGAGAAATTTGAAATGTGCATTGAGGTAAATAAAAATGGTTTTACATGGCGCTGATAAATTACGAAAAGGCCTTTGATTCAGTAG
The DNA here is from genome assembly GCA_013339765.2 of Haemaphysalis longicornis. NCBI lineage: Eukaryota > Metazoa > Arthropoda > Arachnida > Ixodida > Ixodidae > Haemaphysalis > Haemaphysalis longicornis. Next base: position 24,383,138 of record CM023449.1, read on the forward strand.
CCACCCAATCAGCGCTGAAGTCGTGGGGAAAACAGGAACGGGAAAAGACATACACTCTAAGCCAATCGCGTGGTTCAGTTTCGCCACAGAGCACTCGAATGGCCAATCCAAGCAACCAAGAATGAAATTTCAGCGACTGACGAAAAGTTCAGTCTGCGCAGTCGCATCACGCAATGCAAGCACGGCGCCCTGCAATGCGCAATCTCACAGCGCACATCACGTTACATTGCCATTGCACATCACGTTACATACATTACCATTATTCGCCCAATTAGCCTTGCTCGTCGCATTATTGATCACTTAAATGCACTGTGGTTAAGCCTAACCACGCCTTAGAGTGTATACGCACTGCTCTTGGAGGATACATAGAAGGAATTACGGGCACCATCACGATCGATTGGGAGGTTCCCCAAAAGTAATGGCGCGCCAGGCACCGAATTTATTTACAACGTGCCTCGAGCGGACATTGAGAGGTTGCCTGGGAAGAAGTCAGAAAAGACTAGAGAATACCTGAGCAGCTTGGGGTTTTCGGACGACATAGCCTTAGTTCAGTGAAACGAAAGAACTGCAGAGAATCCTTCAGGGAACTGTACTCAGGAAGCCTCTTGTCGTAGGATTAAATGAGACCAAATAAATGTTAAACAGACGTGTAGAAAGCGCCTCCTATCAGCATGGGCCTTATAACTATCTTTGGCGAGTTGTGAGCTCCAATCCAAACCGTGAGAGGAAAATGAGACGTAGAATTACTGTGTTCTGAAGAGCATTCGGTAAATGTAGGAAAGCTTTCTGACTAAAGAGAAATACAACCAATGCGTGCTTCCGGTGACGGCGTGTGGCGCAGAAACTTGGGGATTTACTAAGCAACTTAAGAGGAAACTCAGGTCAGCTCAACGAGCCATAGAAGGGGGAATCAAATAGGAGTAACTGCTATGGAAACGAGCGTCTTCGATCAGAGAGCGATCTCGTATTGAAGAAATCCTACATCGGATTAAAAGGTAAAAGTGGCATTGGGTGGATCCAGTAAGGCGGAAAACTGATACCTTGTGGATCACCATGATGACAGGGTGGCCACCGAGACACGGGACTATGAAAGTAGGAGATGACTCAACGGACAAATAAATCTGGTGGCAGGAAATAGATTCGCGCAGAAGAGCACAATAGAAGCAGACTATGGAAGAGGCAATTGAAACAGGGCGACTCTCAACCACCTTCCAGTATTTTCTCTGTGACGTCACAAAATCTTGTTCGTGGTATTGGCGGCCGCAGGCAAAAGGCCCCGTAAAAACACGGCTACACGATTGTAGCGGGGCCTCTAACGCGATTGTTTTAGTTGAATTATAACGTGCAGTTAACACGCTGAAAATGAAGTTTTGGTGCTGGCCTCTATTACGTCACAGGACGCGGGTTCGTTTCCCGGCCGCAGCGGTGGCTTTTCGGATGGAGGCGAAAAGCAAGAACGACCGTGTGTACGAGGTTTCGGCGCACTTTAAACATCCACGGGTGGTCAAAATTAATCAGGAGCCCTACACTACGGCGCGCCTCATCGCCTGAGTTGCGTAGGCGCGTTAAACCGTACAATCAATCAACCGAACTATTACGTCACTACTGTCGATAACGCGTCGTTGTAGCGCGAAATTTGAAAGTTTTTTTTTATATTTTTTTGTCTTCATGGTTCAGCGAACTTTCATTGCTGGAATAGATTCGGGTAAGCTGTATTCTGTCTTCATGGCCCCTTTAAACCGTTGTCCGCGGCCACAATACGAAACACACAAACAGGAGGATCATGCCTCTCGAGTTCTATTACTTCCTCGCATCGATCATGCCTCTCGAGTTCTATTACTTCCTCGCATCGATTAAAAAGGAGTCGCCTTCATGGCCACGCGAAGTACTGCGCACGAACCTAATGCGAACGGAATCAATAAGCAAAGTGCAGTGGGCCCGCGGAACAGCAGCCAGCCAAATAACTACACTTGGGATCTACAAGGAAACAACGTATATGAGACAAAAAATAAACTAACCAACCTGCGTTATATTTTTGCACCCTGCACTGGTAGGCTTGAGAGCTCCCCTTTTGGCAACCGCTTTTGTGAGTGAGTTTGACGAGTGCATTGTATGTATATTTTGGTATTATGCATCTATATAGAGAAGTACTACAAAATGTTCCTGGTGCGACAAACCTGAAAATGTGAAATGGGGGGGGGGGGTCATTCCACTGATAGCATTGCTAACACACGGCAAAACGGGTGGGGGGGGGGGGTGAAGTTCACTTTGAGGGAAGGCCAACATAATAGTGGTTTTGGGTATTGCCGCTGTGCCCAACGATGTGGGATGCGAATTCAATTTTGTGAACGCAAGCGCGCAAGGACCACGCCACAATGCAAAGGTCAAAAACCTTTGTCTTGCCCGCCTCGGTGGCTCAGTGGCTAAGGCGTTGCGCTGCAGAGCACGAGGGCGCGGGTTCGATTCCTGGCCACCGCGGCCACTTTTCTGATGGACGCGAAAAGCAAAAACCCCCTGTGTACGAGATTTCGACGCACGTTAAAGATCCCCAGGTGGTCAAAATTAATCCGGAGCCCTCCAGCTACGGCGCGCCTCATCGCTTGCGTTGCGTCGGCGCGTTAAACCCTACAATCAATCAAAAACACTTGTCTTCTTGTTGAGCGTTATTTTTACGTTTACATGATGCTGGCAATCCAAGCCTTCTGTGTTGTTTACTTTTGTGTCGTCGCCAGCATCTGGGAGCGCCCAGCTGTCCGTATGTGTTTCAAGTAAAGCGCGCTTTACAATTTATGTTTTCGTATTCCGCGCAGGCTATTCCCGCTTTACAATCTATGTTTCGTATGCCGCGCAGGCTATTGCAGTTGATATAAACAGTGTATCACCCGTCGTCACTCAGACTTTTCATCTTTGATCACTAATGTTGTAGATGTGATTCGATGGTTCACGAAGCATGAACGCCGAAGGATAAATTCTCGCAAGGCAATCAAGAGATGGGAGATTACTGCCGGCACTGATTGGAAATTTCCGGGCAGGCTTGCTTGAGATCACTTACAGCAGAGCCTACAGCTGTGGCGTGCCAATGAGGCGGCAGTAAAAAATTCTACAAAAATTCATAGAATTGTCTACTAATGCGTAGCACTCTTATGCCGCTTGTCTAGAGTGAGTTCGTTACAGCCAAATATCGCTGATTGTAGGATTTAATGCGCGACGCAACGCCAGCGATGAGGCGCGCCCTAGTGGGGGGTTCCAGATTAATTTTGACCCCCTGGAGATCTTTACGTGCGCCGAAATGGATATTTATCGTACAGATGGGCAATATTGCTATGAGTAGCGAAAGATCTTGTGAAGTTTTATTTTGCTTCTTTTCGCCAGTGATGTAAATTTATACCATTGATCGGTTTACGCTATTTTTATTCGTATTTTGAATGTTATTTTGCGGACTTTTTTCGTTTATTCTTTAGTTTTGGGGGAGATGTGTAAGTATATTATTTCATTTTATTTCTTTCTATTTTTATTGTATTTCTATTATTTTATATTTTACATTCTACTATTTTATTCTGTCCGACCAATTATATACACTTACGCTATTATAACGATTCATGCTTACTTCCTCGAAAACTGAATTTTCGTGGTAATGCAGGAGGTTACATGTTTCGTAATTGTAGCTGTTTCTATTCGTCTTTTGAACGTATTTCTTGCGGACCCTCTTCACTTATTCTTCGGTTTTGGGATAGATGTGTTTGTCAGATCATTTTTGTGAAAATATTGACTACCTAGCGGCCATTTAGGATAGTCTCTCGGAAAATTTAATAACTTTTTTGTCTGTCTTTTTTTTTCAAAATTCTGTCCTACGAATTATCTCTGTTTACGCTATTATAAATTGAAACAGCGCCGGATACTTGTAAAGACACTACCTCTGCTAACGATCATTTGTTATACGAAACAAAAGGTACACTACCAGAAAAGTAAATACCGCGCCATACTCATTCTGGCACTTCAAAACCCACCGCCCAAAAGTCATTTGTTGCACCCTAGTTGCTCCCTTCCTGCAGAAATCTAGATCCAGCTGGTTCTAGAAAATGGCTTAGCACAATAGAGAAAAAATCTTGCTGTAATATAAGACACACAAAGCATTTATCAAAGACGGCGCCAACAGCCAGTTTTAAGGCTAACCGCAAGCAAAAGTTTCGATGATGTAGGGGCAATTCATTTATTCATTGGCTACTGATTGATCGATCGATCGATCGATCTGATTGATTGATTGATTGATTGATTGATTGATTGATTGATTGATTGATTGATTGATTGATTGATTGATTGATTGATTGATTGATTGATTGATTGATTGATTTAATGAATCAAAGATACACCTGGGGTGTGAGGCGGGAACGCCGTAATGAAGGTCGATCGATCGATCGATTGATTGATTGATTCATCGATTGATCGATTGATTGATTGATTGATTGATTGATTGATTGATTGATTGATTGATTGATTGATCGATCGATTGATTGATTGATTGATTGATTGATTGATTGATTGATTGATTGATTGATTGATTGATTGATTGATTGATTGATTGATTGATTCATTGATTGATTGATTGATTGATTGATTGATTTAATGAATCAAAGATACACCTGGGGTGTGAGGCGGGAACGCCGTAATGAAGGTCTCTGGATTAGTTTTGACCACCTGGGTAGCGAAATCTCGACACACAGCGTTCTTGCGCTTCGCCTCCATCAGAAAAGCAGCCACCGCAGCCGGGATTGAACCTGCGTACCCGGCCTACTCAAAAGACACAACCCTGCAATTCTTCACCGCTGTAATTTCCACGATTCACTACACAGGTTAGGAAATAAAATGCCCATAGTTTTACCTGGATTCTTAGCGTACAAGTTTGAAGCGCAACAGACAACACTCAGGCCGTGATCGATTTATGAATACACTTCACTGGATTGCGCATCACGCCGAGGTACTGCTGAATCAGTCGCCGAAGGTAAACGCTCGAAACAAATAGGTGAGAATGTTAAGATGGTTGGTGGAAGAAGGTATGCAGGGGGGGGGGGGGGGCGACAGAGGTCTTTTACTGCGCAAGTCTCACCGCACTCGTTTTCATACCGTACAGCTTTTCCAGGCTAACAAACACACGAGTGAGCAAAATACGTAAAGTAAAAACACGCAGGACAACCGCAAGACGCAAATATAAACAGACGGAAATATATTTAAGCTTTAAGCTCCCACTAAAGATCCCGCATGTGCTAGGCCTAAGCCACGGACGAAGCAGTGATCAAATCATAAACCCCAAAGAGAACCGAAAATAAACCTTTCCGTACTAAGTTCGGCATCGGAAGAAAGGTAGCGCACAAAAAGACGCAGATTATTGGTAAACACCTCGCTTCAGCTCTGACTGGGCTAACAAGGAGATGCAGACAAACGGTTCAAAATAGGCCTAATGCGTCGTCCCTTGAGTGTGCAACACTTTGAATAAAGAGATAAGGGGCATCCCGAAGACTTACCGGTCCTTCAGCGTTGTCATGGGTGTCCGGCTGGCCGAAATAGCCACCAGTCCGGGAGTGCCCACGCGCTAGGGCACGAGCTGAAGGAACTGGCGGCCCGGGGTGCTTCCTCCGGGCAACATCCCCCGCATGCGGAATCCCGGTGACTGCTTCCCGCGCATCATCATGAAGCCAGGCGACCGCTGTCCTCGCATCATAAAGCCAGGCGACTGCTGGCCCCGCATCATGAATCCCAGCGATCTGCTGGCCCCTGATCATCACACCAGGTGACTGCGGGGGCCGGATCGCGAAACCGGGTGGCGATTGCGTGGCCGAAGCTTTTGTCGATGGAAGAAACTCACTGACGTTGATTGTCAACACTGGCAACAATTATACAGGTCTATGATGTCCAGAGAAACGTCCACCGTCAGCTAAATTTCAGAAAGGAGGACTTCAGCGCGTTTATATGGTGAGAATTTCGCCTGTGTGGCGTATTATGTCATCCAAGTCAAACGCAACTCGATGCGCCACACTAAGCAGACACCGCGAAGATTGAGAGACGCTTTCTACTTTTCCGGAGCTGGCGAGGCCTCTCCCTCGCTGTTGTCAGTGGCAGACTCTTTTTTGCGGACGACCTCGTAGATGACCCGCTCGGTCATTGAGACAACGTCGTCGCCCATGGGCTGCTGGTACTGCCTGGCGAGTTCGCGCATCTGCTGAGTCATCTGCGTCGTCAGGGGTGCGGGCGGAGGCTGCTGGTAACACGCGGTGCCCGCACCTCCTCCTGCGACCTCTGGCTCGGGCGCCGCTGCAAGTCGTAGCCCGAAACCGTCGCGGGTGGTGCGATCCTCTCGCCCAAGTTAACGACCACAGTGGTAGGTGGCAGGATGATAGGCCTCTGCGACGGCTGCCTCGAAACAGCCACACTCGACGCCGGCTTCCCCTGCTCTAGCCGATCCAGCAGCTCCAAGCGATCCAGACGATCCAAGCGATCCAACCGTTCCAAGCGCTCCATCCGATCGTAGGGTAGAGCGCCTTCCAGGCGCTGAGAAGGGCGATCCAAGCGCTCCACCCGATCGTAGGGGAGAGCGGCTTCCAGGCGCTGAGAAGGAGGGCGAACGGATTCCTCGAAGTAAGGTGATTGCTTGCTCTGGCGCTCTCGACCGGCCAGGGGCCGCTCTTCGTAGTAGTCATCGTAGGTCGGGCGGGAGCTCAGGTGAACTGATGGTACGTCCACGTTGAAGGATTGCGTCAGCCGTGCTCCGCCTTCGCCACCACCGGGCTCCGTCGAGATGATGGTTCCGCAAGACGTTCTTTGGAACACCTGAACCTCGACGTAGTTGCGGTTCTCATCCGCGTCCTCGTAATCGTCGTTGTAAATCTGTTCCACGAAAACGGAACCCTGTGAGGCCATTGCCTTGAGCATGCTCTCTGATGGAGCAGGCGCCTTGTATGGACCCATCTTGGCTTTCTTTGGGGCTTCGACAGAGCTCTCAGACAGAAGTCTGAGAGCTCTGTCGAAGCCCCGAAGAAAACCAAGATGAGTCCATACAGCCTTTGACTTCAAGGACTCGACTGACTCCTTGTCGAGTGAGGGTGGCGCCGTGCCGGAACTCTTTACGGAAGTCTTCCGGGAGCCTTTGGTGGACGCCCTACCGGACACTTTGCTCTTCGGGCTTTTCACCTTAGGACTCTTCTCCGGGGGACTCTTGTCCTTGGGAGTCTGGGAGATCTTGTGCTTGCCCTTTTTGTTCTTTTTGTCCTTCTTGCCGTTTTCTTTCTTTTAAGCATCCTCCTCTTCCTCGGGCATGGTTGTGGCCTTGACTCTACGAGCCACGGTTCAAAAGTCCAACTACCCTGCAAAGCCCGAGGCAAGCACCAAAGCAAGCCAATCAGCGTGGTTAACAGAGTAGGCCTAGCAACAAAAGAGAACAAAAAAAACGATTTCCGCGAGTGGCCGCAGGCATAGGGACATTGGTCAGAAGGGTCACGTGACCGAGTTCCCACTCCAGACTTAAGGACGGTTTATTGTGACTACAGCTGGCAAAGTAAGCCGTGCGAAGTGTCATCTGCACTGAGCCACCATTGTCTCATTGCAATTACGTGACCATTCTCGTAGTCGCTATTTTACTATCACCCACTCAGATGCATTTTTTCTTGTGCATGTTTTCTTTCCGGGTGACGAGCGCGGACCAAACCTGAACCGAAAACTGAAACCGAACCCGTATTTTTGCCGGAACTGACCCCGAACCCGATTCGTTATTCTTTGAGCTCGCTGAACCTGAACGGTAACTGAACCCCCAAACAAGGAAATAACGGGCACCGGTTCACGACTAAACTGTTCGACCATCCGCTGTTGCTAATTCACGGTCAGTGCCAATCGGGGCATCTGCTTTGCCCATCCCTCGTTGCGACTGCGTAGGAGCAATCAGGCTGCAAGAGTGTTCCGCTTATCAATGGCGAGGTTCCACACACGAATTGCGCATAGTAGTTGCAATAATTCCGTTTCATAAAAAGTCGCACACCAGGAAAATGTAAATATTTGACAAGTGTGAGCCGAAGGAATTGCTCAATGACTAAGCCAGAATTATGCGAGTTCGATCGCCGCCTAACCCTCCCCGCACACCCCCCCCCCCCCCCCTCTTCCGGTATCCGTTTTTGTTGAGCAGCCGAGGTGTAGCAGTGGTTCCTGGAGAGCCGTGCTGCGCATGCGCGAGGAGCAGGGACGTCTCACGGCGCTAACCTGGCGCGCCGGAGCCGCCGCCGCCGCTGCAACTAAATTGGATTGGATTGGATCGGATTAGATTGGATTAGATTGTATCAAAGTAGATATGATTAGATTAGATTGCATTAGCTTCGAAATTATTTTAGCAGCAGTAAGCATGACAATCAGCTAATCCTTGACAACCAGGAAACCTAAGAATAACCAGCTAAACCTTAGCTCCCCCTACGTATATCCTGGCATAGCCCAAACATGCCACTGCTAATTTTTTTGATGTACACGGAAAAAACGTCCGTGTCGAGATGTCGAGTCCTTTTAAAGACCCTCAGCTTGTCTAAGTTACCCTGCCGCACAGCAACGGTGCGATTCATAGCACAGGAATGGCTAAGGGGCATCAAACGTGTTAACAGTTTTTTGGGAAGTGAGGTCCCACGGGAAAACAGAAATTAGCTTTAAATTACTGCGCCAAAAGTTCTTCAAATACCGTGAGGCAGATTTTTCTAGAGGTATTTCTTCCTTTATCCAAACTTTTAGAATCTGACATGTCATCACTGTGATGACCGCGAGCGCCGTGGTGCCTGAATTGCGAGTTTTTCATGAGGCGTAGAGAGGACAAGTTTGCGTTTTTTAATGGATCCAAATAATGGTATTAGATATAGCGAAGAAAGCTGTTAGCGTGCAATAGGCACTTTATCCTTTACATTGAAAACACTACGCAGTTTGTCTGGGAAAGAAAAAAATAGAGCACTTAAAGGGACCCTGCAACACTTTTTTAAACTTTTTTTGAGATCTTAGATGGTTGCAGAACGTAGTCACCCAACATACCCAGATAAGGGGGTCGCAAAGTACCTTAGCCAAAAATTACTGGTCTATGCCCAACAGATAACTTGAAAACTCGCTCAAAAGATTTTTCTCACTTTCCCGGTCTTGACGTTCTTTGATGGCTGGAATCACGTCACTGAGTGCATCTAGCGGCTGTTGGCCGGTTTTCCTTCAGTTGACATCAATGAACGCTTTTCGATAGCAACTTTCAAAAATACAGCCAAAAAACAAAACAGAAATGGAAGGCGTATCTGGTGTGACGAGCAAATAACGCAGTGCCGATCCGTGCTGGCGATAGTCATAGCTTTCGCAGTGGTTCCAGACGTGAAGGAAAGAGTGAAAACGCTCATTGAAACTGCTGAAAGGCAGGCCGGTCCCGCTCTTTCTATCCTGCCAAGCGCTCGTTCTTTCTGTTCTGCTGTTATACCTCCGTCAGCGCTGATTTTTTTTTTTTTTTTCGGAAGTGCACTTTTACTGGCTAGTTTAACTCGCGGCTATACCGCTACTGCTCGTTCCGGAGAGGGAGTGCTCACGTAGACCAATTAAAGATCGACTCCCCAAAAAAGATTGCATCTCGGGCTTCACCCATCACATCATTCTTTCAGCTTGTAATGCCATAGTCTGTCATCATTCCGCAGAGTAACGGAAGGAACGCTGGCGGGGATCATGCGGAACGGAGGCGTTTTCATAGTGGTCCACAGATCTGTGATAGCTATCTCAAAATGAATTCTACTGATAACAGAAATGGTGCAGTGACAGCGTTAACTTTGGCTTAGGCCAGGTTCGGACTGTTCTAGCAACTGTGCTAATATCTTTACATAACGACGTCACTTGACGTGCCAGCCAACCGAACTGCATGAAACGCCGTTTTTTTTTTTTTTTTTTTTTTTGACGTCCACAGCGCACGATATGGCTGGTGCGTCGGTAGTTTGAACATAGCATTACTTCTATACTCGGGTACAACTTTCGAACGGCAACGGAAGTTGGCGCGGTGCATCATCACCCCCGACGGATCTCGCTCTGCTCAGCGCAAGTAGGGCGTCACTGGGAATATTTTGAACATGGCACGAGCCCTTTTCATAATTTTTTTAGATTTAATATGCTTATAAACTACTTGTAGTCACGACAAACAAACAACGCGAAAACTGGCAGACAATATCACGCATTCAGACCAATCTTTCAAAGCGCGCGCGCCCCGTTGACATCCGCTCCTTCGCTTAGGCGGAGTGATACCGTACATTAGCTATTGCCGTTTTTAACTTGTTCCCGAGTATGAAAAATGTTTGCCTTACACCTTCCAGAAGGTGAATGCGAACAAATTATGCTGGGTGACCAAACAGTCGAACTCATAGGCAGCATTAACGAAGCTGTAGTAGGGTTTTTTTCTTGTGCTAGAATTCGTGGAAAAGCTTACCACTGGTATTTCAACATCTCGCCTGCATGTCGCCTGTCAATCTACGGAGTTGACATTCCGGTACGTAGGCTTACCCCTAGTGGTTTAACGGTAACCCTGATGGGCGATTCTATCGAGAGGATTGCGATTTTAGTGAAAAAATAGGAAACAGTAGAAAGTATATTCCACAGTCACGTTTCATGGAGGTGAATAAGGACGCAGCGGCAAAGAAACTTGTATATTGCTGAACACGTGGCCTGATTTCCTACAGTTCCATTTAAATTTCGCTACTTTTATGAGGAAAAGCGGTATTTTGAATTAACCAGAATTGTATTTTATTTTATGGTCGCACTGAACAGCAAAATATTTTTTCAGCACTTCGCTAATAACTAATCGAACCAATTCACGAACTGATTCGAAGCAGAGAACCGGTTCCCGAACCGACTCGGTACCTTATGTAGTCGAATCGGAAATGAACCGGTACGAAATGATTTCATCCGAATGTGAACCGTAACCGAACCGCTAGGCTTTTCAGTCCGATACGCTGCTTTTGCACATATGTATTTCAAAAAACAACTAACATAACCAATCTTATCCTATCCCAAAGTACAGACAAAAAAAACTAATCTAACCAACCCTAAACCAACGCAACCCGTAAAAGGAGGTCCTACTTTAATCCAACCCACAAAGGCAGATCTCGAATAAGCAGTATATAAATTCAGAATGCCCCCTAAAAAAAACCCCGGATAAAGAAAGAAAATCGCTTACGAAATAAACAGGAAATATGGAAGAAGGTTGGATCGAAAAAGCCACTTCGTTACCAGATACGTGACGCGCGACCACTGCGCCACGCTTTTTTTATTGCCTGTCTAAATACCGAACAGCAAATACAGGCTGGTTGATGTCATTAGACACCACTCCCCTGCTTTGAGCAAGCAGTTAAACACCGCTGACTCCGCACCCTTCAGAAACAGACATACCAGTCACAATAAAGAAAGCCTGAACAACCAGTCAAAAGACACTTCCGGCAGATTAGCCCTACCGTCTAAAGTGCCGGCTGCCGGCAACACATCCACTTCCTTAGGCATTCTCTCTTTACGCTGTACATTCGCTTTGCTTAATCTCCGGAACGCGCTTCGGTAGAGGGGTGGAAGGGGGGAGGCGGCGAGAAGTTTCTGTCTAGACAACTCAAATCCCTGCTCTGCTCTGGTTTACTGACACTGTTGTGCCCTGTGGCCCGGCTGAAGAACGAGATCCGCAGCGAAGCTGCGCGCGAGATGGGACCCGCTAGGAGGGCAAGGCTCGAGACAGCCGGTGAGGCGTTCATTCCGGCTGTCACACGGCTGTACTCACTCGTTTCAGGTGAAGATGGAGGTGCCCCCGGTCCCGAGGCTGCGAGGGGATGCGAACCGCGGGCCGCTGATCCGTCAGGCCGCTGTCGGCCGCCGACCGACCCCGCACGAGCTGCCCACCGCACGAGCTGCCCACGCTCTGCGCGCCCCGGGGCCTCAGTCCTCTTTGTCTTCTGCGAATCGCTCTTTCGCTGAATGTCCTCTTCGCACCACAAATCATTGCGCCGTAACCTTGTGTGCCCTTTACGAGTCCCGGCTTTTTTTTTTTGGCTGAAATCCTGTTTGAGCAGTTCCCGATGCCCCTCATCGCCATCTTTAGTTATTCTTATCATCGTCGTTATTCTTATCATCATCATCATCATCGTCATCGTCGTCCTCACATCTGTGGTCAAATTCTGATGTCGCTCATTTCACGGCCCATTTGTTGTGTCGGTTGCCCAGCAAAAGAAACGCTCAACTTGCTACGTGCCTGCCATGCGCGCCCACCTTTTTTTCATGCCTGACTAAATTTATTATTGTTTTTTTAAGTGCGAATGCAACGCTCAACTTGCTACGTGCCTGCCGTGCGCGCCCACCTTTTTTTCATGCCTGACTAAATTTATTATTGTTTTTTTAAGTGCGAATGCACTTCTTAAGCGACCCTGAATCACTCGTCCACCGTCCGTCCGCAGCCTAGCAACGGAGCTAGCTAGCGTGCCTAGCAACGGCGCCGGATTTCCGACGCGTGAGGGCGCTCGCGTAGCGCCTCCTCTCCCCCCTCGCCTACTCTCCAGCTTGCAACACCCTCTCTCGGCGCGCCAGCCAGGCCACTACACTATATAAAAAATAACAGCATCCGGCTTCGATCCGAGGACGTTGCGGCCGCAGCGCGACGCTCTACCGACTAAGCCACGGAAGCCACGCTGATTTCAGAGTTAGGAACGCTCCTTATATCTTTAACGCATTCAAACTACGTCGTCAGCGGCGTTGCGTTGGCGACTCAGCGGCGTTATAGCGGCTTGATAACTGCGTGGTGTACACTTGATACTACAAACCCGATGGAAGAGAAGGCGGCGAGGCGGTGGGCTGCGGGTGCCGAGCGCAAGCGCCGCAAGCGGGCCGACAACCGTGCATTCGCACTTTCACATTCTCCCCCTCGGGAAAATGCGGGGGAATTTTTGCTTTTATCACGCCAAAAGTTAATAAAGAGCACCCTAAAATCGTGTCCCCTAGAATCATCGAGTGAATGCGAAGTAATCGGAAAAGTAATCATCGGCCATTTTTATCTGCTTTTCTCAGGCGTCCGCCTTAGCTTCTCTTTTTCTTCTTCTTTATTATGGCTTGATTGTGCCTATCGATTTCATTTTGTGGCGAAAGCTACAATACGCTACCTCCGGCGGTCTTCGCGGGGTGACCAGTTTTGACCTTGAGAGCTAGAGGTAAAACCACACCCCCTTCCGCAAGCGCCCGGATTGGAGCAGCGCGCTATGACGGGTCGAAATAGGCGAGAAGGGAACCTAGAAGCTCGGGGGACCCGTTCCGCCACCTTGCGGAGGAAGGCGAAGATGCCGCCGCCGCAGCGATGAGTGCGCGCGACGAAGGAAGGCTACGTGGGCGCTGGTCCGTGTACTATGGAGTAGGACGAACTTCCAGCTGTAGTCGCTCGTTCAGCGGCGACGCTTAAACAACGCCGTGAGGTGAAAAAGAGGACACACGGTATTGTTGCATCCAGCTTCGCTACCTTCAAGTCTTACGCGTTAGTGTGAGCTTCCTTCATTTTTTCGACGGGTTAAAGCTAATTCTTCTTGCTCAGTCTCCGAGAGTGGGTATGTATCATTTTTTGCAGGCCGCCATCGTCATCATCACTAGTATTAGTGGTGGTGATGATGGTATTAGTAGTATCGTAGTGGTACATTTATAATCCAGGGACGAAAGGTCGATCAGGAGAGAGTATTATAGGGGAAAGGACGTAACAGTAGGTCTGCTTATTAGGGCTGATGAATCCGAACTCGCCAGCACTCTCCCCCCGCAACTGGCGTCCGAGCACGTGCTGCGGCCTGCATATTTATAAAGACGGTAGGAAGCTGACCTGTGTTGCATAAAAAAAACCCGCCCGCATCTTCCCACGGGGGGAACTCGAGTAAATGCGTCGCGGAGTGGTGGGGGTATCGCGTGAATGTTGCGTAATTGGGTATGGTTTGGGAATGCTTAATTGGTATTTCGTCTTTATTATTCTTATTTATTGAATGAAGGAGAAGCGAAGCAAGGAGTGTAAAGTTAAAGTCTGTCTTTATTGCTTGGTGCCTCAGAATTTACAATTTTGAATGTGGCCAATGTCCTCCAAATATGAAAACAAACTTTTTAGGGCCTACGCTGCTTTGAGGGGCTATAGTCATGGTCCTAAGCATGGTCTTCAAAGTTACCGGCCCTTGACTCAAGGCGCTTCAATATCTTCAAGAAAACGGGATCTTCGGTGCAAGTAGGCCACACATTCTAATAAGGATATGTTCGACGGTTTCTATGGAAGAACAGTTATCGCAGTACGGGTTGGTCGTCAGTCCGAGGCGAAGAGGTAACTGTTGGTGTAGGCCGAGTTCAGTCGTAGGCGATGAATATAATGTCTCCAGCCTACGAGGGAGCTCCTAAGGAAGTTTTGATGTCAAATCAGGGTCAAATCGCGTTGCAAAATACTTCATTATTGGGTTCGTTGCTGCCGCCATAGCCGGTTTCTTTCACTTACTGCAAAGCGATGGGCCATGGTGGAAGCGTCTGTTTTTGTAAAGTACACTTTGCGATATTTCCGGTGGTTAAGGCCCATACGGGCCCGCTTCGATCGGCTTTTGGTTGCCAAGCAAAGCGTCAAGTCAAGCGAAGCCAAGCAAAGACGCCCTTGACTGAATTCCGAACGCGCGCTCCGCCGCTTATATACACACCGCACGCGTTCGAGGGAGAGGAGTACGGGGGAGAGACACGCATGCGCACACTTCCGTACACAAGCGCGCGAACTTTCCACGCACCCACCACGCCGTTATCACGTGTACACGCCCTGCCGCCCTTACTGTTGAGCGCGACGCTACGCACGGGTAGCTACGACGCATGCGCGCACAGACGCGCTCCCCGCGCACCGCCGCAGCTGTTGTTGAGAGCGACGGAGCGCACGGGGTACACGCGCTCCTCCCGCACCGCTGCATCTGTTGTTGAGAGCGAGGAGGGTACGGGTGAGAGACGCGCACCTGCGCCTCGACGCCATGCGCATGCGCAGTGAGCGTGTTACAGGCGCCTACAACATCGACGAGTGACATCGCGAGCTTAAGAAATGCTCCGCATTTAAAAGGAGAGCAGTGCTTCTCATACAGTCATGAAGTCGTTTTAAGACTGTTACAAACACTACACGCTGCTTCAGGTTGACCTTTTTAAATGTCGGGGATGGTTATTAGTTGTTCAATTATTTTTTCGCAGCTTTTGCTCGTGAATATTTTCGCTTCAGGTTAGTAGCAACTGACATTTTAATTATGTGCTGCTTTCTTAGAAACTGCTCCACTAGATTGTTTTTTAGGGGCGAAGCACCGTAGGCCGAGGCTTGTCCGGTGTCCGTGCTCACGGCACAGCACCGTGTAAATCGAAACATCTATGAACAAAAGGTTCACAAAAGGTTAACAAGAACAAAACAAAAGGTTCACAAAAAGTTAGAGAGAGAGAGAGAGAGAGAGAGAGAGAGGTAGAGAGAGAGAGAGAGAGAGAGAGAGAGAGAGAGAGAGAGAGAGAGAGAGAGAGAGAGAGAGAGAGAGAGAGAGAGAGAGAGAGAGACGCACAGCACCATGTAAATCGAACATCCCTGAACAAACCGTTCAAAAAAGGTTGACAAGAACCAAATAAAAGGTTCACAAAAGGTTAGAGAGAGAGAGATAGAGAGTGCTCTTGCAGAGTCA
Source organism: Haemaphysalis longicornis (assembly GCA_013339765.2). Taxonomy (NCBI): domain Eukaryota; kingdom Metazoa; phylum Arthropoda; class Arachnida; order Ixodida; family Ixodidae; genus Haemaphysalis; species Haemaphysalis longicornis. Next base: position 24,398,833 of record CM023449.1, read on the forward strand.
TGATGCGCATGCGTGAGGCGCATTGGACTGGATTGGATTGAATTGGCTTGAATTGGGATTACATTGAATTGAATTGGATTTAATTAGATTGGAAATCATATTAGCAGCAGTAAGCACTCTTACAGGTGATTTACGCTAAGAACGGTCCCCAGTGCTCGCCCACTCGTCATGATTCACTTCGTGGAGATGCGTGAATTTTTTTATTATGAACACCTTCCAGAGTACTTGTCTAAACAGTTCTCTGAAAAACTGGGGTGTACTGTACGCTTTTTGCTTTTTGTCCGTCATTCGGGGCCAGTCAGTACGTCCCTTTTCTTGTAAACCAACGTTTTCAGTGAACCCCTTTTCGTCGATTCAGCGAGAATGTCTTACGACAGCGGCGTTCGCCAACAAAAACCTCATCTTCCTAAACCACACATGCCGACTCAGCGAGATTCCCCAATAATGATGATAAATCTATCAATCTATCAATCAAACTTTATTTCAGGAATGTATACATTTACATGAATAAAATGTTACAGTACAGAGGAGGTCCCGAAGTTAGAAAACTGTCGGGGGGACCTCCGTTAGAGAATAAGTCTAGTGCAATAAAAACGCAGCAAGCAGTGAAAACACTTTGTACGAATTAAACAAAGAATGGGTGACATTTCATAACAACAAGGCAAGAAAATGTCCGTGTAACAGCACGTGGTATGGTAAGTAAAAGAGATACTAACATGGTATAAATTAGAAGCATGACACGATGGTAGAGTTTAGCAAACAACATGTTTTGCGTTCAGGTACTCTTTAAAAAGTTTGCGAAACGAATAGAATGTGGGACATAACTTTATTTCAAGTGGTATGTTGTTCCAGACGGATAAACCTGTAAATTTAAGAGTTAGTTTTCCATAATTGGTACGCACTTTATGGAGAAGGAAATTGTGACAGGCTGAAAATCTGGTGTTATTAGTACTGATAAGATAATGCGTGGATAGCCCTGAAATACATAGACGATGATAAATAAGGCGGTACATCAATATAGCTAACTTTAGATTGAATAAATGGTTAATTGGAAGCCCGGAAAAATGAATAAAGAGTGGCGTAGAAGGCGATGGAAATGGAGCGAAGGCGATCAGACGTAGTGCCCGCTTCTGAAGATGTTGAAGGGGCTCTAGGTGACTGGCATATGTATTACCCCAGGATGAAATGCAATAGGAAAAATGGCTATGAATATAGAAGTTGTATAATGATAAAATAATGCGTGACTGAAAATAAGGGCGGGCTTTATTCAGAACATGAATCCCAAAAGAAGCTTTTTTTAATATTGAGAGTACATGATATTTCAAATGTTTGTCTAGTACTACGCCTAAGAACTTCACGTGATCCGATACAGAAATAATGTGGTTGTTAAGAGATACGAAAACTGGTGTAGGAAATGTGTTCTGTGCGGATGAAAACACTACAAATGGAGTTTTGAGATTTTAGTTTCGACATTGTACATTGTAATGACATTGTAAGTCGAAGAAGACGCCCGCCAATGGTTCCCCTGAACTAATATACTTTTAATTGCCGCAGATTCTCCTCAATCCGCCGCACGCGTCTGCAGTCAACTTTTAATCGGTTCCACCTTCCCCTATCCCCGTTCACTGTTCTGTCATAGGCGTCTCCGCCCAAGGAGTTTGCCACAGGGATGTTGTGTCCGCCCTTCACTCTTATGTTGCGACGACAGGCCGGTTTCTTTGCTGGTCAGCTCAGCGTTCACATGTCTAAATTTTATTCACATTCTAAAAATATTTTCTGCCCTGTAATATCTTTTCTAATTTTGGCGTCCAAAAAAAATATGGGTCACGTCCTGAAAGCTTCTTGGCCAATCCCCTGCCTGGGTATGGTCATGCTCAGTGGCAACCAACCAGCAAACCAATTTTATCCACAGTCATGGAGAAAATGATCAATGAACGGGTGATGTATTGGTTAGAAAGCCAACATGTGCTACCGGGAAAAATATCGGGCTTCACATAGGTTTATCTACCATGGATAGCATCATAGACTTGCTGACATTTGTTGAACACGGATATCCAAAGGCAACATTGCGGCAGCCAAATTCCTAGAGGTAATGCGTGCCTATGAAACGGCTAGCCACGTCCACGGTTTAGAAGAATTGGCACTATTAGGAATACGTGGTAGGACGCTCCGTTTTATATGCGACTTTCTTCAGGGTGTGCGATTTTTTTTCACAAGGGAGAATGCGAAAACATCGGAATTTGTTGTTAACCAAGGGGGTTCCTCAAGGCAGTGTTCTTAGTCCCACTCATTTCAATGCAGTAATGGCGCAGTTACGAACACGCCTCCCACATGGCATTTAAGATTCCATTTAACTCACTCAAGCTCAATCACATCTTTTCCTCTTACGCTGCTACTCACTGAAACTCATACTCAACAAGCTACCCTCTACTCAAAATCACACGTACTCAGCATCACGAACTCGTTTATTATTGTACTCACTTGTACTCAAACTCACCTACACTCATTAGGCTCATAGTCCATCTGTACTCACTAGTAGGACTCATTCTCAATCTGCACTCACGAGTAGTGCTCACACTCAATCTGTACTCACTCATACTCATACTCAACTTGCATCCGAGTAAAACTCATACTCACTTTGTACTCTCAAGTAGTACTCATACTCAATATGCACTCACGAGTATTCGTACTCAATCTGCACTCAGAATTACTCGTATTCAAAAGTGTCTCTACTAGTTAACACAGGTGCAAAGACTACAGATTGTGCACTAGCTGCGCTAAAAAGAGAGAACGGAGGACAAACTGACGAAATCAACGTGTATTCCGATACCGCGTTCTCGCCGAATAGCACCTGGATTTAGGCATTTCTTGTTCCAAGAAAACGCAATGTTAGTGAAAATTTAAAAAACGCATAAAAAGTTTTCGCGTCACAAAACATTTCTCACACTTTCTGCATTTTTTTTATGCGGTGGGCTTCGTTTGGTCCCACCACGTGAGAAGCTGTTTCGGCGCGCCGTAAGCGACGCAGTTGCCCGTGGTAAAACGCAACCACAGCATTCAGTGGGAAAAATGAGGGCAGGTTCTTGGCACCCTCCTGTCTCTCGTCTTTCAGCCACGCAGTAATTGTTTCTTGAAAATATTGACCAAACAGCTAGCAACCAATTCTTATTCCAGGCATAAAGCCGAGCTTTTCCGCGTCAAGCAATAACCTTCTACTGTAGTGACATTGTGATCATGATCGTCTTAATCATCGCCACCATGATCATCATTATCAACTGGCTCGTGTTCTCTCTGGCTGATACTGCTGATGATAATGGCGTGATGAGGACGATGATCATGGTGTCGCTACACCACTATCATACGGTATTTATTAGAAAAACGATTCCCAATAGCTGTTGTAAACGCATTTCTGTAAACATCACCACCTTTCTACTGCAAGTAATGAAATTACGTAACGTCGTCCCTCGGCGTTTTTGTTTTGGAGTAAATCTCATAAGGTACCCAACCCAACTTTGCCTTTCGCACGTGCGCGACGCCGTTCCTTCGTCAACTGCAAGAGGCGAGCGCCGTACCCGCTTTTGCAGGAGCATTTGCAATGCTTGATCGACCGATTTTGCGGACGCCCAATTTTTCGGACATGCTGTATTATTCGGAATTTTTGATGGCACAAGGACAGGTCTCATACATTTATGTATTACGCAGCTCAATATTTCGGACACACAAGTACGGGCTGTTCGATTTTGTAGCGTGAGCTACACTGGCCGTGGTTGAGAAGTTTCACGTGGCTCCTGGAGAGCCGTGCTGCGCATGCGCGAGGAGCAGGGACGTCTCACGGCGCACAGCTGGCGGGCCGGAGCCGCCGCTGCCGCGGCTGGATTGGATGGGTTTGGATTGGATTGGATTGGATTGATTATATTGGATTGGATTGGACTGAATTCACTTGAATTGGATTGGATTGAATTGGATCGGATAGGATTGTAAATCGCTTTAGCAGCACTAAGCATAATAATCAGCTAATCCTAGACAACCAGAAAACCTAAGAATAACCAGCTGAACTTTCCCTCACGCTACGTATACCCTGGCATAGCCGAGCTAAGCAACGGTTAATTTTTTCGGACTATCCAAGGGTCAGCCGGGCCGGCTACCACGCATACTGAGGTGTGTCGCCATAAACAGAGAGGCCTTCACTCCAGTCCCTGCCTGTCTTGTACGAGGCCTATGAGAAAGATTGGATAACCCAGCAGCTTTTTGAAAGCTATGTGAGAAAGGTAAATCGCAAATTGAAAGTAGAAGGCGGCAAAGTATTGTCCGTCTACAGCTGCGCTCCACACGGGCTCACTAACAACTTGAAATCTGTGCGAATCGAATTTGCAATGTGAGTTGGAACTGTGTGCGTGGTTTACGCATGAAGAAATCATTCGCCAAAAGCGAAGACGACGACGACGACGAGTCAGCCGCGGCAGCGCACTCTCTCTTGAAGTTAGGCCAAATTCTTCCTTCTGCTCCATCCTTTTGCATCGCATGATTGATTACGATGGAAACATAACTCTTCTTGGCCAATCCAAGGCCTCCAGTGTCATAACACAGAAATCTACTTTGAGGTCCCTGTGGCATAACGCGGAGGGGGGTTCCTTTTAGCAGAAATAGCGGGAAAATAACAGCGAGTGTGTTCAAAGCGACCCCGTAGTTGGCGCGAGATTGTACCGAAAGTGCGTGCCATAGATTGTACCCACAGGAGAACGAAATTTCACGACAGTGACGTCACAAATCAAAAAATTAATAGCGGTAATTTAGAAAAGTGAAATATATACTGTTAAATTTCCGCACTGCGAGAAATGGGCAGTATTGAAATGAAATGACGTATATGTACTCGCGTAAAGTTGCTGTGTAGAAGAGTTGTATGAGGGTGCGCTAAGCTTGTGTATTTCCATTCCAGATTCTACTGAACACATGTAACGGCTGTCGACTGCAGAGGAATGCGGACTTCGTCAGGCACTGTAGCCTCTAACCCATGCCCCTGCAGCAAACTAAGATGTATGTTGTAAATAAACTCAACTTTCAGCTATCTGAGTTCATGACAAAATCTGGACCACCGTAGACGTTCCACCTGCACTAGCGCGTTGACTGAAGTAGTAAAGCAGCGATTCGGGAGGTTTTATGAGAGCACAGGGCTCTGGGATTCGCTGGTTCACTCACGAATTTTTTTTTTTTTTTTTTTTGAGAGACGACAGCAATTTTGCAGTGTTACCAAGAAGCTCACCGAAATATGTGACACGTTATGTAAAACACCCTTTCTGAGTGAATTCTCCCTGAACTAGACAACCACAGGTTGCCAACACAAAAGCGTAACAAGCACGGGGTGTTGACGTCATCGATTTATTGGGCTTCGAGGGTTGGCGCGCGGTCAGCGGGGTATGGCAGCGGGCGGTCGACATTGGGCACGCTCTCGTCTGGTGGTGCGTAGAGGCTGCGCGGAGGTGGAGGATGAGACGTGGGGGTTCCGCGGCGCCTACTTTCGCTTGCCGAAGCCTGCGCGAACAGAGTAACGTTTCAAATTAAACGCGTCGTTTGCTACTTAGGAACATTTGTTAATCACGGCGGCAAAAAATAAATTAAAGCCCAGTTTAGCTATCACCGCAGCCCCAATCACATGAAACCAATTTAAGGTGAAATCATCTTACGCAGCTCCATTCCAGCCAGCGAATACGTTTTTAGAAATATTGTAAATCTTTAAAATTTTGCGCTACAGTGCCGAAATATGAGAAGGAGAGACGTATTGTAGGCCAGCATAAACCATCATTATCAGTTACGTTTACTTCACCACTCAAGTGATACGACCAAACAGAAGTACAGGACTACTACAAATGTCCAGTCAAGATTAGTGACAGTAAGGTCACTAACACTATTGGGGTTGGTGGATCCCCAACAGCAGAAACTACGCTCTGTGCGATCATAGAAACATTACCGGAATTTGGCCGGGGAGTCGCCATTGCTTCGTCTGTTTTCTTCACCATCTTGGTTATTTCTTTAGAGTTAGCATGCAAGTTATAAACTTTTATTTTGCCTTCATGGCCCCTTTAAGCTATACAGCTGTTGATTACCCCTTCCTGTATATGAGTACAAAAACAGAAAGATTTTGACCGACCCTGTGGATTTCAAGGTGGATGTCATGATTCTAAAGGACGTGTTTTATTTATTTCGTTTTTGTTTGGGCAACAACCAGTAGAACCATCACGTGACACTTACCCGGCGGGAAGCACTACCGTTAGCGAAAGTCTGGCGTCCGCGCGACAAACATGGATTTCAAAGGCTGCAATAATAAAGGTATTCTTTCTACGTCACTTCCCCTAAAATATCGATCAAGCGGCCGCTTTGCGCCAAATTGGAGACAGCTGGGTGCAGAACTACTCAGTTGCTTTGTCGGGTCGTAAACGGAGATTTGAGCCGTCAAAAATTGGTGTGGTCACAAGTTTCACACAATGCGTGTGTTTATTCGCACCTTATTGTTTACCATTGAAAGAATCAGTGGATTGCGCGATGCCTGTGCTTAAGGCGGAGCATCTATGGCTATGATATGCGATTTAACGAGTGCGGCGAACTGGGCAAGTTGGGGAATGTTCCAGGTGGAAACAGCGCATCCAAGACGAAGACAGAGAAGGGAAAACACAAACACGGCGGGATTTAATGGCAGTCCGCGCGCGCTAACGTGCGAAAGGTCAGCTTACAGCAACCAAGCTTATCGCCAAAACAAACAGCATATCACCGCTCAGCGTCGGGAGCGGGAACTATACCCCCAAAATAGTGCAAAGTGTAAGTGAAGAGGCAAGTGAGGGTGAAAGGGCCGCAAAAAAAAAAGAAAGCGCGGAAGCTATGACATCTAACCTGCGTCAAACATTTCGTTCGAAATCTTCGCTAAAAGTGCGTTCATTTTTTGCTGTGCGTACAATCGATCATCAAACCTAGAAAGAACCAAATTGCAAACGAAGAACGAAACCCATGCGAAGATTTTTCGCGAAATAAGTAAACACATCCACGAATGATCTCAGCCGATACGTGGTTTAGGAGGAATGAACTGCGTACTTACTGTACTCCTTATCGGCGCGTGTATTGTAAGATCTAGAACGAACCGTTTCTTTCTTGGGATTTTCACGTGACCGCTTTGAGACGATGAAATACCGGTTTCACCCCCCTTTCTCCCCATCAGGCAAGCATGCGCAGGAGCCCAGTTGGTTTCGACGGGGGGCGTTGGGGATGTTAGAGAAGTACGAGTACCTGAGACGAAATAAGTACGGAGGCCAAATCTTGAACTGTCGTTTTAGAATCGGTGATGATTGTGGAGGGGTCCACTTTTGCGTTCCTGCTAATGCTATTGCCGCTTCTTATGTCGTGGCTGGGTTTGTAGTGCGGATGGTCAAGAAGTTGCGTTGAATTAGATTGGAAGTACAGTGCGAAACTATTGTGGGGGCATCATGCCGCCGATATTCCGCTGCGTTGACGTAGGGGACATCAGGTTTGTCGCGGTATTGTCGATGTAACGATTGTGCACGCTGTGAACGCCTTTCGGGGTCACATTTTTAGGGCATGTTTCTCGGTATACGCTTGATAATTAGGTTGTGTTGAGGCCTGGCTTTATCGCGTGGTGGGGGGCGGAGAAGGTGGTGGTCTAGAGGGGAGCTACGTGGCTTCTGAAAAAATATAGGCGCCAGTGGTAGGTTTTGAGAGTACGGTGATTTGATTGGCGAGATGAGCTTGAATGAGCTCTTCTGAGGTTCTATGAACACCGAGGGCTTCAAATTTGGCAGTGAAAGGGCTGAGGAACGGTTGCAGCGCTGCTTTATAGGCTTTTCTGAGTATGTAGTTGACTCTGCTCAACACTGTTTTAGATGTATTCAGATACGGGAGGGAGTATGTCAAAAACGTAATAGTTGGAGGTGTCAAAGGCAATAATGGCTGCATCACTGATGCACTAGATTTTGAAGAAACGAGCTAACAGGCTGTATTTAGGAACGCCTGTAGTGAATCACAATCATGAGAAAAATGAGATGTACATTGAAGTAACTTAGAATGGTCTTGAATGGCATTTAATAATTACGAAAAGGCTTTTGATTCAGTAGCCACCAGCTCAGTGCTGAAGGCACCGTGGAAACGGGAGCCAAACTAGACGTACACTCTAAGCCAATCTCGTGGTTCAGTTTCACCACAGTGCACTCGACAGACCAATCCAGGCAGCCAAGAATGAAATGTGCGCGGCTGATAAAAAGTTCGGTATGCGGAGCCGCATCACGCAATGCAAGCATGACGCCCCGCATGTCGCAATGTCACAGCGCACATCACATAATAAAGTGGAGTGGAGTAGAAAAGACCTTTATTCGGCCGAAGGTAGAACCGAGCATGTCGACCGCCTGGACGACCAGTCTGCGCTGTTCATCCCCTTCAGAGCCAAGCCAGTTGGTCCAGGTGGTGATGGAAAGAGATGGGGAGGGGTACGATTCGGTAGCTGAGCCGCCGGGCAGTAGAATAGCCAATGAGGTAAATCAGCGCAGGCAGTGGGGCAGTTGGGACAAGAGGGGCCAGATCTATAGCGATAGAGGAATAGGCGTGAGGGAGGAATCAGGGCATTGATTTGGATGTGCCGGAGGAGTCGAGCCTCCGTTACTGTGAGTGACGAGTGAGGAGGCGGGTAGAGGCGTTTGTCTAGACGGAGCTGGAGGTAGACCTTGATGGTACGGCGCTGGGAAAGCCTCCCCCCGTCCTCCGAGGGCCAGCGCCAGGGGATCAACGGTACCCGGTAAAGAATGTCGCGGGCGAGTTGATGCGCCAACTCATTGCCGTCAATCCCGGAATGTCCAGGTACGCAACAGAAGAAAACGATGGATGGCTCAAGAGCGGAGACAGCTCGTTCGACCCCCTGTTGAAGGGTAGAGGGTAGTGAGCGATTATTTTATGTGTATAATAGCGGCGTAGTCAGAAAAGACTATTCGGGGACGGGGGGAAGAGCAGCAAAGGACTGAAGGACATGTGCAATGCCGAGAACGTCGAGAAATCGCTTCCGCAGGGTGAAGGTACGGGCCGCTAGCGTGTTTTTAGGCTACAGCAAGGTGAGGGTGGTACAGAGCGTAACCCCACGAGCCTCGAGGAGCCACGAAAGAGGCATCTGTGTAAGCAATTCCCTGGGTCGCGAAAAGAGGAGGAATGATGCTACGCGGCCGCTTGACGACGACCTGTATGAACGACGGCGGGAAGTGTTGACGAGAGAGGGGGATACGAAGGTTGTACGCCGAAATTTCGTTGGGAAGGATAACGGGGGAGACGTAAATCAGATATACCCGCCTGAACCAGTAACCACTGACCCTGACGGGTAAGGAAGAGCCGAGAAAGCTTGGAATGACGATGCAGATTGAGGAGAGAGCGAATGGGAAAGAAAAAGGCCCGTGGCGGAAAGCTTATCAGTAGAAGTGGTGATAGGAGGTTCAGTGCTGCCTTGTGAGTCCCACTATGGCGGTCTTAAGGGTATTGAGTTGAGTGTTGATAAAAAGGCGTAAGGGATAAAGTACAAGAACTCGTTCAGGGCCAGCGCCTGAGCAACCCTGCAGGAATTAGCTTCATGAAGACCCGCTCATCGAGTGACCACATGTCGCAGAATGTGGGTTACCGAGTGGCAGGTCGCGACGGCACTGTGTTGGGATTGTATGTTCTTGGCTGCACGCAAAGGACAGCCAAGAACCTTGCATTTGGTGGCGACATGAATGGAACGACCAGAAATATGGAGACATAAGGGAATTGGGGCGCGCTGGTAAGAGGGACGGTTGAGAAGGAGAAGCTCGGGCTTTTCCATAGCAAGGGAAAGACCAACAGCAGTGAGAAAACAGTCGATAAGATCGAAGCCACGTTGGAGGGTACTCTGCACGTGACCCGGAGAGCCAGACGAACACCAAAGGGTGATATCGTCGGCGTAAAGGATGGGATGAAAAAAAGGATTTCGAGTTAGCTGGGAAGCGAGAGGAGTCATAGCAATATTGGAAATGGTAGCAGAAAGAAGAGCACCCTTAGGAGTGCCTCGAGTTGATGTGGTGGGGGCCGGACAGATAGGAGTCGACTTGAAAGCGAGACACTCGGTGAGAGAGGAAGAAGTGGACATAGGAGTACAAAGAAGGAGCCGAATGACATTGCGGCAAGCTGTGCCAGGGTATGGTCATGGCACACACCGCCAAAGGCTTTACGGACATCGACGGTCACGACAGCGTGGATTTGGGTGGGAGTGGGAGAGAGAAAGGTGTGCAGAGGAAGCAAAAGCATATCCTGAGCACAGACACGGCGTCGGAATCCAATGAGAGAATGAGAAAAGTCCCTCTTTTCGAGAAACAGAGGCGAGTCAGAGCCATACGCTCAAGGGTCTCACGAACGCATGACGTTAAGGATATAGGCCGAAGGTTAGCGATGGAAGGAGGTTTCCAGGTTTGGGAATCATGGTAATAAGGGAAGAAGTCCAGGAGCTAGATAGCAACCACTGTCCCAGGATTGATTGAAAATCTGGAGGAGGAACTTATTCGCATCTTCGGGGAGGTTGCGGAGAGCCATGTATGTGATGGTGGCTTCCCCAGGAGCAGAACATGTAGCATTTGTAACCAGTGCCACCTCGAGCTCCCGGAGGGTGAAAGGACGGTACAGAGCAGAGTTCGGTTCACCCGAGTAGTCTATATAGCAAGGAGTAAGAGGGGGCGGGACATAAAAAGAGGCTAGTTGGTGAAAAAGGACGGAGATGTTGCATGAACAGGAACTTTAGCTAAAGTGTTAGAAATCGTGGGCTTAGTGCCTAGGAGTGATTTAAAAAGAGACCATGTCGATCGTGAGTGCAAAGCAGTGTCAAGATTCTCATGGAGAGAGCACGCCATCGAGAATGTTCGAGAGATGCGCAATGAGCAACCATCTCGTCTCGTAGAGCATCGATTCTGGAAGCGAGCTGAATATTTTGGGGTTGGGAGCGGAAGGAGCGCTGCAGTAGTTTAAGGCGGCGCCATAAACGGAGAAAGTCAGGGTTAGGGTCTTGGATAGGATGACGGATGCGAGCAGGGCGACTGATGCTCGAAAACGCCGCGGCGATTCCGGACGTCCAGTCGCCTTACGACTTAAAGGAGTGGGAGGCTATGTCGTCGTGGCCGTGCGGATGGCGTCCCAGTCAATTGATGGACGAGGCGACATCGCAAGATGAGGGAAACGAGATGAACAGATGCATCAGAAAATGGTCGCTGAGGAGGGTTTCGGATGTGACCCGCCACTGAACTGGAAGGTGCGTTCAAGAGAAAGTAAAGTCGATTGTCGTGGACCGCTGTGAGATAGTGCCGGCTGTGGTACGGGAGCAAGTAGTATTAGGAAGGGTGAGGCGGCGCTCCTGTACAAGACAGTGGAGAAGGCGACCGAGTTGGGGAGGGGTCTGCGGGTAGCCCCGAAGAGTGTGAGGGGCATTGAAGTCACCCCCAAGGATCAGGTTGGTGGTGGACGGAAGTGAGTGCAGGAACTTGCCTAGGGCAATGAATAAAGAGGAAGTTAGTTACAGGGGGGTTGTAGAAAGAGAGGAGGGCCGGTGCGATTTTAAAAGAAGGATCATAATAGAAAACGCCACCTAAATATTTGGGAAGGGTAGAGGGTATGTCCAGTGGATCCACGAGCATGTCGCCACACACATAAATGGACGCTAGCGGCGTGCTCGTAGTGGCATGATAGGCACGGTAACCTGGGATGGTACAAGTCGCCCACTGTTGGAGAGGCGTCTTATTGCGTAGGTTTCGGCAGTTCCACTGCACTACCTCCAGGTCATCACCACTGGACATCTAGGTCAAGGTAGATGTAGAAGGACGGTCCTTTTTATTAGCCGGGGGAGCGATTCTTGTAAAGTAGCAACAATAAAAGCAAAAGACTTGGATTACTCGGATTGGGCACTCAGCGCGGTAAGAACTTTGAGAATGGAGGTTGCGAGCTGAACCAATCGAGTGTGCTGGGCGGTGGACGTGCTTGCGACTAAGTCTACCAAAGGCACGAGTTGAGTTGCAGAGGTAGTTTTGATTGTGGCAAGGTACTCATTGAGCTGCGTGGTGGTTGTTTTAAGTGTTTCGGTGAGGGAGTAAATCTGATGTTGCAATTCCTAGCAAATGCACTGCTGTTGCCGCTGCTGGCGTTCGAGCATAGCGAGTCGGAGGTCAAAGGGGGACGACTCTCCTCAATCGAGGAAAGTGAGGGTGTAGCATTGCAGGAAGCGGGCGGTGGCACCGACAGTCCTGTCAGTTTAATTGCGTACAAGCCCGGTAGCTTGTACAAGACTTTAGACGCGAAGCGAACATTTTCATGTTCATCTAAACACCTTTCCTCATCATCAACGCATTCCCCTCATCTATGCCCTGTGGCAAAATAAACTCTCTAAAAAAGTTCGGTGGGGATGTGACCGGTGAGTCAGATTCAGGTTTGGACGACAAAAAAGAAGGGGTGTCCCACGTGACCCGGGCAAAGCTATGCGGCGTTCAAACGCAGCTTTAGCACATGCGCGTTGCTTTGCGAGGAGGAAGGGGCAGGTAGGGTCACGAGAGGGGAGAGTTCACCTCGCAATGAATGCGCCAGGGCAGAGAACATACGTGGGTGCTAGGGTGAGGTGGTAGAGGGGCGGCACAACGGCGGCACTTGGCCGGAGAACTATGCTGGGGGCATTGGTGAGCCCGGTGTCCCAGAGCGAGACAGCGGGTGCATGTTTAGGCTTTTGGGGGCGACATCGAAAATAAACACGTTTGAAATATACGAAGCGGGGGATTACGGGGGCACCGTAATCACATAGTTGATTGGTAGGCAAGTACATTGCCACTATTCGACGAATTAGCTTTGTTCGCCGCATTATTGGTTACTCAAGTGCACTGTGGTAAAACCTAACCACGCCTTAAAGTGTACACGCACTGATCTTGGAGGATACAATTACGGGCACGTTCATGACTGATTGGGACGTACCCCATCAGAAGCGCCAGGCAACAGGACACTATCTCACCGAATTTATTTACAACATACCTCGAAGGGGCATTGAAAGGTTGGCTGGGAAGAAGCCAGAAAAGACTAGAGAATACCTGAGAAGCTTGAGGTTCAGCCTAAGTTTAGTGAAACGAGAGAAGACCTGCAGAGAATGCTTCAGATAACTGTACCCAGAAAGCCTCTTGTCGTAGGATTAAGACCAAATAACTGTTAAATAGGCATTCACAAAGCGCCTCCTATCAGAATGGGACTTATAAATAACTATCTTCGGCAAGTTGTGAGCTCCCACCCAAACGAGAGGAAAATGAGACGTAAAATTCTCGCGGGCTGAAGAGCATTCCGCAAACAGTAGGCAACGTTTCTTTAAAGGTTTCCTTGAATTAAAGATTTCCTTGACTTAGCACTAGACTTCAACCTTACGCAAACCGTAAATTTTGCAACCCGTTACACTAACACTCTCGCTCCTGGTTTTGACTTCTCACCCTGAGAACATTCAGTCGTTATCTCCTGTAGACGGGCTGAGTGATCACAGTATTGTTTTATTTAATTTGACTATTTCCGCTCCAATCAGACAGCGTTCAATAAAATTAATTCGAGACTACAGTAAAGCTGACATTTCTATAATTAACAGTGAACTTAAAACCTTCCTTGAATACTTAAATGAAAAAGCATATAGAAGGTCTGTAGAGGAAAACTGGCGTTTGTACAAACAAAAACTACTCAACTTCTAATCTATACTAACGTACCCCTCGGTTGCATCCATGGTGTATGGGAAGGCCCTGGTACACAAATCTGTTAAAAAACTAAGCTCAAAAGAAAAAGCGCCTCTTCGGAGTGCCAAAACAATCTGGTACTGTCCCGAAATGGAAGAACTACTTCAACTGCTTGCGAGAGTACAACAGCCTCTTGAAGCGCTCAAAGAAAAAAATTTTCACAAGGACCTTTTCAATATCCTCCATGGTAATCCCAAACGACTCTGGAAAAAACTCACTCCCAACAGACAACAGTCGCATAACATCACCTTAACCGATCTTGATGGGTCACACGTCCCAGTCGCAGAACGCTCTGGCGTCTTAAATTCCTACTTTTCTTCCGTTTTTACCTGTGAACCTTCGACCAACATTCCTGCTTTACCAAGATTTGACTTCACTGAGAGGCCTGCCATTGAAGTAACTGCTGAAGGTATGATGAACCTAATAAAAAAGCTTAAAATTTCTAGCTCCCCCGGACCTGACAACATACCAGTGAAAATACTAATAGCTACCTACGTCATTTCCAGCCAGATCTTACAAATAATTTTTACCCTGCCTATACGCGAGGGTACTCTGCCGAAAGACTGGAAAATAAACAAAGTAGTCCCTGTTTTCAAGTCTGGTAAGCGCTCTAACCCACCCAATTATCGCCCGATCTCTCCCACATGTATTGCCTGTAAACGTTTGGAACATATATATTTGCACATAGTAAACCACCTTGAAAGGAATTCCTTTTTCTTCAGCAATCAGCAAGGCTTTCATCCAGGCCTTTTCTTGTAAACTCAACTTTTTGAATTCACCACAGACCTTCACCTAAACTTAGATTCTTGATTCCAGACAGACGTAATTTACTTAGATTTTTCAAAGGCCTTTGACTGCGTCCCCCATAAACGACTAGTGTCAAAACTTTCGTGTCTTCATCTCGACCCGCTAATCCTGTCATGGATCACCTGCTTCCTAACAGATCGCGTTCAGTTCACTTGTGTTGGAGATCGCTGCTCAGAAACGACCAAAGTAATATCCGGTGTTCCTCAGGGATCAGTACTCGGTCCACTTCTTTTCCTTGTATTTATAAATGACCTCCCAACTGGCATTTCATCTTCGATCCGTCTTTTTGCTGATGATTGTGTAATTAACCACCGTGTCACAACCAGTGACGACCAATCCGTTCTCCAAAAGGACTTGACCTTAATTGACAAATGGTGCTCCCGTTGGATGATGTATCTAAATGTTAGCAACTGTACGTTCATGCATGTTACCCGGAAGCGCTCCATAACTACGTTCCCATACTGTTTAGGCACCATTTATCTGAGGTCGATAGCTACCGCTACGTTGGCGTTGCCATCACTAACAAACTAAAGTAATCGAACCACAATCTGAATCTAACAGCCAATGCCTCGAAGTCCCTTAACTACCTTAGAAGGTCGTTATACCTGTCCCCTCCATCGATCCGTAAAATAGCATATGAAGCTTTCATCCGCACCAAACTGAAATATGCCGCCTCCATTTGTAATTCGCACCAAACGTACCTGGCTTACATATTATAAGCTGTCCAAAACCGCGCTACCCGTTTCATCTCATCCAAATATGACTACACTATGAGTGTCACCAACGTAAAAGCATCTGTCGGACTGCCCCTCTTAGCATCAAGACGCAAAATTTCACTGCTCTTCCTATTCCATAAATTCTACTATAACTTTCCTGACCTTCGTTCTACGCTTTTATTAGATGCAACTCATCTCTTTAACTCGCCTTGTCCCGCGTCGTTGTCGCGGCGTAGTCCGCATCCCTCCCCCATTCTCCTCGCCGCGGCAGCTGCGCGCTCCGCCGCTCTCACCGCAGCGCCATCTGTGCGTAAGCGTGGTCAGCGCGCAGCTTGCGCTCGGCTGCGCTCGCTCCCGTCGCCGTGCCAGCTGTGCGTTAGTGCGCAGCTTGCGCTCGGTTAAAAATTTACACCATCTTCCCGCGAGGGGAACCATGGGGTAGATGCGACGCATCGGGGGTGAACATTCTGCGTAAATAGGATACACAACAACAGCAATCCACACGCTGACATCGCTAACATAACGGAAACGCAACGGCAACCCCCGATGCGTCACATCTACCCCATGGTTCCCCTCGCGGGAAGATGGTGTAAATTATTTCCACCCGAGCGCTCATCACATCGCCTCTTCAATTCTTTGAGCATTCAAAGACTTCACGGTTCCACAAATACTTTCAACAAATCTTTCCTTCCTGTAGCAATAGAACAACGGAACTCCCTCCCAGAATCCGTCGTTGCAGAGCAAAACCCTTTGAAATTCCGCGAGTTACTAACCTCCTATATCCTAAATTAACCTACAATATTCTGTTTCTCGTTTCTTTGTCTAGGCGTAATTTTAGCGTCATTTTCAATTGCTTTTACTTTTTCTTTTTTTCTTTACATGTCAATAAATGTAACTACACCCCCAGCACTTAATACAAAACTGGAGGCCCGACATTTCGAAGCCGGCTCGGATCCTTCTTCAGAGGCTACACGGCTTCCATTGCAACGTCACCTTGCAACATTTCGCCCCTGCCGGACCTTCCACGAACCCCGCTCCGCGGAACGCAGCTCGTGTGTTTACACAGACTGGGGAGTCCCTCGCGAGCCATTGCGGCTCCGGTTCGCTGTAGATGCCTTGACTCAACGTAAAGGCAATTCCTGCAGTTTGCCTTTTTTTCGAAGATGGCAGTTCCGGCGAGGTCAGCTTCTTGGTCGAACGCCTCGCATTGTTCGGAGACGGGGGCTGCGTTCCTTGCCCTGTCTGCGGTTGTCGTTCTTGCACTGCCTTGTCCTCTCAGGAATATTTTGGAGTACTGAGCGCAAAGAGTGGGGAACACCACTCCGGGTGCTTCGCCCATCGTAGCATCGTCCTTAGGACAAGGGAAATAGACGGCCCACCAACGTCAAAGGCTTGTACCGTGTGAGCATTCGCAGGCAGGCAGGCCGGCCACTGGCACGCATGCCAAAACCCATGCGGCTGTTGCCACCAGGAAGTTCTTTGCTCTTTATAGCTTTTTTTGTTTTGTTGGGCGCACTAGGGAACGGGAAACTTCTTCGAATTGCTCACCTCTCTCCCCCTTTCTCTCTCTTTTTTTCTTCTCTTTTTTAACGGTTGTAAACTGCAGTGGTCCTAACTACGCAAAACTTTCTCGTGCCAGCAGGTCTTTATTTTCTCTACACGAATGTATGTCGGTATTGTTCCTGTATTACTGTTTGTATTCTTGTTATGTGTGTACTATTATTCCCCCCCCCCCCTTATGTTTTACCCCGCAAGGGGCCTTTAAGGGTACAATAAATGATGAATAAATGATGATGGTTTACTAAAACAAATACAACCAATGCGTGCTTTCGGTGATCTCTTGCGGCGCAGAAACTTCGGGACTTACTGAGCAACTTAAGAGGGAAAGGTCAGCTCAATGAGCCATAGAACGGAGAATGATAAAGGAGTAACGGTTATGGACACGAGCGTCCACGATCAGTGAGCGAACTCGGAATGAAGACATCCTACCTCAAATTAAAAGGTAGAGGTGGAGTTGGGTGAATCAGCTGTGACGCGGAAAATTGACAGCTGGTGGACCACCATGGGGACAGGGTGGCCACCTAGAGACGGGACAATGAAAGTAGGAGAAGACGCAACAGACAAATAAATCTGGGGGCAGGAAAGAGGCAACTGAAGCAGGGAGACTCTGCATCCACCTTCCGGTAATTTCTCTATGACGTCACAAAATCTTGTTCGTGGGAATGGCGGCCGCAGGGAAAACCCACTGTTAAAAACACGGCTACACGATTGTAGCGGGGCCCCTGGACCCGATTGAACGTTTTACTTGAATTCGAACGTGTAGTTAAACACGCTGATTTTAGTGCTTAGTGCTGGCCTCTATTACGTCACTACTGCCAATAACGCGTCACTGTAGCGCGAAATTTGAAAGTTTTCCAATATTTCTTGCGTTTTCTCGATTAGGCGAACGTTTATTGCTGGAATAGATTCGGGTGAGCTGTATTCTGTCTTCATGGCCCCTTTCAACCGTTGTTCTCGGCCAGAATACGAAACACACAAACAGGAGGATCATGCCTCTCGAGTTTTATTACCTCCTCATATCTATTCAAAACAAAGTGTCGCTATTCTGGTCACGCGAAGCACTCCGCATGAACGTAATGAGAACGGAATCAATAAGCAAGGTGCAGTGGGCCCGCGGAACAGCAGCCAGCCAAATAACTACACTTCGGACGAACAAGGAGACAAAGTATATGATACAGAAAATAAACTAACCGACCTGCGTTATATTTTAGATGCGACTGCATCTCATTCACTCGCCTTGTCCCTCCATACGGTGTTGTCCGTCCACACCCCTCCCCCTACACTATAAAAAAAAAATAATAGTGGTGCCCGGTTTCGATCCCACGACCCTGTGGCCGGAACGCGAGGTATACATGGTGCTCTTCCCACAGCGCCACAAAACCGAGACAGAATCAAATGCTACGAACGCGCCTTATATCCTTGACTCATTCAAACTACGTCAAGATGCTACTGATACAACGCATGATGGGGCAATGATTAACACTTGCAAAAAAAGAAAAGCTCCCACTTACAGCAACAATGATGGAGTAAAGGTCGTTGCGACAGCGAAGCCCCAAGCATACCACTTAGAGAGATTGACCAAGATTGGCCAATAAAACATAATAATAATCATAAAACATAATAACCATACGCGTTCCCGACACGTTTCACGCGATTTCATAATCAATCCAACGGAAACACCAAGTGAACCCCACGATGCGTCGCATCTACACAGGGTTCCCCTCCCGGGGACGTGGGCGCAATTTTTTTTGCACACTAAACTAGTACGCTTGAGAGCTACGCTTTTAGCAACCTCTTTTGTAAGTGAGTTTGACCAGTACATTGTATGTATATTTTGGTATTATGCATCTGTAAGGAGAAGTACTACAACATCTTACGCGTGCGAAACACATGAAATGTGACTTTGAGGACCAAGGAATCCCCTAGACTTTGACGTGTGAGGTATGGGACGCTTAAGGAAGACCGCTTAGCTTTGGTCGCGTGCGCCGAAATCTTGTACCCTTACGGGTGCGCACTGTGCCAAGAGTGCGAAATACTGGGACGATGGAGGTAAAGGAGCTCCACCCGCCACGGTGGCTCTACGGCAAAGGCATTGTGCTTCATATCTTAAACCACTCATTAAACTGTTCCAGCGGCGTTTTTTTTTATGCAGGCAAGAAACGAAGACGCCCGTGTCTAGCCATATCGGCGCATGTTAACGATCCCCAGGTGCTCTGAATTAATTGGTAGCCATTAACTCCGGCCCGACTACAGCCCAAAAGTAGCATTGGCGCGTGAAACCCCAAGATTTGAAAGTACAAGCTAGGCAGAAATCATTTGTAGTAACGTTTTGACGGGTTACAGTAAAATATGCGGCTGACGGAGTATAGTTGAAGTTGAAGTTTATTTCCATAAACGTACACCGTTATGGCGGAAAATAGGGTAAAAAGCTGCACTCAGCAACTTGACGAAGCCCTACATCCTTCACGGTCAACAGAAACAACAGAAACAACATAAACAACAACAGCGGCGGGGAAAACAAAAAAAAAGCAGTACATAGACACCACTTGTGGGTGACAAACAAAACTAGCACGGAAAATACAATATGTTCAAAACTACAATAGATAGCGCATCAATAAGTGGATATAAGGACGTGAAGGCAGTAGTGATAAAAAATATACGCAACAAACCGCACAAACACAGCAAGGAACTATTCCCAAACATCATAGTCTTTCCGAACAAACAAGTTAAACAGCATAGATTTTGTACATGAGTCAATATCAAAGTCAATAAATGCAAGTCCATTCAACAACTTCGGAAGGGTATACCCAAACATCTGCAAAGTGTAGTTTGTACGTGGGCGAGGAACTTTCCAACGTTCAGACAGTCTAGTCGGATAGGGCGCATGATTAATTTGAAGATTAGCTATCAACGAAATGTTCTTAGTATTGTTTTGCGTTCTAGAGTATATGTGTAGGCTAAGCGGTACTTAAGCAGGTCCTGAATCTTAGGTAGACAAAGTTTACTAAACCAAGGGGCAGTAGGAGCCTCGTAACGTGCATTACATAGAAGCCGAATAACTTTTTTCTGTAGCAAAAATAACCTATTTATATTAGTTGCAGAAGTTGTGCTCCACACGAGACAACAATAGTTAAAATTACTTAAAAATAGTGAATTGTACAACAGTAACTTGACTTTATACGGAAGGTCACGTACAGAATATACCATTCCAACTATGCGCGAAAGTTCCCTGCGAGAAAATTAATGTGTGTATTCCAAGACATGTCTTGGTCGAAAAAAACACCTAGCGTTTTTGCAGACATCACCAGTTCAATTTTGGAGTGGTTTAACATTATATCAGCCGGTAAAAGGATATTTCTGTTTTTGGATTGAAAAAGCATCACTTTCGTTTTATCTACGTTAATTCTTAAGCCGTTGTCCGCTGACCATCTGTGTATTTTTTTTCAAGCACTTCATTAGCGGTTTGTACCAACTGCATGACATCACAAGATGAAACAAGCAGAGTAACATCATCAGCGTAAATTATGTATTTTGTATTAGTGTCAACGTTCACGATGTCATTAATGTACATGTTGAAGAGAAGGGGGCCCTAAAATACTGCCTTGTGGTACGCCTAAGTGCAATTGTCTGATTTTAGAGCGAAGATTATTTACCTGAACAAATTGGCTTCTGTGACCTAAGTATGACGTTATAAGTTCTAGAGCTATGCCGCGGATACCATAGTAACGCATTTTTTCGAGCAGTAGTTTATGATTTATACTATCGAAGGCTTTCTGTAGTCGATTAAAACACCTAATGTAAGTTGTCGTTTTTCAATGTTTTTCAGAATGAATTCTTTTTGCTCAAGTAACGCTAGATGTGTCGACCTTCGCTTTCTGAATGCATACTGACAATTCGATAACATTGAGTTCTCTTCCAGAAAGTTGGATAGGCGATTAAAGATAATTTTTTCCAAAGCTTTAGAAAAGATAGGAAGTATTGAAATCGGCCTGTAGTTAGATACCGATGCTCTATTTCCTTTTTTGAACAATGCAAGAACCTTCGCCACTTGCATTTTTGGAGGAAAGGTTCCTGATGATAGGCATAGATTATAAACATAAACTAATACTGCAGCAACAACATTAATGACAAACTTGGCTGGTTTATTTGCAGGCCGTCAGCATCACAGGTAGTGCTATTGTTAATCTCCTGGAAAATACGAATTACCTCTGATTCACTGGTAAGATAAAGAAAGATAGTGTCGACAGAGTTGGTCGTGATAAAACGGCAAGCATTGAGATCGCAGTTACCGCTGCCTATGCTGGTGAAATGCTCATTAAACGTATCAGGGACTAATTGTTCGGCAATTTCAAGTCCATCCTTACGGATTTGCACAGTATGTGGTACTTCAGTTTTACGATTCAAAATTGAGTTAAGTTTATTCCAAACTTTCTTCGTATCATTCATGCAGGCGTCAAACGAGACATTATAATAATTTGTTCTGGCTTTACGTATATCGTTTGTAAGTTGGTTACGAAAAGACTTAAATACTTGAAAATCAGACAGCTCGTGTGAATTCAGAAATTTTTATACAATTTATACTTGGTTTTGATTTTATTGAAACTTCAGTTCCCAGAACTCGCAGGTGGTTCCGAGGTTTGTCATTTTTTTTTTAAAGATTCAATGCAACAACAATAAACTTGGGACTAGCAGCAACTGTTCTTCCGGTCAGCTTGTGCCACTGTACGTGGTACCATGTACCGTCTGATCTATGCGGCCCCGTTGTTCAAACGAATGTTGAAACTATGCCCCGCTTATCGATGTCCCCTGTAGGGAGAGGGGGTCATGCGATTCCATAGGAGATAAGATTGCAGAACTTAGAAGCGGGGGCAGACAAGTATCGGAAAGGACAAAAGAGCTTGGGAAGTTCGGCTAACCAGAATCTAACAGGTGCCGTGAGACAAGGTTAAGGGTAACCTGAGGAGGGGGGGGGGGGGGGGGGGGGGGGGGGGGGGGGTTTGCATTCTCTTCGCGGGAAGGCCAACATAATAGCGCCTTTGGGTATTGCTGCTGTTCCCAACGATGTGTGATGCGAATTTAATTTTGTGAACGCCCCGTTTAGCTACATTAAGAAACATGACGTAGGCGCGAAATGACCACGCCACAATGCAAAGGTCAAAAACACTTGTCTTGCCCGCCGCAGTGGCTCAGTGGCTGAGGCGTTGCGCTGCTGAGCGCGAGGTCGCGGGTTCGATTCCCGGCCGCCGCGGCCCTTTTCTAATGGACACGAAAAGCAAAAACGCCCGTGTGTACGAGATTTCGGCGCACGTTAAAGATCCCCAGGTGGTCAAAATTAATCCGGAGCCCTCCAGCATGGCGCGCCTCCCCGCCTGCGTTGCGTCGGCGCGTTATACCCTACAATCAATAAAAAACACTTGTCTTCTTGTTGCGCGTTATTTTTACGTTTACATGATGCTGGCAATCCAAGCCTTCTGTGTTGTTTACTTTTGTGTCGTCGCCAGCGTCTGGGAGCGCCCAGCTGTCGTATGTGTTTCAAGTAAAGCGCGCTTTACAATCTTATGTTTTGTATTCCGCGCGGGCTATGTTATTTCATATAAATAGTGTATCACCCGTCGTCAATCCAACAGACTTTTCGTCTTTGATCACTAATGTTCTAGATGCGATTCAATGGTTCTCGAAGAATCAACGCCGAAGGATAAATTCTCGCAAGGCAATCACCGTGGCATCCGTTTCGCCGAAGCCAGTCTGCGTACGTCACATCCTTGACTGCTGCTACGCTGCTTGTGTTTGCTTTGAGTTTTTCTGGAGCCCAAATTCGCTCCAATAAGCTTTTGTTCCTTAAAAACGAGCGTCGTCCTTGGCTACGCGGTATCCTTAAATCACCGCCAACAATACCCAAGAATTTTTTTATTACCTTGCATAGGATGCCTGTTGGAGCATTCCCTTTTTTTCTGATATTAGAAACTACTATGCAAAGATGGCCTCAATTAAACAACTGTACTTCGTAAGAAGAAAAGTACCTTTGTTGCCCAACAATTTCTCGCAAGCGTTGTAAAGTTCGCGACTCAGTCTCAAGACAAAAATATTCGTTTAGTGTCCTTTCAGTGAGCGAAAGAGAACGGAGATTATTGTCGGCACTTATTGGACATTTCCGGGCAGGCTTGCTTGACTTCACTTACAGCAGCGGCTGCAGCTGTAGCGTGCTAATAAAGCGGCCGTAAAAAATCTACAAACATTCGTGGAATTGTTTACAAATACGTAGCACTCTTAAGCCGCTTCTCTAGAGTGAGTTTGTTACAGCCAAATATCGCTGATTGTAGGACTTAACACGCCGACGCAACGCCAGTGATGAGGCGCGCCCTATAGTGGGGGGTTCCGGATTAATTTTGACCATCTGGAGATCTTTAACGTGAGCCGAAATATCGTACAGACGGGCGTTTTTTGCTATGAGTAGCGAAAGATATTTCGAAGTTTTATTTTGCTTTTCGCCAGTGATGTAACTTGATACCATTGGTCGGGCTACGCTATTGTTATTCGTATTTAGAACGTTCATTTGCGGACTTGTTTCGTTTATTCTTCCGTTTTGGGGGGAGATGTGCAAGTATTTTATTTTGCTTTATTTCTATTTTATTTCTATTGTATTTCTATTATTATATATTGTACATTCTAATATTTTATTCTGTCCGACCAATTATCTACACTTTCGCTATTATTAATGGTTACTTCCTGCGAAATCTGACTTTTTGTGGTAATGCAGGACGTTACATGGTTCGTCATTCTAGCTGTTTTTATTCGTATTTTGAATGTATTTTTTGCGGACTTTTTTCACTTATTCTTCGGCTTTGGTATAGATGTGTACGATGCAGATTTTTCAATTTTGTTAGATCATCTTTGTGAAAAATTTTGGACTACCTAGCAGCCATCTAGGATAGTCTCTCAGAAACGTTTTGTCTTTTTTTTCAAAATTCTGTGCGACGAATTATCTCTGTTTACGCTATTATAACTATTAAAGGTGTTACTTTCACCAAATCCTGAGTTTTTTTTTTTTTTTTTGCCTGCCCACTTACCGGGAAACCTTATTCCGGACACGGCCAGTATGACTACGACGAGGACGAAGATGAAAAGGAAGACCAAGAGCATGATCAGCGACCGCTCGGGGAAGAGGCTCATCCCGTCGGCGCTATGGTTACAGAAAAAAAAGACGAGAACGACGTCAGCTCGGCCGTCTACAAGCCGCCGACAAATTGGCGTTATCGTAACAATTACGCTCTTGCGCACTACAGATGCAGTGGTACTGCATTACTTCGCGGTAGGTCAATTTGAAGAAATCTCAAACATTGCGGAGAGCAACAAGCAATGCGCATGCGCTGTCCGCACTACGTTGTGAAATAATAAATCCAGGAAACCAAGCAAGTTGTGGCCGGTACATCAGCATCACTTTGACGGTACTATTGATGCGTAGAAAGCAGAAAACTTCACGGCCTGATGAGATGTCGGCTCCGTGAGAACAGTTCTGGGCCTCTATTGTTTACCTGTTCCAACCCATCCTTCACCTGCATCTCCTGTACCCCAAACCCAACGACGAAGACAAAAGCGTCAGTAATGTCTTTTTTTTTTTTTTTTGCGTTCAGGTTCGACTGTCCTGCACTATCAGGGATAGTCAGACACAAACTCGTTTTCTTTACAGTGTTTAGAACGCTCAGCGTTACAGCTATGGCTCCAGTGCTGACCGACTCAAATTTTATTGGCGAAGCACCTTAGGACCTCGCTTT